>CM031235.1:191258062-192602897 GCA_018340775.1 Taxus wallichiana var. yunnanensis
TGGTTCAAAACAATTTTCCATGGATTCTATAAAAACCACAATATAAAGGAACATAAAAAATCCTCAAGATAAAGTGATTAAGGATGAAGAATTACATCAAATTAGGGAACCTTTTATAATAAAAGGCACACCTATAACTAATGCTTCACCGGGAATTCCAAAATTTTCTTTCCTCTAAAAGCTGTCTTTCCCAATTCTTGAAATAAATTTCTACTGGGTCCATCTGAAGAGAGATCTTCTTCTTTCGGTTTTGCAAATTTTATGTGACAAATTCACTTAATGTATTATAAGGTCTTGGTATTTATCAAAATTATAACAGTCAAGGAGTCGTCACTAAGGATTTCACCCTAGTTTGTGCAAATGCATTATGAAGATTTATCAAATGACTGCAAATATCAACACTATGCAAAGTTTTGACAGATATGATCTTCTTTACTCAAATTTTCAACTATGGTGTAAAGTTTGAGGCAATAAATTAGAGAGACTTGATAATATCAAACTCGAGAACTCTACTCTTCATTCTAACCTTATAAATCTAATTAGAAGATGATGCTCATATTTTTAATTGCACATAAATCACATAAGAAGTATTACTAGCGATCTGAAACACTGAAATACTAAATAATGTCCTGGCGGGCACCACCGGTGGTGTTGGTACCCAATTTTTTCTCCTTTTCAGTATGAGAAGCATCAAATATATGGCATGAAGCTTGAAGATAGATGGATCATGGTGTGTTTTGTTTTGTAGTTGAGGATATGATCTAACTAACACTCAGATTTGTGGAGAGATGGATAGCACTCAAATATGACTTGATCTTGTCCTAACTGTTTTAGGTTGTGCCTTTCAACCAAGGTAAGAGGACCTATTTTTAACCCTCTATTAGCATATGGATTTGCATGCATGCAAATGACATGGAACAAGTGTGGGAATGAAGTCCCTCCTCAATGAAGGTGAGGCTTCCTTTATTGAAAAACAAAAGCTGTATTTACATCTGTACATTCAAAATTATACGTGGGGGGTGTTTGGGAACATCAATGGAAAGAAAAGTGAATGAGAGAGATGGAATGGAATGAAGGAAAGGAGTGAAATGGAATGAATGGAAGGAACATGCAAGAGTTAGGTAAAAAGAGAGCCTAATATTACATGAGGAAGAAAGACGAATAACTAAAATAAAGAAAAGTTTAAGTTAGCCAAACAAAGAATGTGTAAAAGGGAATGCACATGAGAAAATAGATAACCATAGCTTGATCACTGTGAATAGGAAAAATCAATTAATAACATTGACAATAAGATTAAATATTTTATTTGCATGCAAGATTAAAACACCTAACATATAATGAACATAAGAGCATCAGATGTTATAAGAGACAATGAATGAGACACAAAGTTCATATTTCATTAACTCCAAAATGTTTTCACAAAAGAACACAAAGTTTCTTCCTGAAACAAAGCTTGCACACAAAAGTATTTCTTCTCCTCTCTCAAATTCACCCTTTACAAATGAGCCCCTCAGTTCCTTTTATAACCCAAAATTTGGTTACAAAGTAGTTAGGGTTTTACATGATCATTAAATAAGGCACTTAAGTGACATTTGAATTTTTCATCAAAAGTCAACTTTATTAAAGACAACCCAAAAATAGAAATTATTTAAAATATCCATAGTTTCCCAAAAGCAAATAACAACACCTGTTCAAATATACAGTAATAACCAGTGCCTTTTCTATTTAAATGGGGTCTACCTATCTCAAGCATATGAGAAATGGAATCTCCCACTTTGTTAAATATCTTGAAAATTATCCCCTTGAACTACCACTAAAATTAGGATCTACCTCTTTTTCTAGTTGAAAAGATCTAAACCTTCCCAAAGTTTCAAACATTTTTTCTTCTTACGAAGTTCATTTGGTTGAAGAATGGCCTCACAAAATACCTACAATTCAAAATCCTACTTGGCATATCATTTAAATTAACAATTTTGGATTGAGCATTCTCAAATAAGTTCTTTAATTTGATGCACCGCTCCATTGAAACTGATAAGAAATTTTTGGCGGGAGTGTACATGTCCTTAAACAATTGTGAAAATTGCTCTTCCACCTACTCCGATGAACACCTTAGATTATGCTCATTTATGAGGTTACAAGGAATCTCAACTATGAATTCTTGAATCAAGGAGATTGAAGTGAAGGCTTCATTGAACATGCTCCCATAATGGATCATAGAATCCTTAAGAAGTTTCTTCCTTGATTTGGGATGTAGACACCAAAGAAAATGTGTTCCTCGATTTTCAAATTTGAGAATTTCTTCAATGGCTAAAACTAAGGATTCCATACTTGTCATCTCCTAAAATCTGGGAAAAATCTCATCCAAATTTGATATATTAGAAACAAAATTTTATTTAAAAGAAATAATTGGATCATGATACAACCGACATCTTCATGAAGCTTAACCGTTATCTTGATCGTCCCTTAGCCTAAAACAAGAATCTTTGAAAGCCAAGTTTTAGTGAGATGGCCTAATGTGTTTATTTCTTTTGAAAAATTGAGAGTTTCTTCATCAGGGGCAGCCACTGCATTAGGTACTGGGAAAGTGGACGATATGGGATTTATCAAATGTTGAACATATTCCACCAATTGATTCTTTTCGGCCTTGAGCTGAGAGTTCTGAGACTTATATTTCTCAAGTCTCTTTAGCACGATATCAATTGAATATCAAGCCATCGCCATGTACCTTTCTAATGTAGACCTCCCAAGTCCAAGTATGGAAACTTCATAATCAGCAGGTTTCATGGCATCACGCTCCTTATCAACTTGTGGGATGGTGAGATCTATAAATCTTTCCGTCATTATCCACCATTATTTGAGAAAGCACCTTAGGCTTATTTAGAATGACATCATTTGAAAGTTTAAAATGGGCATAAAAATCAATGTCGATTACCTTGACAACCATCTTCCTTTTCTTAACCTCAGAATCAACCTAGGAAGGAGTATCATGCACTATTTCCTCATACAAAATCCTAGAGCTCAAATCAATATTCTCATTGTTCTCAACATCATGAGATCCTGCTTGAATCCTATCTACGACCTCGATTTGGGGAGAGACAATCTCAATGTCCACCTCCTAATTATTTGGGATATTTTGAGAAATCCCTTCATGAACTACATGCTCCAAAGTGTTTGATATTTGAACTACTTGCACCTGAGTGGATCTTGTTGAAGCATGGCTGAGGATCATTTGCCATGAGCTTCTGAGAACTATTGACTATGTGAGTAGAAGAATCTCTATACTCGAGGTAGAAAATCATGATACACACTCTCTTCCTTCTTCAAGGTTAGGATCTTTATATTTTTCTCCTTGTGACACGTTACTTGGTGAAGTGGATTTTGAAACCACTCCTTTCTTGCTTGTTGTGTATGATTGGATGGTACAGAGGTCGATCAAGAATAGCTTTGGTTTAATGAAGGCATCCTCATGTTGGCAAGTTTTTTGATCCCAAAGCATGATCTTGAATTGATTGTAAGCTTGGAAAGTTCTTTGTCATACCAAGAATTGGTTGATTCTTACTATCAAGAGAAAATTCATCTCTTTTGGTCCACTCGATTCGAGGCAATGGGGTAAAAGCAACTACATCATATGAGGATCAATGACATCTTCATCATCATTTATGAATGAATCGGGAGGGTTCTTGATGTGGAATGCCTTGATCTAAGAAAGTGTTAGGTGAGAAAACTCTCATCTTCTTACTTCATGTTCGTCCTAAATAGGCAGCCCATAAATCTTCCATGGTAGGGTTATGTTGATACTTTTCTCCAAGAATCTTCTACATATATCCATTGATATCAAATTGGGCTCTCTTCACATATGGATGAATTGTGATGAGGGTGAACTCTTTTTCCATGAGTTGTGCACTAAAAATATTTGGACATTGATATTCCCCAATTTGAATTGGGAAATGAATTCCTAAATGGTGCTTGTCACTAAGAAGACAAGTGAACTTGGAATAGTTTTCGCACAAGCTCCATTAATGCCCATCTATCACTGACATACTTAGGAAGCTTCCATGGGGTACTAGCAAAGCCACTCATGAGAATGTAGGAAAATGGTGAAAATTGAATAAACCAGGTTCCCCATTGGGAAATGACACTCATGGCTTCTTTAGAAAATCTTTCCTCAATATTCGATTCAGGTTCCGAATCACGCGGAATGTGAATGCATCGTTGACTCTTCTAAAATGGTGAGAGCTATTTTTGAAACTGAGTTTGTAGGTAATAATGAATGAAAAACACTATTTGATGGCCCCATGACTCCTCTCATTTCAAGTCCGAAAATAGCTTTCTTCTTGCTCTTTGCATAAGTCAGATATGATGTCATGTAGAAGCATCTAGTCATCTTAACTTCTATCAATTGTTTTTCAAGGGTGTTACTAATGATGGTGGCCCAATCCACAAACTTTTTTGCGCAAGGATGATACAGATAAACTGATACATCCATGGGTGGAAAATCCTAGCAGAGGGTAAACTGAAAACTCGACTTAGGAGAGTAATCATGTCCCCGATTTCTTCCACGAACTCAACGCGGTACAATTCTTTGGGAAGCCTATCAATTCGAGGCCTCTTGGTTACTAACCAATTGTTATTAACCATCTTGCTCCACCTAAGGGGTTCTTCATCCCAAAATTCTTGTGCTGACTGGTGAGTGATATCTGCATTCTCAGGAAAGTCAGGTATGCAAACAATTCCTCAATATGCTTGGTGTGATTAAGAGGAAAGGCTCACGATTATCTTTAAAAATTCCTCATCTCTCAAGATCATAGTGCTCAACACAAGCAATAACCAACTCTAGACACTGCACCGAGACAGGAAATGTTGCTGCTTGGGGTAGACCACTATGGTAAAGCCTATCCGAGAATATGGTTTTGCCTTCAGTTTTCACCCATTCGCAGAATTGTTGCACATTGATGTGACCCAGATTTGTATCACTGATGTTGTCATATGTTGACTTAATGGAACTGGGAGGAATGATTCCTTGGAATTCATATTTGAGTGCGGATTTGTTGATTTTTCTCTTGTTTTCCTCAATCTTCCTATGGATTTGTTAGATTTCTGCCATTATGAATTTCATAAAAGAATGACTCGGGCACACAAAAAAACAATGCAAGTGGGGTTAGGTCTAGTGTATCTGAAACCCCGTCGAGTGAAAGAAAAATATGACTCACTTTAATTTTATTATTGTTATTATTATTATTATATAAAAACAAAAATAATAATAATAAATAGTCTGGTTAAAAAATTATTATTTTTTAAATACATACACCAAGACTTGGTTTGAATTCTAACTTGGGTGATAATGTCGTTTTTTTATAAACAAAATCACCCGAGTTCAATATCAATTTTATTTAATTTTCGGAGTGAACTCCTCCTCGTATGCATGAAAACCACGATTATGATTAGTGTATTTGGAAAATGTGTGATGAACTTCTTCTCTTACACCGGGTAATAGCTCGAGTGGAAATTGTTTAGAAAATTTGTGGCACTTAAATTACTCTATACAAACAAATGTTCCTTGTCTTTGGCGTGGAATTTTCTCTGGCAATTGTGTTGGAATTAAATGAATTTTTTTATTAATTTTCAAACTATCTTTCTTATCTTCCATGTGGTCTTATTCTTCTCTGGCTAGGCATTTGAACAACTTGTTCTTTCTAAATGCTGTGTATGCGTGGAAACTTCCTTGGACTGTTCTTCTTTGGAGAAATGCATATTAACTAATTTTCTTGTCTTCTTGTTGAAACATGGACTGTTCCTTTCCTCTGTGTGTGGTCCTTCTATCTTCTTTTACCTCACATGATATGTTTGGTTGCGGCCTGAAACCTGCTTTATTTCTTTTCCTTTCTCCCACGTGGTATGCTTACCTTGGTTGCGGGGACTATTTCTTTCCTCTGTTTTTAGACTGTTCTCCTGAAAAATGGCATGGAAAATTTCCTTTTCTTGTAATTATTGTTTTCCCTCTGCCAATGCGTGGGGAATTTTTTTCTTTTCTCTATTATTTTGGACTGTCCTCTTCAACCTCCATGCATGGAAACTCATTTTTTTACTATCCTTTTTGTTGTTTTGGACTGTCCCTTAAAATTGTGTGTGGAAACTCCTTTTCTCCCCCACGTGGTATCTCTATGCATGCATTTTGGATTTTGTGGGGGCTGAATTGCCTAGACTTATGCGTGGCCTCTACCTCCTCATCTCTTCCAGACAGCTGGGCGTTGAAACTCAGTTGAATGCTTTGGTTTTCCTTTTGAAAAATGCGTGAATCTCCTTTGTCTTCTTTAATATTTTATATTGTCCCTCTCCTTTAAAACCTACGTAGATATTTATCTTCTTTGGGTGTGTTGTCTCTTTTCTCCAACCTCCAAAGACGTGGAAACTCCTTTTTTTTTTTTTGTTATTGAATGTTATACTAGTCAATGCGTGGGAGATTGTATTTTTTTTGTCTTCCTTTGGTTGTTTTCACTTGGGCATAAAACTTTCTATGACTGTCCTCTTGTATTTCTCCTTCACAATGGCATTCGCAGTATTGTGGAATGTGATAAAAATATTATGATAAGAAGTGAGAAGCAATTTTAGAAAGCCTCATACGACTCTTTCCAACGAGTCCGATGGAGGAATTTATGAAGGCTAAACCGACTTCCCCTCTTCTCGGGTAGTGGAATTAATTGCCAGGGGGAATGGGGAAAGCAATACCAATTGCCAACGGGAATGGAAAAGTGGGCTAGCAATCTCGTTCAATTTCCCCATGTGGGAAATCGGGATATTTCTTACCCATTTGCCAATCCATTAATTTGGCAATTGGTGGAGAAAATCCCACAAGCAGGAAATTAAAATAAATTTTCCAGGAAAGGGGAAATCTAGGTTCGGGAAGCCAATTTGGCATTCCGATAGTTGAAGCACAAGCTTACTTCCCTTTGGCGAAAATAAAAAAATTGTCGAATGACTTTTAATAATTATTATATTAATAGTTATTTAATTAAAAACCCCAAATTTAATAAAAAATAATTTTATCAAATAAAGGATAATAAATTAATTAATTATTAATGCATTTTAAGACCTGGCGGGAGGAGTTCTCGCTTGAAATGGATGAAATGAAGATCAAAATGATCACAAAAATGAGATGATCGTGATGAGAGTGATGAATCACGCAAAGTAACACCTTTGAAAAATTTCAAAATTTTCATTATTCTTAATTTTTAAAAAATTTTGAAGTCAAAATTGGTTGATAACACCCTCAAATGGTGAAGGAGATGAAGATATCCCTCAATTTATACAAATAGTATGAAGGGGCCTTGGGAAAATATGATCAACACTCCAAATCTAACTTTCACAAGTTGTCACTTCCAAATTATGGAGATACTTTCAATGCAAGGAAAGGGTTATTGAAGATATTTTGAAATCCTGATCTGTTCTGCATTCTTTAGCAACTAGATTTTGATCTTCTGTGGGTATACAGGTCAAAACAGGGGTAGTATGGGGTAGGAATATTGTTTTGAATGATTTTTGGGTGGGATTTCAACAAGATAGATTGGACTTTCCGGTCCTTGAGGAACATCACAACAATGGAGAAATTCAATAACATAAAGCTTTAAAATAGTTAAAAATTCCTTCAACCAGAAGGTGTGCATCAATGGAGGCCCAAATTTGTAGCTTTTCACACAATTTTTGAGATTCTAGCAGCATGAAGGCTCAAGTTAGAAAACCCTATAAAACATCAAAATCTAAGATAAATCATGCCTAAGGTACACCCAAAATCTTATAAACAATCTTTGTCAACAGATGAAATAAAAGTGAGTTTAAATCATTTATTTCATTCATAGATGAAAGCTCTTCGGAAAAATGAAATCGAAGATACCACTAAACTATCACAAGGATTGAAACCTATGTGATTTAGATAGATTTTGATACAAGATTGCAATAGGAACTAGAACAACTACTTGCAGACATTCTGAAATGAAATAAACACAAAATTGCAAGAGATTTAACACAAATTAACTCAAAGTTTATCAGATTCATCATCAGGGGAGAGTTATTTTAAATAATCTCAGAGCTTGTTGATGGCTATACACTTGTAACCAAATCAACATGAATGAAAATATGTCACATAGGAAGTTAACTTGGTTTCTCTGAAAGTTTTCTTAAAAGATGAGCTTTTCTCAAAATTTTCTCGTGAAAATGAACTCTCGAACTTTGTATGTCTCAAAACATGCATTATATATCTCTCTATTACATTCAATCCTTCTCTCCCAAGAAAATAATATGCCAAGCATCAAGTTTGTTACAAAATTCCATCATGATTCGCAGATAGGGACGTTTAACAGAACACATCTAAAAAGTTGTCAGTTTTCTCAAAAAGAGATGAATCATTGAAAAATTTGCATTATCATCCATTATGGAGGCACGTTTTTCATCTTTAGAGCATGAAAACCCCCTTCCTTTCATTATTTTATCCTTATCCCTCCAAAATTTCACTCTGTAACTTTTGGATTTGATATTTTACGTTTCTACTCGAGCCGAACAAAATTTCATTTCAAAAGTACCTCAGATCTAAAATTGAATTTTCAAATTGATTCCATTGATCCTTGAAGGAAAAAATGACATGAATTCACCAAAAAATTGGTGAAAATTGATGCAAAAATCACATCTCCAAGCTTCCTAGAGCTCAAATGGCGGTGAAACTGAAAAATGCACAGTTACCGTTGATCTTCATTTATCCTTTAATTTGAGCCCTCCACGTGTCACAATGTGATTGGAAATGGGCTTGGGATCACTTTTTGACATTTTAACACTTTTGGAAAAATTTAAAATTTGACATTTTTCTCCTCCCCTCCATCCTTTGAAAATGATCTTGACACGTGTTCCAATGTGGGTCTCATAGGAATCATGGCTCAATTCTACACATTTCCACCTTTTTGAAAATTTGTAAAATTTCTCAATTTCCTCCGCGCTCGCCTTTGAGATTTGGCACTGAGACGTGGCATAATATGATTAGATCCGGGGTCGAGGCTCAATTTTACACATTTTGCCTCTTTTTAGAAAAAGGAAAAATTTTCAATTTTCCTCCACGGCTCCACCCTCCCGCAAGACACATGTCCTCATATGATTGGCTAAGGGGAAGCACTCTAATTTCATACTTTAACTCCTTTTCACCAAAGAAATTTTCAACATTTCCTCCATACTCCCACCCCTCTGATTTTTTCCCTACCACATGTCTCCCTTTGATTTGTTGCAGAGCCATGCTTCAAATTACCACTTTAACTCATTTTTCCAAAAAGGAAACATTTCCTTTTTCCTTCTGGTAGCCTGTACTCCCCTCTACACCTGATCCTGCCACATGTCCACTCTTGATTAGGCTGGGGACCCATGGCCTCTTTCACACTTTTGTTTCCTTTCACCCAAAGCAAAAATTTTCTAAGTCTTCCACTTGCCTCCATTCCCGCCTTTGATATAAACATGATGTGTGTCCCCCTGTGGAGCCTACACGGTGTGGGGGCAACTTGCACATTTTTGAAAACATAAAAATGTTAAGTTTTTAGAAATGACCCATTGATCCTTGTGTAATTACAAATGACCATGTATGCAAGGTATATGAGCTATAATTTGACGGGTAAATGACGCCCGATATATTTATCACAAAAATGTAGAAATTGCCAGCGACCCCCAAAATCAATTTTTTCTTCATGGGTGAAGAATTTTTGATCAAAAGACAAATGGAAAGTGTTTTTAGGCAATTTACAACCACAGCAAGGGATATTTGATGGAAAATAAGTACAAATTGAAATGATTTTGAGCTCCAAAGGCCAGGAAAACATGGGAAAAATGGCAGAGGTGTTTGAATGGGAAAAATTAGGGCAAGGTAATGAGTTTGAAAACAATCCAATGCAAAAGAATGAAGCTACAACTTCACACCATCGATTTCATGAGGAAAAAACATTTTAGAGCACAAAGAGCAAAGGGGAAACATGGAAAAATGGTAGAGGATCAAAATGGGCACCAACATCGGCTCCTGCTCGGGGATGGACACTCCCAGTGAGTGCCATAAGAACAAAAGTAGAGCAAGTGCCAAAATAATCAATACTCAAATAGATTCATGAACCAAAGCCACCAAAAAACTAGCTAAGAAACCGACACAAATGGCTGCCACACACCAAGGAAAACCACGAACCAACAAAGCACCAAAAACATAGCAAAATCCAAACACTATGCACTGTACAAGTTGGTAAGTAAACCTTGATTCAAAGAACAAAAATAATGGGAATCCCCAATTGTCCTCCGTGCTGGATATGACCATGCCAAGAGGTTCTGATATGTTTTCAATAACTGGAAATATACCTCTTTTTCTTCTTTGTTTGATTTGTAAACCATTCAGTTTCTTTGGAGCTCCTCCATTATGTTTAGGTCAAAAATTTTAACATTTTTCAAGGCTGAATCAAGGACCAAAGCTCTAGAAAAAACAACATAATTAGGAGATATGTTTTCAAAAAATTCATACTCCTTGAAATCCCCAAAACTCACAAAGTGATCAATACTAACATCGGCCTACAAAACTTAATAAGATGCATTGTTTGGGTCTTCAATAAGGTACAACATATTTTTCTCTCCATATAACTTTACTCAGTTTCCTTCAATTGGGATAGTGGCATAATACATGTCCATTTGGACACTCCTACCAACACTTGCAGCCCATTTCCTTAATAATAACATACCCCATTTGGTAGGGCAATCAATAATCACAACATCCAATTTTAAATTCCTCCTAGGATAAGATGTAAGTTACACCACCAAATATTTGATACACCCAACAACTGGCACTTCTATTGAGTCCATGGAAATACACTTTCCATATGTTGTTGTCACTTTGATTCCCAATTCATTCATGACCTCCAAAGGCATGACATTGCATGATGCCCCTGGAGTCAAACATACAGTTATGTAACAGCTTATCTTTGATAACCAAGGTAGTGAAAAATGGATCCATGTTTAGTTGAGATTTAACCAAAGAAGTTCCTAAGTAAACCTCAGGTGGTTCCCCCAACTCTTCCAACACTTGTGGTTGTTCCAATTCTACAATGGCAATAGGAATCTCAACCTTGCTTCCAACTCTGCTTTGGGTACTCTCTTCCTCTTTTAATCCTAAATATTCAAAAGCCCTCTTCTTGTGCTCAAGAATCCTAAGCAACTCAGCAATTGGGACATGAATCTTGATCTGACTTCAAGAATTGGGCAAATATCATATGGAGAATTCTTGGGTAAAAAAACACTAGGGAAAAGATTGGAAAATTCATTAGATGATATGGAAGTCTTTTAGTTTTGGCATGGGGAGGATCACAAGTTTTGCTTGGGGGAATAGGGCCTTTACCAGATGTATTTTTCTTTGGATTTTCTTTAGTAAGCAATGGAAATTTTGACTTGGCTTGTTGCCCCTTGGTAGCTTTACTTCTAGTATTATGCTCCTTCTCTTGGGCAACTACAACATTCATTAGTAACTACCTATCCTCTTCCGAGGGTATACCTCCATCATACTTCTTGATCATCAATGCCCTCAAGTATTCAAAATCATTATTGGGAAGCTCAAAGGCTTGTACATTATCAATTTATAAAACATGAGGAGGAGGAAGAAGATGTACCCATTGGATACAATCCCAAAAAATAGTAGCAGTCCTAGCACTTATGACATCTATTGAAGTTGCTCCCCTTGGTGAACTTGTAGGGATCTCCATCATGCAGGAATCATCATCAATTTCATCATCAACTTCCTCTTCAATTTGCTGATCTATTCCACATGGAGGATGGGGAAAAAAACATCTATCACACCAGTCAATCTGATTTGATTCATCAATAATAGCCAACTTAGAAATTAGGGGATCATGTAACAACTTATTTTCCTTGGCCTGAGATTGCCTATTTCCAAATCCAATAGGCCCTTTACCTTTTTCATCAAATCTCTGCTCATTCCTAGGATGATTGGAAAATCTATCATGGTTTTTTTATTTTTGTTGACCTTGTGAAGTCTTCCCAATTTCCTTCTCTACCCAGGCTAACTTGTATGCGATTTCTTTGACATCCCTTGCCAAAGTTTTCACAACCTCCTCCAAATTAGAACCCGTACTATCTTGAGATTTTTCAGGGTTTATCAACTTTACACCATCTCTTTTGAGAGGTTTCCCAACGGCCTTAATGTTATTTTCAATCTGCAGTGTCATGGTGAAGGCATGCCTCAAATTAGTAGGGTTTTTGTCTCTCAAGTAGTAGCTTTCTTATCAAATGCATCTGCATATTTGATTAAACAAGACTCATCATAGGGCCTCAAATTAACAGGAAACCTCCTCAATGTCTTGTTAAATCTTGTATTAAATTCATGTACTGATTCATTGGGGTTCTTCTTGATATTCTCAAATTCAGACAAGAGAAATATAGGATTAGTCCTATCACCATATTGCAACCTAAATGCATTCTTCATTTCAGTCCAAGAATCAATAGAATTATCAGGTAGAGCCTTGTACAAATCCCTTGCATCCTCTTCTAGTGTATGAATGAACAATTTAATGTACACATTCTCAAATTCAATTTCAAATTCCTCCATCATATTAGTGAATAATTTCAAATGTTGATCACCTATTATTGTATTGTTCCCATGGAACTTTGGAAATCTACTTCTTACATCTTGTGGGACAGAATTTGGGTAACCATCCATTCCTCTAAATTTTATAGGACCAAAGGTGTTAACAAAAAAAGGAGGTCTAGGCTGAGCTATATTGTTTTGAGGTGGTGATCTTGGAGGAGAAACATAATGATGAGGAGTGAGAGGTATTTGGGGCACAAGAATGTGATTCACAAAATTGGTAATCTCTAGGTGCTGATTTTCTTAGAAATTTTTATTTGAATTGAAGTACACAAGTGTAGATTGAGAAGATAACTCACTAGGTATAGCAGAAGGACCTTCACTAGTTGAATTAAAAAATTTGTGAAAAGACTACTTGAATCAAAATCACTAGAAGAAGAGTGATAATCCTATACCAAAGGTTAATCTCTCTCACCAATGGATATACCTTTGCCTGATGTCTGACCTTCAACAACCTTCCAAACTTTTCTTTCCTCTAAAAATGTCTTTCCCAATTCTTGAAATAACTTTCTACTTGGGTCCCTCCTGAAGAGAGATCTTCTTCCTTCTAGGTTTGCAGATTTTATGTGACAAACTTCACTTAATGTATGATAAGGTACTGGTATTTATCAAAATTATAACAGCAAGGAGTCGCCACTAAGGACTTTCACCCTAGTTTGTGAAAATGCACTATGAAGATTTATCAAATGACTACAAATATCAGCACTATGCAAATTTTTAACAGATCTGATCTTCTTTACTCAAATTTTCAACTATGGTGCAAAGTTTGAGGCAAAAAATTGGAGACACTTGAAAATATCAAACTCAAAACTCTACTCTTCATTCCAACCTTATAAATCTGATTAGAAGATGATGCTCATATTTTTAATTGCACATAAATCACATAAGAAGTATTACCAGGGATCTGAAACACTGAAATACTGAATAATGTCCCCAAAGTGGCACCACTGGTGTTGGTACCCAAATTTGTTCTCCTTTTCAGTCTGAGAAGCATCAAATATATGGCATGAAGCTTAAAGATAGATGGATAATGGTGTGTGTGTTTTGTAGTTTGGGGATATGATCTAAGGACTGATTTGTGGAGTGCTAACTGTTTTAGGTTGTGCCTTTCAACCAAGGTAAGAGAGAGATGGATAGCACTCAGCAAATAGGACTTTTCTTGCATGCTAAATGACATGCAAAGTGTGGGAAAGAAGTCCCTCCTCAATGACCAAGGTGAGAATGCATTTCTTATAACCAAAACCATATTTACATCTATACATTCAAAATTGCACGCATGGGGAAATGACATGGAACATCAATGGAAAGAAAAGTGAATGAGGGAGATGGAATGGAATGAAGAAAGGAGTGAAATGGAATGAATGGAAGGAACATGCAAGAGTTAGGTAAAACAAAGCCTAATATTACATGAGGAAGAAAGAAAATAACTAAAATAAAACAAATTTTAAGTTAGCCAAACAAGAACGTGTAAAAGGGAACACACATGAGCAAGTAGATAATTAGAGCTTGATCACTTTGTGAACTAGAACAACCAATTAATAACATTGACAATAAGATCAAAGATAATATTTTCATGCAAGATTCAAACACTAACATCTAATGAACATAAGAGAATCAAATGTTACAAGAGACAATGAATGAGACACAAAGTTCATATTTCATTAACTCCAAAATGTTTTCACAAAAGAACACAAATTTTCATCTTGAAACAAAGTTTGAACACAAAAGTATTTCTTCTCCTCTCTCAAATTCACCCTTTACAAATGAGCCCCTTAGTTCCTTTTATAACCCAAAAGTTGGTTACAAAGTAGTTAGGGTTTTACATGATCATTAAATAAGGCACTTAAGTGACCTTTGACTTTTTCATCAAAAGTCAACTTTATTAAAGAAAACCCAAAAATAGAAATTATTTAAAATATCCATAGTTTCCCAAAAGCAAATAACAACACCTTTTAAAATATACAATAATAACTAGTGCCTTATCTATTTAAATGGGGTCTGCCTATCTCAAGCGTATGAGAAATGGACTCTCCCACATTGTTAAATATCATGAAAATTATCCCCTTGAACCACCACTGAAATTAGGATCTGTCACTTTTTCTAGTTGAAAATATCTAAACCTTCCCAAAGTTTCAAACATTTTTTCTTCTTCTAGAAGTTCATTTGGTCGAAGAATGGCCTCACAAAATACCTGCAATTCAAGAATCCTACTTGGCATATCATTTAAATTAACAATTTTGGATTGACCATTCTCAAATAAGTTCTTTAATTTGATGCACCGCTCCATTAAACCGATGAGAAATTTTTAGCGGGAGTGTACATGTCCTTAAACAATTGTGAAAATTGCTCTTCCACCTACTCCGATGAACACCTTTGATTATGCTCATTTAGGAGGTCGTAAGGAATCTCAACTATGAATTCTTGAATAAAGGATATTGAAGTGAAGGCTTCATTGCATATGCTCTCATAATGGATCATAGAATCCTCAAGAAGTGTCTTCCTTGATTTGAGATGTAGACACCAAAGAAAACGTGTCCTCGATGTTAAAATTTGAGAATTCTTCAATGGATAAAACTAAGGATTCCATACTTGCCATCTCCTACAAACTGGGAAAAATCTCATCCAAATTTGATATATTAGAAACAAAATTTTCTTTGAAAGAAAGAATTGGATCATGATACGCACTGACATCTTCATGAATCTTAACCATTGTCTTGATCATCCCTTGGCCTAAAACAAGAATCTCTGAAAGCCAAGTTTTAGTGACATGGCCTAATGAGTTTATTTATTTTGAAAAATTTAGAGTTTCTTCATCAGGGGCAGCCATTGCATCAGGTACTGGGATAGTGGACGATATGGGATTTATCAAATGTTGAACATATTCCACCAATTTATTCTTTTCGGCCTTGAGATGAGAGTTCTAAGACTTATATTTCTCAAGTCTCTTTAGCACGATATCAATTGAATATCGAGCCATCGCCATGTCACTTTCTAATGTATACCTCCCAAGTCCAAGTCTAGAAACTTCATAATCAGCAGGTGTCATGGCATCACGCTCCTTATCAACTTGTGGGATGGTGAGATCTACAAATCTATTTCCATCATTATCCACCATTATTCAAGAAAGAACCTTAGGCTTATTTGGAATGACATCGTTTGAAAGTTTAAAAAGGGCATAAAAATCAATGTCAATTATCTTGACAACCCTCTTCCTTTTCTAACCTTAGAATCAACCTAGGAAGGAGTATCATGCACTATTTTCACATACAAAATCCTAGAGCTCAAATAAATATTCTCATTGTTCTGACATCATGAGATCTTGCTTAAATCTTATCTACAACCTCAATTTGGGGAGAAACAAACTCAATGTCCACCTCCTGATTATTGGGATATTTTGGGAAATCCATTCATGAACTACATGCTCGAAGTGTTTGATATTTGAACTACTTGCACTTGAGTGGATCTTGTTTGAAGCATGGTGAGGATCATTTACCATGAGCTTCGAGAACTATTAACAATTTGAGTATAAGAATCTCTACTTGAGGTAGAAAATCCTAATACACACTCTCTTCCTTCTTTGGGGTTAGGATCTTTAGCTTTTTCTCCTGTGACATGTTACTTGGCGAAGTGGATTTTGCAACCACTCCTTTGTTGCTTGTTGTGTATGATTGGATGGTACAGAGGTCGATCGAGAAGAGGCTTTTTGAATGAAGGCCTCCTCATTTTGGCAATTTTTTTGATCTCGAAGCATGATCTTGAATTGATTGTAACTTGGCAAGTTCTCTATCATACCAAGATATGCTTCTTTCAAGAATCGGTTGATTCTTGCTATCAAGAGAAAATTCATCTCTTTTGGTCCAGTCAATTCGAGGAAATGGGGTAAAAGAAACTACATCATATGAGGAATCAATGACATCTTCATCATCATTTATGAATGAATCGAGAGGGTTCTTGATGTGGAAGGCCTTGATCTGAGAAAGTGTTAGGTGAGAAAACTCTCATCTTCTTACTTTATGTTTGTTCGAATAGGTAGCCTAGAAATCTTCCATGGTAGGGTTATATTGATACTTTGCTCCAAGAATCTTCTACATATATCCATTGATATCAAACTGGGCTCTCTTCACATATGGATGAATTGTGATGAGGGCGAACTCTTTTTCCATGAGTTGTGCACTGAAAAGATTTGGACATTGATATTCCCCAATTTGAATTGGGAAATGAATTCCTAAATGGTGCTTGTCACTAAGAAGATAGTGAACTTGGAATAGTTGTCATGCAAGCTCCATTAATGCCCATCTATCATTGACATACTTAGGAAGCTTCCATGGGGTACCAACAAAGCCACTCATGTAAATGTAGGAAAATGGTGAAAATTGAATAAACCAGGTTCCCCATTGGGAAATGACACTCATGGCTTCTTTAGAAAATCTTTCCTTAGTATTCCGATTCAGATTCGAATCACACGGAAGGTGAATGCATCGTTGACTCTTCTAAAATCATGAGAGCTATTTTTGAAATTGAGTTGCGGGTAATAATGAAAAACACTACTTGACGGCCCCATGACTCCTCTCATTTCAAGTCCAGAAAATAGCTTTCTTCTTGCTACTGCATAAGTCAGATACGATGTCATGTAGAAGCATCTAATCATCTTAACTTCTATCAATTGTTTATGAAGGGTGTTATTGATGATGGTGGCCCAATCCACAAACTATTTCTTGGAAAGGATGATACAGATAAAATGATACATCCATGGGTGGAAAATCCTAGTAGAGCGTAGACCGAAAACTCGACTTAGGAGAGTAATCATGTCCCCGATTTCTTCCACAAACTTGATGTTGTTTAGTTCTTTGGGAAGCCTATCAATTTGAGGCCTCTTGGTTACTAACCAGTTATTTTTACCATCTTGCTCCACCTAAGGGGTTCTTCATCCCAAAATTCTTGTGTTGATTAGAAAGTGATATTTATATTCTCAAGAAAGTCAGGTATGCCGAGAAATTCCTCAATATGCTTTGGTGTGATTAAGATGAAAGGCTCGCGATTATCTTTAAAAATTCCTCATCTCTCAGGATCATAGTGCTCAGCACAAGCAATAACCAACTCTGGACACTGCACCGAGATAAGAAATGCTTGCTGCTTGGGGTGGACCACTATGGTAAAGCCTATTCGAGAATATGGTTTTGCCTTCAGTTTTCACTCATTCGCAGAATTGTTGCACATTGATGTGACCCAAATTTGTATCACTGATGTTGTCATATGATAACTTAATTTTTTCTACTAGCTTCCTCAATCTTCCAATGGATTTGTTAGATTTCTCAGTCATTATGAATTTCATAGAAGAATGACTCGGGGACGCAAAACAATGCAAGCGGGGTCGGGTCTCAGTCTCTAAAACCCCCATCAGTGCAAGAAAATATGACTCACTTTAATTTTATTATTATTATTATTTAAAAACAATAATAATAATAATAAAATAATAATAATTACAAATTCTTTTTTAAATACATACACCAAGACTCGGTTTTAATTCCGACTTGGGCGACAACATTTTTTTAATAAACGAAATCACCCGAGTTCAATATCGATTTTTATTTAATTTTCCAGAGCGAATTCTTCCTCATATGCATGAAAACCACCTAATTATGATGAGTGCATACTTTGGAAAATGCGTGATGAATTCCTTCTCTTACACCAGGTAATAGCTCTGCATGGAAATTGTTTCAGAAATCTGTGGCATTTAAATTACTCCTGACAAACAAATGTTCCTTGTCTTCGGCGTGGAATCTTCTCTGGAAAATGCGTTGGAATTAAAGGAATTTTTTTATTAATTTTCAAACTACCTTTCTTATCTTCCACATGGTCTTCTATTTTCTCCTGGCTAGGCGTTGGAACAACTTTTTCTTTCTAGATTTGTATGTGTGGAAACTTCCTTGGACTGTTCTTCTTTAGAGAAATGCATATTAACTGATTTTCTTGTCTTCTTGTTGAAACGTGGATACTTCCTTTCCTTTGTGTGTGGTCCTTCTGTCTTCTTTTACCTCACATCGTCTACTTGGTTGTGGCCTGAAACCTGCTTTATTTCTTTTACTTTCTCCCACATGGTCTACTTACCTTGGTTATTGGGACTATTTCTTTCCTCTGTTTTTAGACTGTTCTCTAAAAATGGCGTGGAAAATTTCCTTTTCTTGTAACTATTGTTTTCCCTCTGCCAATTCGTGGGGAATATTTGGCTTTTCTCTATTATTTTGGACTGTCCTCTTTAACCTCCATGCATGGAAACTCATTTTTTTGTTGTCCTTTATGTTGTTTTGGATTGTCCCTTCAAACTGTGTGTGGAAACTCCTCTCCCCCACATGGTATCTCTATGCATGCATTTTGGATTTTGTGGGGGCTAAATTGCCTAGACCAATGTGTGGCCTCTACCTCCTCTCTACCAAACAATTGGCCATTGAAACTTAGTTGAATGCTTTGGTTTTCCTTCTAAAAAATTTGTGAATCACCTTTGTCTTCTTTAATATTTTATATTGTCCCTCTCCTTTGAAACCTCCACAGATCTTTATCTTCTTTGGACTTTGTTGTCTCTTTCCTCTAGCCTCTAGAACGTGGAAACTTGTTTTTGTTATTGAATGTTATACCAGTCAATGCATGGGAGATTGTGTTTTGTCTGTCTTCCTTTGGCTATTTTCCTTGGGCATAAAACTTTCTATGAATGTCATCTTGTATTTCCCCTTCACAATGGCATTCGAGATTGTGGAATGTGATAAAAATATTATGATAAGAAGTGAGAAGCAATTTTAGAAAGCCTCGTATGACTCTTTCCAATGAGTCCGATGGAGGAATTTATGAAGGCTAAACTGACTTTTCGTCTTCCCGGGTGATGGAATTAATTGCCAGGGGGAATGGGGAAAGCATCGCCAATTGCCAATGGGATTGGCAAAGTGGGTTGGCAATATTTGTTCAATTTCCCATGTGGAAATCACGAGATTTATTGTCCATTTTCCAATCCATTGATTTGGCAATTGGTGGAGAAAATCCCACAAGAAGGAAATTAAAAAAATTTTCGAGGAAAGGGAAAATTTGGGTTTGGGAAGCCAATTTGGCATTCGATAGTTGGAAGCACAAGCTTACTTCCCCGAAAAAAATAAAAAATTTGTCGAATGATTTTTAATAATTATTATATTAATATTTATTTAATTAAAAACCCCAAATTTAATAAAAAAATGATTTTATCAAATAAAGGATGATAAATTAATTAATTAATTATTAATGCATTTTAAGACCTGGCGGGAGGAGTTCTCCCCGAAATGGATGAAATGAAGACCGAACGATCAAAAAAATGAGATGATCGCGATGAGAGTGATGAATCACAAAAGTAACACCTTTGAAAATTTTCAAAATTTTCATTATTTTTTTTTAATTTTGCAAAGTCAAAATTGGTTGATAACACCTTCAAATGGTGAAGGAGATGAAGATATCCCTCAATTTATACAAATAGTATGAAGGGGCCTTGGTAAAATATGATCAACACTCCAAATATAACTTTCACAAGTTGCCACTTCCAAATTATGGAGATATTTTCAATGCAAGGCAAGGGTTACTGAAGACATTTTGAAATCTTGATCTGTTCTGCATTCTTTAGCAACTAGATTTTTATCTTCTGTGGGTATACAGGTCAAAACATGGATAGTATGGGGTAGGATTAGTTGTTTTGAATGATTTTTGGGTGGGAGTTCAACAAGATAGATTGGAATTTTCCAGATCCTTGAGGAACTTCACAACAATGGAGAACTTCAATAACAGAAAGCTTTAAAATAGTTAAAACATTCCTTCAACCAGAAGGTGTGCATCAATGGAGGCCCAAATTTGTACCTTTTCACACAATCTTTGAGATTCTAACATGAAGGCTCGAGTTAGAAAACCCAATAAAACATCAAAATCTAAGATAAATCACACCTAAGGTACACCCAAAAGCTTACAAACAATCTTTGTCAACAGATGAAAGAAAAGTGATTTTAAATTGTTTATTTCATTCCCAAATGAAAGCTCTTCTGAAAAATGAAATTACAGATGCCACTAAACTATCACAAGGATTGAAACCTATGTGATTCAGATAGATTCTGATACAAGATTGCAATAGGAACTAGAAAACTACTTGTAGACATTTTGAAATGAAATAAACACAAAATTTCCAAAGATTTAACACAAATTAACTCAAAGTTTATCAGATTCATCAGCAAGGGAGAGTTATTTTAAACAATATTAGCACTTGTTGATGGCTATACACTTGTAACCAACTCAACATGAATGAAAATCTGACACAGAGGAAGTTAACTTGGTTTCTCTGAAAGTTTTCTTAAAAGATGAGATTTTCTCAAAATTTTCTCGTGAAAATGAACTCTCGACCTTTTGTATGTCTCAAAAATGCATTATATATCTCTCTATTACATTCAAACCTTCTCTCCTAAGAAAAGAATATGCCAAGCATCAAGTTTGTTACAAAATTCCATCATGATTCACAGACAAGGATGTTTAACAGATGAATCATTACAAAATTCCCATTATTATCCATTGTGGAGGCACATTTTTCATCTTTAGAGCATGCAGACCCCTTCCTTTCATTATTTCATCCTTATCCCTCCAAAATTTCACTCTGCAACTTTTGGATCTGATATTTTACGTTTCTACTCGAGCCCGAACAAAAATTCATTTCAAAATTACCTTAGATCTATAAATTGAATTTTCAAATTGATTCCATTGATCCTTGAAGGAAAAAATGACATGAATTTGCCAAAAAATTGGTGAAAATTGATTCAAAAATCACCTCTCCAAGCTTCCTGGAGCTCAAATGGTGGTCAAACTGAAAAATGCAAAGTTACCATTGATCTTCCTTTATCCTTTAATATGAGCTCTCCACGTGTCACAATGTGATTGGAAATGGGCTTGGGATCACTTTTTGACATGTTAACACTTTTGAAAAATGTAAAAATTTGACATTTTTCTCTACCCCTCCACCCTTTGAAAATGATTTTGACACGTGTCCCAATGTGGGTCCCAGTGGAATCGCGGCTTGATTCTACACATTTTCACCTTTTTTGAAAATTTACAAAATTTCCTCCGCCACTCCGCCCTTTAGATTTGGCATTGACACGTGGCACAATATGATTGGATCCGGGGTCGTGGCTCAATTTTACACATTTTTCCTCTTTTCAAAAAATGGAAATTTTTTCAAATTTCCTCCGCGGCTCTGCCCTCCTGAAAAACACGTGTCCTCATATGATATGTTGAGGGGAAGTGCTCTGATTTCATACTTTAACTCCTTTTCACCTAAGGAGATTTTTCAACATTTCCTTTGCACTGCCGCACCTCCGATTTTGTCCTTGCCATGTGTCTCGCCTTTGATTTGTTGTGGATCCACGCTTCAAATTACCACTTTAATTTGTTTTTCTAAAAAGGCAACATTTCCTTTTTTCCTCTCGATGGCCCACTCCCCTCGCCCTTGATCCCGCCATGTGTCAACTCTTTATTGGCTTTGGCGGACCCACCGCCTCTTTCACAACTTTTGTTCCCTTTCGCCCTAAAGAAAAAAATTTCTAATTCTTCCGTGACCTCCATTCCCATCTTTGATGCAAACGTGACACATGTCCACCTGTGGAGCCTATGGGGCTCATGGGCAGCTTGCACATTTTCCAAAAACACAAAAACGTTAAGTTTTTAGAAATGACCTACCGATCCTTGTCCAATTACAAATGGCCACGTATGCAAGGTATATGAGCTAGAATTTGATGGGTAAAGGACGCCCGTATGATGGTAAAAAAGTAGAAATTCGGTGACCCCCAAATTGATTTTTTCTTTGTGGGTGAAGAATTTTTTGATCAAAAGACAAATGGAAAGTGTTTTTAAGCAATTTATGACCATGGCAAGGGATATTTGAGGGAAAATAAGTACAAATTGAATGATTTCAAGCTCCAAAGGCTAAGAAAACATGGGAAAAATGACAGAGGCATTTGAATGGGAAAAATTAGGGTAAGGTAATGAGTTTGCAAACAATCCAATGCACAAGAATGGAGCTACAACTTCACATCATCGATTTCATGAGGAAACAACGTTTCAGAGCATAAAGAGCAAAGGGGAAACATGGAAAAACGATAGAGGATCAAAATGGGCACCAACAAGTCAAACAAAACTTGAGATCAATATCACCATTTGGGACTTTCTCTCAATTAAAGTGCATATTGTAGACACTAAAA
Organism: Taxus wallichiana var. yunnanensis; assembly: GCA_018340775.1. NCBI lineage: Eukaryota > Viridiplantae > Streptophyta > Pinopsida > Cupressales > Taxaceae > Taxus > Taxus wallichiana. The sequence continues at coordinate 191,280,962 of CM031235.1, forward strand.
TTAGGTCACACTCCCTTTTCGTACCTCGACCAATAAGCACCCTTTATTACATTTACCTAGCCATGACCCCCTTCACCCCACTAATATTAATTTAATTAATTTAATTAAATTAATTCATTATCCTCACTATATTTATTATTTAAATATCTTATTTAAATAATATCCACACCTCAATTCACTTAGACATCTCACCAAGCCAACTCAACCTAAGACCTATTCTTAGCAAGTTGTCATAACTAACTAAGACTTACCCAAACCCTAAAAATCAATGCCTACATTCCCTCTAACCACATTCCCACATGCTCACAAGAAGCTCCCAGTCTAATCCATGGGATAATGACATGAGATCCAAGGAAATCAAGAGGATCACCCTAGTTTAGTAAACCTAGGAAATCCCACCTTGACCAACGCCGGTTATCCCTAACCATCGCCGGTTAATCCGGACTGCCGTCGGTTACCCTTTTAACCCCTAAACTACCTTATTCTCAAGGTTGGAAAACATTGGGAGAAGGTTGATGAGAAAGAACACATCTCAGAGAGATAACGCATCTTCGATAACAAATTCTAGTGCTTCACTGCATTGATCTGAAAATCAAATTTAACTAGCAATTGTGCACACACATTTCTTTGCTTTGTATTGATTTTCGATGTAAAAATTGAGCATTTTATCCTTTTTTATTTTTAACAAAATAATTAAAATTGAAAGTACTGTGTAAAAATAGAAGATAAAGAGATGAATCACCAGCAATTTGACACAAGAATTGATAACGGAGTTTGGCACTTGTGGCCTACGTCTCCGGGTCCAGTTGAATGGGACCGATCTATTAAAATATTGAAAATAAATCTTTACAAATATTTATACAAGAATATGATCTTCTCATCACATTCCTCTAGTAGTCACTTTTTACTTCATCTCAAAATTCCCTCCCTAGCTCAAGTTATGAGCATTTCAATATTTTACACAGACCCGAATGCCACTTCAAATACAATAAAGCTCCTTTTATAATGTTTCCAAGTGGCTGGCTCAATGGTTAGGCACCTAAAATTTTGCATGGGAGGTTAGTGGTTCAAATCCCCTCCACTTCCCTCTCCTTCTCCTTAGGTGGATTTGTAGAGATTTATCCCACATTGTGGGTGCGCGAAAGGAGGAAAGCATTTAAGATAAGGAGTGGTGCATGTGTTGATTGGCTTAAGAGCCACCTTATGTTAAGCGTGGTGGTTTGTATTGCCAATGTTTGGCACATGGAGGATATTTGGCCTTATTTTGTGGAGTTTGGCACCTCAATTAGTAATATTTAATTACTTATTGACTTGGTAATAGCGTATAACTTGGGATTTAATGCGTGGTATATGGAAAATGCGTGGGATAAGTATCTATTAATTAATTGCATAGTTTAAATGGCATATCAATTAGTCCCACATGCATAGAAAAATGCATTTAGAGGCATATATATACACAAGTTGGTATAATGATAATATGAGAAGGAGGCCAAGACACCCCTCCATAATCAAGTGTGTCAAACTGGCTGAGGGCCCCCAGCCAGTAAATAGCGGGGTCCATTTGTCCACGAATGAGTGTCCAAGACCGGCGTCCCAAAACCACTTTTAGTTTGTCACACAAATTTTCCATGTGTCGCAATATGATTGAAACACTTGGTGAGTGTGCACACGTCCAACCTGCACAAAACTCCAAATTTTGCCAGTTGCCCGAAAATTTCAGCGGGCTATAACTTTTGCAAACGAGCTTCATTTCCTGCAAACAAGATATCAATGGAATCGTATAATTTTTCTCCACACTTTAAAAATGACTGCAACTTATTATGAGAAGATCTTAGATCGGTGTTTCTCTGTGAGGATCCTCTGGACCATTCCTCCCCACTGAGAAACTTTTGGACCCCAAAAGTCAACTTAATTGGTGAATAGGTGAGGGTATTTCTCCCTCACATTTATAGTTTCCATCTATTTAGCCTTGTTTGGATGCATGCCTTTGAACCCAACACGAAGATACTCAATATCACCCCTTCGCAAAGTTCTTACTTTCCTGTCCAAAATGATGTCTTCCTGCAACTCATCAAGATACTCAGGAGAAAAATCATCAGTGGAAGGCATTATGTTAGGATCATCATGATCAACAATCATAGGCAGTTCATACAATATTAAATTCTCAACATTTACAACTGATTAGATTTGCATATATGGAGTTAAATCCAACCGGAAAGCGTTGTTACCAATTTTTCCAATATTTGGAACAGACCATACCATATAGGTTTCAATTTTTTACCTTCACCTGTCAGTCTTTCCTCGTGATGTGAAGCCAAACTGAATCACCTGACTTTGAACTTGTGATTAGTTCTATGTTTATCATGCCTAGCTTTGTACTTAGCCTAACTTTTCTCCAATTGTTCACGGACATCTTGATGAACTGTTGTATTCTCTGCATAAATATTTTAGCCTTGTCGAGAATCACTTGAACCATTAACAATGAGTTTCATGTCCATAATATACATCTAATGGAGAATTAGGCGCAGATATCCATAACAAGTCTCAAATGGAGACTTCAAAGTAGAAGAATTAAGACACGATTATAAGCATGTTGCACATAATATAGATGTTCATCCCATAACTTAGGATGGTTCCACAATAGCCCCTAAGCAAATTACTACTCATCCATGCGGTTTACAACATCTGTTTGACCATCGATCTGTGGATGAAAAGCAATTCTCTTTTTCAGTTTTGTGTCCATTAACCCCCACAATGTTGACCAAAATTCCCCAAGAAATCTAGAATTTTGATCGAGATATAATTGAAGTAGGTAAACCAAAATGAACCCGAGACAAACTAGAAAAACAAATGTGCAGTTCCTCACCAGTTATTTGTTTAGTACATGGAACCAACACACACATTTTGCTAAATCTATCCACTACCACATACAAGTAATCATGTTTCTTCCGTGTCATGGGAAAGCCTCCTACAAATTCCATGGAAACACTTTCCCAAGGCCTTGTTGGAACAGGAAGAGGAGTGTAAAGTCCTAATTTCCTGTTGCTTGGCTTTCTTGTGGCACAAAAACACATCCCTTAATTTACTGTTTACATGTTCATGCATTTTAGGCCAATAACAATATTTTTGTAAATGTGCAATTGTCTTACTAACACCAAAATGCCCTGAAATAAGAGAAGTATGTGCTTCCCTAATCATATGCACACGTTCATTTTTTGGAATACAAAGTTTACCAGAATGATATAACAATCCTTCATGCAAATGATAATATTTTTCTCCTACTTGTTTCCCACTTACTAGATCCTCATACACTTCTCTAAAATCAACATCATTTACATATTGTTCCTTGTAACTAACATGAGCCAAAGAACTATGGTGCAAAAGAATAGATGCTACTACCACCTTTGGTGATCTAGATAACATGTCGGCAACCTTGTTTTGAATACCTTTTTATACCGATTACAAGATGAAATTGTTGTAAAAATCCCATCCACCTGAAATGTCTAGACTGCTGCAATTTGGTTTGTGTTTGTAAGTACTGAAGCGGTTGATGGTTAGTATGTATAATTGTTTCTTTTCCCATTAAATAATGCTTCCACTTTTTAACACTTTGAACCGAAGCATACAACTCTTTATCATAAGCTGGATAGTTTCTTACCGCACTTATAAAGGTTTATGAATGGTAACACACTGGTCATTTTTTCTGCATCAAAACTGCCCCCACTACGTATTCACTAGCATCTATCTCAATCTCAAATGAATGTTGTAAATCTAGAAGTGCCAAGATCGAAGCGGTACTTATCTTCTCTTTCAGTGTATCAAAGGATTTCTGTTGTTTTCCTCCCCACTGAAAGACCTGTTTAATACTTTTTAAAGCATGCAAAGGAGATGCAATATATGAGAAGTTAACAATAAATTTTCTCTAGTCTTGAACGCACCTAGAAAACTCCTAACTTCCATCACATTCGTGGGTCTAGGACAATTCACAATAACCTCTATTTTTGTAGGATCAATTCTCAATTCTCCATTTCCTATAATATAACCCAAGTAAATTAAAGATGTTTTTCCAAATTCACATTTTGACATCTTCAAATACAATTTCTCTTTCCTTAGTGCATCTAAGACTTTCTGGATGTGTTTAACATGTTCATCCCATGACTTCTTTGAAAATAAGAATATCATCTAAGTAAACAATAACGAAATTATCAATGAATGGTCTAAAGATTTCATTCATAACTCTCATGAATGTTTTTGGTGCATTGCACAAACCAAAAGGCATCACTAACCATTCAAACAATCCTTGTTTCATTTTAAAATTAGTTTTCCAAACATCACCTTCTGCAATTCTTACTTGGTGATAACCACTTCTTAAGTCTAACTTAGTGAAATAAATTGCATTCTTTAATTGATCCAGTAAATCATCTATTCTAGGAAGAGGGTAACGATTCTTTATGGTAATCTTGTTTAAAGCATGGAAATCAACACACATTCACCAAGTTCCATCCTTCTTAGGAACCAATATAATTGGAAAACCACATGGGGATGTACTTGGACGAATTATACCTTGAGCCAAAAGTTCCATTACCTGTCTCTTGATTTCCTCATTCTCTACTACTAACAACTTTGTACATTCGATACTAGGAAGAGGTGCATCCTGGAAATAACTGTATCTCATGTTGAACCCCTCTTTTGGGAGGTAGGCCTTGTGGATCCTGAAAAACATCATCAAAATGAGAAACAATTTTTACCAATTCATCCTTATGTTTCAGATCGCAAGTCTCAAAAGCCATCTCATGTTCTTTTCTTTGGATTTGACCACCATGAGCACAAAATTTTTTCTTGAGTTTACAAGCCTTTTCATTTGACCTACTGATTACAAGGACAAATTATTGTTTTCACGGTGAGCTCTAACAATAAACGCAATTCCATCCTTTACAAGTAAATATTTATTTTCTTCCCTATAGAAGATTGCTTTACGATCATACAAATAAGGACTTCCCAAAACCACCCCACAAATATCCAAAGGAACTACATCCAATTCAACCTCATCTATAAACTTGTCTGTAATGGAAAATATGAAAGTACAAGTTTTAGTTACTTGCAGTTTTGCATCATCACAAACCCAACCCAAAGGATAAGGCTTAGGATGCGGTTTAGTTTTGAGTCCTAATTTCTTAACAACCTCCTTAGAAATTAGATTAACTTGAGATCCACTATCAAAAAGAGTATCAATTTTCATATGCTTTGAAATTACTATAATGTGGAAAAACTCATTCCTTTTCTTATCATCATGTATAGTTTGTTTACTAGAAGAAGATGCAACATTTTTAGTACTATTGTTGGAAATTGAAAGAGTTGATTTACCTTGAAAACTCATAAGCGTGATTTTGGTTTCATCCTGAATCGAACTAAGATCATGCACTACAGTGTTTGTTTTCTTTTTTTTTCCTTTCTTAACCATCCATTTAGGCTTCTTTTCAGGATGTAATTTCCAACATTTAGACTCATCATGGTTTTTTTTACAATGATTACAAAATGGTTTTTCATCTTCCTTCTTAACAGTAGAGTTTGTTTTATGCTTACCCTTTCCTTTTCCTTGTTCTTTCAAACCTTTTCCTTTAGATTGCTTGTTCTTTTGATTAAAAGAAGAGAAAGAGGACTCCTTCGTCATTTTCCCTTGTGCTTCCAAATGGGTTGCTTGAACACATACTGCATCAAGATTAGTAGGACCTAAAACAAGTATCATATGCCTTAGATAACTATGCAATCCACCAATATATTTGAGCAGTGTTTCTTCTTTGTTTAGGGAAATTCCCATAATTAGAGCCCTTTTCCTAAATTCTTGTGTGTATTCTTGAACACTTTTTCCCTTAGTTTGTCTTAATGTTTTCCAATCCATCATAGCTTGTTTCTTATAACCAAGAGGATAAAATTGTTGCCTAATATTTGAAACAAATTTAGACCAAGAAGTGATTTATATACCTTTGGTTTCTTCCACTTCCTGAAGCTTACTCTCCCACCAAATGAGTGTTGTGCCACCCATCGAAGAGTTGCCAAATGAATCTTTGCTTCATCATCAACAATTCTCTGAACCCTGCAATATACTTCTATCTGCTTGACCCAGTTATCCAACTTCTCTGCATTTAGCTCTCCAGTATACATAGGCAATTCAAACTTGATATCTAACTTTAGTGAAGGAAAATCAGATTTTAAAGAGTCTCATTTTGGAATATCAGAACTAGAGCTTTCTTCTTTCTTATCTTATCTAGTTCCCTTTTCCCTTTGTCTATCTTGGTACATTTCTTCCACCATTTCCTTTATCTGTAGGAATGATTGATGAAAGTTTTCTTCCTCTCAATCCGCCATTCAGGACTTCGAGATCATCCAGTACCAATTTTGGGATATCCTTCAACTAACTCTCCTTCACCCTTCTTAGATCGAGACCTTGTTAACATCTAACACATAACTTGTAATCCAAAACTTGTTAATCTGAACCAAAAATCAATCAAAACCAGCTCTGATACCAATGATCTGAAAATCAAATTTAACTAGCAATTGTGCACACACATTTCTTTTCTTTGTATTGATTTTCGATGTAAAAATTGAGCATTATATCCTTTTGTATTTTTAATAAAATAATTAAAAATGAAATTACTTGTGTAAAAATAGAAGATAAAGAGATGAATCACCAGCAATTTAACACAAGAATTGATAACGGAGTTCGGAACTTGTGGCCTACGTCTCCGGGTCCAGTTGAATGGGACCGATCTATTAAAATCTTGAAAATAAATATTTACAAATATTTCTACAAGAATATGATCTTCTCATCATGTTCCTCTACCAAAAATAACAGTAGTCACTTTTTACTTCATCTCAAAATTCCCTCCTAGCTCAAGTTATGAGCATTTCAATATTTTACATAGACCCGAATGCCACTTCAAATACAATAAAGCTCCTTTTATAATGTTTCCAAGCGGTTGGCTCAATGGTTAGGTGCCTAAAATTTTGCATGGGAGGTTAGTGGTTCAAATCCCTCCACTTCCCTCTCCTTCTCCTTAGGCGGATTTGTAGAGATTTATCCCACATTGTGGGTGCGCGAAAGGAGGAAAGCATTTAAGATAAGGAGTGGTGCATGTGTTGATTGGCTAAAGAGCCACCTTATGTTAAGTGTGGTGGGTTGTATTGCTAATGTTTGGCACATGGAGGATATTTTGCCTTATTTTTTGGAGTTTGGCACCTCAATTAGTAATATTTAATTACTTATTGACTTGGTAATAGCGTATAACTTGGGATTTAATGCGTGGGATAAGTATTTATTAATTAATTGCATAGTTTAAATGGCATATCAATTAGTCCCACATGCATAGCAAAAATGCATTTAGAGGCATATATATACACAAGTTGGTATAGTGATAATATGAGAAGGAGGCCAAGACACCCCTCCATAATCAAGTGTGTGTCAAACCTTTGAGGGCCCCCGGTAGTAAATAGCAGGTCCATTTGTCCACCAATGAGTGTCAAGGATCAAGGCGTCCCAAAACCACTTTTATTTTTCCACACAAATTTTCCATGTGTCACAATATGATTGAGACACTTGGCGAGCATGCACACATCCAACTGCACAAAACTCCAAATTTTGCTAGTTCGAAAATTTCGAAAGGCTATAACTTTTGACGAGCTCCGTTTCTGCAAACAAGAAATTGTGAATCGTATAATTTTTATCCACGCTTTAAAAATGACTGAAACTTATTGTGAGAATATCTTAGATTGGTATTTTCTATGAGGATCCTCTAGATCACGCATGCAAGTAAGGAGATTGAGCATCTTCTCTGCCTGACCATCCCGACCATGATTTGATCTATCAAGCAAAGAGGAGTGTACATGCAGCCTATGCAAAAGCTTTTCTTTAGATTGGTGATCACTTGCATCCTTCAATCTCTCATCAGCACCTCCATCCCTCACACACAGGCATTCAAGACTAGAATCCAAGTAAGTATAACATCATACTTTCCTGGTTTATTTCATTTCATCATCATTTTATCATCTTTTATTTACTATACCCCTATTGACCTTCCCCAACATTTTCACCTCCATATACCCATTAAAACCTCACAAAATCCTACTCTAGTCACCTAATACCTCATTCCAACCAACCAAAGTCCTTTGTGCAATCACAAAGGAGACCACAACTTGTTCTGTGACATTTCTAGATCTCACAGATAATCGGCACCAGTTACACCGAACCACCGTCGTTCACCCCTGACTAACGAGACCGGTCTTTGTATTTTCCCACACAACCTAGAACAAAGACCTACCCACCTAATTTCATCTCACCCTCATTCACCTGTGATCTACCCGAGACCTCTATCAAACCTACAGAGACCCAAAACCAATCATTTGACCTTTGGATTCTATTCTAGCTTAGCCTGTTAGATTAGATCTATTTCTTATTTTATTTTAAGTGAGATACCTAAATCATTTCAAATTACAATAGGATTTACTTTGTTTACAACATTAAATTGTTTAAAACAAAGTGGACTGACAACCATCTAGGAAGTATCATACTTCCTGGATCTAGCATACGCTAGGCAGTTCACTGCCCATATTGTTTAATTCCTTCTGGTGGTCTTGTTTTCATTACAGGTAGTTCCTCCTAGCCAAAAGGAAGCTCTCACAATCAGTTGTGGATCTAGAAGTCATACGCGCGCAACAACCCATCAACCAACATTTGAACAAGTATTCCTCCTACTCCGTTACCCTATCTGTTTTGTCAACACTTCAAAGAAACGATCTAAGAATCAGGTGAAACACATATGAACTTCAATATGGTTTTTCCTATGATGTTGAACTAGATTTTTTACAAGAGCAATGTAACTCTGATTGTTAGAAAGAATATTAGTTCTTCCTTTGATGTCCATATGGATTTAATCTAATCGTCTATTCATCCACATGGCTTCATTTGCTACTTCCATAACACTTCTATACTATGCTTCAGTAGAAGAGATAGAAAATTTTGGTTACTTCTTGTTATTTGAAGTGATGGCACTTGCACCCAACATGAAAACATGTCTAAAGTAGATTTTCTATTTATAGCATCACCAGCATGGTCCGAATCACAATATACAAATAACTTTGTATCATCACAAGAAGAATAAAACAAACCATAATTAATTGTTCATTTAACATATTTTAGAATTATTTTTTCCATTTTCTAATGATCCTCATAAGGATCCCGCATAAATCTTGAAACAACTCCTATTGCATATGAAATAGTAGTTATAGTAATAGTCAAATAAATTAGACTACTAACTAGTTTTTTATATAGAGTAAGATCAAGTTTAGCACAAGTAGGTTTAGGATCTAATTTCACGTCAACTTCAATAGGAAGACATCGGAGTTTACAAATCAATCATGTTAAATATTCTACGTAAATTAGTAACATATTTAGATTGAAATGCAACAATAGATTTATGATCTGAAATATAATCATGCCTAGAAAATGATTTAGTAAACCTAAATCAGTCATTTTTAATTTATGGTAAATGTTTTTGAAGGTACCATACCCTGAAGTACAACCAAATGGCTCAATAGCCAAGATTAACAAGATGAAACAAGGTGGTTTTTTTATCCATGGGGCCACACCCAGCTAAAAGAAAAAAATGGATAAAACTATGAAAGTACTAAGGTAGGGGCCCAACTAAAAAAAACAACATCAAAACAACAACTGACAACAACACCACAACAACTGCACAACAACACTACAATAAAAAACATAAAGACAAAGGCACTAATTTGAAGACTTATTATAAACCTTGAGTGCAATCCTGAGTGCCTGATAGAGGTTCATAGCAGTGCCAATATTAGGATCCCAGTTGGATGCTTTGAACTTCTTAGTGATCTGTCATTCTTCCATGCTGAGGTAGGGATGCCACTGATATCACATATCTGATGGATGTGAACTTGAAGAAGAATGAGTAATGCTCTATGAATGGAGAGTTGGTTGTTGTGATTTTCTTCAAGAGATTTGATTTGAATAGACAGAGTATTTATTTCCTCTCTAAGGATGGAAATGGAGTCATAATCTAAGTTCTTGTTACTGGGGTTAGGGAGATAATCTAAATTATCTTAAATGGTTTTAGAGCATCAGCTTACATCTTGAATTTATCTAACACGGAGGGGGAACTGGTCACAAGGGCTAACAAAGCTGAATTTAGGGGGGTCTATTAAGAAATTAACTCCTTACCCTTTGTGATGAGGTTCGAGAGATAGTGTCTAGATAAGGGGATTATTAGAGTGGATGTGGGGCTACTGAGGAGGGGGAGAAGAGCCAAAGGGGGCTTCGGGTCATTATCCACAACATATAGAATAAACTGGTGAATAATAAAAATTACCCCTTAATGGAATGGTATTACCCTCTTATGGGCTTGAACCTCTAAAACATCCTTCTCTAAGGAGTGAAAAATATAGTGTGGCAGACTATCCTTAGCTTTGCACTTGAAGTGGTTGAGAAGAACCAAATAATGTAGAGGGATAGTTGAAAACCTACCTTCAAGTGTAATGTAGTGGACCATCATGCGTGTGAATTCATCGAAGTCTTGTGGGATGGAGCTACAGAGGATGCCTTCACGTTTGATTTCAATGCTTTCTCCATCATCGAGGAACAACCTTTCTTTTGTCTCTTTGTCAAACTTATTACGGAAAAAAATGATTCCCCTCAATGCTTAAACTAGTGATGAAGGAGATGAATTGTTCAAAGATGCTAAATTCTTTTCCTTTGAATTGAATAGTCATATCCTTCCAATTGTCCACAAATTGAAGGGAAATGTATTGATCATGTCCCTTAATCCTTTGAATAAAATATGTGAAACCCCCAATGTTGAGGATTTCCCATAGCTCCATGTTTTCCTGTCATTATGGGTCAAAAGGATCTACCCGTAGGGAGATTCCCCCATCATGAATGAAACAAGCGGCAGAGTGGAATTGAGTTGAGGAAAGTAGATATGCTCTCGATAGCAATTCAACAACCTAATTGTTGAACTGTATCTATGATAATACCTAATGCCCTTCTCCAAGCCTGATTGCAATGAAAAAGAAGTCAAATTTTTATGTTTGAAGAAAATAAAACCAAATTTCATCAAAAATATAGAATGAGATTTACATCCAATTACATTTTAAATTAGTCATTTCAAAACGTTGTTTTAACCTTTATTTGATTCTAAAATTACATTTTATGACTGCTAGTAATCAAAATATCATCAACATAAAAGAAAATAATGATAATATGATTATTTTAAAATTTGATAAATAAATCATTATCAAAACAATAGTTAGAGAAACCAAGATCAGGAAAGATATTATTAATTTTAGCATACCAAGCTCTAGAATCTTGTTTAAGACCATACAAAGAATTTTTTAGATTACAAACATATTATTCCTTACTAGGTTCTTCAAGACCTTTAGGTTTATAAATATAAATTTCTTCTTTTAGATATCCATTCAGAAATGTTTTTTTAACATCCATTTGGTGAATCTTCCAGCCATATTAAGAAACTAGAGAAAGAAGAATCCTAACAGTGCTCATCTTAGCTATAGGATAAAAAGTATCAACATAGTCAAGACCAGCTTTTTGAGTGAAGCCACGAGCTATCAACCTTTCCTTAAATTTATGAATTTCTCCTTGATTTATACTTAATTTTATACAACCACCTATATCTTACAATTATTCACTTAAAAGGAGGAGGGACTAGTTCCCAAGTGTTATTTTTAATTAAAGCATTGTATTCATCTTTCATAGTTTCAATCCATTTATCTTCTTGACATGATTCTTCAAAATATTGTGGTTTAACCTGATAGAGGGTCATCAAGGCATGATAAGAATGCTAGACTACCAATATTATAATCTTTAACAAAATTTTGATCCCATTTAGGAATCTTGGGATGCAACACATTTTGAGATGACCCCCTTCAATCTCCATCATATCTAGATTAGGATAATCATCCTCTTAAACTTGTGTTTCCATATTGTTAGGAGAAGGATTATCATACTCTATTTAAGGAGATGAGATTTCATAAGAAGCATCATAGAATGTATTTTCCAAGGCATAAACATTCATGTTTTCAAATATATCATGCTTGAAAGGATCATAAAATCGCAACCCTTTAGTTTGACAAACATAACAAAAAATACAAGAATATGAGGTTGGGTAAAGCTTATGTTAGGAATTAGAGAACAAATATGCTGAAACAATTCCTCAAACCACAAAACAAGAAGAAACTATATAGCAGAATAAATATAACAACATAAATAAATAATGCACAAAAGAAGACAAGAAAAGATTTAACATGGTTCACCCAATGTGGGCTATGTCCACCAAGAACTTGCTCGATTTTATTATCAACAAGAGTAAAACAACTCTCACAGTCTTCTCTCGTTATGAACTCATAATAGAATTCCTAAAGATGCTAAACCACAATTGACATACAATTTCTTAACCTTGATCAATCTTAATCACCTCTTGATCATTAAGACTCAAGACCTATTAAACACTCAAGATATCTTCAAGATACCATAACACCTCTATTTATAGGATTAAAATACTTTTAAGAAGTTCTAAATCGACCCTAGAAGTTTGAAATTCATGATCTTTCAACTTCCCATAGCTGAAAAAATTGTCCGACATTAACAACCAATTAAAAAATGTTAACAACATATTAACAGCAACGACACGGTGACTACACAGAAACGTCATAGCAGACAACTGTAGAATGCTCCTGAAGTCTCCAAACTTAACCATTTGAGCTCTAACACTTCAACACTGATTCAAGAAGACCAAAAATAGGCTCCACACCCCAATAATCTCCCACTTGGAGATTGTTTCCACTGAGAAAAGTTCTTAACCCTTCATTATCAACCATAAAGGAAAATCAAAGTTGAACACAACTTCAAATTATCCCTTGTGATCACCTTGGTCATCATATCCATAGGATTATGACTAGTATGAATCTTTTCCAGCTTCAACTTATCTTCTTCCAAAGTTGTCCTGATGAAATGATATCTCAGTTGAATGTGCTTCTTCCTAGAGTGGAAAGTGGAGTTCTTCACCAAATGAATAGTGCTCTGACTATCACTATGTAGTCTCCCAACTTCTTGCTTATGACCCAACTCATCAAGCAACTTTTGTAGCCAAATCATCTCCTTGCTTGCCTCTATGGCAGCAACATACTCAACCTCTATGGTTGACAAAGCCACAACCTTTTATAACCGTGAAATCCAACTCACCACAGTATCACCAACCATAAATACATACCTATCGTGCTCCTCCTGTTGTCCAAATCTCTTGCCATGTCCGAATCTACATAGCCACGTAATGTAGTGTCTCGATCCATCGAAACACAATGTTTCTCCCATGGTCCCTCTCAAATACCAAAGGATCCACTTTACTGCCTGTCAGTGCTCTCTACCTGGATCACTCATAAACCTACTCACTTGCTCCCACTGCATGGGAAATATTAGGCCTAGTGCATACCATAGCATACATCAAGCTACTAACTGCTAATGAGTACGGTACCCTGGACATCTGGATTCTATCCTCCTCAATCTTGGGACTCTGCTCCTTTGATAATTTAAAGTGACATGCCAAAGGAGTACCAACCGGTTTAGCATCCTACATACTAAACCTCTCCAAGACCTTCTTTATGTACTCTTCTTGAGATAATACCAGCTTCCTCTCCATCCTGTTCCAAGTTATTCTCATACCAAGGATTTTTTTTCTACCCCCAAATCCTTCATAGAAAAAGGAGTCACCTAGTTGCTTCTTGAGTACCTTTATTTCTGCATGTTCTTCCCTGAAACAAGCATATCATCTCCATATAGGCACAAAATATATAACTACGATCAAGAAAACTTCTTGATGTACACGTAATGGTAGTCGAGTGACACTGGAGTAACCTTGCTCTGCATAAAATTGTCAAACTTCATGTACCCTTTGTCGTGGAGCTTGTTTCTGTGCCATACAAGCTCTTCTTTAATTTGCACACTAACCTCTCCTTCCCTTTGACCTCATAACCTTGTGGTTGTTACATGTACAATTCCTCCTCCAACTCACCATGAAGGAATGTAGTCTTCACATCCAACTATTCTAAGTGCAGGTATTCTACTACAACTAAACCAAGAACAATTCTAATAGAATTCATTTTAACAACCGGAGAAAAAATTTCATCAAATTCTATACCTTTCTTCTGTGTAAATCCCTTGACCACCAATCGGGCCTTGTATTGTTTCCTACCTCCATCTTCCTCTTTGATTCTATACACCCACTTGTTCTATAATGTTCTCTTGCCCTCGGGTAGCTCCACCAGATCCCAAGTCTAGTTTTCCATAAGAGATCTATGCTCTTCATCCATGGCCTGCTCCCACTTCTTCCTCGACATCACCTGCGTTGCTCCTCAAAGCACTCGGCTCTCCATTGTCGGTGAGCAATAAATAATTCAAAGATGGATTAAAACGTGCAGGTTCCTTCCTTACCCTAGAAGACCTTCTCACCTCAGGAGTTTGGGGTTCTTGATGAGTAGGTACTGGCTGGTTATGCCAAAACATGTTGTACCTGAACCGGCCCCTTGGACACCTTGTTGTCTGCAATGTCCTCTAACATTGTGTATTCTTTCTTTGATTCCTCTTTTTGTTCCTGTAACTGATCTTTATACATGAATTTTTCATTAAAGACAATATCTCTAGACCGAAATATTTTCTTGTCTTTAAGACTCCAAACACAAAAACCAAAGTCATCTTCACCATATCCAACAAAGGTGCATTTCTCAGACTTAGCCTCTAACTTGGTCCTATCATCTTTATCAATGTGAACAAATACCTCACATCCAAATACTCTAAGAAATGAGTAATTAATTTTCTTACCAGACCAAGTCTCCTCAAGTATACCTCCATCCAAGGCCATAGAGGGTCCTCTGTTAATTAGATAAACATTGATTGTGCTTTACAGCTAAACTGTTATCCAAAATTCACCCCTCAAGGTAATTTTGATAACATGCATCAAATTATTCAGTCCCGAGCAAGTAGATTGATTCAAGGCCCGAAATCATGTTTTTGGGGCCCCTCGGCTTCTCTCTAACTCTCCCATCCAAGAAGAAATCCCAACAAGTTGAGAAAATGGAAAAAATGTAAAAAATAAGGTTGCAGGATTGTTTTAAAGCATTTCGGGTCTGAAGGGTTCGGGTCGTACTGAGGTTTGTCGTACCTAGACTTAGGGCCGAAAAAACAAAGAAAATCAGCTAATTCAGACATTTTTGTCCCAATGGTGTGGGGACGGTTGGGACGTCGGGACGCGAGGAATGCAAAGCGAATCAGCCAAATATGGAAAATTGTCAAGTTTTTGTTTCACGCGGTTTGGGACATGCCCGAGGACAAAAGTACGCGAGGGACGTGCGGGATGTGAAAAGGAAAAAAGGCTACAAAAGAGACAAGGAAGCCCAAATCAAATCTAACCCGATGTGGGAGAATGTGTCCAGAACAGCTGGGACAAAAGTACGCGTGGGATGCGAAAAGTCTAAAAAAGCACAAAGGCAAAGAAGAAAAGTCAACGTTTGACTCTTGAACTTCAAGCGGCCACAACTTTTGACTCCGAGCTCCGATTTTCACAAAATTTGACTTTATGGAACAAGGATGATGTCCTATTTTTAAAAAGGGTAGATATATTTAAATAAAAGAAATATATTCATCTCCGATGATTAATGCTCATTTCAGTCAAATGATGAGAAAATGCTTGCAGGACCCAAAATATTGCCCGTACTCGAAGGCCATAACTTTTGCATTTCTCAACTAAATCACACAAAATTGGTACCATTGGAATCATGGATTCAATACCAACAAAAAAATCAATAAATTCCATATTTGATGAGATATTAGTGGGGAGTTTTCACAAAACATGAACGGGTTCATAAAGGTGTTTTATTTGGTGGTTGGGAGTGCAATTAAGAGGCATGGTCATCAACTTTTGCACTTTGGGATAGTATGGAGAGCCTTTTTAAAGTAATATATAATCATTTTACTCCATTTAATGCCTCTTACAAGTGGTTGAAGGATAGATTTTGGGATTTCCATTTTCCTTCCTCTTTCCCTTCTCATTTTTCTATAAATTGGAGTGTTGGGCTCATTGTAAAGGGGGTAGTTTTGTAGCAAAGCTCTACCAAAATTTCTTTGTGAAGCCAATGTGTTACAGGCCCTTGTTGTGGACTCCTTGCATGGTGATCCAGGCCCTTATCTTGTAACCGATTGAACTGTGCATACCAGGAAGCAATAAAATACAAGTTTGTGGATGTATCTTCCCCTGCTGTGTTTTCTTGCATTCTTCTTGCCCCTTTAACCTTGATTACAAGAATATTGTGTCTATTATTATGTTCTTGCAGGGATCCATTATCATTGTGTATGTTTGAAATATTGTTGTAAAATGCATTTTGCTAGATTATGGAGAACTGTCATCACCCCTTCTAGTGTGCACTTTGCTTCTGTATCTCACACATTTGAAGACTACTCTCACACCCTCCTTTTCTGGTGTATCACTGTTGTAGTGTAGGATTTCATCTTATGCATTCTCTCTCCCTGGTCCCTTGGAAATTTAGGTTAGAATAGTTAGTTTCCCCTGCATTAGAGTAGATTGTGGCAGGTAGTTTAGGAGCAAGAATCAGCTTTCTCTGGAGGTCTATCTCAAGTAGCAAGTCCCACAACTTGGAGATAGTACCCATGTTATCCAATCACACCGTGAGTTCAAGTATATGCACTTGTATAAACAGGAGGCCAGAGGGTGCTTGTGATTTGGTGATAACACTTCCACCCAAAACATGAGTGGCAGCTCCGCATGTAACCTCATGCACCTAGCACGGTCCATGATTGTCTATTCATTTTCCGACACTCCATTTTCCTTGGAGTATTTGGAACCATTCTTTGCCTATGGATCCCATTTACCAAACAGTAATCAAGAAATTCATTGCTGCAATATTCCCTCCATTATCCGACCTGAGACATTTCAACTTGAGACTTGTTTCATTCTCAACCAAGGATTTCCATCTTTTGAAAATTTCAAACACATTATATTTCTTTCTAATGCAATACACCCAAACTTTTCTAGTTGCATCATCAATGAAAATGACATAATAACATGAACCACCAATAGAGTTTACCTTAGTTGGCCCCCATACATCTGTATGCACTAACTCCAACTTACCCTCCTTCCTAGTAGGTCTAACCTTGAGGAATCTCACCCGCTTTTGTTTCCCATAAACACAGTCCTCACAGAAGTCCAAATCTAACTCCTTTAATCTAGGAAACATGTCCTTTATAATCTGCATGCCCTTATGACTCATATGATTGAGTCTCTAGTACCACAAAGTTGCATCTCCATCTGTAGCAAATAAATTACAATAATCAGCACCATTGGTTAAATACAAAGTACCATTTTCTTACCTCTTGCAACCATAAGAGCTCCTTGGTAACCTTCAATAATCCATTGTAAAACTAACCGTATAGCCATCACTTCCCGGTTGTCCTACTGATATCAAGTTCCACCTCAACTTAGGCACAGGCACATTTCGACATCCTTAAGTAGCCATGTGTTCCCATTCTGCATTTTCACCAAACACAACCTTTCCCTACTATGTTGCATGGTTCATCATCACCAAGATATACATGTCCAAAATCACCTTGAACAAAATTGGTAAAGTAATGTCTATGTGGAGTGGCATGGAAAGAAGCCCCTGAATCTAACACCCAAGATTCAGTAATATTATCTAAAGAAAGAATTAAGGCATCCTGACAAACATCACATGTTGCCAAATTTACCTCTTTAGTTTCCTCCTTCTTGTTCTTCTTATCCCGAAGAGCCCAGAAATCTTTCTTAGCATGACCAACCTTCCCACAATGCCAACATTCTAACTTACTCTTGGACTTTGACCTTCCGCAATCATTCAACTTCCCACAGTTACCTTTCCCTCTGTTCTTTTATCTCCCTCTGCTCTCCACCATCAAAGCATTTCTAGAAGTAGAAGAATCTTTAGTGCTCTTCCTTCACATTTCCTTGCTTAGGATCACACCTATTACATCCTCAAACTTCAGCTTTGAGTTATTAGAGACTGAATTACTTACAACCATAACCAAGTTGTCCCATCTATTTGGTAAGGAGCACAAAATCAACAAAGCCCTGACCTCATCATCAAAGTCAATTTTTACCGAGTTTAACATACTCACAACCATATTAAATTCATTCAAATGATCAGCAACAAAACCATTTTTAGACATCTTCATATTAAATAACTTTTTCATCAAAAATATTTTATTAGAGGCTAGAGGGTTTTTCATATAACTTCCCTAACGCACTCATGAGACCTTTCGTGGTTTTCTCCTGTGATATGTTGAAAGCAACCGAAGATGCAAGGCATAAACGAATTTCCCGAGTGCCTTTCTATCTAGCAACTCCTAATCCTCATCCGACATGGTTGTAGGTTTCTTTGCTTTTCCATCCAAAGGAACATGGAGGTCCTTTTTGATATAAGTAATCCTCCATTCGCATCTTCCACAAACCAAAGTTCTTCGCATTGAACTTCTCAACCCTCGATCTACCCTCATCTTCCATAACTCCCACTCAAGCTAAACTTTCCCTGTGATTTACAACTTCAGCAAAAACCACCAAAGCTCTGATACCAATTGTTAGGAATTAGAGAACAAATATGTAGAAACAATTCCTCAAACCATAGCCATAAGAAACTATATAGCAAAATTATACTTGCAAAAATATAACAACATAAATAAATAATGCACAAAAGAAGACAAGACAAGATTTAACATGGTTCACCCAATGTAGGCTACGTCCACCAAGAACTTGCTCAGATTTTATTATCAACAAGAGTAAAAAAACTCTCACAATCTTCTCTCAGTTATGAACTCACAATAGAATTCCAAAGATGTTAAACCACATCTAAACCACAATTGACAATTTCTTAACCTTGATCACTCTTGATCACCTTTTGATCATTAAGACTCAAGACCTCTTGAACACTCAAGATATCTTTAAGATACCCTAACACCTCTATTTATAGGATTAAAATACTTTTAAGAAGTCCTAAAGCTGACCCTAGAAGTTTGAAATTCACGATCTTTCAACTTCCCACAACTGGAAAAAAATGTCCCTACGTTAACAACCAATTAACATTATGTTAACAACATATTACAAAGAACGACACAACAAATGCACAACAACGTCACATCAAACGATCGTGCAGAATGCACTGAAGTCTCCAAACTTAACCGTTCGAGCTCCAACACTTCAACACTGATTCAAGAAGACCAAAAACAGGCTCCACACCCCAACAACTTATTCCTTTCAACTTTTGGAATCAAGATAAAAGTGGGACTACCAAATATTCTTAAATGAGAGATATCTAGCTTTTTATTTATCTATATTTCATTAGTACCTTGATGAAGAGATTTTGTAGGAAATCTATTTAGGATATAGACACCATTTTTCATAGCTTCTGTCCATAAAAACTTAGGAACATTTACTACATGAATCATAGTCATATCCATTTTTTGAATACTAGAAGCAATAACATTGTTGAGTTTATCTTTTACATACCATTTATCTTGCATAAAAACAACTTTATAGTTTTCTTTAGTTAGCTGAGAGCAAGACATAAGATTATTTTTCAACTGAGGAACATACAAGACATTCCTAATTATTCCATTTTTCATTTTAACATTTCCATAACCTTCAGATCTAATGATGGAATTATCTCCTAGATATATATTTTCTTCAAATTTTACAACATCTGAGAGGATATCCCAAATATAGGTCATGTTCCTAGAGGCACCACTATCTAGAATCTATTCATTTTCATTTGACTACGGATAGCGAGAGGCATTATACAAGGAAATAGAATGCTCAACATTGTTTTGTATGATTTTAATCCTAATTTTGATCTCTCTTCGATTGTTATATTTTGGTGTACAAGGGTGATTTTAGTATTTTAAAAACTTATTGAATGATTTTACATGACAATCATACTCATTATGACCAAACTTTCCACATTCATTATGACCAAACTTTACATGTGTCATTGAATTTTACTTTAAAATTATGACTATTCTTAATAGGATTAGATTTAGGATCAATTTTAAATTTTGATCTGATGTTATATTTTTGGTTAGGATTGATACCATTCATATTTTGAGAAGGTTTATGATTTTGAGAGAACAATTCCTGAGTAATAGTATCTTCTGAGTCAAAATTCTTTATACTCGCTCTTCTTGAATTAAAAATGAAGAAAAGGTGTTCAAATCAGGTAGATCATTTTCATTTTGGTATTTAGAGTTAAGAATGGATATATAGTTTATGAATTTTTCATGAATATTTATATGTATGATAAAATCAAAAAAATTATCCTAAAACAATTCACAATTACATCCATCCAAATAAGCTTTAATGTTCTTAATTTTAGCTAGATAATTAACTATTTTCTCACCCCCTTCATGGGAGTTGTAAATAGTTCTATTATAAGTTTAATTATTTTTGAGAGGAAATTACCTTCATGCAATGTTTCTAATTGTTTCCGTGCATCAGAAAGAGAATCCATATGACCTACATGTAGTAGAAATCCATATTTTATGCTCTATAATAGGATTGATATGGATTCCTGAAATCTCTGGAGAAGAAGCCAAGATTTTAGGGTTTTCATTTCTTCTGGTGGGTTATTTCTCCACACTAGTTACAAGATCCCATAATTTTATTGCCATGAAATAGGATTTTAATCTAACTCTCCAAATATTGTAATTTGTTCCATTTAATAATTGAGATTTATCCATTGAAAAGAAAACATAACTAGTCAGTAAAAAAATTGAAAAACATAATGGATTATAATTTCAAATGTAACTTGATGAAAATATCCAAAAAAATTCAAGACCCAAGAAGGAAGGCCGCAAAAAAAAACCAAATTGTGGAAGGCCATGAAGTAGAGAAAAACTAGTTATGAAATTTTCAAATTTTGAGAGCCGTGGAAAAAGGGATAAGTGTTCTGCATGATGCTTAAAGTCTTAGTGATCGCGGAAAAGTTAGGTCAACAAATGCAAAACAATAATATATACGTAATTCTAAAACAAAAATTTGTGAATAAAATAAAAGAATTGTGCAAGACTAACAAACCGTAGAAGATTTGAAAAATTCGTGGAAGACTAAATTCGTGCAAGTCTAAAAATTCACAGAACAAAGAAAGACATTAAATAAGGACTCGAACAAAGATATAGCAGTTATAAAGGGCATGAAAAGATTCAAATAAGCCACAGAAAACTGAGAAAACCATGAAGGACCACAAAATTTGTTGCAAAGGCATGATAAACTTAGAAAACAAAATTTTAGAAAGAGAAGGCATAGATATATGCATGCAAATGATAGTATATGTTATAACTCATATACACAAGCAATATCTCGACAAACCGATCATTCAATATTCAATATTTTGGTGGGAAATGGAGTTTTGAACCTTATTAGTCTTGAAGTCAACTGCGGAATAGCTAGGGTATCATGGATTTAAAACTTAAAGTTTCTTCACACACGTGAATCAATAAAAACATCTAGATCTATCTTGTACCAGCATAATCACCGGCTCTGACACCATGTTAGAACATTTATAGGAATAATTAATTAAATAATTATTAATCCATAATATAGATTTTCGAAGATTATAGATTATGAAGTGTTGTAGTAATTTAAACATAGATTGAAATGTATATGTTCACATATTACATAATGTAAATGCTATGAACAAAAAGTAAATAACACAGTGACGTAAGAAATAAGTGGGAAAACAATAAAAGGTAAAAAACCCATTGAAAAATCACTTATCTTTATTGATAATATATTTTTACCCAGCACTCCCACTATTTCGCATGTAGTTACACTTTCACTAAGGAATTATGAACTGCATCATACATTTTCTCATGAGTCTTACAAATTCACTCACACATATAGCTTGTATATAATGTTACAACAATGTGTAACCAATCCCTAAAGGATCACCTTGCTATATAAAATGTGGGTGGTCATGATCCACTCTTTAAAAGTCAACTGGGTCATTTAGAGGGTTTTATAAATAAGCGGTTTCCCACCTAATATTATAACCCCCAACATCATCGTGCAGGTAACTAGGGTTTGTTTTGTAGGAATAAATGTGATACATAAACCCTAAAACAAATCCAAAATGAAAAACAACGAAATAAAGGAACCAAGTTTAGACCCTAAAAATACCAAAAATAATCTTGTTGAAAGGACACTAGCACCCATGGCGGTCATGTCCTCTTGTGGGCACTCCTATCCAAAGAAGTCTTAGATCCTAGTTTCTTAAACATAGCCTGCAAAGTCTAAATCTAGCCTTCTCAACTAGTTTTGTATCCCAGATCAACCCAAATATCTCGATATAATCTAAGTCACTCTTATATCCTATTTTTCACACGTGTTTGTAATTTGCATGTTATATCTTGTTTATTACTATAGTATTCATTTGATCGCAATCCTCTAATATAAGATTTAAATTTAATTAAATAAATAGCTATGAAATCTAGGGTTAAAGGTAGATCTGAAAATACAATGGCATGAAATAAATGATAGCAAATGAACACAAAAACAATTATAGTATGAGGGGTTGACCATCCAAGAAATTAAGGAAAGTTAAAACTAGATCATATGGTCTTGCACCAAGGAATCTTGTTGAAAACCAGTTGATATAGGTTTTTCCAGAATCTGTTGAGTTGTGGAGCTTAATTGCTTCACATTAGCATGATTTATTAATTTGGTGGAATACACAATAATTGACATTAATCGGATGACCGGTGTGGGTCACCTAGGGACCGTATCGATCAAGGCAAGGAGGAACCAACATCGGTTAGGGTAACCGACATCAATTACCTATGCGTGATTTTTTATTTAACTCATGGGAATTAGATCTAACCTTTGATATAAAGTTGATCTAATGGTTGTAATTGCATAGCTAAAGTGCCCTAAGTTTTTATATGCATATATAAGCTAGAAAGCTAGGGTTAGAAAAAAACTCATTAAGAATTAGAATAATTGTAAGAAGGAATTCTTGGAGAGAAAAAGAGAAGCTTGTGAGGAAGAAATTATTGTACATCTAGGAGATGTGGAATATTGTAGATCTTAAATTATATATCCTTTGTAAAGCTTTCAATAATATATTGGTTGTTTCTTGGTGGACATAGCCCACATTGGGTGAACCACGTTATATCTTGTGTATTATTTCTTCTGGTTTATTTATGTATTTATTGCTTGTATGCTTAGATCTGAATATGTGTTTGTACAACTAGTGTGATTAACCCCAACAACTGGTATTAGAGATATTTTTGTTTGAGGTTTTTGTGTTGACATATTTACTCACAGAGGGATTTATGATTGAGTAGGAGCTACAACAATGACAGAAGATGGAAAATACAGAGTTGAGAAAATTGATGGCCGTAATTATCAATTACAAAAGATGTAGGTGGAATATTATATGTATAAGAAAGGAAAGACCATTAGATGAAAAGGAAAGACCTACAAAGATGACTGATGAATAATGAAAAATTCTTGACAGAAAGGCTCTGGGATCTATAAGATTGAGCCTGATAGCATCTATGGCTTTGAATATTACCGAAGTAGCAACCATGGTAGAGTTGATGAAATATTTAGATAATTTATATGAAAAACCTAGTGCTTCAAATAAATTTTATTTGATGAAGAAATTATTTAATTCTAAGATGCAAGAAGGTGAATCTACATCAAGTCATTTGAATGATTTCTAGTCTATTGTAAATCAATTAAAATTGGTGAATATTTTGTTTGATGATGAAGTGAAAGAAATTTTATTTCTATGTTATTTGCCAAATAGTTGGGATAACTTGGTAATGGTTGTTAGTAAGACAACGTCTGCTTCAAATATTTTAAATTTTGATGATATGGTTAGTATAATCTTGAAAGAAGAAATACGTTGGAAAAGTACAGTAGAATTATCATCTAGAAATGCTTTGAATGTAGAAAGCAGATGAAGGTAGAAGGAGAGATCCAAGAGCAAGAATAATGGAAATCAAACTCTAAGAATGATAGATATCTAAATCCAGAGGTAAAGGAATAACCTGTTGGAATTGTGGAAAGAAAGGACATACAAAAAAGGATTGTTGGTTCAAAAACAATAAAGAGAATGTACCATAGAAATGTAAAGAATAGAACGTTATTTCATCTGAGGTAATGCAATATTCCATTATTCTCTCCTTAGATAATAAAATTTATTCATGGGTTTTAGATTTAGGAACTTCTTTTCATGTTACCCCTAATAAGGGTTATTTCGAAATTATGTCCGGAGTAATTTTGGGTGTTTATTTAAGATATGATGAACCGTGCAATATTAATGGTAAAAGAGAAGTTCATATAAAATTGTAGAATGGAAATAAATGGTTATTGAAAGATGTGAGGCATGTGCCAAGCCTTAGGAGAAATCTTATTTCTACAAGACAACTATGTGAATCTTGTTGCATAGTTACATTCACAGCTGACGCTTGGAATGTTACCATATGATCTCTTGTTGTAGAAAGAGGCAAGAAGGTAGGAACATTGTATTTGTCTAATTGTATTACTAACTCCTTTTCTGTGCTATCTAATTTAGATTCATATACAAACATGTGGCATAATCGGCTCGCCATATGAGTAAAAATAAATGTAGATCTTAAAGGCTAATGGTAAGTTATCAAATTTGAAATATGTAGATCTTTATTTCTATGAGCATTGTATATTTGGAAAGAAAAAGAGTGAGATTTCTCAAAGTTGGGGAAACAAAGAAGGATACAAATTGGAGCTTGTACACTCAGATGTGTGGGGACCAGCCTAGGTAGCTTCTCATGGAAGATCTCAATATTATGTGACTTTCATTGATGATGCCATAAGAAAGGTATGGGTTTATTGTATTAAACGTAAATCTGATGTTTTGAGACTTTTAAAAGATGGAAAGATCTTGTGGAAAATGAATCAAATTCAAAGTTAAAATTTCTTAGATCTAACAATAGTGGTGAGTACTGTAGCAAGGCTTTCAATTATTATTGTTCAATAAATGGAATACGTAAAGAAATAATAGCTCCTAGAACACCACATGAGAATGGTGTTGTAGAAAGAATGAACATGAAAATCATGGAATGTGTAAGAAGCATGAGGATACATGTTGGATTACCCTTGCAATTCTGGGCAGAAGCAATAGACATGGCGGTTTATTTAATTAACCGTGGTCCTTCAAGTACACTGGATAGTAGAATACCAGAAGAATCTTGAACTAGAAAAGAGGTAGATCTTTCTTTTTTAGAGTATTTATGTTAGAAGCTTTTGTGCATCTTGATAAAGAAAATAGAAAGAAGTTGGATGCTAAATCCAAAAGATGTACTTTTACTGGTTATAGCTCTGGTGATTTTGGATTTATTTTTTGGGATTTAGAAGATTCTAATATTGTTAAGAGTCGTGACATTGAATGAAATGAAAAGAAAATGTATAGGATCAAGTTATGGTACTCAAAGATGAACTAGTAGAAGATTTTGTGGATGAAAATGCATTCTCAGATTTAAAAGTGACACCTAAAGGTCTACACAATAACCGGTGTCGGTTGACACTAGACCAATGTCGATCGCTTGAACCGATGTCAGTTACAGAAGATCTAGACTAGTTCGGCTAGAGGAGACCAATGTCGGTTAGTCAAATCGACGTCGATCACTGTCTGAGGTTGATACAAATTTGCAAAATGAGAAAAATGAGCCTCTGGCACCCAAAATATCAGTGAGAAGGTCACAAAGGGTAAGTAGACCTCCATAAATATTTTCACCTTTCTTATCTTATTTATTATTGACTGATAGTGGTGAACCAGAGAGTTTTGAAGAAGCAATGTAGGATGACGCCCACATTAGGTGAGAACATGACATGGATAAGGAGATAAAATCCTTAAAATAGAACCAAACATGGGATTTGGTTAAGTTTCTAGTAGGTAAAAGGACATTTTAGAACAAATGGGTTTACAGGATCAAGGAAGAAGAGGGTGGAAAGAAAAGATACAAGGCAAGGTTTGTTGTAAAATGATTTGCACATAAATCATCTATTGATTTTGGTGAGATTTTTTCTCCTATAGTTAAAATGACTTCCATTCATATTGTTCTAAGTTTAGTTGTAGCAGAATATTTGTATTTAGAACAACTTGATGTTAAGATGGCTTTCCTTCATAGTGATTTGGAGGAAGAGATATATATGTAACAACTACTTGGGTATGAAGTCAAGGGTAAGGAGAAACTTGTGTGCAAGTTGAAAAAGAGCTTGTATGGGCTCAAGCAAGCTCCAAGGAAATGGTATATGAGATTTGATAGCTTTATGCATGATCATGGTTATATGAGATGTGAATTTGACCATTGTGTTTATTTCAAGAAGCTTGGAAATGGGAGCTATATTATTTTGTTATTGTATGTGGATGATATGCTTATTATATGATCTAGTATGCAGGACATTGGTGATCTTAAATAAATGTTTGCTATATATTTGCAATGAGATATTTGGGAGTTATAAAGAAAATCCTTAGCATGCAAATACACAAAGACAAGAAGAATAGGAAATTGTATTTGTCTCAGAAAGCTTATATCAATAAGGTGTTGGAAAGGTTTAATATGCAAAATTCAAAACCTGTAAGTACACCTATGGGAGGAAACTTTAAATTAAGCAAATATTAGTGGCCTACATCACATGAGGAGGTTGAGTACATGGCACGAGTTCTATATGCTTCAGCAGTTCAAAGTATCATGTATGTTATGGTTTGTACTAGACCAAACATTGCACAGTCAGTGGGAGTTGTGAGAAGATTTATGGTCAATCTAGTAAAGAGCATTGGAAAGTAGTCCAATGGATTCTCAAGTATTTGAGAGGGACATTTGGCATGCATTTATGCTATGGAGGGTCAGATATTTCTTTATGAGGTTATGTTGATTCAGATATGGCTGGTGATTTGGATGGTAGGAGAAGAACGAAAGGATATGTTTTCACAATAGGTGGGACGAAAGTTAGCTAGATTTTGAGATTGCAGAAGGTTGTGGCCTTGTCTACTACATAGAGGTTGAGTATGTTATAGCTACAGAGGCTAGCAAAGAGATGATATGGATGAGCAAGTTCATAGAAGAGTTGGGAAAGGAGAAAGAGGATTGCAGATTATACAGTGATAGTCAAAGTGTGATTCATCTAGCAAAGAACTTAGTGTTTCATTCAAGAATGAAACACATTTAGTTGAGATATCACTTCATACAATAGGTGTTGGAGGATGGGCAGTTGAAACTGGAGAAAATTCATACAAATAAGAACCCTATGGATATGCTAACAAATTCATTGGAAAAAGAGAAGTTGGAGCTACACTCCACTTCTATTGGTCTTCGAGTTTGAGACTTAAAGAGGGAGAAACATAATAAGGAAAGGATCCAAGAATGGAGTTATATGGTACAATGTAGTAATTTATCTCCAAGTGGGATATTGTTGAGTTGTGGAGCTTAATTGTTTCACATTAGCATGATTTATTAACTTGTTGGAATACATAAAATAGGCATCGGTCGACTGACCGACATCAATCACTTGGGGACTAGTATTGGTCAACGTAAGGAGGAAACCGACATCGGTTACCTGTGCGTGATTGTTTTATTTAACTCATGGGAATTAGATATAATATTTGATATAAAGTTGATCTAATGGTTGTAATTGCATAGCTAAAGTTCCCTAAGTTTGTATATGCATATATAAGCTAGAAAGATAGGGTTAGAGAAAAAAATCATTAAGAATTAGAATAATTGTAAGAACTAATTCTTGGAGAGAAAAAAGAAAATATTGTGAGGAATAAAGTATTATATATCCAGGAGGTGTGAAAGATTGTAGATTTTCAATTATATATCCTATGTAAAGCTTTGAATAATATATTGGTTGTTTCTTGGTGTACGTAGCCCACACTAGGTGAACCAAGTTATATCTTGTGTATTATTTCTTCTAGTTTATTTCCATATTTATTTCTTGTATGCTTAGATCTAGATATGTGTCTATACAACTAGTGTGATTAACCACAACAGAATCTTACATAGTTTCCAGTTCTGGAGGTGGCACATCTCGACAGTCTTTTAAATCAACTAAGTGGCATCTTTCCATCTTGTTTGTACTTCTAATTGCATGAGCTTGATATATGGTTGATTTCTATGATATAAGTTACGATATCTAAGTTCTTTCAATAGTGTAATCTTTGTTATATTATGCAAGTAGAACTTTATTATATTGACTAGAAATTTAATTTAGATTCTAACAACTATTTTACTCTACGACATGTAATAATAAGAAGAAGAATATTTTTAAAACGTTATAAAACATGTCAATACAAGTTATTCAACATTAAAATTAAAATATTAAACAAGCCAATAGGTTCTTATGTGTCTCAAAAATAACATAGAAATCAACATTCATTACATAAAGTTATTTTATTCTTGAAAATAAAGTTGAAATTGAAAGTGAAGCAATCATTTGAGAGTCCCAAATGATGTCGATGACAAATCGATACTTAACATCGAGCTAAGAAGTCTTTTCATTGCAGTATTTATATAATCAATTGGAATCTTCTCAATCTCACAAGTAATGTTGTGCTCACCACAAAAATCCAAGATCTCCCGTGTTTCTTTCAATCCTCCAATTAAACTTCCACCTATCATTTTTCTCCCTGCACATATTGAAGAAATATTAAATAATACTATCCATACCCTTTGTATTCCTAAATCATCTACATGTTAAGTAAATTTGAGTCTTACCTTGTAATAAGGGCATTACAGGAGTTGTAGAGGTTTATCGGGGCACCCACAAACACCATTTTTCCATTAATTTTGAGCAAATTCAAAAGAGGGTCTATTGGATGCACAAACCGACACTGTGTTTATGATGTAGTTTAGACTTTTTCTCGATTCCCACAACAAATATTGTAAACCAATATGTGAAGAAATAAAAAATAATCTAACAAATAATGAAAAATATTTTAAATGTGTTTTTTTGAAAATAATATTAAATTTATGTTCTACTTAAAAATAGTTCCAATAAATGGATTATTTTGTAAGACTTTCATAAATATTTACCAACAAAAAAGTCATGCATCCTAAATTGGTTTTTCGATAAAAAAAACATTGGGATAGGGGAGCCTTTTAAGAATAGTTTTATAAACCATTGCTATCATCTAACAATTTTTTTAGTTATATATTGTTTTTTAACATATGCGAAAGTACATCAATGATTTGATAGCTACGAAATTTCTTTGAAGTTTTTATATAAGAAGATAGATTATATTAAACTAGTAGTTTCCCCTTAAGAAGAAAGTCTACGTCGAAAGGGATTTTAACATAGGGTACGGATTGGAGTGTAATTTTTCGGTTATTTTAGTTGTCTGTTTAGTTTTTAATATTGCGAAGTATTGTGAAGCATGGATTGGTGTTTGATTTCATATGTATATATGAATATTGTTCAATAGGATTGTGAAGCATGGATTCATTTCTTAACTTTTATACCACATTGGATGACCCTTTGAATTTGATAGTAAATAACAGTAGTAAAATCAGTGTTGTATTAGGCGGTAGGAGGGGGTTGAGGGGGATTTATTGTGTGAATTGTAGGAATTTTACTGTGGTATTTCGGCATAAGAGGGAAAATGCAGTAGTATGTATAGTGCATGCCATGTTTTATGTTTCTTGACTATAGTATGAAGGCACTTTATGATGATTTACATTTATTGTTATATGCATTATTGTGTTGGCCTTTACATGTGTATGTGTGTTGCACAAAAGTTTACATCTTTGTTTTGTAAAAGGTTTATTCTGTTATAATATAAAGTTATATACCTCTATTTCTGGAGTTTTCCAGCGTTTGTCTTTCAGTATTTTCAGCCATTTTTAGGTATTAAACTTTACTATAGCGGAAGAAAATATATATTTAAGTTATGTACCCTTTAGAATAGTAAATCTGCATTTGAAATGGTTAACCACATTTCTTTTTTTTATTGAATGAGATCCATCTCATGTTTGATGTATTTAAATAAGTTGTTACATGGAAAGCTTTAATATGTCTCATTTCAGGCTTTAGTAGAATGGAAAAGGGGTTGAATTTATTTCTTTTCTAGTTGTGCTAATGTGCATACCTTGAGTCCTTTAACAAAATATGTTATTGCTGTGAATTGTGTGGGAAGATAGACTGCACAACAAATTGGATAAAAACCGGAAAGGCCCGAAATGAGAATTTTTGTTGTGATCACCCCGTGTGATGCTGGTGAAGTCAACAATGATTTTTTCTTGCATTGAAAAGTTAGGCATATCTGAGTGTCTCAATAGTTTTGCTATAAATATTGGAGTGTACCATTGCAATTGTAGATTGGATAAAGTGACAATAAATTCAAGAATGTGAAGCTTAATTAAAATGCAAACTATGTGGAAAACGACACAAATCTGTAGATGAGCAGGGTTATATTATTGATGTTATTTAATATATAGTTCAATCCCTCCATGTATAAACTGTGGTGCCCAGCGGCATCAAGGATAATGGCGCTGAGATATTAGTTATAAAATTAATATAAAAAAATCAAAATACTTACGAGCTGCAGTGAAGGGAATTGGGGGTTTTTTAATTGTTTCACAGATGCATAATATTTTATAGATGCATAATTTTTATAGGAATTTGTAGAAATCTATTTTCCAACATGGATTTGGCTCAGCCAATGAAGGTTGAAAATAAAATGGAAAAATTTAAAGAACATTTTAAATTGTAATTCTTCTCTTGTACCTATTCAAATCTATATGTTTGTGATCTTTTTTTTTTTTGTAACTAAGTCAGTGTATTGGCTCTCTGAAATTGACATTATTAATTCTACATTTTGATATTGTTGTTGTATTTCTTAGAATTTGATATAATTAATTTGTTTTAGAAAACTATAAATTTAATATGAGTGAG
This sequence comes from Taxus wallichiana var. yunnanensis, assembly GCA_018340775.1. Taxonomy (NCBI): domain Eukaryota; kingdom Viridiplantae; phylum Streptophyta; class Pinopsida; order Cupressales; family Taxaceae; genus Taxus; species Taxus wallichiana. Next base: position 191,312,023 of record CM031235.1, read on the forward strand.
GCAAGGGATTGGTGGGGTAGCCTTTAAGGGAGTAAAGGAATTCACATGAGAAAATTTTTAATATGGATTCTTATGTAGATGGGAGAAAACATTAAAAAGAAGATGACAAAGAAGAATATGCAATCCTACCCATGAATCAAGAAAATAAAGTAAACAATTGAAATGTTATGTTAAATTTGGGTTTGGTGTACTTCTAGGGTTTAAACATGCAACATAAAAAAGCAAACAACACCAAGAATGTATTATGTGGAAGATAAATAGTAATGCATTTTATGGTTTGAGCATGTAGATAAGTTGGAAACTATACGAGATAGGGAGAATATGTGACATGTCTTGAAAAAGTTATTTCTTAATAGAAGGTCAGGTATATTTGCATATTAGAAAAAGGGTGATATACATATGTGGAGGCAGGAAGAGTTGTACATTGTATGTAGGTGGGAACTTATTGTTTTTTGTTATATAAATGAGCATAGAATTTCTCTCTAAGAAATTTTTGGACATCCTCCATTGTAATTACTACCTGTTGTAGCATTTTTGTGCTTGTTCTATGCGTTGTTGGGTTAATAACATTGTGAAAATTATATCTTCGGCCTCAATTGTGTTATCTTGGCAACGATTTGTGACACATTCAAATATTGAATGTTGTAGGTAATTATAGACATTGTCAATATGAGTCGCTATGTTGTTGAAGTTGTCTTCCATCTTCAGGGTACCTTTATATGCAGTGGAAAGAGTTTGTATGTTAGAAACCAATGTTGAACCAAATAATTACTTTACATTGTACAGTAAAGTTTTTGGGTTGAATTCTTAGATGCATGTGGCACTAATGGAAGGTATGAATAATAATTTAGGGTAAAGTGGAGTAGCTTACATGATGTGTGTAGGCATGATGTGTGTAGGTGGAGCCACGTTGTTGGAGTTTGTAATGCTTGTATCCAAGCTTGGGCATGTGCATCTTCTTGTAGGTGCTTGTACCAGTCAAAGGAGAATGTTGGGAAAATCCATGCAAGAGCATGTACATGAGATGGGGTTGCAAAAGTTAGGCCTTGTTGTTCTATGTGCCCTATATCAATGGTTTCCTTGTCCATGGTGGGTCCCCATAATTTTTTAATTGTTAGTTCCCATACCATTTTCAAAGATACCTGACGATGGTTCTCTTTTTTTATTGGTGGAACTGACATATGTGTTGTACTTTTGGTGTCCCATGGTGGGCATGTGTAGTTTTTAAAATCAACTACATATGATGGAAAAGTTAGGGGTGTGAAATTTAGAGCATAAATTATAGTAATTCATTGGCCTAAGTGTCATTGAGAAGTCTGACTTGCACCCATAAGTTTGTAGTTAGCATGGATTCTTCTCCCCCGCAAATGAGCAAAGATACTTTCTGTTATCTCAGTTTTGAGTTTACTCCAAACTATCAGATAACCCCTACGAAATTTTTAAAGCTGGTTTTGCAAAATTACCTTTATTAGAGAAAATCGGGTTTTCGGGTTTCACCAACAGGTCAACATGTGTTTTGAATGCTTTATGTCTTGTGTTTCCCGAAACCCGAAACCCGCTTCAAGTAAGTCGAGTCGGGTTTTCAGACCTTCGGCGCATCGGAACATGCCTTATCCGAAACATGTTTTGTGTCGCCTGTCTTCCGATACCCGAAGTCCGATTTAGTCCTTTGTGTCGGGTTTTCGGAACTTTGAAGCATCTAAACATCTCATGCTTTGTGTCAATTGTTTCCGCGACCCGAAACCCGAATTACTCTACACACCTTTGTGTCGGGTTTTCGGACCTCCCGAGCATGCTGACATGGCGTTAATGTCGAGTTGTCGGGTGAGTTGGCACGTGCCAGCCGAGGTGTATTAATTGCAAATTTTCTTATAAATATGCGGATTTACACGTCATTTTACCGGACGTGTTTTTAACTCGTGGATTTTCGCACATGCTTCTCCAACCTCGAAACCCGAAACTCACCTGTGCCCGATTGAATCGCCGTTTTCGATCTTTTCTCACTCTGGTTGAAGGTATTTCTCTCTCCATTCTTTGTTCTTGGTTTTTATGGATTGATTATGGATGGACTTCTTCCCATTCCCTTACCAGGTTTGTGGGGTTTTTATTCTTTTTCCTTTTGGGGTTGTTTTCCAAACAGGGTTTATGTTTTAGGGTTTATTTCTTTGGAATTACCACTTTGTGATTTTTCCCCAGAATTTTGTTGTTGGAATTAAGATATGTTTGGTATATGAATGGTAAAAAGAATTTACATGTTTTAAATTCAACCAAAACCCTGTTCCTCCTTTTCGGGTTTTGAAAGGTGTTGTGCAGTATTGAAGACCCGAAGTATATCAAAATATTTGGCGTGTCGGGCTTTCTCAAGTTTCCGACATCTTTCAGCGTGTCGGGCTTTCTCAAGTTTCCGACATCTTTCAGCGTGTCGGGCTTTCTCAATTTTTCGACATCTTCAGTGTGTCGGGCTTTCTCAAGTTTCCGACATCTTCCAAAAGTGCCGGGCTTTCCAAAGTTTCTGACATCCTCAGCGCATCGGGTTTTCTGGATTCCCGACATCCTCCTCAGTGTGTCGGACTCTTCCGTTCTTCCGACATCTCCAGTAGGTCGAGATTTCCATAGTGTGCAACATCTCCTGATCTCGAAACTCTCTTCCTTCAACATCCTTCATGTCGGACCCTGGTCCATCGCAAGAAAAGGTGAGAAATCAGGAAGGATGAAATACAAGTTCAGAAAGGTGGAGTCTCCATCATATATCGATTGCAATTATGACATCCGAGATACAGAGCTCGGGAATATAGATATTGAAGATTTCTGGAGTAGGGTAAGGAGTTCCTCCCAAACTCCGTGGATGAAAGCGATAGCCGATAGTGGCTTACCTCTTGCAGCGGGTTTTCCCATGTCCGCTCAGTGCCCTGAATTCATCTTATCCTGCGCTTCCAGTTATGACTCTGTTTCTCATTCTGTGAGAAATCAGGCAGGAGAAGTAGTGATCAAATTGGACGGAGGTTACTTTGATGACCTCCTCAAACTGCCAAATTTTGAAGAATATGGAGAGTTGGATGTCAAGTCAGCTCAGAAAGCCTGGGATAACGATCAGGAAGATTGTATCAAGCATGTAAATAAGAAGTTCCTGATCAAGGCCAAACCGGCTGTCTCCAGATTCCCAAGATCGATCCCAGGAGTGATTTCATCTAGGAGATCAATGACATCATCACTTTGTTGAGTCGGGTTTTCGGTTTACCCGAATCAAATGTGTTCCAAGGGTGGATGTATCAATTCATGATCACCATCAAGAAGAATCAACAAGGGATTGACTGGGGCACTCTCATTAGTAATGAGATAGATTCCCAACTGACAATAGTCTTGTCCACAGGGAAATTTTATATGTCTTCATATGTCACATATGCAGCGGTCGGGATGAGGAACTATCCCAGATTGGATACCAAGGGAAGCAGGACGGGGAACCATGTGTATCAATACTTCCCTCAACTGACAAGGAAGGGATCCCAAGACCAATTCAGAAGGGTGAATGACACCTTCTTTTATGAAAACATCTGCAGGCTAAACCCTGAGTTGAGGAAGACAAGAGTCTCAGATGAGGCCTGGGCTGAAGTTTCCAAATGGGGATGTGTCTTCTTACAATTCAAGAAGTTCACATATCTTCGGGTGGTTATGTACTCGGGGGATCCTTTCCGTCTGCCTCGATATCCAGGGGATAAACTGATATTGATGGAACTGGTTAGGCAACTGTTGGATTTCCATAAATTCCAACAAAGTAAACATAAGGCTGTTGTATCCTTCCCAATTTCTATTGGAAGATACACTTGTTCGACAGTGGTGAAAGCTAAAAATGTTATCCATGAGCTTCAGGACAAGTTGAGGAAGCATATGAAACCCTGAGACGGGTTTGACATTCGAGGAGTCCTCAGGGCGTATGGAACCCTGCACCTGCACAGGCCAAGCATAGAGGACATTTGGATTGATCTGCGTGATGAGGTTGCTATTCGCAGGAAGGATCATAGCAGATTGACAATTGCTGAGATTCAAACACTTGAGCTTGCTGATTTACCAGAAGGTACTAGTGACAATGAAAGTGTTTTGGATCTTTCCTATGATGGACTAAATGAAGATCAATATGTTTTCCCACCTATTGATTGGTCAATCAGTGAAAAAGCCTCCATCACAGATAGGTCGGCTCGGATTCTTGCATGCACCAAAGCATGGCTCTCCTCTTGGGGAATGAGTTTTAAAGATGATAAGTTTTCAGAGTTGGCTGCTTCAGAGGCGGGGCCCTCCAAAAAGGAAAAGGACAAAAAATCTTCTAGGGGGCCTATAAAGGTCAAGATTGTCAAAAAGAGGAAAGAAAGAGAAATCTCTTCAATTGTTTCTCCAGTTGAAATGGTGAATGTGCCAGAATCACCAACACCACCAGAAATAGGAGAAATTACTTTGGAAGGAGGAGGAAGCCAGCCTCTGGTTTCACCATTTGCTGATTGCTCAACTGAAGAGACCTTATCTCTTGCATCCAAGGCTTTGGAGTCTGAATCTGTGCCTCTTTCCTCACAACCACTCCTACCTCCTTATTCTCCATCAACTTCTTCAGTAATGGCCAGTATTTTCTCTGGACTTTCACCCCTCTCTGCTGGGACCCAAGTGATCACCAACATGCCCCCTCCTGTGCCTCTTTTTATTGGATCTACTACCACATTGGTAACTATTCCCCCTCCACTGGTAGAATCTTCTCCCCTTGAGAGTATGATACCAGCTTCTACAACCGTGGCAACTCCCTCTGATACGCCGCAATGGCTACTCGAGAAAACTCGAGGAAGAGGAAGGTGATTGTGCCCCTACCAGCCTTTGATTTCAGCTCACTCAAGGCTCCTACTGCTAAATCAGTCAAGAAACCCAAAACAGTTTCAAGGGTTTTGGTGGACGCTTCAGGAGATAAGTTCGCAGAGATCGCCACTCCCGCGACTGAAAAAACTAAAGAGGACATAACAGCCTCTGATTATCAGATAACTAGGGTGGCTCTAGGAAGAGTGACAGCAGAAGGGGCGCAACAAGATGCGCGGGATGCCACAAACGTGTTGTGCCAGAAGTTGAAAGAAACAAAAGACAACAGAGATGAGCTTAAAGGAAAAGTGGAGCAGTTGAGTGAGGTTTTTCTTAAACTCTCAAAACCCCTTGAATCCATACCATCTTCTTGTCCTTGTCGGATTCGATTTCTCATCGGTCATTACCTACTGATTGAGAAGATTGCTAAGAAAGGAAGAGTGGTCGATGAATGGATCCAAAGGTTACTCCAACAGGGAAGGAGGTGATACAAGACGTTGTGAAAGTTCATCAATCTGTGGGGGATATTCAGAAGGATGGAGAGAAGATGGATGATGAGTTTTCTCAAGAAATTGGACATCTTGATTTGACTTATGAAGCTCTCCAAGTATTAAAGCAAATACCAGCACATCTCTTGGTAGAAGAAGGCGTTATCCCACATACGGATAAGCATTTTCAGCTGACTAAAGCCATCAGGTTCAGGGTGAGGATTCTCAACGAAGCCTGCGCTAAGTTGAGAGAATCAAGGGATAAATTGATTGATGGAAAAAGTGATTTGGAAGAAGAGTTGCTGAAGATTTGTCCAAAGGTGTCAGTTGGAAACTCAGGTGTCCTATCAGCAGATGATCTTTTCAAACAAGTCCAAGAGTCTGTTCAGCATGAACCAACGCACGGATTTGGTATTGAGATCATTGATCGATTTGTAAGAATTGAACATTCTTTTGAGGCCTTGAGAAAGCTCAGCAAAAGATTGAAAAAGCTTCCCGGCGGTGCTAGTGATATCCATGAAACCTGCGAAATTTGGAATGATCATTCTACTGCACCTGACGAAAACGAAATGCAAGGCATAATTCGAAGGTTCCAAGAATTTCGGAACAAACAGGTGCAGCTGGAGGAAGAGAAAGATGAAGGAGTGAAAGATGATGATTCAGATTAATTCTTGATGTTTCATGTCATTTCAATCTTGAAATCGACATGTCTTTTTCATTTCTGTTTCGTCATGTAGGAAGCAAATTTTGACTTGGTCTCCTGCGTGAGAGTCAAGCAAAATAGAACTCTTTTTAAAGAACACTATTTTCTAGGATTTATCCTATTTTCTCTCATTCCCTTTTATTATAAATAAGGGATGCTTATGCATTCCAAAGGGTCGAGATTTTTGTAATATTCGAGAGCTATTGGAAAGAAGAAAAACTTTGTGTTTTCGTTCAATCATTTCAAAGAATAGAAGTTGATATTATTTCGCAAACTTTGTGTTGTGGGATATATCTTTCTTAAGACATTGTTCTTACGTTCATGATCTTAAGCTATTCTTTGCATAGCATCTTATTGTTTCTAATCATCTCAGACATTATATTTATGATCTAAAGCTCGTATGATTATTTCGTGCTCTGTGTTTACTCGAAAGAAAATACGTTTCTCTCATTTCCTTTCCATTGTGCTTCTTTCATTGTAATAGTTTCTAACCCCGTTCATTTACGAAAGCAATACCTTTGAATCGTGTGAATGCGGATTTCGGGATTCTATCCCAACCCTGATGGTTAGATTAGTGTGAATCTTTTGTATATATTGTTTTATTTGTGTTTTAGATTAGTAGCAAAAGCAGGCAGCCTCACTGTCTTTGAGGAGGATTTAATCCCATATACGTGGTTGAAACTCATATTTTGGGTTGACAAAATATCCAACCAACAGTTTCTAATTGCATATTGTTTGTTCTTTCTTCATTTCTCTGGGGATTTCACTCTTCTTTGCTAAGTGCAATTGGAATGTTTAGCATCCACATTTTTTGTTTTTTATGTAAAGTTTCCAACACATTGGTAACATATAAATATGTTACATCTTAAAAGTTTAATGCTTTGTAGGAGAGATGCATGTTGTAGTTCTAGACATCGGAAAGTTCTCGTCTTCCCTTGTGGAAATTACATTTCTAATATTTAATAGTAGGTTTTGAAAATGAACTGATCAGTGTTGATGCCTTGTTGTCGAAATTTAGTGATAAGAGTTACTACTATTTTTGAGTTGTAATCATATCATGTGTCCATAACTACCAGCAATGTATAAGGGAGTATATTTTATTGGGGTAGTTATTCTAGGTTAGAAATAAGTATGACTGAATGACCCCCAAACAACTTACATTTACAAGTAGGGAATACCTCTTGAATGTGAATGTTTATATGGCTCTAGTATATTTGTCCCAACGAAGCTCATCTCATCAATGAGAATGTAATCCATATGTCAAATATCTTCATGGAAAGTAGATAGTGTTTTCCCTCAGAGTGATGTAACTTATAAGATGGGGATGTGAAGAGTGGAATGTATACTGATACCACTAATGTTAAATGTTGATATACTCATGGGAGCTAAAATAAGTAAGCATTGCGCATGTGAATTGGGAAGCATGCAGAGTTAATTTGTAATCTATCATATTAATTATGATTTTCTTGTTCCATGTGTGCCTTGGATAATCATGTGGAGGGGCGGTAAGCTAGCCTCTCGAGATGTATGTGATATGATTATGTGGAGTTCTATGATTTTCTCTACCGATAAGTTGTACATTGTTTCAATAGATGGGTTTATGGTGGAAGTGGTTGTATTGATGATATGGTTAGCTTCTATAAAATTTGGGGTTGTAATGGTTTCTTATAGCATAATTACCCTTCCATAATGGTAATAGACATTTTTAATCTAAAAATGGGTTGATACTAAACCTCATGTAACTCTGCAAAGAAATCATTCAGAAGTCCATCCATGCCCCTACAATGTCTTCACAATGTGACCCCCTACATCTATGCCCGAAAACACCTGTAAATGGGAATTTTTAAACATTACATGAAAAAAATTACATTTCTGGATTCCTCATGAAATTTGGAAAACTTTTCATTTTTACTCCAAGGTCTGGTTCGGCCCTTAAGTGCTCTAAAATTAAGGATTTACAAAATCTCCCTTAGCTTCCTAGACACGGTCCTCCCACTGTGCTTTTATAAAAACCTGTGAGCTCACTTTACCACCTAGAAAGTTGGTGGGCTGGTGGTGAGCTGAATACTTTTAGGGTGACAAGGTCGGGGGTTTGAATCACCCACCTTGCATTTTGGCGTTGACAATTTTGCAAAGCAGTGGGATAAATCCCACATCCGTTATATGGGGAGGTCATTGGGGTTTAAATATGGAAAGACCCCCCTCCATTTGGGTGGCTAATGCCACACCTATTTCCCTTTTGTTGGGTGCCACACATTTATGCCGAGTCGATCTGTTGGTTGTGTTTGTGTATGGTTGGTTCACTATGCATTGTTGTTGAATTCTCGGGATAAGGGCCGAGTTGTTTGGTTTGTTTGATTGTTGTGCCATAATTACAAGGTGCTGAAGCTATATGGTTGTTCCGTTGACGTAAATGTGGAACCATACTAATTCTTAATTGTGCCACATCATCCCAATGTTGATACACCCAAACTGTTGGATAAAGGGCTTCAGCCAAGTCATATGTAAATCAACCAATGTGCTTTCCAAGGTAATAGGGGATAAGGTAATCCCAACCATAATGAAATACTCGTGAACAATGTGGTAAAAATGTGATCAACTCAGTGGGTAGTTGATCAAATGGTTGTGTAATTGAGTCATGTATATATAGGGGGTATAAAGGAAGTTTTAGAGTTGTTACCAAGTCTTGAGGAGGAAAAGTATGACCTATGAGGGATTGAATGAGGTGTATGGATTCCTAAATACCATGAAGAATGTATCTACATTGATAATACGAAGATTATCAACTTAGAGAAATCAGTTTGTCCATGATCTAGTGAAGGTGAGGAAGAAGAAGAGAAAACTATTCTAGAAGGTAGTTTTGAGAAAGAGAGAAGAAGGAAGAGCTAATGAAGATTCATCATCTGTTGTTGTAGTAATATTATGAGGGTGAAAAATATATTTAGGTGGTTGAGTTGGTGATGAGTCATCTAGGGGTTGGTTTCTCCATGCAAGTTGGTGCTTGCTAAATCAAGGGGTTGGTCCTCCTTGTGGGGTTAGCGCCTCACTAAATCTAGGGGTTGGTACTCCTTGTGGGGTTGGTTCCTCACCGAATGGTACTTCACTAAAAAAATTATAGTATAGTTTTCCATTTTAGTGATTAGTGGATTTTCTTTCCTACAAGGGTTTCCCACTTAAATATGGTGTCCATGTGTTCTTGTTCTCCTTTTGCATGTGTTTAATGGTTATGTTATCTTGATGATTCATAATGGATAAGTTAAATTGAATGATTTATGGATGGAAATGTATAAGTAAATGAAATTTTTAATGCATAATTCTCCCCCACCCCTCTCGGTGGTTGTGCTTCCAACAATGTAGGTCCCGTATCTATACCATGGAACCCCAACAAATAAAAAAATTGAAAATAAGCATTGAAATGAATATGACTAAAGCATATGGAATGTAGTACATGAAGCAACTATATATGCATAAGAATGTTGTTACTATCTAATATTTGGATGTAAAGAGATAATTATCTAAGCACAAGAATAAGTAAGCAATCTTTTGCATATAGTCAAATTGGAGCTAATATATTGCCATCTGCTAATTTAAGGCACTGAAGGGTCCATTTAGTTGAGGGTGATTTCCTATCTAGGTATGGTGCCCTAGTTTGGTATATGTAGATAGGGATGGACATCATTAGCATTCAAAGGCATAAAACATATTTATATCTTCACGAGACACACATATATATACATATGCATACACATTTAGATCTCTCTCTCTCTCTCTCTCTCTCTCTCTCTCTCTCTCTCTCTCTCTCTCTCTGTCATGCTGTGCGCGCTGTGTGTGTGTGTGTGTGTGTGTGTGTGTGTGTGTGTGTGTGTGTGTGTGTGTGTGTGTGTGTGTGTGTACACATATAAACATGTAAGTTTGATACATAGGGTTGTCATATTTTAGAATTAAATGGCCAAAAATGCCTTATGTGTAGCAATTAATTTGAACCTATATTAGCGATTTGTGTATTCTTAGTAATTATATGTATTTCATTTACAACAAGTACATTTCTATAAATATGTACATTATGTTACGAGGATTGGAAGTGGGCATAACTACATTTTTGTATTTACAAGAGAGACATTATTGTAAATATGCACATTATATACAAGGTCGCTTTATTCGACATGTACATATATGGTGTAATCACAATTTACTATTTTATTCTAAGGATTATGAAAATTTTGTTAACATTTCTGGATGGCTTTCATCATGTTTGCTTGCAATAGAGCTATGTACAATACATGATATTTTCTTCTTACCATTGTAGGTACCTATAGAAATGGAAAGGATGAATTTGAACCCATGGAAGAGAACTTGTTTAATAATGTTCCACACAACATTGGTACATGTATCCTTTATTTTAAGAGGATCTGCAGGAAGGCCTAACAACGCTTTAGTCACATCATTGAAATTCATTGCCTATATAGTGTTGGTTAGGTCCTCAAACATCATGTGCAATGCATATTTATATTCACATGAGGTTGAATCAAAGTTTCATTTTAAACAATTTCAAGAATCATTTATATTCATAACCATTTTTTGGGGCATTATTTACCATTAAAAACCCGAGAACAAGTAGGATAACAAAATTTAATCATGCTAATATGTTATATAGTTGCAACAAGTGCAACCTATTGGAATTGGTTTTGTAAAGTAGATGCCTAGATGTCAGCAATGGTTTTGTCAACCGCCATTTTTGCACTCAATATAAATGAAACATTTGTTGCTCTTTTGATACCCATCCAAACACTGAGGGCTTCTACTTCCTCTACCGAGGGTGCCCAAAATAGTTGTGTATCATGTCTTGTGGTTAGGCTTCTTTGTCTAAACTTGGTGACCTTGGCTTTCTTGATAGCTAATATCAGTATATGTATGTTGTCGGCATCATGTGGTGGTGGTAACTGTTGTGTGCTCTCACTACATACAATTCCGCAAAAGGTTATAGTTATAGTATATCTTGTTTGGTCTTTTATGGAAATGGTACATCGTTGTGTACAACTGCCATCTTTTTAGGTAATGTTATAAATGGTGGATGTAGAGGTTACCACACCAATAACATAAACTATAGAGCCAAGTGCTAGGTTTTGAATCACAACTATAATGGTGAAATGGAAATGGTAGAGTGTAATTTTTGTTGTACGTTGTAGATTGTTAAGAATTCAGGTTTGTTAGTGCTCCATAATTATATAATTGTAACGGAGTTGTTTTGTTGTTCAAACAACTTGCTGGAATAGAAGAGTAGTTTCCTACTTTATAGGAAACTCTCTTCCTATATAATTTTCTATCTCGAATGAATTAAAGTATAGTCAAATTATTATTATATTGCATTTATTTAATCTGAACCAAATCTATTATTTGGTATCAAAGTAATGGCATCCTGAGTATTGTGTGAGGAAGATATATTCTCATTGATGGTTTCTCCTCTTATGAGGGATGCATAATTTTATTTTTATGGTATTCAATGCATTGATATTGATCCCGTATGAAGAGAATCTTTCCCAGCGATCACAATGCCATCCTCAAATACCTTATAGACATTGATAGATCACACACCTACTCAGCGAGTTCTGTGACTCCATCAAAGTTTTGATCTGGCCTTAGTGAGCGGAATACACATTCAGCCCATCTCAAACCTTCTGACGGTAGCACACAACTTGGTCTTATTCTCAAACCTGTGTTTTGGTTGTTCAACATCAACACTTGGAAATGTTTCATGTATCTCTAACAACACAATATATCTCTCGTTCATTAATATTCTTGTCAGATCCTTGTATCTTGCATTGCGCACTCTATGTTCTTCTACCCTATCTCATTTGAGTGGAGGCTATTATAATGCACAAGTTTGTATTAAATACTGCAGATCTATACAACCAGCTTGACTCAGTGCATAAGCGTATTGTGCCTGGTAAATAGCTTTATCTTCGTTGAAGTATTACACCACTATCCACATGTTAAAAAGGTTATAGTTTGACTTCAAATTATATATATATATATATTTTGTTTAGTGGATGGTTTCATGGTCAGATTGGCGTGGATTTATTTATAAGATTTTAGAATTCTATAGATCTAACAGGATCAAGGATAATCATGTTTTTATTTTTCATTCAATGTTTGTAAACGAGTAGTGTTATAGAGTATGGTCAATGTATCAATAAGTATCGTTTATATTTGGTTTAATGTTGTGTGTACATATTATTCTATATTGAGTTATGAACTTCTCATTAAAATCATTCTAAGAAAAATTAAATAGTCGTGTATGTCATCAAAGTGTAACAAGAATCTAAATATTGTTTGTCATAGTTGTCACTATTTTTGTTTTTCATTGTCTTTTGTGTGTCTAATATTAGTCACTCGTCCATGTTATTGTCAAATTTCTAAAAGTGACTATGTAAAATTTGTGTCATCAAAATTTAAAAAGAAAACAAAAAACAAAACAAAAATTGCCTTACGTGCGCATTTTCAGTGTAACCCGATGTCCTGGAAAATAATTTTTTTCACGTTGGAGGGGAGATAAAAAAACACAATGTGGGAATCATTGATCTCCATGATCAAATCCATCTTAGTTAACAACATCAGACTAGAGGATGGAGGTAATGGAGGAAAGAGGGCGATCAACGCCTCTCGTCACTCACCAACGATGGGGTTACATTTTGGTATGGTGGCATCTATTTTTCGGTTTTGTGGTGTGCGAGAATAAAATGGTGTGTGGTTTCCTTCCCCTATTATGATTTAAATGAGGAGAATGTGCATTTTAGAATCTAAGAACAATTGTATAGGAGGACAACTGAACTGGAGTGATCCTTTGACTACTGAGATTCTTTGATTGTGAGATTTCTTCATCGATCAAGCGGTGAAAGAGAACTCACTGGAAGTGAAAGCGGTAACTATTGGGTTGGTAATGTAGGTGTATCGGTGGAAGTGTGATCATCCGGTATGGGATTCACTGTGGTGAAGTAGATAGGTCATGTGCAACAAGATCCAAGCCAACAATATGTAAACCTAAAATTATGCAGAAGCATACGATTCTATTTCCAATTCTTGAGATGTGTTTTCTCCCCATGTTCACACTAAGGGGGAATGTTAGGAAGTCAAGTTTTTAGTACTCCATTATATAATTGTAATTGAGTTGTTTTGTTGTTCAAACAACTTGTTGGAATAAAAGAGTATTTTTCTAATTTATAGGAAACTCTCTTCATATATATTTGTCTATCTCGAATGTGTAGTCATTTTTACACCCATCATAAAGGAAAGAAATCCCATGCACGCCGGCCTATCACCCAGCAGGCGTTGAGCACTCACTCGAGGCACGCACGAGTGCCGAGTCTCTCTTTTATGTGAGTTAAGTGGGAAACCATCATCTATGTCATGAACTTAATGAATAAAGGTGGAAATGAGACATACAATCATCATAGGGCTCAGAATGGCCTCTAGACAAATGTATTCATTCCAAATAGAGGGTACTTACAGATAACATATAGAACTACAACAGAAAGGAAAATACATAAGGATTTACATCTATTCCATAACATCCATGAACAGAAATGAAAATATATAGATATGAACCGAATCAATTACACTCATACTCATTCATGTTTGTAACCTCATTACATTCACTGGATCCATCAGACTACCACAACTTGATCAGACTGAAGTCATGGATCACAGTAGGGATCATGTCCTTCATCCATATAAAGAAAAATTTATAACCCAACCCTTAATACATTACTCCTTATGTAGCCTCTACCCAATGCCACAGAGTTTCGTAGTATTACTCTGAGCTCCGCTCTCTATATTCTCCTCTCGTCTATCCGATCTATCTCTACTATATTCTTTTTCTCCTACAGGCGCTCACATATATAGGCATCCTAAAGTGCCAAATCATCCTTCTGCGGTCTCATATCTGATGCCAAGTGTCTAAATTTGGTCCTCCATGGGAGCATGCTTCTCCAGGCCTAAGCTCTCCACTTTTTTCCATGATGTCTTCTAGAACCTTCTATCGCAGGGCATATTCCTTTTGTGTGCATCATGTTGCCAGGCTGGCACCTCATTCACTCCGCATGCATAGTCAGGTCACACTTTTCTCGTGTCTTGCCCAAAATTCCTAATATGGCTAAGTCCAAAAACCTCATCTTTATCCGTGCATGTGCCATGGGTTTAAACCCTTAAAACTTGTCATGTGCCTTCTCCTCGCACACCTTTCTTCAACTAGGCCTTGTGCGCCTACATACCTTTTAGTACTTAGCCAATATTTTGGGGTCCCAACATCACCCCACACTACACCTATTCTCCATCCACAGGAACACTCCTCCAATGAATAAAGAATTACATTAGACTTACGTCTTGGAAAAAGAATAAGGGGATGAAGAATTTGGGAAAGAAGAAAGAATGGGAATGTGATGACATTATTTCAACAAGCTAGGAAAATCTTTTTGTAAGTCGGCCTCTAACTTGTTCTAGGCATCGAATTCGTTTTGCGCTCTCTGACAGAGGTCGTTGACTAGGGCGCTTACCTCCCCAAAACTTATTCCATCTCCTTGAGCATTCATAGTGTCAACAATTTTCTCAAACTCCTTGCTCATGTCTTCAAGTGCGTCCATCCTTTAGTAATGAATCAGGTACAGTTCCTTCAACCAGATTTTGATTGAACCCCTTAAGGTTTCAATGGCCTCGGATTTATTTTCAACCTTGGTAATGATTATGTCCCTTTCCACCTATTTCCCTTATTCTTCTCTTGAAACTCCTTCAGCTCTGCTTCATGAGTGGCTTCCAAGATTCTCACCAATCTATCCCTGTCTGCGTAATTATCGTACGCGGCCTCAGTAGATTGGGTATCAATCTTGACATCCGCAAATACCTTGCTATACTTGAAATGATTACTACCACTTTCAATTTTTCCTCCTTCTGCTAAGTGTCTTTGCCACTTCTTTCCGCAAACTCTAGGGCTAACTATTGTCTTTCCATGGTGAGGATGCACGTTAGATCTTTTAAGCATTCAAGAGTGGATCTATACTTCTATGCGGGCGGAGTTACGTCTATATGCTTTAACATAATGGCGCTTGTGATAGTCTCCATATTTTTGTATATTTCACGTACCTTCACCTTCTCATCCCTTAGTTCGTGCTTCGGATACATGCTGATCAACTCTTCTTGTTTCAAACCCTTAGTTTTCTCAACAAGCTCCTCTTCCTTCTTTTCTATCTTTTCCTCGAGAGATCTACTCTGTCATTTCTTCCGAAGAGCCTAGCCTTAGTCTCGACCATGACCTTTTTCAACGCATTATGTAACTGCTCATCCGAGAGCTTCTGAGAATTTACCAAGGGGTTGGTTCCCTTAGACTCCGGTACTGGTATGATTTCCCCTTGGTATATTTCAAACTCTGGCTCATCAATATGGTACTTAAACACCCAAGAGAGCATCTTCCTTATCCTGGGGTACGCACCCTCTTCATCAAATGACTCCATAGCTAGAAGTTCTTCCGTGGGTATAGTGCTCTAGAAAGCGCACGCGTAACACCTTCCTTTGGTCATCAACATAGCCCATGACTGTCCTCATTTTGTATCAAGGATCTTCCTTCCCGAGTGCGTACCTTTGGGGAAACTCACCGTTAGACTGGGACCTCCTCCCATATTGACTTGTTCTTTCTCAACACTTTCCTCCTTACCCTCTTCCATCACTATGTCTGCGTGTTGCGCTCTAATTCTTGTTCTACTAAGGCCTCGATTATTTTCGTTGCTTCTCTTTCTATCACCTTGTTTACTTGCTCCTGCGTAAGGCTTGGAGCTTTACTTCGCACCAACCTCCTCACTTCTTCCCATGTCCTGGGTTCCTTCCCCCTCCTGGTGAACCTTGCGTTGTACGAAAAGGAACCCCTGTTCTTCTTCTCCGCTCTATTCTATTGAATCATGCATGCTGAAGACATGTGGCTCTTGATCTCTTTCAGGATCATCTTCTTCACTATCATATTCTTCATTGTCATCATCCTTTTCACCTATGTATATCTCTAAGCTCTCTATCTCCTCTAAGTCAGCTTCCTCTTCTATCCTCTACTTCTTTCTGAGAGGTGACTCTTCCGTAGGGGATCCAGCCTTCTCTGCTTCCTCTAGCGACTTCTCCTTGGTGAAGGGTTGTTCTAGTGCCTCTTATTTGGGGTCCTCTCCTTTATCGGGAATTTCTTCCTACGTATATAGGTGCTAGGTTTGGCACTTGCCACCAACACGCTTACTAGCTGGGCATTCTGCACACTTGGTGCTTTTTCTTCTTCTCTCTTCCTTTTCTTGGGTGTGGGCTTTCTTCTACCCATGGGATCTTCAGGTATGGAGACATCATTCTCCAGGTATGCACCTTTCTCAAATTTTGGCCTAATGCGGAGATTTATACGCGTTGTGGACTTTCCTGTAATTGTTAGGGTCAGGGGTTCATCATTCTCACTCCATGCACTACGTACTTTTCCATGTACGCACGCTTATTGGGGTAGACTAGCATCATGCGCAACTCCCTGTGGTCTTATCAACTCATAGGTTCCATGCACCTAATTATCACATGTTAGACTAGTGGTGTGACTTATCAACTGAGCATCTTCAAATTGGATAATTCCATCTATAGGATGGATTATCTCTAGATCCCTGATTAAGTGCACATATATTCTATCCAGGACATCTTCTCCCAAAGGTTCATTATAGGGTGTTGAATTCCCATTAGCCAGGGGTATGATGACCCGTTCCTCCTCATTTTCAAAGTTGATGTACCCCTTGTTGAACCAAAGATACACATTGTTTTTATAACACCATGGTGCCCAAGTAGTGCTAGGAAATTATCTACCTCGATGAGGGCCAAGACTTTGAAGCCCCCAGTAAACTTAGCTCCCTGAATGGTGATAGTTACATCCTTAAAGACACGATGGGTATTGCCTTTGTTTTGTTTGCTATATACAAGCACATTCGAATATGGTTGTAATATAGGCCTTTCCATCGACGTCATGCATCCAAGGTGAGAACATTGACTCCATGCCTGTGTCAATGAGGATATTACTAAGAGTCATCCATCTATGACCGCATTTAGCATTATCTCCCTATCATAGATTAAGGTTGTGAGGGGGAAGGTTTACATGCAATATTTTCCTCTCACGCTCTTCTTCGGCGCATGGTACCTTCTCTCTCAACCATGCTCCTATCAAGGGATTAATATTCTCTTGCCTTAGCAGTTTACATACTTCCTTGACCTCATCCAGTCATCTCTTGGTGCCTCGACCTTCCTTCTTTTCTCCTCCCTCTTGGAATGCTCCTTTAGACACTAGATTTCTCCCTGTAAACTCTGAATGACATCCATGGTATCTTGATATACCTCATTTTGATGCGCAGGGTTTGGGTACTTCCCATGTACCACTTCTTCACTTGAAACCATGTTCTTCTGCCTTGGTATTTCCTTTACATGCGTAGCTTCTATTCTTTTTGTTACCATAATAGGTTCTAATCCTGCATCACATGTCACCTATGGCATCCATTATGTGTTTGTATTCTTAATGCTTACCATTGCAGTGCCCTTGTCTTTCCAGTGCTACTAATTCATGTGCTCAAACAACTCAGGGAACTCCTCATACTTGTGTTTCTTCCTGCACCATGAGCACCTGCAATAGGTCAGGAACTCTCGTTTTAATGCTCTATAGAACCACACAATTAAAATAGGTTCCACATGGGAACTCACTTCTTCCTCCGCCATGGTTACCATGACCATGGAATCCTCTACAAAATCCCCTTCCGCACGTGCCTCCATCTATGCGCTCCTCATAACATCGATCATAACCTTTAGAAATATTGGCAATGTTAGTACTGGGTGCACCCCATGATCAATGGCCTCATGGATCTGGTCAATAAGCCTACAATCCTTATTATCATGGGTTGTAGAGGTGCAGAATATTATAGTAGTAAGACACATTCTTCCGAATTACGTGCATTGTAACAAGGGACATCTACTTGCATCATGGTCCCCATGAAAAATTTCTGATCATTGTTACGGGCGTGTATGGTCCACTGGGGAAACTATCCTTGTCATGCCCTCTACTTCACAATCTTTACACCATATACCCCTTTGTGAGTCTCATGGGGTGAGTTCACAGAAAACTTCTTCACTACTTACTCATAGCTGTAATTCGAGCCTCCAAAATGGGCTAACACTAGTATCAACACTTCCAATAGCCTCGGCACGCAGAGCAACTTCTAACGCCTCGCACGGGTCTATGAAATTTTTATGAGATAAATCTCTTCTAAATGGAGTTATCAACCCCCAAAAAACCATTGAGCATGTTGTGAAGGGTGAATTTCATATGAAAATTTTGACATGAGGGTCTTGAACCATGAATCATACTCCTGCACACTCTCTGCCATTCCCCGTTAGATCTCCTTTAGGCACGATGCTTTCTATTCAAACTCAGGGATGTGGAATTCTACCAAGAAGGTGTTCTTTAAAGTAGTCTAATCCACCACCGTTTGATGAGGGTCATATTTCCTATACTAGCTATGCGCATGCCCTTGCAACGTTGTTGCAAACTAACTAGCCTTCCGCTCCGGGGTTGTGATCCCCTTTGCACGCCATAGCAAGAGTTCACACTTGTGAACATGTTCTGAAACATCTTCGATACCTCTGTAATTTGGAAAATGTAAAGACATCTCAAAGAAGACTTGATGGGGTGGTTGGGGCCCTTGTCCTCCTGAGCCAGAGCCTTGGTTCCCTCTGGTGTTTCCTCCAGATCCGCTAGATCCACCAAGTCTTGTGCCTCTTGAGCCACCAGATCCTCCGGATCCACCCAGAGTCCACTAGTGTGGTTGTTCCAAGGGTCCCCAAGGTTCCACCGAACTACGTGTCGGTGATCCGTGATAATGTCCCACTACCACTAGTGTACCCCGCGCCACTCCCAGACGTGATACTGAAGGCTTGTGTTTCCTTATCCAAAAATTCCTCCGAATACTAGAATATACGGAGCCATAGAAGTGGGAAATGATAAATTGTATCTCCAAGACGTAGATATGTCACTTCCACTGATATCAACTAGGTCAACGATACTCCTTCCTTGATCTGGAAAACCAAGCGCCATGGTTTGGTCACTAGGTGGGTTCAGATACGTGCCAATGAATCTTCTCTCTCCACGTGATGAACTCTCATTAGAAGCCGAAGGGGTCTCTCTTATGCACTTTCCAAGATGGGGTATCACAGATTGCTCAAGTTCCATGTCCTCCGCGTGAACCTCCACTCCTTCCCGCAATGTCTGCCTCCATAGATCCATCACACTTGCAACCTTGCATTGTCTAGCAATCTCCCTTTCACGTGCTTCACTATACTTGAGCCATCTCTCCTCCCTTTCTTTCTTCATCGTAATATCTGTCATCTTCCTCCACCCTAGCTTCCTCACCCTAGTGCTTAGAATGGTTTAGCCGGCCATTGGAAATGCCTCTAAAATCAAGGTAATAATCAAGATCTTCATTGCAGAGGGATAACACGTAGAAATGATCCTCTGGGCTCCCATAGAAACTCAAACTCAACAACTTCCAGACAAGAATATGTAGAAATAGCATACTCCAGAGTGTAGCTAGCCAACACACCTTTCCACCAATGATCCACAGCACGAGTCCACATCATATCTGCATCCTGCAACCTCTGGTATTCTTCTTGGGTCCATGTGTGATCTATAATACCAACTTGATCTAGACACATATGGTGAGAGCCATTCATATAGTTCTATTGGGAAGTAAGAAAAAAATTTATACAAATCATGGTAGAGGTTCTCTTCTACCCATCTATGTGCATCAAACTCAGATCTAGTGTTGAATCTCTAAGAAAATCATCCTCGTGCTCTTGAACCATGATTCAACACTTTCCAAAGTTAAATACTCTATCATCACTCATTACATAGATCATGATGAATGCCACTTCCCACTAGAACTTTGAAAAGAGGTCCCGGCAACATAACCAAGATGTAGTCATTTTTACACCCATCAAAAAGGAAAGAAATCCCATGTGCATTGCCTATCACCCAATGGGCGTTGGGTGCTCACCGAGGCACGTGCGGGTGTTGAGTCTCTCTTTTATGTGAGTTAAGTGGGAAACCATCATCTATGTCATGAACTTAATGAATAAAGGTGGAAATGATACATACAATCATCATAGTGCTAACGGCCTCTAGACAAATCTATTCATTCCAAATAGAGGGTACTTACAAATAATAGATAGAACTACAACAAAAAGGAAAATACATAAGAATTTACATCTACTCCATAACATCCATGAACAAAAATGAAAAGATATAGATATGAACCGAGTCAATTACACTCATACTCATTCATGTTTGTAACCTCATTACATTTAATGGATCCATTAGACTACCACAACTTGATCATACGAAGTCATGCATCATAGCAGGGATCATGTCCTTCATCCATATAAAGAAAAATTTATAACCCACCCTTAATACATTACTCCCTTATGTAGCCTCTACCCAATCCCACAAAGTTTCCGCAGTATTACTGCAAAGCTCCGCTCTCTATATTCTCCTCTCGTCTATCCAATCTATCTCTACTATCTTCTTTTTCTCCAGCGGGTGCTCACATATATAGGCATCTCAAAGTGTCAACTCATCCTTCTCGAGCCTCAGATCCGATGCCAAGTGTCTGAATGTGGTCCTCCATGGGAGCATGCTTCTCCAGGCCTGAGCTCTCCACTTTTTGCCATGATGTCTTCTAAAATCTTCTATCACATGGAATATTCCTTTCGTGGGCATCACGTTACCAGTGGCACCTTATCCACTCCGTATGTGCAGTCGGGCCACACTTTTCTCGTGTCCTGCCCAAAATGCCCAATATGGCTAAGTCTAAAACCTTAGCTATGTCCGTGTGCATGCCATGGGTTTAAACCCTTCCCTAAACCCTATCATGCGCGCCTCCTCCTTGCGCGCCCTTCTTCAACTAGGGCTTGCACACCTATGCACCTTTTGGTACTTTAGCCAATATTTTAGGGTCCCAACAGAATGAATTGAAGTATAGTCGATTATTATTACATTACATTTGTTTAATCTGAATGAAATCTATTATAGAAACAATTAGAAACTAGATTCTATATTATGAATGAGATCTTAGGGACTGCTTGTGTCTTTATACTCTAGTTTGACATATTTTACGGTACCTTTTGACATGGAAAAAAACTTCACCAACTTGGACCATGTCATTGTAATAAGAAGCTACATTTCCGAATCAAATCAAGTTTATGTCATTAACGAGGGAATTAAATACATTGAAATTCATAACCTTACCCTCACCTTTTTGGTTGGCATATATGTGTGTACAATTCCTTTACTGAGTAACTCTTCCCTCTATCACTCATTCATCGTTTGGATGTAATTTGTTAATGGTTGTTTGGCAACAAAGTTGCAAGAGCCTATTATTCTCATCCATTTATGTGAGTATGCAACAATGTATGCAATGTCGATAACATGTATTAATATTAATATGTAATAGACCTTAGAAGTTGTCAATCATGATGTCGATTTTAGAGATACAAATAAAAATCTAAACTACATTGTAATAAAGAACCGATGCAACAAAACTAATGAAATTAGTAATAAGAAATATGTGTAATACACATCATGAGAAGGAAAAAGCAGAATAGGTTGTCAACAATATAAACAAAAAATTAGATTTTTTGACCTTTCTACTAAACTTGATGTATAAAAGACGAGGTGAAGAGGGCAAGATGCTACAACATGTACATCATCTTTCACAACTTTGGGTTAGTAGTAGTAACAACTAAAAAAGGTAGCAACCTAGTGTATATGTCTATAATAAGATGTTGCAGTTTATGTTATGTAAAATATTGTTGGCATACCTAATAGACAGATATATGATTTGTTTGGTATACTTGTTTTATTAACGCTCAGTGTAGGAAAGAGAGGGAGACCTTAAATGTAGTTCATATGCATTTCCATTAAAGAGAAACACTTGCATATGGGAGCCAACTACATGTTTGGTACAAGTCGAATATAGGATATTTTCATGAACAGATTGTGAATGGAAATTAGATGTTTTGTATCAATGTTTTGATGAGATAAAAATAATGTTGTGCAACCTAGTGAGACAAGGAAGTAACCTTGTCCCACATGGTATGTGCCATCACAGAATGAAATCCCCTCTACGCATAACATTCCTAAATAGAAACCACCCCAACAAATTAAACCGCCACCTAAATCGCATTTATCTAGTGAAACCCTATAGATGTTTTGGTCAAACAAGAAAACATTGGTGCAAGGGATTGGGTGAGAGTTTCCTCAACCAATTTGTTTGATCCCACCAGAAGGGAAAAAACTGAAGTACCATGAAACGCAGCATACAAATCAAATAACATGCAAATTATAAATAAAATGCATTGTTAAAAGAAAGATGGGGAAGCGAAAGAACATGTATTTAGCAGTGAGAAAACCAATGCGGGGAAGAAACAAAGGCAACGAGGAATGCCATAATCCCAAAAAAAGCATATGTATGCCACATTCGAATCCTAAGTGTGTGGAAAATTATGCTTGACTAAAAACATGCAACCAGAAAGAAGTTTGGTGGCAAAGGAAAGGTGCAATAAAATAACAAGCCAACAGGTGTAACAAGCATGAGAGCATCATCATCGAGCTTCTCCGCTTTGTTACACGCCTTTCATTATAATTAATGTTTGGTTAAAATATTTTATTATGTGTTATGATAAGACAATTTTAAAGCCCTAAGATTGGTTTGATTGGATGGGATCAATAATTTAGGTTTACATCTCCAATTCAATGCAACATGTGGTCTTTATTATTGGGAGTTCGTTAGGAAAATTTATTTTAGGAAGGTTAATTTTTTGAAATTATTTCAAAAATAAAATTTAAAATGGGAACAAAATTAATTTCCAAAAATGAAGGTTTCATATAAATTTTAATTTAATCAATTGTAGATGAATATGGTAGATTTGAAATTATTAGGGAAGTGAAGCTTAAATCTACGTTTTAAGAGGTGGGCCACTACATTAATTTATTTGGAAAGAAATTGATCTCAAGCAAACATAATATATTAAATTAGTTTTTACAACCTTAGTGTGTGGGTTGGGGGTTCCGCTTCACCTTGTCATCACCACCTTAAATTATTTTTAAAGGTTTCATCACACCACCACCTCCGTGGATGGAAAGTATTCTTAATGGCCTTGGTGATTTCGTTGCCGAGAGGCCAAGATAAAGATTATGAAGAAAAGAATGAATGCATTGAAGTCATTGCCTCTAGGTGGGAGCCCAATCCCGATGGGAAGGACCTTCTAGGTGGTGGGTGGGGCAAGCCCAACAAATAGAGATCCTTCTTGCTCTCGCTTCACGGTTGTTGTCTAGAATCTTTTATTCTTGTTTTGTGATATGATTTTGTAATCTTTGTGTTGCTTGTGTGACCGTGTCAACTTTTATTCTCTACATTAAATTTGACATCTTTGTATTTTTTTAACTATATGAGAATTAATTTTAAATAATAATAATAATAATAACTTACTACAATGGCAAAAGGGTGTGATCAAATATTGGGACTATTTCAACTATTATTGTGTACATTAAATTTCAGGTCGCTTAATTTCTTATTTTAACTTTGAGAAGTCAAACAAAGCAATCATATCTAATTATTATTTTTTTCCAAATAAAACTAAGAACCATAAAATTGGTATCTACATATAGATATTTTAATAATATTTATACTAGTAATTATTTCATCAAAAATAACTCCTACCATGTATACATAAATGGAACTTATATAAGCAAAATAGTTCCAGGAGAAAATTATAAACTCACACACCGAAATAAAAATAAAATCAAAAATGAAATCAAATATTTGCAGAGGGTGGGTTGGAAAAGAAAAACAAATTCCTTTCACTAGTTGTTGTACCATACTTAACAAATGAGCTAGATTGTCAAATTAAACAAGCAAACTTTAACCGATCACGACCTTAAAAACAATTGAAATAATAGAGTTTCTCAAATATTATTTACCTACGTACCTGCATTTGTTGATGATCTTTGCTGATAAGGAAATGATCCGCCCCAAGCAGCTCTTTGGCCTCTCTTTCCTTGTGAGAAGAAGTGCTGATGACGGTAACCTTCATCCCAAGCGCTTTGCCAAACTTAACCGCCACGTGTCCTAAGCCCCCAAGACCCACAACGCCCAAATGCTTGCCCTCTGGAGCTTCCATCATCCCGTAATATTTCATGGGACTGTACACTGTTATTCCTGCGCACAGCAACGGAGCCCCTGCGTCTAGCGGCAGCTTTTCTGGAAAACGCATTACATATCTGCAAGCAATACAAAAACTTAATTTACAAGTAATATAAGATCTTTCATCTGTTTGCAGATTATAATGTATTTACCTGTAATTGACAACAATCATGTTGGAGTAACCTCCATATGTAGGGGCTCCGTCGTGGTAAACGCCGTTGTAGGTGAGGATGAGTTTTTCGCAATAGTTTTGCAGATCTTCAGAACAGGCCTCGCACGTGTGGGAGTTGCAGGCTCCAACCAGACATCCCACTCCCACGCGATCGCCTACCTTGAAAAGGCCTTCGCTCTTGCTTCCCACGGCGGTTACCGTACCAGCGATCTCGTGCCTGTATTCTCCAACATTTTATAAGTGCCTACCTAGAAGAGATTTTAGAAGAAGATGGAGAGATCTTTAGATAATATTATTTACCCAGGAACAATAGGATACGTGGTGTTTCCCCAGTCGTTTCTGGAAAAATGGAGATCCGTATGACAAACGCCACAGAAAAGGATCTTGATCGTCACATCCTCTGCTCCATTTGCTCTGTACATTTCACTTTCTACCTCATATCTATTGTCGGATCAAATAGAAAATAAAATTAAAAAGAAGATAAGTTACCTGTGAAAGAATTGGTAGGGCGAGAAAACAGCAGAAGAATCTCTGGCAGCCCAGCCGAGAGCCTGCTGAGCCACTCTGTCCGCCATTAACCTAACCTGCACTCGATTCTAGTCCAGAAAATACAACTACATAAGGGACTCCGCCGTTTGCAGGAGATGCGACTGTTTTTCATTTTATTTTTTTTCTTTCGAGGTCTTTATTTATTCGCCATGCTTGTCACATTAATTAAACTTATTTGGGCATAAGCTATTTTATATTTCTTGCTTTGGGCCGGGGGCCGTTGATGCTTGATAAATTAGTCGAATAAAAGCAAGCACGTTGTATTCTCATAATAGTCATTTACCAATATGATTACGTGTATTACGTGTCTTTCTATATATTTTAATAAAATAAAAATATATTAACTTGAGATGTTGCATTTGAAATTGATTTCAGTGTTATTAAATTATTTTTGTTGAGAAGTCAATCCAAAATAGTAATATTTTGTTCAAAGCATTCCTTTCAAGTTAAACATATCATTCTTTTACTTGGTTTTAATGACACTGAGATCTGCACAAAG
This sequence comes from Taxus wallichiana var. yunnanensis, assembly GCA_018340775.1. Lineage (NCBI taxonomy): Eukaryota > Viridiplantae > Streptophyta > Pinopsida > Cupressales > Taxaceae > Taxus > Taxus wallichiana. The sequence goes on from CM031235.1 coordinate 191,337,554, forward strand.
TAGGGACGACAGCTAGGGTTTGTTGCAGGGTGTTCGCAGGCCTTTTGGCCTCACGACTGCGGCCATCCTACTTCCCTTTACATGTGTGATTGCTTTCATGGCACAGTTATGTTTAAAACCAAATCCTTCTGGCGGGCGATGTGGGAACTCGGGGCAAGGTTCTCGCTAATGCTCCAGATGCATGATACATTGTGGAAAAATCAGAGGTAACACCTGTGGTTACACTGTCTTTTTCAAAGGTAATCGATTCTATTTCTGCGCTCAAAGAATCTGCCATTATTTGTCACTTTAATGGATTTTGGCCTCGAACCAAAGATCTACATAAATGGATCCACTCTACTTGGTCCAACAATTGTGAGATTCAACTATGTGCAAAGGGTTTTTTACTATTTATTTCTTCTCTCCTACAGATTACCAACAGTCTCTTAATGAGGGTCCCTGGTTTTGGGGTAGCATTGGTCTTTTTCTTACTCCATGGTTTTTGGATTTTGATCCTTCTACGATGGTGGTCTCAAAAATGCCGGTTTGGGTTCATCTCCCCAATCTTCCTCTCCCCTTTTGGCACCCTACGGTTTGTGCTACTATTGGTGATTCTCTTGGTCATTTCATCAAGATGGATGATGAGTGGTCTAAGCAAGGGTTGTTCACTTATGCTTGTATATGCATTGAGGTGGATTTCAACAAAGGTCTTCCAGACAAGTTGGAGTTAATCCATGATGGCTTCAAGTGGATTCAAATTCTCGACTATGAGAACACGGCCTTTCGATGCCGTTATGCCATCAAATTGGGCACCTTTAGGAGGCTTTCCCATTGTCACTCAATCAAAATAAAAAGAAGAAGAACAAAGGGGTTTCTCTGCGGCCTAAAGGATGGCAACCATTTTCAACATCAGAAATCAAAGAATGTTCCCATCCCAAAAATTTAGAAGATATGACTGTTGAGATTACCCCTACTAGGAGGTTGTGTCAAGTGGTCGCATGTATCCGAGTCTTTGATTTTGACCCCAGTCAAGATAGCCGTTGCCTAGATCCTCCGCTCAAATTGTCATCCCAACATGTGTAGTTGATTGTTGTCACGAGATCTAAGGAAAAGAAGGGGTGCTTTGAGCCTCTTGTTTCTCGTTCTGCTTCGGCGTTGGGTGCCTTTGTTTTTGGTGTTCCTCGGATGTCCATGTAGCTTGGCATTCTTTTGATGTTTTTTTGTTTTCCTAGGCACTATCTAATGTGCTTGTGACTTTGGGGGCATGCTCATAACGCGTCCGCTTTTTGTTGAAAGAATATTGTATCATGTTGCATTTAATATAATATAAGATCTTTTCATCAAAAATAGTAATATATTTGGTTATATAGTGAAATTTTCAATCCCCTTTAAACCCAATTGTTTTTTTCTTAAGAATTCACTAAAATGGTACAACTAGATTGAGATTATACATATCACAAGTTAATGGAAATTTTGTTAAAAAAATAAAGAAATTAATAATCAATTTCTATTTCGAGTTTCTAATTTCAAGGTTTTTAATTATTCATGATTCTTAAATTCAAGGCTTTGAATGTTTAGGTTTTAATTTTGAGTTTGACAAGAGTTATATAGCAATCTAATTTTTCATGTTTTGAGGCATCCTTGTTGGTGGGTTTCAATTTTAAGACATTTTAGGTTTTTAGGTTCGAGATATTTCAAGTTTAGGGGTTTTCGGTTTTTAGGTTTTATAGGATTTGGGTTATAATTCTTTTTTGGGTTTGTAGTTTCATAATTTGGGTTTTAAGGGTGCTTTATATCATTCGATTTTGTTTTATTTCAAGGTTTTAGTGTTTGAGAGTTATGGGTTCAAGTTTTGTTGGTTACCGATTTTGGGGATTCTGGATTTGGGATTCAATTTTCAATATATTGGGTGCTTTTCGAGTTTTAAGTACCGAGGTTTTCCAAATTTCAAGTTCTATGATTTTCCCTTTTTGGGTTTCTATTTTCAAATGATTTATATCAAACAAGTATTTATGTATTATAATTATTGAATTAAGGATTTTAAGTTTTTGGTTTCAACATATTGGGTTTTGGGGCATCCAAGCTTTAGGATTCGGGTTTCAAGGTTTTTTTGGAGTTTTTTAATATCAAGTTTTCAATGTTCATGTTTCAGGTTTAAATTTATACGTTTAAGGTTTTAGGTTTTTGGTTTCACAAACGTTTTATATCAATCTATTTTTCATGTTTTTGATGTTTCCTCGTTGGGTTCTAGGTTTCAAGGTTTTTATATATTTGTAAGATTCAATTTTTAGTTTTGAGTATAGGGTTTTGGGGGACTTTATATCAATCATGTTTTTGTGTATTTTCAAGGTTTTCGGAGTTAGGGATGTTCAATTTAATGGATTTTTGGGTTCCAATTTTAGGGATTATGTGTTTATGGATTTATATTTCATGTGATTTATAGGTTTTCATGTTTGGAATTTATGAGTTTTATGTTTTAAAAAGAAATTTGTGTTTTTAAGGTTCTTTGATCCAAAGCTTCCAATTGTTGGATTTCATTTATCATGTTCCAAATTTTATTTGTGTTTTATATCAATTGCTTTTCATGATTTTAGGTTTTCTTGTTGGGTTTTCTAGGTAATTGCTTTTGGGTTTTATAGATTTTCGGGGTTCATAGGTTTGATTTTTGTAGGATTTATATATTGAGGTTTTCAAGTTTTAGATTTTCGAAGGTTTTATGTTTTGGGTTATGGCTTTTAGGGCTTAGGTTCTTTTTTGCGTTTCAAGTTTAAGGTTTCATAAACAATAATAACGATTTATATCAATCTAATATTTTCGTTTTTAGGATTTTTGAGTTCGAGGTTTTAGGTTTTTACATTAGTATTTTTAGCTTTTAGATTATTTAAATTTCAAGGGTTTATATTCAAGGATTTTAGGTTTCTAGGATTTCATGCTTTTGATGGATTCAAGTTTGGGGTTTTTGAGTATCGGGTTTTGGTGACATTTTATTGTTTCACCACATAGGAGTACCGTATGAAAAACTAATTTAAAAGGTAAAGGTAAGGTATGTGAGGAATACATGGGGGTCGTGAAGAGGTTGCACACCATTTTTGAAGACCAAACTATTTGTAGAGCACTCATTTTTGTCTTGGAAGGACTACCTGAGAAGCAAAGCAAGACCACAAATAGAGTTAATAGCATAGGTCAGTGGATTACCTAAAGCATCGGCTAGATCTAGAAAGCGGGGTGCTTCCTTAAAGGTTATCAATCCACGTCTTAATAAAAATTAATGTTGATAAATATCATGAAATGGAAAGTCCTATTGTAGTTATATGATTTAGGTATCTCACACAACACAATAGTCTAAATCTAATCTAAATGACGAATATAAGATTAAATCTAGGAGAATGGTTGGTTGTCAGGGTCTATAGGTATGACAGAGGGTAGAAAGAAGGTCTGAGTGAAGTCTTTGGAGGTTTTGGAGAGTTCTAGGTGGAGGAATGAGCTCTTCCCTAAGGGGAAAATGTCAAACATAGAGACCGATGCCAGTTGGGAACCGATGTCGATCACTGGTTATAGCCGGGATCGATTGGGTAACCGATCATGGTAGGGGAAATTGAGTTTCAAAGGTAGAAAGGAGGTTGATTTGGGCTCTCTTTGATTACACAAAGTATTGGGAGGTCTTAGGTAGGGTGTAGGAATTTAGGTGAAGACTCAACAGGGGTAAAAGGGGTGGTTGAAAGGGTAGAGTGGTTCCGGTTGGTAGTGTGTTAGGTGAATGGGCTATGAAAGGTATCCAAGAGAGGAAGGAGGTGATTAGAAAAATATAAAGGATCTAAAACCAAAGCTAATGAAATCAATAACCTAGTTAAGAATACTTATCAGAGATCTGGAGATTGGTAGAAGGTGGTGGTTGGTGGGTGTGCATAGGAGAGATGAGCCAAGATCTAGTGTTGCGGCAGCAAAGGTTGGGTGTTTCTCCATGTGAATGGTTCAAGCCTATGAAGCGGTAGATTTGTTGTTGGTGGAGAATTTGATGTTGTGGTTCTTAGTTGATTGTTAGGGTGTCGATTGAATGCCAAAGATGCAAGATCCATGAATTCCAACAAAAAGGAAAACCCAAGAAAAGAGTTGAAAAATCTTATTTAAAGGAACCGATGGTGGTTCCTTGACCGATGTCGGACCGAGGAATAACCGACGTCGGTTAGGGAGAAATAGTCTTATTTGCTAAAAAAATCTTTTCTCTCCCTTTTTGGCATGAGTCAAGAATGGTTATGGGTTAGGAGTCTTGATTCTCGTTAAATCACATGGGAAATTGGTGGGAGAGGTAGTTGGAAATTAATATTAGGTTTAGAAGAAGTCTTAGTTGGTTAAGGGGAGTGATGACTCAGTCTTAGTTATTAAATGGGCTTGGAATGGGTCCAAGGTGAGATGGAGAGGTGAGGTGGAGGGGTGAGGTAATAATTAATCTAATATAGGTAATTAGATTAATAAAAATATGTGAAAGGGGTCACATGGTAAAGGGGTATATAATAAAAGGGGACCTAGAGTGTATTGTCCCAATTTTGGGTGTCTACATTTAAATCAATCTAATTTATATGTTTTCAACAACTTATATCAATAATTTTTAGGTATTTTTTTAGAATTCAAGTTTTGGGGTTTCAAGTTTTAATATTTTCAAGTTCCAATCTAAAAGTATTCATATTTTAGGCTTTGTGGGAATTGATTTTTTGGTTTTGAGTTTTGTGGTTTAATCTACGAGGGTTTTGGCTCAAAGTTTTTGAGGTTTTGGGTTATGTGGATTTTGGGTTTTAGGTTTTCATTTTTGGGGTTGGAATAGGGTAGTCACATTTTATATCATTTTACTTTTCATGAACTCAACGTTTTCATGTTTCATGTATTGCAATATTAGAACCAATTGTTTGTATTTCACTTTCATATATGGCTCTAAAATTGATATTTTAATTTTCAAATTTCAATAGGATACTCACATTTTGTATCAAACTAATTTTCATGTTCTCGAGATTTTAAAATGGATGTTTTCATGGGTTTATAATTATTGGGTTAATGTTTTATTGTTTTTAATAAGATAGGTGCATTTTATAGAAACTTTCGTGTTTTTTTGGGTTGGGGTTTTCAGAGACTAAAGTTTTTGGTTTTGAGTTTCAATTTTTGGGTCTCGAGACTTTTGACTCTTTTTGCTTTTGAGTTTCATATTTTTCTTTCCATGTAATAAAACTACAACAAAAAAATTTCTATACTTTCAAACTCGTCAACATTGTCCAATCCTAGAAAATTAAGATGTATTTTCTAGTATAAGAAATAGAAGAGATAAAAATTATGTGTCTAGTAAAAATGTGAGTAGGAGTTATAACTATTATTACTAACAAATTAGTTATGATTGGAGAATATTATCACGGTTATGTATATATTTTTTCTCAAAAAGTGTTTGAAGCATAATTTGTTTGCTCTTGGAAAACTATGGAATAAATCTAAATTTTGGTTTTGTTCAATTATATTTTCTCTTTTCATCCTTTTCTGTAATTTATTCATCCAATAAGATAATTTAATCGTAAATAAATAAACAAGGGGTTTATGCTAATGTGGTTATTATTTACATATAGCATTAAGGGTTATCAACAGGTAGTATATTCATATTATTAATTAAAAAATCAATGTGAAGATCAAAATATACTATTATTAGCAATTAGGAAGAAATATGATTAGAAATAACTTCTAAGAAGGTGAAAACACAAGAAAGAGGGTGCACTTAGTTGATTGCAAAATTCGGATGGTAGTGATGACAGGATAAGAAGGGTAGAAGTGTTTTAGCACTTCTTTGTCTATGAATCCAGTGTAAAACTAAGAAGGTACGGAACCATCGAATGTATATAGAACCATTTCGCAATTCCATACCTATTTAGAATTTTCATATGACGAGATCATATATTCTTATAAAATCTTGTGCCTATGCAAACCTCAAAATATGTTTTTATGTGAAATATTCAGTATGGCACGAAATAACGTAAAACCCTAACCATGGGTAAGATACCCTACAAAAAATTTAGTGTTTAGGTTAAAGTGTAATCCATACACTACCTACATTGAAAATAATCTAAAGATGCCTCAATTTACACATAGTTCTCCACCTATCATGTGATATCTATATGGATGCAACTATCTTTGACAATTTTATCACTTGATAATATAACAATGTCTTTCCATCTTAGCTTGAATTGGATTGGTTGGTATCTAGATTGGGAAGAGTGAATTTATAACATGGTTCGAGTGTGTATTAGACCTATGTGGGGATTCTCCTAAAGTTTGCAACTTATTTTTAGGTATTTAGGAGAGCTTGGATTGCTTTAGGAATGATATTTACATTTAGCACTCTTGAAAGTGCTAGGTAAGTAAAGGAGAGAATTAGAATTACTTATATAAGAATTTGTAGGTATAATTTTTATTGAGGCCAACCCATGAGGAAATTACCGACCCATAGAAAGATATAAAATTGACAAAGTGGTTGTTGGGTGGATACTAGGGATGAACCTATTAGTCCGAGACCAAATATTTTAGAGGTTTGGTTTTGTACGAACATGGAGTGAGGTTCTAAAAACTTTCGAGCATAACACTTGGATGTGATAAACTACTATGAAATCATTGAAAAACTATGCAAGTGACTGATGAATATTATGATAAATATTTAGTGTTCACATGTTAGTGATGTAATCAATTTCAAATCTTAATCATAGGAATGAGATCAAATGAGTATAATATTAACAAGCAAGATCTATCATGCAAGAAACAAGCAAGTATAAACAATAGTGAACTAGGAGTGAATTAGCTTGTATTTGGAGATCTAGGATGATTTTGGGATGGAGCCCGACTAGAATAGGTTGGATCTGGAATGAGTAAACTTTGTCTAGGAAACTAGAATCTAAAACCCCCATGGAAAGGACCTCCCAGATAATGACAAGACCACCTATGCGCTAGTTTTTAAATTGGGTGCTAGTGTTATGGTAAATGCTCTAGTTCTAATCTTCTTAGGGTCTGGACTTATAGTCTTCCTTTCACTCTTTGTCACATCTATTTCAAGTTACACCAAAACCTACAAAACACACCCTATCTACCTATACAAGGCTTAAGAAAATATTAGATGAAATAAATAATGAACATGATTGAGTTAGACTGAACTTAGAGGTCACCCCAATGTGATTTTCACTTAGTGTTGCACTATATTTCAGACTCTATGTACTTTTAGTACATGTGTGTGTGCGTGTGTGTGTGCATGTGCATGTGCATGTGTGTGCATGTGCGTTTGTGTGTGCGTGTGCGTGTGTGATTGCGTGTGAGTGTGTGTGCGTGCGTGTGCGTGTGCGTGCGTGCGTGCGTGCGTGCGTGCGTGCGTGCGTGCGTGCGTGCGTGCGTGTGTGTGTGTGTGTGTGTGTGTGTGTGTGTGTGTGTGTGTGTGTGTGTGTGTGTGTGTGTGTGTGTGTGTGTGTGTGTGTGTGTGATTGAATAGAGTCCCTTGAAGCTAGGTTTCCCTTGTGCTAGTTACACTATGATAACAAGATACAACTACTTCGTTCCCAAGATGAATGTGAGAGATGGAATTCATAAATATCCCCTCCTATAGACTGACTAATGTAACCCAAATGTAGTCCTTAGTTGTTGCTCTTTACCCAAGTAGTCAATAGTAAGTAATATCCTAAGTCATCTCACTCCTAATAATAGTGAGCAAGTTATGTATATATATGAATTCTTTGTTTGAATTTTGACATACTTAATAACACCGAAGGCCACCAATGCTTATTTTGCTAAATTAGGACTTATTATAGTCCCAACAACTAAAAATATATATCAATATCAAAATCCAATATTGCTATTTTTGGATACCAAAATGTCAAATATTGGAATTATCAGCATTCTAAAATTACACATATTGGATTCCAAAATCGCACATATTGGATTCCAATATTGCATATATTGGAATCCAGAATCACATATATTGGAATCCAAAATCACCTATATTGGAATTATATATACTCCAAAGTCCCATATATCGGAATCCAGAATCTCAAATATTAGAATCTAGAAAATTAAATATTGGAAACCATTATACGGAATAACATCCATTGGGAATTATTTATGCTATGTTATAAGGGATAGTGTCCATTGGAAATTATTTATGCCATGCTTTATAAGGGCTAGCATCCGTTGGGCATTATTTATGCTATGTTATAATGGTTAGTGTCTTGGGAATTATTTATGTTATGTTATAAGGGCTAGTGTTCGTTGGGCATTATTTACGCTATGTTATAAGGGCTAGCGTTCGTTGGGCATTATTTATGCTATGTTATGAGAGCTAGTGGCCGTTAGCCATTATTTATTCTATGTTATAAGGGCTATCACCACCAACCATTATTTATGCTATGTTATTTATATTAAGTTATATGGTCTAGCTGACGCTAGGCATTATTTATGACATTTTATATACAAAACATGTTTCTGATGTATACGAGATAGTGAACATATTCTCTTTTCCTTCAATGGTTGCAATGAAGGCCACAACATAGTGTTAAATTTGACATCCGTTTAGATGTCTTTTATCATTTTTATATAGGCTAGCGGCCGCTAGGCTAATAACTTTCAAGAGATGTGAGACACTTCTAGGTTAATTTACTATGATGTGATTAAACCTCACTATAACTAGAGAATGATTGAAGATATTCTAAAGAAACTAGTAGAGGGTGTCGATCTAGATTATGAGAATATAATTAAATGTATGTATCTTCTACATATTTTAGTATGACTTAATTTTATAGTGCATCTATATATCTATGTATTTGTTGCATATTTCAATATGACTTAATTTTATCTTTTGCATATTTCAAATTACGAGTTAATTTTAAAGCCATTTATTTTATTATGGCATCATGATTGTTGGGGGAACCATACTATAACTAATAGAATAGGAAAATATATTTTCACGTCACATTCCTTTAAGAATCATATATCTAAAACCCGCATTGCTCACCATAGAGAGAAAATCAAATAATAATTGACTTTAGAGCACTTGCTGCTTTCACATGATTTGATAAGAAGCATGTTAGAGCCAAAGCGAGTTTGGTCTACATTGAAGAAATATTGAACTAAATGTGAGATAAACTCTTTATGTTAAGTAGAAATAAGTAAAAGACTCCATAAAAAGAAGGAAATATGCCTACTTTTAAGTTTTCTTTGCTTCAATTTATTAAAAAAAGATTTTTTTGCCTTGGAGTGGACCATTCCACTCAGAGAGTAAGATTATTTTTTTATGACATTATGTAAAAGAGGGTTGAGGGGACCCTACCCCATACATAACAAAGCTCCCAAATAGAGAAGATATTCAATACCAAACCATACAAAAATATAGTCTGGTCCAAAAAGAATCAAAACTAACAACCAGTACAGTAAACTAACAATAATAAAAACATAGAACTAACAACACTAAACAACAACCTAACATCAACCACTAATTTTTCATTTTCTCCAAGTTGGCCACTAGAGTGGCCCATTCCTTAGCTAGTGATTCAATGTTAGTGCCCAGAGTGGTTACATCAGCTTCAGATAGTTCCATTTTCCTCTTCTTTGATGTCCCTGCTCTTCACATTTTTGTAGGCATTAGCCAGTTGTCCGAGAGTTTGAAGGTGTTGTAAAGTGCACTTGATAGTGAGAATACTCCACTCAGTGAAGTTTTGAAGCATAGCCTTAAGATGATCCACATCATTGTTTAAATTATTACACTTTTCTTGCAGAACCTCCATATTGCCACCCTTTATGACTTGAGCCACATCCTCAAATTTCATCTTCATTGCATACTAGTCATAGAGGATAAATTGGACGAGTGATTTTACCAAGCCGAGTGTCACATTTCATGTTTCCAAGGTCTGAAACCAATTTAGAAAGATCAACTCCCTCTTCCACACCACCTTTTCCAAGTGTTTCATCTTTTTCTTAGATTGTTTCTTTGAAGTGTTGACAAAACAAATAGGGTACAGAGCACAAGAGGAATACTTGCTCAAATGCTAGTTGATGGGTTGTTGCGGGCGTATGACTTCCAAATCCAAAACTAATCATGAGAGATTCCTTTTGGCTAAGAGGAACTACTTGTAATGCAAAAGCAAGACCACAAGAAGGAATTAAACAATATGGGCAAAGTGAACCCATTGCTAGCGTATGCTAGATCCGGGAAGTGTGATACTTCCTAGATGTTGTCGATCCACTATTTTAAACAATTTTAATGTTGTAAACAAAGTAAATCCTATTGTAATTTGAAATGATTTAGGTATCTCACTTAAGACCAAATAAGAAATAGATCTAATCTAACAAGATAAGCTAGAATAGAATCCAAAGGTCAAATGATTGGTTTTGGGTTCTGCAGATTTGACAGAGGTCTCGGGTAGATCATAGGTGGATGAGGGTGAGATGAAATCAAGTGGGTAGGTCTCTGTTTCCGGGATGTGTGGGAAAATACGAGACCGATGTAAGTTAAGGGTAGCGATGGTGGTCGGGTGTGACCGGTGCGGTTCTTGGGAAATCTAGAAATGTCACGAACAAGCTTTAGGTCTCCCTTTGTGATTACAAAAAGGAATTTGGTTGGTCGGGATGAGGTATTGGGTGGTAGGGTAGGCTTTGGTGAGGTTTTATGGGAATATGGAGGTGGAATCATTGGAAAAGGTCAATAGGTGGCTAGGTAAGCAATAGATGATAAAATAATGATGAAATGAAATAAACCAGAGAAGTATAACATTATACTTACTTGGATTCTGGTCCTGAATGCCTGTGAATGAGGAATGGAGGTGTTGATGAGAGGTTTGAAGGTTGCAAGTGATCACCAACTGAAGGAAAGCTTCTGCATGGGATGCATGTGCACTCCTCTTTTCTTGGTTAGATTAGATCATGGTTGGGATGGCTATGCAGGAAAAGATGTTTGGTCTCCTTCCTTGCATGCGTGGTCTCATTGGAATTCACTCTCTAAAGATGTGTTATCTCTCTGAGATGTGATAATGCTCACCAACCTTTTTGCTTCCAACTTCCAACTTCCAACCTTAAGAATAAGGTTGTTTTGGGGTCAAAAGGGTAACTGCGGTAGTTCCGGCTTAAGCGGCGGACGGTTAGGGGTAATCGGCGTCGGTCAAGTTGGGATTTCCTAGGTTTACTAAACTAGGGAGATCCTCTTGATTTCCTTGGATCTCGTGTCATTAACCCATGGATTAGACTCGGAGCTTCTTGTGAGCATGCGGAAATGTGGTGAGAGGGAATGTAGGCATTGATTTTAAGGGTTTGGGTATGTTTTAGTTAACTATGGCAACTTACTAAGAACAGGTCTTAGGTTAAGTTGGCTTGGTGATGTGTCTAAGTGCATGTATGTGTGGATATTATTTAAAATAAGATATTTAAATAATAAATCTAGTGAGGATAATGCATTAATTTAATTAAATTAATATTAGTGGGGTAAAGGGGGTCGTGGCTAGTGAATGTGATGAAGGGTGCTTATTTGTCGAGGACCAAAGGGGAGTGTGACCTAATTTTAGTGTCTACATTTTTCCCATTTTTGATGCGTAGCTTGTATTGGTAAGTGATGCTAACAAAAATAAGATGTGGTTGCCACATGTGGGTGAAGGTGATCCCCCTTAAACTAGGAACTAATGAGGCAAAAGGGGGAATCAGTGAGTGGTTTGATAAAAGGTAAATGGGAGGAAGAGGTAGGTGGGCTTGGGGGAGAAAGGGTTAAAGGTCTACTCGGGTAAGCTAGGTAATGGGTTAGGGTCAAAGGTAGCAACAGTTAAACACACGCACACATATAAACCGCAGCACGCTATCGGGTTAAAGAGTAGGCAAACTTTATATCGTCTAAGGTCTATTGGTTTATCCAAACAAGGTTGAATTGATTCTAGTATCCAAGGTATAGGATATGGTCAGGAAACACAACATAGGTTAGGTGCAGGAATGTTTAGGTATGTTCGGTACACCAAAGGTAGGGTCGGGATAAATGGTCATGGCAATAAGCTAGGTAAGGTCATTAGCTCAACAACACAGGTAACAATGCCGTAAGGTATAGTGAACACATGAGGTCAAAGGTCACTAGTGATGGTCCAGGTCCAAATATCAAGGTCACAACATGGGTAAGGCCAAGGTAGGGGTAAAATAATGAGTCACCAAAGGAGGAAAAATGGAGGTAGTAAATGGGGAGGTCAGGAAAGGTAAGGTGAATGGGTAGGGTAAAGGATTAGGGTGAGGGGTGGGGTAAAAGGGGCTTAATTGTGGGCAATGTGTAGGTGTGGATGACCGATGGACGTCATGTAAAACCGATGTCGGTATAGGAAAACCGATGATGGTGAGGTAGGGCACGCGACCGATGTTGGTCAAGGGTAAACGTCGGTTAGGTTGGGTTGGTTATAAAAACAAAAAATCTGTATTTTTATTATTCATTTGTTATTTTTGAAGTGAGAAAATGACAAAAAGGAGAGAAAAGAGAGAAAAGTGTCCAAAGGAAATGAGACAATGAGTTGGTAGTGTGATTGGACGAGGGTTGGGTTGGTGAGCAGCGGGTCCATGGGATCAGGGTGAGAGATTTGATTGGTTGGAGGTTATGAGTAGCTATTCGGTGATGGCAGAGGCTGGAGAGGGATCGGGCGGGCCACCGGCATAGTGGCTAGATATGCCTTCGAGATGGTGGTAGACGATGAGGTAAGCCCCAATGCTACATTGTTGATTAGATAGATTAGGAGGTTGGAGTATTGTTATTTTAGGTTTTTGTGGGTTTTGTTTTTGTGGGTGGGTAAAAATAAAATTTGGGTATGGGGGAAAACGGGCTAAAAGAGGGAGGGGAAGGGTAGTAAATGGTATAGGTGGGGGGTAGAGGTCCAGGGGTAGTTTTAGGTCATTGTAGGTGGGGTAAAAGGGAAAGGGGGGTGATTTTTAGAAAATGGGGGTTTTGGGAAGTCGCAAGATTTTCCGTGATAGTGACTAGCGTCTGTCAAGTTTGATTGGAATCGGTTGGGTAAAATTGGTATCAGTCACCAAACAAGTGACCGATGCAGTTACATGGTAAGCGTGGTCGGTAAAGGTGAACCGGTATCGGTCACCAAAACAGTGACCGATGCTTAGTTTAAGGGTGACTGGAATCGGTTAGGATGAACTAACATCGGTCGGGATTTTAGGCACAAGGGTCCAAAAGTGATGTGAGCTAGATAGTTGAGATGGGTATAGTGAAAATAGGGTGGAGGGTAATGATAATTGGTGAATATGGTCTTGGTAAATGTGGATTAATGTCGTGCTTGGATTGGATGCAGGGGAGAGCGTAGTTACATATGCGGGATAGGGTTCCACCTCTACCGGTGACGTTGCGTGGCGTAGTGACCCCTTGGAGCTGTAGCATGTGGATGTAGTGTGCTTGGGGATTTGTCGCTACCGACATGTTGTTTGGTAGCCTAGCTTGAGCATATACCGGCTGCGTCTTTGAAGAGATTTTGTATTGATTCATTCTTTCTTTTTGTATATATGAGACGCGCTGCGTGCAATGACATTTTGTATTGTATATCGGCTGCGTGCCAACATTTTCTCGAGATGATGGACATGATGAGATGGGCATGTATAATGAGATACATATTTATTGATTTATATGATGAGATACATGGTATTTTGTGAGTTGTTGATGTGTTTATGAGATATTGGTTTATGGCTTGTGTTATATGACATATGGATTTGTTACTTTGATGTGGATGGAAATTAGGTGAGTTAGGCATGATGGAGTTAGGTTAGTTTAGGCATGGATCGAGTCAGGTTATAGGCATGGTTGAGTCAGGTTATAGACATGGATGAGTTAGGTTTGGTTAGGTATGGTTGAGTCAAGTTATAGGCATGGATGAGTCATGTTGAGTTAGGCATGGATATATTGAAAGTAGGTGAAGTTGTGATTCATTATTTTATTTTATTTTTGCAATGTGATACTACGGGTCATATGTGAGATGTGGCATAATCCATACATAGTGAGGATAGAGAATTGGTAGGCATAATAAATGTATAAGATATGTAGCAAATTGTTATGTATGTGACTTAATTTCCAATTTTGTATATAAAAGGGGAACTAAGTGAAATGTGACATAAATGGTGAGTTAGGCATGGTTGATGAATTGTTTTGGGTAGAGAATGGCTGAGATAACCTCCAAGGGCCCCATGCCCTTAGAGTGCTGCCTACATAGTCCCAGCAAAAAGGGACCTCAAGTCAATGTAGTTCTCCCATAAGCTAGGGAAGAAAATGAGTCGATAGGTGTTTGGGCATGTTGTGGGTTTAGGTTTGTTAGGTGTGGGTGGATTATAGGCGAAAGAAGGAGATTACCCCAAAAGTAAGTGTCGAGGACCAAGTCCTGTATAAGGTAATCAAAATGTAAACAAATATGGTTAAAAGATAAAAGGGGGCAATAAAGCCACCTGATTGGGTAGGATCATACCGAGTAGATCATACCTTGGAGGAGGTGATGAACATAAGACCCTAAAGACATTACATGATTGACATGTTATACAATGAAAAGTAGTCACATGATCACCAAATGTCTAAGTTCCAAGAAGTCAATTAAGGCAGTAGGAAATGAGAGTGGGCATGGTTCACAGGGTGAAGAGTAGGTAATTTTTAATTTTTATATGGTATGAGGTAGTAGGCCCTTCGGGCAAGAGGTCCTAGGTCACAACGGGCAAGTCCATGACTAAAAAGTTTTTTGTTTGACTTATAGTTGAGATAGACTGATCGATGCGGGAAGTCTATATGGGAAAAATTGAACTCTTTGAGGTCTTCATGAAGCTGATCGATGTGGGAAGCTTCGGTTGCTCTCATTTTTTTAAGAGCTTTACATAGTTGTCCTTTGTGGGAGCAGTCTATTTATAGAAACAATTGGTCGAGAAGAAGATTTCCTTTTGAGGGAGTCATCTTTTTATTGGAAGTTTGACTCAAGGATTTTGGTACCATTGTGAGGTCTTTGTAGTCATGGATAAGACCAAGGTGAAAGATAGGACTCTTGTTCAAAGGGAAAGGTGAAACGACCATGGGATCTCATCTTAAGGTAGATGAAAACTATCCATGAGAATCAGGCTATGTGCAGCGTTGTGGTACACATATTCAAGGGAAGATAATAAGTGATGGGTACTCACATGATTTTGATTTAATCGTTAGGGAGGTGTATGGAGTGGGTAGCACTTAAGGGACGAGCTGGAGAGAGACAAAGGGTGAGGTAGGAAAATGAATCAACAATAGAATAGTTGAAGAGGTAAGGCATTTAAGGGCTCGAGTTCGGGTTTACCATTAAGAGAAGATAAATGATAAGTAACTGATCCATAGGTATGAGTCACAATGTATGGTCCAAGCCAATTAGGAGTAAATTTGTCCTGTTTACTTTCTTTTTTCTTTGGTTACGTGTTGATTTTCATTCAGACAAGGTCACCGACTTTGAAGGTTAGTTCATGAACACATTTTTCATAGGCACATTTGATACGTTGTTGGTAAACTTGAAGGTGATCCAGAGCGTGAAGACGACGTTCATCTAATAAATCTAGTTGTGCTAAATGGTCTGATGAAATTCATCATCAGGTGAGCATGTCATGTAGAGAAATATAGAGTGAGGGATCTGGACTTGAGATGTAGAATAACCTCTTTACCGTAGACTAGAGAAAAGGCATATACTAGTGTGGTATGCCCAAAAGGAAAAAGGAATGTGCGTATGCCAATCCTTCCCAGTATCGTCAACCACTTTCATGAGAATTTTGTTGAGGGTTTTGTTAGTGGATTCGGCTTGGCCGTTGGTTTTTGGGTAGTAGGGTGATCAGAAACTAAGCCGAATGCCGAAGGCGTCACAAATTTTTTATAATGTTTTGTTTTTGAATTTTTTCCATTGTCGGTGATGAGGTGATGAGGAACACCAAAGAGAAAAATGATGTGGTGGTTAATGAACTCGACATATATTTTCGACTTTCGTGGAAATGAGTGGGATGGCTTCTACCCATTTTGTGTAGTATTCAGTAGTAGTGATAATCCATTGATGGCGTTGGGAAGAATGGGGATTGATTTATCTGATAAGATCCAAACCCCATTGAGAGAAGGACCAAAGGTCACGAGCGACACTGTAAGGCATGATTTGGGTGTATGATGAAGATTGGAATGTTGTTAGCATTTAAAACAACATTTGATGTAGTTGCAACAATCATGGTTAAGGGTCACCAATAATAGCCTAGATGAAGAATATGCTTAGCAACAACAACAAGGTCACTAAAGTGGCCTCCACATATGCCATCATGAATCTCCTTAATGGTATAAGGAATTTCATAAGTTGTGAGGCATTGTAAGAGAATATTATCAAATCCATTCTTATAGAGGAGTCCTCCTAGATAACATAATGGGAGACCTTTTTAAGGAAGGCACATTGTCCGTTATGGGTGAGATCATGAGGTAAGATGGAGAGAAAGGTAGTCGAAGTATTGTTTATACCAAAGGTCACTCATGTCAGGGGTATTGGTTCCAATCGAGTAAACATTGTGAGGTAAATAATAAGGTGAATGGAGGTGTTGTACAGTGATAAAGATTTTGGAATTGGTGGGTGAAGCGGGTATTTGGGAAGCTAAGTAGGCCATGGTATCTACAAATTTGTTCGTGGAATGTGGGATGGTTTGAAGGGTGTAACGATCAAAGGTGGTCAAAAGTATGTCTACATGATGTTTATACTTTTGAAGTATCTCGTTACGACATTAGTACATAACATTGACTTGGTTTATGACCAATTAAGAATCACCAAAGATGTTGATTGATTTGACATCTAGGGAATAGGCAGCTTGGAGACCTAGTATGAGTGCTTTGTATTCAAAAATATTGTTGGTGCATTCAAAATCTAGTTTGAAAGAAAAAGGCATGGGTTCTCCATCAAGAGGAATGAGGATAATACCAGCCCTACCCCCACGCTGACACTTAGAACCGTAAAAAAAGAGTGTCATTTGATAAGGAGGTTCGTCCAAGGAAAGGGTAGTAATCGACTCATCTGGAAAGTCAAAATTAGAGGGTTGATCCCCGGAAATAGGTGCGTCGGCCAATTGGTCAGCGATAGCTTGGCCCTTGATGGACTTTTGATGAATGAATTCGAGGTCAAGATCAGCTAAAATCATAAGCCATTGTGCGGCATGCTGATTTTGATAAGGTTTGACATACATGAAGTGTAAGGGTTCGTGTTGGTCACAACATAGGTTTTGTGGTTGAGTAGGTAACGACGGAGTTTGGTGGCAATGAAAAATAAGGCTAAGAAAAGTTTTTTGGGATGGGTGTATCGGGTTTCATAGTCCAAAAGAGTATGGCTGATATAATAAACCGCATGCTCCTGTGTTGTTCATCGTGATGAGCGAGCATGGCTCCCAAGGAGTGATTAGTAGCAGATATGTATAGATAAAAAGGTTGATCATATTTAGGTGGGATAAGTACGGGTGGTTGGAGAAGGTATTGTTTTAAGGCCTCAAAATCTTTGTGACAGTCATCATCCCATTTAAAGGAGACATCCTTCTTGAGTAGATGATGAAACGGTTGGCACCGATCCGATAAATGTGAAATGAAATGGTGAATAGACTGTAACTTACCTTGCAGGCTATAGAGTTGTTTAAGGTTAGTGGTCGGAGGCATTTCCAGAATGGCCTTGACTTTAGCAGGGTCAACTTCTATACCACAGAGGGAAATGATAAATCCCAGGAGCTTTCTTGAGAGAACCACAAAGACACACTTCTTAGGTTGAAGGCGGACACTAATATTTAATGAGGTGGTCAAAGATGGTTTTGAGGATGGTAAGGTGCTCGGAGTGACATTTAGATTTGGCCAAGAGATCATCCATGTAATCTTCCAATATGTGATGCATGATGTAAGATAATTCGCCGATGATGTGGCACTTTGGAATTTTAAGGCCAAAAGGCATGAATCGATAGCAGAAGGTCCCCACGAGGTGATGAATGAGGTTTTTGTTTATCTTCTATAGCAAGCAAAAAAAATTTATAACCTGAGAAGCCATCCATGAGTGATAGCATCTCATGACTAGTGGTGAGGTCAACCAGCTGGTCAATACTAGGTAAGGGAAATTCATCTTTTGAGTAGGCTAGGTTGGGGTCATGGAAGTTCGTGCAAATGCGGAGTCCCCCTGTCACTTTAGTGACAGGGATAATTTTAGAAATCCAACTAGGATAATCAATGGGTAAGATGAAGGAAATGGAAAGAAGGCGCTAAAGTTCTTATTTGATGAGAAGAGCAATACGAGGGTGTATTTTCCTCAGCTTTTGTTTGATGGGTTTGGCATCGGGAACAGTTACGATATTGTGGACCACTATGGTGGGGTCAATACTGGGCATGTCTGCGTAAGACCAAGCGAAAGTGTGGTTATGATCTCTGAGAAAAGAAGTGATGGCTTCTTGTTCAGCAACATCTAAAGATTGTCTGATCTTTAGGATGTGTGGGTCATCTGAGTATGAATGTTGATCTCGATAGTTGATTCATTCAACATGGTTTGTGTCTCAGAGGGTAATGACCGATGAATATATGAGTCTTCTACACCAAGGTAGGTGAGTATGGATTCATCATCCTGACATTGAATGACGTTAATTATAGGTGTGTCATCATCGATCATTTCAAGATACAGGAAGGGAAGAGTGGAAGGGGCCTCACCCTCACGTTGATAAGTCAGAGGCCCCAAGGAAATGGTGTTTATGAAAAAAAAATTTAGGAGGGATAGATTCAGGATCCATCGACTCCGTCGGTGAAGGTGGTGATGAAGGTGGAGCGGGTGAAGAAGGTGGAGAAGGGCTAGTGTCCTTAATGAGTTCAATGCGGGCCTATTTGGTAGGTGGTTCGGGGAAGTTGATACCACTACGGTCATTATGTTTGTGGGTGGTACATGGAATAATGGTATGGTAGCCTTGCTTGTAAAATCCAAAACCAAAACCCTTCCACGCACAGTGGTGCAGGAAGGTGTGGGTGAAACGACGATTGGTAAGTGATTGGAAGTCAACGGAAAATGGGCGGGTTTATGATGGTGGTTTAGGTGTGTAAGTGGTTGTATCAAGTCCCCCATATGTGAGACTAGTACGAAGGTGGGGAGGACCATAAAGGATATGTTCTCCTATACGGTGATAGTAGCGAGGGTGTTGGTTAAGGATTCCATACTCTTGTGGAGTAAGGAATGTGTTGACACTATATAGGCGGTACTCCCAGTGAGGCATTGAAAAACACCTTCCAAGGGATTAGTGGTTGGTATGTAGGTAGATGGTATGGATAATGTGTTAGAGGTCGATGTGGAGGTGGAGTTAACGGATTGGGAAGTTGATGGGTCAGTCGTGGAGGTTATGGCAGCAGTAGGAATGGAGGAGGTATGTGTGGTAGAAGTAGTAGCTGTACTGGTAGGTGGAGGTGTAGGTGAAGTGGTAGTGGTCATGGAGGTAGACGGCTTGATAGGTATGAGCACATCATTGGGTCGGTAAAGCATGTTGCATGTTTTAAAAGGTGATGGGTCAGTTGGAATGGTATAGGTGTGTCCTTCGTGTTCAAACTTTACACAATGATGCAAATTAGAAGGAACGCAATCCATGACACGAGATCCAAGGTCTACCATGCAACAAGTTATATTGGAATTCCCCCTCCAAAACATAAAACAATTTTGGAGCATGCGGGGGCTGCGTGAATGTGGAGGATAACTATTTCTAGTGTAGAGGTGATAGCATCATTGAATGAACACAACATGACTAGGTGTTTATGCATGTAATTGTCGAGTATGCACATTTTAGTGAATGCATGGGATGAAATTATGTTAATCTGGCACCCCATCAATCATTACAGCGTACTGTTTGTCATCGATGTGGACGAGAGATGAAGAGGGCTGGAGTTCAGTCATTTTTGGTGTGGCGCGATCTCTTCCTCTGAGAAGCTAAGGGAGGCCACTTGGTGAACAAGGTGGGGTGAAGATGAAGGTGGTAATTTGGTGAGAGAGGCTACATGATGGGGTGTGATAATGGAGGCTACGGGTGTAGGGTCATTAGGTAAAACCTCAATTGATTGAAGAACCTCCATGAGAGCTTGACGATGGGATTCTGAGGTTTGGATGAGGTCATATAAGGAAATTTTGAGGGGTGATTGGTGTAATTGTTTGAGCATGGTGTGATGTGTGATGCCATTAGAAATGGGGTACGTGGGGCCGCGGATAGTTATTTTAGGTATGGGTGTAGATGGTATGTTGGGTATAGGATTGGTTGGTGGGTTAGTTTCCTTTTCTTTTCCCTTGTCCTTCTGAGCATGTGTAGTGACATGTATCATGTTGATCTAAGGGGAGTTGGAAAATGGAGAAGGTGTAGGGTGAGTGGTATAACGACAAGACAGGAAAAAACCTACTAGAGGAGAAAAACCCTGTGAGGTTAGTTAGGTGCAACGACATTTGGGTGGTGGTGTGGCAAGTTATTTGATGCAAACCATGTTAATTTTCAAATCTTGAGGGTGGATCTAGTAGAGGTGAGGGTGGAGGTTGTGGTCATTGAGTGGGCAAGTGTGGGAATGAGTGTTGGTGAAGCGGGATCCTCGTCAAGAAGGTCGACATCATCAAAGTTGGTTTCTAGTGGACAAAATTGGATAAGGACGGTTTTCAAGGCCTTACAATTCTCCATATTGTGTTCTGGCACACGATGGTATGCGAAAATTTTAGTATCGTCAAACCCTTTTGGCTTGGGTTTGAGGGGGTTGTAAGGTCTAAGTGGCGGTAATGTGATGACAAAGGTCTCACAGGAGGTTGCCTAAAATTTTAGCATAAGACCTTGCTTTAGTGGATCACAATGTGAAGTGAACGTGGGTTTGGGTGTAGGTGTAGGTGATTGTTGAGGAAGGTCTTTAGAAGAGGAGGGGGTCGAGCCATGGGTTTGGGTCTTTGGTGTGGTTTTAGGCGTCATTTGTGTTTGTCTAGGTATGGGTATAGTAAATGGACGAGTAAGAGGGTGTGTGGTCGTTTTGACTACCTTATTGTGGGGTAGTGGAGTTTTGTTTTTGGGTTGCACCTTCTTGGGTAAAGGTGATGTGGGTGCACGAGGTATATAAGGAAAAGTAGATGGAGGACAAGGGCGAGTTACCCACGGGGATAATGGGGAGTCTTTGTGAAGGTAGATGACGCAGTCGTGCTTGAGGTGCGTGAGATAACGACCGAAGTGTAGTGGGTAGTGAAGCAATAGTGGAGGGTATCAGAGGTATGGGTGGTAAAGAGGCTATAGGTGTAGGTGTAAGTCAGGTTGAGAGTTTGGGTAGGTCAGAGGTTTGTGAGGAAGGAATGGGATGTTGTGTTTTTGGTTTATTGATGGGTGGAGGTTTCTTGACCATGTGGGGAAGCTGAGATCCTAAGACGGATGGGATAGGTGCAGGTGTGATTGGCGCAATCAAGGTATGAGTTCTATGGGTTTGGTGCTTTTGTTTGGGTGTCGAAATAGGTATGGTGTTGACTTTGGAGGATGTATCTAAATCTAGTTTGATAGGTGGATGAGTAAGGCCTATGGTCGGGGTAACCCCTAAAGTGGTAATGGGTTTAGTCGAAGAAAATGTTGTAGGTATGGGTTTGGGTTTAGGTGTAGGTTGAGTTATGGGTAAGGGTGCGGTGTGAGCTATAATAGGTGTCATGGAAGGGGTTGTGATAGAGGTGATTGTGTTTGGTTCAATTGGTCGAAATGTTTTTGGGTAGATTGTGGAGGTATCAACAAGGGATCTCTGCATCTGTGTTGAGATGGGGAGTAAAAGGTGCCCCCATAGTAGATCCCTATCCACATAATCTAAGTGATACACCAAATGTGAGAATAAAACATCTGTAGGTGGATTTGGTGAGGACCTAATGGAAATTCCCGTAAAATGTGTCTTAGAGACGGGGAATTGGCTAGCTTTAGCTTCCATGGGTAAGAGAGCTGAAAGTAGGTATGTAGGATTTTGGGTGGCTGATGGAGAATGCTTGCCAAGAGGCAAAGGTATCTCAACTGGGTCTATGATAGGTGGTGGAGATGATGGGTGCTCCTCTATGGGTGGAGGAGGTACTGTAGCTAAAGGCTCTCTAAGTGGTGAAGCCAGGGGTGAGATGGTCTCAATGTTAGCAAAAGATTCCTCTGTAGGTGATGAAGGAGATGAAAGGTGTTCCTCTATTGGTGAAGGAATAGGGGAGGTTGGTTCGACGCGGAAGGAGGATTTCGGGCTAGGATCTCCTCTATGGAAGGAATATGGGGTAATTGGGAGGTGCAGGATGTGTCATTAAAGACAGGTGAACCTTACGGTTATGGGTATTGTGAGTGGATGTCTCACCGGTTTGATCAGACGAAGGGGAATGGTTAGGAAATGGTTTCTTGAAGATATGTAGGTTTTGGTTGGTAGGTGCATTAGGATTATCCATGGTTAACTCACCTTTCTCGAGCATTTCTTGGACAATATTTTTGAAAGTGATGTAGTTGTCGTCACTATGACCCTTTACTCGATGATAATTATAGAAATCATGTTCTTTATACCATGCGGGCATGGGGTGAGTGGGTCAAAACAGGTGTGGTTTTATGGGTGGAAGAGTGATGGCTCCAAATTTGATAAGATTTTCTAAGATAGAAGAGTAAGGCTCCCCGATTGGGGTATATTTCCGTTGCTCTCGTCTAAATTGAAAATTCTAGATAGGTGAGAGATTAGATGAGGGGTAGCCTGATTTGATGGATGTGTTGGGCCGGCCTTAAGTACCACTGTGTTAGCGGTGCCCTTAGATTTTGAATAATTGGTCTATGGTTTGGAAGAAGAAGAGGTATCATTTTACTTGAATGCCAAATTCTTATTGCGTAATTAGATTTTCTTCTCTTCGATGGCCCGAATCTCTAACTCTCATGCCATAGTGAATGCTTCGTTGAATGTTTGAAAGGTTTGGACCTGCAAGGTTGGTGAGATATGCCTAGCACAAGCCCATGTGAAGAGCTCGATGAGTTCTATTTGTGGTAGTTGGAAGGTAAGTTGGTTGATCGGGTTCGCGCAATGAGTGACAAAATCGGGATAGATTCGTCCTCATACCGCGTGTGGAATATAGATTGGTCATGGTAACCTTCTTGATGATATTGATAGAGAAATGATCCAAGAAGACTTGGGCTACCCGATTGAATGAGAATATAGAGTGTTTAGGTAACCTACTATAGCAATCTAATGCGAGGTCTAGTGTGGGACATGGGAAAGTTTCTCAAGAGCAAGGCATCATCATGAGTGATAAGATAACCCCATGTTTGAACGATCGCAAATGTTGCTGCGGGTCTTCTTTGCTATTGAAACAATTGAATTTAGGCATTTCCTAATGCACGAGGTATGAACGGATAGGAATGGATGGGTGAATGGGCTCATTACAAATCTCTTCGTAGGTGAGAGTGTTGTGGGAGCTAGAAATCGATGCCCAATGTCTACATCTTGTCCAACATCAATTTAATTAGGTTGTTGGTGGGTTGTGATGATTGGATGCCTCTTGTAGCATGAGAAGGTTTGTTTTGGGCATATAATAGGGGTGACACTCTAGTGTATGGGGCTGCCATGTAGGTTGGTGGCGAAGAAGGCAATGAAACAAGGGGTACGTACCTAGTGTGTATAATGGATGAAATGGGAGGTTTTTGATAGTATGTATATGGGGGTGGAAGTGTCGTGGTAACCCTAGTGGCAATAGGGGATAATGATTGTGGAATGGAAAGGGCCATGTTCTAAAATGGGGTAGGGGTCATCGACACTAGAGGTGGTAATGTAGCTACGGGTATGTGTGAGACATTAGGGGCAGATGAGATTGTGTTTAGGGTAGTTGTCGAGGGTACAGTGGATGTAATGGGTGCCACGGGAATAAAAACGTGATAGTCATAGCGGGTATAAGACTTAACTGTGAAATGATTGGGGGTAAGGTAGATGCGGGAAGTATGGAGCGGATGGGGCTGATGCCAGGAGTGGGTGCAAGATTCGAGGGGATAGATACGGGCATGCCATATATTAACTGACCCGAGGCATCTCGAGTGGATGAGTGGGAAAGGTAAAACTACAAGGTGGCAGGGTTTTGGTCAAGGAGTCGTGTGAACTCCTCATCTCTCGATAGTGATAGTAATAGGTTAGATGGGATCCATGGCTGGTGATAAAATAGAAGGTGGTGAAGGACTAGGTGGGAGTGGTTGAAAACTGGCATGGAATACGAGTGCATTTTCTTGTCTTCAAGTCAGCACCATGTGAACCAGTACTAATCAGGTAGGGCTGCTTCTTTGTAAATGACATAGAGAATAGCAGGAATAGGTGAATCTGGTGATAAAAAGTGGATGAAGTAGCAAATGGTGGTTGGAATGTGAAATAGGCTAACCAATGCCGGTTAGGGAAAACTGATGCCGGTTAGGGGTAACTGCTACGGTCACTGTAGAAAATGGACAATGAGTGAAAAACAAGGTAGAAGGTGAAATCTGATAGGTATGCCAAATATAATGATGTTTACAACGTCAATGGGAATAATGATAGTGACAGAGACTGTGAAAAGTGGAAGAAAGTGAAGTAAAATGTCCTTTTGAGTAGGTTAGCAAAAGGACCTAGAACCGATGTCAGTTGGGTATAACTTATGGTGATCCTAGGAGTGTCTTTTCTATTATGTTTGTTTAGCTTATGCTATTTAGGGACTGACACATGAATTGTGAAATAGAGATTTTGATGAGGATGGCTTCCTACAAAGAAGGAGATCTAAAAGGTGAGGTTTCAGGTATGTTATGGTGGGGGCGGGCTTTGCTCGAAGTATGACTCAACAGAGTAGCGAGTTGGGTACCCACTGTGCCGTGGTCGTGTGATCACCTCCAGCCTTCTTCCGTAGGATTTTGTTTAAGAATGTATGTATTTTGAATATTTGTGAGGTTTGGTAAGACTTAGAGAAAGAGAAAAGGAAAGAAGTGATTTTCACGATTCATTTGTCAACCATCATTTGGCATGAATTCCACGTATAGGTTGCCCTTAATTAATGTGAGCTAATGCAATAAATCAGAATGGAATGCACTTAGTTTCAATCCCAAATCGAAATGTGAAATTGGATGAAACAATAAAATTAAGAAGTCTTTCACTACAATGTAGAAAACATGAAGAAATGATTCTTTTTAATTACACCAAAAGAAAAGTTTCCTTTACGAGAAAATAGAAAGAAGAGGTGGGTTACCAAGGAATAAAATTAGTGTGTATGCTTTTCAGAAGGGAAACAAACACACAACTTTTCCTAGGAATGAATGAAATACAAGGAACCCGGATGGGTCCCACCGGGTGTGCCAAAAGTTTCACCTTTTTCTTAGATTTTTTCTCGTGAAGTGTTGGCGAAACAGATAGGGTAACAAGGGCGGGAGGAATACCTGTTCAAATGCTGGTTGATGGGTTGTTGTGTGCGTATGACTTTTGAATCCACAATTGATCGTGAGAGCTTCCTTTTGGCTAGGAGGAACTACCTGTAATGCAAAGCAAGACCACAAGAAGGAATTAAACAATATGGGCAGTGAACTGCCTAGCGTATGCTAGATCCGGGAAGTGTGATACTTCCTAGATGGATGTCAGTCCAATATTTTAAACAATTTTAATGCTATAAAAAAAGTAAATCCTATTGTAATTTGAAATGATTTAGGTATCTCACTTAAAACAAAATAAGAAATAGATCTAATCTAACAGGCTAAGCTAGAATAGAATCCAAAGGTCAAATGATTGGTTTTGGGTTCTGTAGGTTTGACAGAGGTCTCGGGTAGATCATAGGTGGATGAGGGTGAGATGAAATTAAGTGGGTAGGTCTCTATTCTAGGCTATGTGGGAAAATACAGAGACCGATGTCATCAAGGGTAACCAATGGCGGTCAGGTGTGACCAGTGTTGGTTACTGTGAAATTTAGAAATGTCACAGAACAAGCTTTAGGTCTCCCTTTGTGATTACACAAAGGACTTTGGTTGGTTGGGACAAGGTATTGGGTGACTAGGGTAGGCTTTGGCAAGGTTTTAATGGGAATATGGAGGTGGAAGCATTGGAGAAGTTCAATAGGTGGCTAGGTAAGCAATAGATGATAAAATAATGATGAAATGAAATAAACTAGAGAAGTATGATGTTATACTTACTTGGATTCCATCCGAATGCCTATGAGTGAGGAATGGAGGTGCTTGATGAGAGGTTTGAAGGTTGCAAGTGATCACTAACTAAAGGAAATATTCTCGCATGGGCTGCATGTGCACTCCTCTTTCTTGGTTAGATCAAATCATGGCTAGGATGGTCATGCGGGAAAAGATGTTTGGTCTCCTTCCTTGCATGCATGGTCTCACCGGAATTCGCTCTCTCGAAGATGTTTTATCTCTCTCGAGATGTGATAATGCTCACTAGCATTTTTCTTCCAACTTCCAACCTTGAGAATAAGGTTGTTTTTGGGTTAAAAGGGTAACCGACGGTGGTTCCGGCTTAACCAGTGGATTTATTAGGGGGTAACCGCGCGTCGATCAAGGTGGGATTTCCTAGGTTTACTAAACTAGGAGATTCACTTGATTTCCTTGGATCTCATGTCGTTAACCCGTGGATTAGGCTTGGAGCTTCTTGTGAGCATGCATGAATGTGGTTAGAAGGAATGTAGGCATTGATTTTTGGGTTTGGGTATGTCTTTGTTAGTTATTGCAACTTACTAAGAACAGGTCTTAGGTTGAGTTGGCTTGGTGAGGTGTCTAAGTGAACTTTATGTGTGGATATTATTTAAAATAAGATATTTAAATAATAAATATAGTGAGGATAATGCATTAATTTAATTAAATTAATATTAGTGGGGTGAAGGGGTCATGGCTAGGTGAATGTGATGAAGGGTGCTTATTTGTTGAGGGACCAAAGGGGAGTGTGACCTAATTTTAGTGCCTACACCAAGCACTTCCATTTGGGTCTTTTCCTGGGTGTCAAATGAAACCTGCCTCCTCTGTTGACTCGGTTCCCCTTTTTCAGCTTTCTTAACAACCACCACCTTCACATCATCTTGTTTTAGGTCTTGGAGGCCCTATTGCTTCAACTTCAACCACATTTTGATCATCCCCTACACTCGACTCAAGGTATTTACTAGACTCCTTATTCTTAGAATTAGTTTCATCTTCCACAACATAATCTTCAAGGGCTTTTATCAGGAAACTATACCCATTAATCATTTTATCCATATCCAAGATTGATCTTTTCAAAATGGCCATGATAAAACCCTGATGTAGGGGAATACTATTTTTTCCTTTTTTTTAGTGCTCTGGGGTAGCACATAGAGAACAAAGTATATAGTACAAAAAAATAAAACTATGCCCATGTCTTAGGAAATTGAGCATGGGAAGATGGTAATCATAGATAAATTTGTGGCATCCCTCAAGAGTGAGAAACTAGATTAGGTTCAAGGCCATTTTGTTGAATGGGGGAGGTAAGGAATTCCTAAGAAAGATCATAAAATGAGGGGTGAGTTTTTCTTATGTCACGAAATAGCTTCATTTCATCCGCTAGATCCTTTTTGGGTTTGTAGACTCTACATACTTCCATGGGCATGCCCATAACATAAGCCACCGTGCTGATTGATAATTCATTCTTTACTCCCTACAGCACCACATTGCCCCCCATCCATTTCCCGTCCGGCTTCCATGCCATTCGAAATCCTTACTGAGTTGCTCATTGTACCCCTCAAAAATATTTAAGAAAGTGGAAAATCCCATTCAGTTGAACACATCCATAGCCTCAAATTTAACATCATTGAGATCCCAAGTCTTAGTGTGAACCAAAGCTTCCCCATATTCCTATTAACAACCACAATATCACGAAGAAAAAATCATTGTTCAATGTTACACAGACCCAACCACACAATTACAATACCAATACACCAAGTAGAAACATAAATCCTAGATTCCTAGAAAAGGGTAAATGCACATTAACATCCCTTTGGCCTTAATGTCTAGGAATAAACCTGAATTCCAAGAGAGGAATAAAACCAGATTACAAGAACATTAACATCCCTTTAATAAACTACGCACACCACACTGCACTTATAAGGAATTCGTAGAGAAGAATAAACCCTGGTGGCACTCACATTATAAGAACATTAACCTCCCCTTAATAAATATAAACCCCAAAGTGGTGCTCACATTACAAGAACATTAACATCCATTTAATAGTTATAAACCCGATTCCAATAGAGCAATAAACCTAGATTACAAGAACATTAACATCCCCTTAATAGTTATAAATGTCTGACGAAATTCATCATTAACCCCCCAAGCCACCTTACACCATCCTTTTGTACCTCGAAAGAAGGGACATGAAATCACTATAGACATTTTCCTCCCACACTTACACTTTAAATGAAAATTAAAATTCTCCTACTCCCCTTGTCACAAGGATATCTTTTCGTAATTAAATATAGATATGAAATAAATTAAAACTCCTTTTCTAAAGGTAGAATTATGGTAAATCATTTTAAGAATAATTTGAATTTCGTTGTAATACTATTCATCACTTTGGAATCCCAAATTCACAAACTAATTCATTGCAAATTAAAAAAAATCATGATATCTATGAACACATTGATTGTTGAAGTGCACGACAATTTTTAAATTCTATATATACCTTAAACCAATGTGAATAATTTTTTCAATCACAGACGGTTTGAAGTCGAGAGGATAATATGAACTTAAAAATAAAAGTAAGAGAGTTTATACTTAATGCTCGCTAGGTAATGCCAATGTAGCTTATTGAGGTAAATTAACATTAATCAACTAATAATTCACGGCACATTATAAAAAAAATGTTAGGTACACTTTTTTATATATTAAGATATCTATTATCGTTTAAATCCTTCATTGTATTATAAATATCCTAAAGATAATCACACATATTATAAATATAAACATTATTAATATAGTTGGGCACATTATACAGAAACTTGTCAAATAAATTTAGGGAAAAATTACATACAAGTATCCCACATTTTGATCGATGAAAGGATACATACAAAAACTAAAAATGAGTACAAAAGATAATGAGGCCAACATGTAACATGAATAATCAGGCCTACAAAAATATAGAGTCGTGAATATAAAAAAGGAGCGGGAATGATAGAGAAACCCTAGGGTTTTGCCTAGCCAAATATTGTAATAATATTGAGAAAGGAAAAGGACATGCTAGAAATAGAATTCAAGTACTCCACGTGATCAAGAAAGGGCAGGATATGTTTTACAAGTGCGACCAAGTCTAGGGATGGCATGCTAGGTAGATACCGGAGATAGACACCCCATCGGATTGACAGATGCTTTGAATAAAGTGGAAAATTAAAGTAGGACCCAAATTTTAAATTCTAGGGCATCACAAATCCTGTTGTCAACCCAAATAGGTGACATAAAAGGATTCATCTTCGTAAAAGAGACAAAGAAGGCATACTTTTGTTAGAGCTTCAACAAAACCCACATGATGGTCTGGGTAAATGAAATGGGATGCGACAGTCGTGACCACTGCTTTATCTACACACAACACTAGGAAATTGAACAAAAATACATCTGAAATCTTGGAGTTTACACGATCTCTACTAGTGCTCTGGAGATAATCCACACCCAGGACATTCACAATCATAGTCATAACATCTTCGTAGTCTATATAGATGACATTGCGAAGATGGATGTAAGACAAAATAGAGATGAAATTCATTTACCGCTTATTGTTGTGCAAGATGATGAAAGTTACATAGGTAGATACCACGAGAGGGAAGGGAAAAAAAGAAAAAAAAACCCAAGAAAATGATTGAGGATAGGAAAAAGCACAACCCAATTAAATAGTCCCTCAACTTATGTGAGTAAGGTCGACGCAATTAAAAACGGATGGCATCGTCAACATTTTCCCATGCGATCAAGCTAGATTATTTGATGAAAAGGATCTTATATTATATTAAATGCAACATGATACAAGATTCTCTCAACAAAATAAGTGGGTGGTATGAGACAAATCCCTAAAGCCATAAGCACACAAGGCCAAGCCTAGCAAAAACAACAAAGAAATAACTATAAGGGGGGTCTAAACAAAGGCTATATTTTAAACAAATCCACTGTGTACCAGCTTTGATATTGATGTAGTGGGAGTGTAGATTTAGATATGGAATGTAGGAACACTACGTGGTTGGTGGCTTTGTCAACCACAAAGGTCGAGTATGTTGCTGCCACAGAGGCAAGAAAAGAAAACAAAGGCTATATTTTCAATAAAGGCTACCCCTGATTGATAAACGCACATTATAAAAAATTACATTACTAGAGAAAGTCACACACATTATACAAAAAGGTGTTATCAATTAAATCTACCACTCCACCCTCGCAGCCAACCAAGATGGACAACTCATCTCCACCAAATTTTGAATCATCAATGTTGGATCTCAATGGGAAGGGTCTCTCCAAATGAAGATATATTCTAAGGAGATGCTTGTAAAGTTTTTTGTGGTTTCTTGGTTGGCAACAACGTCGAACTTGTGCCACTCATGGCACTATAGAGCACAATTGTTAAGGCGCACTTTGGCCACTTTGTGGATGTGTGTGGTACTGGTGTGAACCACCTTTTGGTTGTACTCGTTGAACTTGTATTCCACAATCTTATTCACATCATTTTTGTCTGGCCCAATAATATTTGAGTGGCTGATGAAAACCCAAGTATTCGTTATCCTCCTCTTTAAACTCCCCCATCAAAATCTATCGAATGCTATCACTATTTCTATTTTTTACTTGCTAGTGGCCATTAGGATTTATTTGTTTCTTTGGAATAATGTTTTTAATAGTTTTAAAATGTCATTAACATTTTGTTTTAAAATGTATAACCTATTCCTATAAAGATTGCAATATGTAGTGCTTGTATAATTCTCCTTAATCATAATCCAACATGTGTGTGGGGCATGTGTGTGTATCATTATTCTCCTATTCAAGCTCCTCGTATCTCATGCTATCATACATAATCACTTTTGTCCCTAGCTCGATAAAAGGGAAACCTAGTGAAATCCTCACACGTCGGGGAAAATTTATCATTGGTGTGTAGACACTCAAATCATCGGTTATTGTAGTAAAACCCTAAAAATGAAAAATAATAATACTTATGCTCATGTAAACTCCTTATCAATGGGACAATGCATCTCCACCATATTTAAGCTTAATGCATCTCAATAAAAATAAATATTTTTTAATTTGGTTTAATCCCCATTAATCTACCAAATCATCAAGTAATGAACAACATAGAATAACACTTGATAGAAAAAGACACTCTCTTATGATAACATGTTTCTTAGAAGAAAAAAAGAACCCAATCAAATCATTTGTATCATCATTTACGTTAAAGTTGGTGGAAGACATCAAAAATACAAAATGTGAACATATTTCATTGTCTTAAGGGGTAACAATAGCATAATACAAATCATCTAGAAAGTAAACATCCACCATAAACATCCAAATTAAACATAAACCATAAATTATTATTATTACCATAAGGGTGGAATGGAAACACCAACAAGGGAGGATATGAGGGAGGTGATACATAGTGGGAGGGAAAGTAGAGGAAAGGGAAATATGTAAAAGAAGAAATCAGGGTAATGTCACGCTTGTTGAACTTTATTCCTTGATATTATTCACGTTGTTTTCATCTGGACCAATGATATTCGATGGGGGATGATGAAAATATGGGTCTTCCTTATCCTCCTCTTTAAGCTCCCCTCATCACACTTTTCTAGACATCATCATTGTTTCTATTTTACACTAGCTAGTGGGTGTTACACATCAAAAATAAATGTTTTTAATTTGGTTTATTCTCCACAGATTTTCCCAATCATCAAGTACCGAACAACATAGAATAACACTTGATAGCACAAGACACTCTCTTAAGAGAACATTTTTCTGAGAAGAAAAAGAAACTAACTCAAATCCTTTGTATCATCATTTACATTAAATTCGGTGGAAGACATCAAACAATACAAAACTTCAACATATTGCATTATCTTCAAGGGTAAAAAAACTAGAATAAAAATCATCTAGGAAATTACCACATGAGTGGCCCATTCAACTCTAAGAATAATATTATCATAACCATAACCATTGAGATTATTTATAGCTCTCTATTCATCCTCCCGTTGATGAAATTAATAAAACCAAAACCCTTGCTAACCTCATCTTCTTATCCATGGCCATGAAGAAATGTGTTTTGTGTTCAAACTATCATTAAGATTAAATATGAAGATCTAGTGAAAAATCATTTTATGATTTCAAGGAAGCCTCCATGGATATGTAATTCGATAATCATAACATGTTTCTTTTTTATACTATTTAGTGATCTCTAGGATTATTTATTTCTTGTGAATAAGGTTCCTATCAATTTAAAATGTCTTTAAGATTAAACCATGCATAGCTGGAAAAAAAAATTATTCAAAGAATCCAACATCGATGTGTGAAACAAAAGTTTAAGAACCTTAAGGTAGTTACTTTATTCCATAAAAATGCACAATACATTATTGGATTTGGAAGCAAAGTATATAATTCAAATTCCAATTGTGTGTTTGAACATTTTCAATGATCTACACATGTTTTTATGTTCTCCTTCAAGTTTCAACCATGTACATAATTCATTATAGATTTTTAATTAGTCTTATAGTTTCCATCAAATCTCCAGTATGTTGGGGTTTTGAGTGTAATTTCTTCTTTGACCTCGTGTGACAAGAATCTCGCATCATAAATGAAAATTTTATTGTTTTCACCATAGACATTACCATAAATGTCTAGTATTTGTTGGCTTTTTTTATTTGAGATTACATTCTTTGCATCCCCAAATGAACTTGAAGTTGGTTTCTCACAACCAAATAAATTTTTGATGAACATGTATTTCACCGTTGTTGAAACCATAAATGAAGACCATAAAGTAGTGTCAAATATTTTAATGCAGTACTTATCAAGTCAACATTAAACTCTCGTTCAAAGTATTCATTATTCCCGGATATAAAATATGGAACCATATTACGAGATATTTTGTCGCCAATACCATAAATTCCAAACACCAAACCTTCAACTCCCAAAACTAGTAATTTATGAGGCTTCCCAATAGGATCTATAAAAACAACTCAGAATAAATGTAAGCTTCCAAAAGTGATTAAAAAAATCATCAAAGTATTTAATCACAACTCAAAAACAACTTATAAAACAACTTATAAAACTATAATATCATCTCAATCATAGTGAAGATATAAATACTACCTACTTGTAAATTTGTAATCTCAACATGTAAAATAAAGAGTGACCATATGATGCATTTAATGAATATCATTTTTTTTTTTTAAATAATTAATAGTTATATATTTTATGTTTGCTACAAATTTTGAATGCCCTCCACAACACTCGAACCCTAATATAATATCTATGATATGTTTATGTACAAATTGGTCATTAACCACATATCTTTAAAACAATTTTCTTCATTGGATTTCTTCCCCACCATAAATTTTTTTGAAGGGTTTCCCTTTGGGACCATTATAATACACAATGTGTTTCTAAGGATGAACACAATACCATCTCTACTCGAAATATTTTGGATATATTTTTCTACAATTTCATCTTTTACACAACAATGTTCTTTACCCAAAATAACAAATGGTTTGAATTCAAACGCTATTTTTTTTATCAAATCCTTAATCATATTTTCAACTCTAGTGCAAGAGAGATAGCTAGACCAAAATCTCACTTCACATTTTACTGCTAGTATCTTTAAAAATTCCTTGATCCCACCTCGCAAGTTGAGAGTCTCCTTATTGAACTTAATTGTCAAGTTTTTGTAGGATTGGTTTTTCTCATAGAGCAAACCCTCGAATCTAAAATAATTAAATAATTTATTTGGCCAACTACACATAAGTAATTTTTTTCTCAATTTTCCACATTTGATATAATCAATTCAAATAATACATGTAGTCATTTTTATTCCATTAGAATAACCTTCTAATCCCTTGCACGTTGGCCTATCACCTAAGTGAGGCACTGGGGCACTCACCTAAGGCACATGTGGGCACCGAGCCCTCCTTTATGTGAGAATTATGAGAAGATGTTGTCATTGATGACAAATTAAGTGCAAAAAAGTAAATGATCATGCATATATTGTAAAAGCATATGATGAGTCATTACACCAACATACCCATTCAGATAATAAAAGAAACATCATATAGATAGTAGATCTGATCCATAACATAAAAAAATAGCACTAGGGTTTACACCCATGAACAATATATTTATAACAGAACCATATATTCATGTTGATCATAGTTCAATAACCACTTTACATCCAAAAGGGTCATATCATACCAATATATCATGACTCACGCATCAGAAGTTCTATTTATTCTTCCCTATTACAAAAATTTAGCAGACCCATTCCCCTAGATATGCTAACATTCCTATATTCCTCTAATGAGAACCCCAACCCCTAGAATCTTCTACTCATTTCTATAGAGCTTCACCTACTATGTTATGGTTAATCGCACCATGGTCCTCTTCTCCTCTAGCTCCCTTGATGATGCTCTCTCCAGAATGGTCCTCTCTCCTCCTTCTTCTAGTCGTGCATCTCTATAAATAGGTTTAAC
The DNA here is from genome assembly GCA_018340775.1 of Taxus wallichiana var. yunnanensis. Classification (NCBI taxonomy): domain Eukaryota; kingdom Viridiplantae; phylum Streptophyta; class Pinopsida; order Cupressales; family Taxaceae; genus Taxus; species Taxus wallichiana. The sequence goes on from CM031235.1 coordinate 191,372,188, forward strand.
ACCCACCGCCATGCCTTCCTGAAGTAGTAGATTGGTTTCCAAGTGTCATGGTGGTCCTCTAATGGAGCATGATTCTTCGATTCGAGCTCCCCACTTTCGTAATGATTTCTTTGGGAATGTTTTATGCATGGAATATTCTTTCCTGGACCACCAAGTCACTAGGTCGTCACCTTATCCACTCAGCATGCCTAGTCGGGTCACATTTTTCCTCAAGTGCCTCTTTGAAATCCAAATATGACTAAGTCCTAAAATCCTTTTCTCTACCTTGTGTTCGTGCACCATAGTTTCTATTAAACCATTCTAAAACCCCTATCCTACATGCTTTTCCCCACACATCCATCTTCTTCACTAATCCCATGCACACACGTGACTTTAGGACTTATTAAATATTTTGAGGCCCAACATCACCCCACACTAAGTTTATTCTCTATCCTTGGAAACATCCTCTCCAAATAATAAAGAAAGATAAATAATATGAAGAATGAGAAGTGGAAGAACTAAAGAATGGATGAATGAATAAGAAATTGTTTATTTTTGAAGAATGAGTGGGAAAGCTTCCTTATATTTGCCTCAATCTTCTCCCAAACATCCACATCACCTTGCGCCTTATTGATAGAGGTCACCTACTAAGATTCTCACCTCTTCAAATCCTAATTCAACACCCTTAGCATTCAGTGTATCAAAAATGTTTTCCAACTGCTTGTTGAGGTCATCCAACGCATCCATCACGTGGGTGATCTAAGGATATAATTCCTTCAGCTAATTTTTAATCAAGCCTCTCAGGGTCTCGATGGCTTTTGATTTCTTCTCTACCTCGGCCAAGATCTTATCCCCTCTTCCATTTTCCTTTATTCTTCTCTTGAAACTCCTTAAGGTTACCTCATGGGTAATAACTAAAATTATGTCCACTCTATCTTATCCACACAATTTTCATAAGTAACTTCGATTGTCTTTGTGGTGGCCTTTACATTAGCAAGGATATTAGTGTACCAAGAGACTATCTCCACAACCTTCAGTTTTTCCTCTTTCTCATGGCACACTAACACTTCTTCTCCTAATTCCAAAGTGAGAAGTTGCCTCTCCATGGTGAGGATGTGAGTTAGGTCTTCCAGGCATTGCAAGTTTGACTCATACTTCTTACTTAGGAAGTTCTAAGTCTAGATGCTTCAAGATAATAACATATGTAATGATTTTAACTTTCTTATATACCTCACGTACCATTTCTTTTCCTCCTTTAGCTCGTGCCTTAACTATGTGTTGATTAGTTCCTCTTGCTTTAGATCCTTTCTCTTTTCAATGAGCTCCTCCTTTTTCTTCTCCAATTCCCCTTCTAGGAATCTCACCCTAGTCATTCCTTCCAAATAGCCTTGCCTCAACTTCAACTAAAACCTTGTTGAGTGCATTACATACTTGCTCATCAGACAACTGTTGAGAATTTACCAGTGGGTTTATTCCTTTGGTCTCCCTCACTTTCATCAATTCTCCTTGGTTAATTTTAAACTAAGATCATTGATATGGGACTCAAATGCCCAAGATAGCATTTTCCTCGTTCGTGGGTATGCATCTTCTTCCTCAAATGAAGAAATTTCAGGAGATGGTCTATTGGCATGGTGCTCTAGAAGCGTGCATGTAGCACTTTGTTTGGATCATGGATATAACCCATTCCCTACCCTTGTGTTATTACCACGTTCTTCCCTCATGTGCGTGTAGCCTTTGGAAATCTCACCGCTAAGCTGGGATCTCCACCCATGCTTCCATACTCCTTCCCCCTATCTCTTCTTCTATCTCTTTGAGTATCTCATTTGTTCTCTGGTCCACTTATTTCTCCACTAACTTCTCTATTATGCCCGCTACTTCTCTTTTTGTGGCCTCTTCTATTTTCTCCTTGGTGAGGCTGGGGGTCCTCTAATCCTTAGTATTTACTTCTTCACTCTCCCCTTTTCCTTGAGCACCTTTTTCTTCTCGACCCCTCCCCTCACTTATCTCTTCCTTTGAGTTGTTTACGTGATACACGGTATGATTCTAAACTTCTTCATCCTCTTTGTCATCTCTTTCTCCCATGTAGGCCTCCAAGCTCTCTGTCTCCTTGATTCTTCCTTCCCCACTACCTTATGTTTCTTCCTAGCTGGGGATTCTTCCTCTTCCTCAGCAAGTGATTCCTTTCTAGGTGACTCTTCTTGTTCTAGAACCTTTCCTTAGGTGTCTTTTTCTTATCCTTGATGGGATACTTCTTCCTACGTGCGTATGTGCTTGGCTTGACACCTAACTCCGGCGTGCCCACGTGATTATGTTTTTCGCACACTTGGTGCTTTCTTATTTGGTGCCTCTTTTTCTCAGGGTCTCTTCCCTTTCCCTCTTCTTTGGCGTGACCTTCTTTTTACCAATGGGATCCTCTAGGATGGAGACATTATTCTCCAAGAAAGTGCCCTTTTCATACTTGGGCCTAATGTGTAAGTATATTCTTGTTAAGGCCCTTCCAGCAATTAAGTGTTAAGGGTTTTGTCATGTGCACTTCATGGGAGACATACTTCTCCACATAAGCATGATTCTTTAGATATACTAGCTTCCTTCAAAAATCATGGGGTCCTAGTCCACCTCACTAAGGTTGAACCTTAGTATTTTAGCTTCCTTGAAGTGATTTACCCCTACTTGGAAATACTATGTGGTGAAGGAGAAGGGTAATTTACACCATGGGCTCTTGGTCCCATCTGATAGAGTGAACTTACCAATGCATAAATGTTGATAGATAGTGAACTCAACTTCTCCATTTACTAGTGCTAGCAACTATTCTAGTATCCTCCACTCAGCCCCAAATGCATCACGCATTCACTTGTACCATTTCTCAGGCACACTTTTTGTGGTAGACGTTATGGTATCGCATGTTTATTTCTCAAACATATTTATAGGGAGGGATCTTCATCTGGATACTCCCATACAAAATTATCTAGCCCATTGGAACTCCAATTTCTAAGAAGATGATGCTGAGAAGAACATTACCAAACATTATCTTCTCTCCTTCTTGCACTGTGTTGATGATCTCTTCTGCAATATAGGTGGATAGGTTATAGATGGTCCCTTCTTTTTTTGGCATACATTCAACCATGCCTTGTTTATTTGTGTCTACCTTTCTTGCCCATTTAGCTTAGTTACTAGGCATGTGAACATTCTCATCATAGGGTTAAGGATATATGAGATATCAAAGTAACGTGAACCCTTTTTATAATCATACTCTTCCATGATCTTCTTAATAGTCTCTTTATCCTCTAGGTCATCATCCAATGAATCCCCTTTACAGATAAGGCCGGTAAACTTGGAGATGAGTTGGGGAGTTATGTGTATTGTAGCCCACAAAGTAGAAGTGGTCCTCGTGTACACATGACATCAACCATTGGTATAACCACTTAAGCTTTCCAAAATAGGGAAACTCGAATAGTTGTAGCAACCTGACCTTCTCCAATTTTACTTTCACTTCATCACTATAAATTAGCATCCCTTCTAGTGTCCTCTTATCCATTGGATGAACCAGCTCTAGTGTCATTTCCTTCTCTGTGGTACTTGTGTGATGATTATAGTCTCTCATGGCCATCTTCCTTACATGGGATACCCATTCTTTCCAAAGTAACACCCCATCTGGGTATTGCATCTCCGCATACCATTCTTCATTGAAACTAGTGGTGATAGTCTATTTTCCTTTTCCCTTTCCCTTCTTAGGTGAAATGGTCACCTTCTTTAGTGTCATCTTCTTATCAAGTTAAAATAATAAACTCCTTTCTCTCCTTCCTCACTCTACTCAAATCTATGGCTCAACTCCGTGAAATAACCCTTATATTCCGTGCCCTAGCTGTAAAACCCTAACCTAGAAAAATCTTCCACAAGATGGTTTATTTCACTTAAACCTTCTTCCCTATGCCTATGTACTCCTTCCACTCTAGTTTGTGGATCACCCTAGTCACACACTTTAGAATTTCACTCTTCTTCCTTCACAAAAATTTTTTCTTCACAAATTCCCTACTTTGCAAGAGCTCTTCAAACTCATAATAAGGTAAATAATACCATTTTACTTATAGATTTTTGCTCCTCTATAGTAATAAATGATGTGCCACCTACCAATGTACTTAGCATTAAATGTAGATTTTTCCACCAAATTTGATCTTAAGCGCCTTTACCCACGTGCCACATCCGCACGAAAAACCCTCTATAACCTTTTGGCATGCAAAAAAATCCCCTCGACCAAAGACTCTTACGTGCACGTGTCTACAATGTCCAAGGCACTTCTTCTATCGACCTAATTTTTCCCTTGCCTACCTCATGTTGTTCCTGCACTTTTTATCCTTTGTACGTGGTCTTTGTTAAATCCTTCTTGACACCAAATAATTTTTTTCCATCATTTCCCCATGCACTCTTCTACCTTACATGCTTTTGATATTTCAATCTAGGCCATCACAACTACTACCATCTTTTTTCTCTCTTCATTCTACTCCACCCATATTAAAACAAAAGCATGGTCCTCTATGCATACACAACCTTAGAAAGTAATGTGGTTACTAGGACAAAAGGTATAAAAAAACACAAAAAAAGAACAATCAACGAGAAGGGGAAACACAAGAAAAATAAAATACATTAAGGGAAATCCTAGGCTAACTACAATACTACATTATTTACAAACATGAGGAAGAATTATTTATAGTAGGGCTTTAGCCTACCCCCATTGAAATGACTTGGTATTCTCGTCCCATATAGCACTTCAGAATCTAGGAAAGCAAAATCAAGGAATCAAGGATGTGCGAGATGATGTATGGTCCTAACCAATGGACTTTCAACTTCCCAGGATGGTGTAGAAATTTAGAGTCATATAAAAAAACCATCTGTCCAACCTCAAATTATTTATTTTTAATATGATGATCATGCCATGATTTTTGTCTTGCCTTCTCTATCTTTTGACTCCATCTAGCAAGTGATCACCTTTCATCTAGCTACATTAACTTATCAATCCTTTATTCGAGTGCTTGTTCATTAGCAAATCCTCTTATGTGATGATATGCACAATGATAGTAGCATAAATTCAACTGGAAAAATAGCCCTTCCACAAAACACCAATTGAAATGGTGTGGCCTTGTTCAATCTCTTATAGGTTGTTCTGTATGCCCATAGAACAATTGATACCTTGTCATCCCAATCTTGTCTTCCAACATCACAAATCTTAGTTAATGTGTGACTTATTATCTTGTTAAATGCTTCAGTAATCCCATTCACTTGCGGGTGATAAGGGGTGTTCTTGTGATGGGATACCATAAACTCTGCCAATAAAATCTTGACCATTTCATTTAGAAAATGTGTACCCCTATCACTTGTTAAACTCAACAGACATCCATACCTATTGATTATGTTTTCCCATAAGAATCATTGTTGTGTGCATTCCTTTGTAGGTGTTACCTTTGCCCATCTTGTCAAGTAATTAGTATAAGTGATGATGTAATGCGATCCTGTCCTTGTTAAGTGATGATCTAAATCAAAGGATGTGTGTGTGAACCTAAACATTTACGCGTATGGCATGGTATCCTAATGCTCGGCGCATCCTCCCCGAGTCAATTCTTGATAGATGATTAGGTCCTAAATTACTCTTTCATGGTTTTACCACAACTGAAAACTCAAATTATTGAAATAATAAGACCTAACGACATATGTGCCCTTATAGAATGGGATTGTTTACTAAGTACTTCGGTGTCATGTGGTCAATGTAGAATATGAATGGTGTTTCAGTAGAATATGAACTTATGGTGTGCCTTACCAGTTATGTAATTTTGTTTTGCTAGTGTTAAATTCCTACTAGAAAAACAAAGGTGATCAACAATCCTATCACCAAAGTTGTGCTATTACTAATCCAATGGTTATTCCCAAGGCATCAACATGCACATGGAAGGGCTTATCCTAAGAAGGGAAGTGTAATATGGGTGCAAGAATAAGCCTATCCTTAAAGTGTCAAATTTGCCCATTTGTTGTGCCTCTTTCCAATGAAAGGCACTCTTGTGTTTAAGTAATTCCTCCAAGGGCGCGGTGATCTTGGCATATCCTTTGATAAATTTCCTATAGTACCTCATATGCCCAAGGAATCTGCACAATGCTCTAAATGGTAGGCTCCCCCAATCCCACAATAATTATAACTTTGGTGGGATCCACCAACAAACCTTCCTTACATATAATATGCCCCAATAGGGTTCCAAATGGAGTAACAAAGACAAATTTATTAATGTTGAGGGATATCTTCAATTCCAACATCTCTCAAACATCAACCTCAAATTGTCACAATGGTCTTTTACCAGCCCATACAAAGTTTAGTCATCAAGGTAGACTTGAAGAAATTTATGGATGAATTCTGAAGGTTTGTACCACGATGCACGAGAACATAATAGTCACATTATTCAGCCCAAAAGGCATGACCTTCAGAAAAACTTCCCTATTCAAAGTGGAGAAAGTTGTCTTTTCTTGGTCTTCTTTTGTAATTCTAACTTCGTAGTACCCCGAGAACCCCATCCATGAAAGAATAGAGCTCACACCGGCTACTCCTTCCAAAATTTCTTTAATGAAGGGGGTTGGAAAGGGTCAATGAAACACACCGCATTCAAGTCCGTAATCAAACAAATCCTTATCCTTTCATCCTTCTTAATGATTATGATAATTGGAACTCCCAAATTTTCCAACTCCTCCACAACCTTAATGATGTCAAATGCTATCATCTTGTCTATCTCCTCCTTGACATGTACATAAGTTTGGATTCATATGATATATGGTCTCTTCCGAATCAATTCCCCTCCCTTCAACTTGATCCTCATTTCCCCCAAGGAGTGGTGAATGCCTTTGAACTCATGGTACCTGTTATCCATATTTCACCCCCCGGGAAAAATATTGGATCAGCCACCACCCCAAAGAAGAACCAGAGAAAAACACATTTTAATTTTGCAAAAGGGTTGAAAAGGGACTCAACAATGGAGTGGTGGGGCCTGCAAAAGACTAAATGACCCTATGTAAGAAGAAAGAGAAGAAACAACTCTGTCGAGTGAACCCATGCCTTAAATTCATCAAATATATTACAGGAAAGGTCAGAAATGAAATGGTAGATTCAAAGCATGAGGAAGTAGTGTCAAAAGGATGCCAAGCAAGAAAAGAAGAAATGGAAAAGGAAAACAGTCTTTGGGCTCAAAACAATTCAAAACAAGTCCAAAAATTGACTAAGTATGGAGGAGACAGTGGAGGGTGCCAAGTGTCAGCACAACGCTTCTCCAAAGTTGAATCCAAAAAGGGGAGGCTCGAATGAGCACTGGATCCCCATGTCCCAGGCCCCAAGTGGAGGTAGAGTCAACAAAATTCAAAATGGGAGACAGGGTGAGCCTCAAAAGAGACTAAGTATAGAAGAGACTCAACGAGGGTGCCAAGTGTCAGCTCGACGTAATTCCAAGATGGAAGCCCAAAGTGGAGATTCAAACTTGTGCCAGCCCTCCACGTAGCTAATGGTCAATAAAGGTCAAAAGGAGAGTGGCCCCAAAATTGGTTGAGTCTCTAGCCCCATAGCTACCTCCACGTGTCTCGTTGGCATGATTTCAAGAGGTAAAATCCTAGGTAGTTTTCAAATGAGCACAAGCTCGCCACGTGTCCCAAATTTTTAAAGGGACATATTCGGGTTGAATAGTCAAACACCGAGATAGACTAGTGGAGGGTGCTAAGTTTCCAAACGACACTAACTAAGGGTTAAAGAAAGAAATGGTTTCCAGATGAGCATTAGGATGTCGCGTGTCCCCGATTAGATATATGACCCCGACGAGCAAAGGGATTAGCCAAAAATATAAGGAAATTGAGAAGGCCGTGGAAGAAGCCAAGTGTCAACACCATACCACTCTAAAATAAAAATGTAGAGGCCACCCTCGGACATGTGCCAGCCCTCCACGTGTCCAACTTAAAAAGGGGACCTTTTTCAACTGTTTTTCCACCTTTTTTGTATGGACCGATAAAAACTTCAAAGGGGCATATCTTTTGACTCAAGGCTTGAAATATTCCAAATATAACACCGTTAGAAATATCTTGGCCTCATCTACACCATGGAGATCTGAGACTTCATTTTGGGAAGGCTCTATGGTAGGTGAAAATTGGGAAAAAGTATTCTAGGCCATTAACATAGAATCTAATCTCTTCAACTACTAAATCTGATTCGATTTGATCCCTGGAGAAAAGAAGTGACATATTGTGGGAGGATTTACAAAAGGCATTGATATTTAGTGGTTGAGATTTTAAAATGGGATTCAATGCATATCTTATGGTGGTTGGATTAGGATTCAAAATTTTCCCTCTTCTCTCTCCCATTCTTCCTATATATTGTAATAGAGGGGCACATTCAAATGGTTGTTCATTTTTCCTCTCTGCCTCCCCCTCTTTTCTTCCTCGGGGTCAAAAATGGAGTTTGAACCTCCTCCCCTACTCTATAAATGGATTTTTTTCCTCTTGCTCATGAATGATGTTCTGTGAAAACTTCTGAAGCAATAAAAAACATGTTTTGTGATGCATTTGTTCATCCTTTTCTCTTTTTGGTTGTTTCTTCTTGCCTCTCTTCATTGCAGGGTATCTTGTGCATGTTTTGGATGTTCATTTGTAGATCTGGGAGTTGTGTTTGTTGGGTTTGAAACATTTTCTATGTGAATCTGATCCTTGGCCTATGATGCAGTTGTTCATCCTCTCCATTGCTCACCTCCCTTCGTTTCATGGCAGTTTGGTTAGATGATCAACACTTCCTTTTCTGGTGTATCACCACTTAGTGTAGGCTCTTTCACCCTCTCTCTCTCTTTTCCCCTTGGAATGGTTAGATTAGGATTAGTTAGATTCTACCTACACTGGAGTAGCTTGTGGTAGGTAGATTAGGAAGCAGGAACCAACCTTCTCTGGAGAGTTTTCCCTTTTGTAAGGTCCCACACTTTGGGGAAAACTCAATGTTATGCGAATCACACCAAATGACTTTACCTTATAAAAGAAGATCTGACGAATCATTTGGGGGTGATTTGGTGATTTTGCACTAATAGTACCACATGGGAAAAATCTTAAAACTCACGCAAAAGGTCAATGATATTAAAAACTTCTTTCTCGACCAATAATCCCCAATGATAGCTTCCTTAGGTTCTGCCTCTGAACCAATGTTAACCTTATTCATTTTTAAGGGCTCATGGTAGGCACATGCTCACTCATCAATGATTATCCCTAACTTTTGTGCATACCTTCGTAATGGTTAACATCTAGACTCTCTATTTCTTCACCATCTATCACATAGAAAATTTTTCCTTTTTCCTTTTCCATGCACACGCACTCAAGTTGTGTTTCTTCTAATTCTTCCTCATCAAAATGCATCTTCAAACTAGGTTCACATAATAGCTCAAGTATCCTATCTTCTTCCATAGCATTATCTCCCATTATAAGGTGCTTGACCACCTACAATGTCTTATCCACTCGATGGATTTCTATTCCGATACTTGAAAGATTGAATGAGATCAACCACCAACTCCTACCAATTCCCTATCTAACGGCACATCTCCGAGTGAATGTACCATATGTGCACATAATGTTGTAAGGTGGAATACAACTTATTCACCCATAGAAAAGGTATTAAATCTTCTATGGCTTTCATCCTAGGCCTTCTCACATGCTTGGATATGACATGAGGTAGGTTCTTTTCCATGGTAGTCTTGTATGACAATGGGCACATTGCTTTTGGAAAACCTAACAGAGAATGTAGTTATCACCTCACGCCATTCTAGAAGGCTCTCATGATGTGTCACCCACCAATGTGCTATGGTCCCAAGAAGGTTATAGCTGAGCATACCTCTTCTTTCATTATCATTTTCCCACTAAGCCTCCATTTCTCGTAATAAATCATCAGGTTCTCTAGAGTAACTTGGTAACTTCTTCCCTCCTAAGCACTTGACCAATGAGATTTTTTTACCCTTATCACCGATCCTCTCAATTATCACCCAATTAATTCATAATTCTCATGCGCCATTTTTTCACATGCTATGATGGTTGTATCACTCATAGAATGAGTATCTTCAAACTAGATAATTCCTTCTGTAGGGTGAATTACCTCAGGGTCTCTAATAGAGTGCACATAGATTTTGTCAAGGAATTCTTCTCCCAAGGGCTTAGTATAGGGTGTTGATTTCCCATCTATCAAGGGGATGATGACCCATTCCTCCTTGTTCTCAAAACTGATATACCCCTTGTTAAACTATAGGTCAACATTATTTTTGTAACACTAGGGGTGCCCAAGAAATTCTAGAAAATTGTCTACTTCGGCTAATGCCAAAACCTCAAGTCTCTGTGAACTTGGCCCCTTGAATAGTGATAACCGCATCCTTCAAGACACCAATGGGAATTTCCTTCATCTTTTTCACCATATACAACACATTTGAAGATGGTTGTAATGTGGGCCTTCCCATTTGATGCCATGCATCCAAGGTGAGAACATTGACTTCCGCACCCGTATCGATCAGAATATTTCTCATAATCCATCCATCTACAACAACATTTAAAGTGATCTCTTTTTCATAGTCAAGGTTATGGGGAGGAAGGTTAGCATGCAGAACCTTGCCTCTCACACTCTCTTCTAGCATGTGGTACCTTCTCCCATAACCATTCTCCTAGCAAGGGAATGATATTCTCTTTCCTTAACATCTTGCATACTTCCCTAACCTCATCTAGATCCTTCTGTGGAGCCTCAACATTCTTCCTTTTCTCTGACTACCTTGATTGCTCCTTAGACACTAGATCTCTCCTTGTAGACTCTGAATCACATCCATAGTCTCTTGATACACCTATTTTTGATGAGTAGGGTCCAGATACTTCCCATGTACCACTTCTTCTCTTGTAACCAATGTTATTTGTCTTGGTATCTCCTTAGCACGCACATGGCCTCCACTCGCATCATCACTAGTATAGGTTCTAGTCCTGACTCACGTGCCACTCTTGGCATCCACTATGATTTAGCCTTCTTTATGCTTACCATCCCAGCTCCTTTGCTTTTTGGTGTTTTGGCTCATGTTCTCAAATAGCTCACGACACTACTCATACTTATGTTTCATTATGCATCACATGAGCATTACAACAGAGAAGGACACTCACACTTATAATGCTCTATAGACCCATAGTTATAACAGTTCCTCAAGGGAACTCACCTCTTCCTCCATGGTTTGTTATGACCATGAAATCCTCTACAAAAACCTCTTCCATATGCTCCTCCATCTGCATGCCCCTCATAGTGGTGATCACCATCCTTGGAACTACTTATAAGGTTAATCTGCGCACACCAAGATCAATGACATGATGTATGTGGTCAATTAGTCTATAATCCTTGGTGTAATGGGTCGTAGAGGTACAAATATTGCAATAACAAGACACATTCTTATGGATGATGCGCTGCGTAGTGGACACCTACTTGCATCATGATCCCCATGGAAAATTTCACAATCTACTATCATGGCATATACCAATTTCTAGGGGAAAATTTCCTTTACATATGCCCTCTACCTCACACTTTGTTCATCATAGACCACTGTGAGTCTCATGCACCGAGTTTGCAGATAGCTTCTCCAACTGCTTCACCATCATAGAAATTTTAGCCTCAAGGAAAGGGCTAACACTAGTATCTACACTTCTAATAGCCTCAACGTGTAAATCAACCTCCAAGGCCTCACGCGGGTCCATGAATGTCTTATGTGAAAGTGCTCTTTGAATGGTGTTATCAATCCTCCAACAAACCACTGAGAATGTTGAGAAGGATGAATATCATAAGATAGCTTTGATAAGAGAGTTTTGAACCATGTGTCATATTCCCACACACTCTCTGTCATTCCTTGTTGGATCTCTTTCAAAGTGCTAATGCTCTTCTGCTCAAATTTAGGGATATGGAATTCAGCCAAGAAGGCATTCCACAACATAGTGTAATATACCACTGTCTAATGGGGGTCATACTTCCGATACTAACTATGCACGCACCCCTGCAATGTTGTTGTAAATTAAATTTCCTTTCACTCCAACGTAGTGATCCCCTTTACATGCCATATCAATTCACACACTTTGTACATGCTCTGCAACATCCTCAACACCCTTGTAATCTAGTAGATGTAAAGACATCTCAAAAATACTTGTGGAGGTGGCTGAGGTTCTTGTCCGCCTAATCCAAAACCTTGATTCCCTCCGGTTTTCCACTAGATCCACCAGGTCCTCCTATAGATGGTAACGGGCTGAAATTGCAAGCCAATGGTTTGTGATACTGCTCGGCTACCAAACGTGTATCCCATGCCACTCTGAGACATGATACCCAAACTTTGTGTGCTTGTAATTTTCCCAAAAATCCCTCCAAACACAGAATTTTTTGTGGCCATAGATGTCCCAAATGAGAAGTTATACCTCCTAAGTTTAGATCAATCACTTCCACTAATACCAACTAGGTTAGCAATACTTGTTTCTTGATTTGGAAAACTAAGCACTAGGGGTCAGTCACTAGGTGGGTTTAGATGTGTGTCGATGACTCTCCTTTCTCCATGTGATAAAATCTCATCAAGAATGGAGGGGTTTCTCTCCCACACTTGCCAAGATGGGGTAGCACAAACTACTCCGGTTCCACGTCCTCTACATGAACCTCAATTCCTTCACGTGACATCTACCTCCATAGATCCATCACTATACAACCTAAGTTGTCTATCCAACTCCCTTTCATGTGCTTCACCATACTTGAGTCACCTCTCTTCCCTCTCCTTTTCTGCTGCAATGTCTGTCATCTTCCTCCACCCTAGCATCCTCACCCAGTGCTATAAGAAGCTTATTTGGCCATGGGGAATGCCTCCAAACTTAGCGTAATGATCAAGATATTCATAGCCAATGGGTTAGCTCACAAAAATGATCCTCTAGGTTCCCTTAGGAACTCAAACTCGTGCAACCTCTGGATAGGAATACGTAGAAATGGTGTATTATAGGGTATAACTGGTTAGCACTCTTTTCCAACAATGATCAACAACATGTTTCCAAGTTAGATCCATGGATCCTACATCTAGTAATCATCTTAAGTCCACACGCGTGATATATAGTACCAGCTCGATCTGGATGCAAATGCTGAAAGCCATTCATATAATTCTACTGGAAAATAATAAAAAAGGTCTCATACAACTCATGATATAGGTGTTCTTCTACCCATCTATGTGCATAAAAATTAGGTCCAGTACTAAATATTTGAGAAAACTCATCCTCCGTGCTCTTAAACCATGCTTCGACACTATCCAAGGTCAAGTTCTCTATCATCACACGTTAAAGGAACAAATATTTAGTCATCTCTCACAAAACTTCAAAAAGAGGTCCCGTTAATGGAACCAAGATGTAGTCATTTTTATGCCCTTAGAATAACCTTCTAATCCCTTGTGTGCTAGCCTATCACCCAGAGGGTATTGGGTTCTCACCGAGGTGTGCATGGGTGTCGAGCCCCTCCTTTATGTGAGCATTGTGAGAAGATGTTGTCATTGATGACATATTAAGTGCAAAAATTAAATGATCATGCATATATTCTAAAATCATAGGATGAGTCATTACACCAACATACCCATTCAAATAACAAAAGAAACATCATACAAATAGTAGATCTGATCCATAACATAAAGAAAAAGGCACTAGGGTTTACACCCATGAACAATATATTTAGAATAGAACCATATATTCATGTTGATCATAATTCAGTAACCACATTACATCCAAAAGGGTCATATCATACCAATATATCATGACTCATGCATCAGAAGTTCTATCTATTCTTCCCTATTACAAAAATTATGAGACCCATTCCCTAGATATGTTAACATTCCTATAGTCCTCTAATGAGAACCCCAACCCCTAGAATCTTCTTCTCATTTCTGTAGAGCTTCACCTACTTTTGTATGGTTAATCACACAATGGCCCTTTTCTCCTCTAGTTCCCTTGATGATGCTCTCTCAAAATGGTCCTCTCTCCTCCTCTTCTACCTAAGCATCTCTATAAATAGGTTTAACACCCACCACCATGCCTTCTTGAAGTAGCAGATCGGTTGCCAAGTGTCAAGGTGGTCCTCCAATGGAGCATGCTTCTTTCTGATCCGAGCTCCCCACTTTCTGTAATGATGTCTTTAGAATGTTCCATGCATGGAATATTATTTCATTGACCACCAAGTCACCAAGCTATCACCTTATCCACTCTAGACGCCTAGTCGGGTCACATTTTTCCTCAAGTGCCTCTTGGAAAGCCGAATATGGCTATATCCTAAAATACTTTTCTCTGCCTTGCACATGTGCCATGGTTTCTATTAAACCCTTCTAAAACCCTTGTCTTGCACACTTTTCCCCACATGCCTATCTTTTCATTGTTCCCCGTGTGTCGCACCCTTTGGGACTTAGGACTTAGTCGGTATTCTAAGGCCCAACAATCCAAATTTCATAATGTTAACACTTGTTGATTGAGAATTTTTCTTGGATTTCTTCGCACTCCCCCTCTATAGGTTCTTTCATGCTCGCTCTATTTAAAAAATAGTAATCAATTCAAAATAAATTTTAAGTCGATGTAAAAAATATGGGAAACAACTCGATTTTATACAATATTGCATAGATGTAGTTATATATTAGTGACCAATATGCGTAAGCTAACCGTATGTAGTAAGTATTTTTCGATTTTAGAAAATAAATATCAACCAATAAAACAAAAATTTACTCAATTCAAAATAAATCTAATTAAAATATGCATGTTAGCAATCCACTAGGGTAATACATATTACAAATAAACTACTTTGCTATAGGTTCCTTCAATTATGAGGGTCTTATAAATGGTTTTCTTTATAATTATATATGACTATCATGCCATTTTCCATCTACAAGTTCATGCATGATGTTCCAACAACCTCCCCATTTGGCATCAAATCTGAAAAAAATGAAGTTTTTAATATAAAATTTCTAAACAATGACAATCAAAAACATCTTGTAGTGATAAATTTATAAAACAAGTATTTCCAACTCACCTTTTATTGATTCATTGGATGGATAGTCAATGACATCTGGGGTAACAAGTTCAATTGGTTCTAACATACTAATATTGATATCATCTCCTTTATTTGTATGTGGAGAGGAAGAGATGGTTTCTTCCTCTATTGTTTGGTTGTCTACATAAATATTGTATATATCAGTTCAAATGCATTAAACTAATAGAATTATTTAAAGTGGTCTTAATCATCATACCTTTTTTCAAATGAAAATATTAATGTCATAAACACATTTCTTGATCATGTGATTCAACAATAAAAAATAAAGATAGACCTGAGTCAACCAAAGCTTACGTTGTAACACTACCACCATACAACGCTATAACTGGAGAATTATCGGAAGTGAGTTGAGTGAACATATAAGACCAAAACCCATAAGATCTCTGATAAATAAAAGGATGTGTCTTTCCTTGTAGGCCAATTTCCCTTATAGTCACAATTTGCTGAGGAAGATGATCCATCCAATCCATTGCAATTTCTGCTATATCTCCATCTAAACATCATAATTGTGCACATCATTTATTGTGTACATAAGACACAAGCTCTTAAATTTTCTACCAATGTGATAAAACATGAAATGGCCTTCCACTACTGATTCCCCCTTGTTTTTGAATTTTTGCATATATTTTTATGTCTCTCTTAACATTTTTGAAGAAGCAATAAGTATGAGAACAATAATTACACAATTTAGCATACTAGATCCGAAAACTATAAGCAAGTCCATTATTGCATCAGAAGTGAGTACACTAGAAAAATTATAGAAATCTGTGATCACACATTCTGCATTGAATGGATTAGTTTACGGAATAGAATTTTTTTTTTGGAGCTAGAAGGTATATGCACATTGACAGGTAAAGTCTTCGGTGTCTTCCATCCTTGCTAGAATATTTTCTTCCATTACACTCACATAGTAGTCTATAATTTTTTGAGTTATCGCTAGGAGAACCTCTACCACTTCATCATCAAATTTTTTTTTGTTGATTATTCACTTCCTTTGGAATCAATTTTTATTTTTCCTTTAGTGTCTTCTCCCAAGAGTACACACAATTGTAGGTAGTGAGAATTATATACACCATATTTTTCAAACAACATTTTTTTCGGTGCATTTTGCCAATACATTATTTCCTGGATATTTACTTTTAACATATTTTATAAATTTTTCTCTCATCTTTTTGTCATCTTTTAATCTTTTATAGTAAGTATATAAAGTCTCGCTATGATGACTTCTTCAATAGAGCAAGTTAGCCATACTCTCCCTTCTTAAAATTCATCTAGTAGAATTGATATCTCCTCATCGGTTATTCCTTCCGGGCCTAAAACAATTATCTATGATTCTTACCAATGAATTTGGTTGAAATTTATGATCATTATCTTAAAAGGAGAACAAGCCAGCCCACTAGATTTAAATAAATTAATGGTTGTTGTCAATTTTGTCCATATGTCCTCAGGTAAATATAGAAATGTCATTTTTTCATGAAGTGTCTCTATCTTAGACACTTTGAAAATAGCAAGACATTACATCTCAAAACACTGCATTGAAATATGAAATAGTATATTTATTTTCTACATATTACAAAATTAAATTTTAAGAACAAATGCGCTAAAATTAAGTTTTTACCTTCAAATTTTTTGACTTTGAGTTTCCCACTCCATTCCTTCGAGGACATCCTAGGGATCTCCAAATCATTTGAGCCTTGTAGAGTACATCAATAAAATTGGTATCAATCCAATTTTTGTTTACATCATTTTTTGCTAGAAAATTTTAATAATATCTTCACAAGGAGCGTGTGAAGACATAATGAAATCCTTTCTAATCTACATCTCAATATGTAATGACTTGTATTTTCTTTCAGCCAAAAAAAAATTGGGCACAAATCATATGTTGACTGTCAAGTATGTAGAACTGCACTTCATCCCTTTTAGGTCATCTAGATCCTCGAGTTTCACAAGTTACTTTTTATAAGGTAAAGAGTGAAGAAGAAGTGCATCCCTCGGTGTAGGAATAAAATTAATAAACATTGAATAGAAAATAAGGTCAACATTCTCATCATGCACAACACGTAATTGATATTTTGGAGGTGCCAAATGGCACCTAGAAACATCAATTGGAAAAGCATCATCATTAAACAAAAAAAATTTTAATTGTTCAACATTTAAAGTTTCTGTTTGCTCAAATATACTGGTCACTTTCTTCAACATCAAAGTTGATTTGTTATTATTTTTAAGCCCTTGCAACTTTGACTTAGATGGATCTATCTCTAATTTAGAAAATAAGATCTCCTTAGTGAAGTAAATAGCTTTGCATGCTTTGGTGGAGAAAGAAAATCTTTTCTATTCAAATAATGACAAACAAAAGAGGTATCCCTGATTCTATATAATTTTTTGAATACCAAATTCATGTTGTTATGAAATTCAAGGGCATTTCCATAGCCTTTTTTGTCTAACTACATGAAATTCCCCAAATTTCAACCATATTTAAGACAAGAGCATGCGTTATTTTCTCAAGAAGCTTTCATTTCAGTTTCATGAACAATGAAACTTCCAACTCCATGTCAAAATAAGGAACTTATTCATTTCAACATTAATGTGTTCAACCTGAATACGCAATGTTTTCTCATCAATCACTTTTGAATTTAGTACCATACCAAATTCATTGACAATGTCCTCATAAAAAAACCATAGATCACCATGGTAATTTTACGGGAATGCATTTTTGCAAACTAGTTATCGTCTCTCTTTTTCATATCCTCTGCTCCTTTAATCAAAGGAATTTTCATGAATGGAGTGCAGCTAATGGAATACATATTACCCGAAGAAAGGAATTAAACAAATTAGTTTTTCAAAGTAATTGGAAAAGACAAATATTGTTTCTCAATAGTGTAATAGCAATGAGATGTCATATCTTAATGTCATTATATTCATAGAGTAAAAGTCAATAGGAATAGATATTTATAACATAGCGGTTGCCTAGCATACTTCAACCCTCATTTAGTTATAAAAACAAGAAACATTTAATAACAATTTTTGTTATGTGTTTTGCACTAAGAAATTTATTGGAGAGAAAATTTATCAGGTGGAAAACCTTGTGGATTTATTATAGCTTTCATATATGCATGCACAATAAAAGGTGGATTTCTATGGTGGCCTTTCGACCGGGGATCCAACAAGGAAACTCCGCTGACCCTATGGAAAAGCTTACGAGATACTGCAAGAGATAAATTTGAGAAAGAAATTGGAAAGGAAGAGTGAGAAAAGACGTAGGAGAGCTAATGTTGCAGGTAGGAAAATAGATTCCTGTACACACTAGTTATAAGTATCATCACATGCATTTATGAGAAGAAACAAATTTGTAAGCATCATTAAGACCAAATGAAATTTGATGAACACAAAGTATCAAGAAATATCTTAGTCAAAGAAAGCTAGAAACTCCTTCTTGTATTAATTTCTCAAACAAAGTTGTACATAGTGGAGAAATGGAGGAACTTGAGAAGGGGGGAAATGGAAGAAAATGTCTATCTCCTTTGTTCTCTCAAAGTACAATATACTCTTGAGTTTACAAGATCAATCACTAACCCTTTGAAATGGGAATGGTGTTACAATTTATAGAGTAATATGGCTCTTCATCTACCCCCCAATGCCTTTTCATATGTCCTCACACAACTTAAAATTTCAACTTCCTAGGAAACTTTTAAGTCCCTTTTTATAACATAAAGGTGATTATTACATTAGGAACATTAAGACATATGAAAAGTGCAATCCCAATGTGAAATTAGAATATTGGAAAGTGAGAGAAAGTTTGGGGGAAGAGGAGAGAGAGAGAGAGAGAGAGAGAGAGAGAGAGAGAAGAAGAAGAGGAGATGTCATTTCTGATGAATTCCATTTATCCTCATTGATGGAAATCTCAAAATGAAGTGAAACTATGAATCTTTGAACTCCTTACACACTATGAATCTCCTTCAAATCAGCTCATGAATGCTTTCCGAGTTGAGTGAATTGTTCCGCTGATGACCGCAACTCCTAGCTTGCTTATGATATACTATTTTTAGTGAGAGGTGTTTTTTTCCTCTTCTTAACCATCGTGATGTGATGAACTCCCTCATTCGATCCTGCGCACACTACCCTTGCCTCAACCGCTTCTTTAGGGTGACTTATTATTTTTAGTAAGCATCCATATAAGGGACTTACTATTTTTAGTTAGTGGTCATTTTAACAATTTTTTCTTGAACACTCATTTTTTTCCTTGTGATTTTCAATGATCCTGTTGCCTTTATCTCAGCTTCTTTTGATGATGACTTTCCAAACATAGCAAATCTATATAGGAAAAATTACTATTTTTAAAAAGTGTGTTTCCAGTCCTCAATTTGAGATGGAATATACTTTTTTGGACTCATCTTGTCATTATGATCACACCCTCCGAATTTCACATAGTTTTTCCGACTAGAATGATTGGAAATAATTTTTGAAATTTTGACCTAGTAGTGGCTTCGGGCATGAAGCTACCATGGCAGCCATTAATGGAGCTTGAAATTTGTAGGTCTTGTTTTTGTCTCCATTTGTGATGAAAAAAACTCCATTGTGATAATTTTTTTATTTGGAGCCCATGTGTAATTTTTTAGTTCGTTTCCATTACCGAAGTGATGGGAAATCTGACGAATGTGAGTCAATGCATGAAGTGAGAATTTTTTTAGAGTAAATGATTCTAGGAACCATTTGACCTCTTGTTTTTGTGTCTTTATTTTCTTGAAAAATTTTAAATTCTATAAAATTAGCATCTCGATCTAACTTTACTTTTCAAGATATGAGGAGTTTTTGATTGGGTGGCTTTGTAGTTATCTGGGAAAAAATATCCATTTTCTCTTCATTCTTCATCATTTCAATCCATTTTTCTCTAAGGCCTGCATATTACTATTAATTCATGGTGTGGAGATTTTGGTGATCATGATGGATCTGGTTTAGATCAGCAATGGTGGACCGGGTGTCTAAACAAGCTTGAGAAAAGCCATGACATGGTGAGGAGTGGTGAAGGAGAAATGAGGGGGAAGAAATGACTAAGTGTTAGATTTGAATATTAAAAAAATGAACATGGAGGGTCTAGTTGATTTTTTTTTCCTTGATGTCCCTCACCTCAAGGACATGAGGGACATCAATTTCCATGGTGATCTGGAGGCGACAATGGGGGATTTGAGAAAAAGGGCCTGACAAGCACCTAGGGGATGGAAACTAGTCATATGGGTGACCAAAACACTCTCCTAGAGGGCTGGGAACATTTTTCCATGTTTGGTGTCCCTCACCTCAAAGGGACATGAGGGACATCAAATTCCATGGTGGTCCTGGAGCTGACACGTGTCCTTGATCCCGACGCAGGGAGTTTGAGCTTTAAAAATGCAC
The DNA here is from genome assembly GCA_018340775.1 of Taxus wallichiana var. yunnanensis. Classification (NCBI taxonomy): domain Eukaryota; kingdom Viridiplantae; phylum Streptophyta; class Pinopsida; order Cupressales; family Taxaceae; genus Taxus; species Taxus wallichiana. Next base: position 191,392,655 of record CM031235.1, read on the forward strand.
TTGGGGGCTAAAAGTCGGTCACGTGGGTGACCAAAAGACTCCCATAGGGGATGGGATATTTTTCAAGGGATGATGTACCTGAATTATGGACTTCAAGACATAAAATCCCTCCAGGGATTCAGTGCTGACACGTGTCCTCCGAAAATTGACTAACTCTCTCCGGGAGGGTGACTTGGAATGATGATAAATTGAGCTCTTGGTGGAATTTATTGGTGAAATTTTATATGATCCTGACTAGAAATAAAATATTTAATCCAATGGTGGGGATCTCATGTCTTTATTCATTCATTTTATCTCTAAAAAATCAGAATTTGGATATGAGACTCCACTTGTGCCTAAGTAAAACTTCCTCCAAATCCTATGCGCCAAGACATTTGAAAAAATATTATTTCAAAATAATTTAGGTATTGGAATCCTATTTTTGTAGATGTTTCATTTTACTTCTAACTCCATCTGAAGCTTCTGGAATCACCTTACAAAGCACAATAACTATTTTGGCCTATGCACTAACTAGGCCTATGAACCCTAATTCTGGTGAAACTACCCCAATTTCTCAAGACCATCCAAAATATTCTGAACTATATCCATGATTCCTCGAGACCTTTGGATCACCTCCACATCCACTTAAGCTCTTTTTCTATGCTCTGTTAGGTTGCTCCATCTCTAAGAAGGCCAGTGATAGCCCTTCCCACAACTGCCTGTAGCTTTGCAAATGAACTCCTAAAATCACCTAGGGGATGATATAACATTAATTGGGAGGTCACTTTGACTGATTAGACATACTTGAGGGTGCTTTGGAATGATAGGACTAGAAAAATTTGGTATAGGGGTATCATTTTCATGCTTGGAAATTGTTGATTTCCCTATTACACATTTACACAACAACAAAATTTAAATAATTAATCGCTATTAAATTTGGTTTGTTTCAAGCAGTGTTTTTTTTTATATAAGTGTATACTAGTGACCCTTGGCATCTATATATTCCCATCATTGTAAAAAACATATTTGACTTACACTACATCATTGTGAAAACATGGAAACCAACATGGGTGATAAGGATCGAGAATTGAATATTTAATAATATAAAATCTTACATGTCGTGATGTGTTTGGGTGTTGTAATTAGGTGCCTTTCATATTTATCATAAGATATATCATGTATATCACATAATTGAAATTGAATAGTATATAGGAAAATGTATAGCAGCGCTATGTTCAATTAGTAATCAAAAGTTATGGTTTCCTAGTATTAAGCCTTAATAGTTTCTTATTTTAGAATTAGTGATCGAATAAAAACAAAATCATGGAAAACCCTAGCATCTATTAGGATCCTTATGGTGGATAATCTACCTAATGGGTGTTAGGATTAAGATTATGTGTTTGACTATGTGTATCATATTCTCTTGAATCTATGTGTGTATTGTATTCTCTTGAATATTCTTGTGTTAATTACGTGTATTCAGAAAAGTGGTAAATATTTTTAATTACATGTATTTAGGAAAGTGTTAAATATTTATCTTGTCTTTGAATATTAGTTGTCTTCTCTTGTCTTGGAACATCAAAGAAATGAAAATTCTTGGCGACCGCTAAGGTATCAATGAAAAATTTTAGCGATCGCTAAGTATTTAATCAATGAAAAATTCATTGTCTACATTATCGAAAAATATTAGTGTTGGAGCATAATAATAGAAGTACATATTTTAAACCTAAAGACATATCATGTTCATCTTGGCCCTGCATATTTTTAGAAATTACCCATTAAAAAAAATAGTCCATAACAATTTACTAAACATCAAAGGTGAATATGTACACAAACCTTACATAGGAATAAAGGGTTAGAGGTCGTGAAGAGCAATGCTTGTTTTATGTTTTTCAATCATTGGTTGATGAGAAGGCTAGTTTTTGCTAGCTCTACAATATCAGGAATCTATTTTAACAATGCAAAAATAATCTCAACAAATTGACATTGTTTGTAATTATTTTATATTAGATGGATTATCCTGGTAGAGCCAAGTCCTGAATACATACCTTCGATAAGGATGATGCCTTATGTAGTTCTCATTCGATATTTTTTGTATAAAATGTAATCCATATATTTTTATATAAATAAAATGCTTTACAACTTGTAAGGAACTTTGTTTAATGTAAGGTAAGTGTCATTAGTTAAGGTTGGTAATAAAGATAGACACATAGTTAGGAAAGTTTAGATTTTATTTTACACATTTAAATTATATGGAGAACATATTTTTAAGGGATTTAAAATAATTACTTTTGAATATAAAGGAATTTAAGGAAACCCATTACTTGAGAATAAAATCACCTTTTATGGGTTGTCTATGTGTCACCATTTCATTGGATAATTTATTGATGAGACTTGATGTGACTTACATCAAAATTATTAACAATAAGGTTCTTATTTAATTTTTAACTTGAATTAAAAACTAATGGTACTTTATTTCACATACAAAGAATGGTCATTGACTCCTTTTCCCTATCAAAAGTAGATCATAATAGAAGAAGTTATTTGTCCCTCTGCTAATGACTTGAAATTTAATGAATTAATTATTGGAGATGAATACCATATTATTACTAATGTCATCATTTAAAAGCGTATGTGGAGCCCATTTAATCATCTAGGGATAATCAATATTGTGTGATTAAAATTCCCTTTGTATCTATCATTAACTCTAGATTGGACCTTAAATATTATCTATTAAGATAAATACTAAATAGGTAGGTTTTGTGAAAAATCAAGGGACTCACCATCCGTTTTGTGATAAGATTTGCAATAAAGATGTTGATTGTCCAGACTCATCACCTTTTCCAATAAAGGTTGATATTAAAGTTGATGGAAATCTTGTCTTAATTTCAAGCATACGATGGCATATTCACTCCATATATTTATCTAAATATTCCCCCTTATTTCCACACCTTTTAGGTTTTTCTCACAAGATTTGATTTATTATGTCATGGTTGGACCAATGTTTGTCTTTCATGTAATTTTCCACAACTGTGGGTGAAATAAGATTTTATACCAAAATATCGTGTCATCATTTGAAATCAATTTTTTCGTTTAAATCTAAGCAAGACTAACAATTTAAGTTTTGATTAAGGGAGTTCTTGGAGATGATTATATTTCTCTAGTGGGATGTTTGAGGGTAAATGTGGAAGTTTCTTTGACATTCATTTTGCATCTTCTTATCATTCATCCCATGAAAAGGATTGAGCTTTGGAGATGAGTCGTCACATAGATAAAGCCAATGTATAGGGTTGGCATAAAAGTAGAAGTGAGATTTTTAAAACCTTACATGCATCATGGTCCTTGCTTTGGGTCGATGCTTGTTAGAAAAAGGAAGGTTTAAGGTGTGCATGCGTCAGACATTTTAGAGAGTTGTTAAATGGTTTAATGTTCTATACCATTTCTTATTTGAAGTGGACAAATGTAGCGAGAACTTCATGATGAGAAGTAGGTTGTTCCAGTTTCCTAACCTAGATGATATGTATTCCCTTCTATTGATAGGAATCGACACATTGGGATGTTCTTCGTAGGAAAGGTTGTGAGGCATAAATTGGTTAAAGAGCTAAGATGTTTCACGGAAAAGAGAATATTTTTTCGAAAACCATAACGGAAACCATTTTCATGCCTAATGTTAATTATGAGTTACGAGGTGAGATGTCATCTAATTCAGATAAATAAGTGTCTCTAAAATCCACCATGTTGTATATTTGTTTTGGTGGTTATATAGCATTGTGAGTTCCATTTTTATCTATTTATAATGTCTGGCTTATTGGTCTGGGGTTTTTGGTATTCCCAACCACTTGTTTTTTTGGAATTTTCCTTTCATCTCATTCTATCTATAATGTAAAGGGAAATGGACCCTTCAACCCTCCTTTAACTATAAAATACAATAAATCATTAGTATAAGTTTATGTTGTGCGTTGCAGTAAGAAATTTAAACAATTACTCGCTATTAAATTTGGTTTGTTTCAAGTTTTCAATTTTTGGTAGTTTGAAGATTAGTCTTTCATGCATCTATATATTCTATGATATCTTTATACCAAGTTAATGTACAAAAACAATCTTTATAGCTTTAGGTTTGAGGGCCTTAATGGAGTGAAGAATTATCCTCTCAACAACTAATCTCAAGTGTTATGTTACACCAACGCTTTTCCAAAATAATCTACAACCTTATCCCAAAAAGGATATCTTGGTGTTGGAGCTTAATTCAATTTTAATTTTTAGTCAATTTGTTGATCAATATCTCAAATGCTTAATATAAAAGTTATCTTAGTGAGTTGTTCAAATATTAAGTCTTTATTATGTTACACCAATGCAAATGGTGAGAACACGATAATCTATGACCTTCGTTTCTAGCCTAACTAGGATTTGAATATCATGTGATAGACTTCCAATAACATATTGAACTCAAGAGGCACACAATGCAATTTTTTTTGTTTTGGAATATGTATATTTTGGAAAATCATTTAAATTAATCTTGTATTGGATTATTTGTTGTCTTGGAACATAAAACAAAGAAATTAAGCATTTTCTAAAAGCGGTCCTTAGTCTTAGAAGGTAGTATTGTAACATCCTAATATAATAAAGGAGCTTAGTTAGTTTTTTAGTCTTGGTATGGGGTTTTTGGTCACTTTTTTTTTTCCTAAAATAAATTGTCTTTTATGTAAGGCAACAAATATCATAGTGACCACTAATCTAAATACTTTGTTATGGTACATCAATGCTATTTAATAATATTCAACATTAGTGGATGCTAGGCTTCGAATATCATGATAGGATTCTAATATATTAATACGGAAATATAAATTTAATGGTAGGAGAAATTTCTCTAAGCGGGACATGGAGGTGGACATGGGTCCTTAATGTCCACCGAGTGATCCACATTCAAAGCATCCCGCTATGTTCCTCTTGGTCAATATGGAGAATTTTTATCCCTACCTCAAGGTAATTGAACTTATTGAAAGAATCCAATGAACTCAATGGGAATTGAACTTGGGTCGATGATTACAAACTACATGTAAATTTTGATGTAAACACTTTTATTATACATGTGAGAGCTATGAACTAGAGTGGTTGAGGAGCAGTTTCTCTAAGTGGGACATGGAGGTGGCTTAGGTCCTTATTTTTACGCCATTAAGTGATCCAAATTAACATCCTAATATAATAAAGTGCTTAGTTATTTTTTTCTTGGTCTATATGGAGAAGTTTGACCCCTACCTCAAGGTTTTCCCATGACCACTTATTAAAAGCATCTAATCTATGAACTTAGTGGGAATGTAACTTGGGTTGATGATTACATTAAACTACGTGTAAATTTGGATGGTAAATGCTTTTATTATACAAGAGCTATGAACTGGAATGGTGGAGGAGCACTTTCTCTGAGTGGGACATGGAGGTGGGATGGGTCCGTTAATGTTCACCGAGTGATCCACATACAAAGTACCGAGCTATTTTCCACTTGGTCCATATGGATAATTTTGACCCTTACCTCAAGGTCTCCCCATGGCCACTTATTGAAAGCATCCAATGAAATCCATGGGAATGGAACTTGGTTCGATGATTACAAACTACTTGTAACTCACCAATAGCCCAAGACCTTGAATTCATCATGTCTTTGAATATTTGTTGTCTAGTTGTGTATTTGAGTAACATGTTGAACCCAGTGGCCACTACACTTAAATTTTAGTTTTGAATTCATGCGATACACTTCAAATATACTATTTAGCTTACTGGCTTCTAGGCTTAAATTTCCATTTAGAATCATCAGTATTCAGGAAAGAAATGTAGTGATAAACCACCCTAGTAGTCTCCATTTGTTGAAAATAGTATTTTAAAATTTAAATATAATAATGGGGAGCATAGTTATATTTTCAATCAAGTGTTTACAAATTTCCCTAAATGTAAGCATCAAGTATCCTAATGGCTACTAACCTAAAGTATTTTTGATTTTCCTAGAGCGCTATGTAATTATCTTCGATCATAGCGGACGCTAGGAATATCATGAAATAAAATTTGAATAGAATTTTGTACTCAGAGGCCGCCTAGCTAAACTATTGGTGTTGGAGTTTATTTTAGTATTGAGTTTTTAGTGGGGTTGTTAATCAATATCTTGAATGCAAGAAAATAATTATCCTAGTGGTTATTAATCTTAATTCTTTATTATGTTACACCAACGCAATGGAATAATCTATGACCCTAGTAACCACTAGGCTTCCAATATCGTGTGAGATAGACTTTGAATAACCTAGGTACATCTAGGGTGAGGTGTATTGTTATAAATGAAGTTGGGGATGTAATTGTGGTGGGATCCTTTCCATTGAAAAATGGCACTTGTAACCTTGTTGAAGCCCAAACCCTTCTGGAGGGTATCAAGCTATCATTTTCCAAAGGTTGCGATCATCTCCAGGAAGAAGGAGATTTTCAAGTCATTGTCCATGAAATTTCTAAGGGTTCTGCTATATCTTGGCACTTAAATTTCTTCATCTTCAACATTATTTTTTTGGCTTGGAAAATAAAAACTTGGAGTATCAATCATGTCTTTTGGGAAGCTAATAGTGCCAAATTTTTTCCAATGTGGCTATCAATGGTATAAATATTTCATTGATATCGAATCATTCGAAAGATTGGTTCTGTCCAGTAGATATCATTTCACACGAAAAAAGGCACAGATTAAGCTCTCAGCATTAATGGAAATGGTGTCATATTCTCTATTTTTAGAAAAATGTTGGAATATTTTCCTCATTCTCTCCCTTTCATCTTCCATGTTGGTGAATCATGGGTTTCCTTGGCTTCCCCTTCATCTCTCTGCATGGCAAGAGGTAGGAAATGGCATACTCCTTGACATTTCTTAGAGGCACATCTAAGAAGTATTCTACCATGCCTCTATTCATGAGGCTGAAGCTATCGAATGTGTGTTAGGAGAATATTTTATGATAGAATATCCTAGGTGTGGGATAATTCTAATATAGGAGAAAAATTTATTTTAAACTTTATTCTATTTCATCCGGTTTTGGAAGTCAAAGTTATATAGCAGATTATTTTATTTATTTGGTTCACCATGTTGGTTTGGATGAGTAATTGGCTGGTTATCAGATTCCCAACCCCCTACTTTGGGTGGAAGAAGTCGATGAGTATGCCATTGGAGTTGGGTGGGGGATTCATTGGCTAGGTGAGAAATATATAGAACTACTTCTTTATGCATAGAATGTGCATGCTTCCTTCTAGCATGGTGTCTGAGATCCCAAAAGATTGCCACCCTTGGAGCTCCCTGAAGCTCATTTTCCTATTGATTCAAAAATTGATCAACTCAATGCACTTATGTTTTGTGCAAAAGGAGTATTCCTCATTATTCTTGATAAGTTCTGCCATGGGTCGATGGCGCTGTAGGTGGCATTGGTTGGGTCAGGGAGGTAGATCAAGGAGTGGAAGAGGAGGAAGAGCTTGGAGTAGTGGATAGCACCACTTGTGGGCTTCAGTAAGGGATCATATTTTTTATGACCTATTCAAGCCTTCCTTTCAGCTTGCTTTTGGTTAGGTGTATTCATTTTTATTCTCTTAGAACAACATTCTAATCCCATACACGTCGGCCTATCACCCAATGGGTTCTAGCACTCACCCAAGTCACGCGTGGGCACCGATCCCCTCCTTTATGTGAGTCTTGTGAGAATACATTACTTAGTGACATAAACTTAGATACAAATAGGTAAAGAACCATATATTAATTTTGAGAGCTTTAAGATGAGTTATCATATCATTATACCTAGTTCGATAACAAGAGAAACATCAAATGAATAATAGATTTGATTCATATCATAAAGGAAATGTACTAGGGTTTACACCCATGAACAATACATATTTTGAACAGAACCATATATTTCATATTGATCATAGTTTAGCAACCATATTACATTCACCAAGGCCATACCAGGCCAATGTATCAATGTAGATAAGAGTCATGCATTAGAAGTCCTAACTATGCTTCCCATAGTACATAAATATTTTCACAGACCCATCCCTCTAGAATATTACTCCTATAGTCCTCTAAATGAGAACCCCAACTCTCTAAAACCTTCTTATTATTCTTGCAAAGCTTCACCTTTCATTCTCTCTATTGTGCTCTCTTCTTCCATGATAAAGTCTCTTCAATAATTGTCCCCTTCTTTCATGTGACATCTCTATATATAGCTTTACTACCCACCACCATGCCTTTCTAAAGTAGTAGATTAGTTGCCAAGTGTCAAGGTGGTCCTCAAATGGAGTATGATTAATCCCATCCGGGCTCTCCACTCTCGCAATGATTTCTTTTTGTATCCTTCCATCACATGGAATATTATTTTCTTGACCACCAAGTTTTCGGGATGGCAGCTTATCCACTTTACATGCTTAGTCGGGTCACACTTTTCTTGTGTGCTTCTGGAATTCCAAATATGTCTAAGTCATGAAACCTTTATTTTTCCTTTCATGTGTGCCATGGGTTCTACTAAACCCTTCTAAAACCCTTGTCTTACACTCCTTTACCCCACACTGCCCTTCTTCATATTGGTCCTAGTGCACCCACGTGCCTTCTTGTACTTAGCCAATATTCTGAGGCCCAACATCACCTCACACTAAGCTTGTTCTCTGTCCTCGGGAACACCTCTTCTTCAAGGAATAAAGAATGGTGGGAATCTGAAAGGTTGGAATAAAGAATGAAGGAATGAGGAATGAGGAATGAATGAATTAAAGAATGGGGGGAATGAAGAAGAATTTGTTTATTGTTGAAGGAGGGTAAATCCTTCCTTATATTTGCCTAAAGCTTCTCCCAGGAATCTACCTTACTCTGTGGCTACTGGGAGAGGTCACCTACTAGGAAACTTATCTCCTCAAAACTTATCTCATCCCCTTTATAACTCATCGTATCAGAAATCCCTTCCATATTTTTTCCAAAATCATCAAGCACATCCATCCTTCGGTGATCTGGGGGTATAATTCATCAACTAGTTTTTATCGAGCTTTGAAAGGTCTTGATGGCTTCGATTTCTTCTCCACCTTTTCCAGGATATTATCCCACTCTTCTATGTTCCCCTTATTCTTCTCTTGAAACTCCTTGAGCTCTACTTCATGGGTAGTAACTAGAATGCTTGTTACCCTATCTCTGTCAACGTAATTATCATAAGTAGCTTCAACAATTTTGTGGTGGCCTTTACATCAGCAAGGAGTTTGGTATACCGAGTGACAATCTCTAAAACCTTCAAATTCTCCTCTTTTTCTTGGCACATCAATGCCTCCTCTACGGACTCTAAGTTGAGTGGTCATCTTTCCATTGTGAGGATGTGATCAAATTCTCTAGGAAATGCAAGGTTAATTCATACTTTTTCTTGGGCGGTGCTAGGTTGGGATGCTTCAAGACAATAACATCTGTAATCATCTCAACTTTATTATATACTTCACACACCCTTGTCTTCTCCTCTTTTAGTTCATTATTTAAAGTACGTTGATTAATGCTTGTAATGCTCTTCTCGAGGAGCTCCTCCTCTCCAATTACCCTTCTAGGAATCTTGTCTTGTCATTCCTCCCAAAATTCTTTCTCAACCTCAACTAAAACCTTGTTGAGTGAATTACAGACTTTCTCATATGAAAACTATTGAGAATTCACTAGGGGGTTGATTCCTTTTTCCTCTAGCACCTTCATCAATGCCCCTTGGCTCACTTCGAACTCATGCTCATCAACGTGGGACTCGATGCCCAAGATAACATCTTCCTGGTCCATGGGTACACACCTTCTTCATCAAATGAAGACATGGACAGAGTGGATATTTTATTGGCATGATGATCTAGAAGCATGCACATAGCACCTTGCTTGGATCATTGATATAACCATTCCTTGCCCTTGTGCTACCACTACACTTTTCCCATCTGTTCGTGAAATCTTTGGAAAGCTTACTACTAGGCTGAGGTCTTTGCCCATACTACCATACTCTTTTCCAATTCTCTCCTCTTCTATCTCCTTGAGCACTTCATCCGTGTGCTACGCTCTACCTCCTATTCCACTAAATTATTAATAATTCTGCCACTTCTCTCTCCACGACCTATTTAATTTTCTCCTTAATGAGGCTTGGGTTCCTCTAATCCTTTATGTTCACCTCTTTGCTCTCCCCTCTTCCTTGAGCATTTTCTTCCTCTTTTCCACCCTTCTCTTTAATTTTGTCTTCTTCTGAATCATGTATATCATACATGGGATGATAATGAACTTCATCATCCTCATCATCATCCTTCTTGCCCATGTAAGTCTCCAAGATCTCTATCTCCTCCGATTATACCTTCCCTACTACCCTCTTCTTCTTCCTAGTTGGGGATTCTTCCTTCTCTTCCTCTTCAGCAAGTGAATCATTTCTTAGTGATTCTTCTCATGTGGGAGGATCTTCTTATTATGGTGCTTCTTCTCTGGAGGTCTTCTCCCTAACTAGGGACTTCTTCGTGTGCATGTAAGTGCTTGTCTTAGTGCTTGTTTCCAGCATACCCACATATTGTGTTGTTTTTACACTTGGTGCCTTCTTCTCCTACACTTCTTCTCTCTCCCTCTTCTTCAGCATAGCCTTCTTCCTCCCTGTGGGGTCTTCTGGAATGGATAAATAATTATCTAGGTAGGCTCCCTTCTCAATCTTTGGCTTGATGTACAAGTATACTCTCATTTGAAGTCCTTCCAAAATTTGTAGCATCAATGGCTTCATCATCTTCACTTTTGGGAGACATAATTCTCCTCATATGTGTGCTTCTTTGGGTATAGATATTTATGCACATATTTTTGTGTTCTTGGTCTTCCATGCCTAGGTTGAACCTTAGCCTTTTGACCTCCTTGAGATGGTTGAATACTACCTAAAAATAATGCATGGTGAAAGAGAACGAAATTTACACCATGGACTCTGAGTCCCATCCGTCAGAGTGAATCTTCCAATGCAAAAATTTAGATATACATCAAACTCATCCTTTTCATCTACAAGTGTGGGTAGTTTCTCAAATATCCTCCACTCTACCCTGAATGCATCACACATTCACTTGTACCCTTTCTCGAGGTGTGCCTTGTGGGCATCCATCATGGTATCACAAGTATACTTCTCAAATATTTTTGTGGGCAAGGGATATTCATCTGGATACTCCCATATGAACTTCTCTGGCCCATCGAGAACTCCAATATCTGAGAATACGATGGTGAGGAGAACATTACTAAACATTATCTTGTCCCCCTCCTTTGTGATACTAATGATTTCATCTGTAATAAATGTGGACAAGTTGTAGATGGTTCCTTTAAAAAATTTGTCGGGACATTCAACCATGCCTTGTTTACTTGTGTCCACCTTTCTTGACCATTCATCTTGGTAACCAAGCATGCAGCCATCCTCATTATAGGGTCAAGGATATCTACAATATCAAAGTAGTGTGAACACTTCTTGTAGTCATAGGACTTCATAGTCTCCTTGATGGCCTCCTTATCATCCAAGTTTCATCATCTATGGATTCCCCTGTGCAAACTAGGCCAATAAACTTTGATATGAGCTGAGGGGTTATGTGCATTTTACATCCTAAAAAATTAAGTGGTATTTGTGTGCGCACGACATCAACCACTGGTATAACCACTCAGGCTTTCCAAAATAGAGAAACTCATATAATTGCAGCAACCCTACCTTACCCAACTTCACCTTCACCTCATTGATTTTGATCAACATTCCTTCTGGTGTCCTTATATTAGTTGGAAAAACTAGTTATAACATCATCTCCTTCTCTATGGTACTCATGCGATGATTGTAGTCACTCATGGTCATCTTCCTGATGTGTGATACCCATTCTTTCCCTAGTAACACTCCATCTGGTTACTACATCTCTACATACCACTCCTCATTAAAACTAGTTGTGGAATTTTGTTTCCTAAACTCTTATTTCTCCTCTTCCTTACTCTACTTGATCCTATGGCTCAACTCCACCAAAGAATCCTTCTACTCCCATGCCCTAGATCTAAAAACCTAACTTGGAAAATTCTTCCACAAGATGGCATGCTCCTCTAAAAATTTCTTCTCTATGCCCATGTACTCATTCCACTCTGGTTTACAAATCAACCCTATTCATGTACTCGATATATTTGATTCTTTCGTTGGTACCCAAATTGATCCTTCCTTTGAAACCGAGTAGCATCACAAGTTGATCAAGATGCTTAGAGACAAAAAATCATAATATGAGTCATTTTGTAGCCAGGGATGGATTCTAGATGACTCTTTATCACTCTGGTTTGGAAATGATTGGGTATCACCATGCTAAGAGTTTGACCTACCCTTACTACTTTAGGTTTTTCCTTTAACCAAGGTGAGAGGACCCACTTTGTGACCTGTGTTAGTGGAAGATATCAACAGATTAACAATATTTGACTCTTCCTTTACAGTATTTTGAAGGATACCTTGAGAAAACATGGTCAATACAACATAACCTAACTCTCATGAGTTATCACCTTAGAGAATGAAGATGTTCTCTAGACAAGGTCTAAGTCACTAAAGACAATGATAATAATTGATTACATTTGCATATTTTGGTAAAGGGTAGAAAATTTAATGATCTTCTTTAGCATTTGTGGATATATAGCACAAGTAGGGATGGTTCATGTATGATATATCACTGAATATGAAATTTATGGTTGGGAAGTTAAGCAGGATAAAGTTTATTATACCAAATTCTTGAGAGATTTTAACAAATGTTGAAGAATCTACAAAGCAAAATGAAAAATGGCTTCAAATAGTCAGAATGAACCTTCAACTAGAAAATTGTGCATCTATGAAAGCTCAAAGACACATGGATTCACACATTCTTCAAGGATTTAACATAAGAACTCATGTTAAAGACTTAATTAAACCTTAGAATTCCTGATCTATCATGCTTATGATACACTCATAAACTAACAAATAATTTGTATCACTGAAATGAAAGTAAAGTGAATTTAAATTGTTTATTGCATTATGAAATGAAAAATCTCTTCATAATGTAATTGAAAATGCTAGAATACTATCATGAGGATGAGATCTTATGTGATTTCAGAGGGATTCTTAATGTAAGATTGTAGTAGGAACATAGATAACTATTTAAAGATATCTCAAATGAAAGTAGACACAACATGGTTCATGATTAACAAAAATTACTCAAGGTTTTTCAAATTGATCAATAAGGGAAAGTTTATTTACAATCTCAAATCTTATCAATGGTTGGACACTTGCAACCATCTTGACATGATCAATTTCAAAGACACACAAGAAATAACTAGTTTCTCAAATAAGTTCCTTTGGAAAATGGATTTTCTCAGCTTTCTTTCCTTCTCTTTTCTTTGAATAAATCTCAAAAAACTTAACCCCCTCTTTTTGTGATTATCTTTTTCCTTTTATATCACCTCCTTCACTTATTAACCTTCAAATTTTTTCCTCCTAAAAGTATGAATATTCCCAAGAATATTCCTTTTTCAAAATTTGTTCTAGAACATGGCATTTAGAAAGGTTTTTCTTTTAAAGTTGTTAGGTGTACAAATCACAAGTATTTTCAATCAACTTCACTAGTGCTCAACTGGGATATCAGGTCATCACTTATGGTGGTTTATTTTAATCATTCTTTCCTGATATTGATTAGATAATCATTTCAAACAATCTCTGAACACTTCTGGATGACACTGATATGACATATATCCATACTCACTTTTTAATAATCTACCTTGGGTGCCACACACTCTACTTCATGTCTCATTGGCTTAATTGCCACACATATTTTCTATTGAATCACCTTGATTTACCATCTCTGCTCATTCCTAACCTTTTCCAATTCTTAAATTCTCCTTTGTGTGAACTAAACAAAATATCCTTCATTTCATGGGAAAGATTGCATCAAATCAAAACATATGTCTCCTTTTCATTATAAAACCTAGCTCAATTTCATTATCATCATGCCTTTCCCTTCTTATTCTAAGTATAAGAAATTTCAAAGAAAATGGCTAAGGTACTTATAGCTCACATCCTAAAGGAGATTTCTTCAAAGGACTTAAATCAGATTTTTGATTTAAGTGGTCCTGATGAAGCTTTTTCAGGGATTTGTTTGATATAGAATGTGTGGGTGACACCAAAGGGATCTTAACATACTAGAAAGTTTGGTTAGCACTTCTTACAAGGCTAATCAGGATCAACCCTGTGTTTTCAACTTTCCAGTTATGTATTTCCATCTTTTAGATGGGATCACATGAAAAATCCAAAGGTTTAAAAAGATACTGGGTTGAGAGAAGACCTCAGGTCTCTGGGAAAACCAATTTTCAATGTCCCTTTTTGTGTGATGAGGGGTTTGTATCAAAATAGATTCCCAAGGAATCATATGTGTTGTATGATAAATCCTCCATCGACACAATTCCTATTATTTCCCACAAAATAGATGAGTTGGAGAAAAGGATTAATTTCATGGAGAAAAATTAAGTAGATACCATGCCTTTGCAACTAGTTTCAGCACTAGGGTCATCTTCAAGGAAAAGGAAAGGTGAACCACAACCTCAACCTCCAATCATTATCTCAGATGGAGAAGAGGATCAATCATTGTTTTTCACCATTCAAGGGCATCCATTTCCTCCACTCGGAAAAATAGGGGAATATTTGTTATTCGGTCATCCACTTGCTTAATGCATTGTGCTCCTGATGTAGAGCATGAATTGTTGGGCCCTCAACCAATTCCTTCTTCGAAGGACAATCCACCTTTCACAAGGAAATGGGAGGTCAAATTCGAGGCCTCACAATCATCTCGGTCAACAACATGTAGTACTTGCCCCTCCAACCACTTCAGGTGTCCCCTCTCAACCCACTCCTAGCATGTTGACCCTTCACAAAGGGAAAGGAAAGACAACATTCTTCATAGGAGGTCTGGATCTTTTAGATTGGGTTTCATCTCAATAGAAGAAAGTTGAACTGGAGAAAATCATGAGTCATCCTAGAATGACTCTAGAGGCATTGATGGATATGGGAATGTCCACAGGACTTGGTAGGGTCAATCATTTTCATTCAAATAGCACAAGGCTCAAGAGATTTTTGTTGAGAAAAACAAACTTCTGAACAAGCTCCCCTTGCTAGGAGGAAACTATGAAGTAGGGCTGAAGAATGCCTAGATGTTGTCTTCCTTTCATTGTTTCTCTTTTATGGCATGTATATATCTTTATTTGTCATGGGTAGGGGCCCCTATAGAACCCCATTTTGTTCCTTATTTAGAATGCAAGAAACATAGCAATATCAATCATTTACATGCTTATCCAAATGTATGTTAATTTCATCAAAGTAAATATGGTATTACTACATTCTTCCATTTTTCAATTGAAATAAAGGAACAATAAAATTTAGAGAAACAATTACTTCCCATGTAATAGAAGTGTCATTTTAAAACATCAGTTTAAAAGGATGAATATGAAAAGAGAATACAGTTCAAGGAACAATTGTCTAATCATGTTCATCACCCTTTGCATCTACATTTTCTTCTTCTTCAACATCTACTTCTGTATCTTGTTCTTTTGGTAGCCTCGCCACATATGCATCATACCTTTGAATAACTCATTAACCTCGTCCTCATATGGTCTATATGATGTTGTAAAATCAGTTCCTGCCTAGATATTGCATCAATGTAATGGCCCATTTTTTGCTTGTATTCCAGTGGTCTTGCCTTCAACTCTACAATTCTATTCTCAATATTTCTCATGGTCTTAATAACTTCATAGGAGAATTCATTCTTTAGAACATTCTTTTCAAAATATTCAAGTAAGAAATCAATATTCATGTCCACATAACTCTTCTTGAACTTATAAATAACCATATCCTCCAACTTTAAGTCAATAGCATCAAGAGTGTCATCAACCCAATTTATTTTGATTTCAAGCTTTTATTTGATTCCATTTAGGGTCTCGACTCTAATTTTTGATGATCTTCAAGGGCATGTTGGCTTCATTTAAATTCAACTGGTACAATTTCCTCCTCAACCAACTCATCACTGAGCTGGGTAATGTGGTCTAACTTGGGAAGAATACCTTCAAAATAGAAGATCTCATTGTCACATTGTTCAACTATCTCATCAATTTCACTAAGTCTATTTTTGAGATCTTCATATTTTGATCTGGCTTATACAATTGCTTCTTTTCCCCTCTTGGTCAATTTCTCAATCCATGTGTCTACTGCTTGAACCTTCTTGACAGCCTTGTTTACCTTATTCATTCCTTTAGGGGTGTTTATATAGGCACTTGCTATGTTTGACTAGTCTTCCCTATCAACTGTTGCAAACAAGAACTCAAGGCCTTAACTTGCTCCTTTAGTTTCCTTTTTTCATTCCATCTTCATCAACTTTTTGCTAGAAGATCATTCACTACCTCAGACACTCCTTGCTTCAATTTTTCCCTTGAAGGTTTTCCCAAGGGAATAATCTAAATGTTATAATCATCAATTGTTATGTCTTCTCTTGTTTTACCCTCAAAAGGGGTTGTTATTTCCAAGGTCCTTGCTCCAAATGAATCAGTGTGGGTTTTGTGATGGTCCTGGCCCTTTTTGAGGCTCTTACTTCCTTTGGAAAAGATAGAGTAGTAAGGTCAACAACTTGCACATGGAGGACCTCTTTTTCTTCATTTGAAATCAACTCACTAATCCATCCCTTTTCTAAGCTTGTTATAGCTTTTGTTTCTTGTGATTCTTGTTGGATTTTCTCAGGAACAACTACCATTTGTTTGGATACTTCTTGTTCATTTTGCACCAATGATTGTGTTTATTCTGATTACTTATTTTGATGGTCCCTATGCCAATCTCACCCTATGCTACTGATTCTTTTGGATGCTCTTTTTCATGGTCTAGAACTTCAGATTGATCATTTTTTCCTTGAATTGTATCAACATTCAAGGGGAAACTCCTTCCTTTTTCTCCAGTTGAAACCATAGTGGAGTCAATTTCTTCTCCAACACTTTCTTGTACCAAAATTTGGGTTGTGGGATCTCTCTCTCCCAAATTCTGTTGGGTTGCCACCTTACCCTTTTCATGTTCTAATGATGTATCGGCAATGCCATGGTAGGTTTTTCCTCTGGAAACAACTCTACATTTCCCACTAAGGGTTGTAAATCCTCACCAATAATGATTTCTTCATTAGTAATTACATCTTGTGCTATTTTCAATTTTTCTTCAAAAACAGATTTTCCCTCCCGAGGAAGGTTATTATCAGTCTTGGTCACCTCAACAGAAATGGATATAACCTCTTCTACTAATAACTCAGTATTAATATATTTTTCAACAAACAACTTTGGTTTATCTAATTCCAAAACCATTTTTCCTGGGGAAAGTAATTCAGTTGCTGGATGCCCACTTCAATAGTTGGTACATGAATGTCTTTTTCCAATTCTTTTCTTGCTTGAATGCTACCCACTAGTGTCAATATTGGTTCACCTATAGATAAATTAAGTGCATCCAACATGGAAAATCCTTTACCAACATCAACATTAATTACATCAGTTTGGAACTTTTCAAATTCGTGCATTGTTTCAACTGGAGGTACATTTATATCCTTGGCAAGAAAAGTTTCAGAGATTTTCATACCTGGGGTAATAAATTGATTGTCTACTAGATTAACTGCAATACTTCCTAGGAAACTGGACTCTGAGTGCATTCCATTTTTTTTCACAAAGGACAGAGGTGGGATCAGAGGATCTAATTTCTCCATATGTGGCAGTGATGCATCATGTTGCTTTTGGAAAGTATCACTCTTCTCGAGGACTATCTTGGTGCTTAAAAAGGATCAATTACCATATCCTTGTGTTTTTGTGGTGCTTAAAATTTTAAGGTGTATGGTAACCTACTCTTACCAAGACTGGATAGTGAATAACCTTGTGCCAAACCTTTTTTTGTGTCTATCCTCTCAAACCTTTTTAAATCTAGTGTTTCTCTTCTTTCATCCTTGTGTGGCTTAGATTGAACATGGCCACTTGCATCCTCCCTCGGGGTGGCTCCACTCATTAACTTTTCAACACCGTGTTGCTTTGGTAAAACACTTGGACAAACCACATGCGATGCCAAACCTTTCCTCTTTACCTAGAGTGGCACTAAAAAAGTAATATGGGCATTCTCATAGACTTTAAAAGCAGACTTTAAAAGCATCTCTTTAGTATTTTGTATGAGAAACTGACATAAAGTGCTAGTTCCTCTAGTGGTGTGACACATGTCCACTCATCAATGAATTTAGAGGTAGGCATTTTGGGTGGAAATTGAGGGACCTTTCCTCCCAAGTGGGTTCCATTCTATCTCATCCTCCTCCTTAAGGGTGGAATATCCTCACTCAGGTTTCCCAAACTTCTAAAGTTGTTTAGGATTTTTATATTCTGGATTGAAAGATCAATGTTATTTTGGGCCAACCAGTTTACAATCCTCCTCATTACATCAACTATTCTTAAATAAGGATCATCATATTCTACCACATTCTAGTTTGGAGGAGATATAGGCTAATCCCCACCTTCTGATCAATATAGAATTTTCTCACTATGTGTGGATCATCCACAATCCCCTCTGGGATAACCATAATTTTTAGTCTATTATCTATGAAAGGTCATTCTGGAAAAATCCCTTAATCATACTACTTAATCGAATTCTTCCTCATCCCTACAGTTCATCCAGTAATCCTTGAAATGGGGCTCATGCTCAAAGGTATTTGCAATGTTGTTAAACACCCATCTAATGTCATAATTAGGCCTTGCCTCAAAATTTTCCATATCAAATTTCTGCATTTCCTCTTCAATAAATCTAGCCTTTATGATGGAAGGGCATGAATACCTTCCAATTCGAATAGGAAATTTGACATTTGTTTTATGCCTCCTAGTAATTATTTTATGCATAGGTGTCAACTGCCTTGCTAGTTCACATAAAATCAATTTATCATCTACATACCTAGGCAACTTATATGGTTTTCCTCAAAACCACTAACTCTTATGTAAGTGAACTTTTTATATTGGATGAAGCAACATCCATATTCCAAAATTACTTGTCTAGCTTGTTCAGACATCCTATATTGTCCCCACTCTGGCTTGAAAAGAAAATGATTGGGGAAAAGAAAGTATCATTAACTAACCTTAAATTCCCACTCCAGTTGATCAATTGTGTTAGGGAAATATCTCATGCATTTGGCACTACTTGAAATCTGCACATGGTGACAAACCCAGAAGTGTCTATTCCCAACAACATTGTAGATTAGGTAAGTCATCATGTAAAATTCTAGCTCTGAATTGTCACCCATCTCAATTCTCACTGCTAAGGTGACCATGTGATCATGGAGTGCATCTACAATGAAATTTTCCCAACAGATGCTCCCTTTTCTCTCCAGAATAATCCATATGTATGTAGTCATCCATTCTTTGAATTCATTTACGGTTTCTAAACCTACCATTCGACTTAGCAACACAATGACATCTTCAACCTCCTCAACAAATTGTGCCCTAACTATCTTTTTAGGGATTCTAGCTGTTGTCTTCTTCGTAATAAGCCATTTTGTATTTATCATCTTGACATAGTCCTTCTTCTTTGTTTCATAATCTTGCAGAGCTAATTTGATGGCAATGGTGATTGGGTTGGTGATTACAAGAAACTTTAGCATTATTCTAATGCTACGTATGTGTCAAATTCAAAAGTGCATCCCTATTCCCATCTAATACTTCCCTCTTTTAGGATCATAATTCATAACACAATACCACACCAATTTTGGGAAATGAACTGCTAGTGGGATAGCACCT
The DNA here is from genome assembly GCA_018340775.1 of Taxus wallichiana var. yunnanensis. Taxonomy (NCBI): domain Eukaryota; kingdom Viridiplantae; phylum Streptophyta; class Pinopsida; order Cupressales; family Taxaceae; genus Taxus; species Taxus wallichiana. Next base: position 191,412,444 of record CM031235.1, read on the forward strand.
GCTAAAGCAATACGACTATCTGAATTTCCTTAAGGGATTCACTCTTATGGGGACTATTAAGCCTCTGAAGAAAATCATCTAGATCAACACACATCAAGTTTGTGTCTGTAATCTTTTCCAAATCACTCGTGACCCCAAACACAACTGAAAATGAAGATGGAATAGTTTTCATTGTTCAAAACCCTAACTTTCCTTTAAACCAACCTACCACTGAAAGAGAAATACAAGAGTTTCAAATCTCTTACCAATCCATTCATGAATCCCTAAGAAATTTAAAACCAAACCAACAACTTTGTAATTCCTCAGGTTCACAATTGTAGCTCTATAGCTAAATGACGCGATAATTCTTTGCGAAAATCACAAAGGTAGCAACAAAAATCAAGACAATTGGTACATAAATACAAAAGCATTCACATGCTTTAAAAAATCCTTGATTTGTGTAGAAACATTAATAGCAGTAGAAATAAATGCAATGCATCATGACCGTTTGATCGTTGTTCAGTAATTTTAAAAATAAGTTGTCCACGTGGAATGAAGCATTTCACTATCACGGGCTCGGGGACACCCTTTGTAATTTTTAGCATTAGAGAATTTACACATCATTGGAAAATTTGACCCGCCCATCCGCCTTTTGGTTTTCAATACTGGCTTGACATGTGGTCACACTTGAATGATAGCATGGTTGCAGTAATTTTTTTACAATTTTATCTCACTTCCTTTTCAAACCAAAAATTCTTGATTTCCCCCGACCCGCATCTTTGCCTTTTGCATCTAAGTAACCACGTGTCTTTTGCGGGTTTTGGGAAATTTTTACCCTTTTACTCATTTCTTCTTAAATGTACAAAGCTACAAATATGTACCACCTCCCTGCATCTACTCCAATTGTGACACATGTACATTACCTGACACTAATCAAGAAATTTTTCAAATTACCTTCTGACTACGAATATTCGGAGAACATTTATCAATGACGGGGCTGATTTCACATTTTATGAATGTGAGAGAAAATTATGAGTTTACAAATTTGACCCACCACACTACAATCAATTGGGAACTACCATGTATCAATGGGCAATGGGAGATAAAATTCAAATAAAAGACACTACCCAAAAGCAATTTACAAAAAGTGATCCCCCAAACTCTAGAACTTAAAACACAATAGCTTTCTATAATAAACTACTAGACAATGCACATTCAATCATGATCCTCGACTGAAAAAGAGGAAAGACTAAACCATGAATAGAAAAACCACAAAGTTGACTCATACCTCAACAAGGAAAGAAAAGAAATATAGTAGAAAATGATGGAAAATCTTAACCAAATAAGGGCGAGATTAATTCGAGCACCAACACTTTCTTCACAGATGCCCTAGTTCACAAGATCTCTTCAATCTCGTAATTGCAAGGTAAATAATAACGTGCCCAACTTCATATTTATAGTTTTTTCCACCTTTCCAAAGAATAAATTCTACACCACCTACTGATGTACTTAGCATTAAATGTGGATTTTCTGCTAAATCCGACCTTAAGCACCCTTACCCATGAGCCCAATCCTACATAAAACCTTCTACAACCTTCTAGAATGCATAAAATCCTTACTAGCCAAAGACTCTTACATGCATCTCTGTAGCACCGAAGGCACTTCTTCTATCCTTCATATGATTTTTTCCCTTGCTACCTCATGTTGTTCCTATGTTTCTTATCCTTTGTATGTGGTATTTGTTAAGCTATCTTGACACCAAAATTCTTATCCACCATTTTCATGTACATTCTTCTATCTTCTGTGCCTTAAATCCTTTCATTCGGGCTATAAAATTTTTACTTCCAGCTTGTATCGTACTTTGAAGTACTCCCTTCACATTACTCCACCCCACACTAAAATGGATGTGTGATGCTCTGTGCATACACAACATTTTTGAAAGTAATAAGTGGTTACTGGCACACAAGGCATAAAATAAAACAAAAATAAAGGAACAAGAAATGAGAAAGGGAAACACAAGGAAAGGAAATGCATAAAGGGAAATCCTAAGCTACTAGCAATACTGCCTTATTTACAAACACAAGGAATAATTATTTATAGTAGTACTTCAACCTACTCCCATTGAAATGGCCAGGTAACCTCATCCCATCTAATTCTTGTAATTAGTAAGCACCGAGTCAAGGATGTACGATATGATGTAAGGGCCCAACCAATGGACTTTCAACTTCCCATGATGGCACATAAACTTGGAATCATACAATAGAGCCATATTCTTGACCTCAAACTTATTATTCTTGATATGATGATCATGTCATGCCTTTTTCTGGCCTTTTCAATCTTTTGAATCCATCTAGCAAGTGATCACCTTTCGTCCAACTGCATTAACTTGTCAATCCTTTCCTCGAGTGCTTGTTCATCAGCCAATCCTCTTGCATGCGCTATATGCAGTGATGGTAACATGAATTTAACTAGAAAAATAGCCTCCGCACCAAACACCAATTGAAACGGTTTGGCCTTGTTTAATCTTTTGTAGGTTTTATTATATGCCCATAGAACTGTCGATACCTTGTCATCCCAATCTTGTCTTCCAACATCCAATTTTTTTGTTAGAGTGTGACTTAGTATCGTGTTAAACACTTCATTGGTTTCATTCGCTTGAAGGTGATAATAGGTGGTCTTGTGATGGGCCTCATAAATTCTACTAACATAATCCTGACTATTTCATTAAGAAATGTGTGCCCCTATCACTTATCAAGCTCAAAGGACATCCATACCTACTAATTATGTTCTCCCATAAGAATTTGGAAGTTGTTGTGGTGAAATCCCTTATAGGTGCTCCCTCTACCCATATTATCAAGTAATTAGTGAAAGTAATTATATACCTGAACCAATCCTTTGCACGGCTAGTGAAATTGGTCCTACAAAGTTGATTGCCCATTTTTCAAATGGATCTGCACTAGCTATCGGACCCACCGGCATCTCATTCCTCTTTTAGGTTTTCAAGGCACCGACAATAGTCATAATCCTTGCAAAACTGAATACAATCCTGGTAGATGCTTTCCCACTAGAGCCTTATGAGTAGAATATTCTATGTGGTTGCATTTCCTACATAGTGCCCTCCTATAATCCTACCATGTGCTTCCTCCATAATCGACATGCACTCATGTTCTAATACAAATCAACATAGAATATCATCACAACATAACTTGTACAGATCTCCACTAATCAACATGTAAGGCATGACATGTATTGCTAATTTTTTTCTCTAAAGCCTTCATCTCATCCAGCACCACACATGTTTTAAGAAACACTACAATATTATTCAATTCATAGGGTACGTGCCATAACCTAAAGAGTTGCGTGTCTAGCATGGTATCCTCAATGCTCTGCGTGCCCTCTCCCGAGTCAATCCTTGATAAGTGGTCAAGCCTTGAATTAATTTTTCCCATTTTTACCACTTTTAAAAAATTAAATTCTTAAAACAACATGACCCAACGACATATGCGCCCTTGTAGTGTAACATCCCCATTTTAAAACACCAGAACAAGGGAAATTTTTTTTTTTTTTTTTAATAAATATAACGTTCTCTGTTATGAATTATAAAATTCAAACACACGTTCAAGATTTAATAATTGTTCTCTGCCCAAACAACACAGTTTGGATCATACAATTTCTTTTTAAAACGAATGTTCCCTGTTCACATATTTACAATATGGAACACACATTCAATGCCATTCAATCTTATAACAGATTCTATATGCTGCTGTAAATGACTCGATGAACTGCCGATCTTCCATTTTCATGGCTCGGAGTTTCAACGATCCTTCATTTCATGACTCGGCAACAACCGATCCTTCATGTTCATGACTCGGCAACAACCGATCCTTCATGTTTGTTTATGCATAGTATATTTTATATACTTGTTCTCATAACCTTCCCCGGTTATCGAAGTGATCCATTTAAGAAGCCTATCTGAATATCTGTTACTGATATTCATCTGACATCCTGCATCTTAAATTAAGTGATAAGGACAACGCAACCAGCAATTGCGATACTTTGGCCAAATATTTTCACATGCTTTGCATGATCATATTCCTGAATGTGATACACATCTACAGAATACGTCCTTCACTTCACTTCACCTGTTATCTAGAATGGTCTTTCCTGGTTCCTACCAGTCCTCATCGTTTAAGTTCCGTTTTTAACTTTCGATTCCAGCTAGTAATATGGACGGGTATAGGAAGGCACTCCTGGTAACTAAAGATACGCAGACATACGGTGTCGTTACCCCACGACTCCATGTGTCTGATTATCTTTAGTATTCTGAGTCACTCCGTATACCGAGATCATACCCTATCTCCACCCCAACTAAGATCTACACTTTCAGCCTATGTATTCTCAATGTTTTAATTCGGGAGGGCATTACTATATGTCACTGCAACATTGTGTCGTCATGAAGACCCCGTCTTCATGAAGACACCTTCTTTATGTTGGCGTATGCCAATGTCTCGCAGAATTCCTCCCATCGAGAATACACATCCCGCCCAAGTGACTTAGCCACGAGTTAATAGTTAAGGCAATTTTCAGCATCCATGCGATCCTTGATCCTCGTTTCAACATTTGCGAGTTGTATATAACTAAGAGGGACTAAAGCTGTCCATTAGTTTTCCAAGTATCATCTCCTTCGTATCGAAGGGCTACATTTCCTTACTTGGTTTATTTCTTAATCATTGGATTAAGCGTGCATCAACGGACATAATAAGTTTAACCTATTAAACTTAGCCAAGATGTTTCAAGCTCGCAACTAATTTCAGAATATTAACTTATTAGACGTCATTCAAGCGAGGTCTAAACTTGAGAAATGTATTCATTATTCTCCTTAACGTTACATAGTTAAGGTCCATTGGTTATGGATATATGTGTCTTATATCCTTTATTCTGAATTTTATCAAACGGGATCATTAATGAGGTTCGAAAACGAAGTTCGAATACTCCCAATTTAAATTGGTATTCCTTAGCTCCTAAGCTAATCCTGAATACCCTCTGATTATAAAATCATATTCTTCTTAATCCTTTTTAATGTCAATTCAAAATTCATCTTTACCCAAGTATGAATTAATTGCATTGTTCAACTTAAAAGTTGTATTTAAGTAAGAATAGATATCAGTTTCAATTCAGCATCCATCCAAGGACTATGAAACAATTCCAAATCAAGAATTAACATCTTATTCCCAATTTATATATCAATATCAAATTGATATAATTATTGAAAATATCACACTTGAATCGTATTCAATATTTCAAGTCATAATTTGTACATTTGCCAATCCAAGCTGATTGGGTGTAGTTTATACAAAGCATCCATACAACTCATGGACAGAAGAATATATTTTCTTCGTTCACAATTCCTCAAAGAGGAATAAAAGCAACAGTTACAATTTAATTTACATTTAATCAAGAGGCATCAGAAAACAGCCACGTCTTCATTCTAATCAAATTCCATCTGCAAAATGAATTGCACGGATCGATTAAATGGCTGAGCACATTAAGCACTTATCCTTAAAATAAGATGCTTCAACTAACTGTTTCAATAAAAGAACCCTGCTTTTATGAAACGACAGCAAAACATCAATCTCAAAATAGGCACAAAGGAGAGATCAGCATAACAACTGAACTATCAGAAAAAAATATCATCACAACCACCAATTTCGCTGTCCCGTTTCCACATAATCATTGCAAGTATCAATTTACAAAATTTGTAAAGTTAGGAATTCAAGTAAGCTTCTTTGCCTATACAAAGATGATTATCTTTTCCATGCCTTTCATTAATAAAAAATGCAAAGGATGAAACTAACTGAATATAAATCCATTACTTTCCTTTCCGTTCATGAAGCATGTTAAATTTAAAGCATTCAAGTACAAACAAGAAAGCGAACAGCAATGCATATAGTAGCTCCCATCTAAGCACTATAAAAGTCATCCTTCACGAATTCGAATTCCAACTAAATGAAAGAGAAAGATCATTCTTCTAAAACATTCGTTCATATCTCTATTTCCTTCCACATGACTGTCCTAAAAGTGGAATCCAAATGAAATTCAATTTAAGATACTTGATTGAGTGAAACTTACAAAATCCACTCGTAATTCACTTTCGGGCAAAGTGAGAATAGTTTCATCTATAAACTGATTTAAAATGAAATCAAGAAGAATTCATCATCCATATCCATATTTCTTTTGATTCAGACTCATATAAAGATCCGAAACAGATTAGTACAACATTCGGTACATCCGAGATCAACAATATAAGGTTACATACCATATATTTGCCATAATAAAGAAAATCATATTTCTTTATTGCATACTAAATGAAATAGTATTTCAATCATGCAATCACTTAATCACATAATGATCTAATTCTTAGTAACGTACCCCGTTCAGAATAATATTTATTCATTACTGTTACCTACAGCAATCCATTATTCACATGACGATGAATTTCATCAGGTTAGAACAGCAGGCAGAAAACAAAGAATTCATTCTCTTTTAATTTCACTATGAAACATCATTTTTTCAAAGCGAAATCGAACACCTAATCCGTGTTCATCTCAAACAAGACATGACTTATTATAAGGATAACGAGAACAGCCGTTCTTATCAAAACAAACTCTCAAGCTCATCGCTCAATCCAATACAACAACTACTCGTATTCAATCTGTTCATACTTCTATAAGAACAAACCCGAACAGATGTTAATTGCATAAGCTCAGTACAACTAGAGCAAACTAAAAAAAAACAAATTAGATCCCAATTTTTTTATTTCCACAAAAATCAAATCAAGTTAGCACTCTTCCAGATAGTTCAACCAGAATAACAAACCTCAACCACAAAACACAATGAAATCCATTTTTCTATTATAGTAAATAGAAATATATATTCATTCTTTGCATAGAATTCAATCAAGTGGAAGCGTGTCGGTGAGTTCATATAAGAAGACCAAACAACATTATATAACACGGTGAAATCACCTTATTCTTTCAACAAGGAGAACGAAATCCAGAGATAACTTTAAGATGGAAAAACAATTGTCTTTTTCCTTATTCCACGAATACCCAATACGTATTCGCTTAGTTTCTACTCAAGAAGAGGTACAGAATGATATTATTGCTTAAACTTCCTATGGTTCGAGTTCAATTACTCACAGTAAACTCGAATGCCACTTCCATCCAAAACCCAAACAATACAAGAAGAAGGGTCTACTTTCTCAAAAGAAAATTCTATAAGAACTACTTCATCAATCATTATTCTCTTCCTTTCCGTTTGTTAATAATACACGGTTGTTCAGAAGTGGAAACAACTCATAAAAAGAAAGTGTACAGTCACAATATATATATATATACCTATATATAATCAATAAATTTTCCCTTACTGTCAAACGTCCAGCACACGGGAAGATACATCATTCAAGAATTACAAGACAACAAAACTCAGCAGTCAAGACAATATTTCCCTATTGTTTCCAAAATGACAGCAAGATTCAATGAAACCCATTTCATAGAAATATATACGACTGTATCTCCACTTGTCTCTTTTTGTTTACATGCACGGACAGTTCCTCATATAACAGCAAGAAAAGATTGTATTTAAAGAACAATTTCACCATAAGGCGATTGCACAGTCTATTCCATTTTCGAACAACACGAACAGTGAAAGGAATATCCACATTTCAACCATTTATACAATCTTCATTCAATACTAAAAATCATTTCCAACACGATTCGAGCAAGAACAAATCAAGGCAGAGCAACCAGAATCAAATCTCATTAACATTTCCCAAAGAAAAGAAGCAAGAACCAATAAAATCCATCTCCAATCAACTCAACAACAATCATGCAATCCCAACCCAAGAGCAGGGTTGTTTTAATGAAACATTTAATCAAAGCAAAGATTTTAAAGAGAAGGGCTTAACGTGCCTGTATTCTCTCTTCCAGAACTCGAAGAAAACGTTGCTTGCCACGTTTTCTTCCACAATCGGCAACACAAGATTCAAAAGGCTCAGAACTCCCTTCCTTCTTCGGCTTATTATCGATGACCTCAAATCTTTAGGGAAAATGTCAAATGCAAGAGCTGGTTGTGAGTGAATTTCAGACCAAAGAAACCAAATGCGAGAGCAACTTTTCAAAAGGCTCGAACCAACAAAAATGAAAACCAATTCATTCGACCTAGGTCTTAGTTAAACCTTAGGTTTTAGAATTTAGATTTATTTTCCTTTTTTTTTTTGTAATTTAAAAATCCACTTAGGATAGTAGTGTAGGATGTATGTTAGGCCTTAGGGTTAGTTTAGGTTTAATTCACACTAACCACTAACACTAACAACTTCCTTCCAGCCCCTTACTAACATCCACGTTAACGCAGAGCAGGACGTTCCGTCCTTCAGATTACATGCCAAGGCCACCCGTGTCCAGGCGTTTCTCGCCCCACGAGGTCCCGAATTCGACAGTACAGGGTTCAAGAATCGAACCCCTATCGTTGGCATTTTCGTGCTAGCTATTCACACCTGTAATCAGGCGCTGCACGCTCATAATAATCCTAGTCCAATTCGAGTGTGAATTAACATAGAAACACAAGAGGACCTCAGCATACTTGAATCAATGGAATTGATTCAGGGTATGCTGTCAATCAGCACAAGAGCAAGCAATTATACGACAATCTGTCGTCACATCAGCAAACACACAAGTACAATATTTGCTGTCCCATGCAATAAATCACAGTATGCAAGAATCCAAATTAGCAACACATTCTCTTAAGATCAAAACATATCTTAACATGTTTGCTTTCATTCCAAGAGCTATAACAGTATGTAAAACATTCACCAAGTTAACATACAAAATCAGAGTGTTACATTCTTCCCTCCTTAAAGAATCATCGTCCCGATGATCAGATTAACAAATCAAGGAGTTCCTAGGACAAAGTTCAGTTATTGTCCTTTCATTCATAAGTTCATACCAAAAACAGATTCTCTCTTAAAAACAATGTTTTAAGACAACTGTACAATAGACTAATAATTGTCTAAATTTGGTAAAATTTTCAGTTCTCTGAATTTCAAATTCAGTTAAACAGATGTGGAAAAGTAGATCTCATTTCTTCGAGATTCTCCCAAGTTGCACTTTCTTCGCTGAACTGGTCCCACTGGACCTTACATTGGTTCACTTCGCGATTTCTCAAGTACAACTGGCGAGTTCCCAACACTCGAATGGGCTTAACCACGATTATTCCTGGGTCTTGGACCTGCAAGGAATTCCAATTTAGCACATGGGATAAATCTGTCACGTATTTCTTAAGCAAAGAAATATGAAAAACATCATGCATTTGAGACAAAGCAGGAGGTAATGCTAGACGATAAGCTACAGGGTTGATTATTTCAATAATTTCAAAAGGTCCCACGTAATGTGGTGACAACTTGGTAGCCTTGCCAAAGGTTATGGAGCTCTTTTTCGGCTTCACCCGAAGAAAGACCTTCTCTCCAAGTTTATAATGCCTGTCAACCCGCTTCAAGTCTGCATAGCTCTTCTGCCTATTGGCAGCCTCCTTTAGATGTTCCCGAATCATTTTGATTTGCTGTTCCATTTCCATAAGGATTTCTGGCCCAATTACCTCTCTGTCCTCAACGCTGTCCCAGCTGATAGGGGTTCTGCATTTTCTCCCATATAATGCTTCAAAGGGCGCCATTTTTAAAGAGGCATGATAGGTGTTATTGTAAGCAAATTCTACCAGCGGAAGGTATTCCTCCCATTTATACTGCTGGTCCATGCAATACATCCTTAGCATGTCCTCTAAAACTTGATTAACTCTCTCAGTCTGTCCATCCGTTTCTGGATGATATGCAGAACTGAAGTTTAATTTAGTTCCCAAGGCTGCATTAAGCGTTTGCCAAAACCTTGATGTCATCCTCGGATCTCTGTCCGATATGATTAATTCCGGTATTCCATGCAACCTGAAGATTTCATGCACAAATCTTCTTGCTAAAACTGGTGCATCGTCCTTCAAATTACCAGCAATGAAGTGTGCCACTTTGGTCAATTTGTCGACTACAACCAGGATAATGTCATGTTTATTTCTTGACATAGGCAATCCTTGAACGAAATCCATCGTTATCACTTGCCACTTATACTGCGGAATGCTGTGGGGATACAATAATCCAGAAGGGTGCATATGTTCCGCTTTAACACGCTGACATTCCAAGCAGTGTGTTACAAACTCTACCACATCCTTTTTCATTCCCTTCCAAAAATATTGCTGCTTAAGATCAGCGAGCATTTTTGTAATGCCAGGGTGCCCAGAAAAAGGTGAATTATGGAATTCAGTTAGCAATTTCCCTCTTAAGTCATTTGCCACAGGTACATATACCCTGTTTTCGAACCTCAGAACTCCTTCGTTATCAAAACGAAACCCTTTATACCTGCTGTCCTGCGGGTCTGCAACAAGTGCTGATTTGACTTGCTGAAAATAGGGATCTGATTCCAAGGCATCTTTTACCTCATCCTTAAACTGAGTTCTTAACGTTATAAGAGCAGAGATATGCTTCCTTCGACTCAGAGCATCTGCTACTCTATTTTCCTTGCCCTTAATGTAGCTTATATCAAAATCATACTGAGACAGAAATTCTAACCATCTTCGTTGCCTTGCATTCAGATTTGGCTGAGTAAAAATATACTTCAGCCCCAGATGGTCTGTTTTTAATTCAAAGGGCTTGCCAAGGAGGTAATGCCTCCATATTTGAAGCGCATGTACTATGGCAGCGAGCTCAAGATCGTGTGGAGCATAGTTCTGTTCATGTAACTTAAGCTTTCTGCTTTCATAAGCGATAACATGGTTATTCTGTAACAGAATACCTCCAAGGCCTTCTCCTGAGGCGTCCGTTACAACCATAAAATCTCCATTTGGATCAGGTACAGTCAAAATAGGTGCTGTAGTTAACTGCTCCTTTAACTTTTTAAAGGCAGATTCACATTTGTCTGTCCAGATAAATTTCTTTTCTTTCTTTTGCAACGAAGTGATTGGGGCAGCAATTTTTGAAAAGTCCTTAACGAACTTTCTATAATATCCAGCCAAGCCCATGAAGCTCCTCACTTCGTGCACGTTCTTAGGCGCAGGCCACTCAGTTATAGCTGTGATCTTTGAAGGGTCAACAGCTATCCCGTCTTTGCTTATAACGTGTCCCAAATAATGCACCTCTGCATCATAAAAGGAACATTTGGACAGTTTGCCATACAACTTCCTCTTTCTTAAGATTTCCAGCACTATCCTGAGATGTTCTTGGTGCTCTTCGACATTTTTAGAGTATATAAGAATGTCGTCTAAGAATACAAGCACAAACTTGTCTAAGTATTCTTGAAAAATGTTATTCATTAGATTCATGAAGGCGGCAGGTGCATTAGTCAGCCCAAAAGGCAACACCGTGAACTCATAGTGCCCATACCTCGTTCTAAAAGCTGTTTTATGAATATCTTCCTCTTTTATTCTCAGCTGATGGTACCCTGACCGCAGATCTATTTTTGAATAGACTGATGCTCCTCGCATCTGATCAAACAGATCATCGATCCTTGGAAGTGGGTATCGATTTTTAATGGTTGCTTTATTCAGCATTCTGTAATCAATGCACAGCCTCAAGGTGCCATCCTTTTTCTTTACGAAAATTACCGGCGCTCCCCAAGGTGAGACGCTCGGTCTGATCAGCCCCTTAGTCAGAAGTTCTTGTAACTGAGCCTTCAGTTCTACCAGCTCAATGGTAGTCATTCTATAAGGTGCCTTAGATATGGGTTCCGTTCCTGGTTTGATCTCTATAGCGAAGTCAAACTCACGTTTGGGCGGAAGACCCTGCAATTCCTCCGGAAACACATCACGGAAATCCCTCAACAATGGATATCTTTCCATGAAATCATTATCTTCCTCTTCATTTTCTGTCATTTTTACCGCATACAAAGTGCAGCCTCTGTTTTTAGCCCTCTTTAGTTGCATAGCCGTCAGTTTCCTAACTGCAACTTCCCGTTTTACACCTTGAATGACTGCTGCTTTCTGCAGGTCATCAAGGCAACTGATTTGTTTTTCATAACAGTCAACCTTTGCCTTATGTTCAGCTAACCAATTAACTCCAATAATGATATCATATGATCCTAGAGGAGTGACATACAAGTCAACTTCGGTGGAGAAACCAGGCAGGTCAAGAATTGCCCCAAAAAGGCACATTTCGACTGTATGGACAACATTATTCCCATAATGCACTGTCCATGTTTTATCCATTCTCGCAGCCTTTCTTTTTAATTTCATAGCAAGTTCAGTAGAAATAAAACATTCTGTAGCTCCAGTATCAAAAAGTACAACTACAGGTTTACCGAATAACTTACCCGTAACTTCTATGGGCGTCACTTGCACCACATGTGTCATTAGACAACTGCAAAGCATGTATCCTATGCTGCTGTCCGCGATCATCCTTCTTCAGAGGACAGTGATTCGCATAGTGGTCCTTTCCACAGTTGAAGCATCCTCCAGCTGGCCCTTTTCTAGGTTCAAATTTATTACCAGCCTTAAAGTTATCGTTTTGGCTTCCATAGGACTTCTGTCCAATGCCATTAACTTTTGGGAAGCTGTTCCGCACGCTATTTACAGGTCTGTTCATCACAGGTTTCTTGTTGTTATCTACAACAATTTTATTTTTCACACCAAACCTTTTCCAAGGTCCCCTTTTTGGTGCAAGAGACGAAGAAGGATTGGGAATCTTCTTCCTTATCTCTTCCCTGTGAGCAGATATTGCTCTCAATTTCTGTTCCTGTCTGATTGCCTTTTCGACAACTCCATCCATGGTGGTTGGGCCGTGGACATCCACTTCGCCACCAATGATGGGATTCAATCCCATTATGAATTTCCGTATTCTGAACTTCTCGTCAGCTTGGTACTACGGCACATACTTAAGGAGTTTAGTAAACCCTTCCCAAAGATTCTCACACCGACATGCCCTTCCTTGCGACCGGTTGAAATTTAGTCATTTTCCTATCAAAATAGAGTTGAGGCAGCCATCTTTGCCTAAAATAACCCTTAAATTGATCCCAAGTTATGTCTGATTCGACAATATTCAGCTCAACCTTACGGTTGTCCCACCAGATGATGCTTCATGAGAAAGCCTGATATGCTCCCCATATTACTTTAGTCTCTTCGGAGAAGTTTCTTATTGCAAAGTATTTCTCCATTTCACTGAGCCAGTTCTCAGCTCCGTCCCCAAGAGTTGTTCCATCAAACTTTGGAGGACTTATTCTCTTTATATCATTTGTAAGTTCAGCTGCTAATCTTGCCCTTTTGTTTCAGGGGGATTAGGAGCAATTACATTATTATCATCAACACCCGGATTCCCTCCGTTGATGTTGTCCACAGGAGGTAGCTGATCATTTATTTCAGCTTCATTCCCCTCCTCTTCATTGCCCATTGACTGTTGTTCCAGTACAGTCAAACGATCCCTCGTATCAAGTAGGGCAGCAAGGATTTCATCCAGCTTTTGGGCAGTTGCTGCTTCTCCACCCTGCAACGGGTTATTCGCAGCATTCCCTCTTGTCCTGACCATTTTCTGTTCAATAAGAAAATGTAAACTTTATTAATAACGTGGACTCATTAGGTCCAAGAGCTGCAACCTTCAGCTCTGATACCAAGATGTAACATCCCCATTTTAAAACACCAGAACAAGGGAAATATTTTTTTTTTTTTTTTAATAAATATAACGTTCTCTGTTATGAATTATAAAATTCAAACACACGTTCAAGATTTAATAATTGTTCTCTGCCCAAACAACACAGTTTGGATCATACAATTTCTTTTTAAAACGAATGTTCCCTGTTCACATATTTACAATATGGAACACACATTCAATGCCATTCAATCTTATAATGATTCTATATGCTTTGCTATAAATGACTCGATGAATCGCCGATCTTCCATTTTCATGGCTCGGAGTTTCAACGATCCTTCATTTCATGACTCGGCAACAACCGATCCTTCATGTACATGACTCGGCAACAACCGATCCTTCATGTTTGTTTATGCATAGTATATTTTATATACTTGTTCTCATAACCTTCCCCGGTTATCGAAGTGATCCATTTAAGAAGCCTATCTGAATATCTGTTACTGATATTCATCTGACATCCTGCATCTTAAATTAAGTGATAAGGACAACGCAACCAGCAATTGCGATACTTTGGCCAAAGATTTTCACATGCTTTGCATGATCATATTCCTGAATGTGATACACATCTACGGAATACGTCCTTCACTTCACTTCACCTGTTATCTAGAATGGTCTTTCCTGGTTCCTACCAGTCCTCATCGTTTAAGTTCCGTTTTAAACTTTCGATTCCAGCTAGTAATATGAACGGGTATAGGAAGGCACTCCTGGTAACTAAAGATACGCAGACATACGGTGTCGTTACCCCACGACTCCGTGTGTCTGATTATCTTTAGTATTCCGGAGTCACTCCGTATACCAGATCATACCCTATCTCCACCCCAGCTAAGATCTACACTTTCAGCCTATGTATTCTCAATGTTTTAATTCGGGAGGGCATTGCTATATGTCAGCTGCAACATTGTGTCGTCATGAAGACCCCGTCTTCATGAAGACACCTTGCTGTAGCTGGCGTATGCCAATGTCCTGCAGAATTCCTCCCATCGAGAATACACATCCTGCCCAAGTGACTTAGCCACGAGTTAATAGTTAAGCAATTTTCAGCATCCACGCTGATCCCTTGATCCTCGTTTCGTTGCAGTTGTATATAACTAAGAGGGACTAAACTGTCCATTAGTTTTCCAAGTATCATCTCCTTCGTATCGAAGGGCTACATTTCCTTACTTGGTTTATTTCTTAATCATTGGATTAAGCAGTCCGTACCGACGGACATAATAAGTTTAACCTATTAAACTTAGCCAAGATGTTTCCAACTGCAACTAATTTCAGAATATTAACTTATTAGACGTCATTCAAACGAGGTCTAAACTTCGAGAAATGTATTCATTATTCTCCTTAACGTTATATAGTTAAGGTCCATTGGTTATGGATATATGTATCCTATAGCCTTTATTCTGAATTTTATCAAACGGAATCATTAATGAGGTTCGAAAACGAAGTTCGAATACTCCCAATTTAAATTGATATTCCTTAGCTCCTAAGCTAATCCTGAATACCCTCTGATTATAAAATCATATTCTTCTTAATCCTTTTTAATGTCAATTCAAAATTCATCTTTACCCAAGTATGAATTAATTGCATTGTTCAACTTAAAAGTTGTATTTAAGTAAGAATAGATATCAGTTTCAATTCAGCATCCATCCAAGGACTATGAAACAATTCCAAATCAAGAATTAACATCTTATTCCCAATTTATATAACAATATCAAACTGATATAATTATTGAAAATATCACACTTGTAACTGTATTCAATATTTCAAGTCATAATTTGTACATTTGCCAATCCAACTGATTGGGTGTAGTTTATACAAAGCATCCATACAACTCATGGACAGAAGAATATATTTTCTTCGTTCACAATTCCTCAAAGAGGAATAAAAGCAACAGTTACAATTTAATTTACATTTAATCAAGAGGCATCAGAAAACAGCCAAGCCTTCATTCTAATCAAATTCCATCTGCAAAATGAATTGCACGGGTCAGTTCAATGAACTGAGCACATTAAGCACTTATCCTTAAAATAAGATGCTTCAACTAACTGTTTCAATAAAAGAACCCTGCTTTTATGAAACAACAGCAAAACATCAATCTCAAAAAGCACAAAGAGAGATCAGCATAACCACTAAACTATCAAAAATATCATCACAACCAGCCAAGGGACTGCTGTCCCGTTTCCACATAATCATTGCAAGTATCAATTTACAAAATTTGTAAAGTTAGGAATTCAAGTAGCTTGCTGCCTATACAGCATACAGTTATCTTTTCCACGCCTTTCATTAATAACAAATGCAAAGGATGAAACTAACTGGATATAAATCCATTACTTTCCTTTCCGTTCATGAAGCATGTTAAATTTAAAGCATTCAAGTACAAACAAGAAAGCGAACAACAATGCATATAGTAGCTCCCATCTAAGCACTATAAAATTCATCATTCACGAATTCCAGAATTCCAACTAAATGAAAGAGAAAGATCATTTTTCTAAAACATTCATTCATATCTCTATTTCCTTCCACATGACTGTCCTAACAGTGGAATCCAAACGAAATTCAATTTAAGATAACAGTTCAGAGTGAAACTTACAAAATCCACTCGTAATTCACTTTCTGGCAGTGAGAATAGTTTCATCTATAAACAGCTTTAAAATGAAATCAAGAAGAATTCATCATCCATATCCATATTTTTTTTGATTCAGACTCATATAAAGATCCGAAACAGATTAGTACAACATTCGGTACATCCGAGATCAACAATATAAGGTTACATACCATATATTTGCCATAATAAAGAAAATCGTATTTCTTTCGCTGCATACTAAACAGAAACAGTATTTCAATCATGCAATCACTTAATCACATAATGATCTAATTCTTAGTAACGTACCCCGTTCAGAATAATATTTATTCATTACTGTTACCTACAGCAATCCATTATTCACATGACGATGAATTTCATCAGGTTAGAACAGCAGGCAGAAAACAAAGAATTCATTCTCTTTTAATTTCACTATGAAACATCATTTGTTCAAAACGAAATCGAACACCTAATCCGTGTTCATCTCAAACAAGACAACTTATTATAAGGATAACAGAACAGCCGTTCTTATCAAAACAAACTCTCAAGCCTGTACCGCTCAATCCAATACAACAACTACTCGTATTCAACTGTTCATACTTCTATAAGAACAAACCCGAACCAGATGTTAATTGCATAAGCTCAGTACAGCTAGAGCAAACTAAAAAAAAAACAAATTAGATCCCAATTTTTTTATTTCCACAAAAATCAAATCAAGTTAGCACTCTTCCAGATAGTTCAACCAGAATAACAAACCTCAACCATAAAACACAATGAAATCCATTTTTCCATTATAGTAAATAGAAATATATATTCATTCTTTGCATAGAATTCAATCAAGTGGAAACTGTGTCAGCAGTTCATATAAGAAGACCAAACAACATTATATAACACAGTGAAATCACCTTATTCTTTCAACAAGGAGAACGAAATCCCGAGATAACTTTAAGAAGGAAAAACAGTTGTCTTTTTCCTTATTCCACGAATACCCAATACGTATTCGCTTAGTTTCTACTCAAGAAGAGGTACAGCAATGATATTATTGCTTAAACTTCCTATGGTTCGAGTTCAATTACTCACAGTAAACTCGAATGCCACTTCCATCCAAAACCCAAACAATACAAGAAGAAGGGTCTACTTTCTCAAAAGAAAATTCTATAAGAACTACTTCATCAATCATTATTCTCTTCCTTTCCGTTTGTTAATAATACACGGTTGTTCAGAAGTGGAAACAACTCATAAAAAGAAAGTGTACAGTCATATATATATATATATATACCTATATATAATCAATAAATTTTCCCTCTTGTCAAACGTCCAGCACACGGGAAGATACATCATTCAAGAATTACAAGACAACAAAACTCAGCAGTCAAGACAATATTTCCCTATTGTTTCCAAAATGACAGCAAGATTCAATGAAACCCATTTCATAGAAATATATACGACTGTATCTCCACTTGTCTCTTTTTGTTTACATGCACGGACAGTTCCTCATATAACAGCAAGAAAAGATTGTATTTAAAGAACAATTTCACCATAAGGCGATTGCACAGTCTATTCCATTTTCGAACAACACGAACAGTGAAAGGAATATCCACATTTCAACCATTTATACAATCTTCATTCAATACTAAAAATCATTTCCAACACGATTCGAGCAAGAACAAATCAAGGCAGAGCAACCAGAATCAAATCTCCTTTTCATTTTCCCAACGAAAAGAAGCAAGAACCAACAAAATCCATTTCCAACTCAACTCAACAACAATCATGCAATCCCAACCCAAGAGCAGGGTTGTTTTAATGAAACATTTAATCAAAGCAAAGATTTTTAAAGAGAAGGGCTTAACGTGCCTGTATTCTCTCTTCCAGAACTCGAAGAAAACGTTGCTTGCCGCGTTTTTCTTCCACAATCGGCAACACAGTATTCCCAGCACTCCCTTCCTTCTTCAGGCTTATCAACAGCCTCAAATCTTCCAGGAAAATGTCAAATGCAAGAGCTGGTTCGACTGAACCAGACCAAAGAAACCAAATGCAGAGCAACTTTTCAAAAGGCTCGAACCAACAAAAATGAAAACCAATTTTTCCTCATGCTGTTTCCAAGGCGAGCTGGTCGCGAGGACAAAAACAATTAATGCATTAAAGGCTTTGCCTTTCTCCTTACTTTCCACGCCACCGCCACTTGGGTTGGCAAGCCTCCAAATTTCAAATTTTCCATGCAAATGAATTTAGCCATAACTTCCAAATGGATACCTCTATTTCCTTGCCTGTCCCCGCCAAAACTGGCGCCGTCCACGAAGGGACAGTTCATTTAATACCAATGAATGCCTCTTTCCCATCCTTATCCCTTTCCTCCCAAGGGTCTACGTACCCCCTTAGTTTAGGATTAGTTTAGGTTACATAATTCATTCGACCTAGGTCTTAGTTAAACCTTAGGTTTTAGAATTTAGATTTATTTTCCTTTTTTTTTTTTTTGTAATTTAAAAATCCACTTAGGATAGTAGTGTAGGATGTATGTTAGGCCTTAGGGTTAGTTTAGGTTTAATTCACACTAACCACTAACACTAACAACTTCCTTCCAGCCCCTTACTAACATCCACGTTAACGCAGAGCAGGACGTTCCGTCCTTCAGATTACATGCCAAGGCCACCCGTGTCCAGGCGTTTCTCGCCCCACGAGGTCCCGAATTCGACAGTACAGGGTTCAAGAATCGAACCCCTATCGTTGGCATTTTCGTGCTAGCTATTCACACCTGTAATCAGGCGCTGCACGCTCATAATAATCCTAGTCCAATTCGAGTGTGAATTAACATAGAAACACAAGAGGACCTCAGCATACTTGAATCAATGGAATTGATTGGGGTATCTTGTCAATCAAGACAAGCAAGCAATTATACGACATGCATGCTGTCGTCACATCAAACAAACACACAAGTACAATATTTGCTGTCCCATGCAATAAATCACGATGCAAGAATCCAAATTAGCAACACATTCTCTTAAGATCAAAACATATCTTAACATGTTTGCTTTCATTCCAAGAGCTATAACAATATGTAAAACATTCACCAAGTTAACAGTGTTAGTAATTCTTCTAAGGGTGCGGACGATCTTGACATATCTTTTGATGAACTTCCTATAGTACCCCGTATGGCCAAGAAATTCATGCACCGTGCTCGATTAGTAGGCTCTCCCAATCCCACAATAACATCAACTTTGGTAGGATCCACTAACAAGCCTTCCTTACATATGATATGTCCTAACAGGGTTCCAAATGGAGTAGTAAAGACACACCTATTAATGTTGAGGGATATCCTCAACTAATGACATATTTTGAACATCAACCTCAAATTTTCACAATGGTCTTTTATCATCCCATACACCGTCCAGTCATCTAGGTAGACTTGAATAAATTTATGGATGAATTCCTAAAACACCCGTACCATGATGCGCAAGAACATAGTAGGTGCATTCTTCAATCCAAAATGCATGACTGTGTAGGAAAATCTTTCCCACTCAGTGGAAAAAGTTGTCTTTCTCTGGTCTTCTTTTGCAATCTTGACTTGGTGATACCCTAAGAACCCATCCATGAAGGAATAGACCTCACGCCCAGCTACACCTTCCATAATTTCTTTAGTGAATGGGGTTGGAAAAGGGTCAATGACACACACTATGTTCAATTCCCTGTAGTCAACACAGATCCTTATCCTTCCTTCTTGATACTAATGACCATTGGGCTTATCCACTCTGATTCCTCCACAGCTTCAATGATGCCTGAAGCGATCATATTGTCTATCTCTTCCTTGAACCATATGCACAAGTTCGGATTCATCCGATAGGGTCTCTTCGAATCGTGCATGCACCTTCCTCAAAATTTATCCTCATCACCCCTAAGGAATGGTGAACGCCTTTGAGCACATGGTACCACGTGGGAATAGATCCTGATACTTGTGAAACAGATCAATGATCTTTGAGACCTCTGTTTTTACCAATAATCCCCAATGATAGCTTCCTTAGGTTCCGCCTTTGAACCAAGGTTAACTTTCTTTATTTTTAAGGGTTCATGGTAGGTGCGTACTCACTCATCAGCGTTATCCATGACTTTGCGCATACCTTCATAATGGTTAACATCTAGACTTTCCATTTCCTCACCATCTACTACATAGACCATTTTTCCTTTTTCCTTTTCAATGCACGCGTGCTCAAGTTGTATCTCTTCTTATTCCTCTTCATCGAAATGCGTCTCCAAACTAGGTTCACCCAGTAATTCTAGTAACCTATCTTCTACCATAGCACTATCTCCCATTGTAAGGCACTTGAATACTTACAATGCCTTATCCACTGATGGATTTATACTTTGGTACTCAAAATCTTGAATGAGCTCAACTGCCAACTCCTATCAATTCCCTGTCTGATGGCATATCTACGAGTGAATATACCATGTGTGCACACAACCTTGTAAGGTAAAATATAACTTATGTACCCATAATGAAGGTGGTACAGCTTATTTTCCTTCCATACATGGGCCTTCTCACATGCTTGGATATGGGAAGAGGTGGGTTCTTTGTCATGGTAGTCTTAGATAACAGTTGGTGCTTTTCTTCTACATAACCTTATAGAGAATGTGACTCTTACCTCATGCCACTCTATGAGACTTTCGTGATGTGTTGCCCACCAACATGCTACACTCCCGAGAAAGTCATAATTGAGCATACTTCTCCTTTTTTCCTCATTTTTGTAGTGCCCACTTCCCTTTGGCACCTTTTATTACCGATCATGAGATTGTAGACTATATGATGTGAGACATTTTAATAGTTTTGATTTAGTATGGTGTTAGATGTCGGATCTCGGATTATTGCGAATCTAATTATATATAATTCATGGTGATTATTAGAGACACTCATTTGTGGATGATGATATACTATTGACATCGATGTTTAATGGAAGTTATTCGGATATGTGATTTTGGAGATTATGAATAAACCTAGAAAAGAAAAAATTATTTGATGATGATATAGATATCGATATAAATTGTAAATGATTTTGTTGATTGCCTTGGTGATTGTTGTGATTCATATGTATAGATGATTTTATGATTTTATTATATATTCATTTTGGACATTCTGATATGGCCATGAGGCCGAAGGAGGTATTTGTGTTTTACAGGTTTAAAATATCACAACAGACATCGGGGGATTGGAGACAAACCAAAGTGGAAATCTAGGTGAATTTGACAAGGTCACCATGGCAACTTGTTTTGTGTGTGTGTTGTATTTTGTTAGAGATTCCCATGGGGGATCATCTTTACATGTGACCATGGGTTTGTGTATTTTATTAATGTGGTAAAATGTTATTGTTGTATGTATTTTATCAGTAATGTATTCCTTACGTGATGCCCCGGTTAAAACAACCCACTTGAGACCCATGTACAACCTAGGTTTAGTTAGAAAATTATGGAATATTTTTTTATTAGGAGTTAACGACCAAAGTCTTAGAGAGTTAAATTCAACCGATAACTTATCCCATAATAATAATTATTGATTTCACATTATAAATCAATAAATGTAATAGTTCCACACCTAGCTTAAATCTCTCTAAGGGTTAATTTAATTACTGATTTAATTGACATTTTAACTAAAGATTTCTTGATTAAATTTTAGGGTTAAGGGACCCAAAACAATTAAATACCCAAGGTACTTAATTTCCACGAACAAAGACATGAGTAGGATTAAATTACAATGAGGAAGGGAATACATATTTAAAACAATAGAGTAAGGTCTCACTTACCCACTCCCGGAGCTTGATTAGGAGTGTCTGCAACTAGGTTGTTAGGCAACAACTACCACTAACAGGTTCCGGAACAACTCAAATCCACAAGAACAAACTTCTCTTATATTAACAATTCTCAGAGGTCACAAGGTCCAAAACTTAGGGCTAGAAGTTTTAGTTAGGTTTAGGGAGCAATTTGCCTCCATACCCAACTCTTTAACAGGATTAGATTTTCAACTTGATTTTTCCCCCTCTTAACACTTCCAAAATTTCCCTAAACCATTCCCAATGGATAGGAAATTTTCTCACCCTTCCAGTGATATAAAGAAGTCCTCCTAAATCCTCTAGAAAATCAAGATATGAGAAAGTAAAGTCTAGGAATCAAATTTTTCCCAAGGGGACACCTGTTAAGAGGAGGGAAAATCCCCTTTGGCGGGTCGTGGGATGGCTCTAGAAAATTTTCCATTGCATGGGAGAAATTTCCCAATTGTACCCACGCCTCTGCGGGACCTCCAAGGACATGTGGCAGCCTCTGAGTCATCTCTGACAACAAGGGAAGGAAGGACGAGGTGGTGGGAGAGTTTGGGGCATTTCACCCGATGGGAGAAAATTCAATTTGGCTTCCGTGCACCCGTGGGTCTACCAAGGACACGTAGCGTGCCCCAAATCACCGTGGGGAGAAGAGAGAAGGAGGACGCGAAATGGCGAGGTGATTAAGTGATTTTCACCGAAGACAATTTTTCCAAAGGTGACGGAGTTCTCCCTCCTCCGTTGACACCCCAAGGTGCCACATGGTTCCCTCACGGTTGGCTACGGGCCAGCGGGATAATTGGAAAAATTTTCCAAAATTTTAAAAAGATCAAAGGGCAAAAATATGTCGCGCCTCCGCCGCTGCCCCGTGAGGACACGTGGCAGCCTCTAGATTGCTGCAGGCCAGCGGAGGAAAAAGGAAAAATTTCCCGAACCAAAATTTTTCCAAAAATTTTCTAAGGCCAAAATGATGGGAAATTTTTGGGTTGTGGGCCCACCAGGAAAATTTTCCCAAATTTTCCCACCAAGGCCAAAAAACTTCAAAGTGCCATAACTTGAGCTAGAAAGCTCAGTTTTGGGAAAACGAGGACTTTTTGGAAAGCTATCGATGCCCTCTTTACATAGAAAATATCAATTTTACTTTTTGATAAGTTTTAAGGGGTCAATTTTGCAAAAAGGATCTTCAGGATTTTAATTAGCCAACTGACAAGTTTCCAACTTTCAATTTTGATTAAATTAGATCTCCTCATTCACTCAATCATGTAAAAAAAACATGGAGGATTGGTATAGGGAGAGTTTAGAGTGTTTTAGGAAAGTTGATTTTGTTCAATTGATTCCAATTTGGAATTTTGTCCAACAAATGACATAAATTGGTTGAGGAAGAGATTGAGCTCGAATTTGCAATGGTTCGAGTTACTCTCTTAAATCTTCTTGTCAATTTGAGTTCATTACTAGTATATCATGTTGGATTTTAAGGTTTCCAAGTTGATTATTAAATGCTGGTCCAAACTGTGCATTTTATTTAGATTTACCAGTTTTAAAAGTCACAATGCCAGTGATCAAATTTTTAAAGGATCTATTTGTCAATTTTATCATTTAAGTGTGGCATATAGTTTCTAAACTAATCCAATGCATTTAGTTGTTTACAACAAACCATTCTAAATCAAAATCAATTACTAACTTTCATTTTTACACAACTCCAAAAATACAAAATACAACATTGTTTCCACGTGCATTTCTTCCTTTTCCATTTTCTAAACAAGATTCCAATCCCAATTTGATATTTCCAATTTTTTTTTACACAATGCAAAGGAGAACTGAACTTGCAATTCTTATTGACTTCAATTGAACAACATTACATATTTCAATGTTGGAAACCAATAACAACATATAATTCATTTCTTTCCAATGTATAGAGCAGAATGTAAGTGTCTTTCACATTTCAAAAATATAACTTCATAATCAATTTACATACATCTTTCTTCACAAAATGCATATTACAATTTCATCCACATCACATGGGAAAGGATTACAAATGAATGTGTTTCCACAAAGGACTGTCAAACTATATTTTTCCATTTCTCTAGGACAGCAACATGCACATTTTCTCTTTCTCCAAGTTGATCACAATAAAAGAGGGGGAAAGAAAACGCTCTCCATCCAACCAAGACATCCATAAAAAGATAAGCCTTCCTTCATCATTGGACCTTGAGCCCCAACCAAGATACAATAAAAGGTGCAATTCAACCATGGCAACAACTGGCTTCCACACACAACATTCTTTCACATACACATTTCCTTTTTAAAACACAATGCAACACCAAAAGTAAACAATAGTTCACAACTACATTTAAAAATGTCCAAATCACAACTCAGGCTTGATCATGCAAGCCAAAGGAGCAAGGCCTATGGGGGAAGCTACTTATGCCTCCCAATTGGGAATTGGGCATCCACCAAAATACAAACCACCAAGTAATTCATCACACACATTTCCTTATGCCCCCACAGAATCCCTCCTTATGCCCCCATGATTCTCTCCTTATGCCCCCATAATAATTCCCCATAGCCTTCTCCTACACCATTCCTAAGGCAGTCTACCCAACCAGCCAACAAATAAAACAATACATGCACCATACATACAACACAATAAGAAAATAACAGAAATAAGGAAGAAATAAACTCCTACCTCTCCATGGAAGGATTTTCTCCACATAGCAAGCTTTGAATGTCAAAAACATAGTCCCAAAATAGCAGTGCCAAAGTATCAAATGCTCTCCAATTTCCTCCAAATCAACAAGAGCTCTAATCACTAAAAATGTGCCCAAGGATGCATGCAAAACACAGTCCAAAATAGAAAGCTCCCAAGCATGCAAAGCTATCTCCAAAACTTCTTCTTCAAAACCAGATCTCTCACAAGAAAATGCACCCAAGGAAGAATGCAAAAAGGGTTCAACAACCCAAAACAAGAAGAGAGTTTGAATTAAATAGAAGATGAAGAGAAGAAGATGATCTAGATCCATGTAGGATGCCACATCACACATCCTCTAATTCAGACACAAAATAAAAAGTTCCATTCTCCCAAGCACAATAAATGAAATGAAAAATTAACTTACACACTCCAAAAGAGCCCACACCTCAAGGGATAGCTATTTAATAAAATGTAAGAGAGTGCAATCCAAAACAAGAAACATGATGAATAAAATGCATTTAAAAGTCACAAATCACATCTCCATCCATAAGTATGGTTGGTATATTAAATTTAGAGGCATGGGACAAGTTTTACTTGTCCCACAAGTCTCCAAAAATAGCCCCCAAGGTCAAATTCGAATTTCCATGGAGGTGGAGTATTTCATACTCCAAATTTGACTTACACAAGCTCTTACAAAATTAAATACAACAGCCATCAACTCTTATAATTACTTCCCATATCCCAATTTTATTTATTTAAAGTTTAACTATATGATTCCCACATTAATCCATCACAATTTTAATTAATTTAAAGGAAAGGAACACATTACTTAATAAAATACATACAACAATAATAAAAGGAAACACATTAATAAAATACACAAACCCATGGTCACATGTAAAGGTAATCCCCCCATGGGAATCCCTAACAAAATACAACACACACACAAAACAAGTTTCCATGGTGACCATGTTGAATTCACCCAGAATTCCATTTTGGTTGGTCTCCAATCCTCGATGTTTTGTTGTGATATTTTTAAACCTGTAAAACACAAATACCTCCTTCGGCCTCGTGGCCATATCAGAACGTCCAAAATGAATATATAATATAATCACGAAATCATCTATACATATGAATCACAACAGTCATCAAGGCAATCAATGAAATCATTTACAATTTATATCGACAACTATGTCATCATCAAATAATTTTCCTTTTCTAGGTTTATTCATAATCTCCAAAATCACACATCTGAATAACTTCCATTAAACATCCATGCCAATAGTATATCATCATCCACATATGAGTGTCTCTAATAATCACCATGCATTATATATAATCAGATTCAACAATAATCCAGGATTTGACATCTAACACCATACTAAATCAAACTATTAAAATATCTGTCATAGTCTACAGTATCATGATCGATAATAAAAAGTGCCAAAGGAAAGTGGGAACTACACCTTCCTTTAATTTATTAAAGTTGTGGTAGATTAATGTGGAAATATTATGATTAAAATTTAAATAAATCAAATGGGGATATGGGAAAATAATAATGGAAGTTGTTGGTTTGTGTAAGAGTATGTTTAAGTTTGTTTTGGAGTATGAAACACTCCACCTCCATGAAAAATTCGAAATTGTCCTTGGGAGCTGTTTTTGGAGGCTTTTGGGACAAGAAAAACTTGTCCCATACCTCTAAATTTAATATACCAACCATAATTATGGATGGAGATGTGATTTGTGACTTTTAAAATGCATTTTATTCATCATGTTGCTTGTTTTGGATTGCACTCTCTTACATTTCATTTAAATTGTTGTCCCTTGAGGTGTGGGTTCTTTTGAGTGTGCAAGTAACTTGTCATTTTTCACCCACCTCTTTATTGTGCTTGGGAGAATGGATTTTTGTATTTTGTGTTTCAATTGGTGGATGTTTAGTGTGGCATCCTACATGGCTCCACATC
Source organism: Taxus wallichiana var. yunnanensis (assembly GCA_018340775.1). Classification (NCBI taxonomy): domain Eukaryota; kingdom Viridiplantae; phylum Streptophyta; class Pinopsida; order Cupressales; family Taxaceae; genus Taxus; species Taxus wallichiana. The sequence continues at coordinate 191,439,175 of CM031235.1, forward strand.
ATCCTCTTTATTTAATTCAAACTCTCTTCTTGTTTTGGGGGTTGTTGAAACATTTTGCATGCCTCCTTGGGCGCATTTTTCTTGTGATTGGAACTCTTACTTGGGAGAAGCTTTGGTGAATATTGTTGCTTGGTTGTTGAACCTCTTTGCATTCATCCTTGGGGGCACATTTTTTGTGATTAGAGATCTTGTTGATTTGGAGGAGATTAGAGAGCATTTGATACTTTGGCACTGCTGTTTTGGGACTATATTTTTGACATTCAAAGCTTCTTTGTGTGGAGAAAATATTTCCATGGAGAGGTAGGAGTTTATTCCTTCTTTTATTGTTGTTATTTTCTTGTTGAGTTGTGTGTATGGAGAATGTTTTATTGCTTTTGTTGGCTGGTTGGGTAGACTTCCTTAGGGAAGGTATAGGAGAAGGATATGGGGAATCCATGTGGGGGGGGGGCATAAGGGAATGCCATGGGCATCAGAGTTTTTTAGAGGGAGTTTTGGGTTTGTGATCGACCATGGAAAAGAAATAGCTTGCATTTCTTAATTGTTGGGGGCATAAGGGAAAATTTGTGGGGGCATAAGGAGGGGTTGGGGTGCATAAGGAGGGGTTGGGAGGCATAAGTTTTATGGGATATGATATGTTATATTGGCGGTATATGATTATAGGTGGATGCCCAAATTCCCAATTGGGAGGCATAAGTAGCTTCCCCATAGTCCTTACTCCTTTGGCTTGCATGATCAAGACTAAGTTGTGATTTAAATGTTTTTATTACAGTTGTAAACTATTGTTTGGTATTGAGTTATATTTTCTATTGACATGTGCATGTGTGAAAGAATGTTGTGTTGTTGAAGCCGATTATTACCATGGGTTGAATTGCATCTAGTATTGTACTTTGGTTGGGGCTCGGGGAAAATGATGAAGGAAGGCTTATCCTTTCATTGGATGTCTTGGTTGGGTGGAGAGCGTTGCCTTTCCTCCTCTTTGTTGTGATCAACTTGGAGAAAATAGAAAATGAGCATGTTGTTGTTCGGAGCAATGGAAAAATATAGTTTGATGCATTCCCTTGTGAATACCCTTTTAATTTTAATCCTTTCCCAATTTGAAGTAGATGATTTATATAATTATTTTAAATGAGAATTTTCTTGTATTGATGAGGAAATATTGAAATTGAAATGTGAAATGTAGAGAGTTATATTCAATTCTCTATTTTGAAAAGGAATGTGAAAAATGGTTATATGTATTGTATATTGTATTTTGAAGCTAAAAGAAAGAGATAAGTTTTAAAGTTGTTGTTGTAGGTCGATAAAGGAATGCCCTACCTTCTCAAAATTTGCATGATTTGTATTGAAATTGAATTCTTATTGTGAATTAAAATATCTATTGGAAAGAAAAATGGGTAGGAAGGAAGTATGTTGTTTTTGCATCCTTGGAATTATATTAAAATTGAAATCAGAATTTGTAATTTAATTTGGAAATGAATTATTAGAATCAAATGAAGGTAATGGATTAGTTTAGGTATTAAATATCTTGAAAGGAGTTTGCGAGAATCAAATCAGAAATGAGACACCATGAAGTAGTTGCACTCCAACGGAATTGTGATAGCAAGAAAGAATTGATCGAGTAATGGAAGAACTTTCTCAATAGAAACAAAGTTTGCATAGAGGAAAGACAATGAGTCTCTTGGCATGCTCATAAATTAATATAAAATGGGTACATATAGGATTCGAGTAACCCTAGTGCATGACACACATAAAACCCTACACCTAACCCTAAACCTAACCCATGTGAGATGACCCTCCAATATGAGAGGAGGACACATAGGATAACTCACACTAACACCCCCCCTTCATCGAAGTTGGGGTAGTGGCTATGATGAGTCAAACAAAAGAGGAAGACACTCCTAAACAACTAAGAAAGATGTGTTAATGGGGCCCGGAAACTAAAGGCCTGATAAGGTGCCCATATACAAACACAATCTTCCTAGAAGAAGAAGAAAAGAAGGAATACATAGCTTGAAGAAGATGAGCAAGCTGTAGAAGACCTCACCCCAAGAAGAGACCGTAAGTGAAGAAACTTCATCTCAGTGAAGGGCTTGGTGAATAAATATGTAATCTGATTAGCTATCTAAATGTATTGAATGTCGATGATACCATCATGAATAAGCTCCCGTATGAAGTGCATATGGATCTCAATGTGCTTCGTCATTGATGCTTTGAAGCTCGGATTTCTGCAAATAGAGATAGTGCTCATGTTATCATAGTAGATAATGGTAGGCCACCAAAAGTGGATGCCAAACTCTGTCAGAATACCCTGTAGCCAAATAACTTCTGTGGTAGCATTAACTACTCCTCTATATTCTACCTTTGTAGATGATATCACAATTACATTCTGCTTCTTGCTAGACCAACTAATAGGACCGAACCAAGAGAGAAATTGTAGCTAGAAGTATATTTCGATGATCTAAGTCACCGGCCCAATCAGAATCTATGAATCCAATCAAGTCAATATCAACTCCTCCATGATAGTGAATGCCATTAGCATAAGTTCCATGAACATAATGAAGGATCCATTTAGCTACTTTCCAATGTAGCTCATGTGGCTCCTGCATGAATCTGGACACAATCCCAACAACATACGATAAATCTGGTTGAGTGTGAGTCAAGTAAATCAAGCTCCCCACCAACTATCAATAAAGATTACCATCAACCAAGGGAGTAGAGCAATCTGAAACCAATTTCACCCCAGAAAGAAAAGGAGTAGGAGAAGACTTGCAATCAAACATTTGAAAATGAGCTAGTAAATCAAGAGCATACTTAGATTGTGAAATCAATATTCCTGAGTTAGATTGTGAAATCTGGATCCTAAGGAAGTAATGAAGTAGACCTAAGTCAGTCATGGAAAAATTGTTGGCTAAGACGATCTTCACAGAATCAATAATAGAGGAAGAGCTGCCTGTGATCAACAATTCATCAACATATAGAACAAGAATGAGTATGGAGTCATCTTGTCATAAAATATATTCATTTGGATCATAGTGACACACAGTAAACCCTCATGTAAGTAAAAAGGAGTCCATATTGGCATACCAAGCTTGAGGGGCTTGTTTAAGGCCATAAAGAGAATTCTTTAACTTACAAACAAGGGAAGGATCTTAGACATAACCTGGAGGTTGTTCCATATAGATCTCTTCCTCTAGGTCACCATGAAGGAAGGAACTCTTAACATCCATTTGATGGACTTTCCATCTGTTCGCTATGGAAATGGCTAGGGTCAATTGAATAGAAGTCATCTTCGCAATTGGAGCAAAGGGTTTCTGTATAATCAACCCCAACTATCTAGGAGAAACCCTTAGCTACTAATCACGCTTTAAATTTTTGACATCTCCATCTACTCCATACTTTGTTCGAAACACCCACTTACATTGAATGATTTTTCTTCCTTTTGGAAGAGTGGTGAGATCCCAAGTATCATTCTTCATGAGAGAGGAATACTCCTCATCCATGGCAAAATCCCACTCAAGAATAGAAGAAGCCTCCCATAAACACTGTGGATCAGAAGCAGAGGTGAAGAAAGAGTGGGGTCCAACAAAATCTGAGCGAGTACGTCTCATATCCGAAGTATCTCCAACTAAATCTCCAACACTTTGTAAAGTTTTCTGGCCCAAAGGGGACTAGGAGGATCAGGCTCAGAGTCAAAAGATTCTTCACTTGAGTGAGAAGGGACATAGTCCTTGTCATCACTACTGTTAAAATCAGAAGACTCAAAGGTCTGATGGTCGGGAGGATTAGGAAGAGGAGCACACTCAACAGTATCATCATCTGATGAGTCAGAATCTGAATCAGTGAGCTGAAGAACCTCAATAGGTGGAGAAGTAGAAGTTGAAGAAGACTCATCGAACTTAACACTTCTCTTAATATATAGTTCATGAGAACTTGGATTCATCAATTGATATCCCTTCACACCATCGAGAATACCCTACAAAGATACAAGTTTTGGATTGTGGTGCTAAGGCCTTGTGTTTCTTCTTGGGGATCCAAGCCATAGCCTCAAATACAAAGAATCAAAAGTGCTCAACATTAGGATTGCATCCAAACTAGGCTTCAAAGAGTGTCATCCCTCTTACTCGCCTTATGTGGAACATGGTTCGAATGTAATTTACGCAATTCACCGCTTCGGCCCCCAATCTGCGGAGGAAGAGACTTTGAGTGAATCATATAAGTGGTCATCTCCTTCAAAGTACAGGTTCTTTCTTTCGTGAATCCATTCTGCGAAAGGGCTATAAGCAATTGTATGCTGCAAAGAGATCCCTTCAGAAGTACAGAAATCCATGAACCTATTGTTTACATATTCACCTCCATTGTCAGTTTGAAGAACCTTGATAGACTATTTTGCATGTTTCTCAGCAAGAGCCTTAAAGTCCTAAAAATGTTCAAAGACTTTAGACTTAAGCTTAAGAAAATATACCCAAGTATATCGTGAATAGTCATCAATGAAGGTAGTACATAAAGAGCTCTAGTAAATGAAGGAGAAGGAAATGGACTAGAAATATTCTTTGTGAACAAGATCCAAAGGACCAAAGTGGTTCTCCGAGATTTTCTTGTGTCAAAGTTCTTTTCAGGATGCTTTCTAAGGGTACAACCCTCACAAATACCCTTAGAAAACTTGACGCGAGGCAACCCATTGACCATTTCATTTTGACTCAATTGTTCAAGGTAGTGATAATTTAGATGTCCAAAATGCTCATGCCATAGCTTACTAACCTCATTTACATGAGTGAGCAAGGCAGTGGGCATAGAATTAGAAGTAAAGTGGGAGAATGTATACAACCGTGAACAGTGATCTTCCTTTCCCTTAGCCACTGTAGTGTCATTGTTAAGCTCACGAATAATCACCGAGTTAGGACCAAATTCCACTTGCATTCCTTCACCAAGGTGAGTAATTTGGTAAACCGATAGGAGATTGGTAGAGAGATCAGGAACACTCAACACTTGGTTAAATGTTCCCCCATCCATCTCTCTTTGATCCACTTAGAAGCCCGACACTATCGTGTCATTACCCATCATGATTTGGGATATTCCAAAAGGTTTGATGTTGGAAAACTCAACATGTGAAGAACCCATGTGGTGCGAGGCACCAAAATCTATAATCCATGTTGATGAAGGAGCAACTCTGGCTACAAGGGCCTTTCCTTTCTTCTTATCATTTTTAGCACCTTTTGTAATAGAAGACTTGGCCTTCGGAGCACTTTGTTTTATGGATTCAGGAACACTTATTTTATTCTTCTCAAGTAAATGAGATAAGTGATCAATCTATTTCTGAAAACAAGTGTTTCTCGTCGTGACCAGACTTCTTGCAATAGGAACAAAATACTTGCTTTTTTGTGCCTTAGGCTCAGAAGTCAAAGTGTTTGTGTCATTTTTAGGTTTGATCTTGGTTTCTTTCTTAGGTTGATCCTTTATTTCTTTCTTCTTTTCAGTCTTCTTTTCCTTACTAGTACTTACTACAAGGGCATGTGACTTGGACTTGAGAGACCCCATTTGAATGAGTTTTTCTTGTTCTCGAATGAGTTGGGATGAAAAATAGTCAAAGGAGGGCATAGTCCAAGTATCGCCCAAAGCAGATTTTGTAGCGTAGAAAGTTGACACGAAGATAGAATATTCAAGACCTAGCTTAGAGAGAATCGATAAGATCAGTTGAGAATCTTTCTTTTCTACTTGACATCCTTTTAACAACAATCTAATGTGGACAAATTTTGAGAAGAAGGCTTGTAGGTTTTCAAAGTCACTAGGATTTAACCCTAGTAGTTCATTTTCCAACTCATGCACTCTCATGTCATCTAGTTGTCCAAACATCACATCCAACGTTTTCACACAGATTTAGGTGTTTCGGATGCCTCAATGTGGAAGAGCAAGTCGGGAGAAACAGACATGCAGAGAAGACCTAAAGCTTCATCACTATGGTTTAACCACTTAGATTTTTCAGGTTCATCATTTGGTTCAGTCTCAGTTCCCATGGTGATTCGAAATAACCCTTTACCCCTTAGTTTCATTATTATTTTTGATCTCCATTCGAAAAATTTGAACGGCGTAAGCAAAGGAATTGAAAGAGCATCCATAATATGAGAGAGAGAGAGAGAGAGAGAGAAAGAAATGTAGAAAAGAAACATAACCACCCAAGACAATAACAACCCCCCTACTTTCGACACTTTATAGTTTAATGCATTGATTACAATCGGAGTCTGCGTGCATGTAGTTTGAAACACTTGGTAACTCATCTTGCAATTAGCGTAATAACGTGCAAGAGAGGAGACCACAAAAGTGTTTCGTGCGGCATTGCAAAAAAGGACACCATAAAAGGCACAAGCAAAAATAGAGAGGAGGTGAAAGCCAACCCTGGTGGTGAGAAAAAATGTCTCATGTCGTAAAAGGAAACCCCCTTGTTGTAAACTGTGGTAGATGTGCTCACTAGTCGCAAGTAATAATAAGGGTGTAATACAAGGTTTGGGAACTCAAGGAGTTCAGATAGTCTTCAAAACGCTGGAAAGGAGCTTGGAAGGAAAACATGTGCTCAGAATGATGCTGCACACTTGAGCGCATGATTAGAGGAAAAAAATGCCAATAACGCCTATATTTTTGCATTTGAAATGCCCAATTTTACTATTTTTAGAGCTATTAGAGTTTTTAAAAAACGACAGTTTAAATAATTGTTAATGTAATAAAATTAGATCTAATTTAATTAAATCTAATGAATTTCTAAAAATCTTTAATTAAGATCTAAAAAATTATAAAGCCTAATTTAAAGATACTTTCCTTTTTTTTTCTTTTTAAAAAGTGATTAAAAAAACTAATTTTAAAAATATATGAAAAAGCTTTTTAGATAGAAAGAATTTTGAAAAGATACTTTAATGAATATGTAAATAAAGGATATAGATCTTAATTTAATTTCAAAAAAGGGAAAGTATATGAAATACTTTACAAAAATCACTCCCACGTGTTAAAAGAGTTTTAAAAAACTTACCACGTATTTTAAAATTGGAAAGAATTTTTAAAAAACTTAGCACGTATTTTGAAATTGGAAAGCTTTTGAAAGCTTTTGTGAGTTTGCTTTTAAAAAAAGCTTGTGAGATTTGGTTTTAAAAAGCATAGATTTTAGTGTCTAGATTTTAAAAAAATAGTAAGTAAACAAAACCTTACCAAAACTTACCTCATTTTAACTTACCAAAAGAAAACGCATGCCAAAAAAAAATGTTACGAGAAAAAAACACGTACTAGTTTGCAAAAAGAATTTACGCAAGTTTTGAAGTTGTTTGTTGTTGATGTTTGTCTTTTTGTTTTGCGTAGGAGGCCATGGCAGGTGAGCATTCGTGAATTTTGTGGCGGGAGGAAGAACACGTAGGGGTTGGTGTTTGTGCCCATGCCAAAAAAATGCCACACCCAAAAAAGCCATGAGTTCAAAAAAAAACGCCATAGTCAAACAAAACAACAAGCTCCCAAAGTGGAATCCGCGGTAGGAGGAAGAGCACACCGATTCAAATACGAACATGAAATCCTCCTCAATCCTTCACGTAAAAAATGAACTCCCAGCCATAGAAAGAAAACTGAATTCTGCAAAATACCAGAAAACAGAAAGCCAAAAAACCACAGAGATCTAAAAAAATTCACTTCTATTTTAAAATTTTATTAAAAAGAAATAATCTCTATTTTGGCTGAAAAACCAGATTTAGTTGTAGATAGCTAAATGTGGTTGTAAATACCCTAAAACCTCCAGGAATGCCTGCACAAGTACATAAAATAGGCACAAAAACAAACACAACTTTCCGAGAAAGCTTGTTAGAGAGATTAGCAAAAATTCCAGAAAATAGTGATCGAAAAATTGCATGCAGAGTAAAAAAATGAAACCAAGAGAGAGTAATTGCAACTAAAAAATAACGAGTGCACGTTTTTACGATCTCACTCTGATACCATGAAAAGAGTTTGTGAGAATCGAATTAGAAACAAGGCACCACGAAGTAGTTTCACTCCAACGAAATTGTGATAGCTCCATCGATAGTAAGAAAGAATTGATCAATAATGGAAGAACTTGCTAAACAGAAACAAAGCTTGCATAGAGGAAACACATCGAGTGTCTTGGCATGCTCATAAATGAATAGAAAAGGGGTACATATAGGGTGTTGAGTAACCCTAGTGCATGACACACATGAAACCCTAAACCTAACCCATGTGAGATGACCCTCCAATATGAGAGGAGGACACATTGGATAACTCACACTAACAAATACCATACCTATAGGACAAAACCGATAAATAACTCCTTCAAACAAACTGATCACCGACATTGTGTATGATTTTAAATTGGAAAAAGGAATGTAATAAAATTATACGATTCGAACCCACACTTAACAATCAACTTAAAAAAGTTATAGATTAGTATGCTAAGACATTTAGGAATTCAAAGTGACAAAGAAATCTCAAGAAAATAACTTAACCATTGCTGATTTGAAAATGATCCCTCCAACATTCGTTTCTGTCACTTGTTGGAAAAATACAATTTTGAATCAATTGAACAAATTAACTTTCCAAAAACACTCTAAACCCTCCCTAGACCAGTCCTCCATTTCGGTTTGACATGTTGAGTGAAGGAGGAGATCTAATTTAACCAAATTGACAAGTTGTAAATTTCCAGTTCACTAATTATAAACCTAAAATTATTTTTTTTGCAAAATTGATCCTTTAAAACTTATTTAAAAGTAAAATTTATGTTTTTTGTGCAAAGAAGGCATCGAGAGATTTCCAAAAAGTCCTTGTTTGCCCAAAACTGAGCTTTCTAGCTCAAGTTATGGCACTTTGAAGTTTTTGTGCCTTGGCGGGAAAATTTGGGAAAATTTTCCTAGCGGGCCCGCAACCTAAAAATTTCCCGTCATTTTGGCCTTAGAAAAGTTTTTGGAAAATTTTTGGTTTGGTAAATTTTTCCATTTTCCTTTGCTTGCTACTGTGCCCAATCATAGAACGCCACGTGTCCTCTTGGAGCTACACGAAGGCACGATTTCTTTTCAACCCTTGAATTTTTTTAAAAATTTTGGAAAAATTCCATCTTAGCCCCGCCAGCCCGCAGCCAATGAGAAGGTGCCACGTGGCACCTGGGACAACAGCAGGGAGGGAGGACCCCTTTATTTTCTTTGGTTTTTAGCCTTGGGAAAATTTCAACAAGATTCCCCGCGGCCCTGCATCACCACCCACACCTTGGGATTTTCTTCTTCCATGGGCGTGCGGACCCACGTGTCCCTTTCTCCCTTTTATCCTCCGTTAGGCACAATGCACTAAATCCTCTTGCCGCTCTACCAATTCCCTCCCCCTCTCCCACTTTGCACCAGGACTCAACACAATTCCACTAGGGACCCACAGAGGCATGAAGAAACTTTGCATTTGTGCCCATGTGATGGGAAAAATTCCCAAGCCACCCCATAACCCACCAACCCGTTGGAGGTGCTTTCCCCTCCTCTTGACACGTGTCCCCTTGGGGAAAATTTGACCTAAGAACTCCGCCCGCTCATATCTTGAGTTCTGTAAGGAGTTAGGAGGAATTCTTTATATCACCGAGAAAGGTGAGAAAATTTCCTATCCATTGGGAATGGTTTAGGGAAATTTTGGAAGTGTTAAGAAGGAGAAAAATCTAGTTAAAACTATGATCCTGTTAGAGAGTTGGGTATGGGGCAAATTTCTCCCTGAACCTAACTGAAACTTCTAGCCCTAAGTTTTGGACCTTGTGACCTCTAGGAATTGTTAATAAAAGAGAAGTTTGTTCTTGTGGATTTGAGTTGTTCAGAATCTGTTAGTGGTAGCTGCTACCTAGCAACCTGGGGGTAGACACTCTCAATCAAGTGCTAGGAGTGGGTAAGTGAGACCTTGCTCTGTTGACTTTATTTATGTGTTTTTTCCCTCACTATAATTTAAAATATGCTCTTGTCTTGATTTGGTGGAAATTAATCACCTTGGGTATTTAATTGTTTTGGGTCCCTTAACCCTAAAATTTAATCAAGGAATATTTAGCTAAAATTTCAATGAAATCAGTAATTAAATTAATCCCTAGAGAGATTTGAGCTAGGGTGGACCTATTGCACTTGTTTCTCTATAATGAGAAATTAGTAATTATTATAATGGGAAAAATTATCAGTTGAATTTAATTGTCTTCGAGACTTTGGTTGTTAACTCCTAATAAAAAAATTATTCCATAATTTTCTAGCTAAACCTAGGTTGTTCATGGGTCTCAAGTGGGTTGTTTTAACCGGGCATCACACTTGGTATTAGAGCAGTGGTTCAAAAGCTTGGACCATTGGGCACACTAGAAAACTTGAGACATGAACTATAAACCTAGCACACTTTTGAATCTAAGAAAACAAACTTGTTTGAAAATTGAAGAAGAAATATTACGTTACTCTGTTCATTTGAACTACGTAATTAAAATCATAATAAAATATTGAGTTGTTTGAGTTGTTATGCTTTCTTAGTGACATTTTTCTAAACCCGGGGTAACTAAGAATGTCGGATTAAATTGATTTTTGGTGAACTTATAGTATAATGGAAACTTGGTTCCCTTTTGAAAATGTGTTGTTTTACAATCCCTAAAACTTGATTTAATTGTATGATGCATTAAGCCCTTTGTTGAGACCCTTCCTTATTGGAGTTGTTGGAATGATGAGTTGTAAGATGTGACCCTTTTGGTTAGATAGTAGTGGTTGTGTTCTGGGTTGGGAAGAGTTAATTAGAAGTTGTTTAGAGCTTTCTTCCTTGAGTGGTTCAAAAAGAGGGTCTGGTTGTCAGTTTTTCCATGTTGTTACCCATATGAGAGGGTGGACACTAAGTCTAGGTGTTGTCTAGGACCCAATCCTATGTATGTGTTCTTAGAACTAACCTTCAGGCAGAGTACCCTAGTGGTGGCCATGAAATTTGTGGAGTGAATGTGGTGTTAACTTTTGTGTTTACATTCGTAATCTTGTGTATTTTATCAAGGACCAACATCTTATTTTATGATTGGATTGAGAGGCTCTGAGAATATTTTATTTATTTATGATTTTTGCAAGAATTTTCAAACTTTGCAATGCAGCTACTTAGCCACTTTTATTGATTGTTGATATTTCTTGGACTTTATTTGATTGATGACTCAGAGCTCATGATGTTGTTGGCTACTTGGCTAAACGTTACGTGGTTTCCTTCTTACATGTTGTTGAGCTGGTTCTATGCTTCATGTATGGTGACAATTGTCATATGGGGGTACACCCTAGGTGTCTTGAATGTCCTTTTAGGTTCTTAAAGTCATGCCTTGGTTATTAATGCATGGAAACTTGAGTGTGTCTAAGGTCTTAGAGCGACCCTTTTTATTTCCGACCTTGCTAGAAAGAAAGTTTGTTATGTAGTGTGGACTCGAGGGAAGTCTGAAAATGGTAGTGGTGATTCTATTTCAATTTGGTAAGAGCTTGACCCTCATAGGAATAGAAGTGTTTATTATGGGCTTTTATATTTTGTTAGGATTGGATTGCCTTTGGTTGATGCAAATGTTCTTTGGAAAAGTGTTTGTTTTGATAGTGAATTTTCATCGATGAAATGTTAAATTGTATCTTGGGTTCCTGGTTACATCATAGAAAGTTTTGACTCATGGAATGTATGCATCTTGGTAATTATGGATATATTTAATCCTTTCAAGAAGTGTGTTTATTTAAGTGTACTTGTTTTACTCTCTTGACTTATAAATAAGTTTACCCTTACCTTAAATTTCCTTTACTATGAATAACATTCTATGACCTATTAATCTTTGGGTTACTTGGAAACACTTATGGATGCTTTGGGTCTTTTGGATCTTTCTCTTAGAAATGTTAGTTTGGTAGATCTTAATAGATAATCTTGGTGGTGCTTATATTGTACTTCCTCTTCTTTTTTTTTTTAAACTATAACTCTTGGCTGTTAAGTTCATGATTTGGTGAATTATTTGGTTGCCCCATTGCATTGGATGCCTTTTAGTGTGGATGTGGTTCCTTGGAGTAAAGTTGCATTGTCATCTAGTTGCTTGGTTGGTGGTATCTTGTGGGGACATGAGTATTGATTGGAAAACCTTATTTGGTTATTAGGGGAGAAAAATGTTACCATCCTAAACCACAAATTTTTTTGTTAAACCTTAATAGATTCATAAAAGTAAGATTATACCTCTTTAATGAGCCTTTCTTGAAAATTTCTTATGAAACTTGTGGAGACCCACTAAGAATTTTTAATGATGCTTGAAATTATTTGGTGAATTTTTGAAATCTTGGTGTGATTCATGTTGGTTCATTGTTTCCTAGTTCTTACAGAAAAATTAATAATGTGTTTTCTATGTTGAATGTCTCTTGTTCCTTTAGAATCAAAATGTGGTGTGTTGATTTGTATCTCCTTCCCATAAAAGTAATTTTGTGATGTGTTTGAACCATCATTCTCATCAAAATTTGATTGATAAGATGACTCAACCAAAACACCATAAAACTATAATTAAGGAGATTTGACCTTGGAACTTAACTGGAGCATAGAAAAAGGGAAGTGATCCTTGTTGTACCCTTGGTAGATTAATAGAAGAAATAAAAACCATGTAGAATAATAGAAGGGAAATCTTTTCCATCCACCTTCCTTGCAAGTAAACTAAATGCTCTCTACCTATACAGAATGGTGAGACATCATGCCCACCTTAGTGGTGCTTTTTATAACGTAAACTGATGATGTCATAATAGAAAGAAATTTGTAACTAAGGAAGCATGAAAGGAATGTTCTTATCAAGCAAAGCTATAACTTTTGACTTAATAAGTTGATTTATAAAATGGGTAAAATTTATGTGTATTGAGTGCAATATATAGTTGAACTTGTAGTTTTGTCGCCTACCTAAAATTGTGAAACACCCGGTGGATAGTAATGTGTTCTAGTTGCTTATTACTTCTTGCCATGGATGTATGTACCTTTCTTGTGGGAGTTTTGGGTCATCACACCCTTATCGTCCCGTAGCTCGACGGATGTGAGTTGTGGTCCTTTTGGGATTGAGACTTATTTTTGTTTGAGAAGCAACCTCCTTGCGTGTTATCTTGTCCTTGGAGACCTAAGTATTGTAATTTTAAGGCAACATATGTTAAGGATATAAAATAACTTTAGGAAGTCTTCTTTTCCTCATATTTTCTTGGGTCACCTTGTTGTTGTAGCCCTTTTTCCCATTAGGATGGAAAGTGCAAGATGATGTGATTCACCCTTGGATTTGATTGGACCCCGTGTTACTTGTTCTTCTCCCTAGCGACCTTGAGTGGTCCTTGATGTTTCTTGTGCTCCCTTTATGGTTATTCCGAGCTTGAGTAGGAAATAAGATAAATAAATCTCATTGTGATATAAGGTATGGTACTTGTATTGTTATGTTAGTTGTTAGGGGAGATATAAATGTATATGTATATATTTTCTTTTGCTAAATGGTTGACTTCTTTAGTTTGGTTGTTTGGTGTGTTCAATTCTTAAAACAAAAGTGAAAAAAAATCAGACTATAGGAAACCTTGTGGTCATGAATTTTCTTAGTATTACCATGAAAATTTAATTGTGCCCTCTCGAGTTATAGAAGTGCTTTCCTTGATTAGTTCCTTGATTGTAAATGTTTGCTGATTTAGGTGTCCTTGTTGATCCACCTCATCCTTTGTGATCCTCAAAATTGTGGACCTTGAGTAGAATTTTTCCTCGTGCAATCTTGGCCATGGTTGATTTTTGCTAGCCTGGTCTAAACAACAAACTATGAAAGCCTAATTTAACCCTAGTGGAAACCTCAATTTTGGTTAATATGGTATGTGTATCAGTGGGAAACTGTGTGGTCATCTCAAGTTATGGAAATTTTCCCTGTAATTCCCTTACTTGGTGGTTACTCTTGATGATCTTTTGGAACTCTTCTTGTTAAATTATATTGGACCAAACTAGAGTTCTGTAGACCCACACTTGTTAAAGAAAACAATCCCATAATGGGAGTGACCCCTTTTCTATTACAGTTATTCCTATCTCTCTTCCTTGTGACTTCCAGGAGGAATTCGAGTCTAAGGGGAGGGGGATGTAGTGCCCACTTCCCTTTGGCACCTTTTATTACTGATCATGAGACTGTAGACTATATGACAAACATTTTAATAGTTTTGATTTAGTATGGTGTTAGATGTCAGATCCTGGATTATTGTCAAATCTGATTATATATAATGCATGGTGATTATTAGAGACACTCACATGTGGATGATGATATACTATTGACATGGATGTTTAATGGAAGTTATTCGGACATGTGATTTTGGAGATTATGAGTAAACCTAGAAAAGGAAAAATTATTTGATGATGATATAGTTGTCGATATAAATTGTAAATGATTTCGTTGATTGCCTTGGTGATTGTTGTGATTCATATGTATAGATGATTTTGTGATTTTATTATATATTCATTTTGGATGTTCTGATATGGCCATGAGGCCGAAGGAGGTATTTTTGTTTTGCAGGTTTAAAATATCACAACAGACATCAGGGGATTAGAGACTAACCAAAGTGGAATTCTAGGTGAATTCGACAAGGTCACCATGGCAACTTGTTTTGTGTGTGTGTTGTATTTTGTTAGAGATTCCCATGGGGGGATCATCTTTACATGTGACCATGGGTTTTTGTATTTTATTAATGTGGTAAAATGTTATTGTTGTATGTATTTTATCTAGTAATGTATTCCTTCCTTTAATTTATTAAAGTTTTGGTAGATTAATGTGGAAATCTTATGATTAAAATTTAAATAAATCAAATGGGGATATGGGAAAATAATAATGGAAGTTGTTGGTTTGTGTAAGAGTATGTTTAAGTCTATTTTGGAGTATGAAACACTCCACCTCCATGACAAATTCGAAATTGTCCTTGGGAGCTGTTTTTGGAGGCTTGTGGGACAAGAAAAACTTGTCCCATACCTCTAAATTTAATATACCAACCATACTTATGGATGGAGATGTGATTTGTGACTTTTAAAATGCATTTTATTCATCATGTTTCTTGTTTTGGATTGCACTCTCTTACATTTCATTTAAATTGTTGTCCCTTGAGGTGTGGGCTCTTTTGAGTGTGCAAGTAACTTGTCATTTTTCACCCACCTCTTTATTGTGCTTGGGAGAATGGATTTTTGTCTTTTTGCTTGAATTGGTGAATGTTTCATGT
Source organism: Taxus wallichiana var. yunnanensis (assembly GCA_018340775.1). Taxonomy (NCBI): domain Eukaryota; kingdom Viridiplantae; phylum Streptophyta; class Pinopsida; order Cupressales; family Taxaceae; genus Taxus; species Taxus wallichiana. The sequence goes on from CM031235.1 coordinate 191,454,378, forward strand.
GGAATCCTACATGGATCCACATCATCCTCTTCTCTCCCTCTTCTATTTAATTCAAACTCTCTTCTTGTTTTGGGAGTTGTTGAAACATTTTGCATGCTTCCTTGGGTGCATTTTTCTTGTGATTGGAACTCTTACTTTGGAGAAGCTTTGGGAAGATTGTTGCTTGGTTGTTGAACCTCTTTGCATTCATCTTTGGGGGAACAATTTTTCTATAATTAGAGCTCTTGTTGATTTAGAGGAGATTGGAGAGCATTTGATACTTTGGCACTGCTATTTTGGGACTATATTTTTGACATTCAAAGCTTGTTGTGTGGAGCAAATCCTTCCATGGAGAGGTAGGAGTTTATTCCTTATTTTATTGCTGTTATTTTCTTGTTGAGTTGTGTGTATGGAGAATGTTTTATTTCTTTTGTTGGCTGGTTGGGTAGACTGCCTTAGGGAAGGTGTAGGAGAAGGCTATGGGGAATCCATGTGGGGGGGCATAAGGGAATGCCATGGGCATCAGAGTTTTGTGGAGGGAGTTTTGGGTTTGGGATCCATGGTGGAAAAGAAATAGCTTGCATTTATTACTTGTGGGGGCATAAGGGAAAATTTGTGGGTGACATAAGGAGGGGTTGGGAGGCATAAGGTTTATGGGATATGATATGTTATATTGGTTGTATGATTATAGGTGGATGCCTAAATTCCTAATTGGGAGGCATAAGTAGATTCCCCCATAGTCCTTGCTCCTTTGGCTTGCATGATCAAGCTTGAGTTATGATTTGAATGTTTTTATTACAGTTGTAAACTTTTGTTTGGTATTAAGTTATGTTTTATATTGACATGTGCATGTGTGAAATATTGTTGTGTTATGGAAGCCAGTTGTTTCCATGGGTTGAATTACATCTAGTATTGTACTTTGGGTCAGCTCGGGGCCAATGATGAAGGAAGGCTTCTCCTTTCATTAGATGTCTTGGTTGGGTGGAGAGCGTTTCCTTTCCCTCTTTTTGTGATCAACTTGGAGAAAAGAGAAAATGAGCATGTTGTTGCTCTGGAGCAATGGAAAGATACAATTTGACAATCCCTTGTGAATACCATTTTAATTGTAATCCTTTCCCACTTTGAAGTGGATGATTTGTATAATTATTTTAAATGAGAATTTACTTGTATTGATGAGGAAATATTGAAATTGAAATGTGAAATGTAGAGAGTTATATTCCATTCTTTGTTTTGAAAAGGAATGTGAAAAATGGTTATATGTATTGTATATTGTATTTTGAAGCTAAAAGAAAGAGATAAGTTGTAAAGTTGTTATTGGAGGTCAATAAAGGAATGCCCTACCTTCTCAAAATTGCATGATTGTATTGAAATTGAATTTCTATTGTGAATTAAAATCTCTGTTGGAAAGAAGAATGCGTAGGAAGGAAGTATGTTGTTTTTGCATCCTTGGAATTATATTAAAATTGAAATCAGAACTTGTAATTTAACTTGGAAATGAATTATTAGAATCAACTGAAGGTAATGGATTAGTTTAGGTATTAAATACCATACCTATAGGACAAAACTGATAAATAACTCCTTCAAAGAAATTGATCACTGGCATTGTGTATAATTTTAAACCGGTAAAAAGGAATGCAATCAAATTATACAGTTCGAACCCACACTTAACAATCAACTTAAAAATGTTATAGATTAGGATGCTAAGACATTTAGGAATTCAAATTGACAAAGAAATCTCAAGAAAAAAACTTAACCATTTCTAATTTGAAAATGATCCCTCCAATATCGTTTCTATCGGCTTGTTAAAAAATACAATTTTGAATCAATTGAACAAATTAACTTTGCAAAAACACTCGAACACCTCCCTAGACTAGTCATCCATGTTTGTTTGACATGTTGAGTGAAGGATGAGATCTAATTTAACCAAATTGAGAAGTTGTAAATTGTGAGTTCACTAATTATAAGGATGCAGATCCTTTTGCAGAATTTACCCATTCAAACTTATCTAAAAGTAAACTTTATATTTCCTATGCAAAGAGGGCATCGAGAGCTTTCCAAAAAGTTCTCGTTTGCCCAAAACTAAGCTTTCTAGCTCAATTTATGACACTTTGAATTTTTGTGCCTTGGAGTGAAAATTTGTGAAAATTTTCTCAGCGGGCCCATATTAAAAATTTCCAGTCATTTTGGCCTTAGAAAAGTTTTTGGAAAAATTTTGGTTTGGGAAAATTTTTCCATTTTCCTCTACCATCCACAACCAATCATAGGATGCCACATGTCCTCTTGGAGCTACAACAAAGGTGCGGTTTCTTTTCAACCCTTGACTTTTTTTTTAAAATTTTGAAAAATTTCCATCTTAGCCCCGCTGCCCACAACCAATGAGAAGGTGCCACGTGGCACCTTGGGGGTGGCAGTGGGGAGGAGGACCCCTTTAATTTCTTTGGTTTTTGGCCTTGGGAAAATTTCAACAAGATTGCCCACGACCCCACATCACCGCCCATACCCGGGCATTTCTTCTTCCGCAGGCACGTGGACCCGCACATCCCTTTCTCCCTTTTGTCCTCCGTCGGGTGCAATGTGCTAAATCCTCCGCCACTCGCCAATTCCCTCCCCCTCTCCCACTTTACACCAGGACTCGACACGTGTCCACCAGGGACCCACAGAGGCATGGAAGAAACTTGGCATTTTTTCCCGTGTGATGGGAAAAATTCCCCAAGCCGCCCGCGACCCGCCAACCCGTTGGAGGTGCTTTCCCCTCCTCTTGACACATGTCCCCTTGGGTAAAATTTGACCTAAGAACTCCACCCACTCATATCTTGAGTTCTGTAAGGAGTTAGAAGGACTTCTTTATATCACCGGAAAGGTGAGAAAATTTCCTATCCATTGGGAATGGTTTAGGGAAATTTTGGAAGCATTAAGAAGGAGAAAAATATAGTTGAAACTTTGAGCTGTTAGAGAGTTGGGTATGGGGAAAATTTCTCCCTGAACCTAACTGAAACTTTTATCCTTATGTTTTGGACCTTGTGACCTCTAGGAATTTTTAATAAAAGAGAAGTTTGTTCTTGTGGATTTGAGTTGTTCCAGAATCTGTTAGTGGTAGTTGCTTACCTAGCAACCTGGGGGTAGACAATCTCAATCAAGTGTTGGGAGTGCGTAAGTGAGACCTTGCTCTGTTGACTTTATTTATGTGTTCTTTCCATCACTATAATTTAAGCCCTGCTCTTGTCTTGATCTAGTGGAAATTAATTACCTTGGGTATTTAATTGTTTTGGGTCCCTTAACCCTAAAATTTAATACGGGAATATTTAGCTAAAATGTCAATGAAATCAGTAATTAAATTAATCCCTAGAGAGATTTGAGCTATGGTGGACCTGTTGCACTTGTTTCTCAATAATGAGAAATTAGTAATTATTATAATGGGAAAAATTATCAATTGAATTTAATTATCTTCGAGACTTTGGTCATTAACTCCTAATCAAAAAAATATATTCCATAATTTTCTAGCTAAACCTAGGTTGTTCATGGGTCTCAAGTGGGTTGTTTTAATCGGGCATCACAATTTTTCCATTGAGCCTCCATTTCTTGTAAGAAATCATTAGGGATTGCTCCTCCGGAGTAACTTGGTAGCTTCTTCCTTCCCAGGTGCTTGATTGAGCACACCTTTATCACCATTTTTATAGATCCTCTCAATTATTTCCCAAATAACTCATAAGTCTCGTGCGCCCAATTGTCACATGATATGCTAGTTATATCACTCATCGACTGAGCATCTTCAAATTGGATAACTCCTTCTATAGGATGAATTATCTCAGGGTCTCTAATGGAGTGCACATAGATTCTGTCAAGGAATTATTCTCTTAAGGGCTCAGTATAGGGTGTTAATTTCCCATTTGTTAAAGGGATGATGACCCATTCTTCCTTGTTCTCAAAACTGATATACCCCTTGTTAAACCATAGGTCGGCGTTGTTTTTGTAACACAGGGGCACCCAAGTAATGCTAGAAAGTTATTCACCTCAGCTAGTGCCAAGAATTCAAAGTCCCTAGTGAACTTGGCCTCTTGAATAGTGATAATTACATCCTTTAAGACACTAATGGGAATTTTTTTTTCTTATTTTTCATATACAACACATTCGAGGACGGATGTAATGCGGGCCTTCCCATTTGATGTCAAGAATATAGTGTGAGAACATTGACCTCCACTCACGTTTTAATGAGGATGTTACTCAAAAGCCACCCATCAACAAATGCATTCAATGTGACTTCTTTATCATAGTCAAGGCTGTGAGGAGGAAGGTTGGCATGCACAACCTACCTTTTCACTCTCTCCTAGTGCATGGTACCTTCTCTTATAACCATTATCATAGCAAGGGAATGATATTCTCCTACCTTAACATTTTTCACACTTCCTTGACCTCATCTAGATCCTTCTGCAGAGCCTCAACATTCTTCCTTTACTCTAACTACCTTGACTGCTCCTTTAGACATTGGATCTCTCCTTGTAATCCCCGAATCACATCCATAGTCTCTTGATACATCTCCTTCTGATGAGCAGGGTCTAGATACTTCCCATGTACCACTTCTTCCCTAATAACCAATTTCTATCTTGGCATCTCCCTTGTGCGCATAGTCTCTACTCGCATTATCACCAGTAGAGGTTCTAATCCTGACTCACGCGCCACTCTTGGAATCCACTATTGGTTGGCATTTTTATGTTTACCATCCTAGTTTCTTTATCCTTTTAGTGTTATTGGCTCATGTGTTTAAGTAGCTCACGATACTTGTCATACTTATGTTTCTTTCTGCACCACAAGAATTAGAACATGTCAGGACACTCACGTTTATAATGCTCTATCGACCCGTAGTTATAATAGGTTCCACATGGAAACTCACCTCTTTCTCCGTCATGGTTACTGTGACCACAAAATCCTCTGTGAAAACCTCTTCCACATGCACATCCATCTTCGTGCCCTTCATAGCAACAATCATCATCCTTAGAACTACCTACAAGGCTAGTCTGGTGCACACCAAGATCAATGGCATCATGAATCTAGTCAATCACCTACAATCCTTGGTGTCATGGGTTGTAGAGGTACATATCTTACAATAACAAGACACATTCTTGTGGATCATGCGTTGTAGTAGAGGACACCTACTCACATCATGATCTCCATGGCAGATTTCACAAAGTATGTTCTCATGGCGCCTACCACTTTTCGAGGGAAACTATCCTTTATATTCACTTCCACTTCATAATATATGCACCAAAGACCACTATGAACCTCTTGCATTGAGTTCATAGACATATTCTCAAACTTCTTTGCCATTGAAGAAATTTGAGCCTCCAGGAAAGGGATCACACCAATATCAACGCTCCCAATAGCCTCAGTGCATAGGGAAGCTTCCAAGGCCTCACGTGGGTCTGTGAAATTCTTGTGTGACAGTGCCCTTCTAAACAAAGTGTTATCAATCCCCCAACAAACCATTGAGCATGCTAAGAGGGGTGTATTTCATAGGATAGTTTTGATAAGAGAGTTTTGAACCATGCATCATACTCCCGCATACTCTCTGTCATTCCTTGCTAAATCTCCTTCAAGTAATCGATGATATTTTCCTCAAACTCAAGGATATGGAACTCTATTAGGAAGGCATTTTTCAATGTAGTGTAATCCAAAACTATCGATGGGGGTCATATATATGGTAATAGCTATGTGTGTGCCCCTGCAACGTTGTTGTAAATTGACTAGCCTTTCGCTCTGGGGTAGTGATCTCCTTCACATGCCATATAAATTCACACTTGTGCACATGCTCTGCAACATCCTCAATGCCTCTGTAGTCTATTAGGTTTAAATAAATCTCAAAAATATTTGCGGGGGTGGTTGAGGCCCTTATCCACCTGACCCAAAACCTTGGTTTTATCATTTGTTTCCTCCGCCACCAAATCCGCTAGACCCACTAGATCCTCTAGATCTGCTAGGTCCACCAAGTCTTCCAGCCCCTACACCACCATATCCACCTCCTGTAGCCAAAAATGGCTTGAAGTGGCCATACATAGTGTTCCCAACATCCCACTGAACTACACGTTGATGGTTTGTGATATTGCCCGATTCTAGTTGTGTATCATGTGCCACTCACCAGATACGATACCCAAAATTTTTGTATTTGCACCTTGTCCAAAAATTCCTCCAAATACGGGAATGGTTTGTGCATCCATAGATGTCCCAAATGAAAAATTATATCTCCTAGGTGTAGATCGGTTACTTCCACTAATACCAATTGGGTTAGCAATACTTATCCCTTGATCTGGAAGACTAAGCTTGGTGTTGGTCACTAGATGGGTTCATATGCACGTTGGCAACTCTCCTTTCTCCATGCAACAAACTCTCATCGAAGATGAAGGGGTTTCTATTCCGCGCTTGCCAAGATGGGGTGGTACAAACTTCTCAGGTTCCACATCCTTTGCATGAACCTCAACTCCTTCCCGCAATGTATGCCTCCATAAATCCATCAATCTTGTAACCTCATGATGCCTAGCCAACTCCCTTTCATGTGCCTCATTTTACTTGAGTCATCTCTCTTCCCTTTCCTTTTCATCTGTAATATTTGCCATATTCCTCCACCCTAGCTTCCTCGCCTAACACTCATAGAAGTTTAGTCGGCCATAGGGAATGCCTCAAAACTTAATTTAATGATCAAGATATTCATATCCAATGGGGTAGCATGTAAAAACAATCTTCTTGGATCCCTCAAGAACTCAAACTTAGCAACCTCTAGAGAAGCATACGTAGAAATGGCATATTCTAGCATATAGCTGGTCAAAACTCCTCTCCACCAATGGTCAACAAAGACACATCCAAGTCATATCTACATCCTACAGCTTCTAGTAATCATTTTGGGTCCATATATGTGATCTATAGTATCATCTCGATCTTGATGCATATGGTGAAAGCCATTCATATAGTTCCACTAGAAAGTAGTAGAAAAAGTTTCATATAGCTCAAGGTACAAGAGCTCCTCTACCCACCTAATCGTATCAACTCAGGTCTAGTGTTGAATCTTTGAGTGAACTCATCCTCGGTATTCTTAAACCATACTTCAACACTTTCCAAGGTCAAACACTCTGTCATCAATGGAACCAAGAGGTATCCCTTTACTCATAATAACTTCTAAAATAGGTCCTGTAACAAAACCAAGATGTAGTCATTTTTATGCTCTTAGAACAAAAGTCTAATCCCATACACACCGAACTATCACCCAACGGGCATTGGGAATTCACCTAAGGCATGCATGGGCATCGATCCCCTCCTTTATGTGAGTCTTGTGAGAATACATTGCTTGATGATGAAACTTAGATGCAAAAAGGCAAATAACCATGCATTCATTCGAGAGCTTTAAGATGAGTTATCATATCATTATACCTAGTTCGATAATGGTGAAACATCAAATTAATAACAGATCCAATTCATATCATAAAGGAAATGCACTAGGGTTTACACCATGAACAATACATATTTTAAAAGAACCATATATTTCATTTTGATCATAGTTCAAAGCAACCATAATACATTCACCACGGCCATACTAGACTAATGTATCAATGTAGATAAGACCCATGCATCAGAATTCCTAACTATGCTTCCCATAGTACAAAAAGATCTTCACAGACCCATCCCTATAGAAAATCTATTACTCTTATAGTCCTCTAAATGAGAACCCCAACTCTCTAGAACCTTCTTATTATTCCTACAAAGCTTCCTGTTTCATTATCTATATTCATGCTCTCTTCCTTGATAATGTCTCTTCAGTCCTTGTCCCCTTATTTTATGTGAGCATCTCTATATATAGCTTTATTACCCACCGCCATGCCTTTTTGAAGTAGCAGATCGGTCACCAAGTGTCAAGGTGGTCCTCTAATGGAGCATGCTTATTCCCATTCGGGCTCTCCACTCTCTGCAATGATGTCTTTTTGGATCCTTCCATCACATGGAATATTCTTTTCTTGACCACCAAGTTTCCAGGATGGCACCTTATCCACTTTGCATGCTTAGTTGGGTCACACTTTTCTCGTGTGCTTCTTAGAACGCCAAATATGGCTAAGTCCTGAAACCCTTTGCTTTTCCTTGTGAACATGTCATGGGTTCTACTAAACCCTTCTAAAACCCTTGTCCTACATGCCTTTACCCCCGCACACCCTTCTTCATATTGGTCCCATGCACCCACGTGCATTTTTTACTTAGCCAATATTTTGAGGCCCAATATTGGGTTCTTTGTTTCAGGTCTATTTTGGCTCTTCGGCTAGTTCTTGTCGACTTCATTCTTCGGATTAGTTTTTATTATGGGATTTAGGCTCTTAGTATATTTTGGTTTTAATTTGGTTCTATTTTTATGGGTGGGGTCTTGTTACCCTCCGGTTCAAATCTCTGGTCAAAATCATTTCAAATTTTTTTTTAAAAAATATTGATCTAAACGACCACAATGCAGAAAATTTCATTTTATAATATGTGTATTATACATAACCATTTAAATTAATCTTGTCTTTGAATATTTGTTGTCTTGAAATATCAAATAAATAAAGTAAACATTCACTATAAAGGTCACTAGTCTTAGAAGGTAGTATTGTAACATCTAAATATAATAAAGGAGCTTAGTTAGTTTTTCAGTCAGGTCATTACTAATTGTCTTATATGTAAGGCAAAAAATATCCTAGAGGCAACTAATCTCAATTATTTGTTATGTTGTACTAATTATTTTTAATAATCTTCAACATTAACGGCTTCTAGGCTTCAAATATCATGGTAGGATTCGATAAATTAATATAGAAATATAAATATAATAGTAGGAGCACTTTCTCTAAATGGGACATGGAGGTGGGCTTGGGTCCTTAATGTCTCTGCTGAGCGATCCACATTCAAAGCACCCCTCTATGTTTCTCTTGGTCCATATGGATAATTTCAACCCCTACCTCAAGGTTTCCCCATGGCCACTTATTGAAATCATCTAATGAACTCAATGGGAATGGAACTTGAGTTCATGATTACAAACTACTTGTAACTCACCAATAGCCCAAGAACTTGGGTTCATCCTATCTTTGAATATTTGTTGTCTAGTCATGTATTTGAGTAACATGTTGAACCCATTGGCCGTTAGGCTATAATTTTAATTTGTAATTCATGTGATAGACTTGAATATATTATTGAGCTCAATGACCGCCACGCTTAAATTTTTGTTTAGAATCACCAGTATTCAAGAAATAAATGTAGTGAGCAACCACCCTAGTGGTCACCATTCATTGAAAATAGTCTTTTAAAATTTAAATATAATAATGGGGAGAATAGTTAGATTTGCAATCGAGTGGTTACAAATTATCCTGAATGGAAGCAACATCTATCCTAGCGGTCGCTAACCTAAAGTATTTGTGATTTTCCTACAGCGTTATGTAATTATCTTCGACCATAGCGGATGGTAGGAATATCATAAAATAAAATTTGAATAACATTTTGTACTCAGAGGCCTCTGGCTAAACTATTGGTGTTGGAGTTTAGTTTAGTATTGAATTTTAGTTGGGTCATTAATCAATATCTTGAATGCAAGATAAGAATTATCCTAGCGGCTGCTAATCTTAAGTCTTTATTATGTTACACCAACGCAATGGAATAATCTATGACCTTAGCATGCTAGGCTTCCAATATCATGTGATAGACTTTGGATAACATATTGAACTCAATGGCCGCAATGCAGAAAATATCATGTGAAGAAAACAAATATTCAAAGAAAGAAAGTAAACATCCACCCTAGTGGTCACTAGTCTTATAAGGTAGTATTGTAACATCCAAATATAATAAAGGATCTTAGTTATTTTTTCAGTTGGGTTGTTACTAATTATCCTATATGGAAGGCAACAAATATCCTAGTGGTTTCTAATCTCAAGTCTTTGTTATGTTGCACCAATGTTATTTAATAATCTTCAACATTAGCGGCCGCTAGGCTTCGAATATCATGGTAGGATTCAATAAATTAATATGGAAATCTAAATATAATAATGGTTCTTAGCTTGGTTTTCAAGTGATCCATCCTAGTTGTATTGTATGCAAGTTAACTAGAATCTTAGCGGTCGCTAGTCTCCCTTCTTGTTTGAAAAATGTATTCAGGATACTCTTTAATATGTGTCTTGTCTTGGAATATTTATTGCCTTGTGTTGTTTTGTAATAACTATGCAATTTCATAAACATTGAGCTTAGTGGCCTCTAGTCTTGGAATATGTTAGTTTAAGATTTAAAAATTGTTACTTTAAATCATCTCATTTATCAAGTAAGTCATTACTAATCGTAAATGGAATATATGTTTGTAAATAGAATGATTAACATTTATATTTAATAATATTTATGAGTACATATAATGTGCTTACCTTTTAATAAACATAAAAAAATCATAAAGACAACGCATTTAATAATTTCTACGTGGGAAAACAAATATAAAAAACTATGTATATCAACTTTGTAATCAATTTAGAATTGAATGTTGAAGACATAGTCACGACTATTTCTTTCATATTAAAAATCATTAAAGGAAGTCAAAATGATTACCTACACTATACAAACAAAAACCATTACGATTTATAAAAAAGAATATTTGACTCATTTTTTTTTTTGCTAGAGATAGATAGAAGCGCTTACGGGAAAAAAACAAATGAAGAAGAGATTTTTTTTTAAAAAAAACAAAGAAATAGATAGAAGGGCTTGTTGGCTAGATTTTCTGCATAGCTGAAAACCTAGGCAGTCATGAGATAAATCTCCCTCATTTACCGGTGAGGCTCCCATATTAGATTTGTCAATTAAAATATGCTAGTATCTATATGGGGGTTTTACTTTAACCATGCAGCTCATGAACCATAGCTGTATAGTTTTGCAGCAAGTAAGCAACTATTTAAAGAAAGGAAATATTTAAAGAAGAAGGGAATAATAAAACACAAGGAAGAAATAGGGAAGATGTGCAACTCAATCAATAGATAACAGAATTGATTGCATGCACATAGATGGAACTAATAGATATCAGCACACAAAATTCTAAGCAAAGGCAACTTTAGATCTAGATCTAAAATAACAAAAAAATTATAAGTAGATCTAGGACAAAAGCTAGAAACAAAATGCACCGTGACACAAAATTCTTCGAGAAATCTACTCCTTTGTATTCCTTTACTTGAAATAGCTATCGGTAGTTTCATCACAAAGTTTGGAACACAATAATGCTACTTACAAATTCTTATCCTTAACCCAAAGGTTCTTCTCCTACTTCTAAAATGTAGAAGGAAAGTACAAATGGGAAACTCGACTGAACTGAAACATAAACAAAAAGTAAAGATAACATCTGGCAATCATCCCCCTCTAATTCCTCTTCAAGTGACACATCTGTCACTTAACTAATAGAATTGTTCCACATAACTTAAAGTAATGGTTTCAAAACCAATAACTTTAAAGTTTTACAATTACATCCAGGAACGTGGAAAATAGAAGAAGAAAAAGTAGAAGAAGAAAGACACGCCAGCTGTAACATCTACATCTTTTTTTTTTTTTGATATTGAATATACTTGTCGAACATGTAATTCAACATCTTCCCATCTGTCTTAGCCACAACTTCCTTTTCTGTCCTGAATTGTAGCAAGCCTTCGTTCAATACCTTGATACATGCTTCCACCTCCTCCAAGCTAGGCCCAAAATTCTCAATATTTGACTATAGTGCCACCAGCTTACTGATGGAATTCATTGTGAAAGGCTTAACAGCTCCATCAATTCTCCCTTGCACCATCAGAAGAGATCCTTCCAGGGAATTAGGAACTTTGCTAGGAATGATCCTCATGTATGAAGTAATGTTTCCGACCACTTCCTCATAAGTGAAAGAAATGACATTATCTGATAAAGATGATGCCATACTCTCAAGTTCTTGCATCCTTTTCAGCATAATTCTACAAATCTCCAAATGGAAAGATACTACAAACTCAAGTTGCTTCCCCTTCTCAACTGATCCGTCGAGCACAATTTGTTCCGTAATCAACACCTCTCTCGGTAGCTTATTTATTTTGGCCAAGTACTCAAGTTACTCTTAGCAACTGTGTTCATATCTATCGTGCTTGTCATCAGTTGCTTCAATTGATCTGATGCATCTTTCATAACTTTTAGGAAGGCTGACACCTCTCGATTTGTACAGAAGCTTGTCGAATGATCAGACTTTTCCATTCATCGATAGCTTTAACTTGGTTACTTGCATCTTCCATTTCTGCATCAGATGATCACTCACCTACTTTTGTGCTGAAATGGGCTGAGTGGAAGATTTAGCAACCTTGGCAATGATCTCACACAACTGAGATACCTGCTTCTAAAGTTCAACTTTCTCTGCCTTTTCTTTGTCAAGCCTAAGGAATAGAGCATCTATCAATGTCTATGTGTCCTACTTCAATCCTTCTGTGGTGGCTTGACCTATGGGTACTCTGGTTATTGTTATGTATTCTAATGTAAGCTCATCCTCCTCCTTCCCTTCTGCCCCAACTCCTCAATGATCAACCTTGAAGTTACCTTAGAAAATTTAGGTTTTCTATCTTTTCCACCTAGATTCAGGAGAAGCTACAAGTCGTGTTCCTCTAAGTTGATTTCCTCTCTAGCCTCTAAAACCAACTGTGAAGTCAACCATTCTAAGAAATTACTTCTCAGAGAATGAGAAGTTGCCAAGTGTACCACTATCTCGTGCTCTGATTCCTCTCCATCTGAAACCACTATAGTGTTATGGCTGCCATCCTCTGAGTCATCTAAAGAAAAAGCTCCTTCAAATTCGCCATCCGCAACTTTAACGTTTCTTTAGAAAGAGGCCTTTGAATGGAGTGGCTGAGGAGAAAAGATGAATGTTGTCCAGATTCAACAGAGGAATGGTGGTATCGGCTGAGGTGCAACAGTTGGTGAAGTACTTGATGCTGGAGAAGTTGGAACTAACACCATAGCCATAGAAGTGATCTTCTCCTTCGAATGAGACCTTTTGTGCACTTTAATCTTCTTAGGCCTTCTGCTGCTTTCTCCTCCATGCTTCCTCTTGAGGGAATCTCTGTGCCAAAGTTTCCCATGATTTGATTCATCAATGCTTCATCAAGGTAGTATCCCTTCATCAACAACTAGTTTGAAGTATTGACCAGAACAACGGCAGACCTTTCCTCGATCGTATGGCAGCCCCTATGTTCTCCTGAAGTACAGCTCTATCTCCTCCCATCCGATGGTATGTGTCAAGTAACATAGGCCCATCATCTTTAAGATCCACAGGTATCCATGCTAATCCAAAGTCAAACACTTGCCATGTTGATAACCTATTGAAATCTTTCTTTCTAACCTCGTACTCGCTTCTGCACTTCATCCAGAAATCTTCCAATGAAGGCACATGTGCGTACTCCTGGGAGATTGTCTTCCTTGCCACTCCAAATGGATGAAGTTCAGCCATGCTAGGAAGAACTCTTTCTCGTACTCAGATAACATCTCCGCTTCAATTCCTCGGGCTTTATGAATGCTCTGGCAGCTATAATGGCCCACAGTGATCGGGAAGAAGCTTGTAGACTTGTGTCATTTCGATTATAGGTCATGCATCTCCACAAGTTGTCTTCTTAACTCCATGATGACCAATCTATCACTTGGATATCTGGGAAAATTAACTGGTTCTCTGAAAAGCTAGTGACCTTGAGGTATGTGAAATCATGAGACTGAATGAAGATGTTACCAATCCAGACAAAACTTCCCACGCTTCCTTGCTCACCCTGTTGGCCTTTAGATCACCGTCCAGCCTGCAAATGAATTCATAGAAGAATCCATCATTGACCACCTTGTAATATTTCTTACACAGGTACAGTAAGCTGTGGGTAGCACTCGAAAATAGGGTCCTTGGAAAGAACACCACATCTTTCTAGCTTGGAGAAGATCCCCTGTGAAGCTGCTGCATATACCAAATAGGAAGTCATTTTGAAGTTGTAAGTACACCTCACATTTTGAGCTTCTCACCAATGTTGTCGCTAATGATTTCTGACCAATTGATTATTGAATCTACTTTGTTGATTTCAATGGTCATGATGAAAGCATACATCCATGCATGGAAGTTGTGAGCATTCACTTCGCCATTTACCTTGCATAACAATTTGGCAATATCATCCACCTCTTGTACCAGATTGGATCATGGAAGAGTTCTCGGGAACTTGGAAGGAGATCTGGGCTTCTTCATGTATCTGTTGTTCATTATGCCTATGCAGTCAACTTTATGCTTTTCCCATCTGTTGCCAGCATCCTGTATGCTAATAGTAGTCACCACCTTTTGTGCCGGAATCTTCAAACAATAATTGATGAACTGTGCATCCAACTGGATTATTGTTTTCCCGTAGCATCTCAAACTGATCTGGATAATGGATGGTAAGACCTAGCACACTCCATGATGAACTCTGGCAACTAGGCTGTGAATGGAAATGCTACAGCTCGAATGATTCCACTGCTTTTGACTGCATGCATGAGGGAAGTCTTTCCAGCTCTGGATCTGTCAATCAATTCGGAAAGAGGTTCTAGACCTAGATCTGTATCTCCAATGTTAGCAAACTTAGAAGTGATGCATGACTCTGCTATGCTCTCTTTCTCATCCCTCTTTGCCATGGCCATATTCGTCTTTGTTTGAGCAATTCTTTTTCTTTTTATTTGGCCAGAATTCTTCACAACCGGTGTGAATATGGATAATTCTTTAGATTCGGAGGATATGTTCAATGTATTGGACATTGATTTAAGCTCCCTTTCTCTTATAAAATCACATGTAATGAATTCCTGTAATTAATTCAGACAAAGATGGCAGCCGGAACATGAACAGTGGATTTTAATCATAAAAATCTGCATATGTCAAGCCTGCTGCCCAAAAATTGATGTTTTATTTACATGCAAAGAAAACATGAATTTTACCAACTTCACCTAAGCACCTGTACCACTATACAGACAATTATTTAAACACAAATCAAGCTCCTTCAAACCTAGGTGCCAAATTTTGAAGCTTCCAACAGTAAATACACTTCTTCTGTGCAAAATTCCTCTTCAAATGGGGTGCACTTTTTGTCTGGGTTGCACTTCTTTGCTATTGAATTAATTAATTCATCCTTATGGCAGCCCTTGCTTATATAACCCTCATCATTCTATAATTAATTATTGCCCCTCCTATTCCTGGCAATTAATTAATTAATTAATTAACTCTTCTCTTCAAATGGGGTGCCTATTTTGTGCATGTTCATGGCTGCCATTAAATAAATTAAATTTATTTAATTTTAGCTCTCTACTTCCAGTTCACTTAAGCCTCACAGTATGCTTTGACCTCATCCACTGAAAATAGGAATTAATTATATCAATTAATACTTTAAAAAGCATTATTCCTCTTCCAAATGGGGTGCACTTTTTGACATGAAGGGGCTGCATTAAATAAATAATATTTATTTAATTTTAGAACTTCTAATTCTAATTCCCTTTATTCACTTTACCCTTGTTGAATTTTCCACATGCTTGGGCACCAAATTTGGAGAAGGAATTAATTAATTTAATGCATTTAAAGCTTCCCTTCTTTCCCAAAAGGGGTCGCACTTTTTGACATAGGCAATTTCTATTTTTAAAAGCCAATTTTCAATGGGATTATTCGCCCTGCACCGCAACTTCAAAAATCCCATGATCCACTTAAGATGTTTGACTTTCATAATGGGATTATTTACGCTATAAGGAAAGTAAGAAAATCCTATCAATGCCTTAAGTGATTTTTCTTTTATTTCACAATGGAAATTTTCACCCTGCAAGGCAGGTAAGAAATTCCCGCTTGCCTGCTGCCTCTAATTTTCCCATTGTGACTTAAGTGGCATTGCTTCCATGGGAAAAAGTACCTAATAGGTAGGTAAAAAAATCCCACCTGCTTGCTACTGACAAAAATCCCATTGTAACTTTAAAGTCTTCTTTTTCAAAAATGTGGCTTGCCCAGAAGAAGCTTTTTCGTGCACGACTTCATCTTTTCAGAGAGAACCAAACCTCCTGTGGCGAATTCCTTCTGGCATAACATGCATAGATGATCTCCAGATACTCCAGGAAAGGAATCAGACCAAACCGGAAAAGGAATTGACCCAGAGAAATTTCACAGAAAATGAAACAGAAAACACCAAAAACACAAAACGTTGCCAGAAGTCACAAATAAAGCCCAAAATTCATTCCTGGTTAAAACCCTACTGGTATATGGGAATATTGACATGTATGATCACAACAGGGTTAAACTGGAGCACAAATTACCTCAAACAGGCTCAAAATAATTAAATACAAATTTCCCATAGGCAAACCCCAGTGACAGAATATAACAATTTCGGGCATCTGGGTATTTGTCAAAATTGGCTTATATGGCTCTTTGGGAATATCTTGACACAATACAAAAACTTTCTGGCAATAAAAACACAAAACGACCCATTATTTTAAAAGTACAATTTTTTTACATAGGGTAGTCCTAGATTTTAGGGTGAAATCTAGGGACACCAAGCGTAAAAGGGAACCCGTTTAACAGACACAAATACTTGAGCTACGGTTGAACATAAAAAATGGGTTTTCGAAAGGAGTAAATATTTTAAAATGGATTACAAAATATTTGGTCATGGGCGGAAAAAACTCTTCGGTCATGGGAGGACAAAAATATTTGGTCATGGGTGGAAAAAAATCTTCGGTCGGGGACGGATAAAACTCTTTGGTTTTGGGAAGACAAAAATATTGATCATGGGCAGAAAAAATCTTCAGTCATGGGCGAGATAAAAATATTCAGTCATGGGTGGAAAAAATCTTATCTTCGGTCATGGGCAGACAAAAATTTTGTTTTGACAAGAAGATGGAATGGAGGCTGCAAGGCACCAAAGGGAAAGACATGGACAGATTGCGGTCTGCAAAACACAAGAACTGGGAAAATAAAAAGCGGCTACAAGTGCCGCCATCAACTATGGTGCACATATGATAACATAGATGCTTTTGATAAATACTTTTTTACTTGTATATGATATTTTGACGTGCTTGATAATGTCTGTTTAAGCTTCGTATTCTCTCTAAAACACAATATTAATGAGATTCTATATGCAACTTGTTTTAATCGTCTCTTTTGATTTTGTCCTTTCGATATGCACTCCAACCCATGTTCTATCCACAATCATTTTTTTATATCTTGTTTGTGCACCCCCAATCGTGATTACGATCATCGCCACAACTTCTTTGTTAAAAAAACTCCGGGAATCAAGCACTCGAACTAATGAATTAGTTAATGCATGCATTGTATTCTGATTTTAAGAAATCCTTTTCTACGCTTACAAAATAAAAAAGAAACTAATATATATTTCTCTAGTTTATTTAGTTTTTTCCAAATGCATTCAATGAAAGAAATTAAGAAAATGGAAAAAAAAGTGGGAATAGGAAATCTCAAAATTTGAATTTTCACTTCTTAAAGAGAAAGTGCGGGATTTTTTATATTTCAAATATTTGCATTTAATGCGGGGGATTTCACATACTGTACTTTTAATTAACCCATCATTAATGTTTGCATTTAATTTGAGGCATATCATGGGATATGAGGAAATCAAATTGATTAATTTTACCTACTTTAGAAACAAGTGGGACAATGACAAAAATTTCTTTGTGAACACTTGGGAAAACCAAAAATATTAGTTTAAGCATAATAAGAAACCATTTACAAAATAGAAGTGAACATTATGAAATGAAAAAAATTTAATAGAGTGATATACGCCTAGTTAATTATTAATTTTTATCTAATGCGACTTGATATTTTTAAAATATATTGCGCGTTAATTTATGGGATAGCATGGGATTCGGGAAAATTAAATTTATTAATACTACCTACTTTAGAAACAAGTGGGACATTGACAAAAGTTTCTTTGTGGATTCGTGGCAAAACAAAAATTGTTAATTTCGACATAATAAAAAACCATTTAGAAAGCATAATTGAACATTAGGAAACAAAAATTTAAATTTTTAAGGAGTGATATACGCCTCGTTAATTATTAATTTTTATCTAGTGTGAATTCGGTATTTTATAAATATAATTCACATTAATTTGGGGAATAACGTGGGATATGAGGAATTAGAATTTAGTAATACTACCCACTTTAGAAACTGGAGGGGCGATGTCAAAATTTTCTATGTGAACTCATGGGAAAATGACAAATATTAATTTAAGCATAATAAAAAACAATTTAGAAAATAGACGTGAATGTTACGAAAAAAAAATAAAAAATAAGAGAGCGATATACACTTCATTTATAATTGATTTTTATCGAGTGCGAATTCGATATTTTTACCTATCATTTGCATTAATTCAAAAATAATCCAATAAAATGTGGCATCTTGAGATTTTGAACCAGTTAATTACACAATTATATAATTGACACATTTATTAAGAAATTTTTACTAAGTGATATAATTAACAAATATTTTTAAGCTATAAAAATCCACATTATTATCGTGTAATTGTAATCCATTAAAATGTTGTCTCATGGCCTAAAATTTCTAATATATCTCTTGATCATCAATATTTTGGAGTTATTTACAAATTACTCTAGATAAATTAAAACATAATTTTACTCTGACCAAATTTGAGAGTACCTTATAGATAGGAAAGAAAATAGTGAATGTTATGCTCCATTAGAATAATTTTTTTACAGCACCAAATTCAAAATAATAAATACTTAGATTTTATAGGGATCGGGGTATTCCCTTCAAAGCACGTGTTAATGAACAAATTTACATGTCATATGTTGTCTTTCTATTTGATGAGTAGAAGTCTATCAGCCCACTAGCCCTCTACAACTCCTAGGTTTCATTTCCAACAATGTAAATAAATACCTTTACAGTTTTTTATCATTAGCATTTTCATCAAATGTAATCTTATCTTATTGACTAGACATTCCTTCAACAACCAAGTGTGGAACTACATAGCATACAAATATTTCTCAACTTCTATATTACTCATAAATTATTTTGTGTCTAACACATAATTTATATCAGTTCGTATCAAGTAAAATACTTAGCAATCGCTAAGCTCCATTACTTGAACAAGATCAATCAAACAATGGTTGTGAAATAAAATGCTTAGTGACCGCTAAGCTTCAAAACTCACAGAAGGAATGATTATGTGAAAAATAGGCTAAACAATTTCTTGATAACATAGATGCTTTATGAAAAAATCATAGTAATAGATATTAGCGGTCGCTAGGCATTTTCCATAATATATTTTGATGGCAGATAGGTGAGATATGGAAAATTTTTATTCTTAAAAGCTATGGAGGTCTTTGCATAGTCGGGAAGAAAGATGATTAATAAAAATATTTTCAGGGTGCTCATATAACACCATAGGGACTGCTAGGCACACATCTTTGCATCTTTTAATTTTTGCACATTGGTGTGCATCAATGAAAATAATTAGCAACCGTTAAGCTCTACTACTTGTCAGGAAGAGTAGATTAACGGCCACTAGTGGTCAACTAATTTTTATTTTTGAATATAGAGATCAAAAAACACTTCATATTAAATCAAATGCTTAGTGACCGCTAAGCTCGATTACTTATAGAAAGGAAATATTTGCTAGTAGGTAGGCTAAAAAATATCTTATTTTGAACATAGCCCTGTAATAACAGATCATAGTAATAGATATTATTAGGCGCTAGGCATTTTTGTGAAATTTTTAGATGCAAAATTTGTGAGATATAAAAATTGTTTATTGTCGAAAGCTAGGGAGGTCTTTTGAGAAAGTAATAGATTAGCAACCTCAAGGATAAATTGTTAATTAATTTTGAAAATATAGATAAAAAATAGTTTGTATAAAAGAAATGTCTAGCGAACCGCTAAGCTCGAATGCTTATAGAACATAGTGCTCTATAATTATTGTTTATTGATAAATGAGAAAGGAATAGATTAGCGGCCTCTAGGATAAATTGTTTCTTAATTAAGAAAATATAAATTAAAAAAATTTGTATTACAAAAAATGCTTAGCGACCACTAAGATACGATACTTACAGAACATAGCACTCGGATAACATATCATATGAATGGATGAAATGGTGTTCCAAGGCATTTTGATTTCAATTCGTATCAAAGAAAATACATAATGACCACTAAGATACATAACTTACTGAAAGGAGTGGCTTGGCGCTCACTTGGCTATACTATTTCTATTTTTAAAAATATCGACCAAATAAAAATCATTTTCTGTCTTTGTGAAAAAGATAAGAGTTAGAGAATAATAATAGAAGTACATATTTTAAACGTGAAGATGTATCCTAATCATCTTGACCTGCATATTTCCATAAATAACTCGTTAAACAAAATAGTCCTAAACTTTTTACTAAAAATGGAGGGCAAAGATTAACACAGGCCTTGCTCAAGAATGAATGATCCGAGACCATGAATAACAAAGTGTGTTTTATGATTTCCAATTATTTGTTGATGACAAGGCTATCGGCTACTATCCTATATATTGTTGATGAATCTATTTTAACAAATGCAAAAAAAAATCTCATTAGGTTTGAAGTCATAAATATCGGTTATATTATATTCTATGAACTATCCTTGGTAGAGCCAAGTCCTTGAATACAAACCTTCGAGAAGGATGACTAACCAAAAGAATTTTTACAACCGATAAGTGCCATTAGTTAGTGTGGTTATGCAGATATGTAGTTGTTAGGTTGTGGAGCCTGTTTTCATGTGTGAAAGTGTTGAAGATTGTACACTAAGAGTACTGTACACTTTTCATGTATCCTCGCTAGGGTTCGGGGCCAGCCGGGCCTTGAGTTGGGGTCTAGGGTGGCAGCCCCCGAAAAAAATAAATTTAGGTGTAATTTTTTTGGCCTCGAAAAATGCACCCGACATATTGGGAAACATGCTCTTCTCATATGGGTGAGTTTTTTGACCCATAGGTTTATGGGATGGATTTTACCCATGGTTTTGATACCCACGGTTTTGTAAAACTGCTTAAGCAGTTGTCTATTTATATGGTCTTATGCATATGATAGATGAACAAGTAAATGTATTGCAGATGTGTTTTGAATTCGGCTGTGAATTTTGTAGAGTTTGTTGAGCATAGCTCTAAACGGATCTGGATATTGTATTGAGAGAGTGGTGGCTTGTAATAAAATCTGAGCAAGTGATTCTTGGTGGACGTAGCCCAAATTGGGTGAACCACATTAAATATTGTCTCTTTGTGTTGTGTTATTTTATTCTGTAATTTTATTTGAGATCTGTAATAATTTCTACATATTAGTTTTCTACTATTGCGATTCTGTGAGGGATTATTCTCGCATATTTTATCTCTTATTTCCTAACATGTAGTAAATTTTGAGATGTCGATTCACAAATGCAGAAGGTGTTATTATAGAGAATGCTAAAGAGGGTATTGTGAAAATAATGTTATTGGAAAGCATGTTGTGTATAATTTATGTAGAAGGAATTGTCTTTAACCAACCCTGTCGATACAATATTGTATTGATCAATTTTTTCCAAAAATAGTGGTTTGTATTTCCCTGCTATATGATTTGTATCATGAAATAAGATGAAGTATGAAATTTTAGATTAGTTTCATTACATTTTAAGTAATGAGTTTTTTTGTTCAAGACGACACCGATATTTTTTATTTCGAAGGAAAGCAACATAATGGAATGTTCTATCCTCGAGAATTGTCTAGCTCTTGATGGCATTATCAAGATATGTGAACTATTGTTCAGTAATTCATAGTTGAGGCTTAAATTTTTTGCTTTTCTGTCTTGTGATGTTTTATAATCGGATGTGCTCTTAGGATTTTTGTCTGTTGAGTTTGAACTCGTGGCTTTGGGGTGTGCTTCCATACCACTGAATTTTTGGTGAATATTCTTATATCATTTTAGTTGTTAATAGAATATAAGATGTTATTCATAAATAAAACACACCATCAATCCCAAATTAGTAAATTAAAATTATATGTAAAAATTATTGAGATTACTCAAAGGAACAAATATAATTTTTTTTTTTAATGATTATTAATAGTTTGAAGATTAAATTGTGCAATATCTTGATATTGATTACCGACGTTGTCCCTGACTATAGATTATGGACCCTTATCCTACCCAATGTAAATTAATAAATGTATGAATCAATAAATTAAACTTGTGTGAATAAAAATCCTTTTGTACTCTTTCATTAATTACAGATTAGACCTTACATGTTATATATGGGGAGGCTACTAAAAATGCATATTTTATAGAAAATCACGTGATAAGATTGGAAATAAATATGTTGATCTCCTGGACTCATCACATTTTCTAATAAAGGTTGATATTAAAGCCCCTAACAAGTTTGTATTAATTACAAACATGCAATGGCATAGTCACTCCACATATTTATTGATCCTCTCATCCTTATTTTCACACCTTTCATCTTTATTTCACTAGCTTTTGTTTTTTCTTTCATGGCCTTTCTAATGTTGCCTTTCATGCAATTTTCGCATCGATGCATGAAATGGCATTTTATACCAAAATTTTACGTCGTCATTTTAAATCCATTTTTTGAATTGAAATAGATCAATACCTAGTTGCTATTGAGGGAGTTCTTGGAGATGATTATCTTTCTCTAGAGGGATGTCCGAGGGTAAATGCGAAAAGTTTCTTTGATGTTCATTTGTCATCTTCTTAGCATACATCCGGTGAAGGATTGAGCATTGGAAATGGCTTGTCACTAGATCAAGCTAGCATATAGGGTTGGCATGGAAGCGGAAATGGAAAAAACCATGAGTGCATCATGGCCCTTGCTATCTAAGTCTCATTATAAACAGGAATGTTTTTTGGACGTGGCTATTTTTTTAGAGTTGTATAAATGGTTTGATGCCCTAATGTGATTTGTGTCTGGTGTGTCCAAATGGGGTGAGACACTGAGGGCAGGAGATAGTTTTCTCCCCTTGCCTGACCTAGATGATATGTTTACTTTACTGCAAGAGGAACCGACATGTTGGGATCTTCTTCACCATGAAGTTTGTGAGGCATACCATTGGCTAAGAGTCAGTTCTTCTTTGAAAAGAGCATCTTTTTCCGGAACTACCTATGGAAACTGTTTTCATCCCTGTTAAAGTGGAGGTTATGGACATATCATCTGATTAAAATAAATAAGTTCTTTTAAAATTTGTTAGGTTGTAACTTTGTTTTGGTTGTTATATAGCATTGTCAGTTGCATTGTTACCAAATCATCATGTTTGTCTTATTGGTTTGGGGTTTTTTTGTATTCCCAACCACTTGTGTTTTTGGCATAGGCCCTTAAGCGTTTTTTCACCAAAGTATTTTTGGATCATTCAATTTTTTTAGACTGATCCTCTCATTTTATCTATAATGTAAAGGAAATGGGACCCTTCAACCCTCCTAAAATTATAAAAATCAAGAAAACATTAATAAATTTTTTTGTGTGTTGTAATATGTAATTTCAACAATTAATTGCTATTAAATTTGTTTTGTTTGAAAATTTCAATTCATTGCTAGAAGTGAAGACTAGCATCCGCTAGCATCAATATATTATAGAATATATTTTCATCAATGTAAAAAACAATATGTACAACTTTAGGATAGAGGAGCTAATAATGGATTGATGGCTATCTTCCCATCACTTTTTAAAAAATTGAGTTACACTACATCATTGTGGAAACCTGGAGGTCTTCACTTTCAAAATATATGGAGGTCTTTGAGAAAGGAATCAATTTAATTCTCTTTCCCTAATAATAGAAGATAATGTAAATGGCTTTATTTATTTTACAGAAACATCTCCTACAATAATCTATCTGGGGAAATTCCTGTCATTAATTTTTTTCATGCTTTCCTACACACAGTTGTAAATATAAACAAAAAATTCTCTGCATACCAATTCAGTTTTGTTTCTTATGGTTTTTGGATATCACCAATTAACTGATGCAAGAAATAGTAGTTGTCTTTTAAATAGCTTGAGTTCTAAAGACATTCTTCTATTGTTATCGAAAATTTGGAAAACTTGGATATGTATGATGTTTTCTAACAAAATTGTGGCCTAATGCAATGAGCAACATCCATCTCAAACCAGAGTAATTTTTGCATCTTTTAGGGTTTAATACTACTATTGTGCGTAATTATAGCTTTATACGTTCAAATCATCCAAAGGTATTTACAAAAGTCTCTACAAATAAAATGAAGCTAGGTGTTAAAAATAACATGGCAAGACATGATTTCATATTGTATATATTATCGACGATAGATAAATCAGAAAGCAATATCATATTAGAATTTTTTTATTGAAACATCTATTTATTACATTTTGGTTCTCCAAGGTTGATCATATTGCACATGAACATGGCTCTTTATATGAATGATGACATAATGATAAACACAAAAAATCTTAACGAGAAATATGTAATTAGCTATGGTGCTACAAGCAATCTTTATAAATGTGATCTAAAGAATTATAAGCCAATTTCTATAAAGAGAATGTACAGTCGCTACCCACTAAGCTTGTTTGCATTTAAAACTGATGTGGTAAAAGTTGGAAGCATCAAGCATCGAAATATTGAGATTCTACATGGATGTTTGTTTTCTCCACTTAGAAACCTGATGTTTTATGATTACATGGTAAACAAAGTCTGACATACATCCTACATGGTGAGTAAAATGATTATATTGTGAAGAAAAATGAATATAAACATTGTAGATTCAATTTTTGAAATATAAGTTTCCAATCAACCTCTAACCTTCATAGTAAAATGGATATTTGGAAAATCTAACAAGTGTTTTATTAATTTTTATGTTAAATGCAGGATCATCAAAGAAGATTAATTTAGACTGGAACAATCGCTAAAGATTTCTCGTGGTGTGAAGAAGGATAATCATATCTTCATTATGACTGTAACCCATGCATTGTTTATAGGGATGTGAAGACTTCTAACATTCTTTTGGATTATAATTTTGATGAAAATTTGTCATAATTTTGCATTTCCAATTACATTTCCTCAGCCAAACACCACACCTCTACCTATGTTATGGGTACCATTTGTTACATTGACCCAGAATATGCAAGAACATCAAGGCTGAATAAGAAATATGTAGTACACTCTTCGGTTGTTTTCTCGCTTGTAAATACTAGCGTAAGTGCATCAAGTTGGGGGATAATTAAGTGAACATCAAATCCTGAATTTTACATTAAAAATAGCAAAACATCAAATTTAGTCTTTCGTGGACTTGAACCATGCTGAAAAGTCAAAAATATGTCATAAAAATAGTACTATCGCGTAGGGGAGATTGCTAGCTTTGTAGAAATATTGATTTTAAAGTGAATAGAATAGGATAAATATTATTTTATAATTTTTAAGTTAATAGTAGGTCTTTAAGACACCTTTTCCCGTGAATGATTATGTCTACTTTTAAGACAACAAATTTTGTTTCACTTGTCAAAATGTGATAAAACTTATACCATCCCAACCGTGGTGAAATTATATACATGTTCAAAAAAAAATTATTTGATTTCAATATTTTTTTATGAAGTTATGGTGGGCAAACAGAAAGTGCTCTGTTTTCTTTATGTTTTTCAGACCACTTTCACGAATATATATATATGTATGTATGTATGTATGTATGTATGTATGTATGTATGTATGTATGTATGTATGTATGTATGTATGTATGTATGTGTGTGTGTGTGTGTGTATGTATGTATGTATATTGCTAAAAAAATACAAAATAAAATCTATCCCAAGATAGATAGCAACATCTAACTTCTCACCAAAGGAAAAATATATATATCAATTTTTGGTCATCCAAATCGCGGGCAAACAGACTACAATCTTATAGGCATTTTTAAAAATACCAAGTCATTAAATTTTGAGTGTTTAATATAGCTAAACTTGTCCAATTTTTTTAAAAATTAGTATTTTAGAAACTAGATTCTCGGATGCTTTAATTCATATTGATATAATTTTTCTAATTTTGAGTGTATGCATTGCTAATAATCCCTACAAGTTGATATTATGTTGTTATTTGCAATATGACGTCCACTTATGACCCCTTTTTTGTCCCCCAACTTGCTGCACTTACCCGCTAGTCTCTACTTTGATAACACCTCCACTGCTACTTTACTCAACACTACTTGTATCCAAACTGGAAGTCCCATTCTAGAGTAAAAATGTATTCATGTTTTGTGTAAATAAAATGTCCACAAAAGGAGACAAATCCTCAAATAATATTTACAACTGTATATGTATGAATTTGTAACAAATTTAAAATGTACAAATAGAACCTTTCAATGTAAATATTATGACGAATCATTTTTGTTATTTATTGAATAAGAAAAATAACAATTGTGGCACAATGAGTGTTTTGGTTGATGTAAACTATAAAATAATGGTTTAATGTATCTTTGAGGGCATAAGAAAATGTTTCTCACAAATAGTTTTATTTCATTGTGTCAAGGATTATTTCATTTTCTTACTCCCAGAAGTGACTCACTATTTATACAGAGAATGGAACAATTTACAAGCATAAAGTCTACTATCTTTCAGAGTAATAGAATTTTTGATATACATAAACTCCCAACTTTGTTTTTTGATTTTAATGATTACTTTCAGGTATAGTTTATAATAATAACCACTAGTGAACTTGTACAATCTAAAAAAATAGTGTTTGAGTTGTGTAGTGCCCACTTCCCTTTGACACCTTTTGATCTTTTGATCTTGATACTCTTGATTACATTATGGACACTATTATGGTTTTGATTTAGTATGGTGTTAGATATTTGATCATGGATTATTGTGATCTTTATTTGGTTACGATACACAATGATTATTAGAGACATTCATATGTGGATGATGATATACTATTTGACATGGATATGTTGTGAATATTATTTGGGCATGTGATTTGTGGATATTGTGAATAGAATTAGAAAATGGAAATTATATGATAATGATATAGTTGTTGATATAAATTGTAAGTGATATTGTTGATTTCCTTGATGTTGTTGTGATTCATATGTATAGATGATTTTTTGATTATATTTATATCATGTTGGATATTCGATATGGCCACGAGGCCGAAGGAGGTATTTATATTTTGCAGGTTAAAATATCACAAAAAACATCAGGGGATTGGAGACCAACCACATTGGAATTCTAGATGAATTCAACAAGGTCACCATGGTAACATGTTTTGTGTGTGTGTGTTGGTTGTTTTATTATTAGGGATTCCCATGGGGGGGATTCACCTTTAAATATGACCATGGGTTTTGTGTATTTATTAATGTGATTCCTTTTATTATTGTTTGTATGTATTTTATTAGTGATGTGTCCCTTTCTTTTATTTAATTAAATTGTGGTAGATTAATGTGAGAAAACATATGGTTAAAAGTTAATTAATTAAATTGGGACATAAGAAAGTAATTATTAAAGTTGTTGGATTTTTGTATTAAATGTTGTAAGTTGTGTGTAAGTAAGGCTGTAAGTGATGTGTAAGTATGTGTAAGAGTTGTGTAAGTCAGATTTTGGAGTATGAAACACTCCACCTCCTTGGAAATTTGAATTTTCCTTGGGGGCTGTTTTTGGAGGCTTGTGGGACAAGTAAAACTTGTCCCATACCTCTTAATTTTATTTACCAACCATACATATGGTTGGAGAGTTGTTTTTAGACCTTTTTAATGCATTTTTCTTAATCATGTTGCATGTTTTAATTGTACTCTTCTTACATTTTAAAAAATTCAGTCCTTTAGGGTGTGGGCTGTTTGGAGTGTGCAAGTAATTTGTCATATTTTCACCCACCTCTTTATTGTGCTTTGGAGAATGAAATTTTGACTTTTGTGTTGGAGTTGAGGATGTGTGAAGTGGCATCCTACATAGATCAACCTCATCCTCTTGCTTTCCCTATTCTATAAAATTTGAACTATTTTCCTTGTTTTGGGTTGTTTAACTTTTGCATACTTCCTTTTCGGGTGCATTTTTGTTGTTGGGAGCTCTTGTTGATTTGAAGAAGATTGGAGATCATTTCATACTTAGAGATCACTAATTTTAGGATTGTGTTTTTTACATTTAAAATCTTGTTGTGTTGGAACAAAAGCTACCATGGAGAGGTAGGAGCTTAACACTTCTTTTATGCTTTGTTATTTTCTTTTTGTGTTTGTGTGAATGGTGTATGATTTGTGTATTTTTTAGTTTTTTGGGTAGAATTTTTAGGAATGGTGTAGGAGACGGCTATGGGGAATTCATGTGGGGGGGCATAAGGTAATTCCAGTGGCATCATAATTCTTGTGGAGGGATTTTGGGTTTGGGATCCACCATGGAAAAGAAATAGCTTGCATTTCTTAATTGTGGGGGGCATAAGGAAATTTGTGAGGGGAAAAAGGAGGGATTGTGGGGGGCATAAGGATATGTGTGATGGATTATATTGGCGGTTTTTTATAGGTGGATTCCTAATTCCCATTGGGAGGCATAAGCAGCTTCCCCTATAGCTCTTACTCCTTTAGCTTGCAATGAAGAAGCTTGAGTTTTGTTTGTTGTCTTTCAAGGCAGTTGTAAACTATTGTTTTTGTTTGGACTATGTTTTCAATTTTGAAATACGCATGTCTAAATAATGTTGTGTGTATGTTTTTGGAAGCCTATTGTTGCCATGAGTTGAAATACATCTCCTATTGCATTGTGGTTGGGGCTTGGGGGCCAATGATGAAGGATGGCTTCTCCTTTCATTGGATGTCTTGGTTGGGTGGAGAGCATTGTATTTCCCCCACTTTTGTTGTGATCAAATTGGAAGAAAAGGAAACTTGCATGTTGTTGTTCTGGAGCAAAGGAAAATATAGTTTTGACAGTCCCTTGTGAAATATATTTTATTGTAACCTTTCCCACTTTGAAGTGGATGAAATTGAATATATTTTGTGAAGAAAAGATGTTTGTATTTTTTTATGAAATTGTGAAGTGAAAGAGAGAGAGAGAGAGAGAGAGAGAGAGAGAGAGAGAGAGAGAGAGAGAGAGAGAGAGACTCTATTTTACTTTGAAAGAATGAAAAAGCTAATGCAACATTTTGCTATGTAATTAATAAATGATTTTGGAAGGAATAAAGAAAGAAGTTGTAAAAATTGTCTTTGGAAATCAATGAATGAATGAAATGTTCTTTCCAAATTGTATTGTAAATTTAATTCTGATCATGTCAATGTTTTGGGAATCTCTATTTGAAAGGAAGAAATGTATGTGAGGAAAATACAATGTTTTGCCTCTTTTGGAAATGTGTAAAATTGAAATCAGAATTGCATTTTGGGTTTAGAATAGTTTGATTTAAATCATTTAAATGTATTAGACTAGATGAGAAATGAATTTTCATACTTGGAAGAAGAAATGGAAAATAGATCCCTCAAGAATTGATCCATGTCATTGTAAATTTAAAACTGGCAAATAATTTATTTAAAATGCACAGTTCAAACCTGCAAATAATAATCAACATTGAAACATTAAAATTTAGCATGTTGTGATATCAATGGACTCATTTTGACAAAAAAAAAACACTTAAGGAAATAATTTAAAACATTGCAAAATCGGGCCCAAACTTTTCACAGTCATTTTTTTGTCAATTGTTGGAAAAATTCAAATTGGAATCAATCAAGCAAAATCACCTTCCAAAAACATCCTAAATCCTTATTTCCATAATTAATCAAGCAAAGAGGGCATCGAGAGATTTCCAAAAGTTGTTGTTTTCCCAAACCGAGCTTTCTACTAAAATTTATGGCCTTCTGCAATTTTCCTTCCTTGACGGGAAAATTTTCCCTCATGAGCTCGCGGCTCAAAAATTTCCCTAAAACCTTAGAAATTTTTGGAATTTTTAAAAAAATTCCCCACCACCTCTGCTAGCTATAACTAACCAAAGGCTGCCACATGGCATAGCGGAGGAGGAACCTTCACAAACTTTATCCTTTTTACAAATTTTGTTTCAATTTTTTTGCTTTTTCTTCCATGACCCCGCACTCCCACCCCTGCCTTTTAGAAATCCTTCCACGAACGCATGGGCCTACAAATCAAACTTCCCCCTTATCTCCCCCTTCAGAAAATTTCCTCCAAACCTCCACCGCCCTACCCTTCCCTCATTTCCTCCCCGCTTGGCTCGGAGTTTAACACGTGTCCCAGCAAAGACAACGGAGGCATGGGTGCAAATTGGAATTTTCTCCCCCTGTGCAAGGAAAATTTCAAAACTTCTCCCCTAACCCACCACCCAAAAAAATGGATTTTATCCCCCACTTGACATGTTTCCCTTTTGGGCAATTTTGCATCCCTGGGCCCGCAGCCCATAACTAGAGTTCTACAAGGAGTTAGGAGGACTTATTTATATCATCAGAAAGGTGAGAAAATTTCCTATCATATGGGAATGATTTAGGTAAATTTTGAATGCATTAAGTGTGAGAAAAATCAAGTTGAAACTCTGATCCTGTTAGAGAGTGGGTATGGTGATAATTTACCCCCTGAACCTAGTTGAAACTTCTAACCCTAGATTTCAGACCTTGTGACCTCTGATAATTGTTAATAAAATAAAAGCATGTTCTAGTAAATTAGAATTGTTCGGAACTTGTTGGGGATAGTTTTTGTCTTGTAACCTAGTTGTAGACACTTCTAATAAAAAAATTATTCCATAATTTTCCAAACTAACCCTAGGTTGTTTCTTGGGTCTCAAGTGGGTTGTTTTAGACGACATCACACTTGGTATCGAGAAGTGGTTCAAAATCTTGGACCATTGGGCACACTAAAAACTTGGGACATGAAACTTAAACCTAGTACATTTTTAAATCTAGAAAAAACTTAGTTTTGAAATTACATATTTTAGTAAACATAGAAATTTAATAAAACTTAGAAAAAAATGAACTAACTCACGCCTTTGACTATGTAGGAGGTGCGAGACGAGGCGAGGGGAATTTTCACATAGACTCAGACTTACCACCACCACCACCACCACCGGATCAGGGTGTAGCAGCCATCCTACCCCATATTTTGTAGACTCTTTAGGATGTTAATGCCGCTCTACGTAGAGGATTAGGAGGAGGACATGTAGCCAGACATGATAGGGAGCCATCCGTTGAGGCTCGGGCATATCTTCGACCCAAAGCAAGGAGCATAGAGGAGAGAAATCCCATGTGAAGTCATCTAGGTAGAGTCACCACAGAGGGGATAGGGTGACCAAGTTTTAGAGTGTAGAGAGAGGTCTCGAAGCCCTAGGCTTAGGGATGAGCATACAGAGAGGCCTAGAGGTTGTCAGACCACAGTTGTAGATCACATCAGGGAGATCCTGAAGCTTCACCATCACATTACTCAGGTGACACAGGTGGATTTTAGGCAGAGGCCTAGCTAGTGAGCTTGAGTGATTTCTTTAAGCTTTGTCCTTGTTCTAGTAACATGAAACCTTTTGTTGTGATCCATCTACTGAGGGATGGAGCAGGAGTATGGTTGAGGATAGAGGAGCAAAAGCTCCATGTTGATTCTGAGACAGTGACCTAGGAGCTATTTGAGGAGAGATTCAAGAGTAGATATTTATCACAGAGGTTCATACAGTAGTGGATAGATGAGTTTCATGACCTCTGATAGGAATCTCTTTCAGTAGCAGAGTATGAGAGTGGGTTTTTGGATCTACTCCGGTATGTCGAGTACATGCGGGATGAGTAGGTTTGGATTTATAGGTTCATTTGGGGCCTGAATTTAGATATTGGAGGTGCGGTGAGGATCCATTTCCCATAGACATTAGTTGAGGGCTGTCGAGAAGGCCTATATAGAACAGGAGAATCAGGAAAAGACCCATCAGGCTAGAAATCGAGTCCAGAGCTGCATACGACGAGATGCGGGATAATACATCGAGGGGTCGCACCCTTCCTCGTGGTGGACATGGTTCAACATAGTCATCATTTAGACCATAGCAGTAGTAGTAAGCATTGAGTCCCAACCACCTCATAGACCTCCATAGAGAGCTGATGCATAAGGAGGTCAGAGTATGGTGCCTCCTCCTGGGGTCCCATCAAGACACGGGGTGGACCTAGAGCTCGGTCACCAGGAGCTCGCCACAGAGACCTCAATAGACCACAACTGGATCATCAATATCCATGCCACAGAGACTTCTAGGGAACCTACTTTGGAGGTGCTACTCATTGGGGAGGATCTGACGGTTGTTTTGGTTGTAGAGTTGCAGGACATTTTTGGAGAGATTTCCCACATAACCCTAATAACAAGGGTAAGACACAAATCTTAGAGCTAAATATTGGTGACATGGGACGTAACCACATGATTTATGTAGTGGTCAAGAACTTCCAGGCAGAGCATCAGATTACATTCATTGAGACTACAAGTAGCATTGGTGGTATTCCTACCTCTGTATTATTTGATTCTAGTTCTTCTGATTCTTTCATTGCACCATATTTAGTAGAGCGATGCATGATGGTGACAGTTAGGAAAGGTTATAGTTGGGATGTTGAGATGGCTTCTAGAGCCAAGATTTGGGACTTTCACCACTACCTCAGATCTTTGTATCCTTCCTTTGGGCTTGTATGGAGTTATTTTGGGCATGGAACCGTTATCTACACATAGGGCCAGGATTGATTGTTACCACAAGACTATGTCTTGTGAGATGATCTGGGAGTGGAGTCGCTGATTTTAGGGGTCAAGAGACCCATTTCTATTTGCATCATCTCTACTATGCATCTTAATAGGTGTCTATGACGAGGTTGTCAAATGTATGTTGTGATTGTCATGATAAATCAAAGGATGGGTCTAGTGGACCATTGCTAAATGATCATCCCATTTTGAGAGAGTTTTGGATGTCTTTCTAGGTGAGCTCGGGGTTACCACCCCCACATGAGATTTATTTTTGTATAGATCTAATTCCCGGAGTAGAGTCTGTCTCACGAGCACCTTATCGATGACCACCCTGAGTTCTATGATCTCAAGTTATAGCTTGAGGGCCTTTTGGAGAAATGCCTTATCCATCCTATTATATCCCCTTAGGGTGCCTTTGGTGATATTTGTGAAGAAGAAGGATGGATCCTTGTAGTTTTGTATTGATTACCACCAATTTGAACAAGGTAATGATCAAGAATCGTTATCCCCTTCCATGTATTGATGATTTTTTAATTAGATGGAGCCATAGTTTTCTCTAAGATTGATCTTAAGTTAGGTTACCATCCACTAAGGATTTCGAGAGGAAGACATTCATAAGACTTCCTTCTCGCACGAGATATGGGCACTATGAGTTCACAAAGTGGTGCCTTTTTTTTACTAATGCCCCTGCAGTGTTTATGAATTTGATGAATGGGGTATTCGGGACCTTATTAGATCATTTCAGGCTCATCTTCCTTGATGACATTTTGATTTACTCACATACGTGTAAGGAGCATGAGGGGAACCTTTGCCAGGTTCTTCAGTGTCTTCAAGAGCAGTAGCTTTACGGGAACTTGGAGAAGTGTGCATTCTTTTAGACAAAGGTGTAGTATTTGGGACATATCATTTTTGGGGAAGGTATCACCATCAATCCTTCCAAGATTAGAGCCATTATGGATTGGCCAAAGCACCTACTATGGTGGTGAGGTGCACAAACTTCATGGGATTAGTAGGTTACTAACGAAGTTTTTTTAGGTCTTTTCTCAGATTGCGCACCCTATCACATCCCTTCAGAGGAAATGGAAGATGATTGTATGGTTAGATAGATGTGAGCAATCCTTTATGACACTACTACAACACCTATTCTTACAAAGGCCGGATCCTCAGGGTGATTTCTTTGTTTACACGGATGCTTCTTTAGCAGGGCTTCAAGGTGTGTTGATTCAGGAGGGTAAAGTAGTGGCTTTTGAGTCTCACAAACTCAAGGATTAAAAGCTTAATCATCTTACTCATGATCTTGAGCTTATGGCAGTTGTGCACACTTTGGTTTGATGGAGAAACTTTCTTCTTGGTCAGAGATTCACACTCAGGATAGATCACTTGAGTCTTTTCCACCTCTTCACGTAGCCCAATCTAGACGCTTGTGTCAGGTTGGATGGAGTTACTTTGTGAGTATGATATGGAGATTGATCATGTGAAGGGGAAGGATAATGTGGTTGTAGATGCTCTCAATAGATGGAGACATGTGGCTATGTCCACCTCGGTGAGCACAAACTTAAGGAGCAGAATTCTTCAGCAGCCTTCCTCTTGAAAACTTCTATATTGTAGTAAAAGTAGAGATCGAGCCTCGAGATACACCTTGAGGGGAAGTTTGATGGTTTCTCATTAGATGCGAGATGGTCTTCTTAGGCACAAAGGAAAGATTTATGTTCCTAGAGATGGAGGCTTGAGGCGGGACATCTTGCACCCTATTCAACCCATCTCGGGGTGAAGAAGATACATGCGACCTTGAGACAACTATAACATTGGAGAGGACTTTGGAGGGACATGGCTCGTTTGTGTCACAATTTTTAGAGTGCTAGAGAGTTAAGGCCAAAGCATCGCATCCAGCTAGCCTTCTTTATCCCCATGCTATACTTTGGAATAGAAGTGGGACACCATTTCCATGGATTTCATTGTTAGGATACCGATGTCGAGATATCACCACAATGCCATCATGGTCGAGGTTGATAAATTGACAAAAGTGGCTCACTTTTCTCTCGGTGAAGACCACTTATACGAGATAGAGTAGTGGCACGGTATATTTGGATGAGATTGTCGGGTTATATGGGATTCCATGGAAGATCATTTGTGACCGTGATCCTTTGTATACTTCACATTTTTTGACTACCATGTAGTATGTCCTCGGGATTAAGATCAAATTCAGCACAACATATCATCCCAAGATAGATGGATAGACTAAGCGGGTGAATTAGATTTTAGAGGAAACACTTAGGATGTATGTGATGGATTAGCAAGTCTAAGTGGGAGCAAGACTGCAGTACTTAGTGGAGTTTGCCTACAATAATAGTTTTGAAAGTTCCATAGGCATGGCTCCTTTTCATGCTTTGTATGATAGAGAGTGTAGGACACCTCTTAGCTAGGATAGGTTAGAGGACAGAGTATCTCTTGGACTAGCTCTTCTATAGGACATGGAGTAGCGGTGGTTTTGATCGGGTAGAGATTGCAGGAGGCATAGGACGGTGTAGAAGACCTATGTAGATCAGCATAGGATTGACCGTAGTTTTTATGTGGGCATGAAGGTGTTCCTTCATGTTAGGCCACACAAGATCCCTATCCATTATGGAAAATGTTCTAAGTTAGCTCCTAGATTCATGGATCCTTTTGAGATCTTGGAGCATATCAGCCCTTTGGCCTACCATCTAGCATTGTCACCCAAGCTTGTCTCGCATACATGATGTGTTTCATGTTTTAGTTCTTAGGAGATATGTTACAGATCCTTCTCATGTGTTAGATTGGACATCATTGTAGGTGTAGGATTAGGGGCAGGTGATGGTGGAGCCCATTCGCATCCTAGATCATAGGACCCTGGGCCTTCAAGGCATAGAGGTTGATCGAGGTTCGGGTGCACTCGGGACATATATAAAGAGACTATAGCTATATGGGAGGATGCTACCTAATTACAAGATCACTTTCCACATTTGTTCCAGTGACTTCCAGAAGGAAGTCGAGTCTAAGGGGAGGGGATGTAGTGCCCACTTCCCTTTGACACCTTTTGATACTGATCTTGATACTATTGATTACATTATGGACATTATTATAGTTTTGATTTAGTATGATGTTAAATATTTGATCATGGATTATTGTGATCTTGATTTGGTTAAGATACACAATGATTATTAGAGACACTCATATGTGGATGATGATATACTATTTGACATGGATATATTATGAATGTTGTTCGGGCATGTGAGTTTTGGATATTGTGAGTAGACTTAGAAAATAGACATTATATGATGATGATATAGTTGTTGATATAAATTGTAAGTGATATTGTTGATTTCCTTGATGTTTTTGTGATTCATATGTATAGATGATTTTGTGATTATATTTATATCATGTTGGATTTTCTGATATGGCCACAAGGCCGAAGGAGGTATTTGTGTTTTGCAGGTTAAAATATCACAACAAACATAAGGGGATTGGAGACCAATCACATTGGAATTCTAGATGAATTCAACAAGGTCACCATGGGAACACGTTTTGTGTGTGTATTGTTTTGTTAGGGATTCCCATGGGGGAATCAGCTTTAAATGTGACCATGGGTTTTGTGTATTGTATTAATGTGTTTCCCTTTTATTATTGTTTGTATGTATTTTATTAGTGATGTGTCCCTTTATTTTATTTAATTAAATTATGGTAGATTAATGTGAGAAAACATATGGTTAAAATTAAATTAATTAAATTGGGACATAAGAAAGTAATTATTAAAGTTGTTGGATTTTTGTATTAAATGTTGTAAGGTGTGTGTAATTAAGGCTATAAGTGATGTGTAAGTATGTGTAAGACTTGTGTAAGTCATATTTCAAGTATGAAACACTCCACCTCCTTGGAATTCGAATTTGTCCTTGGGGCTGTTTTTGGAGGCTTGTGGGACAAGTAAAACTTGTCCCATACCTCTTAAGTTTATTTACCAACCATACCTATGGTTGGAGAGTTATTTTTAGACTTTTTTAATGCATTTGTATTAATCATGTTGCATGTTCTAATTGCATACTTCATACATTTTAATAAATTCAATCCTTTGGGGTGTGGGTTGTTTGGAGTGTGCAAGTAATTTGTCATATTTTCACCCACCTCTTTATTGTGATTTGGAGAATGAAATTTGACTTTTGTGTTGGAGTTGAGGATGTGTGAAGTGGCATCCTACATGGATCCACCTCATCCTCTTCCTTTCCCTCTTCTATAAAATTTGAACTCTTTGCCTTGTTTTGGGTTGTTGAACTTTTGCATACTTCCTTTTGGGGCACATTTTTTTGTTGGGAGATCTTGTTGATTTGGAGGAGATTGGAGAGCATTTCATACTTAGAGATCACTGATTTTAGGACTATGTTTTTGACATTTAAAATATTGTTGTGTTGAAACAAAAGATACCATGGAAAGGTAGGAGCTTAGCTCTTCTTTTATGTTATTTTATTTTTGTGTTTGTGTGAATGGTGTATGATTTGTGTATTTGTAGGCTATTGAGTAGACTACCTTAGGAATGGTGTAGGAGAAGGCTATGGGGAATTCATGTGGGGGACATAAGGGAATGCCATTGGCATCAAAATTATTTTGGAGGGAGTTTGGGTTTGAGATCCACCATGGAAAAGAAATAGCTTGCATGTCTTACTTGTGGGGGCATAAGGAAATTTGTGGGGGCATAAGGATATGTGTAATTAATTATATTGGTAGTTTGTTACAGGTGGATGCCCAATTCCCATTGGAAGGCATAAGCATCTTCCCCATAGCTCTTGCTCCTTTGGCTTGCAAATGAAGAAGCTGAGTTTCGTTTGTTGTCTTTCAATGCAGTAAACTATTGTTTTTGTTTGGACTGTGTTTTCAATTTTGAAATGCGCATGTTGAAAGAATGTTGTGTGTATGTTTTGTGGAAGCCTCTTCTGCTACCATGAGTTGAAATACATCTCCTATTGCATTATGGTTGGGGATCGGGGGCAATGATGAAGGATGGCTTCTCCTTTCATTGGATGACTTGGTTGGGTGGAGAGCATTATATTTCCCCACTTTTGTTGTGATCAAATCGAAAGAAAAGGAAACTTTCATGTTGTTGTTCTAGAGCAGAGGAAAATACGTTTTGACAATCCCTTGTGAAATATATTTTATTGTAAACTTTCCCACTTTGAAGTGGATGAAATTGTATATATTTTGTGAAGAAAAGATGTTTGTATTTGTTTATGAAATTGTGAAGTGAAATGAAAAGAGAGAGAGAGACTCTATTTTGCTTTGAAAGAATGAGAAAGAAAATGCAACATTCTGCTATGTAATTAATAAATGGTTTTGGAAGGAAATAAAGAAAGAAGTTGTAAAAATTGTCTTTGGAAATCAATGAATGAATGAAATGTTCTTTCCAAATTGTATTGTAAATTTAATTATGATCATGTCAATGTTTTGGGAATCTCTGTTTGAAAGGAAGAAACATATGTGAGGAAAATACAGTGTTTTACCTCTTTTGGAAATGTGTAAAATTGAAATCAGAATTGCATTTTGGGTTTAGAATAGTTTGATTTAAATCATTTAAATGTATTAGACTAGATGAGAAATGGATTTTCCTACTTAGAGGAAGAAATGGAAAATAGATCCCTCAAGAATTGATCATGTCATTGTAAATTTAAAACTGACAAATAATTTATTTAAAATGCACATTTGAAATGCAATTAATAATCAACATTGAAACATTTAAATTTAGCATGTTGTGATATAAATGGACTCAATTTGACAAAAAAACACTTAAGGAAATAATTTAAAACATTGCAAAATTAGGCCCAAAATTTTCACAGATTGTTTTTTCTCACAATTGTTGGAAAAATTAAAATTGTAATCAATCAAGAAAAATCACCTTCCGAAAACATGCTAAATCCTTCTTAGAACAATCCTCCATGTCTGTTTGGCATGTTGAGTGAAGGAGAAGATCAAATTGAACCAAATTTATAAGTTAAATTTTACCATTTTTCCTTTTAAAATCCTCAGAGACCGTTTTCATAAAATTGACCTCTTAAAATTTCTCAAAATGCAAAATTTATGATTTTAGTGCAAAGAGGCGTCGAGATATTTCCAGAAAGTCCTCGTTTTCCAAACTCGAGCTTTCTAGAAAAAGTTATGGCCTTATGAAGTTTTCCTTCCTTGGCATCAAATTTTTTTCTGGCGGGCCCGCGGCCTGAAATTTTCCCTAAAACCTTAGAAAAAATTTGGAATTTTTTTTGGAATTTAAAAAAAAAAATTCCCCCACCACCCCACCGGCTACACCTAATTAGAGGCTACCATGTGGCACGGCAGAGAGGGACGAACCGTCACAAACTTTATCCTTTTGCAAATTTTGTTTTGGAAATTTTTTGCTTTTTTCCGCAATCCCGCACTCCCGCCCCTAACTTTTAGAAATCCTTCCATGGATGCATGGTCCTACGCATCAAACTTGTCCCTTATCTCCCCCTTCATAAAATTTCCTTCAAACGTCTCTCGCCCCGCCCTTCCCTTGTTTCCTCCCCACTTGGCTCGAACCTCGACACGTGTCCCTAGCGGCACAACAGAGTCACGGGCGCAAATTAGAATTTTTCTCCCCCTGCTGGGAAAATTTCAAAACTTCTCCCCATGACCCACCACAAAAAAAAATGGATTTTATCCCACACTTGACATGTTTCCCTTTTGGGCAATTTTGCATCCTTGGGCTGCGCAGCCCGCGGCTGGGGAAAAATTTCACCCCAAGGCCCGCCGACCCATAACTAGAGTTCTACAAGGAGTTATGAGGACTTATTTATATCATCAAAAAGGTGAGAAAATTTCCTATCCTATGGGAATTATTTAGGTAAATTTTGAATGCATTAAGTGTCATAAAAATCAATTTGAAACTCCGATCCTGTTAAAGAGTGGGTATGGTGATAATTTACCCCCTGAACCTAGTTGAAACTTCTAACCCTAGATTTTGGACCTTGTGACCTCTGATAATTGTTAATAAAAGAAAAGTATGTTCTAGTAAATTAGAATTTTTATTGAACTTATTGGGGATAGTTGTTGTCTGCAACCTAGTTGTAGACACTTCTAATCAAAAAAATTATTCCATAATTTTCCTAACTAACCCTAGGTTGTTTCTTGGGTCTCAAGTAGGTTGTTTTAGTGGGCATCACACTTGGTATCGAGTAGTGGTTCAAAACTTGGAACATTGAGCACAATAGGAACTTGGGACATGAAACTTAAACCTATTACATTTTTAAATCTAGAAAACAACTTAGTTTAGAAATTACATATTTTAGTAAACATGGAAATTAAATAAAACTTAGAAAAAAAAGGACTTACTTAGGCCTTGGTCTATTCACGAGGCATAGATGGGGCAAGGGGAATTTTCACGTAGACTCAGACTTACCACCACCACCACCACCAGATCAGGTTGTATCATCCATCCTACCCCATATTTTGCACACTCTTGGGATGTTAATACCACTCTATGTAGAGGATTAGGAGGAGGAAATGCAGCTAGACATGATAGGAAGCCATCTGTTGAGGCTCAGGAATCTCTTCAACCCAGTGAGGAGCGTAGAGGAGAGAAATCCCATGTAGAGTCAGCCAGGGTAGAGTCACCATAGAGGGGATAGGGTGACCAAGTTTCAGAGCGTAGAGAGAGGTCTCGGAGCCCTAGGCTTAGGGATGAGCATATAGAGAGGCCTGGAGACCGTCAGACCATAGCTACAGATCACATCAGGGAGATCCTAAAGCTTTGGCCATCACATTACTCATGTGACATAGGTTGATTTTAGGTAGAGGTCTAGCTAGTGAGCTTGAGTGGTTGCTTCAAGCTTTGTCCTTATTCTAGCAACATGAAAGCTCATGTTGCGATCCATCTACTAAGGGATGGAGCAGGAGTATGGTGGAGGACAAAGGAGTAGAAGCTCTATGTTGATTCTAAGACAATGACCTAGGAGCTATTTGAGGAGAGATTCAGGAGTAGATATTTGTCATGGAGGTTCATACAACAGTGGATAGATGAGTTTCATGACCTATGACAGGCATATCTTTCAGTAATAGAGTATGAGAGTGGGTTTTGGATCTACTCTAGTATTTCAAGTACATGTAGGATGAGCGCAGTGCGGATTCACGAGTTCATCTAGGGCCTGAATTTAGATATGGAGGTGCGGTGAAGATCCATTACCCATAGAAATTAGCTGAGGCCATCAAGAAGGCGTATATAGCGAGAGGAGACTCGGGGAAGACCGAACAGGCTAGAGACCAAGTCCAGAGCCACATACAGCAAATGCAGGACAATAGATCAAGGGGGTCAGTACCCCTTCCTCATGGTGGATAGGGTTCAACATAGTCATCATTTAGACCATAGCGAGAAGCAATCTCGACCACCTCATAGACCTCCCAGAGAGCTAATGCACGAGAGGTCGAGTATGGTGCCTCCCTAGGGGTCCCATCCAGACACGGGGTAGACCTAGAGCTCGGTCAACGGGGAGCTTTCTAGTAGAGACCATAGACATATCATCAAGATCCATGCCAAAGACTTCTAGGGCAGCTACTAGAGGTGTTACTCATTGGGGAGCATCAAAGCGATTGTTTTGGTTGTGGATTTATGGGACATTTTTGAAGATATTTCCCACAGTAACCCTAATAACAAGGGTAAGACACGGATCTCGAGCTGACTATTGGTGACATGGGACATAGCCACAGGATTTATGTAGTGGTCGAGAACTACCAAAAGCAGAGCATCGAGTACGATTATTAAGACTACATGTAGCATTGGTGGTATTCCTACCTCTATATTATTTGATTCGGGTTCTTCCGATTCTTTCATTACACCATCTTTAGTAGATTGATGCATGTTGGTTGCCATTAGGTAGGGTCATAGTTGGGATTTTGAGATGGCTTCTACAGTAAGATCTCTAAATACTCCTTAGTTAAGGAGTGTGTAGTGGATTTGGGACATTTCACCACTACCTCCGATCTCTGTATCCTTCCTTTGGGCTCGTATGGAGTCATTTTGGGCATGTAACTATTATTTGCACACAAGTCCAGGATGGATTATTACCATAAGACTATATCTTGTGTAGATGATATGGGAGTGGAGTCAGTGATTTGGGGTCAAGAGACCCATTTCTATTTACACCATCTCTGCTATACTGTACTTAAGCGATGTATCGTGACGGGGTTGTCGGATGTATGTTGTGATAGTCGATGTGAGATAAGAGGATGGGTCTAGTGGACCATCGCTAGATGATCATCTGTTGTGGCAAATCAGCAACACCCCCTGGATGTTGATCAGATTTCTAGTTTGATCATACTAGCATCCAGTGTGATTGCACAACATTGAATCCTTTCCCCAAGTGTGGGACTTGAAAAATGAGAAAGGAATCTCTAGTTTAGAGGTTGGTTCCTCAATTCCTCTAGTTAGATTTATCACTTACAAGTTGCAGAGGTCTATATTCCTAACCCTACCCTAAATTCCAAAGGAG
Source organism: Taxus wallichiana var. yunnanensis (assembly GCA_018340775.1). Classification (NCBI taxonomy): domain Eukaryota; kingdom Viridiplantae; phylum Streptophyta; class Pinopsida; order Cupressales; family Taxaceae; genus Taxus; species Taxus wallichiana. Next base: position 191,496,486 of record CM031235.1, read on the forward strand.
ACAGAGATAGAGAATGCAAAAAAGCTAAAACTAATGCTAATAGGTGATGCACCAAAGGAGTGGTGAGCATTTTTTACTTCTACAGATTGACATAGTCCATAAAAATAAAACAAATAACCTCATGCACAAATTGATAATTGTAATGAAGGATCAGAAATTAACCAAACAACACAGGCAAAGGATGAAAAGTTAATCACAGAGGTTGTATTGTTATTTTAATCATCAAAATCAGTTGCATTACAACACCTAAGAGGAAAAATAAAGTTGCAACTCTTAGAAAAGGTTTGATATTCCACCAAAATCACTTCCAAGGTGAGAAAGGGGACCTGCAATACACAAAGAATGTTCCACCTTTGAAAATGAGCCAAATCTGGCTTTTACAGTGCAAGGGACGAGCCCAAGAGAGAGAAACACGGGAAAATGTGGGATAGGTTCAATCATTGAACAAAATGCATTCAAAATAGCATGGGCATTCTTACATACCCATTCCCTAACATTTTTAACCATCTTTGGGAGAGAATACGAGCCATTCTTCATTAAAAATGGTGGTTGAAACGTCATTTCTACTCATCACCACGTGCGGAGAGATTTTTGATTTCTCTCTCCAAACTCCATAAAAATAAAAAATTGACCCGGAATCTTGTAGATAATTTCACCGATTTCTATTAATATAAATAACGTGAAAATCGAGCTCTGGATCGAAAGATATGGCCATTTGAAGTTTTAGGGCAAAACAGGGCCAAATCGGGTTGGCGGGCAAAAATTTGAATTTTTGCACCTTTTTGGTCATTTGGAAAATTTTCCAAAATTTCCCTGCACTCTGCCACTCTAGGTGCCACATGACAGCATATCATTGGCTGCGGGCTTCATAGGGAAAATTTTCCCAAAAAACTCCGCCGAGCCATAACTTCAAAAATACATGGAGTTAGGAGGAAAACTTTACCTTTCTGGAAAGTTGAGAAAGAGCTCTATCCAATGGTGCCATTTTCAGAAGGTTTTGAGTGCCTAAAAAGCAAAATATTATGACTGAGGCACAAGAGAGGGGAGAATGGAAGGAGTTAGCCACAAAAAATGAGCAGGGGCACATTTTGGATAACAATTTTGGTGACTCAAAGGGGTCATCTGCCTGCTGGATGAAATTACCAGTTGCCTGAAACAATCCATTGGGCATGGAGTCATTAAATTCTCTGTTTGGTACCCCAACTGACTAGAACATTGCAAGGAGGAACATGGAATATCACTTGATGGAGCAAGGCCTGTAAACACATTCCCAGGAACAACAAGCCTATGCCAAAGCACTTAGGGAAAGTAAAACTAACCTACAGCAAAACAATGTGCACAAGCACTTGAAGGAATGAAAACCTAAGCTAATATTTACAAGGTGGAGAATTTCCCTTTAGTAGCAATGCTTTAGATGGATCCCATTGACTAGAATCTGTAGTTCTTCGCCATCTAATGAAGACAATTGGAAGGCATTGCTGTCCTTACACTTTGTGACCATGTATGGGCCACTCCAAATGGCATCAAATTTTGAATGCCTTCCCGGTTTTTCTCTGTTTGCATCCCATTTTAACACTAGATCTCCAAATTGGAAGGATATAGTATTGGCCTTTCTATAAAAGGTATTCTTTATCAAATCTTGATCCTTTTCCATTGCTTGGGATGCCTGATTTCTGATTTCTTGGAGCTCCATCAATTCTACATATCTAACCTCTATGGGCTCAAAATCCAACAACTCCAACTGTTTCATGAGTTCCAATGTTGGAAACTCAAGAGACATGGGTAAAATTACATCTCTCCCATAAACAAGCTTGAATGGAGAGTTACCTGTAGATCTCGTGGGAGTTATCCTATCAGCCCATAAAGATGATTTCAATTTAGTATGCCAAGACCTTTGATTTTCATCAAGAGTCCTCCTAATGATCTTCAAAAGTTCTTGTTTGTAGACTCAACTGGCCATTACCCTAGGGGTAATAGTTTGATAAAGTACTTAGGTAGATCCCGTTCTTGACAGCCCATTCAAATCACCTTGGACACGATGAATGCCAATGCATTATCTCGATATTATTGAAAGCAGGTACACCAAATCTGGTTGTTATTTCCTCATAGAATTCTAGGATGTTAGATTTATTTGCTTCCTTGAGTGCTACTGCTTCATTCCACTTAGTGAAGTAATCTGTGGTGTTAAAATCCGCTTGTGCCCTTGGCTTGAATTGGGATTAATGACTCCAATGAATTCTAAACCCCATTGCATGAATGGTTGGTCAACTAAAATTGGATGTAATGGAAGGGCAGCTAACCTCTCTTTACCTGTGAAGAATGCACAATTCTTGCACCTCTTGATCCATGCATAACAATCATTGAAAATCTTGGGCCAATAATAGCCAGCCCTCATGATCTTTAGAGTTGTCACTCTTGGTGCAAAATAACCACCAGCTGGTCCACCATGGAACTCTTCCAACATCCTATGAATCTGATTTGTACCAATGCATCTCAGCAGTACTCCATTCACATCTCTTTTGAACAAGACACCATCAACAAGGGCATATGGGACAACCTACAATCTGAAGTGTCTTCTTTGGGTCTTGTTCATCTCTAGAGGGCATAGGCCTGTGCTTAGGAAGTGCATTATAATTTGGGTCCAGCAAGGAGTGGGGACACCATTATTTTCCTCTTGAGTGCTTCCTTGCTCATGGCTGTCTTGCAACTTCAAAACAGTATCTTTCTCATTACATGCTTCCTTTTCTTCTCAAAATCAGCTGCTCACACAATCCTTTTCCTCTGACCAACTTGGTGACCTTGATCTCTATATCATATTCCATGACATGGGTAATCCAACCTGCTCTCTTTTCATTCAAGTCTTTGTTGAGGAGGAAGTCTTTAACCCCCACATGAGAAACCAACAATTGAACCTTGTTGTTTGAGACTAAATGCTTGAACTTCTTCAAGCTTCTGATTACTGTAAGAACATGCTTCTCAATGAAAGAATATCTCACCTCATAGTCCTCTAGGATTTGGCTGAAGAAAGCAATTGGTTGTTCATCATTGTCCTTGTTCTGCTGTACCAAAATTGCAGAAATAGTGTCATCCCCCAAATGCATAGAGGATGAAATCCTTGGAGAAATCCGGGTTGATGAGAGTTGGGGCTTGAGAGATGGATTATTTGATTGCTTCAAAACTTTCCTTGCCTTCTATTGTCCACTTGAAAGCCATTATTTTCTTTAACATCTTGGTGATAGGCCGACAAGGGCTACAAAATTGGGAAAAACCTCTAAAAAAAATTATTCTCCCAAGAAACTCTAGAGGGCCTTCTTGTGGCTTGGAAATGGTAGTGCTCTTATGGCTTCAACTCTTTATGGATCAATTGCTAATCCTTCTTTGGAGACAATGTGACCAAGGATATTTCCTTCATGAGCTAAGAAAATACATTTTTTAGGATTCAAGGAGACTCCAAATCTTTTGCACCTTTGGAACACTTGTCTCAAATGAGAGAGGTGGTCTGCTATATTTTTTGAAAAAACAGTGATATCATCAAGATATATCAGCACTATGTTGTTAATCAAACCTTTGAATGCCATGTCCATTTCTCTTTGGAAGGTAGCTTCGGCGTTGGACAGCTCAAATGGAATTTTCCGTATGCATAAGTTCCCCATTTAGTTGTAAAGGCTGTCTTGAACTGATCTTCTTCCTTCACCATAATCTGATTATACCCTGAATAGCCATCAAGTAGTGAAAACCTCTTGGAGCCAGCAACAACTTGTAAAATCTACTCCATGGAAGGAAGTGGATAATGATCCTTGAGAGATGCTCTATTCAAATCTCTGAAGTCAACACACAATCTAATTTCTCCACTCTTATTTCTAACCGGAAACAAGTTGGCAACCCAACTAGAATGCTTGATAGGGAATATGATTCTTGATTCTATCAACTTATTCAATTCTTTTCTCATGAGAGGCTCCATGTGGGGGTTGACTGGCCTTTGTTTCTGCCTGATGGGCTTAGTATTTGGATCCAATTCAATGGTGTGTTGAGCTAACTCAGGATTGAAACCTTTCAAATCTTCATAGCTCCAAGCAAACACATCAGAGAATTCTTGACAAAGTTGTATGAACTCATACCTTTCTTGCTCAGTTGTCATCTTGCCAATTTGGAGTGATTTGCCTTCTTCTACCGAGATGGACACTGAATCTTCCCCCTTAACTTGGATGTTTGCTTTCTCCTTCCTAAACTGATCATTAGGATTGAAAATGGACTCCAAAGTAATAAGTCCCTTTGGTAGTTTGTTGGTTCTCAGCTGCACCACTTGGTCACCATACTGTTGCTCTAACTTTTCCTGATTTTTGGCTGAGAATTCAGCCTCTTCTTGCAAGAAATGGATGATTTGCTGATCATTTTCAAACACTTGCCAACTTACATTGTTATCTGGCACTGAAGGCCTCATAATCACATGGATGTTTGGTTGTACCTTGTCTTTTGAATGCTTTCAACAATGTCAAAGGCTGCCCCAACTGCTGCAATCCTGTCAGCAGCTTGGTTCTCTTTTCTAGGAATGGATTTTATGCTAAAGCCCTCAAAATCTTCAATGAGGTCCCACACCCTGTTCTTGTAGCACTTGAGAAGATTATTCTTGACAGCATGCTACCCCTTAACTTGGTTGACAATCAACTCACTGTCACCAAAGACTTGCAAGTTCTTTATCCCTCTTTTGATTGACTAATGTAGTCCTTGCACCAAGGCTTCATATTCAGCAGTGTTATTAGAGCATGCAAACTGAAATCTAAAAGCTAAATAATACTTAACTCCTTGAGGTGAAACTAGCATGGCTCCCCCTCCTGCACCTTGTCTACTCCTTGATCCATCAAAAAACAATTACCATACCTCATTTTCATCCTTGTGGTCTGGCTTGGTGATGCTAGGAATAGGCTTATTTTCTTCATGCATGCAATAGACTCCTAGCTCAGATTATTCTATTTCTTGATAAGGATCAAAAGCATGCACCTTGCTTGCCCATTCATCAAGAGTCAAATTTGGGATGCTTCCTACCTTGGTGTCAGCTTCATCAGTGCTTAGATAATCTTCTTAATCAAATGTTAAACAATTGGTATTGATCTGACTAGGAGTGTAAGGCTCAATGTGAAATTTTGCAATATGTTCAGACCTGATTGTGGCTTTGGTTCCATATCTTGTTCTGAGCAGCATGTGTGACCAATCAGCAGACAAGTAACCTCCAATCTTAGCTGTGAAATCCCTTGACAAACATAGGGCAAAGAGTGGTGGAAGGTCTATTACTGAGACATCTTGCAAAACAACCACATTGGGATAGGCATGCAAAGTAAGACTCAAGTTTTTAATCACTCCAACTATTGTTACTGTTGTCCCATCCAATTGTACCACCCCTTTGGATATGGTTTCATACTGAATTCCCAACTGATCAGCTATTTGCTTTGGCATTACTAAACTACTTGCCTCGAAATCAATCATGTAATTGTGTACTATTGGTTCTCAATGATCAATGAAACATAGAATGGAGGGCTTCAACATCTTACCTTGCTATCCTCCATGATTCCCCTCAAGTGGGAAGCATTTGTGAGCACCTTCTCTTGCATTTGGACTTGCTGATTTGAAGTTGACTGAGTCCTTCATGGTAGCTTGTAGCAAATCTCTTTGGACTTGGGATAGATAGTGATTCCCACATTGATATGTTTACATTTGTCTTCTTCATCCGATCAATGATATTGAATGGGGAAGAAGTATCCTTTGCTATCCCTTGGCATGCACATTCATCGCTTGTATATGGGGCAGCAACAACTAGCATTTGAGTTGGCCTAGAACTGTTTTAGGTAGTCCTTGTGTGCTTGGGATTGCATTTTTCTTGCCAATAGTTTGTGGAGTGACAGAAGGTCATGAATTACTTGGAGCCAATGGCTGTTCTTCACCCAAATTTCTCCTCTTTGACCTTGTGTTGGCTGCAACACTTTGGGAAACTGTCTGGTTCATGCCACAAAAATATTCTGCCTGCCAGTTTACAAGTGTGGTATCATTTGGAGCTGATTGCTGCTAGAATGTTTCTTGTTGCTGGTCATTTCTTTGACTACCTTCACCCTCCACACTAGTTGTTGTCACCATTAATGCTTGATTCAAGGCACCATTGAAGCACATGGACTGGTTGTGAGGTTCATTGCATGGGAAACACCAATCATACTCTTGAGCCATATTGTTTTATTGGCACTAATGCTTTAGAGGCAGATGTAGCATTGGGATTATAGGGCTGAAATGGTCTGTTGGCAGGAGGCCTTGCTTGATTTAGGTTTGTAGCTTGATTGGGTGGTCTTTGGGGTTGATATGGCTGCCTGTTAGGCTGAGCTTGAGGTTGGAAGGAAGGTCTAAAACCTTGGGCTTGCTGCCTTTTGAGTGTAACCAGCTCATTACCTAGATTTTACAATTGCTTCATGACTTCTTGAAGTTCATTTGAGGCACTAGAAGATGAAGTGGAAGCTTCACTTGAATTATGATTTCTAGGAGTGGGAATAGAAGCTATATTAGGCACTTGACTAGTACTTGGGCTCTCTAAACTTGGAAATAATGGCATTGGTGGCTCAGAGCTAGCTTGCCACACTTGAATCAAACAATTTTCAGCTCTAATGGCAATGCTATAAGCAATGGGGATAGTTTTGCCTCCCATGGATTGAATTAACATAGAAATATCAAAATTTAAAGCTTTAAGGTAATAAAGAAAAGAACCTTCTACTGTTGGCCTGACTGCCACTAGAATTCTCTCCCAAGTCCTTTGAAATCTGAAATTAAAATCAGTCATTTTTGCTCATTGGGAGCTCTTTTGATAGTTGTCACCTGCTCCAAAAGAGACAAGTTGTCTCCCTTTTCCCCAAAATGCTCATGGTGGGCTATACATAGCTGATTCCAATTTTGAATAGAACCTGAGGCAAGACTCCTAAACCATTACAAAGCTTTCCCTTTGAATGAAGATGCTAGTAGTTTGACAACAACTTGCATCTCATTGATCTCACGGATTGCACAAATGTTAGCAATATCCTTAACATGATCACCAGGAGTGGTCTGATTTTATCCAGTGAAGTATGGAATGTTTTCAATGCTACAGAATGGGATTGGATTTTGTGCATTGAGAGCAAGTGGGTCTGCAAAGTGAAATTTACATAGGGGTTGTTTTGTGCCATTCTGATTGGCCTTAGAACCCTTGTTGATTGAATGAAAGGCCTACCAGGTGAAGGAGTTGAGAGAGTTCTATTTGGTGGAGATGGAGACCTTTGGATTCTCCTCCCACTTTGCCTTCTTCTTGGAGATAATTGTAGATATTCAAACAACACCTCTTCTTCCCCAGCTCTTGACCTTGTAGTGATTCTTCTCATGAGTTTTCAGGTTTGCACTGCTAAAACCAGTTGATTCTTCTTCCTTGGAGTCGCCAGATGTGTAATTTATAGCTATTTTAAGCAAGAAACTTGCAAAAAATGCACATCAATTTTGTTGTAATGAAGATGAAGACCTATAAGGAATCCCCACCGGCATGCAAAACTATTGTTGTGGCAAATCGAAGCACCCCGGATGTTGATCGATTTCTAGTTTGATCATACTAGCATCAGTGTGATTGCACAACATTGAAACCTTTCCCCAAGTGTGGGACTTGTAAAATGGGAAAGGAATCTCCAGTTTAAAGGCTTTTTCCTCAATTCCTCTAGTCAAATTTATCACTTGCATAGTTACAGAGGTTTAAAACTTAAAATCCTACTCTAAATTTCAAAGGAGACAGAGATGGAGAATGCAAAAACTAGAACTAATGCTAATAGGTGATGCACCAAAGGAGTGGTGAGCATTTCTCACTTCTGTAGATTGACACAAATCATGGAAGCACAATAAAAATCATGCACAAACTGATGACATGTAATGAAAGATCAGAAATTAGTCAAACAACACTAGCAGAGGATAGAAGATTAATCACAAGGCCTGTATTGTTATTTTAACATCAAATTCACTTGCATTACAACACCTGGAAGGCAAAAATGAGTTGCAGTTCTTAGAAAAGGTCTGGTATTCCACCAAAATCACTTTCAAGGTGAGAAAGGGGACCTGCCATACAAAAAAATGTTCAACCCTTTGAAAATGAGCCAAATTTGGCTTTTACAGTGCAAGGGATGAGCCTAGGAGAGAGAAACATGGGAAAACATGGGAGAGGTTCAATCATTGACCAAAATGCATTCAAAACAGCATGGGCATCCTTACAGACCCATTCCCTAACATTTTTAACCATGCTGGGAGAGAATGCGAGCCATTCTTCATTAAAAATGGTGGTTGAAACGTCATTTCTACTCATCACCACGTGCCAGAGACGTTTTTTCAATTTTCTCTCTCCAAATCCATCAAAATGAAAAATTGACCTGGAATCTTGTAGATAATTTCACCATATTTCCATTGATATAAAGAACGCGAAAAACCGAGCTTGGATGAAAGTTATGGCCATTTGAAATTTTAGGGAAAAACAGGGCCAAATCGGGTCGACGGGAATTTTTGAATTTTTACCCTTTTTTGCATTTGGAAATTTTTTCCAAAATTTCCCCATGCTCCACCAGTTCAGGTGCCACATGGCATGATTTTATTGGTCGTGGGCCCATCCTGCTCCATTTTCCTTCATTTTCACCTTTGGAAAAATTTCCCAAAATTCCCCGCCGGGCCGGCGAGTTTGGGACACGTGGCACACGCTGATTGGGCGTGGGCCTTTCTCTCAGAAATTCTCCATGGGTCACTTTGATATTTTTGACTTGGACATGTGGCACAACCCCATTGGTTGCGGGCTTGCCCCTTCTGGGATTTTCGCAGGGTTTTCTCTTCGAAATTTCCTTTGTTTCTTCTTTGGAAAATTTTCCAAATTCACCCCGCCCTCCACCGATCCGAGACACGTGGTGGTGTATCATTGGTCGCGGGCTCCCCACAAGCATTTTAAATTTTGCACAAACACATGGGAAAAAATCCCAATTTCCTCCCTTGCTCCGTAGCTCCAGCCTCCGGTGACACGTGGCCTGATGTGATTGGTTGTCGGGGAAACGGGCCAAAAATCCTCCATTGAAATTTTGGCAAAACACTTTGCCAAAAATCCAACTTCTCCTCCGCCCTCCACCTTTCTGGCTCCTTAGGACATGTGGCATGTTTTTATTGGCTTGGGGCCATCCCTCCAAAATTTCCATGCGCCAACACTTAGCCAAATTTTCCAAATTTCACCCCTTGACACGTGGCAGCTTCTGATTCGTCGGCGGGCCTTTCAGGGGAAAATTTCCTTTTGAAAATTTTGCCAAAACACTTGGTAAAAAAAACCAAGTTCTCCTCCACCCCCTGCCACTTCTTGGACACATGGTAGCATCTCATTGGCTGCGGGCCTTTCAGGGGAAAATTTCCCACAAAAAATCTACCGAGACATAACTTCAAAAATACATGGAGTTAGGAGGAAAACTTTACCTTTCTGGAAAGCTGAGAAAGAGCTCTATCCAATGGTGTCATTTCCAAAAGGTTTTGAGTGCCTAAAAATAAAAATATTATGTCTAAGGCATAAGAGAAGGAAAGATGAAAGGGAGTTAGCCACAAAATGAGAAGGGGGCACATTTTGGATAACACTGACCTATATACTGGCGCTACCGGGGGAAGCATGCCCATGTAAGGTAGGCCAAACTATTGAGGAACTTGGCCAAAGGGGTGTATCTCCACTCACCCCACTCTGTCAATAAGTTGCCCTGTGGTGGAGCAGGAGATCAAAGTAAGAGCCTCCTCGCCCCATATACCTGCCATGGTCTGATATGGTGTGGCCTCCATGTCATTGGTGGTCAGAGAGGCAACTGGTTGATGAGGTGCTCTAAGCACCGACATATATGTCCATCTGGCTGCCCTCACAGCTCCGAGATCTGTCACCTCTACACCTCTACCATAAGGAATGAAGTGCTCATAAACCCAACTCATGACCAGGGTTGGGTGGCTCAAAGACTACCCCTGTAAACGGACTACCCTGTACAAGTCATGGTAGGTAGTCCCAAGTATGTCTTCTCCCAGGCATAAATCCAGCCATGGCCCTCGATCTGTGCAATGATGGGGGACCAACAGTATAGCAAAGCATGTCTCCTCCCTTGTCCCCGATCAGTCTCGAGGCAAGGATCCCCATAATAGCCTGACAAATCAAGGGGATGGGCAAGCTAGGAATAGACCGAACTCTGACCCCCTTCTTCGAACCCGTGGAGATAACTACATCTCCCATATAAGTGGCCCACTGTGCTATCTAGGCCCGTGAACCTGCTGTCTCAAGGGTAAGACGTCTCCCAATGATTGGGACCCCCAGAATACGATAAACATCCTCTAGTGTGATGGTCCACTCACCTCAGACCCCTGGTAATCGGAAGGTGTTCCGATCAGCATCCCAATAGGAGAATAAGTCACAAAGAATGTGACTAGATGGTGTAACATGTGGAACACGTGAGATATGTAGTATCCCGGCCCTCTGAAGAGTGTCCTCCTCATCCTGTGAAAGTGCATCTAGTACTGCTGGGAGCCAGTCACACTCCCTCTCTCGGCTCCACCAAATGTACTCCTCTCTCACCTGCATACACCCAAAAACACACAAAACAAAGCAAGTTAGCATCCAAGTGACATTAGAAAAATCATGAAAACACATAGAAATGCTAAAAATGCAAAAACAATCTCAAACAAGTGTTCTTTTGACATTCTATGCAAAAACACCGCCTTGAGTAGGGAGACGGTTTTGTAACCACCACCTTAAGGGTGTTAGTCTTGTAACCACCACCCTAAACAAGGTGGCAGTTGTGTAACCACCACCCTGGACAAGGCGGCGGTCGTGTCCCGAAAACCCACGCGGGTTTTACAACTTAAAAAGCCTAAAAACACCAAAAAAGGACCGTTTAGCTAAAACAAGGCCTACCCAGTAGGCGCCCCCTAGATGGACCTTTTAAACCTAAAATTTTCAAAAATAACCCCCCCATGACAAAGATTTTAGCATTTTAACATTGAGGGGGGAAAAACAATAAATTGAGAAACACTAACCTGTGATCTCGCGGGACGATGTTCCACTCATGCGGAGGCATGATCGCTACGCTATCACGAACGTTTTGACTCTACTCGCATAAGAAACCCTCACTATGGGCCCCAGAGAGCTCAAAACCAACCAAATCAACACGCAAATGAATAGGAAAATGGGCCCACTTTCATATATATAGCAGCTTGACTTGTTTTGAATTTTTTTTCGCAGGTTTAGAGCGCCGACGGAGGTAAGTTCTTACCCCCGCACAAATGGTACATCCTCATTTCCCATTATTTTAGCATTTATTTTCGATCTATTTTATCTATCTCGCACTTGATTCCTCTTTTCATTTTGTAGTAGTAGTGCAAATTTTGGATGGCATCATTTCGACACATGGATGGATCAGGTATAATTTCTACACTTCCCATTTCGAGACCACCATACTCTGACCCACCGTTTTACACCTCTTTATGGCTAAAATGCTTCTCCGAGGGGGAAATATGTACGTACTAGAATTAGAGGGTACTGCACCACCGAACAACATAACATGTGCCCCCATGATGATACAGTCTCCTCGCAAGGTGTTCGGGATCCAGAAAATCTCCCTAGGTGTGCGTTAACATACCGCATGCCCCGCTTAGCCCCCCGTGTGCTTTGTTTTCTCTTTTCCCCTTTTTTTGGCCTTTTCTCTTTAGTTACTAAACTACCACCCTACCAGGTGGCGGTCTCATGACCGCTGCCCTAAAAAGTGCGGTGGTCTCAGAACCACCGCCATGCTGTGGCGGTGGTCCTTTACGCGTTTTCCAGAATGCTCTTTTAAGATGACTCACGTAAATTTCAACATTTCACTAGATTTTTTCACCGCCATGAGCTTGCATTAATGATTTTGGTTCCCTAAAATAGTGTTTTGCCATTGTTTATATTTTAAGAGTTCAGTTTGGTTTTTAACTTGGGTAAATGCAAATGGCCCCTCAAATTTTTCTCTGAATTTCTCATTGCAATAGATTAGTCTTTCATTTTGTTAGAGTTCTTAGTTTCTTTCATTACATGCTTAGTTAGTGTTGTTTTGCTGTTAGGAAGCCACATATCCATCTTGTGCAAGTGTTGTTGATATTTCATCCAATCCATTGGAGTAGAGTAGTTTGTTTTCAATAGGAAGCCATTAAAGTTGCAGGTTTTGTTCTTCAAGCAGGATAGTTTCAGGTTCTGGACATTTTATGTTGCATGACTCGTAATAAATCCCGCTAGGAATTGCATAAGCCAAGCTCTGTACTCTTGCGCTATCTCTCTCCTACTCGCATTGTATTTAGTCTGTATCCTAAGCTACCTTTGTCCCAATATCTACTTCTATTGATGCTAGCATTACATGCTTTTCTAGATCCACATGAACACGAAGGAACAAGGAGATCACACTGAGGGGACAAGATCACACACACCATCGGATTCGCCACTGTTCTACAGAATCTAGGTTCTAGCTTTCAAAGTTCTAATTAGAATCGTATCAAATAGAGTAGTTAATTACTTTATTTCAGTCAATCTTACTTTCGATATTACCAAGGAAGTTGTGGGGATTGATAGTTTCTAAGAGACTATGATTCTTTCCTCACTTCTGAGGTAGGATCGAGAGTCTTTCAAATAGATTAGATTAGTTATTTCATTGTTTAGAATAGATTTACAATCGCATTGCAAGTAGCTATACTTGGTTACTTTGTTTTAAAATTCGACACTAGGTTAATGTCAATTTCTAGATATATTAAAATATCTGCTCTTTCAAATTCATCTATAAAATCCATCAGAAAATTACAAAAATATAGAAGTTATATATGTTATGGGTATATTTCACGTATTTAATTTTATGTTGCTGCACTTAGTTTACATTATTGATTTTGTATGACAATCAAGGGACCTAGAGAGCCCAGGGAATACGTATTCAACCAATCATGCCCCAACCCAATCTCGTCACAGCCATAACTAATATAGATCAGAATCTCAGGATCCAAGTCTTCCAAACAATGGTAAACTTACAACAAATCAGTTTCCAACTGCACGGATTAAACATAGAGGACGACCAAGCAAACACATTTTGGTCAAATCAGCCAAACTACAGATTACCCTAGATTCATATCCGCATGACTATGGAAGGGTTTGAAAGAGAGAAAACCTTTGGTTGTGATCCTTTGGTCCCATAGCGAGACGCAGGAGACACTCTCACAGATATAGATACTAGCTTAAGAATTCAAGTTGCACGAACGCCTGTGAGATACTCTGAAAAGGTCAAGAAACTGCTAGTTATAAATATAGAGGCTGAAAAAGCATATGACTATTGGATACTAGGGATTAGGGATTGATTCCGTACATGACCATAGCAGGTCCACAACAACCACGAATCTACGGTTGTGACCCACAAGTCCCACAGCCCAATGAGTCCATAGGTGAATCAGACATAGATGTTGGCCTACGTACACTAGTATTCAAATCTACTCCACTTCCACCTATCATCATCGAACAGTTATCCTTGCTAGACACAACAACTAACCAAGCTAAGGAGTTCTAGACTAAGCTAGAGAATCACCCATAGAGTCATTTATATTTACCATCCGCCCTATGACCTTATCGGGAGACATACACGAAACTATCCCAGGTCATTTTCCACATATTCCACAACCCATAGACATAATCACGCTAGAGCTCAATATTGATTAGAGCCTTTGAGCAGTCATCCTTGCTGATCGATCTATCACATCAGTTTAGGTTAGGAGGGCCTTCTTTGCCTTATATTTGCAATTTCCACTAGTGTGTGTCGAAGACATTAGATTTCCTAACTAGTTTGTCTGCATCCCACGCATATTCAATCCCCACCGGCTGTCTCGGCACGACCTCGGGAGGTCGGGTGTGAGGAAAAGATACTTGTAGATTCCCACGCTCACTTGTCACTTTTCCATCGTACAGTGCACGTGGAGGATCAATGGATACAAGGCGTGGTAGGAAAAGTAAGCGTTCAGACTTAGCTGATTCACATAATGTGGGCTAAGAATAGGTTGAAGTGTGGGGCATGCTTTAGATTGAGTGTTGAACACATTTTGGTAGAAGGCTTGAAGGACACGTAAGGCTATTTTGGGACAAGTGGAAGAAAAAGTGACATGCAGTGTTTTGGGCTAAAAATAGGATTAGAACTGAAGTTATCTATAGGAGATCTATTGTTAGAAGATCTTGCATGCTCTCTTGTTATCTTTATAATCAAGTGCATGGTTATTCTTAGCATGTAACCTATTTTAAGGATGCTTAGGTGGTGAAGGGAAAGTCCCCACCCCTATATATATGTATTGATTTGCATGGTTTTAGTAGTTCCACATTGTAGTAGAGTTATGTTGTTGGTTTATGAGCGCACATGACTTATGGTGATACTTTTATGTATGTATTCAACTTCTATGTTTTACAGTGATTAATACAATGGATATTTGTGGATTGATATTGGTTGTTGACTTATTTATAACTGGATCTTGCATAGTAAACCTGATCTTGATTCTTGTTTAGATTATTCTTGTATATGGTTGTGATCTAGATCTAGTTATGGTTTAACTTTTCATGGTTGTTATGGATCTGGATTATAAGTATTTTCATGCTAACTCCTTAACAAATCTACCATAAAAGAGGGACCTGGTACCCTTACGCACTTTGGGTGAGCACTCAGTGTCTGTCTGAGTGATGTGCCAATGCACCTTGGGCTATTTTTTGTAAAATAAAAGACTACATTTTGGTTCTATTTCTAGGAACTCTTTTAAAGTTATTGCAAGGATGTTTCATGATGAAGACACATTGGTTGACTTTGGCTAGTATTGAGAGTTGGGTAGAAAATTTAGAGGAAGAGTTTTCTCAAAGATTTAACACTGGAACTAATTTTGATGCACACGAGTGGGTTAAAGAACATATGTATCATGAACTCTATGAGATGTTATTTTGTTGTTTCCCTATAGAGTTATATGAGTGACTGGTAGCATATGCATCAAATAAAAATTAGAGGTATAAAACAATTACATGGACTCAAGAAGATTACTAGACTCTGAATGATGTTGATTTGGATTGGACAAACACTATAGATCATTGGTGGGGTGGTTTCTTGAATAGTTATACATGGGAGTACATTGTTTCTACTTATTCCTTTCTAGAGATTGTTGAGTTCCAGTTCTTGCAAGAACCCAGAGGATCCTACTTGTAGGCTATCCCTTTAGTGATTAAGATCTTGATCGTAACTTTGATTTGGAAGAACACCCTATGGCTAGATAAATCCCACCGTGCATAAGGGCAAGAGCAGGTGTAGTGAATTATGGAGGACCTGGTAGTGGAAATTTAGAGAGAAGGAAGGTGACTTAATTTTAATGAAGTGCGTGAGAGGCACTTGGTGAAGAAGAGTGATGTTGAGGAACTAATGGTGTTGTGGAGAGAGATGGCTCATGAAGGATTTAGAGCTCATGTGGAAGACATGGAGCTGAAGCATCTAGTAATCCCTCATTTGGGTAAGTATGGTAGAAAACCCTCTTTGGCTTTAGATGAGAGTGTCTAAGGAAGAATGAATAAGAACCATAGGCATGCATCTGATCCCACATGAAAACCCATCTATTGTGCTTGGTGTTCCAAATTTTGAGACTATTATTGAGAATCAAGCTAGTGTAGGTACTTCAAGAGTGTGTGTAGATTTTTTCTATTAAATTAAGGAGTTAATCATATATCACATTCATCTATGGTGGCATAGACATTATATTTGTTATTTAGGGGTCAAGTTAGAGGTATACTTTCTAGTGCGCCATCTGGACAGAGTTTGGGCACATAGACACTTGGCGCCACATCTAGAATTACTACCACTTCGCAGACCTTGGGGGTTTAATTTAGTAAAATTATTGGAACACAAGGTAGTACATCCTCTAGTCTGGTGCCCTCTACAGGAGGAGGATCAGGTGGTTTATGATCTATTGGATTTGGTGGTTTTAGATGTGGAGTAAATCCTGAAGGTAATACAAGTTCTAGATCTAGTGGGGACGACCCGCACCAACCCCAACAAGTTTATTATGAGATGTCACTTCACCTACTGAAGTACAGGGGTATTGAAGATGTAGTTGAGCATGCGCATATGTGTGAGATACTATGGCATGCTAAGGGAATCAAAAATCCTGAGCATAAGGAAAGTTAGTTTGCTACTACTTTGTAAGGGTGCACACATAGTTGGTATAGGAAGTATGATCCAAACAGACTTGTGTAGACTATAATGCGCTACGTGATTCTTTCTTAGCTAAGTTCCATATACATGAGTTTGAACATAAAAGCATTAGTGCACTGAAGAAAATTAAGCAGGGCATGGCTGAGAGCGTAAGGGATTATGATGCATGTTTTACAACTTTGTTATCAATTTGTTCTTATGATATTCAACCTAGCTAGTGTGTGCAGTGGTTTGTTGGTGGTCTGATCACACCTTTCAGAAGGATGCTTTCTCATAATACATTTGCAAACTCATACAAGGCTTTGGAGGTAGCTTTGCATGCTGAGGTAGTTGGAAGTGTAGACATTGGAGTTATCCTAGTTTTGGAATCACAAATTGCATCTATGGAGAAATAGTTGGAAAAAATGTTAGCTAATTCAGACCATGAGACGTGTAGTGGTATTTGGTGTATGGATTGTGAGGTGGAAGGAAATACTAAGGATGGTTACCCTCATAAATTAGTGTGCACCATGTTGCTATATTATGAAATCTATCAGTTAGATCATGATTCAAGTAGGTGCCCCTATTGCAGAAAATGGTCGGGGAAGAACATGTCATGTTATTGTAATATTTGTAAATCTACCACTCATGATATAAAGAATTACAAATTGATTGATCAGATTCATGATGCCATTGAAACTGGTGTATGTTAGGCCAATGTTGCAAATAATTCTAAGGAACAAGGTGAACATCCTAATCATAATAATAATTACAATAAAGGGTGCTCTAATGGAGGTGGTAGAGGTAGAAGTTACTGTGGAGGATTTAGAGGATGATGTTACGGCGGTGGAAGAAGTGAATTTCCACAAGGGACTTGTTTCACATGTGGATCCCTTGATCATTATAGGTGTGAATGCCCTTAGAAAATTATTTTCTAGTGGTGTGGTGGTGTGGAAAGAATCACAACTTTGAAGAATTCCTGGATTTGTATAAGCATAAGAGAAAGCAACACAACAAAACAAGGTTACGAGAATGGTTAGAGTACAATGTGATATGGAAGATCAGTGGATACCGAAGATAACACCTGACCGAGATGATACCTGTATTGGTGACTACACACATTGAGGTTGTGTGTGCATGTAAGAATTCAAAGTAGAAAAATGTTATTACAAAACATGAGGTATTGCATGCAAAGTATCTAGATCCTACCCATTAGAAGGAATTCTATCAAGAAACTATGGAGGTTATTAGAAACTTACAGGGTGAGATATAATTCTTGAAGGAGCAGTCGCAGAAGATAGAGTAGGAAAAATTAGTTGAGCTTCTCAAGAAGATGTTGTAAAGGAGGCTAAGAGAAAACATCATTCCTTTGTTAGGGGAATGGTTAAGGGAGAAGGTACTGCACGCTAGAGTTGAGCACAAGAGACAAATATTGCATGCAAACTTACCTCCTCATAGTCTTGAATATGATAAAGAGATCACTTTGAATGCAATTATTGATGGATGATTGTTTAGTAATATACTGATTGATTGATGCATAAGTAAATGTACTCACCTTGGATGTGTGGAATCAGATGGGGAGGCCACCATTACAACCATATTCAAACATGTTGTATATGGAAAACAAGACTAAAGCCATGCCCATTGGAGTATTGAAGGATGCCACTATTACTATACAAGGGGCCAAGTTTATTGGGGAATTTGAGGTCTTGCACTTGCCGAAGCTAACAATTTTCTAGCATTGCTTGAGCACCCTTGGTATTACGTGAATAATTTTGATTTACACTTCAATAAAGGTTATACTAGTTTTGAGAACAAAGAGGATTACATGATTATTCCTTTGATAGACAAAAAATATGCACCTTATGTTGAACCATTAAGCGAGGAGGACCTTAATAGAATTTATGTGTGCCGCATTAGAGACCTTGAAGTCTTGATCCATCAAAGGAAGGTGTTATTAAATGGGATGATGCATAGTATATGAGTGATACAACCAAATTTTCTTATGAAAGCATGGCACATATGACTTATGAAAAGGTTGGGCGTGAGATGAAGAGTGAAATTACTTACATAAGAAGGCTATGCTATGTTAGGCGCTTAGGTAGTAACCAGGTACTGTCAACACTAAAATTTTCCTCCGTAATTTCTATTTCATTAATGTATGTATTAGGAATAGGATGTTGTTAAGTGTAATTAGTAGTAGCGTCTGATAGAAGATAACGGCACTGTCAGTATAGTGCTGCCAATAATGTAGAGTATGGTAACAGTCAAAGTACAATAGGAATGTTGTAAAAAGTAAATATTTGTCGTAAGTGGTCCGTAATGTTAAAATGTCAAAGTTGGGATAAGTAGAGAAGTAGGGTCTACATGATTAGGAATTAGAAATATTATATTGGTAATAAGGACAAGGAGTGAGGTCATAAATATTTTGTGTATTTTATTTGTAAAAAGTCTAAAAATGTGGAACCCATGTGAAATGATAAGGTTTATCTTATCTTAAGAGATAAGCTTACATGTACAGATAAGAGTTAAGGTATGGAATATGATTCGTCAGAGTGGATTTCTTATCCTATCTTAGAGATAAGATGGATAAGCCTAGAAGTTCTATAAATAAAGAGGCCACCCCCCTCATTTAGCATAGAAAGAAGTAGTGAGAAATATTGTATGAAGTGTGTAGTGTGTAAAGGAATCCATCAGTTTAAAGGTGTGTTGAAGAAGCCATTAAGAGGGTAATTGTAAAGTTTCTTCCATAGTATTGGTGGAAGGCAAGTGAAGTCAATAACACTTGAAGTACCTCATGGGTGAGATTGTAACAATTTCATATTAATATTATAATTTACTTTGATATTTCAGATTTGTCATCATTTCATCTTATCATAGTCGATGGTATTCTTGTGTTACGTTTGTTGCTTTGTTTCTAGATTACATCCACCAAACTAAAGGCTGTGCATTAGTAAATAATCATAGCACGAGGAGTTCCCGGTGAAGAATTATCATAGTGCTAGATTGGTGATGACATTTTGGTTCCATTGCCGGGACCATTCCTCGTTGGTGGATTTTCTGGAGAGATATTCCCACTTAGTCAAAAATCAATTGGAGGGTAACCTTATTTTTACTGTGCATAGTAGTTACCATGGTAAAGTCATTTTTGCCGTGAATAGTAGTTACCATGGTAAAGTCATTTTTGCTGTGAATAGTATTTATCACAGTAAAGTCACTTTTTACCGTGAATAGTATTTACCACAGTAACTTCACTTTTTATTGTGAATAGTGTTTACCACAGTAAAGTCAGTTTTTACCGCAGTAAGTCAAGTTTTACCATAGTTACCATGGTCATTTCTATTTTATTGTAGAAAGGTGTAAAGTCACTTTCTATTACAGTGATTCCAATTATTTGTGCACATAAGTCTTGTTGATTGTACTTTTGGGTTGGTATTTTATGGTGGTTACTTTTGAAAATGGGGAAGATTCCTGTTTTTTCAGCCCAATCTAATGAAGATGCTTCCTCTTTCATTCAAGAGTTTAAACGATCTTGTATTTGTAATGGCCTTATAAGAAGGGAACAATGGACTGAATTTTTTCCTACCTTTTTGGATGGTTCAGCCCTTAGGTGGTTTGAAACACTAGGTGATAATGTGAAAAACTCATGGGATTTATTAACTGAAAGTTTTCTTGAAGAATTTGGTGAACAACAGAGATATGCAGATCTCATGATCGATATCACAAAGCTAACCCAAGGAGAGAAGGAGAAGATAAGGGATTATCATGCTCATGTTCTAGAGCTAAGGAGGAAGCTCGACGCCCAGATCCGGAAGGAAGGATTAGCGGATGGGTTGATGAATGGCATGGATTACGGGAAGCTCAATAAGGCAACAAAGAAGGATCATTACCCTCTTCCATTCTTAGATCAGATCTTGGATGAAGTAGCTGGCCAGGAGTGTTATAGTTTCTTTGATGGATATAGCGGATACAACCAAGTCCGTATAGCAGAGAAAGATCAGCTGAAGACCACGTTCACCACTCCTTGGGAATGTTTGCTTATAGAGTTATGCCTTTTGGGTTGTGTAATGCTCCAGCAAAATTCCAGTGTTAGATGAATAGGTGTTCGAACCCTACATGGGACCTTCATCGAGTATTTCGGATGATTTTTACATCTATGGGAGCAAGTTGGACCACCTGCACTGAGATGGAGACATCATTTCAAAGGTTTGATGAAGCACAAGCCTCACTAAACCCTACAAAGTGTGTCTTTGGATGTTCTAAAGGTGTTTTGTTAGGGCATGTTTTATCCAGAGATGGTATTGGTGCGATCCCGATAAAGTTTCAAAAATCAAAGATTTACCATTTCCTATGAATAGAAGTAAGTTGAGATCATTTTTAGGCCATGTGGGTTACTATAGAAGGTTCATCAAGAATTTCTCAAAGATTGCACAGCCACTAACCCAGTTCTTGAAGAAGGATGTTACTTATGAACCAGGAAATAAGGCACATGAAGCTTTTGGACAATCGAAGGAAGCCCTAGTGTCTTCACTGTTTTAAAGAATCCAGATTGAGCAACCCATTCGTTGTGTACACCGATGCCTCATATGCAGCACTAGGAAGTAATTTGAGCCAAAAGGATGAAAATGGGAATGAACATCCAATTTACTTTGGGAGAGCATAAATGAATGAGCAGTCTTTGAGGTAAATTATATCAGAATCGAAAAAGAGGCTCTAGCTATCATTTTCTTTGTAAAGAAGTTTAGAAATTACTTGCTAGGGCAGAAATTTATAGTTGTATGCAGATCATCGTGCTCTAAAATATATTGTCAATAAGCCTAACCCATCGGGGAGGATAGAAGATGGATAATTTTGCTACAAGAATTTGAATTTGATATTATAGATAGGCCAGGAAAGAAGCATGTCAATGCAGATGCACTCTCTCAAGCCTATGATGGTTTAGGATCATCTTGTGATGATGATGATTTCCGATACAAAGATTGTTATCCCTTGACACAATCCCTAGTGAATACATAGATATTTGGAATTATCCGAATGAATTCAAGTTTCCTGATGGTGCCAATATAAAGACTAAGAGAAAGATTACTCAAGCCAGTCGTCCATATTCTATTCTGCATGGAGTATTATTTCGAATAGGACTTGATGGACAGTACAAGAGGGTAGTTGGATGTGATCAAGGGAAGGAATTGCTATAAGAATTCCAAAATGGTACATGTGGAGGGCACTTCTCTGGAAAACTTACAGCAAGAAGGATCTTGGATGCAGTTATCACCGCCCACTCTTTTTAAATATTGTTATAATTATTGTAAGACATGTGATATTTTTCAAACACATGGTAACCGTAAGACTTCATCAGCTCCATTATGTCATATTCTCCACTTGGTCCCTTTGAAAAGTGGGGAATATACATGTAGAGGTCCACTTCCGACTACCTCACACCAAAATAAGTATATTGTAGTTGCCACATTATTTAACCAAGTGGGTTCAAGCTAGGCCATTGAAAACAACTTCCATGGATGAGGTGGCAAGGTTCATATATGAACACATTGTCACCAGATTTGGTTGTCCATGTTTCACTCGGAATGATTCGTTCCTTTTAGAAGCAGAGATAAGGTTAGGGGCTAGGAGGAATACACCGTAGAATGTTGAGATGGTGTGTGCGTATCGTAGAGAAAGATCAAAGGCGATTGCGAAGAACTCCTTTTTGTCTTGGAAGGACTACCTACAAATAAGAACACAAGACCACAAGATTTTGATTAGACAATAAATGAGGAAACTGCCTTGGGCCCAGGAAATATAAAACTTCCTTTCGAAGGTGGTCAGTTTCCCGCTAATATGAATTAACAAAAAGACCGTAAAATATCAATTAAGTTGCTTCGTTGAACCGGGTAGGGAAAGGCTGGTTTTCTGGTTTTGATCGATGGAACCGATGGCGGTTACTTGTAACCATGGCGCTTGCCGATCGATAACCGATATACGGTGGGTTCTAGGATCTGTGAGGTTAGTTGCTTTGTGGGATAGTTGTGTTGTTTGTAAGGCTGGTTTATGGATGATATTAGGAAATAAGGTGATGAGAGGTAGATGAATGATAGTTAGATGCAATGACACGTTGGGTAGTGGATCCAAGAATGGATTTAGGAGGACTGTGATTCAAAGAGCATAAGAAATGTTATAACAGAGGACATGCAAGATGTGACTTACTGGTTTTGACAAAGATGCAAGTTGATCTCCTTTGCTGTAAACACTTCTGGTTTCTTCACTCGTCTCTGCTCGGTCAAGTGAAGATCTGGACTCTGTTTTTCACTCCCAATGATCTCTGTTGATTCAAAAATCCTTTCCTTTGATCCAAAATGAAATTTCGATCCTTTGTTTTTGGTTTGGGGAGGCCATTTACAGGGAACCGATGGCGGTTACGTAACCGACGGCGGTCGAGTAGGAACCGGCATCGGTAAGGAAAAAGTAGGCTATTTTTAGTAAAATAGCCCACCTTCCCTGCTTTTCTCCCGAGAGATCAGTTGCGGGCTTGGTCAAGTGGCTAGAAGGTCGGTTTTGGGTGCGAGTAAGGAGGCATTAGTTATGGATGTGAGTCTAGACCAAGTCATAGGTCTTAATTAGGTTAGTTTAGGGTTAGGGCTAGGTCATGATGAGGTGGCGAAATGAGGTGGCAGGTAAAGTGATGGTGGATTTATCAATTACAAGGTAATTAATAAATAATTGTGTAAGGTTTAGGTAATGAGGTTAGGTTGCGAAATGGGATGCAGGTCATAAGGGGTCATAAGACACGAATTTGGTGTCTACATTAGCCCCTTATTGTCATGTAGCTTGTTTTGTAAAGCTGCAGCGGACAATAATATGAAGTGGTTTCTCCTGTTAAGGATATAGGTAATCCCCCTCAAATCTATCACAGATTGAGTGAACGGGAAATCAGGGATAGGGTTGATAAAGGGTAAATGGGGTAGAGGGGATGGTAAGATGGTGGGGTAGGTCCAAGGAAGCAGACGCATGGTAAAATGCAATAGTATGACTAGGGTACATGATTTGACGAGCAAACCAGCAGTGCATAGGCAAAGGTCGATAGTTTATCCAAACAAGGGTGATATAATCCTGGTATCCAAGGCATAGGAAGTAGCTCCAGGGTATATAATAGGTAAGGTACAGGAACGTTTAGGCGTGTTCGGCAGTACCAAATGGTTGGTTTGGTTGAGATAAACGTCACGGTCTAGGTCTAGGCAAAGTTGGTCGACAGATCAAGTCAAGGACCCTAATCATGCTAAAACACGAACAGGTGAGCTTGATGGAACAAAAAGCTACATGATGGGTGGATAAAAGTATATGTTGTTGATGTTGGGCGAGGTATCGAAGTGGTACGGCCTTGGGTCGGGCCAAATGGTTGGGGTGCGGCCTTGGGTCGGGCTGGATGGGTAGGGTAAGGCCTTGGGTCGGGCCGGATGGTGAGGGTTGCGGCGTTGGGTCGGGCCAAATGGGTAGGGCGAGGCCTTGGGTCGGGCCAAATAGGTAGGTTGAGGCCTTGGGTCGGGCCAAATAGGTAGGTTGAGGCCTTAGGTCGGGCCAATAGGTAGGTTGAGGCCTTGGGTTGGGCCGAATAGGTAGGCCGAGGCCTTGGGTCGGGCCGGATTAGTTGGTTGAGGCTTTGGGTCAGCCGGATGGGTAGGGTGAGGCCTTAGGTCAGGCCAAATGGTTAGGCGAGGCCTTGGGTCGGGCCAAGTTGTTGGGTGGCGGCCTTGGGTCGGGCCAAATGGTTAGGGTGAGGCCTTGGGTCGGGCCAGATAGGTAGGTTGAGGCCTTGGGTCGGGCCGGATAGGTAGGTTGAGGCCTTGGGTCGGGCCAGATAGGTAGGTTGAGGCCTTGGGTCGGGCCAAATGTTTAGGGTGAGGCCTTGGGTCGGGCCGGATAGGTAGGTTGAGGCCTTGGGTCGGGCCGGATAGGTGAACAAATGGTGTTTAGCAAAGGTGGATATAGGCGATATTGGGAGAAAGGGTGATGATTGCGGATATCTATTGGAGGCCTTACTTGTCTCTGACGGGAACTATATGGTAACAGAGAATATAGCTGAGGAGTTGAGGGGTGTAGAGCGATTGAGGTGGATCGCAGGGCACAGGCCAGGTGAGTATGAGAGGATTCCTCTAGATCACGTGCGGCGACAATTTGGATTTGTGCAAGATATACCCCAGGCTTATAGACCCTATATGAGGATCGATGCAGAGGCAGTATTCTCACCTCCCCAGCCAACACCTCCAGAAGGGCCTGAAGAGGTAGCAGCCGATCGCAGGGTAATGGATGCAGGAACGACAGAGGCCTATAGATTATGGTGGGTAGCAGAACTGCGAGGTGTACGTGATCGTCCTGACATAGCGGTGATTACAGCAGAGAGGGATCGTCTGCAGCATTTGGTTCAGCAGCTCCAAACGCAGGTGAATGAGACAAGAGGATTGTTAGTGGTTGCGGAGTCACGGGCGGAGAGACTAGAGGCTGGAGTCCTCCATGCGAGAGGGCGTATTCATATGTTACAGGAGAGATTGGCAGATCAGTGGGTGGTACCAATAGCCGTGGTACCATTGAGGACAGAGAGGCCTGGCGAGAGAGGCCTAGTTCGGGATGAGGCGTGAGGGTCTAAATAAATGTTAGCAAGGTATAAGAATAAATAAGAGTACTGACCTACATGTCAATGATAGAGAAGATGTATTTGCTTAACATCTAAAATAAAACTGAATATGTATGTTGATTTGAGTTATAATAATAAGAATGTTTTCATTTTGACTTTTTGTGTTTTGAAAAAGGATAAAGAGGAATGTGATTAAATAGAAATACACAAAAATATTTATATTTACCACACATGATAGGTTATGGTAGGGGATGGTCGAGCTAACCTTGGGAGACCCCATGTCTCCAAAGTGCTGCCTACATAGCCCATTTCACAAAGCAAGGAGGGGCCTTAGACCGATGTAGTTCTCCCGTAGGATCAGGGAGAGGCGAATTCAGGCAATTTGGTACGGTTTAGGCAATTGGTTGGTTGGTAAGAATATTGATATTAATATTGGTAAGGTAAGGTTGTTGGTGTCGGTAATGAATTGGTGATGTTGTAAAAGGACGGGTGAATCTCACCAATAAGGTCTAAACCCCATTGTGAGAAGGGCCAAAGATCTCGAGCGACCTGGAGCGGGTTGCTAGGAGTATGTTGAAGGTTGGCATGTTGTTGACACATAACACAATGCTTAACATATTAGTAAAGTGATCGTTATTGAGAGTAGGCCAATAATAACCGAGGCGAAGGATTCGTTTAGCCACAGCAAGGCCACTAAAATGTCCACCACAAATACCGTCATGGACTTGTTGGATGGTATGGGTGATCTCCGCACCGGTGAGACATCGAAGGAGGATGCCATCAAAGCCATGTTTATAAAGGAGTCCCCCCATAACTACATAATGAGAAACGCATTTAAGAAAAGCACGTTTACCCAAAAAGATCTTAGTAAGGTCGAGAAGGGAGAATAGAGGTTGTAAGGTAGTCATGGAATTGGTGATACGGGTATCCTGCGAGTTAGCGAACACTATTGGTATTTATCGTACAAACAACCGGGGCTGAATAAGATGGGGCAAAGAGTTGTTGGACCAAGACAAAAATGTCGAGTCGATTGATGAGGCTGGAATTTGCGAGGCTAAGCAAGCCATAGTATCCACAAATTTGTTAGTAGAGCATGGAATGGTTTGGATAGAATAGTGAGTAAATAAGGCTAGAAGCGAATCCACGTAGTGTTTGTATTTTTGAAGTTCCTCATTTTTGCATTGGTAGATGCCCATAACTTGATTGACTACCAATTGAGAGTCGCCAAAAATATTGATAGATTTGATACCTAAGTGCAGCGCAACCTGGAGACCCAGAACAAGGGCCTCGTATTCCGCTGTATTATTAGTGCAAGGGAAATCGAGTCGGAATGAAAGAGGCATAGGCTCGGCGTCAAGAGGAACGAGAACAACGCCAGCTCCTCCACCGCGTTGGCATTTAGATCCATCGAAGAAGAGGGTCATTTGATACGACTCTTCCCCGAGTGAAAGAGTGGCGATGAGTTCGTCGGGGAATATAAAATTGGTAAATTGTTCCCCAGGTAAAGGGGCTTCCGCAAGTTGGTCTGCGATGGTTTGTCCTTTGATTGATTTCTGGTGGACGAACTCAAGGTCGAGGTCGGCGAGGAGCATGAGCCATCGGGTGATGCGTTGGTTTAGATGAGGTTTGGCATACATGTAATGGATGGGGTCCGTGTTGGTGATGACGAAAGTTTTGTGATTCAGAAGGTAGTGTCGGAGCTTGGTAGCCACGAATGATAGGGCTAGGCACAACTTTTCTACATGTGTATACCTAGTCTCATAATCCACCAAAGTACGACTTATATAATAAACGGCTTGTTCTCAATTTTCAGAGTCACGATGTGCAAGCATGGCCCCTACAGCGTGGTCAGTGGCGGAAAGGTAAAGGTAGAAAGGGCGGTCGTCTTGAGGTGGGATAAGCACGGGTGGCTGCAAGAGATAAGTTTTGAGAGCTTCAAAGGCTTGGTGGCACTCTTCACTCCATTGAAACTCAATGTCCTTCTTAAGGAGGTGATGGAAAGGTTGACATCAATCCGAGAGTTGGGAGATGAAACGTCGGATAGATTGGAGCTTACCTTGTAAACTACGCAATTGTTTGAGATTAGTAGGTGGGGGCATTTCTATGATAGCTTTGACTTTAGATGGATCGACCTCGATGCCACGCAAAGAGACGATAAAACCAAGAAGCTTTCCCGAAAGGACACCAAAGACACATTTCTTTGGTTGAAGACGGACAAAATATTGTAGTAGGCGGTCAAAAATAATGGTTAAAACATCGAGATGTTCACTGCGATGTTTAGACTTGCCAAGAAGATCGTCGACGTAATCTTCAAGGATAGTGTGCATAATGTCATGAAAAATGTAGGTCATAGCCCGTTGATAGGTGGCACCAAAGATTCTTAAGGCTGAATGGCATTACATTGACAATGTGAAGGTTCCCAAGGAGTTATGAAGGCGTTTTTGTGTTGATCGGCAGGGGCAACCAAAATTTGGTTGTATCCTGAAAAGCCATCCATGAGAGAGAGCATCTCATGGCCTGCAGTGAGATCAACAAGTTGGTCAATGCTAGGTAGGGGGAAGTCATCCTTAGGGAAAGCGAGGTTAAGATCCCGGAAATCCATGCATATCCGAAGTCCCCCCGTCACTTTAGTGATAGGTACGATGTTAGAAATCCATTGAGGATAGTCAATAGGCAAGATGAAGGAAACAGAAAGAAGTCGTTGAAGCTCTTCTTTGACCAAGAGGGAAATGCGTGGATGCATTTTTCTCAGTTTTTGTTTGACTGGTTTGGAATCGGGGTTTAGAGTGATGTTATGGACGGTAATGGTAGGATCAATTCCTGGCATGTCAGCGTAGGACCAAGCGAAAGCTTGGTTGCGAGCATGGAGGAAAGTAGCAAAGGCGACTTGTTCTGATGCGTTAAGGGATTGTCCGATCTTCACAATGTGAGGATCCTCCTCCGTGTGGATGTTGATTTCTATAGTAGATTCGTTCAGCATGGTTTGGGTTTCAGATGGTAAGGCTCGTTGAATATAAGAATCATCCGCGCCAAGGTAAGTGAGGATGGAGTCATCATCCTGACACTCAACAACATTAATCAAAGGTGAATCCTCTTCGATCATGTCTGGATACAGAAGGGGAAGAGAAGATGGGTCCTCATTATCACGTTGATAAGTGAGAGGACCTATGAAGATAGCATTTATGAAAAAAAAAAGTTAGGAGGGATAGATTCAGGGTCTATAGATTCTGTGGGTGATGATGGCAAAGTGGGTGATGATGGTTTGGTAGGGGTGATGTCGTCTTCTTCCAGAATACAGCTGACATGAGGTGTCTCCTGTGTAGGTGTTTCAGGAAAACCGAGACCACTGCGATCATTATGTTTGCGTGTGGTGATGGGGATGAGCGTATGTCGGCCTTGTTCATAAAGACCAAAACCAAAGCCTTTCCAAGCACAGTGAGTCAAGAAGGTGAGGGCAAAGTGACGATTGGTAAGGTATTGAAAATCGGACTGGAAAGGAACCACACCAAGAGGAGGCTCAGGGGCAATGGAAGATGCGTCGACACCCCCATACGTTAGGTTAGTGTGGCAGTGAGGTGGTCCGTAGGAGATTACTTCCCCCACACGACGGTCATAGTTAGGATGGGCATGTACTTGTCCGTACTCTTATGGGCTATGGAAAGAACTAACGTTATATAGGCGATACTCCCCCAGCGTAAGGCGCTGAAAAACATCTACTAAGGGGTTTGTGGTTGGGATGTTAGCTGCGGGAAGGGAAGTGGTTTTTGCGACGGTGGTTTCATCAGTTGAAGGCGTAGGTGCGGTTGAGGTGGATGGTTGAGGCATAGTTGAAGAAGTTGGTTGGGTTGAATGAATGGGTGTCTTGATTGGTACCAGCACATCATTTGGGTGGTATAACATATTGTAGGTTTTAAAGGGGGGAGGATCAGCTTTTTAGTGTAGGACTTCCCCTCGTACTCAAATTTTATGCATCTATGTAAGGTTGAGGGAACGCATCCCATGGCCCGGATCCAAGGACGACCCAGCAATATATTATATTGGAACTCTCCCTCAAGGACATAGAAGAGTTCGGGTAAAGTACATGGTCCTACCCGAATGTTGAGGATCACGGTGCCTAAGGTAGAGGTAATAACATCATTGAATGACCGCAACATGATGGGGTTGGCACACATGTAGCTAGAAGGGATATTCATTTGTTGAAAAGCTTTTGAAGAGATGATGTTTAGGCTAGCACCCCCATCAATCATAACACGACGTACACGAATGTCCCGGACGTAAGCTGAGATGAACAGGGCAGGGTCAGGATCTTCTGTACCAAAATCGACAATTTCATCTTCAGAGAAACTGACTGCAGCAGCTTGTGGTACAGAGATAGAAGTGGTTGGGGTGGTGGGTTTTTTGGTGAGAGAGGCAATGTGATTGGGTGTTAGAATGGAGGCAACAGGTGGCTTCATTAGGTAAGACCTCGATCCCCTGAAGAATTTCAACGAGAGCTTGTCGATGAGATTCAGAAGTCTGAATGAGATCATATAGTGTCATTTTTACGGGTGATTGGTGAAGCTGTTTAATCATGGCTCGATGGGCGGCTCCATTAGAGACGGGGTAAGCAGGTCCACGAATAACCACTTTGGGTGGTGGTGCAATCGGGATGCTGGACGGAGAAGGAGAGGATGCAGGTGTGCTTTCTTTCACTTTCTCGTTGTTTTTCTGCGCTCGAGTAGCAACACTAATCATATTAATCTCGTAAACCTGAGATGAGGAAGATGGTTGGGATAAATTATGGTCTTCAAGAGGTGGGGTTGTAATAATGATAGATCATGGTGAGGCGGGGATAGATGGTATAGGAGAGGGAATTGAAGCTAAAGGTCTCTCCCTTCATAAGTTGTCTTTCTTAACCTTTCTATCTGAGAGAGGTGACTGAAGAAGGATGGTTTTTAAAGCTTTGCATCCCTCCACATCATGTCCTGGTGTGCGGTGATAAGCGCAGATCTTAGACTCATCATAACCTATAGGTCAAGGTTTAGACGGGTCATAAGGTCTAAGTGGGGGTAGGGAAATGGTCGCATTCTCTACTAACATAGCAAGGATTTTGGCGTAAGATCCTTTGAGTGGGTCAAAATCAGAAGAGGATGAGGGTATTGATTGCGCAGGTTTTGGTAATGTTTGGGCGTGGTTAGTTCGTATGGGTGGTGGTTTAACCGAGGGGTGTTGATATGTGTTTTTCACTAAACGTGGTTTCTTTGGCGCAGGAGCTACGTTCGGCTGGTTAGATGATGAGGCTACAGATGACGTGGTAGCGGGAAACAACCACGGAGAAAGGGGAGTGACAGAAAATAAATCCTTTGATGATGGAGTTTGTTTAGGGTTGATGGGTGGACAGGATACGTGGGGTGATAATGTTGATATACCCTTTGATCCCTGTATGGGTGCAGAAGGCGTAGATCGTTTTGAAGAAAATGCAGGAGGTATGATATATTGGTGCAAGGTGGAAGGATGAGGTCCTAATATGGAAGGTAGGTATGATGATGATGGTTTTGATTGTGATAGAGGCACGGGTTGAGTGTGTCTCCTAGGTGGCGGGGCGGCTTTATTCTTGGACAAATCTAGTCGCTTAGGCGGGTGTGTTAGACTGGGTATGGGTAAGGTCCCAAGCGTAGGGGAAGATTTGGCTAAGTTAATAGAAGTGGACGAGGCATTTGGTAGAGGTGAGGGGGGTGAAGGTGAGAACATGGGCATTTTAAGCTTCTGTAAACACTTCGGGTATATGGTGGAGTTCTCAGGATCGGTCATTTGCATTTGAGTAGAATATGGCGTACTCAAACGTTCCCATAGGATTTGTCTATCCTCTGGAGAATGACAGTCTTCAGGCTTGAATTGTAAATTTGGTACGGAAGAAAGGTGGGTTGTGATTCCAGTCCACTGTGGGTGTGATACAGTGAGTAGATGAGGTACTGTATCAATAGATGTTAAGAGGTCAACCGGTCATTGAAAATATTTAGGCGATGAAGAACTAATAGGTAAGAGGGCGTGTTCGAGAGGATCCGTCATGGTTAAAGAATTTGGTGATGTCGGTGCAAGAGATTTCTCATCTAAGGATGTCAAAAGGAGTGGCGTACCTTCCTCTTGTGCAACAAGAGTGGTAGAAAGGAAGTTTGGGAAATAGATAGATTAGATAACATCCGTTCGCGATCTTGTAGGGATGTGGTATAAGCGCACTCATCGATGGGAAGAGGAGTGCAGGCGATTAACTCCTTATGGGTAAAGGAATGATTTTGCTTTGGTTCGATGGTGGTAAAGGAGGTTCGGGCTCTGTGTTAGTGAAGAGGCTTGATTCAAAATTTTCTCGATAGAGGTTTTGGGTGGGTATCAAAGATTGCATGGATCTCATGAACACTCTCTTCGGCTAAGATATCCCGGTTTGTGTTTCATTGGAAGAGTGATTTGGGAATGGTTTGTTGAAGATTTTCAAATTTCGGTTGGCAGGGCATTAGGATTATCAAGGGTTATATCCCCTGCGTCAACCATTTCTGCACTATGTTTTTCAACATCTTGCGATTCTCATTTGTGTCCCTTCACGCGGTGGAATTTAAGTCATATTCTTTGTACCAGGAAGGTATGGCGCGAGTGGAATCAAACCCGAAATGAGGTTTAACGGGAGGTAATGTAATGGCTCCCGCTTTGAGAAATTTTTCCAATATCACACCATATGTTTCTCCTAAGGAAGTGTAGTTGATGGGCTTGGCTTTGTACTTATAGGTGGTTTTTGGTGGGGTATTAGACGGTGTTTGAGATTTAACCATCACCGCGTGGACAGCTCCTTTTGATTTAGAAGAAGTGGATGCATGAGGAGTGGTGGTATTTGGTTTATTGGTAGAATCGGGAGTTCAGAAATTGGGGTTTTGTTGCACAACCGCAATTTCTCTTCTTCTAAGGCTCGAATTTCTAGTTTCCGAGCCATGGTAAAGGCCTCATCAAATGTACGGAAAGTTTGAATTTTTAGAGTAGGAGAAATGTGCTTAGCACATGCCCTGCGTGAAAAGTTCGATAAGTTGATGCGAGGCAAGGCATATGTAAGTTGGTTGATAAGGCGCGCCATCGTCCGACGAAATCTGCGATAGATTCGTCTTTGAATTGTCGAATGGCATAAAGGTCGGTGATGGATACTTTCTTAGCAATGTTAATGGAGAAGTGATCCAAGAAAGATTGGGCTAGTTGGTTAAAAGAGAATATTGAGTCTTTGGGTTAAAGCACGTACCACTCTCAAAGCAGAGTCCCGATAAGGACATGGGAAAGGTGCTTGAGTAACAAGGCATCATCATGGGCAATAAAATAACAAGCATGTCTAAATGATCGCAAGTGTTGTTGAGGATCCTCTTTACTATTAAAACGAGTAAATTTCGGCAACTCCCATTGAGGAGGATATGAATGAAGGGGGACAGAAGGGTGAATGGGCTCCCGACAAACTTGCTCGTATGTCAAGGCGCTACGACTTCCGACATAGAAGCCTCCAGATTTTGCATTTTGTCCATCATTTGTTTAATTAGATCAGTAGTTGGATGAGATGATGGTGTGGTTGTGGTAAACGGAGGCATATTGGGCCAAGGACCACCGCTAGATCCTGGTGGGGTTAAGTGTTGATAGGGTGTGGAGGATGAATATGTTGAGGTAACTGAATAGGGATGTCCCATATAGGATGTTGAGGTCACTGGATACGTGTATGGGAATGAAAAGGTAGGCAGAGCTTGAGAAGGAAAGCTCGTGTGGATAGGTGGCAGAGAGCAAGTCATGAACGGAGCAGTCTGCAAGAGAGATGAGGTAGGGGCAGTCGGTGGTAATGATATGTGGGGTCCGAGATTAACCAAAGGAAAGCTAATCTGAGCCGTATGAACCTCTGAAGCCGTCGGATTGGGGGACGGGGCTAGAGATGCAGGAAGCAAGGCGGTGTTATCAGGTGGAGTGGGAGCTAAATGAGCAGCTATACTAATAGGCATACCCACAAGGAGCTGACCATCGGGCGTGCACGGTCGTGGGTATGAGACAAATAGTATTGACATGCACTAGAATTAGCATCCAGAAACTTGGCAAAGTCCTTATCTCCCACAGGAATTTTAGGAACCTCGTTGGTATCAGTAGGATTCCCCACAGAATGTGAAGGGGGTGATTCAGGCAAAGAAACAGAGCAAGCATGTGAAACCATGGCGGTGGCTTGCTTTGAGTGATAACAACCATGGACAGGAGTTCTGAGAGGGTTTCAATTTGTCAGAATAGAAACAAACTCGATCGTAAAATTGGTAGGTTGCTGGTTTGTCAGGAATTGGAAAAGAGATTAACCGATATCGGTCTAGTAACCGATGTCGGTTACACTATAGCCGACGTCGGTCAGGTAACCAATGTCGGTGTAAGAAGTCTAGGCTAACAAGATATAAAAAGGCTGCTAATTTGATTTTTAACAACGTTTAGTATACTTGTCCAATTATTGATCACAGAAGACAGAGTATGAGAAAGAAAACAGAACTAAAAACAAGCAAGATGCACACACAAATCCAGAGATTAACCCTAGGGTTAATTTTAATTATCGTGGGCTTATGCCTTTAGACGTAGAATGATGTCAGAATCCTAAACAAGAGACTTAGGGGAAATGTCAAGTTGTTTTGGCTTATAAGGTTACCTCAATCGGGCGGAGGAATACCACGGAAAAAAGGGGGATGTTTGAGCTGTTGTGTTAATTGTGAAGTGATTCGGTATGTGTTGTGCAGTGAATGTAAGATTAATTTCCTGTCAATACCGTGGATATCACCCCCACGTGTACGACCTGTTACTTAATCTACGTTCACTAGAATTGAAAAACAACAAGCAGGAATGCAATGCACGTGTTTTAAACCCAAATCAAAAATTATGTTCGATGAAGCAAGAGAGATGACTTTTACTAATGCGAAACTAGGAAAGCAAGACAATTTCTTTACGAAATATATAACAAAAGCAGCAACAGCAAGTATGCTTCCTAAAATGAAAATAAGCAAGAGAAACAGAAACCCAAGATGGGTCCCACCGGGCGTGCCAAAATGTTTCACTCGGAATGATTCGTTCCTTTTAGAAACAGATAAGGTTAGGGGCTAGGACGAATACTGTAGAATGTCAAGATGGTGTGCGCGTACCGTAGAGAAAGATCAGGCTGATTGTGAAGAACTCCTTTTTGTCTTGGAAGGACTACCTGCAAATAAGAACACAAGACCACAAGATTTTGACTAGACAATAAATGAGGAAACTGCCTTGGGCCCAGGAAATATAAAACTTCCTTTCAAAGGTGGTCAGTTTCCCTGCTAATATGAATTAACAAAAAAGACTGTAAAATATCAATTAAGTTGCTTCGTTGAACTGGGTAGGGGAAAGGCTGGTTTTCTGGTTTTGATCGAAGGAACCGATGGCGGTTACTTGTAACCGATGCCGGTTACTGATAACCGATACCGGTGGGTTCTAGGATCTGTAGGTTAGTTGCTTTGTGGGATAGTTGTGTTGTTTGTAAGGCTGGTTTATGGATGATATTAGGAAATAAGGTGATGAGAGGTAGACGAATGATAGTTAGATGCAATGACACGTTGGGTAGTGGATCCAAGAATGGATTTAGGAGGACTGTGATTCAAAGAGCATAAGAAATGTTATAACAAAGGACATGTAAGATGTGACTTATGGTTTTGACAAAGATGCAAGTTGATCTCCTTTCTTGTAAACACTTACGGTATCTTCACTCGTCTCTCGCTCGGTCAAGTGAAGATCTGGACTGCTTTTCACTCCCAATGATCTCTGTTGATTCAAAAATCCTTTCCTTTAATCCAAAATGAAATTTTGATCCTTTGTTTTTGGTTTGGGAGGCCATTTACAGGAACCGATGGCGGTTACGTAACCGACGGCGGTCAGAACCGCATCAGTAAGGAAAAAGTAGGCCATTTTTAGTAAAATAGCCCACCTTCCACGCTTTCTCCCGAGAGATCAGTTTCGGGCTTGGTCAAGTGGCTAGAAGGTCGGTTTAAAAGTGCGAGTAAGGAGGCATTAGTTATGGATGTGAGTCTAGACCAAGTCATAGGTCTTAATTAGGTTAGTTTAGGGTTAGGGCTAGGTCATGATGAGGTGGCAAAATGAGGTGGCAGGGTAAGGTGATGGTGGATTTATCAATTACAAGGTAATTAATAAATAATTATGTAAGGTTTAGGTAATGAGGTTAGGTTGCGAAATGGGATGCGGGTCACAAGGGGTCGTAAGACACGAATTTGGTGTCTACAGATCAATTAGAAATTGTAACAGATCAAGGAAGCCACTTCATTAATGAGGTAGTAGAAGCCCTAGTCAATAAATTTTCTATTAAGCACAGGAAGGCAACAACATACAAGCCAAGCACAAATGGACAGGTGGAACGAACAAATTTTGTGTTGTGTCAAATTCTAGCAAAAGATGCAGCCTTGCAGGTACATAAGTGGGATAAAAGGATTCATGCAACATTGTGGGCATATAGGGCAACATCAAAGTTAGCAACAGGATACTCCCCATTTCAATTGGCCTATGGCATTGATCCAATTCTTCCTATTGAGTTTGATATTCCCACTGTGAGAGTTATGAAAAATGAAAGGATGGATGAAAGTGATTCAGTAAAAGAAAGGTTGGTACATCTTCATTTGCTAGAGGAAATGAGGGAAATAGCAAAGGATACAAGCCATAAGAAGAAAATGAAGCAGAAGGAATACTTTGATCAAAAGATCCATTGGTCTCCATTTCATGTGAATGACTTGGTTCTAGTATATGATTCAGATACAAAAAAAGAAGACAGAGAAAATTTCTTCCAAAATGGATTGGGCCCTACAAAATAAAAAGCGGTTGTGCATGAAAATGGTACGCACTGACATTGGAGGAATTGGATGGCACTCCCATTATGAAATGGGTCAACCATGACAAGTTGAAGATTTTGAAGCACGAGAATAGTCTACTCGAGGACGGAGTAGAAGCTAGAAGGGGAAGATGTCGACACTAAAATTTTCCTCCGTAATTTCTATTTCATTAATGTATGTATTAGGAATAGGATGTTGTTAAGTGTAATTAGTAGTAGCATCTGATAGAAGATAACGGTGCCGTCAATACGGTGCCACCAATAATGTAGAGTATGGTAACAGTCAAAGTACAATAGGAATGTTGTAAAAAGTAAATATTTGTCGTAAGTGGTCCGGTAATGTTAAAATGTCAAAGTTGAGATAAGTAGAGAAGTAGGGTCTACATGATTAGGAATTATAAATATTATATTGGTAATAAGGACAAGGAGTGAGGTCATAAATATTTTGTGTATTTTATTTGTAAAAAGTCTAAAAATGTGGAACCCATGTGAAATGATAAGGTTTATCTTATCTTAAGTGATAAGATTACATGTACAAATAAGAGTTAAGGTATGGAATATGATTCATCAGTGGATTTCTTATCCTATCTTAGAGATATGATGGATAAGCTTGGAAGTTCTATAAATAAAGAGGCCACCCCCCTCATTTAGCATAGAAAGAAGTAGTGAGAAATATTATATGAAGTGTGTAAAGGAAGCCATCAGTTTAAAGGTGTGTTGAAGAAGCCATTAAGAGGTGTAATTG
Organism: Taxus wallichiana var. yunnanensis; assembly: GCA_018340775.1. Taxonomy (NCBI): domain Eukaryota; kingdom Viridiplantae; phylum Streptophyta; class Pinopsida; order Cupressales; family Taxaceae; genus Taxus; species Taxus wallichiana. Next base: position 191,532,965 of record CM031235.1, read on the forward strand.
TAAAGTTTCTTCCATAGTGTTGGTGGAAGGCAAGTGAAGTCAATAACACTTGAAGTACCTCATGGGTGAGATTGTAACAATTTCATGTTAATATTATAATTTACTTTGATATTTTAGATTTTTCATCATTCCGTCTTATCATAGTCGATGGTATTCTTGTGTTACGTTTGTTGCTTTGTTTCCAGATTACATCCACCAAACTAAAGGCTGTGCATTAGTAAATAATCATAGCACGAGAAGTTCTCGGTGAAGAATTATCATAGTGCCGGATTGGTGATGAAGAGTACCAAGGTTCATTGGTGAAGGAAATCCCGATGTATTTCTACGCGTTGTGGAATCCAAGTGGAAATATCAAGTGGAGAGAAGGAATATGCTGGTATATACCTTGCGTGGGACAACAACGACTGGTGGGTTGCACAACGAGATAGTATTTTAGAGTGGCGAGAGGTGAGAATCATCTTCTCTACTAAATTTCTTAGAAGAAATGCACCTACCACCTTAGAGAGTGCGAGAGACTTTGGATAAAGGGGAAAGAGGCCTTACCACCTTCACTATGGGTGCATAAGATCTACTTCACTTTGTGTGGCTGCGTACGTGCATGGTATGTTTATGCGGAGTTGAATAGAGAAAATGGGAATCGACAAGAACTGACTGCAGGTATGATTTAGATATTTTACTATTTTTCTACTAAACCATCGATGAATGAGGAATTACAGATTACGAAGCACTTGACTATGGGAGATAGTGCAAAGGCTGAGGAGATTATTCAAGAATTATAAGGTGAGTCAGATATAGAGGCGCACTTTGAAGAAGAAGAGATAGATGAAGCACAACTTGGACATGTTTGGATAGAAAAGGAGAAAGGTAAATTGGTTTATATGATTGATGATGAGGAAGTAGATAATTTGGATGTTGACCACACGGTTGGTATGTATGAGGTCTTGGGAAATGCAAATGAAAAGGCATGTTTATCATGAGCTTATGAAAATGAAGGAAGTCTACATTGGCATAGATGAAAAACCTAAAGAGGCCATTATTGGTGATTAATGGTCTTACTAAGAGGTTGCAAAAAGAATTGAGCTTCGCGTGACTTACAAAACTTATTTCCTAGAGGCTATCATGAGTTGAAAGGGTACATCACTCTTTAGGTGAGATAAGGATCAAGTTAAAGGAAGGTGTACGCCTGGTTAGGAAGAGGCCTTACAGGATGAATCCTAATCTGTGCATCAAGATAAAGGAAGAAATTGATAAGATGCTTAAGTCTAGAATCATTGATCCCATTGAGGAGTCGAGTGGGTTAGCCCTATGGTAATAAGCATAAAGAAAGATGGAAGGATAAGGATCTATGTGGATTATAGGGAGTTGAATGTTGCTTGTGTAATAGATCCCTTTCCCACACCTTTTATAGAGGATATTTTGGAAGGTGTTGTAGGGTGCAAGATCTACTCCTTCACTGATGGATTTTATAGATATCATCAGGTGCAGATTTCTAAGGAAGATCGAGAAAAGAAAATTTTCACCACTAAGTGGGGAATTTATTCCTTCACAGTTATGCCTTTTGGATTGAAGAATGCACCTATAATCATTTTGTGTATTGTTATGTAAGCATTTTGGGACTTCATTAATAAGTTTTTACATGTTTATTTGGATGATTGGATAGTTTATGGGCTATTAAAAGATCATTGTGATAATTTAAGACTTATGTTTAAGAGGTCTTTGGTAGTTGAGCATCTCTCTAAACATCAAAAAGTGCATCTTCACTACACCCTTTAGAACTCTGTTAGGACATATCATAGATAAATAAGGATTTTTGGTAGATCATACTAAGGTTGTTGACATTTTGGGCTTAGAAGAATCTACTAGCTAGAGCGAGCGAGCTGCGCAGATTATTGGGGCACATAGGTTATTATAGGAATTTAATCAAGGGTTATGCTAGGATAGCCACACCCTTAGAGCCATTTTTAAAAATTAAGGGAATGTTCCATTGGGGTGAGGTGCAACAATGAACATTTGAGACATTGAAAGAAAGGCTTACTTCTGCACCTATTATGCATTTTCCTTCATAGAACAAACCATTCCATGTGCATGTGGATGCCTCTAGCATGGCCATTAGTGTAGTATTAGCCTAACCTAGAGAGGGTATTATTGATCACCTTATTTTCTTTGCAAGCAGGAAATTGACCCCGACTGAAAAGAATTATAAAACTATGAAGCGCGAAACATTTTCCATGATTTATGTGTTGAAAAAGTTTAGGAAATAATTTTTGGAAAATCCATTCATAGTTTATAAAAATGATATGAAAATTAAGTATCTAGTCAATAAGCCCATTTTGAAAGGGTGCATATGCAGGTGGATTCTCTTTTCCAAGAATTTGACTTAACAGTAGTGGTGAAGCTAGGAAAGAGTAACTTAGGACTAGATCATTTATCAAGGATAAACTCAGTTGAGGACATGTAGAACATTGAGGATACAATACTAGATGCCCAAATTTTTACATTAAACTGCCTACCCTCTGACTTAGAGGATATTTTTTATTCTTGTGTATAGGTGTGGAGCCTAAGGGGATGAAGGCTTTGGAGAAGAAACCAATCACTATACGTGCCACACCTTACAAGTTAAATAGTGGATATTTATACAAATTAGGTCAAGATGAGGTTTTGTGCCGATGTGTATTTGAGCATGAGCATACTAAAATTATGGAGGAATCTCATGGTGGGATTGCAGGTGGAAATTATGCATGGAATGCTACCACGTGTAAGATTCTATTGGCATGCCTTTGGTGGGAAATGATTTACAAGGATTGTATAGAATATTGTAAGGTATGTGACCATTTGTCAGCACCTTGGAAATATTGGGCATAGAGATGAAATGCTTTTGAGGCCTATTTCTAGTGCAAAACCTTTTGAAAAGTGGGAAATTTAATTTGTGGGTCATAGTTCCCCACCTATGCAGGGATTGGATCACACTACATTATAACTTGTACATATTATCTGATAAGGTGGGAAAAAGAATCACCTACAAAGGATTGCATGGAAAATTCCACAACAAGGTTTCTGTGGGAGAACATAATCAACATGTATGGATGTCCACTAAGTCTAACAAGTGATAGGGGCACTCATTTTCCTAATGAGACTATCAGGATACCATTGGCATAATTTATGGTGGCACATCATAAAACAACACCCTATCACCCACAGGCCAATGACACAGATGAATATTTCAACAAGATATTGGGATAAAATTTGACAAATATATATGATGTTGGAAGGAAGGATTAGGATACAAAATTCTCTGCTATACTTTGGGCATACAGAATAACCTAAAAAATAGTGAACAAAGCCACACCCTTTCAGCTGGTGTTTAGCACAGAGGTTGTTTTACCGGTGGAATTTTAGTTAGCGTCCCTGCAAATTACGTATGCAAGAGGATTGGATAATGAACAAGTAATTAAAGAGTGCATTGATAAACTGATGCAGGTGGATGATAGGTGTGTCATTGCTCGATGGAGACAGAAGACAAAAAAAACTAGGTAGAAGGCATGACACGATAGACATTAAAAATAAGTAGATTAAAGTTAGATAGATGGTTCTTCTATACGATTCAACATTTTTACGCCATCTTGTAAAGTTCAAAGTGCATTGCTTGGGATCTTATGTCATGACTTATATACTTGATTTAAGCACTTTCCAGCTATATGCACTGGATGGGAAACGGTTGCCTAGTTACTTTAATAGGAGTAGGTTGAATCCCTACTATAAATAAGCCTTATTAGTTTTTTTAATAAGGCAATATTACCATTTAGATTTATTTCCCCTCATGCATTCCCTTATATGTGCTTTTTTCCTTGTCGTTATGCTTTGTCAATTTAGTTCAGTGTTTTGTTGTAATAAGCACGTTTACGTGCTAGAAGCTGATTACTATCTATTGAATTCATGTACAGAGGACCACACATACTTTTAGTGTGGGGTGGAGTATATGTAGGATAAATGGACCAAGTTTGAACGTCCTCTAGAAGATGGGTATGCATAGAGAAATATTGTGCAGGTGCTTAAGGTAAGGGTGTAGATAAAGAAAAATTTCTCATGAATAAAGACCACATGTAGATAAATGGATGCACAATGTAATGTGAGGTAGGCTGCAGTATTGGAAACTACTTGGTTTGAGGCATATTGGATAGGAAATTCAGTGCATGAAGGTGCATGTAAGGGAATTTGCGGCTAAGAAGTAGTAAGCATACTAAAAGGTTATGACTGGGGCATGGAAAATCAGCACAAAAAAGGAAGGAAACACCATTTAATGTTGAGTACAATGGTATGTGGAGAGAAATAAGTGTGGAATTTTTTTTTCGAGTTATAAAAGGTGGGATTGTGTTATCATTTTCACCTATCATTGTGAAGTCATCGAGAAAGTTGAAGATCAAGTTACCTAGGAAAGTGTGAAGAGAGTTGTGATGGAGATTAAATTAGAGATATTTTTGCATGGAATTGGCTGGTGATCTATTAGAAATAGTGTTTGAGTGAAGTGGAGGTGTGCATGGAAGAAAATTTGTGAGTTAGGGTTCAAGAAGAAAATATAGGGCACGTAAGTTTGAAGCTAGGGCACACAATTTTAAGTTATAGAACTCAAATCTCATACAAGAACATATTTATATCATCACTATGGAACCTAAATGATAACTGAGAGATAATACAAGTGGTAGGAGGAAAAATTAAGTGGAAGAAGAAGTGTAAGATACCCCCGAAAATCAATTTTCAAAAATTCAAGATAACTGAGAGAAAGTGTATTCATCGTGATTGGGAGTCACATATTAGAAGGAGAAAAGTGAGTGACTACAATCATCGACTAAGGATAATAAGGATGAATTGGAAAATTTGCTGGTGGTGAAGACAAATTTACGAATGGAGAATGACATGACACTATATGATGATATAGGAGAGAAATTTCTATCAAATGTTGGAGTTTTGTAGCTCTATGAGCTCCCATATTTTGGCAAGCTAGAAAAGCTTTACTGGTCGTGATGACCCAAGTCCATGAGGACTTATTTATTTTTATTGGAGGTGAATGTAACTTACAGTGCCCTTAATTGGGAGATTGATAGGGTTAATAAACTTGGGCACAAAGATCGAGAGTGATATTTATGATGATGATGGTGTAGAGGAAACTAAAAAATCATTATCTTATGTGAAAAGAGCATGCAGAATGGATATTTTTAAGTTGGAAAAATACCATGTGATCCAAGAAGTTGCACACCTCCATACCAAGCTGAATAACTAGGAATGATGGATTCAAGTGAACAAAAGATGGCTACATATTGCCAAGAAGATGATAGAAGGGGTGATTTACAACTTGTCATCCTTTATTGCTGAGACTATCATTGTAGAGGCACACCAAGGAGACAAGATAAGTTTTGGTGCTATCCTTTTGTCCATTGTGTTTGTAGAAATCGAGTGCCCGACATGCCAAAAGATAATATTTGACAATACCCTGAAGAGAATAAGTCCCTTGTAGATAGATTTTCAAAATATACATGTGATGGATCCATGAGTGGACCCTATAAAAAGGATAGAACTCTGGTATGAGTGCTTACACGTTGCATTTGAATATGAATGGAGAATACCCAAGGACCTTCCTTTGGTATTAGAGAAGCAAGCCCAGCTTTTATTGAATTTGGTACAGAATTGCACAGTGGATGTAATACAAAACAATATTATATTTTCTATATAATATTCAGATACAAGTGGCTATTATATAGCCATAAAGGTAGGTAAACAACTTCCTAGGAAATAGGAAGTGAGTAGAACAATAAACCCGATAATAGCTATGGGTATAACAAATAATCATTCATAATATATTGTTATTCTAACAATATATATGACTAACTAACTCACTAATATTCACTATAATAATAATTACCAATGTAATTATTATTCACACACGTACAAATGTGGAGCACTAAAATATTGATATCCTAACATTCCCCCCCTTAGTGCGAACATGGGGAAAACACCATCTTCAACCAAGCAGCATGCCGCTCCGTAGCCTACACATGGTCTCGATCCTCAACACTGACTGTGGGAACTACATCATCCAGGGACCGTTCAACCAATTCACATCAACCATCAAATAAGTTTGATCAAGAACACTTCTGCAATAGTATCAATGGTACAAATCATTATCATCTCGGGGGACACACAAGCATTGACCGCACTTTGGGAACAGGGATGCTCATCCTTCTTATTCATTACACAAGACACAAAGATGTCACTAAAGCAGTTTGTGGCCTCTGAGGTAGTGACGAACTCGAGGACGCTGACTATCCTCCTGCCTCCATTGCCTCCATCCTCCAAATGCATGTTGCTAACTCAGAAGATGTGAACATGAAGCACATTTGTTTCTACATTGATTATTCTTTTCTTCCCTCCCGCAATGTGAAACACTTTATTTTAATTTTTTTCCAGACGTCGGGTAACACCGAAAATGCATCCGTGAGGAATTTTTTTTTTTTTTTACAATTGCTGACTTCGACTCTTTATTTTGACAATGACACTATAACCTACAGACTATAAGACCTGAAACAAACATTGATTATTTGAAATAATTTTTTTGACTTAATAAGACTCGACCCATTATAAACAATGACGAAAAGAGTAAGAAGACTTTATAAAATAATATTATGAGACAACACAATTAGATAACAAAGAAACTTTATAATGGAGACCAAAAACAACCTAACCCATAAACAAATAATGAAAAGACACATAGACCGGATAATATTGACAAATGACTAACAAAAATAATTCCTATCGACTTAATAATGCACGGATATAAACTTTTAATCTAGACAAACAATAATATAAAACTCAACTTTGCATGTTGACTAGGGCTGCCACGTGTTGGGTGTTGGTATGATAATGCAAAAATAGTCCATGGACTGTGTTGTGAGTTGACAGGATCGGGCCTGTAGTGGATATAATTCGGTGACCGACTTGCATGCAATGTCCATTGAATAGGACAAACTAGATCTGCATCTATGGAATGCCACAAATCTGCGAAACCTCTTATCAAAACTGGGCAGATGCTACATAGGCTGAGAGAGAATGAGTCCTGATCAAGCAAGCCACCGTGATTTTCTAAAGAAAAACTTTCCTCTCATGGATCTGGCAGTGTATGCGATGACATAACAGAGTTAAGAGACTCCAATAGTCACAATTAGAAGCGAATGAGTCTAGCAGAGACGTCGAATTAATGAAATCAATGTAATTTGTAAGCCGTTAGCAATACTATCACTTTGAATTTGAAAGAAATCAGTCCACGTGCCTTGCAGATGTGAAATCTAAGCTTCCACGTTTAAAATCCAAGGAATTGGCTGATCGTTTCTATGAATAGACGCCTCCAAATTAAATCCACACACAACTGACACATTGATAACAATATCAGAGTGAAAGATCACGAACAGAATTATTCTTGATTGAAAAACATGTTCTGCATTTCTTCCAACGTGAGATCTCTGGTGGACGACTTTAAATACGCAGGCAAATACAATCTCTTTCACAGATCAATGAATTTCATACTCCAATAAACACCTCCGAATGGTTGCAAATTCGCTTCTTTAGATGCCTCTTGTGAGAAGACCTTGGCCTGGGGAAGATCACCCTTGCAAGCCTCCCAAGGAGTTTGAACGCCTCTGCTAATAGAACACTGCGACTGCTGCGCTCAAATAAACTTGCAATACGGCTCAAATTTAATGCAAACAGCTGAACGCCCTCTCCTTATCTACAACATGCGTCCATCTCCAGGTTTGCAAATAAATAATACTCAGGACAAATTATGCATGCAGACTTATAAGACTCTCATTCAGATGTTCTCGCTCTGATACCAAATATTGAATTTGGCAGTATCGCACAGTGGATGTAATACAAAACAATATTATATTTTCTATATTATATTCAGATACAAGTGGCTATTATATAGCCATAAAGGTAGGTAAACAACTTCCTAGGAAATAGGAAGTGAGTAGAACAATAAACCCGATAATAGCTACGGGTATAACAAATAATCATTCATAATATATTGTTATTCTAACAATATATATGACTAACTAACTCACTAATATTCACTATAATAATAATTACCAATGTAATTATTATTCACACACGTACAAATGTGGAGCACTAAAATATTGATATCCTAACAATTTTCCATATATCAACATTTTTACATAGGGAATTTTGTCATGAAGGATGGAAAGTGGAGACCTTGGTGCAAGCTCCCATATGCCTTCACCACACACTATTTTCAGGCCTCAAAGTGCACAAGTTCTCAAATGCACACAGGTTGATATTTAATGTAGACAAAGTTAATTATGACTACCATACACTCTGGAAGACATATGTTTACCTAGGTAAGTCTGATTACATTAAGAAGTTAATTTTAGATGATATCAACATCAATTCTATGAGTTTGGAATTTGGAAGTCTGGAGTGGCTAAGGTATACATCTACCTTAAGCCAAAATTGGAAAATGGAAAGTACATTGAGAATGAATTCAGGATCCCTAAGTTTCCCAAGGGGAAACATAATGTGGGAACATTATAGGATGAAGAGTCTACTCTACCCCATGAGGAAGAAGAAGAGGAAGATAGTGGTGGCCTAGACCATGGTGGAAGAAGGCAACCAACTATAGGAGAGAAAATAATGTGTGAGACAACTCCTCCAATGTAAAAAGAATACGAGGAAGTGGGAATGGAGACATGCACTATGGAGATAGGGATAGGTGAGGAACTGAGGAAAACCAATTCATAAGGGTATTAATAAGGACAAAGCCACAAGGCATAGGCGCGGGGCTGTCATAACCACTTAGAAGGTCACCTAGAAACTCTCCTGTGAAGGAGGATCCAGAGAAGAAAAGGCACAAATATATTCCCACTAAGGAGAGTGAGGGTGAAAAATCAGATGACAACACACAGATAGTTAAGGAGACCCATGTGATTATTGTAGATGAAGAGGAACCACATAAGGAGGAAGTGAAGGATGATACAAAGCTCTTCAAGGAGCGCAGAGATATGGTTGGTAATAAAGAAAAAGATAAGGGTGAACCATCTAGTGACCCGAATGTTGCACCTACAGGTGAAGGGCCAATACTTGATCTGGGGGTGTGTTCCAAAGGAAGGAACTCAAGAGGAGATAAAGGAGAAATGTATAAGACTCCTACATTTGGATATATTGTTGATCCCACAAAGATCATTCGTGCTAGGTTTCAAAGTACTTTGAAACTTGATGAGCTATATAGCTAGGAGCTTATAGACTCTGCAAAGCAACCAATTTATGCACTAGAAAGTAGTTATCTTAGAGTATGTAAATGAATATTGATAATCTAGAATTTGGTGTGAAGGAGGATACGTGTGCCAAGAAAAATATGAATAAAAAGGCTCAAAGCACACACTTTGGATGATAAAACCTACAAAGTTTATCAATGAGAAAGTAATTAATGTGATGAACAAGATAACAACATAGAGGGCAAGAATAAATATTGCTAAGTAGGCCGCACTAAGAGCTTTGGTGGAAGAGAACAAGAACCTAAAAGAATATGTGGAAAATTTGACATAAGCACGTGAGAAGGATAAGGAGAAAAGATAGAATATTTTGGATTTTTAGTGGATCTCAACAAGGTAGTTATTGATGTGCATCTAGATATTGATGGATAAATGGACCAAACATACCAATCCTCCTTACACTTCTTGTAATATTGTGTTCATCCGTTGATTAAGAAGTAGATAAGTGTGCTAGAGGAAACAAGGGAGAAGTGGGCTATGCAGATAGGAGAAGATATTGCAGCACAAAGGGAAAAAGCAAAGGCCTCGATAACACAAAGAATAGTTAGGTATGAATCTCTGCTTCAGATGTTGAGAGATGAAATGAAGATAACGGATTCAATGTTGAATATATGTGTAGAACCTGAAGTGATCATCAAGACAAGGAATTTAATTGAGGAGAATGTAGTCCTTGTTGTGAAGAACAACGAGACACTTGAGGAGAGCATTACTTTATTAGTAGAAAAGCATGATGCATTTACAGTAGCCCAGGACCCTCAAATGGAGAGAATCAAAGAAACAGGGAAAATCATAGCCCAACGTATGGATGTTATGGTCTCAGGTTTGGAAAATGTTATTAGAGTATTATAGAACAAGGGCAAAAAAATGACCCTGTATGAGATGGAAGGCATACTTGTAGACATTCGAGATAAGAAAAATAAAGCGCTAGGTGACTGGAATGAGTTGGAGGAATAAATTAAGGAGTACCCTGAGTTGCTATTACCTTCTAAAGAATAGAGCACCCATGTATTCTTTCATTCTTTGTGTATAGTTATTCTTTTGTTCCTTATTCTTTATTCATGGAGATACAAGGCGTGATTACCCATTTCGGGGTGACAATGAAATTAGTGTGGGGTAATGTTGGGTTGATGTAATATAGCTCAAGTATTTAAGGTGCATGAGGATGGGGCATGCGGGAGGAAGGCACATAGGTACGTGTAGAGGATCAATGGATACAGGTGCACTAGGAAAAGTAAGCATTTAGACTTAGCCGATTCACATAATGTGGGCTAAGAATAGGTAGGAGTGCAGGGTACACTTTGGATTGAGTGTTAAACAAATTTTTGTAGAAGGCTTGGAGGAAATGCAAGAATATTTTTACACAAGTGGAAGAACAAGTGACATGCAGTGATTTGGGCTAAAAATAGGATTAGAACTGAATTTATCTATAGGAGATCTATTGTTAGAAGATCTTGCATGCTCTCTTGTTATCTTTTTAATCGCCCATGGCTACTCTTAGCATGTAGCCTATTTTGAGGATGCTTAGGCGGTGAAGGGAAAGCCCCACCCCTATTTATGTGTATTGATTCGCATGTTTTTAGTAGTTTCGTGTTGTAGTAGAGTTATCTTTGGTGGTTTATGAGTGTGCATGACTTATGGTGATACTTTTATGTATGTATTCAACTTTTATGTTTTACAATGAATAATACAATAGATATTTGTTGATAGATATTGATTTTTGACTTATCTTGTAACTAGATATTCCATAGTAAACCTAATATTTATTCTTGTTTTTCTTATTGTTGCATATGGTTGTGATCTAGATCTAGTTGTGGTTTAAATTTGCATGGCTATTATGGATCTGGATTATATGTATTTTCATGCGACTCCTTAATAAAGCTGCTATAAAAAAGGGATCTAGTACCCTTACGTGCTTTGGGTGAGCATTCAGGTTTGTCTCGAGTGGTGTGCTAGTGCGCCTTGGGCTGTTCTTAGTAAAATAAAAGACTACATCATAGTGTCATAGATACATAGTAGATGGCTAGGAAATCCTACTCGATGGAAGTGTATCACATCTCATAATATAGTAGGTCCTGAATAACATAGTAAATAGTGTTCTCCTTTCCCTTTTAATCTTCTTGAGCTAACATTGCCCCAACGAATGCTGGAGTGGAGGAAGTGTATAACAACAAAGGTCAATTAGGAGGTAGTAATGTTTGTAGTGAGGATAAATAATGTTTCATGTTATTGAAATCTTGTTGACAATCCTTAGTCCATTCAAGTTTGGTATATTTTCAGAGAAGGATGTTTATGACATGCACATGATAAGTAAATTTAGGGAAAAATCATCAAATTTCCCCAAGTTTTCTAAGAAAAGGTTGTATGTTAGTTATATGGGATGGTCATGGCATGTCGAGGATAGCTTTAATATTTTTGGATTCACATCAATGCCACGTTTTGATACGAAGAAACCTAAAATTTTTCCTTGAGTCACCATGAATATGCATTTGTCAGATTGAGATAAACATTATATTTGTAAAGATGCCCTAGGGTGATGTCTAGGTCATGAGCATGATCCTATGTGTGTCAATATTTGATGAGTAGATCATCCATATAAACTTTGACTATCTTGTATATAAGGTCGAGAAAGATGTGAGTCATGGCATGCTGACATGTTACATCAACATTATTAAGTCTGAAGGGAATTTTGACATAATACTAAGTACCCCATTGTATCGTAAAAGTGGTTTTATGTTAATCTTCAAGAGTGATTTGTATTTTATTATATCCTAAGAACCCATACATGAGAGATAACATTTTGTATCTGCCATGGAGTCAACAATGGCATCAATAGAGAGTAGAGGGAAATTATCCTTAGAAAAAGTGAGGTTAAGATTTCTGAAATTGATGCAAATACAAATGTTGAGAATAGATTTCTTCCTAACTAAGATGATATTGGAAACCCTTTTAGAATAGTCCATGGTGTAGATGAATTTGGAATCTAAGAGCTTGATGATTTCTTTATGACGAAGATCATTGATTTTAGGATGAGTTTTATGTCATCTATCGAATAGGTGCAACATCGGGATAAGTGATGATATTATAAGAGACAATACCAGGATCAATTCTCGACATGTTGGTGTATGCACCCAAAATTACATGTGCTACATTGTCATGAAAACGGTTACAAAAGTCCCCAATGATGATTTAGGTCCTTTCAAGAAGGTGTTCGAGCTTCAATTTCCATTTGTAGTGTATATTTTTTTCCTAGATGTATTTACTTATCCTTCCCATGCTTTTTCTAGCTTCCTGACTCTTTCTACGCATGTTTTGGCCTTAATTACTAGTGCCACCACCTTGTCAAGGTGACGGTTCTGAAACCGCTTCCCAAAATAGGGAAACGGTTTTGAGACCACTACCCTATATAGGGCGATGGTTTTTCTCGCTTTTTCTAGAATCCATCACGCGTGTTTTAACATGCGAAAGTTCACTTAATTTCACTTTTTGCATGCATCCATGAGCCAAATTGTCTAAAATTAGCTTTGATTTTTTTGTTCTCCTTCCTCCTTCTATTTTAAATAGATTTTATTAGATATAACTGCATCTTCTTGTCTTGTTCACGAGGCACCTCCCATCCTCTATTCCTATATATTCCATTTTTGTATTCAAGCAAAGGGCCGAGAATTTTTGTGTATCTTGCATTGTACTACTCGCCACAAGCTTACAAGGAATTACATAGCCAAGCTTATATATATTATGCTATCTTCTTCTACTTTCATTACATCCAAACTACCTTCAAGCTACCATTGCTCAAGCGCTATCCTCCTACCACTATTATTACATTCCCAATCCCTTAGACTCATATGAATTCTCGAAGAAAGAAAGAACAAACTGAGGGGACAAATTACTACATAGCTAGATTTACCTTTGTTCTGTGAATTCTAGGTTGGATTTGTTGTTTGATTTCCTTCATTATTGTAATTTATCATTGTTACATCATATCAAATATAGTAGAAATAAATTTATTTTCATTTGTAGGTAATTAGTTAATTTCCAAGAGGGTTTGATTCTTTCATAGCAACCCCTGGTGATGGATCCTCTTCTTCCCATCCCCATGGATCTGAAGGAGAGAATATCTGTAGGAGGTTGTCTACATATCATAGATCACTTGAAAAATTTCTTGTTTTAAGTTAGTTTAGTTTCAATATACTCAAAACAGGTGAATAACCACACAAGGTTATCTTGCTTGTTTAGTTTTAGTGTAGAAATATTTTAATTATTTAGAATAGATGCAAATTGTTGTTTGTGATTGTAATATTTCAGTTTTGTGATTTTTAGATTAGTTCCTTTTAGAAGTAGTATAGATTGTTAATTTTATTCATTTTACATAGACAATTCAAACTAAATCAACACTTAGATCTAAGTTAGGAAATCAAACTATAGGTAATTTATGCTACCCATTCATAGCCTCTAAATCCCACCTTTTCCAACTCAACTACCAGGAGATCACACTACCAAATCTTAGTCACTAATCCTCATATAGTTATCCTCTCACATTCAACATTGGTTGCTCTAACATGACCTCGGGGATTGAGTGCGGTTGAAGGTTGCATGTCAATTTTCATCTGCGTACAATTGGTGTATCCCCATACAAATACTTCCCTGTGTTTTCTTAAGATCTCAATGTGACACTCACATAAACGGGAAAACAATCCTTGAGCATAATGACATGTGAGGGTTCATCATCAATTTGTACAATGATGGTTGATTTATCTAACATAAAATTTCCGTCCTTGAAATGGTATGGAACTTTAGGAAATTTAGTGACCTCATCCTAACAAGGATCGATAATAGTGAAATAGTTGTCAAAGCAATGGGTGCTTTCAAGAAATTCCTGTAATTTATGATGGATTCAAGTAAGTATATCCTCCCATACATATAGGAGCTCTAGGATAGCCCCATAATTATTTAAGTGGGGAGATGGCCATGATATTCTACATCAATTTCTAGGCCCATATATCATTTACCATCTCGATGTTGTCTCGAACTAGTTTTTCGTAAGTCTAACACCCTAACATTTAAGGTAACCTCTTTGGGTGTAAGATCCACAATGGCCATGCTAGTAGTACAAGGACCATTGCTAACTATCGAGGTCAGATTAGAAGATGATGTTGGTGGTGGAGTTATGATAGGAGATGGAGTTTTTTTAGAATGGTAGCGGCCGCATAATCGTGAACTGCTCCAATACCCAAGGAGTGTTAAGAAGTAGAGGATTAGCGAGATACAAATAAGGAAGTATCATAAATCATTAGTAGGTAGTAGGTCCATAAGACATTTTAATGGTGTTAGATTGGACTTGTAAGGATTGCATTTGGGCCAAAACACATTGGTAGTGTAATACTTCCAAGGTTCTGGACTCAGCTTATGAAACAACATAGTCTTTGCCATTAGAAGGGAACATGCAATATCTTCTGTGTTAGGTTTTGGAACCTCCTCTTTAGCTGTGAAACTGATCTCACTAGAAGATTGAGGTAAGAGAGGAGGATGATCAGAAAATAGTTGTGCAATTCCTAATTCATTACATTGTAAGTGGTTAGAAATTGAGGTGTGATAAACACATTCTTTTGGTTTAGGTTGTGGTATATACCGATTCAAAAAATATTGAAATATTGTGAAATCCTAATTATAGATTCATAACGCAATGATAAACAAAAAAATATTGATCTGATCTAAGCAATAAGTTAAAGAAATATGAAACCCTATGTGCAAGAGAGGGAATAAATCCCAAAGTGTGATGGGCTAGAAAACTACTAAATAGGAGGAGGAATCTGTTGCAATCACACTCGAGAAAACTACAAGACTATCGAGATCTTCATGGACTGGGTTACATAGACTGGGTCATGGGTGCTTAGGTGCTAGAGTCTTCTTTTAGGTACATGTAAATGTGAAAATGGTTGGAATATGAATTTTCTTATGTCACAAGGTGTTTGCTGAGCTTTGTTGTTGGTCACCTGTATGTCTCGCTATTCCCACAAAATTCTCATGTAACCTGTAAAACAAATTATCTCTGCAAAACCCCAAAACACATAAAATCTTAAAAAGGAAAAAGATGAAAATGGGGAGTTGGACTAACCCTAGTATTCATCCAATAGAGTGAACTTATGACTGAGCACTATACTACATTTCAAACTCCATGTAGTTTTGTGAGCATTTGTGTAGAATCGTGCCCTAGGAATCTTTTGTGCAAGATGCACCAAATAGTGAGAAATAGCTAGATGTAGTAATGTAAATAGATGTGTGGATGTCAAAATGAACTTCCCCTCCTATCCAGTGTATGTTTAGAAAAATGCAGTCCCTTGTCCCTTGAATGAAGAAATATGGATGCTTTGATGCTCTTAAAATGCATTTGGATGCAACCTTAGGTGAAAGTAATATATGCTTAGAGCTTGGTCCTTTATTATGGTCACATAGCTTTGTGTTTATATGATTACCTTGTTTAAATTTTGTAATTGAAAACTAAAAGTTTGAACCATAAGAAAAAAGATGCCCAAAATATTAAATATGCCCAAAAGGGGCGAGCAAAATACAAAGAGGTCGGGGCACCTAGAGGGAACGAGAGCACGGGTGATGGCATTCGGCTAGGTGCTAGTGTCTAGAGCTAAGAAAGATATATTAGTGAAAGTCGACTAGGCACCGAGGTGTGCAAGACCATAAAGAAAGCAAGCAAGAAAGAAAAGAGGCCAAAGACAACTATCAATAACTAGTTTTCTCACTTAGCGAATCATATGAACAATAGTATGTGATTAGGACCTAGAAATGTACCCAAGTACAAGATTTAGCTACATTTTCCCCCACTTTATGTTGTTCAGTGAATACTTGATAACATAAAGTAGATAAGAGATGTGTACCTAATAACCATGTAGATTGATGGAAAAATCGTGTCGAGGAGACAAGAAAAAGTGTGGAGTGATAAAATGAAGCGTGGAAGCTAAAGAAGAGGAAGTGACCCTAGGGGTGAAATCGTATGTGTTATGTCACGTTGTACCTATTGTCATTTTCACTTGATGTGTTTGATAATGTGATTGCTTCTTCTCATAAGGATAGACCTATAAAAATAATCGTAAAAGAGCATTCAAAGTCATGTATATGTGAAAAATTCAATCCTTGTATCTAAAAAGTATGTAAAAATGTGAAAAATTAGTAAAAGGAACATGTGCACCTGATTCATGATGAGTAAAAATGATAGAAAAGATCCTAAAAATTGTATAGAAGAACGTGTTTTCTAGTGGGATCTCACACCAAGAGTGATTTTTTTGGGTAATCTCATGCCAAGTGTGAGTTTTTTCGTGATCTCATGCCACATAAGAAAAAGTGTTGGGGAGAAAGGTCTAGTGTTATTCTCCATCCCTAATTGCTTCCTGAAAATTATACACCACAAAAATGGTGTGATCTTGCTTTTTCTAGTTTGATCAAGTTTGATCAAGTTTGATCCAAGTAGAAAATGAAAGTAGAATTTATTCTGATTACTGAAGGACTATGCATGTACCTTGAGGAAACTTCTTTGTAAACTTATGAAAACTATGCCAATATGAGAAAGTAACTATAACTGCCCCTGGTCATAGGCACCCATGAAAGGTTAAGAGAGACCAAACACCCATAACTATATCTGGGTGCTAGTGTTTGTGTTGTTCTAGGACCCAATTCATATTCTAGGATGTTCCATGATTGTATGACTACTCCATTCCTATATTGTGCTTGTTTGAACTATAACTATGTTTTGTTGAATGGGGTGACTGATTCACCCAATGTATGACCCCCTCATTTGGGGTGCATGCGACGTTGTTAGGAGGATGTGGCCCAAAGGAGAGGACCAGAAATTGCATTGAAACTGATACCCTATAGGGGAGGGAATGTTCTTGGTAAAAACCAAGGAACATGAAAAAAAAGTGGATAGAAACATGTGTTAGTGAAAACAAGACAAATACGCATATAGAAGATAAAGTCTAATCTAGCAAACAAGAAGAAAATATAGACCAAAAAAATTAGGTTTCAAACATGGGACATCACTAACAATGTCATAAGACAATCAGTTTCAAAGAAGCCAAAATAATACAAGAAATGAACAAACAAGACATAGGGAAAAGCCTACAAACAATGACATACAATAGAAAACAATGGAAAATAGTATAAAACAAAATAATAGACAACCATGGTGGAAAATAGTTCTGTAAAGAAAATGCTACACATGAAGCACTCGTTAGCATGTTAGAAAGATAAAGAGTATGTCAAGATGTGTATAAATCAATAGAGTAGTGTGCTAGTAAGAATAAGAAGTAGTATAAAATGAAAAAATAACACTTGTAGTGTGTACAAATGTAGATTCCTCTAGTAACCTTTGTGGGACTGATAAGAGGTACAATGCCAAAAATCCATGCTATGTGTAAGGATATGAAGAAAGTATTCCACAAATAGAGAATAAGTGAACACACATGTGTATATAGAAATGATAATGACATATGAAATATTTGTCTAGCATGTGAAACAAAGTGTACATGTAACTAGTATAAGCAAACAAGAGTATGTGCAACCAAGATATGCAGTATGATGTGAGTGTGTATGGAATGGAATACAAAGTGAGTGTGAAGGAGAAAATTTCCCCCTAAATTAATGTGTACGGATGTGTATGAGATGAGGTTCATTTATAAAATCCCCTCAAAGCAGATCAAGAATGAAGCATAGAAAAGAGTGTGTAATCAGGAAATGGTTTGATAGTGTGTGCTAGAAATATATGATCGGTGAATCGAGAGCATATAGAGTGAGTGAGTGTAGTGAGGTTCATTTTAGATTTAGACCCTCAGTAGTCAAGTATGAACCGTGGAACTAGAGTGCATCATAGGGTGGTGTGTTGTGTGATAATGTGATAATAGAAAGATGTTTCGTGAATGCACCGAGTGTGAAATGTGTAGTATGTGTGATGTGAGGTTCATGAATGTAGTGAGCACTCAATATTCATGTGTGAGTCGTAGCACAAGAGTATATCATCGAGTGATGATGACACAAATGTATCAAGATGTGTAAGATTCATAGAAAACATTAGACATTTAAGCATGAAGCATCAATTACATGAGATGATATAGACTTTTAAAGGAAATGCAAGGGGGAGAAGTTATGATGCCCCCCAAGTGTGTCAATAATGGAGAGATATGTGATGATGTAAGAAATACATTGTGATGGTGAAAAGTTTGAAATGTATGATAAGAAATCATATTGTTATCACAATGTTGAGTAGGATCAAGAGTAGGATCGAAATTTGGATGCGGGGTGGAATGGAGGAAGTCGAAAGAGGCCATATAAAATTTAGTTTTCTTTCTTAACCAGTGGTTACTTTTTTGGTAATGATGTAGAATATTGGAGTGTAGGTGGTGTCAGGTTTATTTTAAGAGGTAATTGCTTAGGAGGTGGTGACATGGAAGAAAAATTAATAAGAGGAGGTGATGGAGGACTGACCTTGAGAGGTGATTTCTTATTTTTATTTGGTTGTATAAGTAGCGCTTAATTGATGGAGGGAAGAACATTAGAAGTGATGGTACGATGCTCATTAGATAGATGAATTAGATTTAGGAACCCATTGGGATGTAGCAATTTGAGATGAAAAAGTATCATCATTTTTTATAGTAAATGAGATAAAACCTTGATGCTCAAGATACTTGATGATTCATTATAAAACATAGCAATCATTATCATCATGTCCATTGATTTGATGATAATTACAATTTGGATGACCTTGATATTTTGCAAGCCTATAAGGAGGATAACAATGAGTAGATGTGAAGTTAATCAATTGATGAGTGAGGAGTTGTGGAATAATATCTTGTTTCTTAGTATTGAGATCAAACTTTAGAGGCACGAGGAGTGGTAAGAATTAGGGTTCACTGATATGAGAACATATAGAAGAATTAGAATGAGGATGAGAAGAAAAACTAGTATGACCTTAAGAAACATCCTTAAGATGTTGGATTTTAGATTATAGAGATGTAATCATGAATTCCATAGCCTAAAATTTATCTTGAAATAAAGAATGTAAATCTTGAATTTACTCTAAGATGGGTTGATTGGATGGAGGATCACGAAGACTAGGGTCGTCGAAGAGACGATTGAAAATAGCAATTACTTGAGCGGGTGACATATATTTAGGGAGAAACATGGTATTTGTAGACACCTAAATTTGGTATCTCCACCCTTATCACCAACGTGCACATATTCATTTATTTCATCCCCATTAATTTATTAAAATACCCCCATTTATCCCATCCCTATTGAATTTAATTAATTAATTCTTATCAACCAATTAATATCATATCCCTTGCCTTAATGGAATTTATATTTCCCATCCCCACACTTTTTCTAACCTATCTTTACTACCAACTCACCTACACCTCATCCCTAAAATTATCTTCTCGCCTAATGCTTTAAAGCACTTTCCCAATATTTAAAAAACTAGATATCATGCCAAAATAAGAAAATCAAGCCCATTGGGGAAACTTTCCTCATGGTCAGCAGTGACCCAACCCAGTCACTATTGACCCTTCAAAGCTAAGTGATTTATTTCCATTCATCATCACACACATGAAAATTCTCAAAAATTTCTTGTGAGCTATGAAGTCCCTCCTACACTTGTGTATTCCAGAAGAAATTACAAACCTCTTTGGAATGTGCTTGTATCCCTCATGATCATCCCCCATGAGTGTTTCATTATATTTAAATTTATTTATTTAAATATTATCATTTTATCATTGTTTTGTTGGTATCTAACCTTTTGTAGGAGAATATCATCCATAACAATGCTCACAACTTCATCATAAACCTCCTTTTTCACATCCATACTTACAAAGGTTGCTCTTTTGGCTTGCCTTTCCTTGGCTTTATCCAACTCTGTCATAGTCACCATCGACCATGATAGGTCACCGTTGAATCAACCTTTGTAGGTTTTACTTTCTATTATAGAACCTTTTCCCATCCCCGCATGAGTTCTCTATCTGCCGTAACTTGTTAAAAATTTCTTCTAATCCCTCTGTGGTATTAAAATTAGCTTGTCTGCACATGGGTCACCATTGACCAGGGTCATGATTCCCAACTTTCCCTTCTCAGCCTTCATTTTCTATCATTTTCCTAGTTTTTTCTTCCTTAGATTCCCTTTGCAAGTTGATCCCATCATTCACCAATTTCTATTGTATTCCGATTACATCTAGATCTTGTAGGATCTGCATATTTCACTTATTTTCTAGATCTTCCCTGTTAAGTCACCTTTGACCTACCACTACACAAGTATGGGTCGTGCCGACCCAGACTAGGTAAATTTTATTTTCAGTCATTTTAATCAAATTAGTATTTAAATCAATTAACAATACTTAGATTCTATAATTTCTTAATTTTCGCATATTTTCAGTTTATCTTTCATTTATATCAAATTTGTTTAATGGGGGTTGACATCCACTAAGGAAGTTAATGATTCTTGGGTCTACTTTGTCATAAAACCCCCACACAAACCATCTAATCATTTTTCTTTCAGTGGGTCTTATTTGCAAGTTTCATCTGATTTGTAGAAATGAAATCCATCATCATCTTACACCCGTATCACATCACATCCGAGGTAACTTAAACCCTCCATCATTTCTGATTTTTCTAGTTTCTTCAGTAGTTAGTACATCAACTTCATTAAGAATGAGAAACTTGGTAAACATTCCTAGGATGCCATGGGACAACCCTTTAGGTGATCTCTTGCATTTATTTCTTTTCAATTTGATTTTTCTGTCTTATGCTAACAATGTAGTGTGAGGCCCTTCTTTACTATTTGTTTATGCTGGGTTCGCTGCTTGGATCTCTTACCACCCAAGAGTGCATATAAATAGGAAAAGCACTATCTAGGTATTCCTTGATTTTTCCCTATTTCCCCTCTTCTGCATTGTACTTTCCTTTTCATGTTTGTGTCCTCATAGAATATCACACTTCATTTTAGGTGTAGAAAGACACTTTCTTTTCTACATAATTTTTTCTCACACATCATAAATATGGGTTTAACCTTCTGCACCTCACACTTTATCACACATAACCTAAAAACTCACAAGTCAAATTAACACATCAAGACATCCCCTTACCCGATTTACTAATTGGGATTTGATCACCCAACAAGAAACCTCTTGAGACTTCCCTAGCCATAACTTACCTGAAACCAAACATAGTTTTCCTTCTCCTAGGTACCTTTTTATCCATCCCCTTTTCTTTTCACATTTTCTTAAATAAATTAAGAACATAAAAATAATCTCTTGATTGAATTTCTTGGGTAAAAATTGTTTCACGTCCTGTAGTTACTCATTTAGTAGCTTCAAATAGTTCCTTATCTCAAAAATGTTCACCACAATAGTTACCTCATCTATGCCCTTGATTACTTCTTTCATGAGCACTCAACCCCTCATCGATGTCTCTCACCCAAAACCCCTTGTTCACACTACAAATTTAGGTGAGACTAACCCATTCTTACACCATCAATCTATCTCATCTAGGCTAACTATGCTACCATCCATTCGATCATAGTCTTTTAGACCTCCAAAGGTCCCTCTTAGTGATACCATGTTCTAAGAGCTTCTGGATTCCAATCCAGTGGCACTCTAAGACTATATTCTTAGGATATCAACTCAGATTCCCTTAGATGGTCCGCCACTCTAGAAAATTTATCCTTATCAAACCAATCCCCAAACTACCTAGTTTGTAGTAAATGAGCTTTCTATAGACCATATTTCTTCCTCTTCCACCAATCCTTCATCTCATAAAATTACCCAGTTAGTCACACATATTCCTCATAATATCCCTCCAAAAAACATGAAAATCAACAATACTCTCCCCCTCATCTCTTCGGTTATTATTTCCACTAGTGTCCCTTACCAATATGCCCAAAAATTATATCCCCTATCCGGACAATATGACCTTCTCACATCTAGCATGTATGTTAATACTTCCCAAAACCCTTTCATGGGTGCTTTAAATTATTCAGTAGCTAACCTTTTTCAATAACAATGTAAACCTATTCATACCCACATTCCCACTCAAAACCTTCTACAATAACCTACCCAGTCTCAACAATCTTATCATGTTCCCATCTCCCAACAATAATTATTTCAAAAACCACCCTTTTAATCAAAACCCATGATTTACACTCGCCCCCAAAAATTCCTCAAACACACACACATGCGCAAGTTCATCAACAAACTCATCCGACCAATTATTACATGCAACCACCACATCTCATCCCCCAATAGACTTGATCGGGGATCATTTTTTAAGTTCCCAAAACATCCCTAAAAAATGCATGTGCAGAAGATCATCTCGAGAGCTTTCCAACAATGTGAGAATGCGACAAACAGACATCGGGAACTCTAGTTATGTCCGGTCAAAGTTTGGACAGCGAGAAAGTCAACTCTAGTCAACTAGTCAATATTGGACCAATCGCACTATGAAACGTGGTGAAAAGGCAAAAGGGAGTTGTTTGTTGGTTTTCGCTCACTAGTCTTTGATGAGCGTAAAAATGGTGCATGGGAACAAGAGGCTCAACTTTTATTACGGAGGGGAGCCCGGCTGCCATGTGGACTATGGTATTATCGCCAACGTGGTGGGTCCACAAGCCACCACGTGGCTTGCCACCACTCGTCGAATTCGCTCGATTTTCCTATCAAGGGACGACATCGAGCTATTTAGCTGAGTCATGCAAGGACCGAGTTAATTATTTCTACACACATTGTATGGGTCGAAATTATATTATCTTGGTAAATCCACTTTCCAAATGCCACGCATATATGCCAAACCGCTATATATATTAATGTTTATACATTAGTATTAAACCATACAAACTTTCCAACTGCCAAACATGCCAAGAATCCACGTAGTGGATAAGTGGTGGAAGCTACCACGTGGAAGGAGGTGAAGCGGTGTAGGGGGGCTAACCCATGTGGAGATCCACGTGAATGAAGGGGTGGCTAAGGTTTAATTAAAACCTTAGCAAAAATAAAGGGGGCCTAATGTGGGATATACCCACTTAACTAAGTAAGCCGCTCCCTATGGGATTTTTATTCCATTAAATATACAACGCCACCCAATTTCGGATTAAACATGCAATGCCGCCCACTATGGGATTTAATCCCTCATCAAATGCTAAACCATGGAAAAATTGTAGGAGGTGGGATTTGATCCCCCGACCTCATCGCCCCAAGACCCATCCACCAACCAACTCACCTAGAGGCTTGGGCGGATTATAAAATGGGTCGCTTCAACTTATACAAAGGGGGAGGTCTGTGTAAAAGCCATAAGGAGGTAATTTTCAGAAAATGCCATTTTTGAAGGCCTTGCACTCAGATTGGGCACTCGGAGTAAAAAGATGAAATGAAGGAAATTATGAGAAGATTCCAAAAATGTAAGATTTGATTTTTTTTTTATTTTTAACCTGTTTTTGGAAGCTTTGAATGCAGTTTTTAACAGGGATCTACAAGACAACTAGTTGGAAAACATGAATTTCAATGCACTTCTGGTCCGAATTGTGACTTGGTGTAAACATGAAAAGTGTTTAGAATTTAGAGATGATCTCAGATATATGATTTTTTTCATATAATGTTTTTAAATATCCATTTGTAGGTGTTTTTATAACACAGTTGTAGGGAGATCACATTGTGAAAACACTGTAGGAGCCATGGATCATTCTTGGGACAATTTCTGCTATTTTTCAGAGTTCTTGGGACATTGATCAGCTCATTTTCAGGTTTTGATTCATTATTGGTTGTTTTTAAGAGTTATTGTACTTAAATTTCAATATTATTAATGGATTGGTTCAATCTAAACCCGGGGACATAGGAATTTCTGAACCCCGTAAACAATCTAGTTTGTTATCTGAGTGTTTTCAGTTTTCTGATTATTTATTTGCTACACAAGTTTTCCAAAATTCTATGGATGCATAATAATTAGAATTTAATCAATTTGTGGAGTTAAGAATACTTAAAATTGGTTAAGAAAATCACAATCTTTGGAAACTTTTAAAAGTGAAAAAAAATACAACACACGTTTTCAAATCAAGACTCTTTCGAATGATCCCATGCATGCCCTCGTGAATAGGCTAGCCAACCTTGAGGTTGCTACTTTAGGATCCAAGGTCTCATTATCATATGAGAAAATCTATAACGAGCCTATTCACCCATCTGTACCAATTAAACCATATCCTCCACACTGGGAATTACCAACTTTTTCAAGTTTGACAACAAATAGGACCCACAAAAAACCTTCATACATTTAAACATGCATGTTATCTTATCACACATGATCAGGAATTGATGCTCCACACTTTCCCCATGTTTCAAGTATTTTACAATAGTATCCCTCAATATTCAATATTTTACCTCTCCTAACTCGCACAACTATTTTTAAAACACTTGTCACCAATTAACATTTAAATAAGTATCATGAGATTATGCCATCCGAAAGTTCACACTATTATAGATTTCATCACATGATGGCATGTCACTATAAACCAATTATCCTTCCCTCTTCCACAAATTTATCTCATCGATATCTTCTCACATTCATGTATGAGGAATATATCTTCTACTTTATAAATCTAATTGTTTTGAACCTTTGACGAGGCCTTCACCATGGCTGGCAAGCATAAAACACTCCCCCTCAAGTAGGGCCATTTAAAAATGAAATAAAATAATCCCAAACATGAATTTACTAAATCATTCACATAAAATGAAAAATCAAAGGCAACGCTCTTTGCTTTGGTTGTTAAATCATCTCCCACATCTACATCTAGCACGTGGATTGAAAAAGAGTCACTTGACCAATGCCTAACTACACTCCCCTTGGGGAGTCATATAGTAAAATATTTGACAAGTTGATGGCAGTAAACCTTATCACACTTCCTCCTATCTGACCAGTTGATGAGTTAAGACTAAAGCTGTGTGGTATCGTGAAGACCATTACTGCAAGTACCACCAAGTTCGAGGACACAACATAGAGAGATGTCAAACTTTCAAGGATTTGGTCCAAAGACTCATCAATCAGGGTGATATTCAAGTGGAAAATCCAAACGATTCACCCAATCAACCACTTGACATGTTTATTTTTTTCCTAAATCATACACCAATGAGCCAAGCCACCACTTCTACTACAACCCAAACACCCAACGCTCACACTATAAACACCTTGAACACTACTGATTAGGAACCTAACCTAACCAAAATTTCCTATCCTTCATCATCAATCACATCTACTCCATTTTATATCCTTCCTACATCTATTATACCTACATTTATCTCAATGTCCACTCCCACATGTACAACTATTTCACTGGATTCTTAGCAAATTAATGAAATAGATAAGGGTAGTAGGCCAAGGAGGAATACATATTTGTAATGTCAGTTGAAGGTTTTGTGCGTGTTATAATTTCTTAATCCAAGTTGATGGAGAGAGATCCCTTTTGGATAGGAGGAACTACCTATAAATGTAAAATAATACCACCAAATAGAGTTAAAAATAATAATGATTGGACTACCTAGTGGAAGTTAGACCTGGGAAGCGTGATACTTCTTGAATAGGCTGTTAATCCACTTTTATATAACAATATTAATGCTAGTTAAATAATACATGAAGTAAAGATCCTATTGGAATTGAAACGATTTAGGTATCTCGTACAAAATAATAAGAAAGGTTGTTCAAAAGGGTTTTTAAGGTCAAAATGGGGGGTTGATTAGTTAGTGTTGAGTTGCAGGTCTGGTACATGCTCTGGGTAAGGTCTAGTAAGGATTAGAAATGGTTTTGGGCTATTGGGAAGTGGGTATCATCTCACTGGTCTAAGCTATCTTTCTAGACATAGTAACGATGATATGTTGTTGGCTGACTGACGGATACCGGTTAGGCAGAGTAATCGCCATCAGTTGGCTAATTGGCATCAATAGGGAAATTATTAGAAAGTTGTTATAATTGGTTTTCCAGACTCCCTGTGATTGCACAGAGGTTGGAAATGGTGAGGGTGGGGTCGTAAAATGGTTTTGAAGACTTAGAGATGATGAAGAGAGGGTGAAAATGGGTGAAAATTCTAGGTATGATCAGGTGATGGGTTGATGGGAGGAAGGAAGTATATGGGTGTGGAGATAAATAGACTACAAAGATGAATAAATAAATCTACATAAGGAAACTAGAGATTCAATGTAGAGATTTTGAATACTTACTGGAAAGTGGATTAGAGAATGTAGGTGATGAAGACGGTGATAGTAGAAATCTAGAGAGAAGAGTAGTTCTATTCATGCCGTGGTATTTCAAACCTCTGTGCCTCTTTGTTGTGAATTTGTGATCATGAAGAGAATGATGAATGGTGACCAATGTTGGTAGTTCTCCCCATGTCTTCTTTTTCCTAAGTGCTAAAGAAATTTGAGTGCTCCAAGTCTCGGAAGAATGAGATCTTGAATCAAATGACCAACTTGGGAAAAGGATTTTAGAAATATATTTAACCTAACCAGAAACGGTTAGGTGACCAACCTCGATTAAGATATAACCTCAACATATAACCAACGCGGTCAAGGTGGGAATATCTAGGTTGGCCAAAAATAGCCATATTTTTTCTATTTTTGGTGTGATCTCCAACCTTCTACCGAGTCTCGAGTGATAGATCATGACAAGATAAGTAGGAGTCCTTTTAGGTTTGTTAATAGGAGTTAAGTCTAGGTTTTAGACTAAGTCCTAGTTAGTTAGGATAGGTTTAGACTCGGTCTTAGGTCATTAATGAGGTTTGAGTAGGTCATTGAGTGAGGTGGCTAGGTGAGGTGGTTAAGTGAGGATATTAATTAATTTAATTAAGATAATTAATTTAATTAACATGTGCACTATGGGATATGAATAGGTAGGATATGGTTAATTTAATTAACGGGGTTTAAAGGGGAGTATGACCCAATTTTGGTGTCTACATTTTTGCCCCTTTTTGTTGTGTAGCTTGTATTTGTAAGCAACGCTAAAAAAATAGGAAATTGGTGTTCCATGTGTGAATGGAGGTTAGATTTCCCAAGTAGGGATGAAAGTGAGATTTCCCCAAGTGTGGGTGGAGGTGATCCCCCTCAAACCAGGAACTGATGAGGTGTTAGATGGATTTAGTGAGTGGTTTGATAAATATGTAAGTGATGAAAGTGAAGGTAGGTGGGTTGTAGGTAAGGGTATGGGAAATTTGGGTAATGGGTAATGGTCAAATTAGGTAATAGGAAATGACAATAAAAACAAACACACAGAGACACGTATAGACTGTGACATGGTACTAGGTAGAAGAACATGTAAACTCTACATCATCCAAGGTCGATAGGTTTATCCAAATAAGGTTGAAGTGATTCAGGTATCTAGGGTACATGATATGGTCTAGAAACACAACTTAGGTTAGGTGCAAGACCATTTAGGTATGATCTAGTACACCAAAGGTTTGGTCGGGATAAACAACACGACAATAGGCAAGGTAAGGTCATTAGGCTAAACCACATGGGTAACAACATCACAAGGTATAGTGAGTACATGAGTTCAAAGGTCACAAAAGGTAGTTTTGGTTAGGGTATGTAGGTCATGACATGGGTAAGGCTGAGGTATAGGTAAATAAAAAGTCCCTAAACATGATTAAGGAAATGTATAGGTAATTTAGGCTTATGGGTAGGGTGTAATAAGTGTTGGTAAGGTCAAAAGGTATTTGGCAATAATGAGTTTAGGTCAAAATGGGAAAAAATTAGGTGAAATGGTACTAACAGGTGACTGATGTTGGTTATAAGGTAGCCACCATTGGTTTGGTAGGGCATGCCATGAACGACGTCGTTTATGTCGATTCGGGGTTAAAAAATAAAAATCTATGTTTTTGGATTCATTTTAACATGTTGTCATTTGTGAAACGACAAATAATTTGTGCCCCTATGGAAAGCGACATTGTGAAGTGTCGAGTTGAATTGGTTAGTTACTAGTACGTGAGTGGGTATTGGCAGGTGGGTCCACAAGATTGAGCAGAATGTGTTGATTGGTGGAGAGATTCGAGGTATATTTCAGCATGATAGAGGTGGGAGAGGGTTCGGGTGGACCACCGGTGTAGCGGTCAGACATGTGTCCATGTAGGCAACATCGTGATGAGGTAGGAGGGATCCAAAAACCTCACTTTTAATTTGAAATTTTTGATTTTAAAGAAACAGAGTTGGGTGGGATTTTGGTTTTGATTTGTAGGTGGAAAAGTGACAAAATTAGGGGGAAAAGTCAAATATAGGTTAAGTAGGGTGAGAAATAAATGTGGGGTAAATGTGGGTGGGATTAGGTAGGTTTGTAAGGTGTTTTTGTAAATTTTTGAGAAATGGGGGGGGGTTTTCAGTTTTTGATGTCGTGGCAGAGATCATTGTCGGTCAAGGTTTGGTCGACATCGGTCGACTTTGGCCGGCATTAGTTAGGTTTGAAGTAATCGACACCGATTAAATGAAAACGATGATATTTAAGAAAAGCGGTGACGATCTTGGAGACTAGTGCTTTGGTTAAGGTTAAGGAAAATAGGGGTTAGAAGGGCTAGGTAGGAATGTAAAAGAGGTGAAGAAGGGGCAGGT
This sequence comes from Taxus wallichiana var. yunnanensis, assembly GCA_018340775.1. Classification (NCBI taxonomy): domain Eukaryota; kingdom Viridiplantae; phylum Streptophyta; class Pinopsida; order Cupressales; family Taxaceae; genus Taxus; species Taxus wallichiana. The sequence continues at coordinate 191,561,916 of CM031235.1, forward strand.
GAGGATGAATAATAGGGGGAAGAGGGTAAAATGTGATTTTGGTGAGAAGAGACAGGGAAGTAGGTTAAATGAGTTTAAGATAATGGGTAATGATGATAAGGGGTAGTAGGTTTGTAGGTGAATTAGGTAAAGGGTGTAGGCATGTTTGATGTGGTGGGTATGGTTTAGTGGGAAATAGGTGATTTTTGGGAAGTCAAGTCTTGACAATGGTGTGTTTGATGACACAAGTGCGAGATTAGCTTAGGATGCGGGATAGAATACAAATTTTGTTACAAATGTGGTCCAATGTAATTATAGAGGAGTGGGAACATGTGGTGGATAGGCGGATTGATGATGTTGGGTTCACTAATGGATATAAGCAATTTTGGGTAGCACAACTATGAGTAGCACCACCGAGACTAGGGAAGCCCGATCTTGCTATCGTGATAGTACATAGAGATGCCTTGCAAGAGCAAGTGGCCAACTTTAAGAGAAAGCTCATAGGTGTGTACAACTCATAGGTCATGTGGTAAGTAACCCTACAAGCCCAAGTGATAACCTTACAAGCTTAGACAACACAGGTATAAGAACCCACAGAGGGAGGTGATGGGGATGGAGTACATGTGTCTGCCTTATAGGCACATGTTGTTTCACCTGATTCTAGATCATTTCTTTGAAGTATTGACAAAAAAAATAGGGTAATGGGTGTAGGAGGAATACCTGTTCAAGTGCTAGTTAATGGGTTGTTGTGTACGTATGACTTCTGAATCCATAGCTGATTGTGAGAGATTCATTTTGCTAGGAGGAACTATCTATAATACATAGCAAGACCACGAGAAAAATTTAAAGATATATGCAAAGGAACTTCCTAGCGTATGCTAGATCCAGGAAGTGTGATACTTCCAGATGGTAGTCAACCCACCTGTTTTAAACAATTTAATGCAGTAAATAAAGTAAATCCTATTGTAGTTTGAAATGATTTAGGTATCTCACTTAAAACACAATAAGAAAGATCTAATCTAACAGAGCTAGGTTAGAATAGGGTCTTGTTGGTTGTCGAGATAGGACGTTTTAGAAGAGCAATAGTCGGGGACAAGAAGTCCCTCCTCTTTAATGGGAGAGGTTCCTTATTCAGAAACAAACTTATTTACAAATGTACAGAACATTGTTTTATGGTCAAACTTGGATTTTATGAAAGTGTTTTCCACAAGGATCATCAATTACACAAGGACGAGGAAAGGGAATAAGAAGATGAGCCAGAATAGCAACATTCAGAATTATAGATAGCAGAATAATTCCTCGTGTATGCGAAGCTTCAAAGAATTTAAGACAAGATCATTTGCGATGGCTGAATGAGATTAAATTTAAAGACACAAAGTTCCATAAATAACCTTCTTCAGATTTATTAATCAAGGACACAAAGTTCCTTCTTGGTTGTACAAGATCACTGTATTTGCAAAACTGAACAGTATGCAATCAGAGAGACTAACGAGTTAGGAACAAAATGATCTCCACAATATTAAAGGAAAACACAGAGATAACAAGAATTAGATAGACAAAGAATGGAAAGCCCTTTTGTATTGATTTCTTTAAGATCTATTTACACTTTCAGCAAATATCCAAGTTCTTCCTCTCTCAAAATGGCGTGGAAAGGCCATTATATAGCTTACAAGTCAGTTACTCTTCGTAGTAAGTTTCTTTTAACTAAAGAATAGTTAAGGACCGCGATTGCAATACCTTAACTAATTAGAAAGAATACGAAAAGAAAGGGAAGAAGAGAAAGAAAGGGGAAGGAGACGGGTGGCATTCTTTGGAGGGGCCCACCTTGTCTTGAGAATCCATTGCTGAATTTCTTCAATGACTCAGCTATATCTACGCCACGAGGGACCGCGTGTTGGCTGCGAGTGAGTCCAAAATCCCGAGACATTTCTCCATCTCTTTATCAAACTCGCGTGAGTATGATAATCTTTGTTTGCTTCTTGATGGCGGTGAAGAGAACAAATTTCCTTCATCTTTTCCTTAGAGATGGAGCTTTCCTTGAATAGATGATCTTTGACAAAAGCTCAAGGCGAGCTTTGATTTCTTGCGAGGACAAGGAAACACGAGTTTTCATCTTGAAGATGACAATGTATATCTTTGAAAGCAAAGTGCCACTGCCGGTGTCTTGAAAGCTTCTCCCTTACGCCAGTTGTTCTTCATTTCTCCCATGACTTCCTCAAGACTTTGATTTTCCACTCTCTGGCCTTTGTAGACCCAGGATTTTGATAGATTGTCTTTGGCATCATCAAAAATCTTATTTGCCAGTAAGATGTTCTCATCTGTCTGTCCCATGAGGCGAAGGTCTACAATGCAACTGCTCCAGAGTTTAAGCTCTTTATCCATAACCCCAATAGCAGAGGATAGCTTCTGTTGCAAATTGTCTACCTTTCCATGTAGTTTAAAAGCTTCATCGATGAAGTTTAGCCCAGCAACAAGCATGTCATCTACCATGGCTTCAATAGCTCTGCCATAGACAGAATACTTGTGCATATCTTTAATACTTTGCACTTCATCTTGGCTTAGAATCACCGGAGGCGGTAGAGCAGTCAAGGGGGTAGGGTCCAAAACTTTGTCCTTAGACAAAAGTGACTTGATAAAACTTGTGAGAACTTGGGCTTGTTCTTCCAGCTGTTCAATAGTCTGCTGCCCTTTCTCTACCCTTCCAATGACTCTTGTGACTGTTTCCTGGAGGTTGTGAATTTCACCTTCAGGAGTAGACTCTCCCATAGGGATCCTTGAAAGCTCTAAGTCAGATGTCAGCAAGTCTGATTCTGATTTGTCTACTGTAGGCTTAGCAATCTCCAAGAATTGCTGACCTTGGGCATCAGACACAATTCTGGAGGTGGTTCTGGCTTTCTTGGCACGAGAAGGAGTGGTGCCCAACAAGGCTGCTACAGCATCAAAATTTGGTCCCAAGCTTTGAGAGGAGGATTTCCTCTTCCTTTTGTCAACCAGAGGTTGCACCCAAGCAAAAGAGGAAGAAGAATCTGCAGGAGGGGCAAGGGGACCAAGAGACAGGGAGCTCATGACACTCGGGAGTCTGCGAGTGCTGTTGACTCAAGCTTTGAGCGTGAGTGAAGCACTTTGGAGGCAATGGCAGTAGAAGAATCAATAGCACCCGGAAGTTCAAAGTGCTCACGGACCTCTTTGTCCTTATCTGCTGGTCTTCGAGGAACATTTGCGGGAGTGGGAATCTCACTTTCTTCACTTTCACTTGAGAACAATGATGTTCTGCGGCCTATAGGAAACTCTCTGTTTTCTTGGAGGATCATTCTCTGCAGGTTCCTTCTTTACCTCTTTGAGTTTCTTCTGTATACAGGTAGATGGAGAAGGAGTAGATTCTACGAGTCCCTGAGGTGTTGAGGCGGGAGGGGTTTTCTTTGGTGTTCAGGACTCTGCAGGCCCGATGCCTCTCTTATGGGTGTCGAATCATCCTTGGAGCTAGATTCTCTGAGTGCCTCTTGAATTCTCGGATCTTCTTACTTGAACAGACCCTAGTCTGATTAAGGCTGGAGCAAGAATCTCGGCGAGATCATCTCTCTCTTTCTGTTCAATCCGAGTCCTCAGAGGGTGTGCTTAATCACATTTTCATACTCATAAGAGTATAGATCAGAATTTTCATCACGGAGACCTTCGGGAACTTGAGTACAGGCCGAGTTCTTGGATCAATTGCGAGGAGAACCTGCCCAATGCCTTCTTAAGCTTCAAAATCATCTGCACGATCGGCCCGGTAGTCTTACGTATACGCCTATGATGATAGACTATCTTGATGTTACATTGATGAACTTCTTCAAGTCAAAAAAAGGTTCTTGGCTTGAAGAAATGAACGATGATAGGGACGAGGGCTCTTTCATGTTACGAGCATCAGAGCTGTTTTGCATGTGTAATTTCCTAGAGAGATGGGAAAGTGCAAGCCAGAAATCTTCTTGTCTCTGCAAGTTCTGTGTAACTTGTCTAGTTGCCTGCATATTTCAATCAAGGCCATTTTGTCATTGCAGAACATGGGAAGCCGCGAGAGGAGTGTTCTCATAGCTTGCAAGTGGCTTTGATATAGGAAAATTTCCTGAATTGGATGAAATAGGCTCCATACTGCGATATCAGGTTCATGGCTTCATCTGAAAACCTTCTTGCAGTATCACCTTCAAGCAATCTGACCACGTACATGGTGAAAGCATCATTGACCCTTCCGAAATTGCGGTTCTTTGGTCTCCATGGTGAAGCTAAGCGGGCAATAGGCATACACTGGATCATCTTTGTGTGCATCATATAGGAGAAACCAAACCCTTTGCTGGATCTTGCTAGGGTATACATCAGGTATGAAGTCATATAGAACTTCTTTGTTTGTTGGACGTTGGATAGCTGCTCCGCCAAATTCATCGATGATCTCTGCCCGATTGATATTTTGTGTTCCCTCGCACACCATTTTGATGGCGGGCACATCGAGAAATGAAACTCATTGGTGGAGGGCAAACCCATAACCCGAGCGAGCGGGATTATGAAGTCGATAGTTCTTCATTGAAATCTGCTCGGAAGAGGGTTTTGGTTAGGTGAGAAGCACCTTTCTTAGGGTTCTTCAACCAAGACTTCGCCACTCGCGCCTTATATTTGTCCTTTGTCTTGGTCGAACATAGCTTTGTGCTTGATCCGGGAGCGACTATAGCATTGTCCATCTCCGGAATCCTCGAGCAGCGCTTGATGGCGGGCGGATCGGCAGCAATGAGTTCCCCATGTACATTTGTCAATTCGCTCGAAGCGGGGTCAAAGTGAGCTCCACATGAAAGCTTGTATCGGCCTGCTTTGTCTTAAGATTGGGAATCCTCCGGCAAAAGCTAAACCACTATCATTAATCATCTGTGCCATTGGTGTAGGGTTTGCATCTGTCATTCTTGACCAAAAATCACCGAAGTCGAGATGACGAGCTTCGCTGTCCCCTATATTGCTAACGGCAAGAGACTCGAGCGGAGAAATTTGCTCTGTCCTGGAACTTGATCTTCATATTGATAATCTCGGAGCTGCAACCTAGACTTCTGGAAGGAATTTGCAAAATGGAGGGGGGATTGCGCAGGTTTTCAAATTGCAAGGGTTCGAGCAAAAGGTAGCATGGAAGCAATGCGAAAAATACAAAGGGGAATGCTCGTTATATAGCCGTTTGGAGAGAGGAATGACTTTAATGCGCATTGAATACACAACCACCAATTTGAAAAGCATCATACTCGGAGTGAGCGGGAAAAACTAAGTGTGAATGACACTTGTACGCTTGGGACATGTGAGAGGCGCGAATGCGAAACACACAGCTCGGCAGTTCGGGCGAAACAGGAATAGGACGCACAAATGCATTTGGGACAAATGGGATGAAAATGTGCGAAGTACGCGATTCGGGTGTTTTGGCCGAAATTGGAACAAAGGGCCCGTTTGGACTTGGGACATTCGGGACAAAAAGTTCCGAAGTACGCGACTTGACCGGCTCGGCCGAAATTGGGAAAGCTCGCACTTTTTAAAATGGGGCAGTTGGGACAAAATTGCGCGAAGGACGCGGTTCGGGCAAATCGGCCGAAAATGGGAAAGCTCACACTTTTTAACTTTGGGACATTTGGGACAGGAAAGTGTGAAGTATGTGGGAAGGATGATTAGGCCGAAATTGGAACAACATGCAAAATAAGTTTTGGGACACTTGGGACAAAACTTTCGACGGGCCCGAAAATGGGACAGCTTCGGGGATTTTTACGATCGGGAAGCAGAATGCACTTTCGTACTTGGGACAGATGGGACAAAAAGTTCCGACAGGCCCGAAAATCACACAAAATGACCCAAAACACAGATTTTTTCAATTTCACGACTTAGGCACCTCAGAGAAAAACCCTAAAACTCAAAATTTTGAAAATTTTACTCTTATCAGAGCGGGGAATTTTGAGTGGACAACAGCTGGCTCCTTCTGGGGATGACTTGGTATAAATTCTCGGAATGAGACAAGGCAAGAACTTAGACAAACTCGGTGAAGCAGACCAGTGCCTTATCCATTGGGCAAAGGAGTAAAAACAAACCAACACAGAGGGCAACACACACAACAACAGAAGGGAAACACACCGAAAGCAGAAAAGCAAAAACAGCATACGAGAATATACAAAGGGACTCCTAGTCACCTAGGACTTAAACAACTTCAAATACGCCCACTATAAGGAAGTGGGAGGGGAACCATCCATGTAATCAAGATAGAAAGAGTTCTTACCAGCAAAGTGTCTTATCTTGAATGGTCGAGCCACGAGGAATCAAATTTTCCATGGCTGCCACGAGGTTCATGTCTTTTGTCCCATAACACACGGTATCTCCAACTTGGAACTCTACGAACCTAGCTTTCTTGTCAAAGCAGCCTTTACCTGGCTTTGGTGAGCAGATATCCTATCAGCTGACCTCAATCTATCCTCGTTCGGTTTGTGCGGTACATGATTCTTTTATCGAGCATCACTTGAAACTAGTATCTTGATGGCCTTCATCAGTGCAAGGTGGCGGTTCCACTATCACTAGCAATTGAGCTTCTACTCCATACACCACTTGAAAAGGAGACATTCAATGGCTCTTAGGTGTGATCTGTCTGCCCAAAGAGCATCATAAAGCTTCTTATGCCGGTTTATTTGAGACTCATTGACCAACTTCCTTATGATAGTCACAGATTTTTGTTGGTGGATTACGCTTGTCCATTCCACAGGGATAATAATCGAAGAATGAGCGAGGAGAGATGCCATACCCGTGCAGAAATCCATTATCTCGGTTGAGGAGAAGTTGAAGCATTATACATTACAATCTTGTTAGGTACACCATACCTTACCAAGATGTTCTCTTGATGAAGTTGCATACAACTTTGAGAAGTAGTGCTCTTGGTGGAATAGCTTCCACCCATTTGGTGAAGTAGTCGGTGGTAGTTAGCACATGCGTGTGACCAGCACTAGAAAGCGAGGGTTGAGTGTACCAATGAAGTCTAGACCCCATTGTTGAAATGGTTCCTCGATCACAACTGGCTTGAGAGGTAAAGATGCCAATTTAGGTCTTCCCACAAAGGTCTGACAAGCTTCACATTTATCCACCCACTTGGATGCATCTCTGAACAAGGAAGGCCAGTAATATCCTCCCCGGAGTATCTTGTGAGCTGTGACTGTTGATGAATAGTGCCCTCCACATGCCTGATCATGGAAAGCTGAGAGTAACTTTCTCTGCTGCTCCTTGTCCACACACTTCAGAAATCTCCCATCTAAACCACGCTTGAACAAGGCATTTTCCCATAGTACATATTGTGTTGATCTCAATTTAACAGTCCTCTTTTCCTTGGTAGTTAAATGAGAGGGGCATTCCCCATAGGTGAGAAAATGGGCAATGTCAGAATACCATTCATCGACTGAACTAAGGAATAGAACAGTAGGAATGTCAGCTTTCTCCTCCAGCAACTCATGTTTGGCTCCTTCAGCAATGAGCTCACAAAGACCCCTTCCACGAACCAGCTTGGTTGGTTTGATATCAATGTCATACTCCTGGACTTTAGCCACCCGGTTTCCTCTCTTGGACCCAAATTCTGCTTTGTGTAAGAATTGACTAATGATCGTATCTGGAACCCGGCACCATAGAGTGAGAGTTGAGGATATAGAAAGCGGAGGCTGCTTGTGACTTTGACTACTGCAAAAGCATGCTTCTCCATCATGGTGTATTTCGAGCTCATGATTCTTCAGGATATAGCTCATGAAGGCAATTGGTAGCTCATGTCCATCAGAGTCTTCTTGGGTTAAGACAGCAGCCAGGGTATTATACAGCAGCATAGCAATAGATGATGAAATCTTTGCTGAAGTCAGGATCAGGCCAAAACGGAGTTTTAGCAATGGCTTTCTTGATACCCTCAAAGGATTCCTTTCCTTCAGAAGACCAACCAAATGTTTGCTTCCCTTTCATCATCTGAGAAATGTTCAAAGTTAATTCAGCAAAATCAGGGATGAATCTTCTTAAAAAATTGATCTTACCGAAAAAGGAATGCACGCCTTTTTTACTGGTTGGGAGAGGAATTTGCTGGATGGCTTGAACTCATTCAGGATCAATCTTAATACCATCCTTGGAGACAATGTGCCCTAATAGTTTTCCTTCTGTAACACAGAAGACAGATTTTTTAGGATTTAAAGAAATCCCATGCTCTCGGCATCTCAGCAGAACTGTTTCCAGGTGATCAAAATGATCTGCTCTTGTCTTTGAAAACACTGTCAGGTCATCAAGGTATATGACGATACATTTCCCTTTCAAGCTTCCAAAAGCCAAATCCATAGCTCTCTGGAAAGTGGCACCAACATTAATCAGCCCAAAAGGCATTCTCTTGTAGGTGAAGGTACCCCAAGGAGTGGTGAAGGCTGTCTTGTGTTGATCGTGATATCAACCTCTACACGATTGTATCCGAGAATCCATCAAGCATAGATAACATTTCAGATCATTCATTCGCTTGCAATATTTGATCCATCATAGGCGAGAGGGTAGTTATCTTTTGAGAAGCTTTGATTCGAGTTCTGAAATCAACACAGATGCGGATCTCACCATTCTTCTTCCTAACAGGCACAATGTTTGCAATCCATGTTGAATGGTGAATGGGAAAAATGATTTTAGCCTTCAACAATTTCTGAATCTCCTGAAATATAGTGTCGGCTATTTTGGGATTATACTGCCTTTGTTTCTGCTTGAAAGGCTTGATTCCTGGTTTGAGAGGGATAGAGTTTTGCATTTCTTTTGGCTTGAAGGCTTTTAGATCCTCATAAGAATATGCAAGAACATCCTTATACTTCCTTAGAAGATCAATTGCTCTTCTCCTCTCATCGGTTGTGCAACATTTTCCAATATTTACCAGCTTGGGATCAGTAGAACTCCCTATATCAATCTTATCATACTCGGTGATTCTTTGAGGTCGATGAAAGCTTTAGATTTTACATATCTGTCATGTTTATCAAACAACTCCTCCAAACTCACCAAACCTTTGGGAATCTTGTTTCCTTTGAGTTTAATGCATCCTTCCTGATCTGTTTCTTCTCCTTGGGTGACAGCTTGGTCAGAGGACACACTCTCACGAGGCAGGTTGTCACTTCCCTCAAAATACAGTTGTTCGAAATTCCCCTTGAGTTCCAGGAAGGAAAGAAAATGCTGGTCATCGTTGAAAACTTGCCAGTTATTGGTATTGTCAGGTACACTAGGCCGGTGGACCATTTCAATAGTGAACTTATCCTGAGAGAATTCAGGATGGGGAATCAGTAGTGACCCTGAGACAGCCAGTGAATCAGCCCTGCTGTTCTTTTCTCTAGGTATTGCTTCAATAGAGAAAGCATCAAGGAATTCAATTGAATCCCAAACCTGATTCCGGTAATGCTTCAGCCTCCCATTTTTTACCTGAAAAATGCTTCTGACTTGCTTCACAATCAGCTCTGCATCACCACGAGCCAGAAGATTTTTTACACCTCGTTCTTTGGCCACTTGCAGTCCAAGAATGAGAGCCTCATACTCTGTTGTATTGTTAGTGTTTTCGAACTGCAACTTAAATGAAAAAGGGTGTAGGCAGCCTTCAGGTGACACTAGCAGGACACCAGCTCCAGAACCAGCGAGGAACAACTTCCATCAAATTCTAAAATCCAAACACCATTGGGATCTTTGGGTGATACTTTGGAGGGTTGGATTTCATCAGGGGACAGAATCATGTAATTACCATGACCTATGTCTTCATAGAGTATTTGTGCCTTAGGATCATCCGTTTTACGCACAATATACTCGGGATTGTTTCTCGGGAGTAACTTCTTCATGTGTCCATTGTGGTATGAGTGCGTGTGACCAATCCATTTGAATCTCTCCACCCACATCTTTCTGAAGTTCCTACTTAGCAACATTCCATAAGAAGGAGGAATGTCTGCTACTAGGATGGTAGCCAAGACTTTCTTTTCGGGTAAAGCGGCAAAAGCCACTTGTGCATCTTTAATCCTTCGACCAAAGGTACTTCCTTACTTTCCATGGAGTAGCAAGATCCATAAGTACGAGTAAGGTCAAGCCTAAAGCATGAGCTACTTTAGCAGGCATCACGTTATCGAGGCTCGGAATCTATGACCGATTCACGATTCTTGAGCCTATGGCTATAAGAAGTGTTACATAAAAAGGCTTGATTTTGTCTCGGGCGAGGTGACAGAAGCTGAGACTAAGGTGGTGGTAGAAGGAGGAGTGGGCAAAAGGCCTTTAGAGGTGGTCTTGGAATGGGAATTAACAAATTGGATCATCTTGGCAAAAGCTTTGGGATGGGTTTGGTAGTATTAAACACGAAATTTGAACCTTGGTCCTTTTAGGTGATCAACAATATCAAAGGATCCGAGAGGTGGATGGGCCATCATCATTTGGAATTCTAGGCTTATCAACTTTAGGAGAAAAAGAAGGAACAACTTTGGTAGTAGGATTGGTGGGACTTACCTTTGGTGCGAGATGAGGTAGGGATAGGAGATCCTCTTCTTGCAATTACGGGAATAGTCTTGGCTGCTCCTTAGATTTCTTCATGGGTGTGTTACTTTCTCCTTACGCCTTATAAATGCATTCTCGAGTCATGACAGCAAATGATTCACTTTGTTCATATCTGCTACCACTTCATCATAGTCATCTCCATCATCGGTGCCTTCGGTGGTAAAGAAATTAACCGAGATCCTTGAGTTCTTCCGCCTCATCATCAAATTCCTCCGGGAACTCCTCACAAGCTTCATCGTCCACATCATCATCGGGCTCTTCAACTTCACGAGTTGCATTCACGGGAACTTTGCGGGGAGGTCCTTCAAGTGCTAGTCTTGTGTGAGGAGCGAGCAAGCAATTTACGGGCTGAAAATTTCTTCTTGGAACATCTGCATACGAGGCATCTTTGAGCCAATTGTTTCTTTATAGCTACTAGATCATTTGCAAGTTTACGGACTAATGGATCGAGTATTGGGTCGAGAGGTGGAGGAGGAAGAAGCGGAGATTTAGATTTGGGAGGATCTCTCTCAACTTCACGACATGATCAGGTCATCCTCGACACTAATGAGTTCTTGATCCGAATTAACGTTCCAAGATTATCCCTTCTTAGAGCATAAGCGACTTTGGGCGTTTGAGCATTTAGAAAGAAACATTTTTGAATTTGATCAACCGGTCGAGTATTTACGGGAATTTTGTTGATCGGTCATTGAGCGAGCCACAAATTCTCTCATGGGTTACGATGGATCTTTCTTTATCGAGAAATTTGGGCAAGCGGGGCATGCACATCTTCTGCCGGCTTGAAGCGGCTTTGAACCGAGTTCTCATTGTATTCCGATCGGTGATGGCACCAGCCGGAAGGTGATAGAACCAGTCAGCAGCATTATCTGTAACGTCTCAACGAACAGCCTTACTGAGACGTCTTCATGTTCAACTCCCAAGACTCCACATGCAACTATGAAGGCTGCAATGTGTTCATCAGGGTGTACTTTGCCATCTCCTCTAAACTTGGGGAAGTTCTTTCGGTTACCTCTAGGTAACTCATGCAAAGGCTGAGTAAGGGCAGGGGCCCGACACATTGACCCCATGGAAATTGTGCCGCCATTCTTGGAAATACGGCTTGGAGGGAACTGTAACACCAGCTAGGATCAAAGCTCGTAGATTGGGACTAGCAGGTTCTGAAGGAATACCACCCGTAGGACTTCTATCTTGAACAGGTGGAGTGCTCGTCGAACGAGTTCTTCTATTTGAAGGGAAAGGAAAACCTGTTGCTCAAAAGTGGCGAGAATCTTCGATACGAGGGTCCTTCTCCCTCGAGTGAAACACGGAGTCGCGAGATCAAAGGATGATCGAAAAATTGTAGATCTTGGAATGCGATTTTCCCAGTGAGTCGCCAAAAGCTGTTGGTCGTCGAGATAGGACTTTTAGAAGAGCAACAGTCGAGGGGGACAAGAAGTCCCTCCTCTTTAATGGGAGAGGTTCCCTTATTGAAAGCGAACTTATTTACAAATGTACGAGAACATTGTTTTATGGTCAAACTTGGATTTACGAAAGTGTTTTCACAAGGATCATCGATTACACAAGGGAGGAAAGGGAATAAGAAGATGAGCAGAATAGCAACATTCAGAATTATAGATAGCAGAATAATTCCTCGTGTATGCGAAGCTTCAAAGAATTTAAGACAAGATCATTTGCGATGGCTGAATGAGATTAAATTTAAAGACACAAAGTTCCATAAAAACCTTCTTGATTTATTAATCAAGGACACAAAGTTCCTTCTTGGTTGTACAAGATCACTGTATTTGCAAAACTGAACAGTATGCAATCAGAGAGACTAACGAGTTAGGAACAAAATGATCTCCACAATATTAAAGGAAAACACAGAGATAACAAGAATTAGATAGACAAAGAATGAAAAGCCCTTTTGTATTGATTTCTTTAAGATCTATTTACACTTTCAGCAAATATCCAAGTTCTTCCTCCTCTCCTCAAAATGGCGTGGAAAGGCCATTATATAGCTTACAAGTCAGTTACTCTTCGTAACCGTTTCTTTTAACTAAAGAATAGTTAAGGACCGCCGGTTACAATACCTTAACTGATTACAAAGAATACGAAAAGAAAGGGAAGAAGAGAAAAGAAAGGGGAAGGAGGCAGGTGGCGGTTCTCTTGGGAGGGGCCCCTTGTCTTGAGAATCCATTTGCTGAATTTCTCAATGACTCGGCTATATCTACGCCACGAGGGACCGCGTGTTGGCTGCGAGGTGAGTCAAAATCCCGAGACATTTCTCCATCTCTTTATCAAACTCGCGTGAGTATGATAATCTTTGTTTTGCTTCTTGATAGCGGTGAAGAGAACAAATTTCCTTCATCTTTTCCTTAGAGATGGAGCTTTCCTTGAATAGATGATCTTTGACAAAAGCTCGGGCCGAGCTTTGATTTCTTGCGAGGACAAGGAAACACCATAGTTTTCATCTTGAAGATGACAATGTATATCTTTGAAAGCAAGCATTGCCGGTGTCTTGAAAGCTTCTCCCTTACACTTGCATTGTTCTTCATTTCTCCCTGACTTCCTCAGGACTTTGATTTTCCACCTCTGGCTGTAGACCCGGGATTTTGATAGATTGTCTCTTGGCATCATCGAAAATCTTATTCGCCGATAAGATGTTCTCATCTCTGTATGTCCCATGAGGTGAAGGTCTACAATCAAGCTGCTCGAGTTTAAGCTCTTTATCCATAACCCCAATAGTAGAGGATAGCTTCACATTTGCAAATTGTCTACCTTTCCATGTAGTTTAAAAGCTTCATCGATGAAGTTTAGCCCAGCAACAAGCATGTCATCTACCATGGCCCAATAGCTCTGCCATAGACATAATACTTGTGCATATCTTTAATACTTTGCACTTCATCTTGGCTTAGAATTCGAGGAGGTGGTAGAGTAGTCAAAGGGTAGGGTCAAAACTTTGTCCTTAGACAAAAGTGACTTGATAAAACTTGTGAGAACTTGGGCTTGTTCTTCCGGTTTGTTGATAGTCTGCTGCCCTTTCTCTACCCTTCCGATGACTCTTGTATTTATTTCACTGGAGGTTGTGAATTTCACCTTCGGGAGTAGACTCTCCATAGGGATCCTTGAAAGCTCTAAGTCGGATGTCGGCAAGTCGATTCTGATTTGTCTCTGTAGGCTTAGCAATCTCCAAGAATTGCTGACCTTGGGCATCGAGACACATGCGGAGGTGGTTACGGCTTTCTTGGCATGAGAAGGAGTGGTGCCCAACAAGGCTGCTCTGACATCAAAATTTGGTCCCAAGCTTTGAGAGGAGGATTTCCTCTTCCTTTTGTCAACAGAGGTTGCACCCAAGCAAAAGAGGAAGAAGAATCTGCGGGGGGGGGCAAGGGGACCAAGAGCGAGGAGCTCATGACACTCGGGAGTCTGTGCAGTTTGTTGACTCAAGTGAGGCGTGAGTAGAAACCTTTGGAGGCAATGGCGGTAGAAGAATCAATAGCACCGGAAGTTCGGTGCTCTGGACCTCTTTGTCCTTATCTTTGGATCTTGGGGAACATTTGCGGGAGTGGGCATCTCACTTTCTTCACTTTTTTGAGAACAATGATGTTCTCGGCCCTATAGGAAACTCTACCTATTTTCTTGGAGGATCATTCTCTATAGGTTCCTTCTTTACCTCTTTGAGTTTCTTCTGTATACAGGTAGATGGAGAAGGAGTAGATTCTACGAGTCCCACGAGTGTTGAGGCGGGAGGGGTTTTCTTTGGTGTTCCGGACTCAGGCCCGATGCCTCTCTTATGGGTGTCGAATCATCCTTGGAGCTAGATTCTCTGAGTGCCTCTTGAATTCTCGGATCTTCTTCTTGAACGGGCAGACCCTAGTCACGATTAAGGCTGGAGCAAGAATCTTAGCCGAGATCATCTCTCTCTTTCTGTTCCAATCCGAGGTCCTCCGAGAGGGGTGTGCTTAATCACATTTTCATACTCATAAGAGTATAGATCAGAATTGTCATCTGGAGACCTTCGGGGAACTTGGTATAGGACCGAGTTCTTGGATCGGTGCGGGGAGAACCTGCCACAATGCCTTCTTCTACATTCAAAATCATCTGCACAGATCAGCCCGGTAGTCTTACTATATCGCCCATGATGATAGACTATCTTGATGTTACATTGATGAACTTCTTAAGTCAAAATAGGTTCTTGGCTTGAAGAAATGAGCGATGATAGGGACGAGGGCTCTTTCTATGTTACGAGCATCGAGCTGTTTTGCATGTGTAATTTCCCGAGAGAGATGGGAAAGTGCAAGCGAGAAATCTTCTTGTCTCTGCAAGTTACGTGCAACTTGTCTAGTTACTGCATATTTCAATCAAGGCCATTTTGTCATTGCGAGAACATGGGAAGCCGCAGAGGGGTGTTCTCATAGCAAGAAGCTTGATATAGGAAAATTTCTGAATTGATGAAATAGGCTCCATCTTTGCGATATCGGGTTCATGGCTTCATCTCGAAAACCTTCTTGCGAGTATCACCTTCAAGCAATCGACCACGTACATGGTGAAAGCATCATTGACCCTTACGAAATTGCGGTTCTTTGGTCTCCATGGTGAAGCTGCGGGCAATAGGCATACACTGGATCATCTTTGTGTGCATCTATATAGGAGAAACCAAACCCTTTGCTGGATCTTTGCTAGGGTATACATCGGTATGAAGTCATATAGAACTTCTTTGTTTGTTGGACGTTGGATAGTTGCTCCGCCAAATTCATCGATGATCTCTGCCCGATTGATATTTTGTGTTCCCTCGCACACCATTTGATGGCGGGCACATCCGAGAAATGAAACTCATTGGTGGAGGGCAAACCCATAACCGAGCAGCAGGATTATGAAGTCGAGCAGGTTCTTCGTTGAAATCTACTCGGAAGAGGGTTTTGGTTAGGTGAGAAGCACCTTTCTTAGGGTTCTTCAACCAAGACTTCGCCACTCGCGCCTTATATTTGTCCTTTGTCTTGGTCGAACATAGCTTTGTGCTTGATCCGGGAGGCGACTATAGCATTGTCCATCTCAGGAATCCTCAGAGCAGCGCCAATGGTGGTAGCGTCCAACTTGGCAATGAGTTCCCCATGTACATTTTCAATTCGCCGAAGCGGGGTCGAAGTGAGCTCCACATGAAAGCACTGTATGTCTGCTTTGTCTTGAGATTGGGAATCCTCCGGCAAAAGCTAAACCAATATCATTAATCATCTGTGCCATTGGTGTAGGGTTTGCATCTGTCATTCTTGCCCAAAAATCACCGAAGTCGAGATGACGAGCTTCGTTGTCCCCTATATTGCTAATAGCAGACTCAAGCGGAGAAATTTGCTCTGTCACTGGAACTTGATCTTCATATTGATAATCTCGGAGCTGCTGACCTAGACTTACGGAAGGAATTTACAAAATGGAGGGAATTGCGTGAGTTTTCAAATTGCGAGGTTTGAGCAAAAGATAGCATGGAAACAAATGAAAAATACAAAGGGAATGCTCGTTATATAGCCGTTTGGAGAGAGGAATGACTTTAATGCGCATTGAATACACAACCACCAATTTGAAAAGCATCATACTCGGGTGAGCGGGAAAAACTAAGTGTGAATGACACTGAGTACGCTTGGGACATGTGAGAGGCGAATGCGTGAAACACACGGCTCGGCGGTTGGGCGAAAGCGAGGAGAGGGCGCACAAATGCATTTGGGACAAATGGGGACGAAAATGTGTGAAGTCGCGATTCGGGTGTTTCGGCGAAATTGGAACAAAGGGCCCGTTTGGACTTGGGACATTCGGGACAAAAAGTTCCAAAATCTACGCGACTTGGCCGGCTCGGCGAAATTGGGAAAGCTCGCACTTTTAAAATGGGGCGGTTGGGACAAAATTGCGCGAAAGGACGCGGTTCGAGCAAATCGGTGAAAATGGGAAAGCTCACACTTTTTAACTTTAGGACATTTGGGACGGGAAAGTGCGAAACGCGGGAAGGATGATTCGGCGAAATTGGAACAACATGCAAAATAAGTTTTGGGACACTTGGGACAAAATTTTCAGCGGGCGAAAATGGGACGGCTTGGGGATTTCAGCCGATCAAAATGCAGAATGCACTTTCGTACTTGGGGACAGAGAAAATCACACAAAATGACCCAAAACATAGTTTTTTTCAATTTCATGACTTAGGCACCTCAGAGAAAAACCCTAAAACTCAAAATTTTGAAAATTTTACTCTTATCAAAAAGTTCCGAAGGTCACATAACTAGTTCCGGGTCTCGCAAGTTTGATAGAGGTCTCGGGTAGATCCGAGATGAAATCACACAAAAGGTGATAGGTCAATGTTCAGGTTGTATAGGAAAATTTGTCGATTAAGGGTGACCACGACTTAGGCAGGTGTTTTCTTGTGGAGTTCTGGGAATGCCACAAAATGAGATTTAGGTCTCCTTTGTGATTGCACAATGGACTTTGGTTGGTTAGGATGAGGTATTGGGTGATTTAGGTAGGATTTGGCGGGGTTTTAATGGGTATATGGAGGGGTGAGTGTTGGGGGAGGTCAATGGGTGGGTAGGAAAATAATAGGTGATAATATAATGATGAAATGGAATAAACCAGAGAAGCATAACATCTACTTACTTGGATTCTGGTCCTGGATGCCTGTGAGTCAGGGATGGAGGTGCTGATGAGAGGTTTTGAAGGCTACAGGTGATCACCAAATGAAGGAAAGCTTCTGCATGGGCTGCATGTACATTCCTCTTTGCTTGGTTAGATTAGATCATTGTTGGGATGGCTATGTAGGAAAATATGCTTGATCTCTTTCCTTGCATGCGTGTTCTCGTTGGCATTTGCTAAGGTTCAACAAATTTTTCAATAATTTTCCAACCTTCTTCCAACCTTGAGAATAAGGTTTTTTTGGGGTTAAAAGGGTAACCGATGGCGGTTCTGTCTTAAGTTGGCGACAATTAGGGGGTAGTAGGCATTGGTCAAGGTGGGATTTCCTAGGTTTACTAAACTAGGGAGATCCTCTTGATTTCCTTGGATCTTGTGTCGTTAACCCATAGATTAGACTGGGAGCTTCTTGTAAGCATGTGGGAATGTGGTTAGAGGGAATGTAGGCATTGATTTTTAGGGTTTAGGTAAGTCTTAGTTAGTTATGAAAACTTACTAAGAATAGGTTTTTAGGGTGAGTTAGCTTGGTGAGGTGTCTAAGTGAAGTGTATGTGTGGATATTATTTAAATTAAGATATTTAAATAATAAATATGGTGAGGATAATGAATTAATTTAATTTAATTAATTAAATTAATATTAGTGGGGTGAAGGGGGCCATGGCTAGGTGAATGTGATGAAGGGTGCTTATTTGTTGAGGGACCAAAGGGGAGTGTGACCTAATTTTAGTGTCTACATTTTGCCCCTTTTTGTTGTGTAGCTTGTATTGGTAAGCGATGCTAAAAAAATAAGATGTGGTTGCCCCATGTGTGGGTGAAGGTGATCCCCCTCAAACTAGGAACTGACGAGGCCAAAGGTAGAATTGGTGAGTGGTTTGATAAAAGGTGAGTGAGAGAAAGGGGAAGGTGGGGAATGGGGAAAAGAAGAAAGGTCTACTCGGGTAAGCTAGGTAATGGGTCTGGGTCAAAGGTAGAAAAATTCAAATGCATGCACATATATAAATTGCTGCACGCTACTGGGTTGAAGAGTAGACAAACTCTACATCGTCTAAGGTCGATAGGTTTATCCAAACAAGGTTGAAGTGATTCTGGTATCCAAGGTATAGGATATGGTCAGGAAACACAACATAGGTGAGGCACATGAACGTTTAGGTATGTTCGGTACACCAAAGGTAGGGTTAGGATAAATGGTCACGGCAATAGGCTAGGTAAGGTCATGAGGTCAACAACACAGGTAACAATGGCGTAAGGTATAGCAAACACATGAGGTCAAAGGTGTCTAGCGATGGTCCAGGTCCAAATATCTAGGTCACGGCATGGGTAAGGCCAAGGGAGGGGTAAAATAATGAGTCCCCAAAGGAGGAAAAAGGGAGGTATTAAATGATGAGGTCAGGAAAAGTGAGGTAAATGGGTAGGGTAAAGGTGGGGTGGAATAAATGATCAGGGTGAAGGTTGGGTGGGGAAAAAAAGGGACGTAGGGGTAGGGTAAAGGTTATAAAGTAGGGAAATCTAGTTGATGGTGACCGATTCTGGTCATGGATAGTCAGACGTCGGTAGTGGGAAACTGAAGATGGTTATGTAGGGCACGTGACCAATGTTAGTCAAGGGTAACCGATGTCGCTTTTATCGGGTTTGTTACAAAAACAAAAAATCTGCATTTTTTGTTATTCATTTGTTATTGTTCGAAGTGAGAAAATGACAAAAAGAGAGAAAAGTGTCCAGACGAAATGAAATAGTGAGCTGGCAGTGTGATTGACGAGTGATTGATTGGTGAGCAGCGGGTCCACATGATCGTTCAGAGGATTTGATTGGTGAGAGGTTGCGAGTGGGTATTCGGTGATGGTGGAGGTCGGAGAGGGATCGGGCAGGCCACCGGTATAGTGGCCAGACGTGCCACCAAGACAAAGGCAATGCGATGAGGTTAACGTCCTACCCTACATTGTGGATTTGTTAGATTAGAGTTTAATTTAGGAGTATGTTAGGATTTTGTTTGTTTTGTGGTTTGGTGGGTGGGCACAAATTAAATTTGGGAATGGGGGAAATATTGGGTAAAAGGAGGAATGGGGAGGGTAATAAAGGGGATAGGGGAGGTGCGTTGAGGTCGAAGGGTAGGTTAGGTCACCGTAGGTGGGGTAAAAGGGGTAGGGGGAGGTTTTTTAGAAAGGGGGGTTTTGGGAAGTTGTAGGTTTTTCCGTGACAGTGACCAGTGTCGGTCAAGGTTGGCTGGCATCGGTTAGGTGGAACCGGTATTGGTCACCAAACAGGTGACCGATGCTGAGTTAAGGGGTAACTAGGGTCGGTAAGGGTGAACTGGTATCGGTCACCAAATAGGTGACCGATGCCGGTTAAAGGGTGACCAGGGGTTGGTTAGGCTGAACCGGTACCGGTCAGATTAGGGGGTAAAAAGGTCCAAAAGTGGTGTGGGCATAGTAGTTGAGATGGGTAGGGTGAAAATAAGGTATAGGGAAATGATAATGGTTGAAGATGGATTGATATATGTAAATTAATGTCATTCTTGTATTAGATGTAGGGGAGAGCACAATTACATATGCGGGATAGGGTTCCACCTCTATTAGTGATAGTGTGCAGCACAGTGACCCTAGAGGAGCTGCAACATGTGGAGGTAGTGGGCTTGAGTGGTGTTCATCGCTATAGACATGTAGTCGACAACCTAGTTTGATAGTCATGGTCATCGATAGATTGGAATCTGTGACAACCACGTTTCTCCCGCCGATGGGTGAGATGATTATCACCCTGGAGGACGTGTTCTGGATTCTTTGGTTACCCATATTGGGTGCCTAGGTCTATTCTATCTCCTCTGAAGGCTTAGAGGAGCTGATTTTGTTTTTTTTTGGAGAGGGGATGGCCAATATGAGATTCCATAGCACCAATTTGAGCTATGGAGAGATGTAACTAGCCCATCCGGAGGAGACAAGGCTAGTGGTTCTATTGATGGAGGCAGTGTGCTTCTATGCATTTCCAGATGTAGAGGGTGGATGCTTTCCCTGATCACTGATGGGGGTAATCCACAACATGATGGTGCATGAGACCCACTTTTCCTAGGCACCAACATATCTGGTGTAGCTCTACAGGGAGTTGTGCGCATATGGGAAGCTGCGTAGGTTCATCCTATGATGTATGTTTTTACTACACTATTGGGCCTACAAGCACACAGTTTGTGTGCGTATGATAGGGATGCCCTAAGCAGATGCATTCCCAACGTGATTTGTGTGGGTGGGATACATGATATGGGTGCTGGTGATAGGAGAGTGGAGATCTGATAGGTTGACACATGATGTGGCCCATTTCTAACAGTTACTGGAGGGGTTATCTGGAGTGGACATTATATGGAGGCCATATGTGGGATTCCACTCATATAAGCATATGCATGAGGAGCTAGCTGAGCTCTAGCTAGAGAGATGGATACAGGGTCACCATGTCAGGGAGGACGAGATGATCCCGGTAGATAGAGTCTGATGGCAGTTCAGGCTAGTACATGACATACCTCCACCCTTCCCACAGTATCAGAGAGATGATGTGGAGAGGCCCTTACCTCTACCATAGCCTACAGTTCCCACAAGGCTGGAGGAGCAGCAGTGGACCGGTAGATAGTTGATCTTTGGGTGAACAAATAGGTATAGGAAGTGGTGGGTGGTTCAGTTATGAGCCATACCACCTAGACTGGGGCAGCCCTATCTACCATCATAGTGCAGAGAGATGCCCTAAAGGGAAAGTAGCTATGCTTATTACCTAGTTGGGTATACTATAGACATAGCTGGAGGGCTCGGAGGTGGAGGTAGCAGAGTTACACGTATAGGTGGCCAGTCAACAGGCCCAGATGGCTGGTGGAGGAGATGGAGATAGAGAGGAGGGGGATGGTCGGGTGACAGCCTTACGAGGCTTAGGTGCTAGGTTTAGGGCTAGTTGGCCATAACCCAGGCACAAATTGGGGTCTTACAGGCCTAGATACAAGCATAGGGGCAGGGGGCACCACCACAGGCACCGAGATTAGGTCCCAGTTCATAGGAAAGAGCGGGGTAGGGTCCTGCAAGAAAGCTATAGGGGCCACGACCTATGGGACCACCACAGACCATGCCTATATCTAGGTTACATGATGCCCTAGGTGAGTTGAGATACTATCAGGACCAACTGATGGTGGCTGGGATAGACTTTATATCCTATACTAAGTACCGAGCATAGCAGACATCTAGTGAGAGGATGAGATCCCATACTCATAGTGTGGACAACACAGGGGGTCAGCGAGCTCTGAGGCTTGATCGTGTAGAGGCTACCAGCACATGGAGACCAGCTCTAGTTGAGGCTCCAAGCAGGGACCCAGGAGGCCGAGGGTACAGGTGATACCGAGATGGAGGACATCTGTCAGAGATGCTTGATATGGCACCTAGTTTTTGATGTATGATAGATTTTGTGTGATATATATCGGCTTGTGTGCCAAGAGATATTTATAGTTTTGATCACATACCGGCCTACGTGCGATGACAGTGAGGATGTATGAGAGATTTTGTATATTTTGAGCATATACCGGCTGCTCGCACATCGAAGAGATTTTGTATTATTCATTATTTTATTGTATATATGAGACCGACTTGCATTCGATGACATTTTGTATTGTATATCGGCCTATGTGTCGATGATTTTGAGATGATGGACATGATGAGATAGCCATGTATATTTGAGATACACATTTATTTATATGATGAGATACATGCTATGATTTGATTTGTTGATGTGTTGATGAGATACATGGTATTATTTGAGTTGTTGATTTGTTTATGAGATATGAATTTATTGTGTTGATATGGATGGAAATTAGGTGAGTTAGGCATGATGGAGTCAGGTTGGTATAGGCATGGATCGAGTCAGGTTGGTTTAGGCATGGTTGAGTCAGGTTATAGGCATGGATGAGTTAGGTTTGTTAGGCATGGATTGAGTTAGGTTTGTTAGGCATGGTTGAGTCAGATTTTTAGGCATGGTTGAGTCAGGTTATAGGCATGGATTGAGTTAGGTTATAGGCATAGATCGAGTCAGGTTTGTTTAGGCATGGTTGAGTTGAAAGTAGGTGAAGTGGTGATTCATTATTTTATGCAATGAATGATACTATGGGTCATATGTGAGATATGGTGTAATCTATGCATAGTGATGATAGAGAAATGGTAGGCATAAGAAATGTATAAATATGAAACAACTTGTTATGTATGTGGTTTAATTTCCAATTGTGGGTATAAAAGGGAAACAAAATTAGGTGTGATGTAATGTGAGGCACATGGAAGATGAATTGTTCAGGGTAGAGGATGGCCGAGCTAACCTCCAAGGGCCCCATGCCCTCGGAGTGCTGCCTACATAGTCCCAGTGAAAAGGGACCTCAAGCCAATGTAGTTCTCCCATAAGCTAGGGAAGAATATGAGGAGGTATGAAAATGGGTTGGCAGGTTGTTGGGCATGTTGTAGGTTTAGATTTTTAGGTGTGGGTAGATTATAGGTAAAATGATGTAGGTGAGAGCGATTGTGGCTAAAGAAGAAGATTACCCCAAAATTAAGTGTCGAGGACCAAGTCTTGTTTAAGGTAATCAAAATGTAAATAAAGATGGCTAAAAGATAAGAGGGGGAAATAAAGCCACCTGATTGGGTAGGATCATACCGAGTAGATCATACCTTGGTGGAGGTGATGAACATAAGACCCTAAAGACATTACATGATGGACTATTTTATGGTGAAAAGTAGTCACATGATCACTAAATGTCTAAGTTCCTAGAAGTCCCTTGAGGCAGTAGGAAGTGAGAGTGGGCATGGTTTGAAGGGTGAAAAGTGGGTAATTTTTATATGGTGTAGGTAGCATGTGTTTTGAGCGAGAGAACCTAGCTCACAATGGGAAAGTCCATGAAAAAAGGTTGAGTTTTTTGACTTATAATTGAGATAGATTGATCGATGTGGGAAGTCTATATGGGATGAATAAAATTTAACTCCTTGAGGTCTTCGTGAAGCTGATTGATGCGGGAAGCTTCGGCTGCTCTCGTTTTTGTTTTTTTTTGTTTCTTTTTAAGAGATTTACATAGTTGTCCTTTGAGGGAGTCGTATATTTATAGCAACATTTTTCGAGAGGAAGATGTCCTTTTTGAGGGAGTCATCTTTTTATTAGAAGGTTGACTCAAAGAGTTTTGTCCCATGTGAGGCCTTGAAGTAATGGACAAGACCAAGGTTGAGAATAAGACTCGTGTTCAAAAGGCAAGGTGAAATGACCATGGGATCTCATCTAAAGGTAGAAGAAAAGTATCCATGAGAATCATTCTATGTGTAGCGCCATGGTGCACATATTCAAGAGAAGGTAACAAGTGATGGGTACTCACATGATTCTTATTTAATCGTTAGTGAGGTTTATGAAATGAATAGTCTTTGAAGGGACGAGCATGGAAAGAGACAATAGGTGAGGTAGGACTACAAGTCAACAATAGAATGGTCAAATATGTAAGGAATTAAGGGGCTTAGGTGTAGGTTTACCATCAAGTGAAGATAAAAAATTTGCACCCTATACATAGGTGTGAGTCATGATGTATGGTCTAAGCCAATTAGGAGCAAATTTGCCCCGTTTACTTTTTTCTTCTTTGGTTATGTGTTGATTTTATTTTAAGACAAGACCACTTTGATTTGGAAGGTTCGTTCATGGACATGTTTGTCATAGGCACGTTTGATACATTTTTGGTAAACTTGAAGGTGATCTAGAGTGTTGAGACGACATTCATCTAATAATTCTAGCTATGCTAAATGGTCCTGACAAAATTCATCATCATTAAACATATCATGGAGAGAAATGTGGAGTGAGGGAATCTGGACTTCGAGAGGCAAGACTACCTCTGTACCATAGACCTAGAGAAAATGGTGTGGCCACAGTGGAAGTGTGAATACTAGTGCGGTATGCCCATAGGGAAAAAGGAATGTGTGTATGCCAATCCTTCTGAGTATCGTCAACCACTTTCATAAGAATTTTGTTTAAGGTTTTGTTGGTGGATTTGGCTTGGCCATTGGTTTGTGGGTAATAAGGTGATGAGAAACTAAGATGAATGCTGAAGGTGTCGCAAAGTTTTTGCAATTTTATTTTTTTGAATTGTTTTCCATTGTCAGTGATGAGGCGATGAGGAACACCAAAGAGAAAAATGATGTGGTGGTTAATAAAATCACATATTTTCTCAGCTTTCGTGGAGATGAGTGGTATGGATTCCACCCATTTTGTATAGTATTCGGTAGTAGTGATGATCCATTGATGGCATTGGGAAGAATGAGGATTGATTTCTCTGACAAGATCCAAACCCCATTGAGAGAAGGGCCAAAGGTCTTGAGTGACCTGTAAGGCATGACTAGGTGTATGATGAAGATTGGAATGTTGTTGGCATTTTACACAACGTTTGACGTAGTCGTAACAATCACGGTTAAGGGTCACCAAGTAATAGCCGGTGAAGAATACGCTTAGAACAAGAAGGCCACTAAAGTGGCCTCCACATATGCCATCATGAACTTCCTTAATGGTATAAGGAATTTCAGAACTTGTGAGGCATCGTAAGAGAATACCGTCAAAGCTATGCTTATAGAGGAGGCCCCCAGAATGACGTAACAAAAGACATTTTTAAGGAAGGTGCGTTGTCCGTTATAGGTGAGATCAGGAGGTAAGATGGAGAGAGAAAGGTAGTCAGAGTATTGTTTATACCAAAGGTCACTCAAGTCAAGGGTAGCGGTTCGATCGAGTAAACATCATGAGGTAAATAAGAAGGTGATTGGAGTCATTGTATGGTGACAAATATTGTAGAATCGGTAGGTGAAGCAGGTATTTAGGAAGCTAAGTAGGCCATGGTATCTGCAAACTTATTGGTTGAATGTGGGATGGTTTGAAGGGTGTAATGGTCAAAGGTGGTCAAAATTATGTCTACATGATGTTTATACTTTTGACATATCTCATTATGACATTAGTACATACCATTGACTTGGTTTATGACTAATTGAGAATCACCAAAGATGTTGATTGATTTGACATCTAGGGCGTAGGTGGCATGGAGACCTAGTACGAGTGCTTCGTATTCGAAAATATTGTTGGTACATTCAAAATCTAATTTGAAAGACAAAGGCATGGGTTCACCCTCAAGGGGAATGAGGATAATACCAGCCCCACCCCCACGCTGACACTTGGAACCATCAAAGAAGAGTGTCATTTGGTAAGGGGGTTCATCCAGGGAAAGGGTAGCAATCGACTCATCTGGAAAGTTAAAATTAGAGGGTTGATCCCGAAATAGGTGCGTTAGCCAATTGGTCGATGATGCTTGGCCCTTGATGGAATTTTGATGAATGAATTCAAGGTCAAGATCAGCTAAAAGTATAAGCCATCATTCAGCATGCTAATTTTGATAAGGTTTGGTGTACATGAAGTGTAAGGGGTTGGTGTTGGTCACAACATAGGTTTTGTGGTTGAGTAGGTAATGACGGAGTTTGGTGGCAATGAAAAATAAGGCTAAGAAAAGTTTTTCGGGATGGGTGTATCAGGTTTCATAGTCCAAAAGAGTACAATTGATGTAATAAACCACTTGCTCCCTATGTTGTTCATCGTGATGAGCGAGCATGGCTCCCAAGGAATGATCGGTAGCTGAGATGTATAGGTAAAAAGGTTGATCGTCTTTAGGTGGAATGAGTACGGGTGGTTGGAGAAGGTATTGTTTTAGGGCCTCAAAAGCTTTGTGGCAATCATCATCCCATTTAAAGGAGACATCCTTCTTGAGCAGATGATGAAATGGCTAGCATTGATTAAATAATTGTGAAATGAAATGGCGAATGGATGCAACTTGCCTTGCGAGGCTATGGAGTTTTCTAAGGTTGGTAGGTAGAGGCATTTCTAGAATGTCCTTGACTTTAGTAGGGTCAACTTCTATACCATGGAGGGAAACGATAAATCTCATAAGCTTTCCTAAGAGAACCGTGAAGATGCACTTCTTTGGTTGAAGATGCAGACGTAATATTTAATGAGACAGTTAAATATGGTTTTGAGGATGGTTAGGTGCTTAGAGTGGCATTTAGATTTGGCCAAGAGATCATCCATGTAATCTTCCAATACGTGATGCATGATGTCATGGAAGATGTAAGTCATAGCTTGCTGATATATGGCATTAGTTTTTTTAAGGCCAAAAGGCATGACTCGATAGCGTGAAGGTCCCCTAAGGGGTGATGAATGAGGTTTTGTGAGAAGGAATGGGTTGTTGCATTTTTGGTTTATTGGTGGGTGGAGGTTTCTTGACCATGTGGGGAAGCTGAGATCCTAAGATGGATGGGATAGGTGCAGGTGTGATTGGCGCAGCCGGGGTATGAGTTCTATGGGTTTGGTGCTTCTGTTTGGGTGTCGGAGTAGGTGTGGTGTTGTCTTTGGAGGATGTAGCTAAATCCAGTTTGATAGGTGGATGAGTAAGGTTGGTAGTCGGGGTGACCCCTAAAGTTGTAATAGGTTTAGTTGAGGATGATGTCATAGGTGTGGGTTTAGGTTTAGATGTAGTTTGGGTTGTGGGTAAGGGTGTATGTTAAGTTATGACAGGTGTTTCGGAAGGAATTATTATAGAGGTGGTTGTGTTTGGTTCGATTGGTCGAAATAGTTTTGGGTAGATATTGGAGGAATCAGCAAGTGACCTCTGCATTTGCGTTGAGACAAGAAGTAAAAGGTATCACCATAGTAAGGCTCTATCCACTCTAACACTTAATTCACCATATGTGGATTAATGTGTAATTATAATAAAGTAATTATTTAATTACTTTAGTTAGCTTAGTTGTTAGTGTGTTGTTATCATCCCTTAGATTGTGGAGGATGTTCTTTAGTTAGAATATTGTTCTCGGATGATTTCCTGTAGAAGCTTTTTAGGGGCAATATGCTATTTCTGCATATTTGCTTTGTTTAGGAGATTTGTTCCATGTATTGTGGAAGAGATAGAAGCTGTCCAATATCTATAAATATTGCAGCTCTCTCTTTTGGTTGTAATGCTTCATTTTATATTAATAAAATCACAGCAAGCTCACCTTGTTTTTGCAATTTAATCTGGTTTACAGATTTCATTTGGTACCAGAGCAGGTGAGTTAAGGCTGTAGATAATTGCTGAGGAAGTGTTAGAAGATTTGAGGAAGGAGGACTAGAAGCTTGAGCCAGGAGGAGCCATAGATGCCCCCAGCCTCTTCACAAGCCCCTGCCCCTTCTCCACACACCCGACAGAAAGAAAAAAACAAGAATATAAAAAAAATAAAAATTGGAAGGGAAATCACAGGCCAGAGCACCTGGATGCACCTCCCAACTCCATTATTGTTTTCCAGGTGAAATTATTTCAATTGAGGAGATATTTGTCAATTTATTTTAATATTTGATGTTGTATTAAATTGCAAATATAACAAATATTATTTTGAAATCTGATTATTTCATTGATAAAAAAAAAAAGAAACATCCACCACCGATCTGCAACCTGTATGCAACTGCGGTATTTGCATATATCTGTGAATTCACCTTGCAGACCTGGATTTACCTGATAGCTTCACACCTGCAAAAGAAAAAAAAATGAATTGGATTGAATTGATCTGACCACAAGTTTATGCGTCTTCAATCTATAAGCAATTCATGTGCGACCTTGCAGAACAGAGCGTAAGAGAGCCTTTAAGGTGAAAGGGCGGCGAAGGAAACAAGGCTGACGATGGAGGAAACAAAGTTGCATGCATGCGTAAGTCAGACCCGCGTTTTTGCGTTAAAAATCGTTTTTAAAAAAAATTCCTTTTTTGGACGATGTGAAAAAAATCAGAAGAAAAAAAAAAAATTCCATTTTTGGAAAGGGGCCGGAAAAATAATTTTAAAACGGTCATAACTTTCAACTGGTACCTCGGATTGAGGTGCCATTTTTTAAAGTGTGTTTTTTGAGCTCTACGCTTTGGTCTAGTCAAAGAGGCCAAAGAGCCCAAAACTAAATTTGTAAGGGAAAAGAGGCCAAAGTGCCCAAAAATTTAAAAAATTGTGAAAATATTAATTTTTCGTAAACAAGAAGGGGGTGCAATTTTCTTTTTCTATTTACAAGATGTTTGTAAAAATGGCCGATAGTGCCGAAAAATCATTGTAAAAGGCCAAAAAGGAGCCCACACTCAATAAAAATCAATTTTTTGGGGGGGGTGTGTACTGATTTGAGGGGGGATTTGTTTCGTGTTTGATTCTCTATCTCTCTTTTCTTTCGTGCACAAATGGCTAACAATGCGCCCAAATTATTTTTGCCCGATTCACAACTCCTACGAGGAGATAATTATGCTGCATGGAAAATGAAAATTAAAACTCAACTTGAATTTGAGGACATAATTGGTGTAGTTGATGGCTCGATAATGAGACCAGAAAATGATATTGCTCAACAACGTGTGTTTGATCATGCTAATCAAAAGGAAAAACTTATAATTCTATTTGGTGTAACTGATGATGTACAACCTCATATTCATCAAGTGACAACTATCTGAAAAGAAGCATGGGATAAACTAGCAACTGTATATGAAGCTAAGAACAAAAATGCTATTTTGCAATTACAAACACAACTCCATTGTCTCAAAATGAATTCTAATGAGTCTATTGAAGGTTTTCTAAAGCGTGTTGCTATATTGAGATCATCTCTCCAAGCTTTGGAAGTAGAGGTCACTAATGAATCTCTTGTCCCTATTGTATTGAGAGCTTTACCAGCCTCATACAAAATATTTGTCACAACTCTCAACATTATGGGTCCAACTACAAGTTTTGAAGAGTTAGTGAACATGTTACAATAGGAAGAGTCCATGAACAAACCTGTAGAAGATGAGGAACAAGCCCTCTCTTCATTCCATAAGGGAAAGAAACAGATTCATACAACTGGTAAGCAACACAAGCAACATTCTCAACAGAATAATCAAGGGAACACTCAGCAAAAGCAGTGTCAGATTTGTGGCAGAAAAGGACATGACTTAAAAGATTGTTGGTATAACACATTTCAGAAGGGTTCATCTAGTGGAAAGAAGCCAAATTTTCAACAATCTAGTCAAGGTTATCAAAACAAACAACAAGGACAAAGGAAAAGTAACTGGAAAAAGAAAACACCGCAGCACGACAACATTGCTGAAGAAGAAGATAACTCACCAGATGAGGACTTCCTATTTGCTGCACAATCAACTCAAGAAATCAATTCACCATAGGCAATTTGGTATGTTGACTCAGGAGCAACAAGACATATGACTGGGAGAAATGATTGGTTCTTAGAGTTAAAGAATACACCTAACAAAGACTTTGTTTCGTTGGGTGATGATTCATCGTACAAAGTACAAGGAATTGGAAACATCTCCTTACCTCTTGGATCAAGAAAGTGCACAATAAGAGATGTTCTATATGTTCCTGGATTGACAAAGAATCTACTTTCAGTAAGTCAGCTTTTGGAGCACAACTTAAAAGTGGATTTTGATTGTACAGATGGAAAGAAGATGTGTTTAATCAAAGATAAGTCTAAAAACTCCAACATTGTTGCACATGAGCTTCTGGTGTAGGTCGTATGTTTCAGTTGGATTTTGTTCAAACCAAAAATCAGGCCCTTGTAGCTAAGGATACATCATCGGCACAATTGTGGCATCGAAGATTTGGCCATGTAAGTTTTGGCTATCTTGAAACACTTCGAAAAAATAATATGGTAAGAGGACTGCCAAATTTCAAGAAAAATACAGACAAGTGCACAAATTGTTTGGCAGGAAAACAACATAGAGCTTCTTTTCAGAAAAGTAGTACATTCAGGGCCCGTGGTAAACTTGATCTGGTGCATACCGATCTATGTGGACCTATGAGACCTAGTCATTCAGGGTTTCAATATTTTATGCTCTTTGTTGATGATTACTCATGAAAAATGTGGGTATACTGCATTCGCACCAAAGACCAAGCCTTTGAAACTTTCAAGAAATTCAAAGTAGCTTGTGAAAATGCAACTGGTAAGAAAATAAAAACACTCCGCTCAGATCGAGGGGGTGAATACACCAGTAATGAGTTCAAAGCTTTTTGGAAACACATGGAATTCGTCGGCAAATGGCACCTCCATATACACCACAACAAAATGGTGTAGTTGAGAGAAGAAATAGAACTATAATGGATATGGTAAGGTGTATGATCGATGATTCAGGCTTGAGTAAAACATATTGGGCAGAAGCAGTAAAAACAATAGTTTATCTGCTGAATAGAGTTCCCACTTCCGCACTTGATGGAATAACACCACAGGAAGCTTGGTCAGGGAACAAACCATCTATAAAACACCTTAGAGTTTTTGGATGCAAGGCAAGTATGCACATTCCTAAGAAAAAGAGAACTAAACTTGATATGAAATCAGAACAACTTATATTCTTGGGATACAGTGATGAAGCCTTGGGATACAAGTTAATGGATCCAAAAACAAGAAAATTTTCACAAGTAGAGATGTTGAGTTTTTTGAAAATAAAGAAGCAGATGCTCCTTCCATAAACTCACAAAACAATCCTACTAAGAAAATAGAAGATGTTCTTGATGAAGATAATGATGATGAGGATAATTCAACTCCTCCATCTACAGGAACAACTAAACGTATGCCTAAGTGGTATACTAATCTAATTCGAGATGCTAAGTTGGATAGTGATCCTAACACATCCACTTCAGGACCTAGAACTCGTAGTATGACTCAAAATGAGGTAAACTTAGCCTTAATGAGTACAATAATTGAATCAAGTGAGCCCACTATAGTTCAAGATGCCCAAGCAGTCAAAACCTTGGTCAGATGCTATGAATTCAGAATTCAACTCTTTGATTAAGAATAATACATGGCAACTTACAGATCTTCCACCAGGGAAGAAGGCAATAGGTTGCAAATGGATATTTAAAACAAAGTACAAATCAAATGGAAGCATTGATAAATACAAGGCAAGATTGGTAGCTAAGGGTTATGCACAAAAAGAAGGCATTGATTATGAAGAAACATTCACACCAACAACTAAGATCAAAACAATCAGGATGATATTTGCTCTAGCTGCACAATTTGGTTGGAAAGTTCATCAAATGGATGTAAAAAGTGCATTTCTCAATGGGGATTTATAGGAAGAAGTCTACATGACTCAACCAGAAGGTTTTGTCATACCAGGTAAAGAAGGAAAGGTATGTAGACTCATAAAGTCACTGTACGGTCTCAAACAGGCTCCCAGGGCATGGTACATAAAGATTGATGAGCATCTCATCAAACATGGATTCAAAAGAAGTCCATATGATCCTAATCTCTATCTCAAAAATCAAGGGGGGGAGATAGTGATCATAGTAGTATATGTCGATGATCTAGTCATCACTGGAAGTTCGGTGAAGATGATTGAAACAACTAAGGAAGATCTAAATCGATCATTCGACATGACAGATCTCGGGCTTCTTCATTATTGTCTTGGACTTGAAGTATGGAAAAAGGAAAATCACATCTTTGTTACTCAACTAAAATATGCCAAGACAATGCTCGAGAAATTCAAGAATGATGGATAGTATACCAATGGCTACACCTATGGAGACAAGGCTTCAATTGTCTCACAGATCCATCAGAACAAGTAAATGTTACTCTTTATCGACAGTTGATTGGGAGTCTCATTTACTTAACTTATTCTAGGCCAGATATCAGCTATGCAGTCAGTTATCTTTCTCGATTTATGCAAGAACCAAGGGTTTGTCACTGGAAAGCAGCAAAGAGGGTACTGAGATACATCAGAGGAACCATGGACTTTGGCCTAGAATACAAGAAGAATGATAACTTCTTCTTGACAGGATATACAGATTCAGATCATGCAGGGAACGTTGATGATAGGAAGTCCACTTCAGGATTTGTGTTCTTTTTGGGATCTGGACCTATTTCATGGGGGAGCAAGAAACAAAATTGTGTTTCAAGGTCTTCCATAGAAGCAGAATATCGTGCAGCAGGAGGAGCTGTCTGTGAAGTGATTTGGCTCAGACGGATACTTGAAGGATTGGGAATTCCACAGGATCATCCAACAATCCTACATGTAGACAATGAAGGAGTAATAAAACTTGTTCGGAATCAGTTTTTCATGAATGCACCAAACACATTGAGGTGTAGGTACATTTCATTCGTGAACAAGTTCAGAACAACAACATTCAGCTTCAGACATTGCCTGACAGAACATCAAGCGTGTAGATATCTTCACAAAATCTCTTGCACGTCCTAAATTTGAGGCATTCAGAGTATTTCTCTCCTGTTCACTTCAGAATATGATGAATTAAGGGGGGGAATGTTAGAAATAATCTAACACTTAATTCACCATATGTGGATTAATGTGTAATTATAATAAAGTAATTATTTAATTACTTTAGTTAGCTTAGTTGTTAGTGTGTTGTTATCATCCCTTAGATTGTGGAGGATGTTCTTTAGTTAGAATATTGTTCTCGGATGATTTCTGTAGAAGCTTTTTAGGGGCAATATGCTATTTCTGCATATTTGCTTTGTTTAGGAGATTTGTTCCATGTATTGTGGAAGAGATAGAAGCTATCCAATATCTATAAATATTGCAGCTCTCTCTTTTGGTTGTAATGCTTCATTTTATATTAATAAAATCCTTGATGATAGTTACTGGGATTCATATTCTTTATACCATGCGGGCATAGAGGCGAGTAGGGTCAAAACTAGTGTGTGGTTTTATGGGCGAAGAGTGATGACTCTCGGTTTGATAAGATTTTCAAAGATAGAAGAGTAAGGTTCCCCAATTGGGGTGTATTTCGCTACTCTCATATGAATTGAAAAGTCTAGATGGGTGAGATATTAGATGAGGGGGTAGGTATCGCCGAAAAAGTGACAAGCGAGCATGGGAATCTACGGGTAACTCTTCCGCGTACCCGACCTCCCGAGGTCATGCCAAGACAACCGGTGGGGATGGAATATCGTGGGATGCAAACAAACTAGTTAGGCAATGTAATGTCTTCAATATGCACTAGTGGAATTTTCGAATCTAAGGAAAAGAAGGCCCTTCTAACCTAAAGCTGGTGTGATAGATCAATCAAAGAACGATGACTGCTCGAAGGCTCCAATCCATATCGAGCTCGGAGTGATTCGATCTATGGGTTGTGAATATGTGGAAAATGACACAGGATAGTTTCGTGTATGTCTCCGAGATAAGGTCATATGGTGGGTAATGAATACAATCGACTCTACGGACGATTCTATGGCCTAGTCCAAAATTCTTTAGCTTTGTTAGCCATTATATCTAGTAAGGATAACTGTTCGACGATGGTGGGTGGAAGTGGGGTAGATCTGAATACTAATATGCGTAGGCCAGTGTCTATATCTGATTGACTTATGGATTCGTTAGGTTGCGGGATTTGTGGATCACAACCGTAGACTCTTGGTTGTTGCGGTCCTGCTATGGTCATGTACGAAATCAAGTCCTAATCCCTAGTATCTAATAATCATATGCTTTCTCAGCTTCTATATTTAAGATTAATAACTGCGCGATCTTCTCAGAGTACCTCACAGGCGTTCTTGCAACCTGGATTCTTAGGCTGGTATCTATATCTAGAAGAGTGTCTCCTGCATCATTTGTGGGACCAAAGGATCACAACCAAAGGTTTGTTCTCTTTTGAACCCTTCTACAGTCATGTGTATGTTTGCCTAGGGTAATCTATAGTTCGGTTGATTTGACCAAAATGTGTGTGCTTGGTTGTCTTCTATATTTAATCCCCTCAAGCGAGAGTTGATCTCGTCATAAATCATTGTTGTTTGGAAGATTTGTATTCTAAGGTTCTGGTCTATGTCAACTATTGCCGTGACGAGATTGGGTTGAGGCACAATTGGCTCAAATACGTATTCCCTGGGCTCCTGGGTCCCGTGATTGTCATACAAAACAATAATGTAAATCTAAGCGCAAAAAAGTAAATTTTAACTACGTGGAATAAACCTAGAACATATATATAATTTCTATTTTTGTGTTTTCTCGAGAAACTTTTAAGAATTTAAGAAAGCAGCTATTTAAACGTATCTAGAATTTGACAACTAAGATAAAACTTTAAAACAAACAAAATAACCGAGTGTAGTTATTTGTCTGTGCAATTTGTAGATCTATTCTAAATAATGAAATAACTTGCTTTAATCTATTTTCCAGACTTTCGATCCTACCTCAGAAGTGAGGAATGAATCATAGTTTCTCAGAAACTATCAATCCCCTGACTTCCTGGAAATATCGAAAGTAAACTTAACTGAAAAGAAGTGATTATCTACTCTATTTGATATATTTCTAACTTTAGAACTTTGAAAGCTAGAACCTGGATTCTGCAGAACAGTGGCGAATCCAATGGTGCGTATGATCTTGTCCCCTCAGTGTGATCTCCTCGTTCCTTCGTATTCACGTGAATCAAGAAAAGCATGTAATGCAAAAGATCAAAAGTAGATTTTGGGACAAAGGCAGCTCAGAATGCAGACTGAATATAATGCGAGTAGGAGAGGGATAGTGCAAGAGTACAGAGCTTGGCTTATGTAATTCCTAGCGGGATTTATTGTGAGTCATGCAACATAAAGCGTCCAGAACTTGAA
Organism: Taxus wallichiana var. yunnanensis; assembly: GCA_018340775.1. Lineage (NCBI taxonomy): Eukaryota > Viridiplantae > Streptophyta > Pinopsida > Cupressales > Taxaceae > Taxus > Taxus wallichiana. The sequence goes on from CM031235.1 coordinate 191,596,678, forward strand.
ACTATCCTGTTTTGAGGAGAAAAACCTACAACTTTAATGGCTTCCTAAGCTATTTTACTCCAATGGATTGGGTGAAATAACAGTACTGCCTGCACAAGATGGGTATGTGGCTTACCAACAGCTGAACAATGCTAACTAAACATGCAAAGGATTGAAACTATGGCTTCTAAGCAAAATAATAAACTGAACTATTGAAAATGAGAGTATGAGAAGTGAATGAGGGGCCAGACCATTTGTTTGTGCACAAACCATTTATTTATAGCTTTTCATTCACCCAAAGATCAAAACCAAACTGAACTCTAAAACTATAAACAATGGCCAAACACTATTCCAGGGGACCAAAAACATAAATGCAAGCCTAAGTCGGAAAAAAAAATTTGGTGAATCATTGATTTTTACGTGAGTCGCGTTAAAATGATTTACGGAAAACGCGTAAAGGACGCTTGAGCGAGCGGGCGCTCTGAGACCACCGCCCCGCGGCGGTGGCGGTCACGAGACCGCCGCCCATGCAGGGCGGCGGTTTCATCACTGAAGAGCAAAAGGCCAAGAAAAGAGGGGAAAAGGGAAAAACAAAGGACGCAGGGGCTAAGCGGGGCATGCGGGATGTTAATGCATACTTGGAGATCTTTTCCGGATTCCGAACACCTTGCGAGGAGACCTGTATCATCATTGGGGCACTTGTCACGTTGTTCCGGTAGTACAGTACCTTACAATTTTGGGTACGTACATATTGCCCCCTCGGAGAAGCGTTTTAGCCATGAAGAGGTGTAAAACGGTGGGTCCGAGTATGGCAGTCCCGAAATGGGAAGTTAGAAGTTATACATAATACGTCCGTGTGTTGAAATGATGCCATCCAATATTCCCGCTACCTACAAAATGAAAAGAGAACTCAAGTGTAGATAGATACAATAGTTTGAAAAATAAATGCTAAGAATAACAGGGAATGAGAACGTACCATTTGTGTGAGGATAGGAACTTACCTCCATCAGTGCTCCAAACCTGTGAAAAAGTCATTTTAAAACAAAACAGAGTGCTATATGTATGAAAGTGGGCCCATTTTCCTATTCATTTGCGTGAGTCGATTTGGTTGATTTTGAGCTCTGGGACCCATGGTGACGGTTTCTTGCGTGAGTAGAGTCAAAATGTCCAGTAGCGAGATAGTGATCATGCCTCCACGTGCGGAACATCGACCTCAGCGATCACAGGTTAGTTTTCTTCAATTTTTATTGTTTTCCCCCTTAATTTTGAAATGCTAAATACTCTGTAATGGGGGTCATTTTTGAAAATGCTAGTGTTAAAAGGTCCACCTAGGGGGGGCGCCTACTGGGTAGGCTCTGTTTTTAGGTTAAATGGCCGTTTTTGCACTTTTTAGGCCTTTTTAGTTTAAAAACCCGCGTGGATTTTCGGACCACGACCGCCGCCCTTAAGGTGGTGGTTAGCACGAGCGATTCTGCTCGGGCGGCGTTACTGACCGCCTCTTGAGGCTCGGGGTGGTGGTTTTGCATAGAATAAAAGAATCCTTTTTTTGAAAGTGTTTTTGCTTTTCTAGCATTTCTACGTGCTTACATGGTTTTCTCAGTATTTCTGGATGCTAACTTACTTTGTTTTGTGTGTTTTTGGGTGTATGCGGTGAGAGAGGAGTACATCCGATGGAGTAGAGAGAGGGAGTGTGATTGGCTCCCAGGGGTACTAGATGCCCTCTCACAGGATGAGGAGGACACACTTTAGAGGGCTGGCATTTTACGCATATTGCGCGTGCCCCATGTTACACCATCTAGTCACATCCTTTGTGACTTGTTTTCATACTGGGATGTAGATCGGAACACCTTCCGATTGCCAGGGGTCCGCGGCGAGTGGACCATTACATTGGAGGATGTCTATCGCATTCTGGGGGTCCCGATCATCGGGAGACGACTCACTTTAGAGACAGAGGCTCACGGGCACGAGATTGCACAAAGGGCACATATATGAGAGATGCAATCATCTCCACGGGGGTCGAAGAAGGGGGTGAGAGTTCGATCTATTCCTTCCTTGCCCATCCCCTTACTTCACCAGGCCATCATGGGGATCCTTGCCTCGAGATTGATCGGGGACAAGGGAGGGGACACATTATTATACTACTGGGCCCCCATTATTACACAGATAGAGGGCATGGTCGGAAAATATGCAGGGGGTAGACATTCTTGGGACTACCTACCATGACTTATACAGGGTAGTCTGTTTACAGGGGAAGTCATTGAGCCACCCGACTCTAGTCATGAGTTGGGTCTATGAGCATTTCATCCCTTATGGTAGGGGTGTGGAGGTGGCAGATCCTGGGCTTGTTAGGGCAGCCAGATGGACAGACATGTTGGTGCTTAGAGCACCTCATCAGCCAGTTGCCTCCCTGACTACTGCCGACATGGAGGCGACACCATATCAGACTATGGCGGGCATATGGGGCGAGGAGACTCTTACCTTGATCTCCTGCTCCACCATAGGGCAGCTTATTGATAGAGTGGGACGAGTGGAGGTGCACCCCTTTGGCTGGGTTCCTCAGCAGTTTGGCCTACCATATACGGGTATGCTTCCCCAGTGGCGCCGGTCTACAGATCAGTTCGTGAGGCCAGAGGGGGGCCTAGAGGCCGAGGTTGGACAGTGGTTACTCCTGGCATTCCCATTGCAGCCAGGAGGATAGTACGTGCTAGAGGGAGAGCCGGTGTGCCTCGGGCACCTTTGCTTCGGATTTCTGCGGGTCCTGCTCACAGCAGCGATGACCCTATAGAGGTAGACTCCGAGTCTGAGGAGTTTACGGGGGGAGATAGAGGAGGAGACCGAGGACAGCGATCCTGAGTGGCATGACACTTAGGATATCATACAGGCAGAGAGGGCTGAGCAGAGCGCAGAGAGGGATACTCTAGTTTCAGAGGAGCCACTCTCCTAGGGCCATGGTGGAGAGGATGAGTCCGTTGCGGGGCGACACGTTGCTCCTGCCACAGGAGTAACCCCTCAGTCGGCAGCGGCATCGCGCTAAGTGCAGTGCGTCCCGGTGACCCATCCTGGAGGCCTGGTGATCCGAGTAAGTTACCCTTTCTCCCTTTTAATGTTTGCTTTTGTAGGCTCTCCTTAGTTGTAATCTTGTATTCCTAATTTCTTGTTTGGTTTCTAACTTGTTTTCTCCTTTGTTTGAGAGACTTTTGATGAGTGGCGGGATTTGATCCACGGGGTATGTGCGATTCCCGATGATCCCCATGGATAGGACCCATGCAGAGCTATGTCTCGTAGATTTGGGAGCCTTCGGATGGCTGGTAGGCATACCGACATCTTTGCTCCAGTCTGGCATGTGGCCAGGATGGTATCGACCCTTCGCACCGAGCTAGCGGGGTACAGGACGGCTGAGCATCTTATGAGGAGCCGTTCTCGTGGTGAGACTGCGGCTGCTCCTCGGGATCCTGAGCCCTCCGTACATTCAGAGCGCTGGCGTAGCCGGAGTCCTAGGCATGGGCGTGCACCTTCGGAGGGGTCGCGTAGGGATTGAGAGGCCACTTGGCTCTCGTAGATTTTGTTTTATATATTCTTTTGTATATCACGGGCTCTTTGAGTGTTTTGACCATGCTTAGTGCATGATGGCATTGTATATAAACATTGATCATTTATATATACGTATTTATTTTGGATCAAAATCTTGGCACTCATGGTTTCCTTTCTATTTCTAGTTTCCCTATGTATACTACGATGTATGTTTATATGCTTTTTAGAATGTATGCAATGGAGAACAAATGATGTAAATGTTTGTTTCCTTTTGTGTTTCATGATGCTGATATATGGTGATGTAGATATAATGTGATTTTGAATCTTAGCTTCTGTAAGCAATTTTGGATACCTCATGTTTGTTTTGCAAAGTGATGAATACAAACCAGTATGATGAATAGATAAACTTGCCCCACTCCTAACTCCACGCAACTAGTAAGATGCGAGGGCTCATCACCGAGAGCTAGAAAGGGCACAAGTTACGAGGTGTAGCTGAAATGATAGTGATGAAAGACAGACAAAGCTTTGGTGGAACCAAATTGGAAGCTACAAGCTTACTCTACCCGAGTGACTTCATAGTTTAGAATGCAACTTACTTTGTGGTTTATCTAGACTTAGATCCGTAGATGGCCACATAGTAGACAAAATCTGGGTTTTTAGGATTTTAACTCTCTTGGAATTTTGAACATCTGATTCATTTATTTTTGACTCAAAGTTTCAAAGTTTGAATTGTTTGTGTATGACCATTTGCATTTATTTGTCAAGAGGACCCCTACACTTTGCCCCATGCTACTAGTAAGAAGCATGGGTTTAACACCGTGGACAAAGCATAGGCGAGTAAGGGCATTTCCATCCTTTCCCAACCCTACGTCACTAGTAAGAGACACAAGCTCATCACCAAAGGTTGGTGGGGCAAGGAAATGTGTAAAATTAAAATTTTCTGTTTGATCAACGTTTGACTTGTTTGAGTAAAACGTCAGTATGTGCTTATTTCCAAAGAGATATACATATGGGATAGATGTGACACCATGAAGCTTCTAGAACAGACCATAGGCAAGACACCTGCCCTAAGAAGAAATCAAAGCGAGAATAAACTTGCAGATCTTGGTATGGTTACCGTTAAGACTTTGTCATATCTAGCTTTATTTGATAAAATGATTCGAGATAATTTGATGACATCATGAAAATGGAGAGGTATGATTAAAGAGTTTATGCCAACAACATCATGAGTTTGTAATGAATTTCTTTGAGAATAGATTCCTTGATCACCATTTATGTAAGAAACAAGTGGACAAAATGATCTTAATCTGTATGAAAATGCAATGTAGATAGTTATATAAGTAGTGCTAGCTGCTTATGCGTAGAACCGCTTGAGGTGTAGGGAATTGACTATTTCACCAAATTCTCTCACTTCTAGCGTACATAAGAGGTATGCACCATTTCCATAGTCCTTCATGACTCGGTATGGGCCCAACCATTTGGGCGGAATTTCCTTTCTTCCGGTCTTCTTGTCAATCCGCCTTCTAGCCTTAGAACTAGATCACCTTCGTATATGTCGCGTTCATAGACCTTCTTGTTGTACTGCCGGCACATCCGGTCAGCATAAACTCTATGTCACTGTTTAGCATCTAACCTAGTTTCATCTAGGCTTTCTAGTTGGGAAAGACGTGCTTCTCTATAAGCGTCTTCATCCAGAATCCCTTGTAATGAAATGCGGAGACTGGGTATTTCAACCTCGAGTGGGAGAAGCGCCTCTGCCCGAACACTAGTGAAAAAGGAGTTAGCTACCCGTTGGTGTTCTTATTGAGGTTCGGTGGGCCCACAAGGAGATATAACTTCAAATGCCAATCCTTGGGTTTCATAGGTCTTGTTTTTTGTTTAACTAGTTTTGCATCAAATTTAGTGATGAGGTTTTAAGGAGAATGGCTTTTAGTGTCTTCTTAATTAAATGCAAAAAGCTTTCTAATGTTCGGAGAGGATCGAGTGTGTATTTCTACTTCTTAAGGGTTAAAGGACCCTAATTTCAATATTTTTGGTTCAAGCCGATGTTGATTGTTTCTTCGATTAAAGAGGCATTACCTTCTTAAACTCGGGGTTGGAGGTAAATCCAAACCGCTGTATACGCTAGTTCCATTATGGGATTTCCATAGAAGAAGATGAATGTGGATTAAGGATAAATCTATCATATGATAGGAGAGATGTAGTGCCGCATAGGCATTTAAGTAATCCAAAGTGGCCATATCACTATCAACATGGTCTAGGATAGTAGATTCATTTTTGTTTAAAAGAGAATTGTCTTTATCAATGGTTCATCACGAAGGGATCTATGAAACGGGTATCCTCTAACTTATTGCTTGGAGTAAAACATGATGCGGAAGTTGCTATTGAATCAGCGAGAAGATTTTCTTCTTGGATTGTTTCAATTGATATGAAGTCAAATTCCTTGCTTAAATCTAATGCTGTAAATGCTCGGCTTTTCATATATCTCAGAGACTTGGTTTCTACTAATTGTGAGTCTCCTAATACTCTGATGTTATTAATACCGATCCTCTTGGCTAAAATGAGGCCAAGGAGGAGGGCTTCGTATTCAGCGCCGTTGTTTGTACATTCGAAATTGAGTTTGAAGGCGAATGGTAGGACCTTTCCTTCAGGGGAAGTAAAGATTACACCAGCCCCGCTCCATAACGGCATTTAGCTCCATAAAAATGGAGAGTCCAATATTTAGCTGGGAATATGGACGTTGGGATATTTGTTGTGTTTACGCATTCTACTTCCACCATACAGAGATCCTCCAAGTGGAAGAGAACCAACACCTAGGGAATTTCCCATGCCCACAGAATCAAATGGTAGAAACATTGGTAGATCCTGTTCTAGTAATTCAATGATTTTTGTAGTAGTTCCTAATGATACCATTTCTACAATGTTAGCCTCGCCTTTTGAGGTTGGGATTGTCTTGACTAGATTCATAGTCTCAAGATCCATTGTAGGTACCAACTTATCCTTTGGTTTTGCGTCAGTGGGTTTATTAAGTTGGTTTGTTGGAAGTTCAAATTCCGAGTGCACACCTGGTCTTTTCTTTAAGTCATCTAGGTGTATATCGAAAGGTTTTGGATCACCTTTGGCTACAAACACCTTTCCTAGATGCAAGAATCTTACTTCTTGGAATAACGTAGAAGGGATTGCCTTCATTTGGTGTATCCATGGTCGGTCGAGGATCATATTATAATTAGTTTCCCGATCTATAATATAAAACTCAGTCAGGATTGTTTTGGGTCCTAAGGTGACCGGTAGTATTATAGTTCCAATCGAAGTGGCTTTAAGGCTATCATAGCCTCTCAATGTATTTCGAGTGGTGGAACAGTTTGTTTCCCCATATCCTAATTTTTGAAGGAAAGAGAAGGGGACTATGTTAACTGCGGCCCCATCGTCAACCATTGCTCATTTTACGTAGTTATTATAAACCCATACTTGTAAGTGTAAGGCTGGATCACCTCGGTGTGCAATCTCAGCATCTATAGGCATTTTACTTATTTCGAATATGAATTCGACATCCTTGTCCGGCTGCCCTGGAGGTGGATATCAAAATCTACGTGGTTTACTTGTGTTTCAGGAGGTGGAGTGATGTTAATTAGATGACCTAAACCTAATGCTTCTAGAAGAGCAGCCCTGTGGGTAGGAGAATTCTTCAGTAAGTCCAAAAATGAAATGTGTGAGAAGGTTTTTGTTAGGTCACTAATTAAATCATAGGCACCCACGGGTTTTTCTACTATTTGTTGACTCTTATCTATTTCTGGCAGGTGACTTGGGCTTGGTTGAGAGAAATATTCTCGTGTTCTTGTTATAGCTTCGATAGGTAGTTCAGCGTCTAGTTCTACTAAACTGACTATCTTGGGTCTCGGCTGATTTCCTAATTGTGGCGCAACTGATGGATTTAGTGAAGTCAAGGCTTCATGATCATTGTTTCCCATCATTTCACCCTTGTTCATCCCAATTGGATTTAGTCTGTTATTATCATGATTTGGGAGTGGATCATTAAAGATCTTGAGGGGAGCATTACGAGGGGAAGCGCATTGCTGCGTGCGTGCTTGGTGGTGGTGACACGGGATCTGCCAAAAACAAATCTGTGAAGAACTGTCTTTGTTCTTCTGGAAAACGTTGCATGAATTTATTGTAGTCACAGCACGTTCTAGTATCATGACCTCGAATTTTGTGGAAACCACAATATGAATTGGGATTGTAATTCCTGGTTTGTTGGTTTGGTGTATATTGTGGCCTAAAACTCTGATCAAACTATTGCCTATTAGGATTAAAGTTTTGCATTTGTTGTTTCTGGATTTGATTTTGGTTTTGATAACCAAATGAGTTTTGGATTAGCCCTTGTATGGGATTTCTCCATTGTTGTTGTTGTTGTGGATGGTTAAAATCCATTGTATTGATCATCGGGGGTAAATTTGTTGTTTCGTTGGTTGTTTGTTTGTGATGAGTATTGACAACATTTACCTTCTTGGGCTGGTCGGTTACTCCATCTGTTGTTACACCCTGATTTTTGTTAAGGATTTTAGGTCCTTGGTTGACATTTGCGGTGGTGGGATAATTTGTAGTGTTCTGATTGGGGGTGATTAACCTCCCATTTGCTCCATATGTCTTACGACCACTATCAATTGTTGCTTGATCTATTTGAAGAGCACTCTCTAGTACTTCATCGTAAGTTCGTAATGGGAACTTCTGGACTTCTTCCTTCACTTCTCTGCTAAGCAAATGAAGGAATAAATCACATAGTTCCATTTGATCCATGTTTGGTGCACTTGCCGAGGAATAAAGGACTATACGCCACCTTTGGATGAAATGGGCGACAAATTCGTTGTGTTCTTGTTTGATGTGTAAGAACTCCCGATTCTGTCCTTAATAGTTTGTTCATGTCAAATGCCTTAATGAACTCTGATACGAGTTGTTTAAATGAATGGATGGAAGCCTCAGGTATTCTATAATACCAATCAAGAGCGATGCCTTCCAAAGTTTTGGGGAATATTTTAGCAACAACCCCATCCCAAGGGAGTAGTTCTCATATAGTTGTGGCGTAAGCCTTGATATGTGCGTTTGGATCTCCCTCACCTTTGAACTTGGGTAAATCAGGAAGAGGTCTTGGAAGCATGACGCTTCGTATGGTGAAGTCTAAGGGCTCTTTCAAATATTCTGAATAAGTCCCTATCGCATAGGTTTCGACCATTGATGGTGGTTCTTTGAGGGAGTGGTGGTGGGATGGGTTGTTGATATGGCGCAGCGTATGCATTGGTAGGGGCATAAGGAAACCCTGTGTTTGAGCAAGCATGCTGGGAGAGGAGAACATATCTCCTTGTGGTGATTTGGAGTACATGTTTAAGTATGACAGGGTATTGTCCAGGAATGGATTGTTTGATACTAGACCGGGAGGAATGGTGTTAGAGATGATGGGCCTAGTTGGCGTTTGTTGTGGATACTGAGGAGGCATGCCTAACGTGCCTATTCCTGTGAGGAGGTCTACTTGGCTAGGATGGTGTGGAGGATTGGAACTTCCTGTTTGCATGAATTGAGAATTTTGACTTGCTTGGGCAAGTTCTAACCCTCTCACTTTTTCTACTAACGTTGAAATGACTTCATTTGGTGAAGTCACGATATTTGCCTTGGTGGCGTTTGTTGTATACCATGGTTTTGTATAGGCATGTGATATCCTGCTATGAATTGATCGTTATCTTGCCAAGTTTCTCCGAGAGTATTTCCTATATGCAATGGTATAGAGGTATTTTCTTGAAAAGAGACCTCGGGTTGCGTTTGTAAACCTCCTATAGGTGGGTACATACCCCGAGAGCATTGTTCACTCCTAGGATAACGTATTGATTGTTCATCATCTAAGACTAGGTATGGGTCTGATTGTCTACTAATTTGTGGTCTAAGTAGCATCTGAGGAGATGATCCAGATTCTCCAGTGAACGTCATATTATTCGAGCCTGAAGGCTCTGTTTGTTGTTTTTGAGGGGGTTGATCTAACTCCTCAGTTTGAAAAGATGAATTATATCTGATTCTTGGAGTTTGTGTTGACAACTGATTAGTTGAGTAGTTGTCACCCCATACCGAGAGTGATGGTGATGATTACCTATTCTGTTGGGCGTAGTATGCCTCAAGACCCAAGAGGGGTCTACCATATGCATCGAATCCCGACATATTCGGGGGGTATATGAATACCCGCAGAATAATGGGAAGGAGTGAAGGTGGATGAGATAAGATGAAACTTCTCAAAGAGAAGGTGAAACAGTTGTTAGATTCACGTCGGGTTCACCAATTTTTATGCTGGAAAAGTGACAAAGCGTGGGAATCTACAGTAACTCTTCTGCGTACCCGACCTCCCGAGGTCGTGCCGAGACAGCCGGTGGGGATGGAATATGCGTGGGATGCAGACAAACTAGTTAGGCAATCTAATGTCTTCAATACGCACTAGTGGAATTTGTGAATCTAAGGCAAAGAAGGCCCTTCTAACTCGGCGGTGTGATAGATCGATCAGCGAGGATGACTGCTCGAAGGCTCCAATCAATATCGAGCTCTGGCGTGATTCGATCTATGGGTTGTGGAATACGTGGAAAATGACCTGGGATAGTTTCGTGTATGTCTCCAGATAAGGTCATATGGTGGGTAATGAATACAATCGACTCTACGGACGATTCTCTGGCCTAGTCCAGAATTCTCTAGCTTTGTTAGCCGCTATATCTAGTAAGGATAACTGTTCGACGATGGTGGGTGGAAGTGGGGTAGATCTGAATACTAATATGCGTAGGTCAGTGTCTATATCTGATTGACTTATGGATTCGTTAGGTTGGGATTTGTGGATCACAACCGTAGACTCTTGGTTGTTGCGGTCCTACTATGGTCATGTACGAAATCAAGTCCTAATCCCTAGTATCCAATAATCATATGCTTTCTCAGCTTCTATATTTAAGATTAATAACTGCGTGATCTTCTTAGAGTACCTCACAGGCGTTCTTGCAACCTGGATTCTTAGGCTGGTATCTATATCTAGAAGAGTGTCTCCTGCATCTGGCTATGGGACCAAAGGATCACAACCAAAGGTTTGTTCTCTTTTGAACCCTTCTACAGTCATGTGTATGTTTGCCTAGGGTAATCTGTAGTTCGGTTGATTTGACCAAAACGTGTGTGCTTGGTCATCTTCTATATTTAATCCCCTCAACTGAGAGCTGATCTGTCGTAAATCTGTTGTTGTTTGGAAGATTTGTATTCTAAGGTTCTGGTCTATGTCAACTATTGCCATGACAAGATTGGGTTGAGGCACAATTGGCTCAAATATGTATTCCCTAGGCTCCCTGGGTCCCGTGATTGTCATACAAAACAATAATGTAAATCTAACTGCAACAAAGTAAATTTTAACTACGTGGAATAAACCTAGAACATATATATAATTTCTATTTTTGTATTTTCTGAGAAACTTTTAAGAATTTAAGAAAGCAGCTATTTAAACGTATCTAGAATTTGACAACTAAGATAAAACTTTAAAACAAACAAAATAACCGAGTGTAGTTATTTTTCTATGTAATTTGTAGATCTATTCTAAATAATGAAATAACTTGCTTAATCTATTTGCTAGACTCTCGATCCTACCTCAGAAGTGAGGAATGAATCATAGTTTCTCAGAAACTATCAATCCCCACATAGCTTCCCTGGCAATATCGAAAGTAAACTTAACTGAAAAGAAGTGATTATCTACTCTATTTGATATATTTCTAACTTTAGAACTTTGAAAGCTAGAACCTGGATTCTGCAGAACAGTGGCGAATCCAATGGTGTGTATGATCTTGTCCCCTCAGTGTGATCTCCTCGTTCCTTCGTATTCACGTGAATCCAGAAAAGCGTGTAATGCTAGCATCAACAGAAGTAGATTTTGGGACAAAGGTAGCTCAGAATGTAGACTGAATATAATGCGAGTAGGAGAGGGATAGCGCAAGAGTATAGAGCTTGGCTTATGCAATTCCTAGCGGGATTTATTACGAGTCATGCAACATAAAGTGTCCAAAACCTGAAACTATCTGTTTTGAGGAGAAAAACCTACAACTTTAATGGCTTCCTAAGCTATTTTACTCCAATGGATTGGGTGAAATAACAGTACTGCCTACACAAGATGGGTATGTGGCTTACCAACAGCTGAACAATGCTAACTAAACATGCAAAGGATTGAAACTATGGCTTCTAAGCAAAATAATAAACTGAACTATTGAAAATGAGAGTATGAGAAGTGAATGAGGGGCAGACCATTTGTTTGAGCACAAAGCCATTTATTTATAGCTTTTCATTCACCCAAAGATCAAAACCAAACTGAACTCTAAAACTATAAACAATGGCCAAACACTATTCCAGGGGACCAAAAACATAAATGCAAGCCTAAGTCGGCAAAAAAAGCTGGTGAATCGTTGATTTTTACGTGAGTCGCGTTAAAAACGCTTTCTGGAAAATGCGTAAAGGACCGCCGCCTCAGCAAGCAGGCGGTGATTACAGGACCCCTAACACGATCGGGGCGGTAGTCACGAGACCGCCGCCCATGCAGGGCGGCGGTTTCGTCACTGAAGAGAAAAAGGCCAAGAAAAGAGGGGAAAAGGGAAAAACAAAGGATGCAGGGACTAAGCGGGGCATGCGGGATGTTAACGCATACTTGGAGATCTTTTCTGAATTCCGAACACCTTGCGAGGAGACCTGTATCATCATTGGAGCACTTGTCACGTTGTTCGGTAGTACAAGTACCTTACAATTTTTGAGTACGCATACGGTAGCCTTATTTGTGGATAAGTTGGGACAACCTTGAGTACCACTATGTTAGCGGTACCCTTAGCTTTTGAATAATTGGTTTGTGGTTTGGAAGAAGAAGAGGTATCATTTGACTTGAATGCCGAATTCTTATTGCGTAATTGGATTTTCTTCTCTTCGATGGCACACATCTCTAACTTTCATGCCATAGTGAATGCTTTATCGAATGTTCGGAAGGTTTGGACTGTAAGGTTTGTGAGATATGTCTAGCACAAACCCATGTGAAGATCTCAATGATTTCTATTTGTGGTAGTTGGAAGATGATTTGGTTGATCAAGCTACGCTAATGAAAGCGACAAAATCTATGATAGATTCATCCTCATCCGACACATGGAGTATAGGTCGGAGTCATGGTAACCTTCTTAACAATATTGATAGAGAAATTATCCAAGAAGGCTTGGGCTACTTGATTGAATGAGAATATGAAGTGTTTAGGTAACCCGCTATAACAATCTAATGCAGGTCAAGTTAGAGACATGGGAAAGGTTCTCAAGAGCAAAGCATCATCGTGAGTGATCAGATAACACCTGTGTTTGAACGACCACAAATGCTGCTACGGGTCTTCTTTGCTATTGAAATGATTGAATTTAGGCATTTCCTAATGCACATGGTATGGGCGGATAGGAATGGATGGGTGGATGGGCTCATTGCAAATATCGTCATAGGTGAGAGTGTTGTGGGAGCTGGAAACCAATGCCTCTAATGTCTGCATCTTTTCCAACATCAATTTGATTAGGTCATTGGTAGGTTGCGATGATTGGGTGCTTCTGTAGCATGAGAGGGTTGGTTTTGGGCATATAATGAGGGTGGCACTCTAGTGTATGGTACTGCCATGTAGGTTGATTGGGAAGAAGGTAGTGAAACAGGAGGTACATACCCTAAGTGAATAATGGAGGAAACAAGAGGTGGCTGATAGTATGTATATGGAGGTGGAAGGGTCGTGGTAACCCCTACTGGAAATAAGGGCTAATGATTGTGGAATGGAAAGGACCACGTTGTAAAAGGGGTAGGGGTCATCGACACGGGAGGTGGTAGTGTAGCTACAGGTATGTGTGAGAAATTAGGGGCAGATGAGGTTGCATTTTGGATATTTTTGAGGGAATGGTGGATGTGGTGGGTGCTATAGAGGTGAAAAATGTGGCAGTCATAGCGGGTATAGGACCTAGCTATGAAACGACTGGGGGTAAGGTAGATGTGGGTAGCACAGAGCTAGATGGAGCCGATGCAAGAGTGGGAGCGAGATTTAGGGGGATAGATACAGGCATGTTGTATATCAATTGACCCGAGGCATCTTGAGTGGACCAAAGTGGGAAAGGTAAAACTGCAAGGCGACGGGGTTTTTGTTAAGGAGTTGTGAGAACTCCTCATCTCTAGTAGAAATAGTGATAGGTTGGATGGGCTCCATGGCTGGTGATAAAATGGAAGGTGGTGAGGGACTAGGTGGGAGTGGTTGACAACTGGCATGAAACACAAGTGCACTTGCTTGTCTTTAGGTCAGCACCATGTGAACCAGTACTGATCAGGTAGGGTTGCTTCTCTATAAATGACATAGAAAACAATAGGAACAGGTGAATCTAATGGTAAAAAGTGGATTAAGTACCAAATGGTGGTTGGAAAGTGAAACAAGATAACCAATTCCGGTTAAGGCAAATTGATGCCGACCCTGTATTAACTAGCGTCGTTTTCCGGTCCTTTGTAGAAAATGGTCAGTGAGTGAAAAACTAGGTAGAAGGTCAAATCGGCGGTATGCCAAATCGATGGTGTGTTTACAACATCAATGAGAATGATAGGTGTGAGTGGATTTGTGAAAAGTGGAAGAAAATGAATAAAATGCCCTTTTGGGTAGGTTAACAAAAGGACTTGGAACCGGCGTCGGTTGGGTATAACCAACAACGGTCGAGAGGATAACCGATGACAGTTCTTATGAAATTGAAATAGTGATGAAAGAAAAGTGGTTGTAAATTAAAATCTGATGTAGAATCGGACCTGCATTCGAGAATGATGATGTTATGGCCTAAGAACACTCGGTGCAGCTGGAATACACCAGATGTGATGAGGAGCGTGCAAGGATGAACAGTAAAAATGAAGAACGTGATCTCTCACCTTAAAACGTAAGCAATAGCGAAACACTAAGAAAAATGTGATCCTGGGAGTGCCTTTTCTATTATGTTTTTTTAGCTTATGCTATTTAAGGAGTGACACATGAATTGTGAAATAGAGTTTTTGGTGAGGATGGCTTCATATGAAAAAGGAGATCTGAAAGGTTAGGTTTCAAGTATGTTATGGTGGGGCGGGCTTCGCTCTAAAGTATGACTCGACAGAGCAGCGAGCTAGGTGCCCACTGTGCCAAAATCGTGTGATCACCTATAACTTCTTCTAGGTAATATGTTGTTTAAGAATGTGTGTATTTTCAAATTTTGTGAGGTTTGGTGAGACTCGAGAGAGAGAGAAAGAGAAAGAAAGTGCTTTTATGGTTCGTTTTGTCAACCATCACCTGGTCATGACTTCAAACGTATAGGATGCCCTCAATTAATGTGAGATAATGCAATAAATCAGAATGCAATGCACTTATTTTTAAGCCCAAATCAAAGTGTGAAGTTGGATGACACAATAAGATGAAAAGGAAGAGGGATTATCTTTCACTACTGATGCGAGAAAACATGAAGAAATGGTTCTTTTAATTACACCAAAAGAAAAGTTTCCTTTAGAGCAAATAGAAAGAAAAGGTGGGTTAACAAGGAAGAAAATTAATGTGTATGCTTTTCAGAAGGGAAACAAACACAATTTTTTCCTAGGAATGAATGAAATTCAAGGAACCCTGGATGGGTCCCACCGGGCGTGCCAAAATGTTTCACTTGATTCTAGATCGTTTCTTTGAAGTATTGATGAAACAAATAGGGTAACGAGTGTAGGAGGAATACCTGTTCAAGTGCTAGTTAATGGGTTGTTGCGTGCATATGACTTTTGAATCCACAACTGATTGTGAGAGCTTCCTTTTGGCTAGGAGGAACTACCTATAATACAAAGCAAGACCACTAGAAAAATTTAAACAATATATGCAGTGAACTACCTAGCGTATGCTAGATCCGGGAAGTGTGATACTTCCTAGATGGCTATCAATCCATTGTTTTAAACAATTTAATGCGGTAAATAAAGTAAATCCTATTTTAGTTCAAAATTATTTAGGTATCTCACTTAAAAAACAATAAGAAAGATCAAATCTAACATGCTAGGTTAGAATAGGATCTGATGGTCACATAACTAGTTCTGGGTCTCTACAGCGATAGAGGTCTCACGTAGATCACAGATGAATGAGGGTGAAAGGGGATTAGGTGGATAGGTCCTTTGTTTTGGGATGTATGGGAAAATATAGTAACCAATTTTGGTTAAGGGTGACCCGGCGGCGGATGGGTGTAACCGGTGCAGTTATTGTGGAGTTTTGGGAATGCCACAGAATGAGATTTAGGTCTTCTTTGTGATTACAAAATGGACTTTGGTTGGTCGAGATGAGGTATTATGTGATTTAGGTAGGATTTGGTGGGGTTTTAATGGGTATATGGAAGGGTGAGTGTTGGGGGAGGTCAATGGGTGGCTAGGTAAACAATAGGTGATAATATAATGATGAAATGGAATAAACTAGAGAAGCATAATGTCTACTTACTTGGATTCTGGTCTTGGATGCTTGTGAGTCGAGTGGAGGTGTTGATGAGAGGTTTTGAAGGCTACAAGTGATCACCAACTGAAGGAAAGCTTCTGTATGGGCTGCATGTACATTCCTCTTTGCTTGGTTAGATTAGATCATTATTGGGATGGCTATGTAGGAAAAGATGCTTGATCTCTTTCCTTGCATGCGTGTTCTCGCTGGAATTCGCTAAGGTTCGCCAACTTTTTCAATCATTTTCCAACCTTTTTCCAACCTTGAGAATTATCTTTTTTGGGGTTAAAAGGGTAATCGACGGTGGTTCCATCTTAGCGGCGACGATTAGGGTAATCGGCGTCGATTAAGGTGGGATTTCCTAGGTTTACTAAAACTAGGAAAATCCTCTTGATTTCCTCAAGTCTCGTGCCATTAACCTATGGATTAGACTAGGAGCTTCTTGTAAGCATGTATGAATGTGGTTAGAGGGAATGTAGGCATTGATTTTTAGGGTTTAGGTAAGTCTTAGTTAGTTATGATGATTTACTAAGAATAGGTTTTTAGGGTGAGTTAGCTTGGTGAGGTGTCTAAGTGAAGTGTATATGTGGATATTATTTAAATTAAGATATTTAAATAATAAATATGGTGAGGATAATGATTAAATTTATATTATTGGGGTGAAGGGGACCATGGCTAGGTGAATGTGATGAAGGGTGCTTATTTTTCGAGGGACCAAAGGGGAGTGTGACCTAATTTTAGTGTCTACACATGTAGTAGGTTTACGGGTGGCTAGATGACCACTACACATGCAAATGGTTGTGGCCTTACATTTGCCCAAGTTGCAGCACATGTACCTCCATATGCTCATGGATAGGGTCCCATACTATAGGTACCAGTGGTAGGATAGAGTCCTATTGTACAGGAGGAGGATAGGTGAGACTGGACCGGAGGATATGGGGTGGGGTGATGTGTAGTCACTTGAGATGTTTTGGATTTTTGATATATATACCAGCATGCATGCTAAAGATAGTGAGGCTGTATATGAGAGTTTTGTGATTTTGATTTTTATACCGGCCTATGTGCCGAAGATAGTGAGGATGTATCTGAGTGATTTGATATACTTGTATGTATTTGTATCTATGTATATGTGTATTGATACAAAAAAATTTCCTAGTTATAGAGATGATGATATTTATTGCATGAATGATGTACCTATGTTTTTAATTTCCATTGTTATTGTGTATTGATGGAAACTAGGTGAATTAGGCATGATTGAGTCAAGGTCATGTAGGCATGATTGAGTTTAGGTCATTTAGGCATGGTTGAGTTAGGTATAGACATGGTGGAGTCATGTATAGTACGCGATAGAGTCTAGGTGAGTTAGGCATGATGGGGTCTAGGTAATTTAGTTAGTCGAGGTCATGTAGGCATGATGGAGTTAGGTATATGCATGGTTTGATTATATGTATGGTTTTGATTTAATTTCCAAGTTATTGGTAGTATGGAAAATAAATTATGATGTATATGTATGTCATGGTGTAAATTTGTGAAATACTTGATATCATGGATATGTGAAATGATTGATTTGGATGTTTTGATGATATGATAGGTATGTATGTTTTTATGATTTGTTTAATTTCCAAATGTTTGTGAAAAATGGAAACTAAGTAAGGTAGAATGTTAATATAAAAATGAGGGGAAATTGGTTAGGGTAAAGAGTGGTGAGCTAACCTCCAAGGGCCTCATGCCCTCAAAGTGTTACCTACATAGCCCCGACAAAAAGGGGCCTCAAGCTAATGTAGTTCTCCTATAAGATAGAGAAGGATATGATGAGGATAGATGAATGGGTCGAGTAGGTTTTAGGCATGTTTTGAGTCTAGGTCATTTAGGCATCGTTGAGTTTAGGTGATTTTAGGCATGGTTGAGTTTAGGTTAGTTAGGCATGGTGATGTTGGTGAAAGAGGAATTCTTAAAATGTAGGTGTTGATGGTCTAGTCCTATATAGGAGAATCAAAAAGTAATGAAGAAGGTGAAGGGTAAGAGGTGACCAAAAGAGCTGCCTAATTGGTAAGAACCATAACAAGTCTACCATACCAAAGGTGGGCTTATGAATGTAAGACCCTAAAGGCGTTGCCTAATTGACTATTTGAAGGGTGAAGAAAGTCACATGATCATGAAATGTCATATTTACGGCACGTCCCTTGAGCGGGAAGAAAATTAGGGTGAAAAAGGTGATGAGGTGAAAGCAAGTTGGTTTTAGCGTAACCTAGTGTGAGACAACATGCCTATTTGGAAAGAGACCCAAGATCAAAATAGGCAAGTCCATGACGAAAAATGTTAATCTTTTCCTTTTCTTGTTTTTTTTTTTGTTTTGTTTTGATAGACTGATCAATGTGGGAATTCTATGTGGGATGAGTAGATTTTATCCTTGAGGTCTTCGTGAAGCTGATTGATGCGGGAAGCTTCTGAATATTTGATTTTATTGTTTGCAAGAATAGTCTTCTTATTATGATAGACTATGTACAATATGGTTATCTTGGTATAAATGTCCTCTGAGGGAGCAGTCTATTCATATCAGCAAGATAGAAAGCATAGATGTCCTTTTTGAGGGATTCATATTTTTTCTAGAAGTTTGACTCAAGGATTTGAATCCATTTTTACTTTTGAAATTGTTTTCTTTGGACTTTTAGGTCATGGACAAGGCTATAGAGATTGATAGGCTATTGTGTTACTGAGACAAGACCATAACACATTGAGGATAACTATGAAAGAGAGGGTTTAAGTGATGAAAAATATGGGATTCCATATTGAAAAAGATAAAATGTATCCATGAGAATCATGCCACGAGTAGAGCCATGGTACTCATATTGAAGATAAGGCGTAAAAGGTGACAGGTAATCACATGATTCTTGTTTAGTCATTGATCCTTAAAATAGGTAAATGGAAGGTGAATGATGCTCAAGGAAGAGCATTTAATAAACAAAAGATGATATAGGACTTGATTTGACAATAGAATGGTTGAAGATGCAAGGCATTGAGGGGATCAGGTTTGGGTTTACCTTCGAGTGAAGACAAACGATAAACACCGATCCGTACGTATGAGTAACGATACAAGGTCCAAGACAATTAGGAGAAAATTTTCCCCGTTTAATTTTCTCCTCTTTTGTTACATGTTGATTTTCCTTTAGGACGAGGTCGCTGACCTGGAAGTTTCATTCATGGAAATGTTTGTCGTAGGCATGTTTGATACATTTTTGATATATTTGGAGGTGATCGAGAGAATTTAGGTGATGTTTGTCTAATAACTCGAGTTGTGTCAAATGGTCTTAGCAAAAGTCATCATCATTGAACATTTCTTTAAGTGAGATACAAAGAGATGGAATTTAGACTTTAAGAGGTAGAACAACCTTTGTATCGTAGACCGAGAGAAAGGGGTAGTAGCGGTTGAAGTATGAATACTAGTGCGATAAGCCCATAAGGAAAAAGGAATGTGTGTATGTCAATCCTTTCCAATATCATCAAAAAAATTCATAAGAATTTTGTTTAAGGTTTTGTTGGTTGATTCAGCTTGGCAATTTGTTTGAGGGTAGTAAGGTGAAGAAAAATGAGTTGAATGCTGAAGGCATCACACAATTTCCTTAGGGTTTTGTTTTTGAACTATTTTCCGTTATCAGTGATGAGATGATGAGGAACACCAAAGTGACAAATGAAGTGATGGTTGACAAATTCACATATTTTCTCATCTTTTATAGAAATAAGAGGTATGGATTCCACCCATTTAGTATAATATTCTCAGAAGCGGATGTAGACACCCCAAAATTACACTTCTGTTTCCACTTGTTCCCAATATTATTCTAGTATACCCTGTTATTCACCCATTTGCAATTAATTGATTAAATTAATTAATTAATACATATTGTACCCCTTTGGATTAATTAAATTAATCCCATGTACCTTTTTGTACCCTTTGGCTAAATTAATTATTATTTATTAATTAAATAATTAATTAATTAAGTGTGTGCACATCCTAGTCATTTGTCACTTGTTCAAACTCCACTTAGACTCCACTTGGAATCCCTATCCTTACCCTAGTTAACTACACTTCTATAATCCTAGAAAGGTGGGGGCAATTAAATTACACGTACAACCACCTTTCCGGATGCAAGATTTTTGCAATTAATTCATTTACTTCCCAAAAATTTTGCAACTACCCACAATGCTATTTTTAGCATACTCATTTATCTCGTGTGTAACCGATTTCAACTACCTTTTGCTTCTATAAATTACTGAGCTTACCTTCCTTTCAAATCCTCTTGAATTTGAAGCACAAAAACTCTATTGAACTATGTCTATAGAATTTTCCTTCAAATCTTGGAGAGCACTCAAGAGCACCCACAAATCATCTCCGCATTCGCCGCAAGGTCTCTGACCCTCTTATTGAGGTTTGCGCATTGGAGAAAGTACAACGTAGGTTTGCATTTTCAATTTTTCATATTTCATTACTCGTAGTTTTTCAATGCATACATTTGGCACACCCAATGGGACTCGCACCCTCCTCTTTCATTTTTGTTTCATTTTGTTTATCTAACTTTGTTTTGGAGTGATTCTGTTGTTGTGCAGATTTGGACTTGTGTAGGTTTGGAACCAACAACATAATTGTACCAACTCATATACAAAAAAACAACATCTTTATTATTGTTGGTTTCATATGTTCTTTTTACAAAATTTTTAGGTCTAATATTGTTTACAGATTTGTAGGTTTTGTTCTACAATTTACAAGATTTGTTTTCTTTCCATTCCATTTCATTTTCCTATTGGACTACCTGCACAGACAACAAAACAATATAATTCAATTTATATATATTTCTTAAAAACCCCATTTTTGTTAGCTTTTAACTATTTATAACTTTGATTTTAGTTTAAAAATACAAAAACAAATAAAATTGAAAGAAACATAATCAACTTTTAAAAATAAAAACCCAAAATCTAGATCTAACCTACCCCCTCCCTACCCGGCTCGGCCACTGGTCGAGCCACTCCTCCCAACCTACCCATTCCCCGTTTCCCAAAACCCTAAGCCCTTGGCTTGTTCAACCCTAACCCCAAGCCCCAAGCCCTAACCACCCCACTACCCCGTCCTCATTGTATTCACTCCCAAATCCCTTGCCTATAACTCCCTCCGCTTGTTAAGTCCTCCCCGTCCACCTCGCCAAGCCCCGACTCATGTGGATCCCAACTCCCAAGTTACCCCGACCAATTTGGCCCTCTACGCTTCCGTTCCCCATACCTGACCTAGCTCAACCCTACCTTGTCCCTCTCCCATGACCCACAACCCTACAAGCCCCCTCCTTGGCGAGCCCTATCTCACCCCATCTCACCCCTTATCGCAACATCCCCATCTAGATCCCTCCCTCGCCTACCGACCACGACTCTAATCTCCTGCCTACGCCCCGCCCAGCCAATGCGGCCCCCATCCCCCCGCCCGAGCTCGCCAACAACTTGCCCTTCATAGTGAGCCATCCCATTTTGACTGCATAGACACACATCTAATTAGTTAGTTGTTTTTTCTTTTATTTTATATACTTATAGTTTTTCATTTTAGGGTTTGTTTTTATTTCATTTCTTTAATTTATTAAATTTTATTTATAATTTCTTGTTTGGCACATAGGTTAGCAACTTAGTGTTATTATTATTTCAGGCATGTAATACTTTCTTATTTGTCATTTTAGTTAGACTTTTCTTCGTTTCTTTCCTTATGTCTATTAGACTAACTATGCAAGTTGACAATTTAGTGTTATTGAGATTTTAGTTCAATTTTTGTCACATTTTAATCACTTGTGCCCACTTTTCATTGTTTTTTTATCAACTCACCCTTTATAACGTGTTTTTCATGCTTCTAAATTTTCATTTTATGTTATTTTTTTGCCACTAATGCAAACCACTCATGCGTATGCTCTTCCCTTACACTTTTTCAAGTGATATTGGGAATTAGAAATGTGATTGTTTCTCATTTTTGTTTTTGGGGAATTAACGTTTCACTTAACCAAAGATAACCCACATGTATGCTCTTTCCTCGTGCTTTTAAGTGATCTTGGAAATCAAAAACATGGGTTCTCTTTTGCCATCTTGTTCATTTGTTTTTATTTTTACCTCATTCCGGAAAAATTTCTAATCATTGTTTAGGACCTACTCTCACACAAGGTGGATAAAACATTGAAAACTACTAACTGCAGGTTGCCAAAGGATTTCAACCAAACCAAACCCAAATCAAAAGATACAAAAACACCACATTCAAAACACTTGATTTGTAGGCTCGGTTAAGAGCCACAGATAGACCACTTAACTAGAAAATAACCCCTTGGTATAAGCATTAAGCGACAAAAATGGGGTGGTTATAGGAACCCCAAAGTAGTCCACACCTTGAGGAAACTAGGGGATGAAACGAGAACCTTTTTATCCTACCTGACTAGAAAATCCTTTATGAGTTAGAGTCACAGATATCCTTAGTGGTGACCTCAGTGTGATTCATTCTAAGCAAGGTATTTGCTCAGGGTTTCAAAGGGGTTAATTAAATCCATTAACTAGCAATAGCGTCGCACTCACTCAGATATTTCACTAACACCTAGTTGAGAGAGCCACCTAGGAAGCCACACACTTTCCAAGCCAATCTAAGGTAGAGGCCACAAACAAACATTCAAACAAAAAATTCTTTTTCAATTTTCTTCTTTTGTTTTTCTTTATTTTTGTAGTAGTGTTCCACACTCACTTTTTCCCAAATACTCCTTGTTTGGGATCCATCTTTCACTTTTCTTATCTTTTCATATTTTTTCCAAACTATCCTTGTTTGGATTCTACTTTCATCCTCATTTCATCTGTTCTCATCTTCTTTTCTTCTCGTCATCATTCATTCACTAACCTTCATTTTACTCTCAATTTCCCCCTTTTGGAAATTTCATCTCTTTTTCATTATTTCAATTTTATCTTATATTCATCCTCACTGTATTCTCCATTTGAACTTCTTTCACTCATTTGGAGTTTTTATTCACTTATTTGATTCTTCCCCTTTCATGATTATCAAATCCTTATATATTTCATATTCACCTCCTTGAGTTCATCTCCCATTTCATTCAACACTTAAACATTTGGATTACATTTCCTAAAGTTTAAGTTCTCATCCTCTTTTCGACATCAAGTCTTGAGTTGCAGATATCCACATCCTCACTCAAGCACTTTCATCTTACAACTCGCATCTTAGTGGTGTTGTGTTTCACTTTGCCACAACTTATTTCATCACATTTCATCTTCATTCTCCTCTTATGACCTTTAGTTTGACAACATCATTGTTAAACTGAATACGTTTTCTTTCTTCACGTCTCTAACTTGACAACATATTTGTTGCATTCTAGACACTTCATCATATCTTCTTTTCAACGCTTACACTATCAGTATTTGAGTCTTATCTCTTCATTAGCCTCTTCCTTCTTAACTAATTCTTGTTAAGGGTTGAGCACATCGCATACATTCGAATCCTTTTTTCATACCCTCTTCCCATTTAGCATTCATTTTTGCTAGGTGGTAGAGTGCATTTTGCAATCAATCTATCCTCGCTTCTTCACTCTAGCATTCACATTGTTAGAGGTTGAACACATTCAGACTTTTGTCACTATAACCCTCCTCCATTCTAGCATTCACTTTTTTAGAGGATGAGAACCTTCATCACATCACACCACTCTTCCATCTTGGCATTCACTTTGTCAAGGGTCGAGTTTATCAAACACTTTCGCATGCTTCCATCTTGACATTCACTTTGTTAAGGGTTACGTCACTCATATCTTATAAATCGCTTGCCCATATTAACAAGTTATTATCAAACTTAATCACACACTGTCATCACCAATCGACACTATGATAATTCTCCACCGGGAACTCCTCATGTTAAGATTATTTACTAATGCACAACTTTTAGTTTAGTGGTAGTAATATGGAAAAACAATAACATACATAACACAAGAATAACATATACTATGATACAATGGAATGATAAAAATCTTAAATATAAGTGTAAATTATATTATCAACATGAAATTGTTACAAAATCACCCATGAAGTACTTCAAGAGTTACCAACTCCACTTTCCTTCCAACAATAACTATAGGAGAAACTTCACAATTACACCTCTTAATGTCTTCTTTAACACACCTTCTAAATGATGGCTTCCTTCACACACTTTCTCATACAATATTTTCCACTACTTCCTTCTATGCTAAATGAGGGGGTGTCCTCTTTATTTATAGAAATTTCAAGCTTATCCACCCTGTCTCTAAGATAGGATAATAAATCTACTCTGACGAATCATATTCCATACCTTAACTCTTATATTTACATGTAGGCTTATCTTTTAAGATAAGATAAACCTTATCATTTCACATGGGTTCCACCTTTTTAGAATTTTTACAAATAAAATACACAAAATATTTATGACATCACTCATTTTCCTTATTACAAATATAATATTTCTAATTCCTAATCATGTAGACCCTACTTCTCTACTTACCCTAACTTTGACATTTTAACATTACCGAACCGCTTACGAAAAATATTTACTTTTACCATAGCCATCCTATTGTACTTTGAGTGTTACCTTTGTCTTTGTACATTATTGACATCATCGTACTAGTAACACCGTTATCTTCTATTAGATGCCACTACTAATTATACTTAACAACATCCTATTCCTAATACATACAATAATGAAATAGAAATTACAGAGAAAAATTTTAGTGTCGACATCTTCCCCCTCCCTAGCTTCTACTCCGTCCTAAGAGTAGACTATTCTAGTGCGTGGAAAATATTTAACTTGTCATGGTTGACCCATTTCTGAATGGGAGTACCATCTAATTAATCCAGTCAATATTTAACATTTTCATGCATAGATACTATTCTGTAGGGCCCCATCCATTTGGGAAGAAGTTTTCTATGCCTCCTCTTTTTGTATCGAGAATCATATACTAGGACCAAGTCATTCACCTAAAATGGAGACCAGAGGATCTTTTGATCAAAGTACTCATTTTGCTTCATTTTCTTCTTATATCTTGTATCCTTCACTATTTCCCTCATTTCCTCTAGCAAATGAAGATGTACCAACCTTTCCTTTACCGAATCACTTTCATCCATCCTTTCATTTTTCATAATTCT
The DNA here is from genome assembly GCA_018340775.1 of Taxus wallichiana var. yunnanensis. Classification (NCBI taxonomy): domain Eukaryota; kingdom Viridiplantae; phylum Streptophyta; class Pinopsida; order Cupressales; family Taxaceae; genus Taxus; species Taxus wallichiana. Next base: position 191,621,861 of record CM031235.1, read on the forward strand.
CACAGTGGGAATATCAAACTCAATAGGAAGAACTGGATCAATGTCATAAGCCAACTGAAATGGGGAGTATCTTGTTGCTGACTTTGATGTTGCCCTATATGCCCACAATGCTGCATGAATCATTTTATCCCACTTATGTACCTGTAAAGCTACATCTTTTGCTAGAATTTGACACAATACATAATTTTTGCTCCTTTGTCCATTTGTTCTTGGCTTGTAAGTTGTTGCCTTACTATGCTTAATAGAAAATTTGTTTACTAGTGCCTCTACCACCTCATTAATGAAGTGGCTTCCTTGATATGTTAAAATTTCTAATGGAAAACCAAATCTGGTGACAACACGTTCATACATACATGAACCTTGCCACTTCATCCATAGAATCTATTTTCAAGGGCTTAGCTTCAACCCACTTGGTTAAATAATATGTGGTAACTACAATATACTTATTTTGGCAGGGGGTAGTTGGAAGTGGACCTATAATATCTATTCCCAACTTTTCAAAGGGATCAAGTGGAAGATTAGGGAATAATGGAGCTGATGAAGTCTTACGGTTCCCATGTGTTTGACAAATATCATATGTCTTATAATAATTATAACAATATCTAAAAAGAGTGGGCCAATGATAACCTCGCATCCAAGATCCTTCTTGCTATAAATTGTCTAGAGAATTTTCCTCCGCATGTACCATTGTGGAATTATTCCATTAGCTCCTTCCCTTGATCACGTCCATCTGCCCTCTTATACTATCCATTAGGCCCTATCCGAAATAATACTCCATGCATAATAGAGTATGGAGAATTGGCTTTAGTAATCTTCCTCTTAGTCTTTGCATTGGAACCATCAAGAAACTTGAAATGATTTAGATAATTCAAAATATCTATGTATTCACTACGTATTGTGTCAAGGATAACAATGTTGCATTCGGGAAATCATCATCATCACAAGATGAACCTAAACCATCATAGGCTTGAGAGAGTGCATTTGCATTGACATGCTTCTTACCTGGCATATATATAATATCAAATTCAAATTCTTGTAGAAAAATTATCCATCTTGTTATCCTTCCTAATGGGTTAGGATTATTTACAATATATTTTAGAGCCTAATGATTTGTTACAACTATAAATTTCTTCCCTAGAAAATAATTACTAAATGTTTTTACAGAAAAAATGATAGCTAGAGCCTCTTTTTTTAGTTATAGATATTTTACCTCAAAGCACTGCTTATTTGTCTTCTCCCAAAGTAAACTGGATGATCATTCCCATTTTCATCCTTTTGGCTTAGAGTACTTCCTAGTGTTGTATCTGAAGCATCAATATACATAATGAATGTCTTGCTCCAGTTTGGATTCTTTAAAACAAGCAAAGACACCAAATATTCCTTTAGTTGTTTAAAAGCTTCATGTGCCTTCTTTCTTGGTTCATAAGTAACATCCTTCTTCAAGAACTAGGTTAGTGGTTGTGAAATCTTTGAGAAATTATTGATGAACATTCTATAGTAACCCACATGGCCTAAAAATGATCTCAAATTACTTCTATTCATAGGAAATGGTAACTCTTTGATTTCTGAAACTTTATCAGGATCGGTACCAATACCATCTCTAAATACAACATGCCCTAACAAGACACCTTTAAAACATCTAAAAATACACTTTGTAGGGTTTATTGAGGCTTGTGCTTCATCTACCATTTGAAATTGCACCTCCATCTAGTGTAGGTGGTCCATTTTACTCCCTAGGAATACTCGATGAAGCTTCCAATGTAGGGTTAAAATATCATATTCATTAGGCATTGGAATGTTTTGGAGCATTACACAACCAAAATGGCATAACTCTATAAGAAAACATTCCCCAAGGAATGGTGAACGTAGTATTCAGCTGATATTTCTTCGCTATACAAATTTATTTTTATCTCCGCTATAGCCATATGCAAAACTATAACACTCCTAGCCTGACTACTTTGTCCAAGATCTAATATGAGAATGGAAGAGGGTAATGATCCTTCTTTTTCACCTTGTTGAGCTTCCTTCAAAAGAGCTGGAGGTAGGATTCCTTCTCACTCTCCATCACAACATCACCAATCTTTATTTTTGGAGATGATCATCAATTTCTTCTTCGAGATAATTTTATGGGTTCATGAGTTGGTGTGACTAGAAGGATATCCATGACCGAAACATAAGACTCACTTTCTTCATCTTACGTGTCCACTTTAATGGTACTAGAGTAATCAAAGGATGTCTAATCATCATTTCCATCACTTGAATCCACAAGTTCTACCTTATGATGTTGAGGGATCATGTTTATCTTCACCTCTCTCTGCCACATCCAAGTGTCATAAAGCCTTCATTCCAGTAGTTTCTTACATGAACTATCCTTAGCCATGACCTTCCCAACAACATTGGATATGTAAATGCATTACCATTATTCATCACCTAAATGTCTACCACACATTAAAAACCCATGACATATATTGCCACTTTTGAAGCAACACCTTACGGTTTAGTTTTTCCATTATTTAATGACCTTAACATAAGTGTTGAAGGTCGATCAATTTTAAACCCAACATATTCATTATAGACTCAGTCATTACATTAACTGCAACACCTCCATCTACTAAGACATCATGAATTGAAATACCATTACATAATACCTCAGCTTGTGGAGCATGGGGATCTGTACATACGCTTCTAAAATAGTGACTCGTACCTCCTTCCTTTGTCGAGCATTGATTCCACTTCGCAGCTCTCACCTCTTCTCAGAAGACATAGCAAGAAGTTGACCATATGTAATATTTGCAGGCCTTTTAGACATATCTTCTAAGATGGAGTATGGTACTTGCCCATGTGAAATCCAAAATCCTGCACACCCAACTTTCTTCTCCTATGTTTCTTACTATTTTCTCCTTTCATCTTCTTAGGATCATTTCCATCTTGGTTATCTTTTTCTTTCTTTCTTTTTTCACAAGCACATCTACTTCATTATTTATACTCCTATCTACTACATAAAAAGAATTCATAGGTGTTTTACTTTATCATTATCTCTTGTACCATACATGGAAGATATATTATGACAATTATACTTATAATGACCCTTCTTATGACAACCATAACATATAACTTCAGATATATTTCTTTTTGGACCCCTATCTCCCTGGGAATTTTGGGAACTAAATTCCTTTCCTTGAAGAAGATTAATAGTTAACTAGCCCATCTTCCTAAGGATATCTTCATACTTAGTGGAGGTACTAGAGGGAAGATTTTTTCTCACCAAAAGTGGTTGTGTTTGGACCAAAGGTGTTGGTGTAGGCTCCGCCTTGATAACAACTTCTTTGGGCTCCTCTTCCATGCTTTCTTCTTTCCTTCTAGCAATATCCTTTTCTTGTTCGAGGGTTGTTGGGTGGTCATAATTTACTCATTGTCTGATCTCTAGCTTCATCCCAATAATGAAGTACTTGTAGAGGAGATTATCTATGTCATTCATCAACCCATCCGCTAATCCTTCCTTTCGGATCTAGGCATCGAGATTTCTCCTTAACTCTAGAACATGAGCATGATAATATCTGATCTTCTCCTTCTCTCCTTGGGCTAGCTTTGTGATCTCGATCATGAGATCTGCATATTTCTGTTGTTCACCAAATTCTTCAAGAAAAATTTTAGTTAATAAATCCCATGAGTTTTTCACATTATCACCTAGTGTTTCAAACCACCTAAGGGATGAACCATCTAAAAAGGTAGGAGAAAAAATCAGTCCATTTTCCCCTTTTGATGAGGCCATTACAAATACAAGATCGTTTAAATTCTTGAATGAAAGAGGGAGCATCTTCATTAGATTGGGCTGAAAAAACAAGAATCTTTCCCATTTTCAAAAGTAACCACAGTGAAATACCAACCCACAAGTACAATCAATAAGACTTATGTGCACAAATAATTGGAATCACTATAATAGAAAGTGACTTTACACCTTTCTACAAAGTAAAATAGGAATGACCATGGTAAACTTATATTTACTATGGTAAAACTTGACTTACTATGGTAAATACTATTCATAGTAAAAAGTGAATTTATTGTGGTAAATACTATTCACGGTAAAAGAGAAGTTATTGTGGTAAATACTATTCATGGTAAAAAGTGACTTTACTATGGTAAATACTATGCATGGTAAAAAGTGACATTACCATGGTAACTAGTAGGCACAATGAAAACAAAGTTACCATACAAATGATTTCTAACTAAGTGGGAATATCTCTCCAAATATTCCACCAAAGAGGAATGGTCCCTAAAACAAAACAAAAATATCATCACCAATCTGGCAGTATGATAATTCTCCATCGGGAACTCCTCGTGCTATGATTATTTACCAATGCATAACTTTTAGTTTGGTGGTAGTAATCTTAAAACACAATAACGAGACATAACACAAGAATACCATAGACTATGATACAAAGGAATCATAACAAATCTTAAATATAAGTGTAAATTATATCATCAACATGAAATTTTTACAATATCACCCATGAATTACTTCAAGTGTTACCAAATCCACTTGCCTTCTAAAAAAACTATGGGATAAACTGCACAATTACACCTCTTAATGGATTCTTTAACAAACCTTCTAAATGATGGATTCCTTCACGCACATTCTCATACAATATTTCTCACTACTTCCTTCATGCTAAATGAGGGGGTGGCTTATTTATTTATAGAAATTTCAAGCTTATCCACCCTATCTCTAAGATAGGATTTACCTCTTATCTTTTCATATAATCTCCCAAATTCGAGTTCTAGCCCTTCAATTACCATCTTCTTGAAATGAGATAGTTTTAGTACACTTTGAGCAACACTTTGTCTCTTGACATTCACTATTTTCCTATTTTGAAACTTTATCAACACGGGATAGATGGAATTCCAAAAGATGTTCATGTATTTATTTTATTTTCACATAAGTCAATATACCTTGCTCCATTAGGCAATATATTGTAAACACCATTTTTGCACTAAAATCACAAGATTGTGTTCAACTATGTAGTTCATCATTGCACTTTCAAAAGATAATTTGAATTTTAATCAAACTAGACATTGTACAACTAGAATCCATGTTTTTCTTACACTTCGTAGCTTGAAGGAGAACTAGGATGCAATAGGTGATGTTGGCTTGTGGTGAACATCACCCTCTCAAGATTAACCATTATCGGTTCGAAGATCAGAAAATTGTCTAGCAACACTCTTTCTTGGTGCATCACCACTTCTAGGATAAGTTTTATTTCTTGCAAATCTCTCTCCCTTAACCCCATGAAAATGTTAGTATAGGTATAGTTAACTATTTTTATTGCATTAGAAGTAGTGTTGTGTTTAGTTTAGGAATAGGAAGCTGACCTTCTCCGGAGGTTCACCTCGAGCCCAAGTCCCACAACTTGAGAGGTGATCCCATGTTACTCAATCACACCAAATTCCCTATCCATCACTTGGCCATTTAGAGGGTGCAGTGATTTGGTGATAACAATTTTTGGCACGCCCGATGGGACAAAGTTGGTACTTCTCTTCATACTTGTATGAATCAAAGTACACAGTAACTCCATATATCTGGATTTTGAATCTCAGTGTGTTAACATATGTGAAGAATTCAGACAAGAGCTTCTGTGAGACAAGAAGGAAATTATCAACATATCGAGTTATCCTTGTCTCCTCTAAGGAGAAGGAGAAGAGGCATTTCAACATCACCAGTTCCAACATCACCTCATAGGGGTCATTCAAATCCTCCTTGTGAAAGGTGTAGTGACAACTTCCTTCAACTCTTTTTGTTATTGATTATGATACTATCGACTATACTTATGGATATTATTGTAGCTTTTGATATGACATGATGTTAGATGTTAGAGATCATGGACTATTGTTGATTTCGATTCATATATGGTGCATGTGGATTATTAGAGATATTTTAAATTGATTTTCATATGTTGATTGACACACACACACACACGAGACATATCTCTTTGTGTGTGTGTGTGTGTTTCAGACATGTGATACTTCGTCATTTTGAGTAGACCTAGAAAATTGAACTAATATTATGATCATATTGTTATTGATGAAATTGTAAATGATATCATTACTTGCCTAGATGATGTTTTGATTCATATATAGATGATTTTGGAATTATATTGTATATTCATTTTGGATGTTTTGATGCAGCCACAAGGCCGAAGGAGGTGTTATGTGTTTGCAGGTAAACATGTCACAACAAACATCGGGGATTGGAGACCAACCACATTGGAATTCTAGATGAATTCAACAAGGGTCACCATGGAAATATGTATTTGTTATTTGTGCATGTTTGAATTGATGTTAGGGGTTCCCATGGGGGATCACCTTCAAATGTGACCAAGGGGTTATGTGTATTCTTTTATTTTGTTTCCTTTTTTAAATTTAGTATGTAGATTTTAGTGATGTATTTTCCCCTTTATTATTTATTTTTATTTGTGTCTATATTGGTGAGTAATCATGTTGTTAAATAAATTAAAATACGTCAAAATAATGCATTTATTAGAGCTGATGGCTCTTGGATTATGTGTTGTAAGTAATGTGTAAGTAGCTTTGAGTGTGAAACACTCCACCTTCCTTTTGAAATTCGGATTTGTCCTTAGGGGCTGATTTTGGAGGCTTGTGGGACAAGTTAAACTTGTCCCACACCTCTTAAATTATTACACCAACCCTACTTATTGGTTGGGAGTCAAAATTAGGTCTTATTATGTATTTTGGGAAGGCAAGTTGTAAGTTTTATTGCACCTTCTTGCATGAAATTAATTTTGGTCCTTAAGGGGTGTGGGCTTGGATTGTGTGTGTAAGTAAAATGTCATTTTATTCACCCACTTATTAATTGTGCCTTGGAGTTTGAAGTTGACTTGTGAGGTGGAGTTGAGGATGAGTGATGTGGCATCCTACATGGAGCCACCTCATCCTCCTCTCTCCCTTTTCTATTTATTGGAATTCTTTGGCTTGTTTGGGGTTACTTCATGTTGGTTTGGTGCTCTTGCAATTAGAGAGAGTTAGAGGATTTTGGATGCTTGTGGATTTGTTGGTGCTTTGGGACTGTTTGGATTTGAAGAAGCTTATTGTTGAACTTTTGGATCAAGCTCTATCATGGAGAGGTAGGAGCTTGACTCTTTTAAAATGTGTTCTTTTTTATTTTATGCATATGTGAATGTTGTTGAGTGTTTGGTATGTTTATGGGTTGGTTGGGTAGATTTCCTAAGTGTGGTGTAGGAGAAGACTATGGGGATATTTCTTGTGGGGAGGCATAAGAGAATGTGGGGAGGCATAAGAGTTATTTTGTGGAGGGAGTTGGGATGGGTTTCCACCTTGGAAAAGAAATAGCTTGCATTTCTTACTTGTTATGGGGGAGCCATAAGAGGAGGGAGGCATAAGAGAATGGGAGGTATAAGAGGTACTTGGGGGAGGCATAAGAGTATGTAGGGGTTTTGAGATGAATATATTGGCGGGTTTTAAGGTGGAAACCCATTTCCCATTGGGAGGTATAAGTAGATTCCCCATAGATCTTACTCCTTTGGCTTTTGTATGATGAAGCCTTGTGTATTTTTTTGCTCTCTTTCTTGTGACTATCACTGGATTATTTGGACTGTATATGATTGTAACATTTGGCATTGTGTTGTGGAAGCTTATTTGTTGGCATGAGTTGAATCCCTTTCCTATTGTAATGTGGTTCAGGCTCGGGGGCCAATTAGGAGGGGCGAATTATCCTTTTCATCTGAATTCCTTGTTGGGTGGAGAGTGTTGCCTCTCCCCCTTTTCTTTGTTTTGACCAAATGAAATCTGGCGGATCTCTCTCTTGTTGTTTTTTCTTGGAGCTGTGTATGAAGACAATTTCAATTCCTCTTTGGGATCCTTTTGTAAAAATTTCCCACTTTAAGTGGATGACATTTTAATATTATTTGTGGTGAAAAGATGCTCGCGGGCGCGTGGGAGTAGCCCGCACTTTTGCCAAAAGTGCAAAGCGCCAAATTACCTCCGTGCTTCACCGGCCCGAAACCTTACTTGGGTGAAAAGTCTTCCTTGGGCCCATAGGCCTGCCTTTGGGAAAAATTTATTCCCCGTGCCCACAAGCTTGCCTTTGGGAAAATTTTCTTCCCCGGACCCGTAGGCCCGCATTTGGGAAAAATTTCTTCCCCAGGCCCACCTTTGGGAAAAATTTCCTCCCAGGACCGCTGGCCTATAACTTAAAAAATATGAGGAGTTAGGAGGACTTATTTATATCATTGGAAAGGGGAAGAAATTTCCTATCTAATGGAAATGTTTTTAGGAAATCTTAAGTGAATTAAATATGTGAAAAATCAGGTTGAAGTGTAAAAATGAGTCTAAGAGTGGGTAAGTGGAAAATTACCCTCTTTTAACTTAAATGTTTAACTCTAAAGCATTGGTTGACATTTTTAAAGGGTCACATTAGGGGATAAGAGAATGTTTTCTATCCCATGTAAATAAGAACCTTGGTTATTGTTTAGACCTAGTGAAATTAAAAACCTTGGGCATTTAATTATTTTGGCCCCTTTGACCCTCTAAAATTAATTAAGGAATATATAAGCTGTCATGTTAATTTCATTATTTATTAAATTAACACCTAAGAGAAATTTAACTATATTTCGATTAATCACACTCATTAATTTTGTAATGTGGATCTAATGTTTGTATAACGGGAAAATTTCAATTATTAAATTATAATTGACCTTGAATCTTTGTTGTGACAACTGTTACTTTGAATCTGGTAGTGGTCACGCTTTTCAAAAAAATTATTACATAATTTTTCTATATAAACCTAGGTTTTTCTTGGGTCTTGAGGGGTCATTTTAGCGGGCGTCATACTTGCAGTATCGAGAACCATGGGTTCAAATCTTGGACCATTGGGAACACTAGAAAACTTGAGACATGAACATTAAACCTAGTGCAATATTAAACCTAGCACACTTTTAAATTTATAAAAACCTTGTTTGAAAATTGTATATTTTGGTAAAAATCGAAAAAAAAGCGAATGAAAACCTAGAATAACGAACTAACTCTTGCCTTGGTCTATGCAGGAGGCACGGACAAGACGAGGGGTTCTTTCACATAGATATAAACTTGCCACCTCTAGATCATACTATAGCAGCCATCCTACCTCAGATTTTACAGACACTTCAGGATGTTAATGCCACTTTACATGAAGGGTCCGTAGGGGGACAATCAGCTAGACATGATAGAGATCCATTCGTTGAGGCTCATGAATCTCCTTGACACAACGAGGAGCATATAAGAGAGAACTCCTGCGTGGAGTTAGGTAGAGTAGAGTCACTACAGAGGGGATAGGGAGATTGGATTTCTGGACACAGGGATAGGTCTCGGAGCCCTAGGCTTAGAGATGAGCATGCAGAGAGGCCTAGGGGTCACCATATGACAATTGTAGACCATATCAGGGAGATCCTGAAGCTATGACCATCTCACTATTCTAGGGATATAGGTGGATTTTAGGTAGAGGCCTGGTTGGTGAGCTTGAGTGGGTGCTTCAAGCTCTACCCTTATACAAGCAACATGAAAGCTTGTATTGTAATCCATCTTCTAAGGGATAAAGTGGTGTCTAATGGAGGACCAAGGAGAAGAATCTCCACATTGATTCGAGAGAAGGTTACTTGGGGATCTTTCAGAGCGGTTCGAAGTAGGTACTTATCTCAAAGGTTCATTTTGCGAGAGGATAAACGAGTTTCATGACCTTCATTAGGCCTCTATGTTGTAGGCGAGTATGAGATTCGATTTTGGACCTACCCGTATATGTCAACTATATGCAGGATGAGTAGGTACGGATCCACAGGTTCATTTGGGGCTTGAATGTAGATTTCACTTTGTGTGTGATGTGCATTGTCTATAGACATTAGTTGAGGTCATTGAGAAGGCCTATATAGCAGAGGAGACTTGGGGAAAGACACAACAGGACAAAGACAAAGTATGGAGCCACATCCAATAGATGCAGGATAACATGTCAAGGGGGTTAGATCCTCCTCCTCGTGGTGGACAGGGTTCAACACAGTCATCTTTTAGGCCATAATAATAGTAGACCCACCCACCGTACAGGCCTCCACAAAGATTCAATGCATAGAGGGGGTGGAGTATGGGGCCTCCTCCTAGGGGTCCCATTAGGACATAGGGTGCACTAAGAGCTCAATTAGTAGGATCTCATTAATAGAGATGTCAGCAGATCCATAGTTGGATCATCAAGATCCATAGCACAGACCTCTAGAGTACCGGCTAGAGTTGCTACTCATGGGAGAGGACTGGGTAGTTGTTATGGTTGTGGTGTTGTTGGACATTTTTGGAGAGAGTGCCCACAAAACCCTAGTAATAAGGGTAAGATGTAGATCTCAGAGCCTACTATTGGTAACATGGGGTGTGGTCATCGGATCTATGCAGTGGTCGAGAACCTCCGAGTTAGCACTAGAGTACCATGATTGAGACGCGCAGTAGTATTGGTGGTGTTTCTAGCTACATTTTTTTATTCTGGTTCTTGATTCTTTTATTGCCCCATCTTTAGTAGAGCAATGTAGGATGGTGGAAGTTAGGAAGGGTCTTAGTTAGGACATCGAGATGGATTCTAGAGCCAAGATCTCTATAGACTCCTTAGTTAAGGAGTGTGTAGTGGATTTGGGACCTTTCACCACTACCTTGGATATTTTTCTCCTTCGTTGGGTTCGTATGGAGTCATCTTGGGCATGGGTGGTGGTTACACACAGATCCAGGGTGGATTATTACCATAAGATTATATCATGTACAAATGATCTAGGAGTTGAGTTAGTAATAGCAAGGGCTTAGAAGACCCATTTCCATTCACACCATCTCTGCCATATAACTTAAGCGGTGTGTAGGATGGGGTTGTCAGAATGTATGCTATCACAGTTAGTGATCGATTAGAGGATGAGTCTAATGGACCATTGCTTGATTACCATCCCGTCTTGAGAGAGTTTTTTGATGTCTTTCTAAATGAGCTATTGGGGTTACCACCCCACGTGAGATATTTTTCACATAGATTTGGTTTTGGGGAGCGAGTCTATCTCACAAGCACCTTATCGAATGACCGACCCCAAGCTCTGTGAGCTCAAATTGCAGCTAAAGGGCCTTTAGGCAAAAGGCATAAGCCATCCTAGTGTATCCACTTGGGCTAAACTGGTGATATTTGTAAAGAAGAAGGATGGATCTATGTGGTTGTGTATTGATTACCACCAGCTAAAGAAAGTAACGATCAAGAATCGTTACCCCCTTTCGCGCATTGATGATTTTTTTATCAGATAAAGGGGACCACAATTTTCTCTAAGATAGACCTTAAGTTAGGTTATCATCAGTTGAGGATTACGGAGGAAGACATTCATAAGACCGCCTTCCATACGAGATATGGCCACTATGAGTTCACTATGGTGCCTTTTGGTTTGACGAATGCCCCCATAGTGTTTATGAGCTTAATGAATGGGGTGTTCAGGAAATTCTTGGATCATTTCATGCTCATCTTCCTTGATGAAATTTTGATTTACTCACATATGCATGAGGAACATGAGGGGCACCTTCACTAGGTTCTTTAGTGTCTTTGTGAGTAGCAGGTTTATGAGAACCTTGAGAAGTGTGCATTCTTTCAGACAAAGGTGTAGTATTTGGGCTCAAAGCATTTCTCGGGGAAGGTATCGATGTCGATCCTTCCAAGATTTGAGCTATTATGGATTGGCCAACACCCACTAGTGTGACAAAGGTGCGCAACTTCATGGGTTTAACAAGTTACTACAAGATATTTGTTCAGGAATTTTCTCGGGTTGCATACCCCATCACTTCCCTTTAGTGGAAAGGGAAGAAGTTTGTTTGGTTAGACAGATGCGAGCATGCCTTTAATACACTGAAGGAATGCCTCATGAAAACACTGTTCTTGTAGTGCGGATCTGCGCAGGGTGAGTTTTTCGTATGTACATATGCTTCTTTGGTAGGATTTGGAGGTGTGTTGATGCAGGAGGGAAGAGTTATTACTTTTGAGTCTCACAAACTCAAAGATTATGAGCTCAATTATCCAACTCATGATCTTGAGCTTACGGTAGTTATTCACGCCTTAGTTTGATGGAGACACTTCCTTCTTGGCTGGAGATTCACACTCAGGACTGATCACTTGAGTCTTCATCACCTCTTCACGCAACCCAATCTCAATGCTTGTTAGTAGCATTGAAAGGGAAGGAGAATGTGGTTACAGATGCTCTTAGTAGGTAGAGACATGTAGTTATGGCCACTTCAGTGAGGCACAAATTTGCGGAGCAAGATTCTACAACAGACTTCCTCATGACAGTTTCTACATTATAGCTAGAGCAGAGATCGAGTCTTAGAGACCCCTTGAGGGGAAGTTTGATGGGTTTTCATTGGAGGCAGATGGCCTTCTTAGGCACAGAGACCAGATTTATGTTCCTAGAGATGGAGGCTTGAGGCAGGACATCTTGATAGAGGCACATCATGCACCCTATTTAGCCCATCCCAGGGTGAAGAAGATGCACACCACTTTGAGACAGTTGTATCATTGGAGGGGACTTCATAGAGACGTGGCTTAGTTTGTGTCACATTGTTTGGAGTGTCAGAAAGTGAATCCACCTTTCCTTCTCTTTCTTCATCTTTATACCGAGAATGGAAATGGAACACCATTTCCATGGACTTCATTGTTGGGCTACTAATGTCGAGATACCACCACGATGCCATCATGGTCACGGTGGATAAATTGATGAAAGTGGATCATTTTTATCCGGTGAAGACCACCTATACAGCTAGTGTAGTGGCACGGGTATATCTAAATGATATTATCATTACATTGGATTCCACGAATATTATCTCGTGACCACGATCCTTTGTATACTCTTCACTTTTGAACTACCATGTAGCATGCCCTCGGGATGAAGATCAATTTCAGCACTACGTATCACCCTGAGATAGATTGATCAGACTAAGTGGGTGAATCAGATCTTAGAGGACATGCTTAGGATGTATGTTATGGATCACTAGTCAAGATGGGAGGAGTTTTCTGACAATAATAGTTTTCAGAGTTTGATAGGCATGGCCCCTTTCTAAGGCCTTTGTATGGCAGAGAGTGCAAGACACCTCTTAGTTGGGATAGGTTAGAGGATAGGGTTTCTCTTGGGCCAGCTTTATTACAGGACATGGAGCAGTAGGTGGTTATGATCAGATAGAGACTACAGGAGGCACATGACAGGTAGACGAAGTATGCAGATCAGCATAGGAATGACTGTAGTTTTGATGTGGGCATGAAGGTTTTCCTTTGTGTCAGGCCACATAAGATCCCTATCCATTATGGAAAAGGTTCTAAGTTAGCTCCTAGATTTGTGGGCCCCTTTGAGATCTTGGAGCGTATCGGTCCTTTGGCCTACCATCTAGTGTTTCCACCTAGCTTGTCTCGCATCCATGATGTGTTTCATGTTTATGTACTTAGGAGATATATTGTATATCCTTCTCATGTGCTATATTAGACCTCATTGTAGGTGTAGGATCAAGGGCAAGTGATGGTGGAGCCCATCCACATTATAGAGCACAGGACCTTGGGCCTTCGAGGTAGAAATATTGACTAGGTTTGAGTGCAGTGGGACAAATATGATGAGACTGTGGCTATATGGGAGGATGCTACTTTGCTACGAGTTTAGTTTCCACACATGTTCCAGTGACTTCTAGGAGGAAGTAGAGGCTAAGGGGAGGGGGATGTAGTGCCCACTTCCCTTTGACTCTTTTTATTGATTATGATACTTTGTGTGACTATACTTATGGATGTTATTATAGCTTTTGATATGGCATGATGTTAGATGTTAGAGATCATGGACTATTGTTGATTTTGATTCATATATGATGCATGTGGATTATTAGAGACATTTTATATTGATGTTGATATGCTGATTGACATGGTTGTGTGTGTGTGTGTGTGTGTGTTTCGGACATGTGATACTTCGTCATTTTGAGTAGACCTAGAAAATTGAACTAATATTATGATCATATTGTTTTTTTTATTAGAGGTAAAAGTTAGGGTTGAGGGGACCCTACCCCCTTACAAGGAGTTACAATATACTTCTATATTGGCCAAAGTATTAAACTTAAAAGGCCATACTTGTTCCAAAATTCAAAAAAAAGAGATTACAAGTATATGATATCCATTATATAGCATTTACAGTATGTAGCAGTTCGAAGGATTAAACTAACAGCATGAAGGTAAACAAACAACAAAATCCAAACCATTGACATTCCTTAATCTTTGATCAAATCTTCCACTGTCTCCTTGCAGTCGTTCCATTCTTTGACTAGAGTTGTTATAGTCTCCTTCCAGTACTTGTAGTTAGGTTCTTTGATCACCACCTTCGGCCCTGTACCATCCTTTTCCTTTTCTTTTGCAGTTCCATGGACTGGATCATTTCGAGCCAGCAATTTGAGATGGTAGATAGTACTTTTCACATTGAGAATATGTGCATCTCTGATTTGTATTATAATACCTTTCATTTTCAGCAGCTCATTTTCCATTTCCATTCTTCTGGCATTGGTGTTATTGGAGTTTTCACTGTGGATGAGGGAAGACATTTTATCCATTTTGTCATGCAGCTCCTTAAGGTCCATAGAGATCAGGCTGATTTTGTGCCTATTTATATCAGTGTTTAGTTTGTAATTTTCAAAATCTCTCATGAAGGCATGGGTTTTAACAGCTGATTCTGGGCAAGAAAAGTTCCATTTGAGTCGTTTTAAGATTATGCAAACTATGGATAGCTTCCTCTGTGTTCTTGGAATTCTTGTCCTCTGAAGACTCTGATATTTTTGTTGTCCTCTGCCTCACTGCTCTCAGCTTCCCCTTCATCTTTGTCAAGAGAGAAATCCTTCTGGGTTGGGTTTTCACTAGGGCATTCATCCAACACATGTTATGTTATCCTCCTCAGCCCATCCAGTATTCTACTCTTTTCTATTCTGATTCTTTTCACCCCCTTTACCCATGTTTGACCTGGTGTGTTTGGCCATAGGATTCCTGGACCACAATCATCCCCACAATCCTCCTTAGGTTCCATACTCCCTGTCCTTTTACCCAGTATGAGTTTGAAACTAAATCCCCAAATTTTTCATTTTTTCCCAATATAGGAGTGCTCAGCCAAATGATTGTTTTTATTAGACCCTGGTGTAAAGGGAGAATGAAAGTGCCTTTCTTCACCATTGTTATTGATTTAGCCAGAGAAGAAAATAGGTAGAAAGGAAAGTTGTATGGTTTGGAATTGCGAATATTATTTAATGTAAGACATTATCAATTTGGAAATTTCATCATAAGGGGAAGGTAACTTACTTCGGGTGTATCCATTATGCAGAGAAATAGGATCCCCTTTTCCTTGAAAGAAATAATCAATCTCTAGACTATAATCAGATTTAGGTTTGAAAATGCTTCTACCTTCCAACGCAAGGCCAGTCACTTTGGCGATGAGCTTGGGTGAAATTGTGAGAGAGCAGTTGCCGACCTGAACCTTTCCCTCATTCCAAGTTTTTGCGACCGCTTCGCTCAGACTCTCATCATAGCCCTCGAAATTTTTGAGAAAGGATAATAATCCCATTGTTTCCATAAGAGCTTCGGCCTCCTTGGACATCTCTAGACACCTAGATGGTTTAGTGCGCACCAGGTCCCCTCCCATCCTTCTAAACTCATTTTTTTTTGCAGAGAAGATAGTCTTGAAGAACAATTTTTCTTTCTTTAGATTCCTCAAATCCAAAAAGATCAGGCTACCCGAGTGAAAAAAGGAAACCAAGTCACGCATGGGAGAAGGAATCATGAAATTTTACTGGCACGAGTGGGGGAGTTTGCAAAATTATTAAAGGCTCCCTCCCTTTTCATGATTTCAATGAAAATAGCATTCATATCAAGGAGGTGCTCGACCACATGAAGACCATTAGCGGTAACCCCTAGATTAGCAACAAAGTCTGCACCTGCATTGCCTTCCCTATACACATGATTGAAAGAAATATTCACAAAATAATTTTAAAATGACTTAGTTTTGTTGATGAAGTCTTCTATAGATATGGAAGGTCTGGATGAGCCCTTCATACAAGAAATAATATACAATGAATCTCCTTCCACTTCTAGGAGGTTGAAACCTTTTTCTTTTGCAATCTTCACCCCCAAGAACAGAGCAACTGCCTCTGCAACATTATTTGATTGTTGTCCAAGGTCAAAGAAATAAGCAAGAATAAAATGACCAAAAGAGTCCCTAATAACTCCACCTCCCCCTGCCTTCCCTGGATTCCCTTTAGCAGCTCCATCAAAGTTGAGTTTTAGAGAACCTTCACGAGGGGGATTCCACTTAATCTCTAATATGGGATTAGGTCTGTTTGGTAGGGAAATCCCTGAAACATTCCAATTCATTAAGATATGTTGTTCATTATCCAGAATTTCCAATTCTTTATTCCTGAGTATAGAGAAATTGTTTCTAACTTCCTGGAAGAGGTATTTTATTGATTGTTTGATAGGTAGACTCTTGTTTTTGAATATCCTTCTATTTCTTTCCTTCCAGATTTCCCACCATAGATGACCCAAGCTCATGATCCATATATTTTTTAGTCCTTGACTATGAAAAGGGCATTTCCATTGGTTCCAAGCTTCCTTTATATCTTTGGGTATGACCCAGTTTACCGAGAAACCATCCAAAATGGAGGATAATAGTTGATGTGCATATGGGCATTCCAAAAACATATGGTTTACAGATTCCATTTTTCTTTTGCATAGCACACATCTATTAACCCATTGGAACCTCTTTTTATGATGCAGAGCATAACTTCGCAGAGGCCATAACTTTTGATCGAGTTGGATCGTCCCGAAATTTTACTACGGGGTGGTAGATGTACATTAGTACTATCTTTGGGGTAAACTTTACATACAAGGTTGTGCTCATTTTGGCACGTTTTCGAGGCTCGGATTCCGTCATCTAGTGGCCTAAAATTGGCTCAATGTTTTTTCCACTTTTCACTAGGTCTTAGAACTTTAATAACTTTTGTTGTGCTTTGTCAGAATAAGTCCAAATTTTGCATGAGTCCTAATTTGTGAATGCATATTTGGCACGAAAATTTTGGGGTCAATCCAAGTTGGTTTGCATTTTAGGTTTTTGGCATTTTAGGGTTTTAGAGTATTCTTGAAATAAAAGGAGAATTGTAATGATGTAATAGATCGGTGTGAACTCCGAATGAGAAGTAAGCTATTTTGAAACTCCTGGTTTTATTTGCAAAATTTTGTTTATGTGTGTTTTTGGAGGTATTTCAACCTCTTGCGGTTGGATTCACATCATTTTACCAAATTATCAACTGTGAGGATTTTATTTCCAAATGTGAGCCAGTGAACACATTAACCTTGGGTGTTATATTCTTGTTCCAGATCTTCCCATCCATTAAGTCTTCTTCACCAATTTGACCTTCAAAAAAGAGGCCATAGGCAGATTTGACAGAAAAAATTCCACATGGTTCCTTGTCCCAAATGATTCTATCTAGATCCTTGCTATTAAGAGATACATAATTTTTTAAGAAATCATTGATCCCTCTCATTTGATCATTTAGTTCCTGTCTATCTAATTCCAGAGTTTTCCAAGTCTGAAAACTCTCTTCCTTAGCCATGTAGTTGTTAATTTTTTCTCCATACTTAGCTTCCAGTAATGCAGAGATTTGTGGAAATTTATCTTGAAGGGTGAAATCTCTTGCCCATTTATCTTTCCAAAAACCTATCTCATTGCCTCTACCTATTTTCCATCTACTGCCCTTATTCAGAATTTCTTTGGCCCAGTTAATGGCTTTCCATATGCATGAGCCATTGAAAGTCACCGGTTTGAACATCCATCTTTTATCATTATTATCCAGCCAATATTTTCTCTTAAGAATTCTGGCCCAAACTCCATTTTCCTTGGTTAGTCTCCATCCAATCTTCACAAGTAGAGCTTTATTCATCTTGGACCAATCTCTAATTCCTAGTCCTCCAAGATTTTGGGTCTGCACACTCTGTTCTAGGAAACAAGAGGGATTCTATCTTTACTTTCTGTGCCACTCCATAAAAACCTTTTTTGGATCTTTTCCAACCTTTCCCCTATTATAACAAGAAGTTGGTATAGTGACATAGCATACACTGGAAGACTCTGGAGAGAGCTGATCAGAAGAGTAATTTTTCCTGCTTGGGATAATAGATTAGCTTTCCAACCCGCTAATTTCCTTTCAAACCTTTCAATTAGAAAGTTCCATTCAGAATAGGAGGGTCTCCTATCCCCAGAGGGATTCCTAAATATAAGGTAGGAAAGGGTTTATAGGTACATTCAAAAATTTCTGCAATCTTCTTACAATCGGTTGTCCATAGTATTCAGAAAGAATAGGGAACTTTTTCTGAAGTTAATTAGCTATCCCGAGACCTCCATATAGTCATCAAAAATGGATTTAAGTTTTCTTTCTTCCGGGACAGTAGCTTCCCCCACCACAAAAGTGTCATCAACAAAGTGTTGGTGAGTAACATTTTCCATTTCAAGTGCCGGAGAAATCCCTTTGATGAATCCATTTTCTATTTCAACATTGAGTCTTCTACTGAGAGCTTCTGCCATTAGAATGAAGAGGAAAGGGGAAAGGGGATCCCCTTTCCGTAATCCTTGTGTGCTAGGAAAGAACCCAATAGGACTTCCATTCATGAGGATAGAAAACCATACATTGGAGATGCATGCCTGTACCATATGTCTCAAATCTCTTTCAAAACCAAACCTATCAAGGATTTTGTCTAGAAAGCTCCACGAAACCCTATCATAAGATTTTTCCATATCCAATTTTAAGAATAATGCAGCCTTCTTACTGATTTTTGTTGAATGAATAGTCTCTTTGATAGTAATTATCCCATCCGAATTTGTCTACCTATAACAAAGCCCCCTTTGTTCCAAAATGATATTGGGTAGGATCAGCTGAAGCCTGAGGGAAAGAATTTTCATGCAAATTTTATAGGAAGTGTTACAAAGACTTATAGGTATGAAGTATTTTAGTTCTATAGCATTACTACATTTCGAGAACCAGAGTCAAGAAAGTGCAGTTCATGTCCTTTAACATTACCTTCTTGAAAAATTCCTTCACAACTTCAAAAACCTCTTTTTTAATTATGTCCCAGAAATTTTGGAAGAAAAAGGCTGGAAATCCATCAGGCCCAGGTGCCTTGTCTGGGCTGAGTTGTTTGACAACATATTCCACTTCCTCAATGGTAGGAATCACTAAGAGCATAACATTTTCTTCGATCGAGACTAACTTAGGGATACAATTTAAGAAATCCTGTTCCTTCATGAGGTTATGATCCTTGCAGTTAGAGAGTAAATTTTGGAAGAAAGAAATTGTCTCTTTGTCAATTTCTTCTTGTTCCTCAACCATGACACCCCCTTCCTTACTGATTTTGTTAATTCTATTAAAAATTCTCTACTTTAAGGTGGATAGATGAAAGAATATAGTGTTTTTGTCTCCTTCCTTTAACCAAGTGATTCTGGATTTTTGTCTCCAAAAAATTTCCTCTTTTCCCAGAATATTATGGTAGTCCGACAGCAGAGATCTTTCCTTAATATGATCAGTAGAATCATTCTCAATACCTTGTCTTTCAGTTCTTCTTTGGACAATCTGTAGTTCGTTTCTGATTTCCGCCTTCTTCTAGAAAATATTACCAAAACTTTTTTATTCCACACTTTAAGGTGGGATTTCACATTCTGAAGTTTTTTAGAGAGTCTAAACATCGTTGTTCCTTTAACTTTTAGTTTCCACCATTCTTTGATGAGATATTTCAGATCCTCGCTTTGGAGCCACATCTTCTCAAAACAAAGGGATTTCTTCTCCAAGAAGGGTTCTTCATTTAAAGAAGAATGGGGTTATTATGATCATATTGTTATTGATGAAATTGTAAATGATATCATTACTTTCCTAGATATTGTTCTGATTCATATATAGATGATTTTGGAATTATATTGTATATTTATTTTGGATGTTTTGATGCGGCCATGAGGCCGAAGGAGTTGTTATGTGTTTGCAGTAAACATGTCACAACAAACATCAGGGGATTGGAGACCAACCACATTGGAATTCTAGATGAATTAAAAAGGGTCACCATGGCAAAGTGTATTTGTTATTTGTGTACATTTGAATTGATGTTAGGTGTTCCCATAGGGGATCACCTTCAAATGTGAACAAGGGGTTATGTGTATTCTTTTATTTTGTTTCCTTTGTTCAGATTTAGTATGTGGATTTTAGTGATGTATTTTCCCCTTTATTGTTTATTTTTATTTATGTTTAGATTGGTGAGTAATCATGTTGTTAAATAAATTAAAATACGTCAAAAGGATGTATTTATTAGAGCTGATGGCTCTTGGATTATTTGTTATGAGTAATGTGTAAGTAGCTTTGAGTGTGAAACACTCCACCTTCCTTTTGAAATTTAGATATGTCCTTAGGGGCTGATTTTGGAGGCTTGTGGGACAAGTTAAACTTATCCCACACCTCTTAAATTGTTACACCAATCCTACCTATGGGTTGGGGAGTCAAAATTAGGCCTTATTATGTATTTTGGGAAGCCAAGTTGTAATTTTTATTGCACCTTCTTGCATGAAATTAATTTTGGTCCTTAAGGGTTGTGGGCTTGGATTGCATGTGTAAGTAAAATGTCATTTTATTCACCCACTTATTAATTGTGCCTTGGATTTTGAAGTTGACTTGTGAGGTAGAGTTAAGGATAAGTGATGTGGCATCCTACATGTTGCCCCATCATTCTCCTCTCTCCCTTTTCTATTTATTGGAATTATTTAGCTTGTTTGGGGGTTACTTCATGTTGGTTTGGTGCTCTTGCAATTGGAGAGAGTTAGAGGATTTTGGATGCTTGTGGATTTTTGGTGCTTTGGGACTGTTTGGATTTGAAGAAGTTTATTGTTGAACTTTTAGATCAAGCTCTATCATGGAGAGGTAGGAGCTTGAATCTTTTAAAATGTTTTTTTATTTTATACATATGTGAATGTTGTTGAGTGTTTGGTATGTTTATGGGTTGGTTGGGTAGATTGCCTAAGTGTGGTGTAGGAGAAGACTATGGGGATATTTCTTATGGGGAGGCATAAGAGAATGTGGGGAGGCATAAGAGTTATTTTGTGGAGGGAGTTGGGATGGGTGTTCCACCTTGGAAAAGAAATAGCTTGCATTTCTTACTTTTATGGGGGAGCCATAAGAGGAGGGAGGCATAAGAGAATGGGAGGTATAAGAGGTACTTGGGGAGACATAAGAGTATGTAGGGGTTTTGAGATGAATATATTGGTGGGTTTTAAGGTGGACACCCATTTCCCATTGGGAGGTATAAACAAACTCCCCATAGATCTTACTCCTTTGGATTTTGTATGATGAAGCCTTGTGTATTTTGTTGTTGTCTTTCTTGTGACTGTCACTACATTATTTGGACTGTATATGATTGTAAAATATGGCATTGTGTTGTGGAAGCTTTTTGTTTCCATGAGTTGAATCCATTTCCTATTGTAATGTGGTTGGGGCTCGGGGCCAATGAGGAGGACAAAATTCTCCTCTTCATTGGAATTCTTGGTTGGGTGGAGAGCATTACCTCTCCCCTTTTCTTTGTTGTGACCAAATGAAATCTGGCAGATCTCTCTTGTTGTTGTTTCTTGGAGCTATGTATGAAGACAATTTCACAATCCTCTTTGGGTTCCTTATTGTAAAAATTTCCCACTTTAAGTGGATGACATTGTAATATTATTTGTGGTGAAAAGCTGCTTGTTTTTTGGATGTGAAAGTTACATTCAAATGAGAAAGATTTATTTTGTAAGTTGTCTTTTGGTGAACAGAAAAGAAGTTGTAAAGGAAATTATTTTAGTTTAATAGAAGTTGATTTACTTTATACAAAATGGAGTTTCTCCTGTTTGGAAATTTGTTGATTGAAATACTTTTGCAAACTCTCTGTTTGAAGGCTGGAAAAGTCTGTGTTAGGAAATATTACATTCCTCTATATTATTTGAAAGGCACGTTTTGAAAATAGAACTACATTCTTGCTCTTCACGCATTGATTAAAGGAAAGTTAAACATTGTAAAATTGGAATGGAATGAACTTAAATATTTAAAGTATGGCAAATGAAATAGATTAATTTCTAGTTTAAAATATGTAGATTTCTTTTAGATCATTGTAAACCTACAATAAACATCATAAAAATGTTCAGAACAATCTACAACAATGAAAGACAAGTAGAAACATTAAAATGAACTAAGGATGATCAAAACGCATCCCAAAACTGATTATATTGCTAAAAAAATTTACTCGAACTTTATTAATCGGGTAAGAGGTAGAAAAATGCCTTTGTAGAAAAAGAAGAATTAAATACGATTTGAAGTCCCAACCATGATAAATTAATCCTTGCAAATCCATCCAATTTTTATCAAGTGCGAAAAGTCTTCCCTGGGCCCACAGGCCTGCCTTTGAGAAAAATTTCTTCCCCATGCACGTAGGCCTACCTTTGTGAAAAAATTCTTCCCTAGGCCCGCACTTGGGAAAAATTTCCTCCGAACCCGTCACACCCGTAACTTAAAAAATATGAGTTAGGAGGAATTCTTTATATCATTGGAAAGGGGAAGAAATTTCCTATCTAATGGAAATGTTTTCAAGAAACCTTAAGTGTGTTAAATATGTGAAAAATCAGGTTGAAGTGTAAAGATGAGTATGAGAGTGGGTAAGTGGGAAATTACCCCTTTTTAACTTAAATGTTTAACTCTAAAGCATGGGTTGACCTTTTAAGGGGTCACGTTAGGGGATAAGAGAATTTTTCTATCCCATGTAAATAAGAACCTTGGTTATTGTTTAGACCTAGTGAAATTAAAAACCTTGGGCATTTAATTGCTTGGGCCCCTTTGACCCTCTAAAATTAATTAAGGAATATTTAACTATAGTGTTAATTTAATTATTTATTAAATTAACACCTAAGATAAATTTAACTATATTTGGATTAATCACACTCATTAATTTTTTAATGTGGATCTAATGTTTGTTATAATGGGAAAATTTCATTTATTAAATTATAATTGACCTTGAATATTTCTTGTAATAATTTGTTGCTTTGAATCTGGTAGTGGTCACGCTTTTAAAAAAAAAAATTCCATAATTTTTCTATCTAAACCTATGTTGTTCTTGGGTCTCGAGTGGTCGTTTTAATGGGTGTCATAGGCTTCCTCCACCTAGGAACAATCAACCTTTTTCACTATGGCGATCTTAGCAGGGAACCAAGTTTTTCCTCCTTTCAATGCAAGCAGTCCTCTCTAGTTGGATCAACGTGATCCTATACCTTGTGCGACACTTAAAATTTTACCCTTCTACACAGGGAAAACTCATATTACTTCGGCGTAACATATTCTTGATGTAGCCAACATTTGTGTAATACATAATATTATAGAAGACAATGTTGTGGTCAGACTCCTTACCACTTCCTTCAAGTGAAAATCACTTCAATGGTTTCATGGGTTAGAAGTTGGTACTATAACCACTTGGGATGAGTTGGGAGAGAAGCTCTATAAACAGTTTGAAGACAAGAGTGACCACTTGTCACTCATGGAAAAACTCACTACCATAAAGAGAGCTCCTCAGGAATACATGAGTGATTTCTAATTCTGATTCTAGAAGACTTGGAATAGAATTCTAGTACTCATAAAACCTTCTCCCAATAATGTATTCTTGTATTATTTACGAGCCTTAAACATGATGATGTAGTATTCATGATCGAGTCTATGGGAGGGACTACACACCCGATGCCTAGGAAGTTACAATAATAATATAGAATTCTTTCATTCAAGTAGGGAACATTACACCCACACCTCCTATGCCTTTGTTTGCTGAAATTTCAAGTAATCATCAAATAATTTTCCTTGTTCCATCGACATCTAGCCAAACCGATTATGGATACATCAATTGTGTCTCCACCCTCCCATTTAAACAATTTAGTTGATTTCAATTCACTACTACAAACTTTTGGGAATGAAATCGTAACACTCAAGAGGAAACAGTCTCAATATGCTCATCCTTACCAATCCTAGAATCAACAGTACCAAGCTAACCACCCACCTTTTCAAGGAAATAATCAATCACAAAATCAAGTTGCAAATCAAGTTGCAAACATCAAGCCTCTGAACTTTAGGAATCCTCTTACTGCTAGCTCTTCTAGAGCCATTGTACATGTCCAGAATAATCTAGTTCAAGACTATGAATGGTGTTATCCTTCTTCTCAATCCCATATTCAAAATATTTTTCCTAATGGAGTTCTTAGCCAGGCCCTTATGGTCCAAAGTGTATCTGCTTCATTAGAGTCAATGAAAATTTCATCTACATAGGAAGCAACAGATCATCCACAAGCCCTAGAAGAAAATAACTTTTCTAAATTAGCAAGTAGAATATTTTTATGGGTTAAACATAGATTATTCATCAATAGATGAAAATACTCACTCCAAGAAGAGGGAAATGGAATCCTAACCCGTCAAAGCTGATCAAGAATCCACTTAGCAGCCCCAACCATAGGTGGTGGTTTCCAACAAAGATGATGGAAAGAAGTCAAATAAAACCCATGCTAGTCAAGCTGTAAGGAAAGAAGGTTCTTCAAGAATCACAATACCTAATAAGCACTTTCAAAAGAGGATTCTAACGCCTAAATAAATGTCAAAAATTATGAGAAATTCCCTTCAGTATCGTAGAACAAATCAATAAGACCAACTTGAGTGTTATCATGTGACACACTCTCGATTCCTTCTCAAAGAAATATTTTACAAGAATTTCTAAATAGTTTTGGTACAACCGATGGATCATCAGGTCATGGGGAAAAAATTGCTTCAAGTTTGTGTCAACCAGAAGGAGAAATTTCTCCCAAGAGTAATAAACCACCACCATTATATATTTTCCTAATCATTGGTGACCATTTTGTACATAATTATATGATCGATTCTGGTTCCAGTAGCTTGGTCATACCCAAGGAAATTGTAGATGTGTTGGGGCATACCATATGCACCAATTGCCAGAGGAGTTGTTTAGTTGGATGGTACAACAGTTCAAATCATCAGAGTAATCAAAGGACTCTAACATACTATGCATGCATGTCCTAATTTGTTATTCACACAAGACATATTGGTCATTGATCTTCCTCCTCTCTTTGCCATTTACCTATCATGAGATTTCATTGCCAAGATGGGTGGTTACCTATCAGCTGATTGGTCGCATATGATCCTTAGGACTTGATACGGAACTAAAGTGACTATAAGGGAAAAACCAATTTTTCATAATCATGTAGAGCCCTATATCACTAGTCCTATAAATGGGAATTATACCATTCATGATCTAAAAGGAGAAGTTGCTAATCACAAACCAACCACTCTTGTGGAAGAAGTCTTTGATACTCTGTTGGATGAGGTAACTGTAGATCATTAGTATGATCCCTATGTTGAGGAATTAATAGAAGAAGAAAAAAATACAACACAATGTCTCTTGATCTTCCAAATTCCTAACTGCACACTGTGCAACACCTAATCTTATTTGTATAACCTATTTGACCCTTTGTATCCCTAACATTTTCTATAACTCACTAATGTACCGATTCCTTTATAAATTATGGATGATTAATTTCCCAAACATCATCCCTAATAATCATCAAAGAAAAGTGTCTGTCCTTGTACAGTGAAGACCTCCATCATGATTGAAGTCACAATACAATCATAACCCATTTTGTCAATTGGTGTTGATAAAACCTTGTTATGTATCCTGACAATACATAAAGCACTGTAACTCATATGGATAGTCCACTTGGATTTAAGTCCCTATGTAGCCATCTCCCACTACATAGCTCAAATGCGCTACATTGCCTTAATCGATTTTTCATACCTATGAGGAGACACCACATCTTGCTTCCATTTAAAACAATCCTTTTTAGATGCCCAAGCTTTCAGTTATAATGCTTAATTTTTTCCCTCTGTTTACTTTTTTATTCTTTATTTGCAAATACTTCTACTTTGCATTCTTTACCATGTCCATTGGTGTTTCCAACTTCATGCATTTTACCTTTGTTGTTATTTGTTGGTGCTTAGAAGGCTCTGAATGACTTTGGTAGATTGTGGCCCATTTTAGATGCCCATGCTTTCCAATGTTAAGATCTGTTCTTGGTATCTTGTTGTATCTAGTCTTGCAATGTGGGATAGTATTCGTTAGGGTAAGATTATTTTTGGTTTATCCAAGTAATTTTCTCTAATTACCTTTTCTTGTGGTGGTATTATTCATTAGGTTTGTCGAATGGTTTATTGACCTTCGTATGTACTAAAATATGATTGATTGAAAGTGCTTTCAAAATGAGCTGATTCCTAATATTTTCCACTACAATTTGATCATCCAATATTTGAGGGGTGATCTGTCTCACTAAGATTTACAACTAAAATCTTGTATTTTTTGCATTAAACATCAAATCACTCAGGAATTGATCCAAGGGTAGCTTTAGACCCATGCCAATAAGGCCAACCTTGTAGTTTTGTTGTTATGAATCTCAAGGTTTCTCTAAAGACCATAAAAGCTCTTTCATGGTCATGAAATGTACTGTAAGGACATCAAAAAACAAGGTCCAATTTTTTATTTTTTATCCATTATTCCCATTGCTTAATTGATATGTTGATTTCACGCATAATCAAATCATACAATTATACAAAAAATCATGTGTGCTAAACACATCGATAAAAATCAGCTTTGAGTCCAAAGGACATTTCATTATTTTTAATATCTCAGTACAATCTTATAAGGTTACATGCAATGGCAAAGAGCCTCATAAGCTTATATAATATCTTGATTATTTCAACAAGTACATCAAGTACAATTTATTCCATAAATGAAATATAAAACTAACTAATCAAGATCTAAAATCAGCTTGAATCCCTTCAAATTCCTTCATTTCCCTTATCTCCGTAATGGCCTTTATTTTCCACAAGGGGTCACTCAAACTCGAATCGGCAAGAATTTCCATTTTCATATATGTAGTATTCTGCAAATGAAAATGTATTCACAATATATAGTCATGCATCAACATGCTAATTCATTCATCATTATAATAATGATTTCAAAAGCATGTATACATGTAGGAACTAACGAAGTTCAAAATATCTTTCAAGAGTGGTGTTTTTAACCATCTTACATGAAAATACATAAAACTTACCTCACGTAAGGCTGATTACATAATGCATTTCATAAAATTATTTCATGCCAAATCAAATCAGCATACCAACTGTTTGAAGAAATGTAACATATAGGCTCCATATAAAAAGGAGAAGGCATGATAAGTAATTGTCAAAGCATCAACATGAACTTCACTTTACAATTCTCACAATGAACATTATGCCAAATTGGATTAGCAACGTAGCATGGTTTTCAAGAGGCACAAAAGATCCTTTATACCCAATAATGCATGTAAACCATATGAAAAAATGTCATATAATGAACTTCACATATATTCCAAGGAATGCATACCAATTGTATGACAAAATTTCATATTATGAACTTCACTTCACAAGCTCAAAATGAATAAAATGCCAAATCATATTAGCAACATAATGCATTTTCAAAAAGGCACACCAAATCCTTTATACTCAAAGAATGCATGAGAACCGTATGACAAAATGTCATAATATAAAATTCCAATATAATCCAAGAATGCATTTCAGCAACATGACAAAGTGTCATAAAATAATTTCACATAAATTCCAATGAATCCAATCCAACAACATGATAAAATGCCATAAAAGAGCTTCACATAAATTCAAACGAATTTGTTCTAGAAGCATAATAAAATGCCATAAATATATTCACTTCAATTCCAACGAATTCATTTTAGCAGCATGATAAAATTCCATAATCCATACTCATGTAATTATGTCAATAAAATATTGCATATAAATTGTATGATGTAATGTCACAACACCTTATTCTTTAAATATTCTAGCCAAATGATTTCACACTAATCGTTTGAAAAAATTCATAGCACAACATTCTTTTAAAATGCTATGCAAATGATTGCACACTAACCATTTGAAAAAATGCAGCGATTGAGCAGCAAAAATTGCAGCAAAGAAAACAACAATCTAACTACAAATATGAAGCGTAGAAATCACCCCAAAGCACCTGTGCTTTGTTAACTAATGTTGCAGCAAAAAAACACATCAAATATTAACTAAACACAATAAGGAATTAACCAAAATTGAGTGCTATAACAGCCAACACTACAACAAAAAATGAAGCAATAATTTAATTAAAAACAATACTTCTAGCAGCTATTACAACATCTATAAATCAATAAAGAAAACAACGCTTCTAGCATCCATTACAATAGCAAAAAAACAACTTATAACAGCTGAAGAAAACCAACAAATCCACAAAAATGTAACATTCTAACATTTAAAAATGCAGCTTGGAGATCAGTCCAAAACCCATAGCAAAAATGTCAAGAAATATTCTCTCAACACCCAAGAGAATAACCTCATTAATTTCAGATATCAAGTAAGGAGGTAAAACAAAATCTCAAGCTCTCATACTTGAGAGATATGAAATATATAATTCCCATACTAAAATAAACACATTTTCCAAATACCCATAAAGGATTGATTCAAAAATATTAATACCCACAATAGATAATCCATATTTCTCATTACCCAGAAGAGGAATAAAACTGAATATGCATTTATTTGTAAAATATTGCATGGATAAAAAGAAGAAACCCTTTCCTAAAAGATTTTAGATGAAGAAGATCAAAATCCCTTTTTGCTTTCCTCTTTCCTTCTCTATTTTTTCTTCCCCCACTTCTTAACTCCACACCGTATAAAATAAAACCCCAAAACTTTATTTATTTTTCTAGAAAATTTCTCCCCAACATTGCTGCTATAAAGAATGGCAAGATCCCAAATTCCAAGCCAAAAATCAGCTCCAGATGGCCGTAAAAACTTCCATGAAATCCTCCAGATTTGTTTTGACATGGTCTCCCCTCTTCTTCCTCCTATCTTCACACCATGCAAAAAGGTAAAAATCAAAACCTAACTCTCCTTTATTCCATGGATTCCAAAATCCATTTAAATATAATTAAACTTCAAAAGTACCTCCACTTAGCTTTAGGCTAAGTTTAATTTTTATTTATTTGTTTGTTTTAAATAAAATATGTGCCACATTCAACAAGGAATAATTAACACATAAGTTAATGCCAAAATAATTCAAATTCCACAAAATATCATTATAATTAAGTATTATTCAAATATTGAGCTCATTAACCAAGCAAATCAAAATGCCATGCATTTATTACGGTTGAGTCAAAAATCTGGATAATATTTTGACACTCGATTAGTTACTAACATACCAACATAAGTTAGGCTTAGGTTAGATCACGTAACCTATATCTTAGGTTAGTTAGGCTAACAATTGATATTGAACAATATCACACCGGAAGCTACTAAAACAGTGTCACTGAATCAAAAGGGTGAGTGCTAACTCACGGAAGAGTGGAAACTTGTGTGTATAATCACATGTCTATGCACACAACTATGCTATCTTATATACATAAGTATATATGCTCGCATACCTATGATCATACCCATATGGGTATATGGACGAATGTCTATTCCTTCATGCTTTATACTCATACCTTTGATGAATGACTAACGAAAACACAAACTACAACCAAGAAGAAACAACCAAATAGATTTATTAATAATTTTAAGTTTGAAGATTCGGGATGTTACATCCTCCCCTCCTTAACAAGGGTAATGTCTCGATTACCGAGACTTAAAAAGTAATGTAATTTTTTTACATACTCCACATTTTCCCAAGTGGCACTTCTTTCACTTTGGTTGTCCCCCTTTGGACCGAAACTTGTTGGATATCTCTATTTTGCAACTTAATGCTTCACTGCGATAATATCCTTACTGGCTCAAGCTGAAAATTTAGCTTGTCATCTACTTGCAAGTTCTTCCAAGTTAGGACATGTGAGGTATCATGTGCATATTTTCTCAAAAGAGAGACATGAAATACATCATGACTTTTAGAAAGTTAAGGAAGCAATGCTAACGTGTAGGCTACAACACTAATTTTCTCTAAAATTTGAAATGGACTAACAAATCTAGGTGCAAGTTTAGATGCCTTTCAAAACTTAATTGAACTTTTATGAGGTTTCACCCTTAAAAACACTTTTTCACCCACCTGAAATTCTTTTTCAGTCCTTTTTGTATTAGCATAACTCTTTTGTCTATAACTTGCTGCCTTAAATTTTTGTCTTACAACAATCATCTATTGATCGTATTCTTTTAAAACATTAGGACCTATGGTTACCTGATTTTAAAGGCCTTCCCACACCAAGGGTGTTCTACATTTCCTTCCATATAAAGCTTTAAAAGGAGTCATTTGCAAAGAAGTATGGTAAGTATTATTATAAGAAAATTTAACTAAGTGCATAAAATCTTCCCACTTGTTTTGCTGGTCCATAACATAAATTCTTAGCATTTCTTCTAATGCCTAATTTACTCTTTTAGTTTTCCCATCCATTTCAAGATGATAAGAAGAACTAAAATGAAGCTTTGTGCCAAAAGCAGATGCGAGTTTGCAAAAGCGAGATGTAAACAAAGTATCTCTATCGGTAATAATTAGTTCAGAACTCCTTGTAATCTTACAACTTCATTCACAAATCTATCGGCAAGTACTGGTGCATCTTCCGTTAGATTACCAGGTTTAAAATTAGCAACCTTTTTTAGCTTGTCAATAACTAAAATAGTATCGTGCCTCTTTTTAGATTTTGGCAAAACATAAATAAAATCCATAGTTATAGTTGCCCATTTGTCTTTTGGAACATCATGGGGAAAAAGATTACCACTAGGATGGCAATGATCAACTTTCACCTTTTGACATTCTAAACATTTAGAAACAAATATAGCCACATCCTTTTTCATACCAGGCCAAAAATAAAACTGTTTCAATTCATGAGTCATTTTATTGACCCTGGGATGTGCAAAATGAGGAGCTTGATGCACTTCTTACATCAGAATATTTTTGAAATTTCCTTCAAAAGGTACGTAAATTCTACCTTGGTACCTTAGAAGACCATGTAAGTCCAAGGAGTACCCAACATATTGTTAACATGGATGGAAGCTTGAAGATTTTATTAATCAAAATCAACCATTTACACAGGAAGGAGTTGCAATACTTATAGGTATTGTACAATGAGAATACAAACAAGAAACTAAGTTGCACAGGTGCAACCACATTCCAAATTACATAAGCTTCCAATAACATCCGGGAAGCACAAATGAATAATTACAATTATATTGTTAAAACAATATAACCACACCCGTATGCAGACATAAATACAATTAGATGGTTATGAAGGAATATAACCATATAACAACATTATTTAATTAATAACATTAATTAAATAATTTATTATATAATGCATAATTAATTATATTAGGTAAATAATTAACCTAACATTCCCCCCCTTAATTGTGCATTGTCTCAAGGGATGTGGAGAGGAACTCTCTGAACAACTCAAACTTGTCAGATGCAAGTGACTTCGTGAAGATATATGCCCGTTGTTTAGCTGTTGGAAAAAATTGAAGCTAGATGTTGTGCTTCAACACATGTTCACGTATGAAATGAACTTGTACCTCAATGTGATTTTTTCTCTCATGAAACAATGGATTATGAACAAGTTTGAGAACACCTTCATTATCAACATACATGGTGTTCGGTTTGTCTGTGGTATTCCAAGTCCTTCTAGTATGCGACGTAGCCAAATCACTTCACAAACAGCTTCTCCTGCAGAACGATACTCAACTTCTATGGAAGAGTGAGAAACAAAGTGTTGTTTCTTACTTCCCCATGATATTGGTCTAGATCCCATAAATAATACAAATCCAAAAGTAGATTTTCTATCATCAATGTTACCTGCATGATCTAAATCCGAATATCCAATCAAGAAGAAGTTGTCGTTCTTCTTGTATTCTAGACCAAGATCCACTGATCCTTTAAGATATCTCAAAATGCACCTTGCTACTTTCCAATGACAAACTTTGGGTTCCTGCATGAACCTAGATAGATAGCTTACTTGTAAAGCTGATATCTGGTCTAGTGTAGGTTAGGTAAATGATACTCCTGATCAGTTGCCGATAGAGAGTGGCACTTACCTCAGGAGATGGATCTGAATGAGATAAGTGTAATTTTTTCTCCATGGGTGTAGAAATTTGTGTGCAATCCAAATTCATAAATTTCTCGAGTGTAGTCTTGGTATATTTCATCCGAGAAATAAAAATATGATTCTCTTTTCTGTCATACTTCTTTGTTGCATCAATCATCCTCACCGAATCTTTCTTCGCAAGTGATGAATAGATCGATCGACATAGAGAACAACATCACCATCTCCCCCTTTCTTTTTAGGTAGATATTGGGATCGTATGGATTTATAACACATCCACGTTGTATGAGATGCTCATCAATCTTGATGTACCATGCTCGGGTGCTTGTTTGAGGCCA
This sequence comes from Taxus wallichiana var. yunnanensis, assembly GCA_018340775.1. Taxonomy (NCBI): domain Eukaryota; kingdom Viridiplantae; phylum Streptophyta; class Pinopsida; order Cupressales; family Taxaceae; genus Taxus; species Taxus wallichiana. The sequence goes on from CM031235.1 coordinate 191,654,460, forward strand.
TACATGATTTCTTGAGTCTACATACCTTTGCTTCTTAACCTGTGTACTACATATCCCTCAAAGTTGAGTCATGTAGGCTTCTTTAAAATCTTCATTTAGGAAGGCACTTTTACATCCTTTTGGTGGACTTTCCATCCAAACCGAGCAACTAGAGTAAATATCATCCCGATCATTTTGGTCTTAGTTGTGGGAGCAAATGTATCCTCATAGTCAATGCCTTCTTTTTGTGCATACCCCTTTACTACAAGTCTTTCTTTATACTTGTCCACTATCCCATCTACTTTGTACTTTGTTTTAAATATCCATCTACATCCAATGGGTTTCTTCCTTGGTGGAAGATCGACAAGCTGCCAAGTGTTATTCTTCATCACTGATTGATATTCAGAGTCCATGGCATCTTTCCAAGCTTTTGACTATAGGGCTTCCTAGACTGTAGAGGGCTCATCAGATTCAATAACTCTACTCATCAAAGAAAAGTTAACTTCTTCTCTTGCTTTACTGTGAGTCTATGGTCTAGGGGTGGATGTATCTAGTGGAGCATCCATTCTTGCATCTCGTAATGTACTTGTACACCATTTAGGCATACGCTGAACTATTCCTATGGGTTGTGGTTCTATCTGATCAACACCATCATCCCCATCATCACTTTCATCTTCTGAGGGAACATCAGCTTCAATTTTTACAACTGGTGAAAAATCTACATCTTGTGAGTCCAGAGGAGGAGTCTCTACTTCCTTCTTCTCGAAAAACTCAACATCTCTGCTGGTGTAGACTTTTCTAGTCTTAGGATCCATCAATCTATACCCAAGAGTCTCTTCACTATACCCAATGAAGATGAGTTTCTGTGACTTCATGTCTAATTTCTTTCTGTTCTATTTGGGTATGTGCATGCTTGCTTTGCACCCAAATACTCTGAGGTGTGCAATAGATGGTTTCCATTTTGACCATGCTTCTTGTGGTGTTATTCCATCAAGAGTAGTTGTGGGCACTTTGTTCAAAAATATACTTTGTTGTCTTTGTTACTTCTTCCTAGAATGTCTTTGTAAGTCTGGAATCATCAATCATGCATCACACCATTTCCATGATAGTATGATTTCTTCTCTCAACAACACCATTTTTTTTCGATGTGTTTGGAGGAGGCATTTATCGATGAATCCCATGAGTTTGTAGGTAGTCTCAGAACTCATCATTGGTGAATTCCCCCCTCAATCTGAAAGCAGAGATTTTTGATGTGACAACCCATTTCTTTCTCAACTACTACTTTGAAAATTTTGAAGGTTTCAAACACTTCACTTTTCTTGCAAAGACAGAAAATCCACATTTTTCTCAAATAGTCATTAACACAAAGCATGAAGTACTAGAACCCAGAATGACTTGGCTGCATTGGACCACAAAGATCAGTATGAACCAGGTCAACATTGCCATGATATTGAAATGTACTCCTTTGGAATGAAGCTATGTGTTGTTTTACTGCTAGGCAGTGAGGACACTTGTCTATATCCTTCTGAATAGATGGTATCCCATGTACCATATTACACAAGAAAATTGTTTTGATATATTTGAAACTAACATGACCAAATCTCCAATGCCACAACTATGTTGAGGTGGATTTCTTAGCCACAAGTGCTTGATCATCTCTGTGAACAAAATCAAGTTGGAACATGCATCCCACATTGGAGGATTTTGTAATTATTTTTGAGCCTCTTGATTTGTCTTGAATCAAACACGTTTTCTTGTCGGATTGACTATCAAATTCAATTTTTAGGTTGTGATCTAGGAGTTGAATGACTGAAAGTAGATTCTTTGTCAACCCAGGGACATATAAGACATTTGATAGTTTGCATTTATGTGAACCAAGGGGTAGAGAAATGTTCCCAATCCCCTGAACTGTATATGAAGAATCATCTCCCAACGAAACATGATTTTTAAATGGCATGTCCCTCATTGAAATAAACTAGTCTTTGTGGCCGGTCACATGTCAAGTGGCTCCTGAATCAACATACCAGACATCACTAGATGACATGGATGGTTCACTTTATCGAGAAGTGAACAAGTAGTTTTCATTATCTGACTATTCTTTTTGCTCAGCAATATTACCTTGTTGATGGGGTCTTCTTTTCCAGTTCCCCTTTTTCTTCCCGTGATTGTTGTTAGAATGTCCCTTGTAAGATTGTTGTTGTTGAGGTCCAGAGTTGTTGGATGAACCTTTCTTGTAGGTATTATACCAACAATCTTGTAGGTTATGTCCTCTTTTGCAGATTGGACATTGCTTCTTCTATTGTCTATCCCCTTGATACTGATTTTGATTTTGGGTTTTTTGATAGGAATTAGGTTTTCCTTTACCTTTTCCTTTCCATTTTTGATGTGAAGATAGTGCCTACTCCTCTTCATCATCCTTATTGTGCATTGCTTCCTCTTGTTGCAGTAGGTTTACCAGCTTTTCAAAATCAATCTGTTGTATTTGACACGTTTAGTGTTGTGACAAAAATGTGGTAAGAAGAGGGAGTGCTCTTAGAACAATGGGAACGAGAGCATCATCTATGACTAGTTCTCCCAGGGCTAGAAGTGTAGCCCTTAATTATGTAACTCTTCTTAAGAAAGCTTCAATTTTTAATTTTGTTTGAACTTTAATGTGTATAATTGACTCTGCCAATTCAGTATAACATTCTTATTCTTGGCCTCGTATATTGTTCTCAATTTATCCCACGCTTATTTTGTTGTTTTGGCATCTCGAATGTGGTGTTACACATCGTCAGAAACTCCAAACAAGATGATGAGTCTGGCCTTTTGATTTGCTTTATCAAAATGCCATTGTTTGTTCTGTTGTATCCGTAGTTGATGCGGTCGAATACCATTCACACCAGCTAGATTTCTTCAAACTCAAGCAGTTGTGTCTTGATTTTTGTCTTTCATGCAGCATAGTTGTTTCCTCTGAGTAGTTGTGAATCTAGAAGAAAGAATTTGGGGGCATTGGTGCCCATTTTGTAGAGATCATTGATAGGGTTTGGCTCTTATCACTCTAGGTATAAGGTCTCCCAATCTATATACTATTAGTCTGATGTACCGAACCTTTCTATATACGTGCCCTTCTGATAAACCCATCGTACATGGAAGATGCTCGCCCTTTCTATATACCCGATGGTACATGAAAGAGGCGTTAATGTACATGAAAGAATTCAATATGTGGTACCAAGACAATACTGATGGGATCTGTGTGATTATTGACACCGGCTCAAAGAAATATCCTCATACACGTGCGTAACTTCACTATATACTTGGATAATTTCTTGGTCCGGATTTGTGTCATGTAATCATTTACGAGACGGATGGGATGGTCATAGTGTGTGCACTTTGTGACCTTATTACTCCTGTTGATTTATAGGGATGATGCCTAGATGACATTGTTGTAGCTATATTAGGGATTAAGTGTAGTAGTAGTCACGACGACTTTACTCATAAGTGCTTCCTGGAGAGGCACCGTATATACCAAACACTATGAATGAGATCTAGGATCTCGTGAGTGTTACAGAACCAATTTTCACTATTTTTTATTACAATTCTACTAGTTTCTGAGCATTTACAAAGTTTTTAGTTGACTATGGTAACCTGTAAATTAGTACAATATAATGTAGTATACAAACTACATTCAAAAATCTAGAAAAAATTGAATTGTAGGCAATTTTTTTTTTTTTGGTTTTGCGGGCCTGGTGGCCTCCAGAGCCCAAAATGACCCAAAATTTTGAAAACCATTAAAAAGAGGCCCAAGATGAAGTTTTTGGAAGGTCTTCCTTTTCCAAAAAATCCGAAATGAAGAAACAGGTATAGTGGAGAAAAAAAATAATTTTACCCTAAATTAGGGATTTTCTCACTAAATTAATAGAGACCTATTTAGCTATGACTAGTTGATTTAGAGGTGATTTTCCTGCTAAAATACCCTCTAAATCTGGCGGGTTTGGACCTTTTTTCACTAAATTTCAAAAAATTGGAAAATTTGTGTTGTTTTAGAGAGATTTGAACCATGCACCTCTCATCTCTAAACCTTTCTCCTTGTCCAACTAGGCTCTGTGAGCGCTCATGCACAAAATGAAGAATATATTATTTAATGAATTCAAATTCAAACTAACCTTTGGAAAGAACCGAACCAGCTGAGGATTCCACGTGGAGCTTGCTTGGAAAAGGGCGGTTAGGGCTCACGTATGTAGAAAAAAATGGATCTGAAGCAAATTTATCTCTTTTGCTTCACTTGAGCTTCATGCCTCTTTGTATTGTTGATTAAGCCACTTTTTTTGTATTTTCCTTTTGTTGTTATTTGATTTTTCTTACCTATTTTCTTTGTTGTGTAGGTTTTGGCACCAATTTCTTATTGATTTGTTTGCTTTTTTTTGTAATGTAGTTACTGGGTGCATGTGGATCATTTGATGTGCGGAGTTAGCATGGTTGTGGATTGTTTGATGTGCAGAAGCAATGTGGTTGATGATTTTTGATGGAGCGAGACGTCGTTGAAGGTATTTTGTGTGCAGTCAACGTGGCGGAGGAGGTTACAATGGAGGCGGAGTTCGTTAAGTAGTTTGCAGGGGGACTCCACATGGCAGGAACACATCAAATTTTGACTGATTTGATTTTAATAGGAGCTCGGTCCATACAAATCGATCCACATATCAGACCTTGGTAAATACAACCAACACTAGTATATGTCTCTCCCACTTTGCAAACAGATCTTCCCTTTGTACAAGTTGTGAATCATCGATAGATGGCTCGAACTAGCTCATAGATGTATCCAACTTGGCCTGATTTGGACATTTACTTATCCTTCACAGCTCGGTCACAATATAAAACTAGGGCATAGTGGTACACAATGGAACTAGACAATATTTAAATGCCAATATTTGCAACAACTCACCCAATGCAAGTGTAACATGACTCAGTCGCTTGTATGAGACAACTCGGTCAGTGTGGGATCAATCCACCAAACAGGGTATGCCTCAACTCACCGTATTGTAATGTATTCAACTCGATGTGGTGTGAGCTTGGTCTACAATAGCAATAGCTAAGATCTCCTCTACTATTAGAGGTAAACCCCTAGTGCTGATTTTTATATATATATATAGATATACTGCAAACAAATTTTCCTTGAAATTTGGGTACACCAAAGTGTAAAATTATTTTCCTTCCAAACACTTGGAAGGAACAAGAGGATGTGAGGAGGTAGGGATGGGGCTAGGAGGTTGCAGGAGGCGCACAGGCTCTTTGATGCTACAAACACTTCTCCAAAACTCCTCTATCTCATTTGCTCTCTCTTTCACTCCTTCACAGGTCTAGATTCTTGCTTTGGTACTAAATATTAACATGGACGGAAGCCTAAAGATTTTATTAATCAGAATCAACCATTTACATAGGAAGGAGCTGCAATACTTATAGGTATTGTACAACTAAATACAAACAAGAAACTAAGTTGCACTGTGTGCAACCACATTCCAAATTACATAAGCTTCCAATAACATCCAGGAAGCATAAATGAATAATTACAATTATATTGTTAAAACAATATAATCACACCAGTATGCAAACATAAATACAATTAGATGGTTATGAAGGAATATAACCATATAACAACATTATTTAATTAATAACATTAATTAAATAATTTATTATATAATGCATAATTAATTATATTAGGTAAATAATTAACTCCGACACATACTTGTTCTCCACTATTTCTTGTACCAAAATTTTCAGTCATTTCTTGTGAGAAAAATATCCATTTTTTGTTGTTGTAACAATTGATCCTTTTGCAAAAATATTATTCTAGAAACAACAGCAAAGTGGACTCTACGGTTGAGTGCATCAACCACTCGATTCTCTTTACCTTTGACATATTTTATGTCCATATCATAGTCATTAATCAATTCCAGCCATCTCCTTTGTTGGGCATTCAAGTTGTCTTGAGTAAACCGATGTTCCAGGACTTTTTATGATCTGTTTTAAGTTTGAATGGCTTACTCAACAAGAAATGTCTCCATTTTTGAAGAGCATAGACTACTACAGCCAACTCTAAGTCATGCAGAGGATAGTTCATCTCATTAGGCTATAATTTCTGTGACTCATAAGCCACTACCTTTCATTATTGAGTTAGTACACCCCCTAAACCATCTAGGGATGCATCAATCTAGACCTCAAAAGGGATATTTGGATTTGGAACCAGTTAGATAGGTGTTGTAGTGAGAGCATGTTTAAACTTTGAAAAGGCTTCCTCACACCTAACGAGCCATTCAAAACGTTCACCCTTTCACCGTAGTGATGTGATAGGATGGGCTATTTGTGAAAATTAATTCATGAACCTTCTATAGTACCCAACCAATCCCATGAAACTTCAAACTTTTGTCACATTTTTAGGAGCTTCCCATTCTTCAATAGCTTTAATCTTGGATGGATCCACAGAAATCCCATCTTTAGAAATGATATGTTCTAAGTACTCTTTATCTTTATAAAACTCACACTTAGACAGTTTTGCATATAATTTGTGGTCCCTGAGCCTTTGTAGAACCATTCTTATATGATTTTCATGTTCTTTCTCATCTCTATAATAAATTAAAATGTCATCCAAGAGGACTAATACAAACTTATTAAGAAAATCTCTAAAAAAACTATTCATTAGGTTCATAAAAGTAGCCGAGTGCATTGGTCAAACCAAAAGGCATAACCGTGAATTCATAGTGTCCATATCTTGTACGGAAATTTGTTTTATGTAAATATTCGTCTTTGATTCTAAGTTGATGGTAACAAGATCTTAAGTCAATTCTAGGAAATACGATCGCCCCTTTAATTTGATCAATAAATTATCTATCCTAGGAAGTGAATATTTATTCTTAATGGTAACCTTATTGAGCATGCAATAATCAATACACAACCTTAATGTACTATCTTTCATTTTAACAAATACCATTGGTGCTCCTAAAGGGGACATACTTGGCCTAATCATTCCTTGCTCAAGAATTTCTTGTAGGTGAAATTTTAGATCTTGCAAGTCCACAATATTAATTCAAGAAGGTGTTTCGGAGGTAGGGGCTGAACTCGACATGATATCTATTGAAAAATCAAACTCTCTTTTTGGGGGAAGACCTAGCAATTCCTTAGGAAAAACATCCCTAAAATCATTTAATACTAGATAATCATGAAAACTAGGTTCCTTCACCTCAAAGACTCTTCCATGTGTAAGGAAAATAAGATACATCGCTACGGATTTGCTCTTTTCAACCTGTAAGGCGTAAAGAGTGGGTAAAAACTTGTTGTTTTTGATACCAAACAAAACTTGTTCAAAGCCAAAATCATCAAAATAGTGTATTATTTTGTCAAAACAATCAATATGAGATTTATGGTCTTATAACCAATCCATGCCAATAATCAGATCATAAGATACCAAAGGAACAACATCTAGATTTAATATAGTTTTAAACATCCCTAGATCAACTTCCATTTGATCTAAATATTAGGAAATATGCACTTTCTTACCAAAGATCAAATTCTACTTACCATTTTTCTTTCATAGAAACAATTTTCAGATTTAGCTTTTGCACTATTCTAGGAGACACAAAGCAATTAGATGCTCCAGAATCAAATAGAACAGAAATTTTAGTGCCAAAGATTTTACCTCTAGTCTCAATAGGGGTTGTTTGGTGCTTAGCCTTGTGGTTATCTACTATTGCATAGACCTGGTGGCTTGTTGTCTTGCTTGCAAGGAATTCTGGGCAATCTCTTTATTAATGGTTCTTACCACATGTCTAAAAGCCTTGTTGAGGTTCTTTGTTTGTCACTGGAACCTTATTGTCTCATGTAGCAGGTGTGTATCTATTACCACTAGCCTATTGATTATTTTGTTGTTGTTTAATGGGAGGCCTTGGCCCTCCCGATTATTATTTCCATGAAATTTTCTGTTGTTCTCCTTTCCATTAAAATTATTCCTTTTGAACTCAGGTTTCCGGTAAGGTCCAAAAGAGGAAACAACATTCTTCTTACTTTTTTTCCTTCTCTTTCATTTCCTGGTAGTATTTTAGCTGAGACTACTCTTTTTCTTCATCCCTGTAGGCTGCACTAACTACTTGTGCAAGACTCTTAGGGTTGACCATATTTCCTTCTTACCAGATAACCTCTCTCAAACCTAGTTTGAACTTGGTTACCTTGGACTCTTCATCCTTCATATAGTCCAAATGATGGATCATATCTAAAAATTGAGCTTCATACTTAGCTACAGTCATGTTATTTTGTTTCAAACTATGAAACTCAGTTTTCTTCCTTTCTCGGTGATTATCTAAAACATATGTAGTTCTGAATTTCTTCTCAAATTTCTCCCAAGCAATGGTGGAATCCACATAACCCTTAAGTTTCTTCAAATGAGCCCACCATAGGACACCATGCTCTTTAAGGTGGTAAACTATAATACGGGCCTTGGTATTGGAGTTGCAATCATGCAGCCCAAAGTATTTTTGTAAGTTAAACAACCAAGCCTCAGCTTTATCATCAGTGTCACTAGATAACCCTTTGAATCTAGGAATAATAACTTTATTCAATTCCTTTAGGAAGGGATCTATTACTCTATTCCCTATGGGTAAATATTCATGAGCATGCAATTTGGTTGTTCAAGTCTCCTAGGTTTACCTCATGCTGGTCATGTCTTACTTGATTACCCCCTAGGACACTATTTTTCTCTAGGTTCCTCTCATGAGCTTTCAATCTATCTTGAAAATTTTTGATAGTCCTAAGAAGTTCATTTAGGACTTCTTCAGTGGGGTTGAGGACATGGTTGATGTTTTCACCAACTCCTCTACCTATACCTCTTCCAACTCCTCCCCTTTGGCCACCACGACCTTGGTTTGGATTATCCATACCACCATTGCTTTGAGTTCTTACCATTGTTCCTAGTAAGTACAAAAAGAAGTATTAGATAACGTTCCCAGAGGCCTAAGTGTTATAAAACCTTGCTCTGATATCAAGTGTAAGGACCTCGAAAATTGAGGTCCAAATTTTTATTTATTTTTCCATTATTCCCATTGCTTAATCGATATGTTGATTTCACACATAATCAAATCATATAATTATACAAACAATCATATGTGCTAAACGCATCGATAAAAATCAGCTTTGAGTCCAAAGGACATTTCATTATTTTCAATATCTCAAGACAATATTATAAGGTTACATGCAATGGAAAAGAGCCTCATAGGATTATATACTATACTTGATTATTTCAGCGAGTACATCAAGTACAATTTATTCTATAACTGAAATATAAAAGTAACTAATCAATATCTGAAATCAGCTTGAATCTTTAAATTATTTTCTTTCCTTATCTCCGTAATGGCCTATATTTTCCACAAGGGGTCAGCTCAAACCGAATCTGGAAAGGATTTCCATTTTCATATATGTACTATTCTACAAATGAAAATGTATTAGAATATATAGTCATGCATTAGCATACTAATTCATTCATCATTATAATAATGATTTCAAAAACTAAGCTATTACAAATATATTGTTTGTAACATTATTAATATTGTATTGTGTGTGAGTATTTAATATTATTATTTAAATGAGACATGAAACTTATTTAATAATAATATAGTGTGATAGAACTAAGGGATGTTAGAGAGATATTAGGAGATGGGGTTGATATTATGTAGGGATTAAAGATCATGTTTGACTCCACCATTGTAGGGGTTAATTGATCTATATATGTAACTCATCAATCATGAATAAGATGTCCCGAATTAATTGAATTTTTGTTTTTATATGGTTTATTTGTTTATAATATGGGTGAAATATAATATTTGGCATCAGAGAGTGGATTCCAAGATGAGAGTCTTTAGAGATATTTGAGATTCAAATTCTACTAGAAGTGGGTTCGAAGTGGTTTGACGTTCGATCCTGCATATTGGAGCATTCGTCTCGCGATTTGAATCATTCTATGTGCATAGTTGTTTGTGTGTATTTCATCATCTGTTGCATGCACATTCTATCGACCACTGCGTATTGCGTCACCATTTAGGTAATCGTGATTGGCTTTATTTCTGTTGCATTTTTTTTTTTTGCCGTTTTTGGACATACAAAAAAAAATCACAAAGATTTTTTTTGCCATTTTTGGAAAGCGTCCGGAAAGAAGTTGGACTTAGAACTTGAAAGTGTCATATCTTTCACCTCATAACTCAGATTGAGGTGATGTTTTTTTTGAAAATGTTTGTTTTTTCAAGATCTTTGCATTGATTATATGCTTTTTGCTGCCAATTGAAAGTAAAATTTTACTTTATTGTAAGGGTGCATTTTCGACTGAGTTCGACATCCATAATGGAAATCCCATTACAAAAATTCAATGGCAAAGAATTTCACACATGGCAAGTGTGAACTCAATTACTTTTGATAAATAAACACTTGTGGGAAATTTTTGAAGGTAAAATTTCAAAACCAACTGATGTTGATGAAGCCACCAAATGGGAAAGCAAGGATAAGAAAGCAATAGCAATTATTGGTCTTGGATTTTCTGATGCTTACTTGCATCATATTGATTTATCAAAAGTTTAAATTTCATATGGACTACTTTGAACAAGATATTTGGATCTCAAACAGGGAGTGCAACGGTGACACTCAAGCAAAAACTATTCGGGCTCAAGATGGAAGAAGGTGAGAGTATGGTTGATCACATAAGTAAATTTCATTCTATTTCAAATCAACTAGCTGGAATAAAAATTGATGTGGGAGATGATGATGCAAAAGTAGTATTGTTAAATAGTATGCCACCCAATTATTCTAACATTGTATTTACTTTGAGTAAAGTAAATCCTAGTTTAGAAGATTTGATTTCATCTCTCATGGAGGAAGAAAATAGAACAAATAAGAATATTATTTCAGAAGAAACAACAATGTTTGGTAAAAATAGGTCATATGATAAAGGAAGATTCAAGAAAGGATCTAATTCTAGAGATACAAAGAAACATATCACTTGCTACTATTGCCAACAATCTGGACACCTTTCCATAAACTACATGAAAAGAGCAAGAGATTTACTTGATGGAAAAATTAAAAATGGCATGATTTCTGATGAAGAAGAAGACGATGATAAGGAAGAACCAGAGGGTGATTTCAGTGGTTATGATTTTGAAGAATTCCTTCTTTAGATAACTTTTAGATGGAGGCTAGAGGCAACGGAGGAAGGAGGTTGATCAGCGACCTCTCGTCAAGCACCATCAACGAGGCCGCGGTATTGATTTAGTAGCCAAGTATTTCAGTTGTGTGTTTGATTCCATTATTGTGTGTTTTATAATAAGAATAGAAGGAAATTCTTTTTCAATTGTAATTTCCTTTTATAAACCTCATTAATGTAATGTTGTAATAGAAAGAAGAAAACACAAGTACAAAGTCAACATCATGATACTTGAAGGGAATGAATAGAGGTTCATGAACATGGGTTCTTACCTTGGACTGAGGTCCATATGTGTACCAAGATCATGAGAAAATAGGGGTGTGCAAGCTACGAGAAAGTGTAACTATTCTTTTCTACATTGTTCACATTAGGGAGTGTAGGGGAATTAAAAATGTTAACAATAGGGGAGTGAATGTTACGAATATATTGTTTGTAACATTATTAATATTGTATTGTGTGTGAGTATTTAATATTATTATTTAAATGAGACATGAAACTCATTTAATAATAATATAGTGTGAGAGAACTAAGGGATGTTAGAGAGATATTAGGAGATGGGGTTGAGATTATGTAGGGATTAAAGATCATGTTTGACTCCACCATTGTAGGGATTAATTTATGTTTATATGTAACTCATCAATCATGAATAAGATGTCCCGAATTAATTGAATTTTGTGTTTTTTATATGGTTTATTTGTTTACAATATGGGCGAAATATAATATTTGGCATCAGAGCAGGGATTCCAGGATGAGAGTCTTTAGAGATATTTGAGATTCAAATTCTACTAGAAGTGGGTTCGAAGTGGTTTGACATTCTGATCCTGCATATTGGAGCATTTTGTCTGTGATTTGAATCATTCTATGTGCATAGTTATTTGTGTGTATTTCATTGTCCTATTGCATGCGCATTCTATCGACCGACTTGTGTATTACGTCGCCATTCTGGTAATTGTGATTGGCTTTATTGTTGTTGCATTTTTATTTATTTTTTTGAAAGTGTCATATCTTTCACCTCATAACTTAGATTGAGGTGATGTTTTTTTTGAAAATGTATGTTTTTTCAAGATCTTTGCATTGATTATATGCTTTCTACTACCAATTGAAAGTAAAATTTTACTTTATTGTAAGGGTGCATTTTCGACTGAGTTCGACATCCATAATGGAAATCCCATTACAAAAATTCAATGGAAATAATTTCACACATGGCAAGTGTGAACTCAATTACTTTCGATAAATAAATACTTGTGGGAAATTGTTGAAGGTAAAATTTCAAAACCAACTGATGTTGATGAAGCCACCAAATGGGAAAGCAAGGATAGGAAAGCAATAGCAATTATTGGTCTTGGATTGTCTGATGCTTACTTGCATCATATTGATTTATCAAAAAGTTCAAATTTCATATGGAATACTTTGAACAAGCTATTTGGATCTCAAACAGGGAGTGCAACGGTGACACTCAAGCAAAAACTATTTAGGCTCAAGATGGAAGAAGGTGAGAGTATGGTTGATCACATAAGTAAATTTCATTCTATTTCAAATCAACTAGCTAGAATAAAAATTGATGTGGGAGATGATGATGCAAAAGCAATATTGTTAAATAGTATGCCACCCAGTTATTCTAACACTGTATTTACTTTGAGTAAAGTAAATCCTAGTTTAGAAGATTTGATTTCATCTCTCATGGAGGAAGAAAATAGAACAAATAAGAATATTATTTCAGAAGAAACAACAATGTTTGGTAAAAATAGGTCATATGATAAAGGAAGATTCAAGAAAGGATCTAATTCTAGAGATACAAAGAAACATATCACTTACTACTATTGCCAACAATCTGGACACCTTTCCATAAACTACATGAAAAGAGTAAGAGATTTACTTGATGGAAAAATTAAAAATGGCATGATTTCCGATGAAGAAGAAGACAATGATAAGGAAGAACCAGAGGGTGATTTTAGTGGTTATGATTTTGAAGAATTCCTTCTTTAGATAACTTTCAGATGAAGGCTGGAGGCAACAGAGGAAGGAGGTTGATCAGCGACCTCTCGTCATGCACCATCGATGAGGCTGCAATATTTGTTTAGTAGCCAAGTATTTCAGTTGTGTGTTTGATTCCATTATTGTGTGTTTTATAATAAGAATAGAAGGAAATTCTTTTTCAATTGTAATTTCCTTTTATAAACCTCCTTGATGTAATGTTGTAATAGAAAGAAGAAAACACAAGTACAAAGTCAACATCATGATACTTGAAGGGGATGAATAGAGGTTCATGAACATGGGTTCTTACCTTGGACTGAGGTCCATATGTGTACCAAGATCATGAGAAAATAGGGGTGTGCAAGCTACAGAGAAAGTGTAACTATTCTTTTCTACATTGTTCACATTAGGGGAGTGTAGGGAATTAAAAATGTTAACAATAGGGGAGTGAATGTTATGAATATATTGTTTGTAACATTATTAATATTGTATTGTGTGTGAGTATTTAATAGTATTATTTAAATGAGACATGAAACTCATTTAATAATAATATAGTGTGAGAGAACTAAGGGATGTTAGAGAGATATTAGGAGATGGGGTTGAGATTATGTAGGGATTAAAGATCATGTTTGACTCCACCATTGTAGGGATTAGTTTATGTATATATGTAACTCATCAATCATGAATAAGATGTCCCGAATTAATTGAATTTTGTGTTTTTATATGGTTTATTTGTTTACAATATGGGAGAAATATAATACTAACCAAGTTCAAAATATCTTTCAAGAGTGGTGTATTTAACCATCTTACATGAAAATGCATAAAACTTACCTCATGTAAGGTTGACTACATAATTCATTTCTTAAAATTATTTCATGCCAAATCAAATCAGCATAGCAATTATTTGAATAAATGTCAAATATAAGATCCATATAAAAAGGAGAAGGCATGATAAGCAATTGTCAAAGCGTCAACATGAATTTCACTTTACAATTCTCATAATGAACATTATGCAAAATTAGATTAACAACGTATCATAATCTTCAAGAGGCATAGAAGATCCTTTATACCCAATAATGCATGCCAACCAAATGACAAAATGTCATATAATGAACTTCACATATATTCCAAGGAATGCATACCAATTGTATGAAAAAAATTTATATTATGAACTTCACTTCACTTCACAAGCTCAAAATGAATAAAATGCCAAATTAGATTAGCAATATAACACATTTTCAAAATGGCACAAAAGATCCTTTATACTCAAAGAATGCATGACAACCGTATGAAAAAATGTCATAATATAAACTTCCAATATAATCCAAGAACACATTTCAGCAAGCATGACAAAGTGTCATAAAATAATTTCACATAAATTCTAATGAATCCAATCCAACAACATGATAAAATTCCATAAAAGTGCTTCACATAAATTCAAATGAATTTGTTCCAGAAACATAATAAAATGCCATAAATATATTCACTTAAACTCCAAAGAATTCATTTAAACAGCATGATAAAATTCCATAATCCATACTCGTGTATTTATGTCAATAAAATATTACACATCAACTATTTGACGTAATATCACAACACCTCATTCTTTAAATATTCTATCTAAATGATTTCACACTAATTGTTTGACAAAATTTCATAGCACAAAATTCTTTTAAAATGCTATGCAAATGATTGCACATTAACCATTTGACAAAAATGCAATGTTCTAGCAGCAAAAATTGCAGCAAAGAAAACAACAATCTAACTACAAATATGGAGCATATAAATCACCCCAAAGTATCGTGCTTTGTTAACTAATGTTGCAGCAGAATAAAACATCAAATATTAACCAAACATAGAAAGGAATTAACAAAAAATGAGCGCTATAACATCCAACATTGCAGCAGAAAATGAAGCAATAATTTAATAAAAAAAAACACTTCTAGCAGATGTTACAACGTCAATAAAATAAAATAGCACTTCTAGTAGCCATTACAACAACAAAAAACAACTTATAACAGCTGAAGCAAACCAACGAATCCACAAAAATTCAGCATTCTAACATTTAAAAATGAAGCTCGGAGATCGGTCAAAAACCCATAACAAAAATGTCAAGAAATCTTCTCTCAACACCCAAGAGAATAACCTCATTAATTTCAGATATCTAGTAAGGAGGTAAAATGAAATCTCAGCCTCTTATACTCGAGAGATCTGAAATATATAATGCCCATATTAAAATAAACACATTTTCCAAATACCCATACAAGATTGATTCGAAAATATTAATACCCACAATAGATAATCCATATCTCTCATTACCGGAAGAGCAATAAATCTGAATATGTATTTATTTGTAAAATATTGCATAGATAAAAACAAGAAACCCTTTCCTAAAATATTCGAGATGAAGAAGATCAAAAACCATTTGTGCTTTCCTCTTTCCTTCTCTATTTTTCTTCCTCCAGCCTTCGTAGCTCCACACCATACAAAATAAAACCCAAAAACATTATTTTATTTTCTAGATAATTTCTCCCGACTTTACTGCAATAAAGAATGCCAAGATCCAAAAATATAGTCCCACAATCAGCTCCAGATGGCCGTAAAAACTTCCATGAAATCCTTTAGATTTTTTTGACATGGTCTCCCCTCTACTTCCTCCTCTCTTCACACCCCGCTAAAATGTAAAAATCAAAACCTAACTCTCCTATATTCCATGGATTCCAAAATCCATTTAAATATAATTAAACTTTAAAAGTGCCTCCACTTAGCTTTAGGCTAAGTTTAATTTTTATTTATTTATTTGTTTTAAATAAAAGCTGTGCCACATTTAACAAGGAATAATTAACACATAAGTTAATGCTAAAATAATTCAAATTCCACAAAATATCATTACAACTAAGCATTATTTAAATGTTGATCTCATTAACCAAGGAAATCAAAATGTCATGCATTTATTATGGTTGAATCAAAACATCTAGATAATATTTTGACACTTGGTTATGTTACTAACGTATCAAAGATAAGTTAGGCTTAGGTTAGATCATGTAACCTATATCTTAGGTTAGTTAGGCTAACAAATGATATTAAACAATATCACAGGAAGCTATCAAAATGCTATCACCGAATCAAAAGGGTGAGTGGTAACTCATGGAAGAGTTAGAACTTGTGTGTATACTCACATGTGTATGTACACAACTATGTTAGCTTATATACATAAGTATATATGCTCACATACCTATGATCATACCCAGATGGGTATATGGACGAATGCCCATTCCTTTGTGCTTTATACTCATACCTTTGATGAATGACTAATAAAAACACAAACTGCAACCAAGAAGAAACAACCAAACAAATTTATAAATAATTTTGAGTTCCAAGAGTTGGGATGTTACATGTACTATCTAGAATAACATTTGTTGTGCTTATGTTAGAGAACCCATTAGCATGGTTGAGGGTTACACTTGGTAAATAGGTGTTAGAGTTGTTTGGACAATTGTTTAGGTGCTAACTAATTAGGGATAATTTTATTGTTATTGTTCTTTTAGCTGACTAAGCTGGCTTTTATTAGCATTGTCCATTTCTGTAAGTTTTAAGATATGGTCTTACAATTATTTGTGTTGTGTACATATGTTCTATATCAATCGCTGCCACAATAAGTGGGATTTTTCCATTAAGGTGAAGATGGTTTTTAAGGTCATGACCTAACAAACACACTAACTTGGCATATGAGATCCACCTTGTGGGAACAAGATATTTTTCACTCGGTTTCACCACCGATTGTTCTTTGTGTATCTGATATTGTTGGCCCTAGTTTGGGATCTTTAACTCTCATGCACCAACATATGATTTGTTACAAACAAATAGTTCCTTAGTGCATCATTGGGTGACTCAACTTTAGGGCATGGGAGATACCCCTACTTGGCACTTAGGTTTTTAGAGAGGACTGCATTCTTTGGGTCCCTCACGATGTTGGCATTGTTTGTATTCCTAGACCAATTTTCTCATTCTATCTATCAAATATCTTTATTAATCAGCTTTCTCCATTCATGTATTCCTTAGAAGCACCACCTTTCCTTCTTCCCTTTATAATACCCAAATATTCACTTGACTGAAAATCCCCAAAATTTGGTCCAATATGTTCCTTGCGTAAAAATATACAATTTTTTCTAAAGACTCAAGGGAAGAATATGCAGTTTTGACCCCCAAAACAAATGGTGTGTCTAGATTGGGCACACCCCTTATCAACATCAACTACAAAAGTAATAACTATCCCTCTAAATAAAATAACATATATCATTCGGTTTTCACATTGCATTTTACACATGTGATTGCTAGTTCTTTAAAATATGAACTTTATATATTAAAAAAATATTTAAAAAAATAAAAAAATCATAACACCTTATTATAAGAGAAAAAATACTTCTTGTGGAACTCATAAAAATATTTAGGCTAAAAAGTAACAAGTTTAATTGTCTTATGAATTTGTCAATGTTGGCGATGGAAGATCCGTTATTTTCACCGCCATCTATGAATGACAATACAGAGAGTACCCTCTCTCGTTGCATCTCTCATTTCTTCATCCTTCTTCCATAGTGTGTTTCCCTTATCACCCTCTATCAACATATTCATCGTCCTCTCTACCTTGTTCCTCTTTTCCATCTACACCTCTGCAAATCTCAAGGCTCACTCTAACTTCTTCATCCAACACCTTGGAATTAAATAACTTGTCAAACAACGATGGGCCAACATATCAAGGACATACCCTAGCTTAGCTTATCTAGCAAAAATTCCATCCACACCGGCTCAAAAACTAGGTCATCATTGCAACAAATGTGAGTTGCATTTGCCGCATCGGGAAGCACAAGCCCCATGGTCCACACCCAACCTGCAAATTTTATCTTGCATGTGGTCCACAAATCTCTATTCGTCCGCTTCAAATGTTCCTCGATATTTGATGTTTCAAGAATAGGTATCATGGGTATGTATCATCCGTCACCCTGATACTCAACCTAAGCTGTGAATCTCGACATAATCAATAACTATTAATAGTATTTTTCTATGTGGTAGTTACAATCTTTAATATGTGTATTTTTTAATTTTCTCTTTTACAAATAAAACAATTATTTTGAACAACTCATCAAATATTTCCATTAAATTATTAACTTGCATACTTTTATTATGTAGTGTCCACTCCTCTTCGACATTTTTTTTACTATGATTTTGATTTTTGCTGATTAGAGACATGGAAATTATTATTATATTTTGGTTAGCATGTTTATAGGAAGTATGGAAATTTTGGTTGTCGATATGTTGCATGAGGGGTTCATTAGCTAGGTAATATCCTAGCATGTGAGTTCATATTGAGGTAATTAAAATTAATAAAAGTAAATTCAATATACCAGTAGACATGAGGGGGTGAAAGGGTTTAATTTATTAATATTTTGAATCAGGTATTGGGGGTAGGTTAGAGAGGTGGGCAAAAGGAAAGGGAAGTTTAATTTTAATATTTAATTAAAAAGTTGAACCCTAGTGTTTAAAACTAAATATCTTAAAATTGTAATTTAAGGAGTATGGTCATAAATTTAAATTATAATCTCTTTTTGATTAAAGAAATATCAATTAAGATATTCTTAACCAAGAAATAATAAGATGGTAGAAAACTAGGATTGAGGATGCTTTTCAACATAGGTTATATTATTTCACCATCTTAATTATTTGAAGTATTATTGAGAAATGATCAAAGCTTAAAATTTATAAGGTAATTGGTAATAGGTCTTGAATGACTTCAAACTATGTTTTTAGAGAAAATGCATATTAAGAAAAATTAAGTGAGAAAATGATATAGTTCATGTTTAATATATTAGGGTAGAAATAAAAAAGGGATAAATAAAATTGTCAAGGAAAAATGGGTAAGGTACATAAAAAGAGAGAGAGCATTTTCATTCTAATAATATAATGGGAGGGGTATTATCAATTGAATAATTAGAGGTAAATACTAGAATTAAGGGTATTCTTTAATACCCTTCGAACGAACGTGCTATACCATACATTTAGTAAGTGAACCCCCGTGCTATGTTGTGACTCATATTGTGGATTGTATGGACTCCTAACAGACATGGATAGATATTTCAGTACTAGATGATGATCTAGTGTTGATTACTTTATTAGATACTAAAAATTTGGATTCTTGATGTATTGATTATGTTTAGATGATCGGGTTAGTCTTGCAATCTCATTGATGTTGGTGAAAATGGTAGAATTGAAATGTTTAGAAATTGTAAATAATTGATAGAATTTTTTAACCTTGATGATGATTTAGCTACGTTATATGATGATGTTAATTAATAGATATGTATGTGTTTTATTGCTTGATGTAATTGATATGGCCTTGAGGCCAAAGTTGATATTGTTTTAGTTGGTTGCAGGAAATTTAAAATCACAATAAACAAGAAGGGACTAGGAGACTAACCATGGAAGAATATCAGATGTTTACAACAAGGTCACCTTGGAAGCTATGTGTGTGTGTTTTTTTCTTGCTTGTCGGAATTATTAGGAGGTAGTATTGGGGAGAAACCTCACATGTGACCATGGGTGAATGTTGTATTTCCTTTTATTTATTTGTTTTTATTTTTCACGTGATCTTATTTAACCGTGATGTCATCTCATTTTATTGTGCTTTGAGTGTGATATTTTAAAAGTTAATTAACCTTGTAGATTATGCTAATTAGGATATGTGACCAAGTGGGGCATTGAATGTGGTAGATAGTCCTTGTTATCTTATTGATTTTAGTTATTTTTATTGGTTTCCAGTTGTTTACACATCCCCACTTTTCAAATCTCGAATTTGGGATTTGAGCCCACTTTTGAAGGCTTGGGGACAAGTTATACTTGTCCCATACCTCTTAAAATCACCCACCAACCTTACCTATGAAGTGAGGGGTAAAAATTATCCCTCATTATGTGTTTTTGAAGGAAAAAGAGGTAATTAATTACACTTTCTTACAAACTCTCTTAATTGTGTCCTTAGAAGTATGGAGTGGAGGTTTGTGTGTTGAATGAATTTTTTCATATCCTCACATTATCCATTTATGAAGCCTTGGTCTTTGTGTTTTAATTGTGAGGTGGATTGGAGGGAAATGATGTGGCATCCTACATGGATCCACCTCACCCTCCTCTCCACCATTTTCTATTTAATTGGAATTCTTGGTTGTTTTGGGGGTTACTTATTTTGGAAATTGGGGAGCTTGCTTTTGGATTGGCTTGTACTTAGAAAAAGCTTAGAGTTTGTTGCTTGAATATTGAAGGCTCTTGTAATGGAAAGGTGGGGTATTATACATTCAATTTTAATTTCTTGATTGTGTGTTGTGTTGTAAAGAGAATGGATGTATGTGTTTGTATTGGATTTGGGTAGTTTTGACCTTAAGGATGGTGTGGGGAGAAGGAAAATGGGGGCCTTTGAGGGAGGGATAAGATTTTTGGATGTGTATATGGAGGGAGTATGGGTAGGGTGTTCCACCTTGTGAAGATAAGGGATATTTCTTGCTTTATCTTTATATGTTTTACATGAGGGAGTGATAAGAGATTTGAGGGAGTGATAAGAGATTGAGGGAGGGATAAGTGTTTGTATGTGTGGATGGAGATTTTGGAGGTTTCAAGGTGGACACTTAACCCACTTGGGAGGTATAAGGGGTTTCCCATATTTCTATTCTTTTTTTTCTTATATTAGGCCTATGTGTTTGGAAAGTTGTATATTGTTACTATTAATGTTATTGTGCTTGTATGTGTTGCAAGTTTTGTTGGCATGAATGTATGTATTGTTGAAGCCTTTGTGAAGAGTTTCCATGGTTGTAAACATTCCCTATTTCTCCATTGTTTGGGATTAGTTTCCAATGAGAAGGTTGGATTCACCTTCTCATTGGAATAAGGTTGGGAGGTGAGTGTTGCCTATGCTCCCTTCCTTGTTGTTGTGATTTGGAGATGAAGAAAATAAGGAGCTCAAAGTTGATGCCTTGGATAGAGTTACATTGTGTAGAAGACAAAGAAGAGAGAAGTTTTTTGTAAATTTTATAATGTTGTCTCCACCATGGTGTGGAGTGCTTATTATACTTGTATTTGAAGGATTGAGTTTCATGTAAATGAATTATTCAAAACTTATTATGAGTTATGTGTATAATTAAAAGTTGTATCTCATGAAGTTGAATCTCCCTTGCATTGGATTAAGTTGATCCTACAACTTAAATCATGTTGCATTTTATTAAATTTGAAATGGTTCCTTTTGTAATAGAAATGTATATATTCTGAAAGAGGCAATTGAGTGTTGGATTTCATTGTTTTTGTAGCTAATTAAGATATGTAACTTAAGTCATGTGTACATGTTATTTACAAGTTGAAATTGTGTTATTTTAAACTATAAATATGGTGGAATTTATGCTTGTGTTCCTTGAAAATCATCTTGTGTTGCCTTATAAACTTGAACAAAAAAAGAAAAGAAAGATTTGGTTGAGTCCATACCTTTTTCTCTTTAAAATGAGTTGTACAAAAATAGTGTTTTAGTGTTGTAGTTATAAGCTACACAATTTTACAAAATAAGCACAAAGTGGCATTTGATTACTTTTAAATCAAAAACAAAATAAATACTCTCCCTCTACCTCGTAGTTTTTTTAAATGGAAGAAAAATAAATTCCACAACTTTACACATAAAAATATAGATGGATTTATATGGAGTGTATATCTTTATATATTCTTAAACATTTGGTTATACAAATAAATTTACCCAAATATAATGGTTGAAAAATAAAATATAATAAAACTAAGTTACACACACACACACACACACACACACACACACACACACACACACACACACACACACACACACACACACACACACACACACACACACACACACACACAAGCGCGTGTGCGCGTGCATATATATATATATATATATATATATATATATATATATATATATATATATATATATATATATATATATATATATATGTATATATATATATATATATATATATATATATACATATATATATATATATATATATATATATATATATGTATATATATATATATATATATATATATATATGTATATATATATATATATATATATGTATATGTATATATATATATATATATATGTATATATATATATATATATATATACATACATACATACATATATATATAATAATAATACAAAAACCCACATATGAAGCCGATTGAAAGACTTATTTTTTTATTTACTAAAACAAAGTATATGATAAAAATGGGGTTGTATTTGTTTTTATTTACTTCGTCCATAAGGGCATGGACGACCCACCCTATTAAATCAAAATAATGGTAGAAGGGGTGGGGGGGTTCTTTGGGACACCCTCCAACATATATGAGAGCGGGTAGGGGTGGGGAGGGCCCCCAATGCTTAATACTTACACTAAATTTAGTTGTAGATGCATAACAAATAACATAGTGTCCAAATTTGTGGGCGAACTCTATCAAGTGTTAACATATAGAAAAATATGCACACACACACAGAGATAAGTATATATTTTTATGTATACACCCAAAATTAGAATAATATAGAATTAAAACCAATGATTAGATACACCCATCTCTTTGAAAACCTTAGAAGGGGAAAGAAAAACAAATCAAGGAAGTATTTGAAAGATTTTTTTATCGTTTTAGATCTTGAACAAAAACAATCTCCATGGCTTCCCTCTTGCCTCCATGGCCTCCACTTCCTCCAACCTACAAAATCAAATGAGTAAATAAAAAAAAATAAGCAAATAAGGAATAAAAGGAAAGATAAAGAGAAATTAGGGACTTTTACCAACCCTAGATCTAAGGGCTCCCACCGATTTTATCTAGAGGTGGGGATTTTACCCTACATTTTTAATTTTGGGGTAATTTGACCGGAATGAGTACTTTATAATTATGGGTATGGGATTTGAAAAATAGGGTCACCTAGGATGTCCTAACTAATGGGTTAGGTTGTGTTGTGACCTTTCCATTAGGGGTCGATAAATATGTAAATGACATTGTGATTATGGATTATATGAAATGAATATTGTCAAGTGTTTTCAAATAAAATATTTAAAGGCATTAAATGGATTAAGGTTAAAAGTATAGATAAATAAATAAATGAGGATATGGGAATTATTTCTTAGAGAAATAAATTAAGATTCAATTTAGGGGAAATTTAAATAAAATTAACGAGAATTTAGGACGGGAAACTTAACCCCATAATGAATTGAGAGGAAACTGAATGGATAAGATAAATGGGATTAATTTAGTTGCTAATCAATTATAATTAATGGAATCTTAAAGGAGGATGTTAATTCCGTAATGATTTTGGGAAACAATTTAATAATATTTAATTATTAAATGAATTCTAACTACTTGAGGATAAGTAAAAAAAATTACAAGAGGATTACTTTAAACACAACTAATGTTTAGAACTAGCAACATTTCAAAAAAAAATTACCCAAAATTTTCCCTAATAACTAATTGTGTTTAATGTGGTTTTGGTGTGTCAAAATGTGGGTGTTACACTTTGGTATCAGAGCAGTGGGTTCAATGCTTAGACCCTTAGAAAACATGGGAACAAAAAAACCATTTAGCAAAACCTAAACCTCATAAACTTAAACCCCGGGATTAAAATAATTATAACGATGATAAAAAATTTCAAATTGTTATACTCACCCGAGAGTGGGCATCTTGTTGATCCCAACTACCTGGGAAATGTTAATTCAGTTTGATATTCTTATGAACTTCTTGAGTGTTAGAAATTTGGTTCCTTGTAAAGATGTTGGATAATGGGTTCCTAGCTCTTGGTTATGGTCGTGTGATGGTGTTGACCCTATAGAGACCCTCCCTTATTTGGATTGCTATTTTGTTTGGTGCAATTCTTGGCAATTATTGCTATAAGTAATGTTTAGGGGGCCTTATGGAGGAGATCTCGATGATTGATTAGTTGTTTAGAATCCCCCTTTTTATTCAGTGGCTAAGCAAGTTGGCTATGGTTTGTCAGTGTCTACAGTCCTTGGTTTTTTTTTGTCACTTTGAGGACTTAATCCCCATATGGGAGAGTAGATATCATGACATGATGTCATATTAGATCCAATTTTGTATGTATATTTTTAGATGTGAGGTCAATGTAGATTAACCCTACCGGTGGCCAATGAAGGACTGTGAATAGATTTTGATGTGGATATTTCATGTGTTTTATATTTTTAAATTTAAATTCTTTTATCAAGGACCAACATTTTATTTTAATAATTTTTTGAGAAGATCTAAGGCTCTTCTTATTATTTTGTCTTATTGTGATATTTTTCGAGGATTGAAATATGGCTACTTAGCCATTTCTTTTGATTTCTGAGATTTCTTGGATTTTATCTTTGTTTGGTGACTCGGAGCTTATTTTCCTTGAAGGCCACTTGGCTAAATGTTGTCAAGAGTGTTACATGGTTTTCTTCTTATCTTCGATGAGATGGTTCTATTTTTTTGTATTATGTTCTCTTGTTGTATGGGGTACACCCTAGGTGATATAACTAATTTCTTAGGTACTTTTGATCCTTCCTTTGAATTTGGGGTGGCAGGACTTTACATGTTTAGGACCTTGGAGTGACCCTTTTGGTATTCATATTTCCTAGGAGAGGGTTCCTTGTGTCATGCAAAGTATAGTCAACAATTTTGATGGTGATTATGTTTCTTCTTACACCCTGGTATGAGTTTTGTTCATTGTCAAGATAGATGTGATACTCACTATGAACTTATGGATTATGTCAGGGATGGATTAACTCTTGGATAATTATAGGTTTTTGGTGGATAGTGTATTGTTGGGATATGATGGTCCATTGATGGGCATATTGGAGTCCTAACTCAGTTCTTTGTGTTATTTAAGAAAAGATCAACATTTTGGACTATAAATACCCTAGATAAATATGGTTATACTCAAGCTCCTTTGAGCTTTGTGCTTAAATAAGTATTCTATTTTTTTATCTCGAGGACCCATAGATAGATTTACCCTTGTCTTAATCTCTTGAATTGTTTAGCATATACCACATTTTAATCCATTAGTTTCAGTTATTTTTAGATAGATATGGATGAATTTGGGATCCTTTGGAATTTTTCTTGGAGATTTTGGTTCTTATAGGTCTTAAGTTTTTGACCGTGGTTATGTTATGTCATAATCTTCAACCCCAAGGCTATAAATCTTGGTCGTAGAGGCTATGTTATGAGTAAATATTTTGATCTCCCTGTTGATGTTTTGATATCCTCTTGTTGAGGAAGTGTGATGTATATGGGTAAAAAACCCTTGACATCTTCATTTTTTGGTTGAAGGCATCTTGTGGAGGTATAAGTCTTTTGTTTTGAAACTCTCTCTATCTAGTGAATCTATTTTGAGTTTAAACCACAACCATTTTTTTTCCCCTCATACTGATCTAAACTCCTTGAACTCATAAAATAAAATTTGTAACTACATAATGTGCACCTTCATCGTAACTCTTATTAACACTTGTGGAGATTCACTAGCAAATCATAAATGATGCATGTAAGTCTTTGAAAAACTCTTGTAAAATTGGTGTGTTCTGCTCAATTGGTAATGAGATAAACCTGAGCATATTAGAACTCTAATTGGGAGGCTTAGAATTTCAAAACTTAATAAGTAAATTTGGACATTAGGAAGATGGTTCCTTACTCTAACCTTGTAGTTAAATAGAAGAAATAAAAACTATGTGAAAAATAGCAAAGAATCCTCTTATACTCCCCCTAGAAGTAGAATGGATAATTTTACTGCCTATATAGAATTGTGAGATATCATACCAACACCTAATGACACAAGATATGGGATATCGTAATATAAGGAATGCATTAATTAGAAAAATTATAAGAAATATGCTTGGAAAATGTAATTATAACTTGTGTTTTATAATTTGGAATATGGAATGATAAATTTATGAGATTGAACATAAGTAGAATGTACAAATAAACAACCTTAATTGTATAAATTACTATTGCATGCCCTAAAATTTATAAAGGATATAATCGAATGATAGAACTAATTGAAAAGTTCCCTTGAGCTACTGTATGAGTGTCTAATCTCAATTACACCCTAAGGCTTTGGGTTGTGTAATGTTTGAGTACGTCCCAAACCCCCTTGTTATATCAAACAATAAACATATGTATAATGGTTATAACATAAGTTACATGATAGATCATTTTTGGATCTCTCACTAGTTAGTATGAAATTTTGTTTAGAAGTATACATAAGGATTTTATCCCCTTGTTAGAATGGATTAATTGTTATGTTCATATTGGTGGGTCCTATGTCCATCTTGCCAATGGTGGTAACTTTTGAACCTTTAAATATGTCCTCCTACCCTTAATAATGGAGTACCGTATTGATAGTGATGTGTTCTATCTCGTGTTTTATTCCCTAAACATTAATGTGTGTAATTTCCCTTTTATAACCTTTCATGTCGTCGTACACTTTTTTCCTCTTAGCTCGGTAGATGTATGATTTACAATCTTTTAGGAGTGAGTATATATCTCCGCTTTAAGAGAGGCACCCCACTTGTGTTGCAGAATGGGTCATTGGTTACCTAGGATTATTGGAAAGCTTAGGAAACATATGCTAAGGATGTTGTGGAATTTTGGAATCCTCCTTCCTTTTGGGAACTTTGATGTTGTTTCCCTTGCCTTTGGGGAAGAGAAGGGAATGTTGTTTTCATAAGATTATACATGAATGTTAGAGTGTTAACCTAGTAAATTTATTGCTATGGAAAAATCACAACACCCCTGATTTCTCGCAAGTGAAATTTTGAGGAAGTTAGTGTGATTTTTCAAACATGGATTTATCCCAAAGTGTGGGACTTTGAAATCAGGATAACCCTCCGGAGAAGGCCAACTTCATGTCCTATCCTAGTGCCAACTACTCCAAAGTGCTAGAGAGTTGCAGATCTAACCCTAATATAATATTTCAAAGGAGACAGAGATAGAGAAAATACATGAAAATAAAACCTACTCTAAGGGAAGGTGATGCACCAAGAACAATGTTGAACAACCTACACAATAAACACAATGACAGAACCTTGCAATAAAAACAACAATAATACACAATAACCTTGCATGCAATGAAAGATCAGAAAGATGCAATAGAACACAAAAGAGGGTGTGAAAAATCCACAGATCTGACTTTATTGATCTCAAAGTTGATATAATACATCACATTTAGCGGAAAAGGCACATATTTTTCATTACAATGTCTAGTAGGGAGGTTTTAAATATCCAAATATCTCTTACACATAAGAAATAAGGGAGGGGCATATACAAGGTGTCCCACACTTTGAAATTAGTCCCTCCTTACAATACATAGAAAGAATGAGAGAAAGAAAGAGAAAGAAAATTTGAAATATTTCTTCAACCACCCTGAAATGCAATAAAATAACCCACAACAATGATGGATGCCACCGCAAAACCCATACCTCCATGTACCTTGCCTTGTTGAGGAAGAAAGGAAGCCCATACCTTCATCATTTTGGTATGTGAGAAATATGGAAAAATTTCTCTAGAATAGCCAACTATATTTCCTTGTTGTTGGGTAGAGGACACTGACATCTTTCCAAAAAGTCCTATTTTTAAAAATCCAAGCTCCTAGTCAAACGTTATGGCCATCTAAAGATGAGGGTGCCATACTATAATAAATGCAAGTGGTTGATCTTCCTTTTCAGAGCTTTGACCCTGTATCACACCCTCCAAAATCCAAAATTTCAAACTTTTAGGATTCAGAGCTTTGGGTATCTATACTTTGGAGGTCACTATCACTATTCATCTGGCGAGTTGACTTGAGGGTTCGAAATGCCAAAAATTTGAAGTCCAAATTTTAGACTTTGAAGTTTGGACTCGAGACCATATTGCATGGCAATCTTCATTGCTTGAGAAAATGTTTTCTATAATTTTGAAACCCGAAGTCTAAAATTTGGACTTCGTGTTTCAAACCTTTGTGTTTTTGGGGTTTTGAGGGTTTGGATTTTGAGGTTTTGAGAGTTCAGTTTTGGGGTTTTGGGAGTTTGGGTTTTGGGTAATGTTCACCCACTAAGAGCTAAAATGTTTCAAAATCTGAAACCCCAAAGTCTGAAATTCAGACTTTAGGTTTTGGACCATTGTTTCTTCGGGCTCATGGCACTTGTTCACCGCTTGGGTTCATAAAACCGATAAATCTCTAAAATCTTGAACTCTGAAATTTGGAGTTTGGGTTTCAGAATTTTGTGTCTCCCCTTTTCGTACTTCTTTCCATTGAGTCCTGCATTTTACATTGGCATACCTCTCGAAGGACCTCACCTCCAAAGTATAAATTTTGGACTTCGGAGCTCCTTCATTCCCTAAACTAGCTTGAACTCCCGAGATCCTTTGCAATGTGCTCATCCTGCTTCAAATTACTCGTCTCAAGAAAAAAATGTGAGCTCTTGTGGGTGACTGGATTCTCCTATTTTCTTTGTGCGAGGTCATGTTTATGAAAATCGGATAACATTGCTATTTGGATCTCTCTTGTTGCATATTTTCTCCTAGGTCCCCGAGTGTTCCCTGTATTTTATAATTTTAAGCTTGTGTTCATTTTAAGATTCTTCTGAGCTAGGGTGGGTTTAATATTAATAAGTTTTGTTTATTATATAGAGAATGGTATCTTTTGTGTTAATATGTTAGCATGTGCAATGATTTCCTACGAAAAAAATGGAAATGTTATTTAGTTGATTGTGTATTCTAAATCAGAATTAGTAGTTGTGTGTTACAATACTTGAGTGCAAATTCAAGCTATGGAAATATTATGGCGAAGATCAAGCTTAGTGTTAACATGAAAAGTTAAGGGAGTTCTCCCAAGTTATATAAATTACTTCCAATGAATAGTCTTCATGCTTGTAAACGCTATTGTTAAAATTAGGTTTTTTCCTTGAATTTAAACCTCGTTTTGTGTGGCCCTACATTTATTGGTTTTATAATAAGGTGTGGTTTCTTGTGCAAAATTTAAGGTCATGGTAGGTAGTTGTCAATTTTGTCTCAATTAACAAACCTTGAAGTGTAATTCAACCTAATTAGAAGTCTTATCGTTACTCTTACCGCATGTTGTATCCATGTGTGGCTATGTGGACATCTTGTGTACATGAATTTTCATATTCTTCATGGACCTTAGTTGTTATTAATTAGGATCCCATCAAAAATTTCATGTTTAAATGTTCTGTGTTGTAACTTGGTTAACCTCGTACATATTATTATGAAGGTTTGAATGCTAGCAATCTTATTTGGAGGAGGTTTAGTATCTGTGCCTAATAGTCTCCCTTCTCATGTTACAATAATGTTGGACCAAACTGGGGTCCCAAGGGACACACTTTATCTTTAAAGTAGAAAAACCACACGAAAGGCATGACTCCTATTCATATGCATTTTTTACCTACCACTTTCAGTGACTTCCAAGAGGAAGTCAAATCTAAGGGAGGGGGATGTAGTGCCCACTCCTCTTTGAAATTTATGTTACTATGATTTTGATTATTGTTGATTAGAGACATGGAAATTATTATTATATTTTGGTTAGCATGTTGATAGAAAGTATGGACATTTTGATTATTGATATGTTGTGACTCATATTGTGGATTGTATGGACTCCTAGCGGACATGGATAGATATTTCAGTACTTGATGATGATCTAGTGTTGTTACTTTGTTATATACTGACACTTTGGATTCTTGACGTATTGATTATGTTTAGATGATTGGGATAGTCTTGTGATCTCATTGATGTTGGTGAAAATGGTAGAATTGAAATGTTTAGAAATTGTAAACAATTAATAGAATTTCTTAACCTTGATGATGATTTATCTATGTTATATGATGATGTTAATTGATAGATATGTATGTGTTTTATTGCTTGATGTAATTGATATGGCCTTTAGACCAAATTTGGTATTGTTTTAGTTGGTTGTAGGAAATTTAAAATCACAATAAATAAGAAGGGACTAGGAGACTAACCATGGAAGAATATCAAATGTTTACAAAAAGGCCAATTTGGCAGCTGTGTGTGTGTGTTTTCATCTTTCTTGTTGTAATTTTTAGGAGGTCTCCATGGGGGAGCAACCTCACATGTGACCATGGGTGAATGTTGTATTTCCTTTTATTTATTTGTTTTAGTTGTGCATGTGATCTTATTTAATTGTGATGTCATCTCATTTTATTGTGCTTTGAGTGTGATCTTGTTTAAGTTAATTAACCTTGTAGATTATGATAATTAGGAGATGTGACCAAGTGGGCATTGAATGTGGTAGATATTCCTTATTAACTTATTGATTTTGAGTTGTGTACTCATCCCCACTTTTCAAATCTCGAATTTGGGCTTTGAGCCCATTTTTGAAGGCTTGTGGGACAAGTTATACTTGTCCCATACCTCTTAAAATCATCCACCAACCTTACCTATGAAGTGAGGGGTCAAAATTATCCCTCATTATGTGTTTTTGAAGGAAAAAGAGGTAATTAATTGCACTTTCTTACAAACCCTCTTAATTGTGTCCTTGGAAGTATGGAGTGGAGGTTTGTGTGTTGAATGAAATTTTTCATATCCTCACCTTACCCATTTATGAAACCTTGGTCTTTGTGTTTGACTTGTGAGGTGGATTGGAGGGAAATGATGTGGCATCCTACATGACACCACCTTAACCTCATGTCCACCATTTTCTATTTAATTTGAATTCTTCATTGTTTTTTGGGTTACTTGTTTTGGAACTTTGGGATATTTCTTTTGGATTTGCTTGGACTTGGATGAATCTTTAATGTTATTTCTTGAAGATTAAAGGTTCTTAAAATGGCAATGTAGGATCTTATACCTTGCATTTTACTTTCTTGTTTGTGTGTCGTGTTGTAAAGAGAATGGATGTATGTGTTTGTATTGGATTTGGATAGTTTTGACCTTAATAATGGTGTGGGGTAAAGGAAATATAGGGGAATTTGAGGGAGGGATAAGAGTTTTGGATGTGTATATGGAGGGAGTGTGGGTAGGGTGTTCCACCTTGTGAAGATAAGGGATATTTCTTGCTTTATCTTTATATGTTTTACATGAGGGAGTGATAAGAGATTGAGGGAGGGATAAGAGTTTTGTATGTGTGGATGGAGCTTTTTTGAGGTTTAAAGGTGGACACTTAACCCACTTGGGAGGTATAAGGGGTTCCCATATTTCTCTTCTCCTTTGGCTTAGATTTTAAGCCTATGTGTTTGGAAAGTTATATATTGTTACTATTAATGTTATTGTTCTTGTATGTGTTGCAAGTTTTGTTGGCATGAATGTATGTATTGTTGAAGCCTTTTTGAAGAGTTTCCATGGTTGTAAACATTCCCTATTTCTCCATTTTTGGGGCTCGGGGGCCAATGAAAAATTTGGCTTCACCTTCTCATTAGATTAAGGTTGGGAGGTGAGTGTTTTCTATGCTCCCTTATTGTTGTGTTTTGGAGATGAAGAAAAGAAGGAATTGAAATTTGATGCCTTGGACAAAGTTACATTGTGTAGAAGAAAATGAAGAGATATTATTTTGTAAATTTTATCATGTTGTCTCCACCATGGTATGGAGGCCTTATTGTACTTGTATTTGAAGGATTGTTTTTCTTGTAAATGATTTATTCAAAAACTTGTTGTGAGTTACCAAGCAATGAATGTGTATGATTAAAAGTTGTATCTCATGAAGTTGAATATCCTGTTGGATTGTTTTGAGTTGATCCTACAACTTAAATAAAGTTGCATTTTATTAAATCTGAAATGATTATTTTTGTAATATAAATGTATATATGTTGAAAGATGCAGTTGAGTGTTGAATTTCATTTTTTTGTTGTAACTCATTAAGATATGCAACTTAAGTCATGTGTACATGTTATTTACAAGTTGATTTTTTTAATTTTAAACTAGAAATATGATGTAATTTTTGCTTGTGTTCCTTGAAATTCCTCCTCTGTTGCCTTGTAAACTTGCACAAAAAATAAAAGAAATATTTGGTTATGTCCATACTTTTTCCTCTTCCAAATGAGTTGTAAAAAGGTAGTGTTTTAGTGTTGTAGTAATAAGCTACAAAATTTTGCAAAATAAGAACAAAGTTGAAATCGATTAATTTTAAATAAAAAAATACTCTCCCTCTACCTCATAGTTGTTTTAAATGGAAGAAAAATAAACTCCACAACTTACATATAAAAATATAGATAGATTTATATAGATTGTATAGTTTTATAGATTCTTAAACATTTGGCTATACAAATAAATTTACCCGAATATAATGTTTGAAAAATAAAATATAATAAGACTAAGTTATATATATACACACATCAGATTTTATATATTTATAAAGATATATATATATATATATATATATATGTATGTATGTATGTATGTATGTATGTATGTATGTATGTATGTATGTATGCATGTATGTATAGTAATAAAATAATTAAAAACCCTACATATGCGGCCAAATTGAAAGAATTTTTTTAAAAATTTTCTAAAAGAAAGTATATAATAAAAAGGGTGTTGTATTTTTTTATTTGCTCGGCCGTAAGGGCCTAGTGCATGGCTCACCTTATTAAAGCAAAACATTGGTAAAAGTGGATGGGGGAAGGGGGAGGTAGTACCCCCACAACATATATGGTGGGTAGGGGGTGGGGTGAGGCACCTCCCCAATGCTTAATACACAACTCTAAGTTTAGCCATGGCCACATAGCAAATAACATAACACCTAAATTTGTGGGCCAAACGCTATCACTATTAACATATAGAAAAAGTGGATACACACACACGCACGCACGCACGCACGCACGCACACGCGCACACACACACACACACACACACACACACACACACACACACACACACACACACACACACACACACACACACACACACACACACACACACACACAATTAGAACAATATAGAAGTAAAAGGTGAGTAAATGCACCCATATCTTTGTAAACCCTAGAAGGGAAAGAAAAAAAAATCAAGGAAATATTTGAAAGAAATATTTCCATCATTTTAGATCTTGAAAAAAAAATCTCTATGGCTTACATATTTCCTCCATGGCCTCCACTTCCTCCAACTTACAAAATCAAATGAGAAAATGAGAAAAAATTAGGAAAATAAAGAATAAAAGGAAAGATAAAGAGAAATTAGGGCTTTTAGTCAACCCTAGATGTAAGGGCTCCCATTGATTTGATCTAGAGGTGGTGATTTGACCCTACATTTTAAAGTTGGGGGTAATTTCATGGGAATGAGTACTTTATAATTATGGGTATGGGTTTGACAAATGGGGTCACATAGGATGTCATAACTAATGAGTTAGGTTCTGTTGTGACCTTTCCATTAGGTGTCAATAAATAATTAAATGGTATTGTGATAATGGATTAAATTAAATGAATATTGTACAAGTGTTTTCAAATAAATTATTTAAAGGGGTTAAATGGATTAAGGTTAAAAGTATAGATAAATAAATAAATGTGGATATGGGTATTGTTGTTTAGCAAAATAAATTAAGATTCAATTTAGGGGATATTTAAATAAAATTAACGAGAATTTAGAAGGGGAAACTTAACCCCATAATGAATTAAGAGGAAGCGAATGGATATGATGAATGGGATTAATTTAGTCGTTAATCAAATATAATTAATGGAAAGTTAAAAGGAGGATGTTAACTCAGATGAGCGATAGTGGAAAATAATTTAATAATATTTAGCTATTCAATTAATTCCAACTACTTGAGGATGTGTAGAAAGTTTATAGGAGGATTGATTTAAATGTAACTAATGTTTAATACCCCGTAACAATTTAAAAAATTACATGAAATTTTCACTAATAAATTATGGTGTTTGATGTGGTTTCAATGTGTCAAAATGTGGGCATTACATATTATATTAATATATGTAAAATGACGAGAGGTATAGTTAGAAGGCATTTATACCTCTCAAAGCATATTTTACATACCATGTTTTGTTTTATGTTTATGGAATGTAAAATAAGTTGAGAGGTATAAAATCAATGAAATATACCTCTCAGCATATTTTACATATATTAATATAATATATATATGCTAGTAGCATTCGAAGGCGTGCATTATACATAAAATGATACCAAAAATAAAGTCAGAAAAAGGCGGGAATTTAGTTCGTGCATGAATGAAATTGACAAGAACCTATCAAATTGGTGACTTGAGACTCATATTATTAATAATAAGGATCGCCGCCCACATAGTTCATTGGTGAAACAAACGATTCTTTCTATATAATATCGAGAACCCAAGATAGCATTCGACCCCCTATATATTTAATATTTCCTTGAGTCATAAGAATTCCTAATGAATTTGATTGAACTACCTTAAGGTATATTTTCTACAAATCAAAACCAACAATATCCAAGATAATATATTGAAATTTTCATGGAAAGACAAACATTTAATAATCTTTTCTAATATTCATTTGGATCAAAATGTCACAAACAACAACTAAAATGAGAAAATGTTAACAATTAATCCTTTTAGACTCAAATATCTTACAAGGGACATCATAGAGGCATTTAAAGAGGGAATCATCTCTCTTAAGAGAATAAGTATGGGTAATAAAAATTCCATGTCTATAATAAAAAAAAGTTCTTATGTATTTTATTAGTGTTTAGTGTTTGAATTCGGGGTAAAAATCCATGTTTAGTGTTTAGGATTTTGTTAGTGCAAATCTACAACACCCCCTAAATGACCTCCAAATCTGTAGTTTAGAATGGGGTCATTTAGTGTGATTGCACAACATTGAATTTTCTCCAAGGTGTGGGAACCTGCCAGATGAGAAAATTCTCTAGAGAAAGTTGGTTCTTACTCCTTTGTTTAGGTGTATGCATGAATTTTGTAGAGGTTTAATGCTAAATCCTACTCTAAATTCCAAGGAGATAGAGATAAAGGATGTAAAAGGAAATAAAACTAAGTAAAAATGGTGATACACCAAAGGAGTGATGAACTTCTATCTTGCAAATAAACACAAATCATAGAGATGTAACACCAAGCATGCACAAATTGCCAAAATGTAATGAAAGACCAAAAAACAATAATAAACACATGAGAGGATTGGAAGATCATTCACAAAACATGCATTACCATTCCCAAATTTGATACAATGCATTACACTGGCAGAAAGGTAAAAAAACATGTCATAGGTTCCATGGAAGGTCTAAAACTCCTCGAATTCACATGCCAAGGGGAAGAGGGGAGTCTGCAAGAACAAAACGTCCAACCCTTTACAAATGAGCCAAAATTGGCTTTTAATGGCGAAGCAGAAGGAGGGAAAGCAAAAATACTGGAAAAATGGTTTATGAGCTCAAATACCAATCAAATCCCTTTAATTTCACTTGTAAAGTGATGGGCTTCATGGACAAACCCATATGCCAAAGTACACTACCCTGCAGATCAAAAAAACGACCCATACTTCATTAATTTTGGTGGTTGAATGTCAATTCTATATTTTTAAATTGCAGAGATGTTTTCTCATTTTTCTCCCACCAAACTCCACCAAAAAAAAATTTAATAGTCCATCATGTGGATAATTTCAACATATTTCCAATGACATAAAAATGCAAAAATCGAGTTCTGGATCAAAAGATATGGCCCTCTGAAGATTTAGGGAAAACTGGCAAAATTAGGGCAAAAATGGGTTCGCGGGCCAAAATTTGAATTTTTTCCCTTTTTTTTAGTTTGGGAAAAATTCCCAAAAATTCCCGCACCCCGCCGCTCCACTACCATGTGGCACCTTCCCATTCATTGATGGAAATGTGGGCTCAAACCTCACCTTTTCCTCTGATTTCACATTGGGAAAATTTCCCAAGATTTCCCCACACTCCGCTCTCTTGGTGACACGTGTCACTCTCTGGTTCTAGCGGAGGTGCACTCCAATTTCTCACCCTAGAAATTTTTAC
Organism: Taxus wallichiana var. yunnanensis; assembly: GCA_018340775.1. Classification (NCBI taxonomy): domain Eukaryota; kingdom Viridiplantae; phylum Streptophyta; class Pinopsida; order Cupressales; family Taxaceae; genus Taxus; species Taxus wallichiana. The sequence goes on from CM031235.1 coordinate 191,690,611, forward strand.
CACTTTGGCAAATTTCACCAAATCCTTTCGCCGCCCTGACTTCCGCCACCGATTGGACATGTGTCGCATCCCCATTGCTCGGCGGGCCTTTGCAAATTTCTCCATCCTCCCCATGGGCCGGTTTTTTCCTTTGAACCCTTTGCCCACTTTGGCAAATTTTTCAACTTTGCTCTACTGCCCCAACCTCCATGCCATGTGGCACCATTTCATTGGCCACAGGCCTGCCTAGGGAAATTTTCCCCAAAAAACTCCGTCGGGCCATAACTCAAAATTTACAAGGAGTTAGGAGGAAAATTTTACCTTTCTGGAAAGGTGAGAAAATTCTCTATCTAATGGAGCTATTTCCAGAAAAAAATTGAGTCTTTGAAATGTGTAAAATTTGATATTGAAGCACAAGGAAGGAAAGAAAGAAGGCAAGTTAGCCAAAATAAGCAGGGGGCTCATTTTGGATAACAATTTTGGTGACTCTCAGGGGTCATCTACCTGCTAGACAAATGATCAGCTACCTAAAGCAATCCATTGGGCAATGGAGTCATGAACTTAACTTGCTTGTTACTCTCAACTCATAGAAAATATCTAGAATGAAGATTGTGAGAGTAGAACATTACTTGATCTGGAACATGATCTGCAAAAGATGCATCCTTGGGGCAACAAAACTTATGCCAAAGCACTTAGGGAAAAGTAAATCTAAGCTACAACAAATAATGTGCATAGGCACTTGGAGGAATGAAAGAAATATAAGCTAATATGTACAAGGTGAGAAGTTTCCCTTCTAGTAGCAATGCTTTAGATGGATTCCATTAACTGGAATCTATAGTTCTTCACCATCTAATGTAGACAATTAGAAGGCATTGTTGTCCTTGCATTTTGTGACCATGTAGGGGCCACTCCAAATGGCATCAAATTTTGAATGCCTTCCTAGCTTTGCTCGGTCTGCATCCCATTTCAACACTAAATCTCCAACTTGGAAAGTTCTAGCCTTAGCTTTCCTATCAAAGATTCTCTTGATCAAAGCTTGATCCTTCTCCATTTTTGGGTTGTATGCTCTCTGATTTCTAGGAGTTCCATAAATTATGCATATCTAACCTCTATGGGCTCAAACTCCAACAATTCCAATTGCTTCATGAGTTCTAATGTTGGAAACTCAAGTGACATAGGCAAGACTACCTCTTTCCCATAAACAAGTCTGAATGGAGAGTTACCTATGGATCTTTTGGGAGTTATCCTATCAGCCCATAGAGATGATTTGAGCTTAGTGTGCCAAGTCCTATGATTTTCATCAAGAGTCCTCTTGATGATCGTTAATAGATTCTTGTTTATAAACTCATATTGGTAATTACCTTGGGGGTAATAATTTGATGAAGTGCTCAGATAGATCCCATTTCTAACAACCCATTCAGTTACCCTTGATCCTATGAATTCCAATGCGTTATCTAATATTATAGTGGTAGGTATGCCAATCCTGGTTGCTATTCCCTCATAGAAGTCTAGAATGCTACATTCATTTGCCTCTTTGTGTGCCCTTTGCCTCAGTCCATTTGGTGAAGTATTCTATTTCATTGTTAAAATCCATTTTTGCCCTTAGCTTGAGTTTGGATTAATGACTCCAATGAATTCCAAACCCCATTGCATGAATGGCTGGTCAACTGAGATTAGGTGCAATGGAAGTGCTGCTAATCTCTCTTTCCTGTGAAGAATGCACAATTCTTGCACCTCTTGATCCATGCATAACAATCACTAAACACCTTGGGCCAATAATAGCCAGCCTTCATGATCTTGAGAGTTGTCACTCTTGGAGAAAAATGACCCCAGCTGATCCACCATGGAATTCTTCTAACATTCTCTCAATCTGATTTGTCTCAATGCACCTCAACAACACTCCATTGATATCCTTTTTGAACAAGACACCATCAACAAGTGCATACAAAATAGCCTACAATTTGAAGTGTCTTATTTTGGCTTTGTTCATCTCTGGAGGGCATAGGCCTATTTGTAAGAAGTGCATTATGTCTTGGGTCCAACAAGGAGTGAGCATACCACCATTTTCTTCTTGAACATCTCTTTGTTCTTGGTTGTCTTGCAACACCAAAACAACATTATTCTCTTTGTTTTCTTCAATTGATTGGCTCAAGGCCAATTGCTCACATAATCCCTTTCCTCGAGACCATCTTGGTGACTTTGATCTCAATGTCATACTCCATGACACGAGTAATCCACCCTGCACGTTTTTCATTTAGATCTTTGTTGAGGAGGAAGTCTTTAACTCCCACATGAGAAACCAACAGTTGAACCTTGTTGTTTGAAACTAGATGCTTAAATTTCTTCAAGCTCCTAATCACTGCAAGAACATGCTTCTCAATGAAGGAATACCTTACTTCATAGTCCTCCAAGCTTTGGCTAAAGAAGGTAATTGGCTACTCTACATTTTCTTCGTTCTATTGTACTAAAATTATAGAAATTGTATCATCACCGCCAAATGCATAAAGGATGAAATCTTTGGAGAAATATGGGTTAATGAGAGTTGGATCTTGTGAGATAGATTCTTTGATTTCCTCAAAAATTTCCTTACCTTCAGTTGTCCATTTGAATTCCATACTTTTCTTTAACATCATAGTTATTAGCTTGACAAGGGCTGCAAAGTTTGGAACAAACCTTCAAAAAAATTGATTCTTCCCAAGAAACTTTGAAGATCCTTCTTATGTCTTGGCAATGGTAGTGATTTTATTTCTTCAACCCTCTCTAGATCAATTGCTAATCCCTCTTTAGAAATGATGTGGCCTAGGAGCTTTCCTTCATGAGCTAGAAAAATACATTTTTTGGGATTCAAGGATACCCCAAATCTTCTACATCTTTGGAACACTTGTCTCAAATGAAAGAGATGATCTGCTGCACTTTTAGAAAATACAAAGTAATATCATCTAGGTATATCAAGTATTTTTTCATCAATCCCTTGAACACCATATCCATTGCCCTTTGGAAAGTGGCTCCAGTGTTAGACAACCCAAATGGAATTTTTCTATATGCATAGGTTCCCCATTTGGTGGTGAAGGCTGTTTTGAACTGATCATCTTCCTTTACCATGATCTAATTATACCTTGAATAACCATCTAGCAATGAAAACCTCTCAGAGCCAGCAACAACTTGCAAAATCTGCTCCATAGAAGGAAGTGGGTAGTGATCCTTGAGGGATGCTCTATTCAAATCTCTAAAGTCTACACACAACCTGATTTCTCCACTCTTCTTTCTGACTGGAACCAATTTTGCAACCCATATTGAATGATTGATGGGGAATATGATACTTTTCTCTATTAACTTATTCAATTCCTTCTTCATGAGAGGCTCAATGTGTGGATTGATCGGTCTTTATTTTTGCCTGATGGGCTTAACACTTGGATCTAGTTCAATTGTGTGTTGACCTATCTTGGGATTGAAACCTCTCAAGTATTCATAGCTCCAAGAAAATACATCTGGGAACTCTTGGAAAAGTTGCATGAATTCATACCTTTCTTACTCGGTTGCCACTTTACCAATTTGAAGTGACTTGCCTTCTCCAACTGAGATGGGCTCTGAATCTTCTCCCTTGACTTGGATATTTTCTTTCTCCTTCCTAAATTGATCATTAGGGTTAAAGATAGAATCCAAAGTCACAAGTCCTTTTAGTATTTTGTTGGTTCTCAGCTATACCACTTGATCACCATCTTGTTGTTCTAACTTTTCCGATTTTTGGAGGAGAATTCAGATTCTTCTTGCAAGATATTGATTATTTACTGGTCACTCTCAAATACTTTCCAACTTACATTATTGTCTAGCACTGATGGCCTCACAATCACATGAATGTTTGGCTACATTTTATCGCTTTTGATACTCTCCACAACATCAAAAGTTGCTCTAAGCTGTCCGCAAGCCTATGATTCTCTTTCCTAGGGATGGAGTTGATGCCAAAGCTCTCAAAATCCTTAATGAGGTCCCACACCCTATTCTTATAACTCTTGAGTAGGTCATTTTTGTCAGCATGTTTTCCTTTAAATTGATTAACAATCAGATCACTATCACTAAAGACTTGTAAGTTTTGATACCTCTCTTTCTTAACCAATGCAATCCATGTATCAAAGCTTCATATTCGGTAGTGTTGTTAGAAAATGCAAACTATAATCTAAAAGCTAAATAATACTTAATGCCTTGAGGTGAAACAAGCATAGCTCCTCCTCCTGTACCTTGCCTACTTCTTGATCCATCAAAGAACAACCGCCATACCTCATTATTATTTTTATGGTCGGCTTGGCAATGCTAGGAAGAGGCTGATTTTCTTCATGCGTGCAATAGACTCCTAGTTCAAATTCTTCTATTTCCTCATGCGTATCAAAACCATGAATCTTTCTTGCCCACTCATCAAGGGTAAAATATGGAATGCTTCCAACTTTGGTGTCAGCTTCATGTGTTCTTCGATAATCCTCTTGATCGAATGCTAAATAGTTGGCATTGATTGGGCTTAGAGTATGAGGCTCAATGTGAAAGTTTGCAATAGGTTCGGACCTGATTGTGGCCTTGGCTCCATACCTTGTCCTAAAAACATGTGTGACCAATCAACCAGATAAGTAGCCTCCAATTTTAGTTGTGAAATCCCTTGACAAACATATGGAAAAGAGTGGTGGCAAATCTATCACTGACACATCTTGCAAAATAGTGACATTGGGGCATGCATGCAAAGTAAGGCTCAAATATTTAATTACCCCAACTGTTGTTACTACTTTGTCCCATCTAATTGCACCACCCCTTTGGATATGAATTCATATTGAAGGCCCAGATGATCAACTATTTGCTTGGGCATCACGGAACTACTTGCCCCAGAATCAATCATACAATTATGTACTATTTTATCCCCAATGATCAGTGAAACATAGAATGGAGGGGGCTTCAAAATTTTACCTTGTTGTCCTCCATGATGCCCTCTAGGATGAGTAGCATTTGTGAGTACCTTCTCTTGCATATGAGCTGGCTGATTTAAGGTTGACCAATTCTTCATGGCAGCTTATAGTAGATCCCTTTGGCCTGGGATGGATAGTGACTCCCACATAGATATGTTCACATTTGTCTTCTTCATTTGTTCAATGATGCTAAATGGGGTTGAAACATCCCTTTGCTACCCCTTAGTCTGCACATTCTTCTCTTGTACATGGGCTGCAACAATCGGTATTTGAGCTGGTCTAGAAGGTGGCTTGGGTTTTCCTTACACATTTGGAACTATATTTTTCTTCCCACACCTTGGAGAAAATTCAATTTTGTGTAACCACACTAAATGACCCCATTCGAACTGCAGATCGGAGGTCATTTAGGGGGTGATATAGATTTACACTAACAAATTCAACATGTAGCGTTTTCTTTACTTGTCCTATTTATAATTTATGGTATATTTAAATGACATGGTTGATACGCCATAAATGATAATGTCAAATAGAAAAATATCATTATATCCCTAAAAATTTGACGTGACTTTATCAATATTAGCATTCATCGTAAACAACACAAAAACTCGTACAAAACAAAATTTTCTAATCATTAAACCTTATTCATGTATGATAATGATGATGATAGAAGATGAAAATGACAATGAATGTGAAGATGAAAATCACAATCATGATTAGATGAGGATTATATTGACGATGATGATCATGACGATGACAGTGAAAATGAAAACGATGAAGAAAATGTTGTTGAAGAAAATTGTGACGATGATGAAAAGGAAAACAATAAGGATGATGGTCATGATTAAGATGACAATGATGAGGATCAAAGTGAGAATACTAATAACGACAACAAAAAAATGAGAACACTGAAAATGATACACCATAAATGATAATGTCAAACCTTAAAATCTCATTGGATCCCTAACAAACCGGTGTGACATTCCCAATATTAGCACTCATTCTAAACAACACATAAAATTGTACAAAACCAAAAATTTTAAACCTTAAACTCTAAACATGTATGATAACGATGGTGATGATAATGATGATGATGACATATGATAATGAACATGATTGTGAAGATGAAAATCATGATCACGATCGACAATGATTATAATATTTAATTTATTTACAAATTCACATAATAATATCAATAATACTAATAAGATTAATACTCATGATGATGATGATGGAAAAGATGTTGATGGTGGTGGTGATAAATATGATGAGGATGATGATGAAAATGATGACAAAATATGAAAACTATGCCACAATTTGTAAACCTTAAACCCTAAAAATGTACGATAATGATGGTGATGATAATGATGATGATGGAAGATGACAATGACCATGACTGCGAAGATCACAATTATGATCATGATCTGATGATGAATATATTGACGATGAAAATCATGATGATGACTATGATGATGATGAAAATGAAAATGACAATGACAACGAAGACAATGATGAAGACAATTGTAACAATGATGAAAAGGAAAATGATGATGATGGATATGATTAAGATGCCAATAATCATGATGATAATGATGATTTTAAAAATGATAATGCCACTATTATTGTTAATAAATTTATAATAATAATAGAATATTAATAATAGATACATTGGGAATTTAGTTCGTGCATGAATGGCATGAATAAAGACATATCCAATTAGTGACTTAAGACTCATATTATTAAACATAATTTCTAAACCATAACTTCTAAATGTGGGCTCGAGATTAGGGTTTATGTCTAGGTTTTAGGGTTTTGTATTTGGATGAAAATTTTTATGATGATGACAAGGAAAAAAATGATGATGATGATGGTTACCATTAAGATGACAACGACGCTGATCATGGTGATGATGATGACAACAAAAAAGATAATGATGACTATGATAATGGTGAAAATGAAAATAATGAAGAAGACACTATCGCAGATGATAATGATGATGTTGATGATTATGATGTCACTATACCTACATTTATATTGTTTTATGTGAAATAAAAGATTGAGTTACTTCTATTTATAGAAATTGCTTTTACATTAACAAACACATTACATATAATTAAAAGTCATAAGACATTCGTAACTATACTTGGACAAAAATCATTTAATAAATTAATAAAATTCCATGTCTATAATAAAAAAGCTATGATGAATTTTATTAGTGTTTAGTGTTTGAATTCAAGGTTAAAAATCCATGTTTAGTGTTTAGGATTCCACATGTAGGGTTTTCTTTACTTGTCCTATTTACAGTTTACATAGATCTCAATGGCATGGTCGATACCCCATAAATGATAATGTCAAACATAAAAATATCATTGTATCCCTAACAAATCGATGTGAATTTCTCAATATTAGCACTCATCCTAAACAACACAAAAATCATACAAAACAAAAATTTGTAAACCTTAAACCCTATTCATGTATGATAACGATGATGATGGAAGATGACAATGACCATGACTATGAAGATGAAAATAATGATCACAATAAGATGATGATTATATAAATGATGACAATCATGATGATGATGATGAAAATGAAAATGATGAAGAAGACATTGATGAAGATAATTGTGATGATGATGAAAAGGAAAACAATGAGGATGATGGTGATGATTAAGATGACAATGATGATGATCATGGTGAGAATGACGATGATGATGACAAAAATGAGAATGATGACAATGATACACCATAAATGATAATTTCAAACCTTAAAATATCATTAGATCCCTAACAAAATGGCGTGAATTTCCCAATATTAGCACTCATTCTAAACAACACATAAAATTGTACAAAACCATAGTTTTTAAACCTTAAACTCTAAACATGTATGATAACGATGGTGATGATATTGATGATGGTGACATATGAAAATGAACATAAATGTTAGTATGAAAATAAAAATAACAATCGACAATGGTTATAATATTTAATTTATTTATGAATTCACATAATAATATCAATAATACTAATAAGATTAACATTCACAACGATGATGATGGAAAATATGCTGATGGTAGTGGTGCTGAAAGTAGTGATAATGATGATATGGATGATGATGAAAATGATGGTGATGATCACGAAAGAGATGAAAATTATGCCATAATTTATAAACCTTAAACCCTAAATATGTATGATAACGATGGTGACGATAATGATGATGATGGAAGATAACAATGACCATGAATATGAAGATCACAATAAAAATCATGATATGGTGATGAATATATTGATGATGACAATCATGGTGATGAAAATGATAATGAAGATGAAGACTATGTTGGAGATAATTGTGACAATGACGAAAAGGAAAATAGGGATGACGGTGACGATTAAGATGACAATAACCATGATGATAATAATGATGTTGATAATGATGATATCATTATCATTGCTAATAATTTTTATTAATAATAATAACATTGGGAATTTAGTTCGTGCATGAATGACCTGGATGAAAACATCTCTAGTTGGTGACTTAAAACTCTTTTTATTAAAATTTTAGTATCTATTACTCAAAATACACGCATTTCTTGAACAAACACAACTATCAAATAATTTAGAATCACGTATGGTTGATAAGATATTATTAAGAGAAAAAAATAAAAATTGCAATGGGTTTGACCGGGATGGTTACAACATTTAAAAAGTTACAATCAATATGTAAAGATATTTATGAATGGTTGAAATGCAATCACATTTATAATTACATTTATCCATCCTTAAATTAAACTCTTTATGATAAATAATGGTGTATAGAATAAGCATAAAATTCTATATAATAAATAAATTTATAGGAAGACATATATATAGAAACTATTAGGAAATTTCAATTTTTTTGTAGCAATAGATAAGTAAAAAGTTAAATAACAAAACAAATTTTTTTATAGAAAAATAGATAAAACTAATCTACATATTACCAAACATGCAAGATACGAAACACCAATTTATGTTATCAAACCCTAACTTGAATGTTTAGGAAACATCCACAGTCAAGATATCAATATTTTATGAACTCAACATGAACAAATTACATGCAAAATTGTTATGAGCTATTTAAATTTTTGCAAAGATAAATACACCTAATTCAGAAAGTACGATTAGCTAGAAACCATGTTGCAAAAGAATCAAACATTCAACTTTATCATCACATATCTAAGAGAAGCTTCAACATGAATATAAAACTTGTCTCGATAACTTTATATTTTATGTTACTTAGTTCTTGTTCGAAAAACCAAATTTTGGTTTCCTTGTAACGCCCAAACAGTTTGCAGACAAATACAATAGTAAAAATAAGAGAATAAATTTTTTTGGCTTACATTGCTTGATACATGACAACACAAGGGATCAATTAGGAAAACACATAACACATGATATATTTTCAAAAATATTAACCCACATAGATGACATGAAACCACGTGATGCACATCAAGGCCACTTTTTTATTTAAATGACAAGGCATAACATAATGATTTAACAATAGTATAATCTTATAGATAGGGTCTTCCCATGGCACGATACTTTTAGAATTTCACAATTATTACAATGATGATTCAATCTTTAACTTAAGTTCTAGAAAGGATCATAATATGTGAATCATACATTCCTTTTCATGTTGCTAGATTTCCTTTTATATTGTTTAACATTTAACTTACGGTGTAACTCATTGAATAAGGATCATCTAAATTTTTTCAATTATTTTTTTAATTCTCTCATTTTTTAATAGGGTATTTAGTTACACACAAGGCTCTTTACATACAAAAAAGGCTACATTTCATGACACCACACTTTCCTAGTTTACAATTTCATTACATCTATCTTTTGTTATTGGCCTTAATTGTTAAAAATCACTTATCATGCGGTCCTTCATTCTTCTTAAAAATATACTATGTTAACCTTGCTTACATTTCACTTGTAGTTACTCCCTATAATTTTTCTTGTTTTCCTTATTGCAATAGAAAGATGTGGCCAAATTGTTCATAGGAACATATACTCCCACATGAGCCACTAGTATTTTTTCTAATGGTTTGTCTTTTAAGTTGCATATTTGATTGGTTTTGCAATTTATCTTAGATGTCACAAGGAAGGTTCATATGAATCTTGTTAGGTTTATTAGTTCAAGAGTGAATAAATTACACGTTATTTTCATATTAGCATTTAATTACTAAGGTTACTCGATTCATGTTTTAAGTAATTACAAATAACGTGTATCATATCTTCTTCATTTAAATGCTTAGTCATCAAGGTCCTAAGGATTATAATTCACACTCAACTAAGGTTGTATTCTTGGAAAATAAGTATTAGATGCATGTTACTAGGATGCATTTAATTATAAATTTTACACACCTTACTAAGGTCACAACTAGAGTGATTGAACACCCTTATCTCAAAAATCATCTTGTAACTCTAGGTACATTCGATACTTCTTATCAAGATGACACTTTTATTTGAGAGGGGTTAAAGGGGATTCACACTTAGTATTCTCATGTGTAGGTATCTAAAACATATGACCCACTCGAAGCATTTACATCATCTAAAACAAATTTCTCTTAATTTGATTTAAATAGCGTTTTGAAATTTGTTAAGTAACCCATTTATTAATAAGGACATTTACATGCTCATGAGACTACTAGCTCTCATCCTAGGGAATTTCCTCAAGAACAATATTACCTAGTTTCACAATGTACATTCATTATGCATTAGGAAAAGTGGGTAACAAGAGGGAATACTCCTTTGTTTAAAGGATTATGGTTCACATTAGGGATTACACGTCATGGATTTAGTCCCTTGCCACAAGATGGTTTAAACACATTATATGAACGATCTAAAATTCATTTTTCTCCTAGACACCATATTATGGTTACATTCCCACAAACTAATCATAAATTAAAAAGTTGTTAATTTTCACAATTAACTCTTAATATTGTATCATAAAACCCAAATGATAAATGAGATTGGGTATCGAGTTCATTTATGATCCCAACTCTTAAAGGTGACTTTCAAGGTTAGTGGGTGATCTTCGCCACTCAACACGTGTGTTGGTCCCAAAGAGTTTTACACTATGTTTAATGTTGGTTTCCCAAGGAGTACTACCTTAAGAGAACACATTCTCCTTACTACACACATGATTGGCAATCCTAGGAGGGGACCACATATTCAAGATAAAGTTGACCATGTTGTTCCTAATCATCGGGTTCACAACGACGTTGGTAAGCATACAAGATATGAGAATAAACTCAAACTTGGGATTTTATTTACTTAAATAGAAGGTGTCATAGAGTGTAAGGATTTTAAGATCATCCTAAGGTTTTAGTCTTCTATGCTACAAAGAATCACATAGGAAGGGTGGTTATACTCAAATTTTATACTAGGGTGGAATATTTCGTTTAGATTTATTTATGACATTTTAAAGGTAAGAAACAAAACAAAACAAATATTTAATCATCATTTGCACACTAGAATTGCCTTATAAGCAATTAAATTCAATTTAATTTAACACATATATCTAAATTTTACAATACAAAACTTGGGATCGAAATAACACCCATGTTCAAATGAACATTTCCCTTAAACACTACCATCTTAAAAATGTTACAAAAGTTAACTAATAAACCTTTCAATACTTGAAAAATGTTGAACTATCGTCTACAATTTAACTTAACATATATATCCAACCCCTTTTTTACCATATGTAAATATAAATCAAAATAACACCTATAGTTAAATGCACATTTCCTAAAGCACCCCTAAAACTAGCATCTCATTCATATTGCCAAATTTCAATAATAAGTCTTCATTGTAACATACAACACACACACACACACACACACACACACACACACACACACACACACACACACACACACACACACACACACACACACACACACACACACACATTCATTAACATACATAAATTACAATAACACACAATGGATTACAACCACATCGTTTCACCATCTTACTTGCATCCTGCAAAACCATGTGAGCATGAAATCAACAATAAATCGCTAGCATGACATCCACCTAAATCTAGCATAATGAACATTTTTAGTTTCCCATTTATATAATAATAATAATAATAATAATTTGCATTCGAAAGGAGAGGGTTAGAGACATACATTCATTTCACTTCATTTCTTAACTAAGGAGAGAGAAAGAGATAGGGAAGAGAGAGAAACATTATTTTTCCAAAAGTCACATCTCACACCACAATCCAAACAGGTCATTTCATACAATTACTTATATGTTTCAAAACATTTTCATGATGGTTTAGCATCTTGGCTAGGGTCTCGCGACGTTATTTTAAATTTTTCTACTAGTTGCAAGAACATCTCATTTTGGCTTGGAGGCTAAGAAACCACGTTAAAAAACTATCTTCTAATGAGAAAATACACAACGGGTAAATTTTTGTTTCATATATACCAAGAATTCACAGGCTGACAAACAATTTACAATTGGTAGATAGTTTTTCGAGGCCATTGGTCGTAATTGGGCTAGTTGCAACAACCAATTTTAGCTCAAGGGCTAAGAAAACCTCATCCAAAAATGACCTTTGATAGATGAATATGTAATGAAAAATTTCCTACATGCTCTCCTATATATGGAGAATCCACCAGATTCGACGAGACTAAGAAATGGCAAATAGGTCATGCAAATGGAAACAATTTTTCTAGAGCCACCGGTCGTAGTTGAGCTAATTTGACCTATTCAAATAGTAACCGAGGCCTATAAAATGCCTTTTCCAAACTATCTAGAAGAGTTTTTTCCCCCAAATAGAATCTTAGAAGTGATTTTCTAGTAAAAATACTAGAGGAAGGCGGATAAGCATTTTGTTGCTCAGGGTTCAAATGGTGAGCCGAAATGAAACCCAACTTTTCATCTTTAACAACTTCCTAAAAGTATAAAATGAGGTAACTAGGATCCTAGAAGGGTAGTGAAGAGAGCACCAATAGTCGATCGGGGTCAATCTAAGGTTTAATATGACTCCCCACATAACAAGGAATACGGGTGGAAGATGGTATCTCTTTTCCAGGGTTTAGAAGGTTATTTTGTGAGTCTTTGAAAATTGCATTTTTATAACTTTGCGTGGTAGACAAAATGGTTTTTATTTGATGACATCAACTAACTCTCACCAATACTAGTAGACATGAGTGCCCAAATATGACACCCTTGATTAATAATGTGTGAGGTCTTGAGAGAAATCCTGTTGATGGTCAAGGTGTAACTTGGTTATGCAAATCACAAGGTGGAGTTTTGTTGTTTTAAACTATCTAGTTTGGTTAAATATCCAAATGTATAATTATCCACTGGTTTACTATTTCTATTATATTGCAAATGAAGAACCAAAATACAAAAATTATAAAATACGAAGGTAAAGAGATTGTGCTGAAGGAAGCCAGAATCGGTGAAATTTTTGGAGCTTGATTATGCATCTCCACAAAGAATTTCATTGAATTGCTTGCACACTTTGAAAAATCCAACCTTTTACATTTTCTTGAAGTTTTCTAAGAATTTTTTAACAAACCCAAAATGTGCATACCCAATGATGGTTGCATTCCATGAGACTATGTTTGGTGGGAAAATTCTTGGGAAGTCTTACTGACCTCGTTAAGAATAACATTTGTGCATATGATATGATTAAGAAATTCCATGGGACTACATTTTTCCGAGGTATTTTTCACGTAGTTCACGTTCTGGTGTGTATTCGTAATGATTTCTATACATGTGCACCCAAGAGATTCAACTACAATCACTGAAAAAATGCTTTCCATCCTTGACATGATTATATATATGGACATGATTATGGACTTTATTATAGTGTGATGTTAGATGTTAGATCATGGATTATTGTTGACCTTGATTCAATTATGATGCATGATGATTATTAGAGACATTTTGGATATTGATGTTGATATACTTGATTGACATGGTTATATTATGGATGTTGTTTGGACATGTGATATTTGGATATTGTGAGTAGACCTAGAAATGGAAAATTATTTGATGATGATATAGTTGTTGAGTAAAATTGCAAATGATCTTGTTGGTTGCTTGGATGTTGTTGTGATTCATATATCTAGATGATTTTGGAATTTTATTTATATTATTTTGGATGTTTTGATATGGCCACGAGGCCGAAGGAGGTATTTGTGTTTTGCAAGTTAAAATATCACAACAAACATCGGGGGATTGGAGACCAACCACATTGGAATTCTAGATGAATTCAACAAGGTCACCATGGCAACTTGTATTGTTTGTGTGTGGTTGTTTTGTTAGGGATTCCCATGGGGGATCACCTTTAAATGTGACCAAGGGGTTATGTGTATTTATTTATTTGGTTCTTTTGTTTAATTTTTCATGTGTTTTATGTGGTGCACTTACCCCTTTCATTATTTAATTAATGTGGTGTTAATATTGTGAGTAATCATGTTGTTAAGTTAATTAATTAAAAGATATCATGAGAATGTAATTAATATTGTTGTTGGTTATGATTTAAAGTGTTGTAAGAATGTGTAAGTAATATGTAAGTGATGTGTAAGTTAACTTTTGAGTGTGAAACACTCCACCTTCTTGGAAATTTGAAATTGTCCTTGGAGGCTGATTTTGGAGGCTTGTGGGACAAGTTAAACTTGTCCCATACCTCTTAAATTTACTTACCAACCATACCTATGGTTTGGGGTTAAAATTAGACTTTTATAATGCTTTTTGAGAGGACAAATTGTAAGTTTTAATTGCACTTTTCTTACATAGGTTTAATTTCAGTCCTTTGGGGTGTGGGTTGGATTTGAGTATGTAAGTAAACTGTCATATTATTCACCCACCTATTTATTATGCATTGGAGAATGAAGTTGACTTTTGGGTTGAGGTTGAGGATGTGTGATGTGGCATCCTACATGGATCCACCTCATCCTCTTCTCTTCCCTCTTCTATAAAATTTGAATTGCTTGCCTTGTTTTGGGTTGCTTCACTTTTGGGAAACTCCTTTTGGGGTGAATTATTTTGTTATTTAGAGCTCTTGCTTTGGAGATTTTTTTTGGGAAGATTGTTGCATGCTTGTGCTTGGCTGATTTGGATTGCTTGCATTGAGATAAAGCTTGTTGTTTTGGAACTTGGAACAACTCCATCATGGAGAGGTAGGAACTTGGCTCTTGAAATGCTTTTTTTTTTATGAAATTGTTTTGTTGTGAATGTTTTGGCATGTTTGTGGGATGTTGGGTAGATGGCCTAGGAATGGTGTAGGAGAAGACTATGGGGTTTATTTTGTGGGAGGCACAAGTGTTTTGGGAGGTATAAGTGTGGAGGGAGTTGGGATTTGGGTTCCACCTTACAAAGAAATAACTTGCATTTCTTTACTCGTTATGGGGTGCCATAAGAGGTTGGGGAGGCATAAGGAAATGTGAGGAATAAGGGGTACTTGGGGGAGGCATAAGGGCATGTCAGGGCTTTGATATACTATATTTTGGTGGTTTGAAATTAGGTGGTGATACCCATTTCCCCTTTGGGAGGCATAAGTAGCATCCCCATAGTTTCTTTCTCCTTTGGCTTGCATGATGAAGCTTGAGTTTTGTTTTTCTATGTTTTAATGTGGTTGCAAACTACATTTTGTTTTGGATTGTGTTTTAAATGTGAAATTTACATGTGTGTTTGTGGAATCTGTTGTTGCCATGAGTTGAAACACATCTTTTATTGCATTATGGTTGGGGCTCGGGGCCAATGAAGAAGGATGGATTCTCCTTGTCATTGGATGTCTTGGTTGGGTGGAGAGAGTTTGCCTTTCCCTACTCTTGTTGTGATCAGAATTGGAAGAATGATAAAACTACATGTTGTTGTTCTAGAGCAAAGGAGAAAAAAAAAGAAAAACAGTTTGACAGTCCCTTGTTGAAAAGAAATCTTATTGTAACCTTTCCCACTTGAAGTGGATGAACTCGTATATGTTTTGTAATGGAAATATGTTGTATTGAATATGAAAGTTGTAATTTTGAAATGTAAAGGAGAGATATATACTCTTTGTTTTTGTTTTGAAAGAAAGAGATGTATTTTGTATATTGTATTGTGAAAATCAACAGAAAAGAGAAGTTGTAAAAGAAGGAAATCTTGTATTTTGTATAATAGTTGCATTCTTTTCCATGATTGGAACTACTGTTGTTTAAAATATGAGTTTGAAATGTATTTGAAATCTCTATTTGAAAGGAAGAAATGTGTGTGAGGAAAATACAGAACTCTATCTTTTGAAATGTGTAAAATTGGAAATCAGAATTGCATTTTGGTTTTGAATAGTTTGATTTGAATCAACTAAATGTATTAGATTAGAATTGGAATGAATTCTAATACTTGGAAGATGAAAATGGAAAATAGATCCTTTAAAATTTGATCTCTGTTTTGTATTTTCAAACTGGTAAATACTTTATCCAAAAATGCACAGTTCAAACCTGCAACAAGGAAATAACAAATTAAATGATTAAATTGAAGTAGTATGCCCTAAATGAATTCAATTGGACAAAAACACTTAAGGAATTTCTTAGAAAACTTAGCAAAATCGGGCTCAAACCATTTTGTCGGTTTTTGTTGTCAAAGTTGTATTTTTTTCTTATTGGGAGTCAATCAAACAAACTTACCTTCCAAATCCATCCTAAATCCATCTAAGAACAATTCTCCATGTTTAATTGACATGTTGAGAGAGGAAGAAGATCAATTGATTAAAATTTCATAAGTTAAAATTTACTAGTTTGCCTTTTAAAATCCACGTAGATCATTTTCATGAAATTGACCCTTAAACATTATCAAAATGAAATATTAATGATTCTTGTGCAAATAGAGGACGTCGAGATATTTTGAAAAGTCCTTGTTTCCAAAACTCGAGTTTCCAATCAAAATTTATGGCCTTCTGAAGTTTTCACTTCATTTTGGCTTAAAAAATTTTCTAACTGTTAAATTTAATTAATAAAATTTTTGGGAAAATTTTCTAAGTTTTTTCCCCATCCCCCCACCACCGAGGTAATCATTGAATGACATGGCTTAGAGAGGCATTGGAGAGGCATGGGATCTTTTTTTTTTTTACCTTAGCGCTTCAAAAGAAAATTTTGGCAAATTTTCCTAACTTCTCCCATAGGCTCACCGACCCATAGCCAATGAATGGATGACACATGTCCCCACGATGCATCGGCATGGAGAGGAACTTTGAGTGTCCCAAAGATTTACTCTTAAAAATTCAACTTTTCCCAAATCTCCCGCCGACCTACCGATCGCAGCTAATGAACATCTGACACGTGGCATCGTGAGGCACTGGCAGAGGAGGTGGGTGGATTTTAATCCCATGTGCCTTTTTAACCCTTAAGGAAAAAATGCCTATTTGTCCCCACTAACCCACTTCCCCTCGTTGGATTAGAAATGTTCCACATGTCCATTATGGCCTAGGGTATAATATCATATTTTGGTGCAGTGAGAGTCCCCGCGATGATGTTGATGGCGGGGAAAAGTGTGCTTTTCGCCCCAAGCGCCAAGAATCCAACTTTCCTCCCCCCTCCGCCAACCCGAATGCCTTTGGGGAAATTTGTCTTCCCATGGCCCATAGGCCCATACATGGGAAAAATTTCTTCCCATGGCCCAAAATGGCCCTCAGCCCTGCACATGCATAGAAAAAATTTCTCTCCGCAACCCGTGAGCCCGCACATGGAAAATTTTCTCCCTAGGCCCGTAGACCCGCTCTTGGGAAAATTTTCCTCCCAAGTCCCCGGCCCCTAACTTGAGAAATATGAGGAGTTAGGAGGACTTCTTTATATCATCGGAAAGGTGAGGAAATTTCCTATCTAATGGGAATGTTTTTGGGAAGTTTTGAGTGCATTAATTTTGAGAAAAATAAGTTGAATATTTTAAGCCTGTTAGAAAGTGGTATAGTGAGAAATTACCCTCTTAACCTAATTGATTAATCTAACCCTAAGTTTGGACCTTGTGATCTTTTATAATTGTCATATTAATAAAACTATAAGCTATTAATAGTATATTGGCTTTGAAACTTGCTTGTGATAACTATTGTCTTGTAACCTGGTTGTAGACTCTTTTAAACAACAAAAAAAATTATTCCATAATTTTTCCTAACTAATCCTAGGTTATTCTTGGGTCTCAAGTGGGTTGTTTTTAGTGGGCATTACACTTGGTATCAGAGCAGTGGTTCAAAATCTTGGGCCATTGGGCACACTAGAAAACTTGAGACATGAACTTTAAAACCTAGCACACTTTTAAATCTAGAAAACAACTAGTTTAGAAATTACATATTTTAGTAAACATGGAAACTAAGTAAGACCTAGAATAAGGAGCTAACTCTCATTTTTCTCTGTGCAGGAGGAACAGACAAGATGAGGATCCTTTTCACATAGACCTAGGCATACCACCTCCAGATCATGTTGTAGCAGCCATCCTACCACAAATTTTATAGACTCTTCAGGATGTTAATGTCACTCTACGCAGAGGGACCGTAGGGGCACATTCAGTCGGACATGATAGGGTGACATCCATTGAGGCTCGTGCATCTCCTTGGCATAATGAGGAGCATAGAGGAGATAACTCCCATGAAGATTCAGTTAGAGCTGAGTCACCGTAGAGGGGATAGGGAGACCGGGTTTCAGGACACATAGATAGGTCTCAAAGCCCTAGGCTTAGGGATGTGCATGCAGAGAGGCCTAGGGCCATCAGACCATAGATACAGATCACATCAGGGAGATCCTGAAGCTTTGGCCATCACATTATTTTGGTGACACAGGTGGATTTTAGGTAGAGGCCTAGTTGGTGAGCTTGAGCGGATGCTTCAAGCTCTATCCTTGTTCTAGCAACATGAAAGCTCATGTTGCGATCCATCTACTAAGGGATGGAGCTGGTGTCTTGTGGTGGATGAGGAGTAGAAGATCCATGTTGATTCTAAGATAGTTACCTGGGAGATCTTTGAGGAGTGATTCAAGAGTAGATATTTATCACGAGAGGTTCATACAACAGCGGATAGATGAGTTTCATGACCTCGGTAGGCATCTCTTATAGTAGTAGAGTATGAGAGTAGATTTCTAGATCTACTCCAGTATGTTGATTACATGCAGGATGAGCAAGTGTGGATCCATAGGTTCATCGGGCTGAATCTAGACATTGGAGGTGTAGTATGGATCCATTATCCACAGACATTAGTTGAGGCCGTTGAGAAGGCCTATATAGCAGAGGAGACTCGGGAAAGACCCAATAGGCTAGAGACCGAGTCAGAGCTGCATACAACAGATGCAAGATAGTAGATCGAGGGGTTAGTACCTCTTCCTCATGGTGGACATGGTTCAACACAGTCATCTTTTAGACCACAACAGTAAACAGTAGTCCCGCCCACCTTATAAACCTCCACATAGGTTTGACACATAGAGGTCGGAGTATGGGGCCTCCTCCTAGGGGTCCCATCAGGACACAAGGTGCCCAGAGAGCTCACTCAGTAGGAGCTCACCAACAAAGACCTCAGTAGACCGTAGTTGGATCATCAGGATCCACACCATAGACCTCTAGAGTACCGACCAGACTTCTACTCATGGGAGAGGATCAGGTGGTTGTTTTGGGTGTGGTGTTATTGGACATTTTTAGAGAGACTTCCCATAGAACCCTAATAACAAGGGTAAGACATAGATCTCAGAGCCTACTATTGGTGATATGGGGCGCAGGAATAGGATGTATGTAGTGGTTGAGAACCGTCAAGTAGAGCATCACAATATAATTATTGAGATTGCAGGTAACATTGGTGGTATTCCTACCTCCATTTTGTTTCATTATGGCTCTTCTAATTCTTTATTGCACCATCTTTAGTAAAGTGATGCAGGATGGTGGCAGTTAGGTAGGGTCATAGTTGGGATGTTGAAATGTCTTCTAGAGCCAAGATCTTTGTAGTCTCCTTATTTAAGGAGTGTGTAGTGGTTTTGGGACCTTTGCACACTACCTCGGATCTTTGTATCCTTCCTTTGGGCTCTTATGGATTCATCTTGGGCATGGAGTTGGTTATCGCACACGGGGCTAGCGTGGATTTTACCACAAGATCATATCCTATACATATGATCTAGGAGTTGAGGAAGTGTTAGCGAGGGTCGGGAAACCCATTTCTATTCACACCATCTCCGTTATACAACTTAAGTGGTGTGTGCGATGGGGTTGTTAGATTGTTGCTATCATAGTTAGTGACTGATTAGAGGATGGACCTAGTGGACCATCGCTAGATGACCATTCCATTTTGAGAGAGTTTGTATATGTCTTTTTAGGGGAGCTACTGGGGTTACCAACCCCACGTGAGATTTATTTTCATATAGATATGGTTCCAGGAGTAGAGCCTATCTCATGAGCACCTTATTGGATGACCACCCCAGAGCTCTGTGAGCTCAAGTTACAACTTGAGGGTCTTCTAGAGAAGGGCCTAATTCATCCTAGCATATCCCCTTGGGGTGCACCGGTAATATTTGTAAATAAGAAGGACAGATCCTTACGATTATGTATTGATTACCACCAGCTGAATAAAGTAACAATCAAGAATCATTATCCCCTTCCATGCATTGATGATTTGTTTGATCAGATGAAGGGAGCCACAAATTTCTCTAAGATAGACCTTAATTCAACCTACCATTAGTTGAGGATTTTGGAGGTGGAAATTCATAAGACCACCTTCCGTATACTGAGATATTTCCACTATAAGTTCATAGTGGTACCTTTTGGGTTGTCAAATTCCCCTATAGTGTTTATGATTTTGATGAATGGGGTGTTCGGGGAATTTCTTAGATCGCTTCATGCTCATCTTCCTTAATGACATTTTGATTTACTCATGAATGTGTGAGGAGCACAAGGGCACTTTCGTAAGGTTCTTGATGTCTTCATGAGCAAAGCAACTTCTGGGAACCTAGAGAAGTGTGTATTTTGTTGGTATCCAAATTTGTTCTCCTCTTCAATTCAAGCAGAAACATAGATTCAACATGGAGCTTAGAGGTAGCTAGATCACAAATATATGTCATTTTGTAGCCAGGGAGAAATCTAGTTGTCCCTTTGTTACTTAGATTTGTGGAGAGATGGATAGCACCTTCAAGATGATATAATCTATCATCACTATTTTAGGTCATGCCTTTCAACTAAGGTAAGATAACCTATTTTGTAACCTTATGTTTATTGAAGAACAATGAAAAATACTTCTTTTGCATAGATTTTATAGGGAATACCTTGGGAAAATATGATCAACACACCAGATCTGACTCTCACGAGTTGTCACTTCCAGATCATGGAGATATTTTCACAAGGCAAAGGTTACTAAAGACATTTGAGACCCTGATTGCTTCTGCATGTTTTGGTAACATAGATTATGCATTTATATGCACACATGATAAACGAGGGGTAGTACAGGTAGGATGGGATATTTTTAAATAGATTTTGGTGGGAGGGGAGATAGAATGAACTTGACTCACCAGATCCTTGAGAGCTTATGCAAAATGGAAAGATTCAAACAACAAAATGCCACAAAAATTAAAAATGTTTCTTCAACTAGAATATGTGCTTCAATGGAGGCCCAAATTAGCACTCTTTCATACAACCTATGGGATTCTATCACAAAGGCTTGAGTCAGAAAACCCAATAAAGCACCAAGATTCAAACCAAATCATGCCTGAGGTACACCCAGAGGCTTACAGATAATCTCTGTCAACAAAATGAAAGAAAAGTGATTTTAAACCATTTATCTTCACTCCCAGATGAAGTTTCTTCGAGAAATGAGATTACATATGAAACTAAATATCACAAGGATTAAGACCTATGTGATTGGACTGGATTTTGATGCAAGATTGCAACATAAACAAGAAAAACTACTTACATGCATTTAGAGATGAAATAAATACACTTTACTCAAGATCAACACAAAATAACTCAAGTTTGATCAAATTTATTAGCAAGGGAAAGTTTCCAAAACAATCTCAAATATTTTCAATAGCTATACAATTGCAACCACCTTAACATGATCAAATTTTACATAAGAGAGATATACGGGCTTCTTAAAGGATGGGCTCTGTTAATCTTTTCTGCTAGAAAAGTAAGTCCTTGACCTCTCCAAAACACTCCCAACCATTTGCATGAAAAATATGTGCCATTTATAACATTTACAATAGAGACCCTTCTTCTCAATAAGATAAAAATGTTTAATGCACTAATGCTCACCATGATTCTTTCGTGATTCTCATAATCAGATCTACAAAAGTCTCTAGGTGCTCGAGGGGGCAGATCTCATCGAATATCTCCCACATTCAAATCCTTCCTCTAGGAGATCACTCTTCCTTCAATTTTCCAACCACTTCTACCCCTAATCTGTCATATCTGGCTCCTTGTGTGCTTGGGAGAAGAAAAAGAGAAAATCTGATTGGGCACGGAAGTCAGACCATTTTAATGGCGAAAGACACCCTCCAGATCTTCTCATCAAACTTTAGATATAAAAATTAACTCCTCTCTCTGTTTGGCATGTAGAAAATACCAATAAAATCATGGAGACTCACACTTCTAGACGCGTGTTTTAGAAAAATGGGGAAAATAAGATTTCGAGACTCTCGGTATCGTTGATCTCTACTTTTAATTTGGGCCATCCACGTGGAAGATTCAAACTTAGAAACAAACTCGGGGTCTTCCTCTAAATTTTTACAACCTTTTGGAAAAATAAAAAGATTCCATTTTTCTCCACACCTTCACGCTATGGAAATGAGCCTGATATGTGTCCAAATATGATTCGAGGGGAACCACAGCTAGATTTTACCATTTTACTCTCTTTTGGAAAATGGAAAGTTTTCTAAATTTTCCCCACACTTCGCCTTCTGGAAATGAGCCTGACACATGTCCAAATGTGGTTGAAGTGGAACCACGCTTCCCTTTTAACTTTTGAATCTTTTCTCCCAAAAGGATTTTTTTCCATATTTCCCCCAAGAGTCCGCACCTCTGCCATTTACGAGGAAAAACATTGACTATGTCCCTCATCGGGCTTACAGGCCATTTTGAAATTTTAATCCTTTGCATGCAAAGGGGAAAAAATCCAAATTCCCCCAATGGTCTACCTCCTCACCTTTTTGACTTTTCAAACTACCACGTGTCACCATGGCGCACCTTGAGGCGAGTCCCAAAATTTTGATACCTTGAACGAGTATGGGCTCGCCACGTGTCCTATTCTGGAAAAATTTGTCTGAATGTTTGAAGCTCAGTGGAAGGTGCCATGTGTCATGCTCCGAGGCAGTCTCCTTTGGTCATTGAAAATTCTAAGCAAAATGCAAAGTGATTGGAGGCCTCCACGTGTCCTCTGGTGCTTCTTCAAAATGAAACTCAAGGGCTAGTCCCCAAACATGCACGGTTCCTCCAGGTGTCCCGAGACCTTCCAAATTGTTTGAAAAAGACTAAGTATGGGAAGGCACGATAGAAACTTCCACGTGTCTCCATGGTGTAATTTTAATATGGTGCCCAAAGCAGAGACCCTAAATGAGTGCGAGCTTGGCACGTGTCCCTATAGATGCAAGGATGTAAATTTGACTAGGAGAAATGCCCGTCAAACCGTAAAATATAGAGAAATGATCATTTGAGCCTGGAAATGAAATATTACAAGGCCCAAATATGTTTCTTAGAGATACATCCATTCATTTTTATTCAAGTATCTAGGGTAGAAAATGACAGGAAGACAAATCCGACCATGGAGAACAAAAACATGGGGAACCTGAATTTTTTGATGAACAAGGAATGAGAGACTCAAAATATAGACGTTTCCAGAGGAACAAAGAAATGAGGAGACAAACATGGACCCGTAAGTGATGTACGACCTAGGAGCTGACTAAAAATAGCAACAAAAACTGACCAAGCACAACACGGGCAAGGAGAAAATGACAGAGGTGTAAATCAATAAATTTTCAAAGGCACAATTGGGGCGAGATTATTTTGAGAATCAACATTGGCTCTGGCTCGGGGATGGGCACTCCCTGTGAGTTCCACAAGAACAAAGGTAGACCAAGTGCCAAAAATATCCATTGGGCAACAAATTCATTTTGTAGGGAAGAGAAACAAAGCCATCTCCAAAACGAATAGAGAAACCTAGCAAAAATAGGTCACCAAGGACCAGAATGAGAAAAAACACAAAAACAGAAACAAACAACAAACTATACACTGTACACAAGATTTTCTTGATCCAGAGGCATCAATCCAAGAAATGATTCAAATTCCTGCCATTAATAGGCAACTCGAGTAGTTCACCATCTAAGTCCTTGAGGAAGAAGGTGTGTTCACCAATTCTGATATCAATGGAGTAAGGGCCCATCCATAATGAATCAAACTTGTCATGCTTGACGTTAACCTCATGTTTGCTATCCCACAATAGCACAAGATCTCCAATATTGAAAGCTCGGGAGTGACCTTCTTGTTAAACAACCTCTTGATTTCTCCCTGAACTTTACTTGCCTTTTGTGGGATGCCCTTCTCTCTTCATCAAGCTCAACAATCTAGTTAATATGGGCATCATAAGGGCTCACCTCTTGATCTTCCAGTAGCTGGATGGATTGATAAGAAGATAGTTACATGTGAAGGGTTAGTAGGGCCTAAGTCCCATATACCAACTCAAATGGAATCTTTCCAGTGACCCTCTTGATAGTGATCTTATACTCGCCCAAACAACAAAATTCAATTGTTCACCCCACTTTCTCTTGTTCGCTCCAATGTTTTTCGATGATCTTTAGAAAATTCTTATTATTGGGCTCTGCTTGTGCATTTCCTTGGGGTTGTAATTGGAGGCATAGGTAAAATTGATCCCATACTCCTTACACATTGCCACCAAAGGTTTATCTCTAAAGCTCATGGCATTATAAATAATAATCTTAACTGGTACCTAAAACTTGATGATGTTGTTTAGCACAAAGTTCATGACAACTTGGTGTGTTGCCTTCTTGGTGTGGATTGCATCCACCTACTTGGTAAATTAGTCAATGGCTATAAGAATCCACTTATGGCCAGCACTTGAAGGGTTGAAAATCTCACCAATGCATTTCATTCCCCATTGTTTGAATGGAGCTGATTCAAATTGACACAGAGCTACAAAGGAAGGGATCCTGAAGCTTTTAGTCTTCTAGAGAACGGCTAGCAACTTTCACATCTTCTAACCAATAAGGTTGTATCCTTGAAGAGAGTTGGCCACCAATAACCAACCCTCATGATCTTGTGTGCTATGACTCTTGTAAAAATTCCCCCCAAAAAATCCTCCATGGAGATCAAAAATTATCTTGGGGGATTCTTCTTCAGTAATGCACCTTAAGAGGACTCCCTCTAGGTTCTTCCAAGCTAACCCATAATCAGTGATGACATATTTCTGGGAAGCCAACTTAAGGGCTCTCTTTTGGTTCTTACTTAAATGCTCAGGGAAGTTTAAATGTCTAAGATAGAACATCACATCCTTGTACCACTTAGAATCCATCAACTTTTCAAAAACACCTTCCTTTCTTCTTCAACCTCATTTACCTCAATGTTCTACAAGTTTCTCTCATCCATAAGCTTAGCCAAGCCCAAACCTCTCACCAACTTCGTGGTTTGGATGTCCATATCATATTCTTGCAACTTGTTCACCCATCTACATCTTTTTCTTGAGACTTCCATCTCTGATAAGATGTCCTTTACCATGGTATGGGGAACATAAGCAACAACCTTTGAACTTAGAATATAAGGCCTGAAAACCTTTATTTCTTTTACCAAGGAAAATGCCTACTTTTCCATGATAGTGTACTTTAGTTCTACCCCTTGCAATGCCTTACTGAAAAAGGAAATTGGCCTCTCAGCCCCTTCATTATCTTTCTGCAACAGGACAGAAGCAATAGT
The DNA here is from genome assembly GCA_018340775.1 of Taxus wallichiana var. yunnanensis. Taxonomy (NCBI): domain Eukaryota; kingdom Viridiplantae; phylum Streptophyta; class Pinopsida; order Cupressales; family Taxaceae; genus Taxus; species Taxus wallichiana. Next base: position 191,716,454 of record CM031235.1, read on the forward strand.
GTTTTCTGAAGCAAAGGAAAACAGTTGGAAAGGTTTCTTATAATCTGGGGCTGCCAAAATAGGGGCATGCTTCAATGCCTCTTTGATTCCATTGAAATCTTGGATGGAAACCTCCTCCCATTTGATGACCTAGTCCTTCTTTAGCATGGAAGTGATTGGGATGGTCAACTCAACAAAGTTTGATATAAATCTTCTAATGAAGTTTATCTGCCCAAAGAAGGACTGAATTCCTTTCTTGGTTCTTGGGATTGGGACCTTGCTGATGGCCTCTACTCTTTCTGGATCAATCATCACTCCTTCCTGTGACACAATTTGACCAAGAAAATTTTCCTTCTACACTCCAAAATTACATTTCTTTGGATTGAGTGAGATGCCATATTCTCTACATCTTATCAACATCTTCTCCAAGTGCAACAAGTGGTCACTTCTCTTCCTAGAAAACATTGTTACATCATCCTGGTACACAACAATAAATTCATTGATGTAACAAGCAAACACAACATTCATTGCTCTTTGAAAGGTGTCTCTAGCATTCATCAAACCAAAAGGCATCCTGACATACACATATGTTCCCCAAGGAGTAGTGAAGGCTGTCTTGATCCTTTCTGATTCTTTCACCACAACTTGATTATAACCAGAGAAGCCATTCAAGGTGGAAAGTAACTCAGAATTAGTCACTAACTGCAGCATGTGCTCCATGTTTGGCAAAGGATATTTTTCCTTCATTGAAGCTTTCTTAAGATTCTGAAGTCCACACATGACTGATGTCACCATTTTATTTTTGATTTGGTACTACTTGATAATCCCTCCATCTCTTAGTTTCCTTTGTTCCTCTTGCATTTTAAGAGATAGAAGTGGGTTGATTGGCTTCTGCTTTTTCCTGAATGGTCTTGCATTGGGTTCTAAGGGAATATCATGTTGAAATAAGTCCTCTCTGTATGCTTTGAGCTCAGAATAGGTCTGAACAATGAAATCTTGGTATTTTTTCAATAGTTGGATGTATGACTACTTTTCTTCTTTGCTGAGATTGCTGCCTAACCAAATCTTCCTTGGATTTTCCTTTGTACCAAGATCATGCTCCTCAATATCCCTTGAGTCTGCCATACATCTATTAACGATGCGATAAACATTATCAAAATTGGATTCAAGAGCCACTAGCCATCTAGGAATAGTTTCCTTTCCCTCTGTTGTACATACCATTGGTTCCCAATCAATATAATGATCAACAAACATCCCCTTGTTTAGCAGAAATCTTTTGATCGAGTATCATCCTAAAAAATATGCCGGTGTTAATAATATTGTCAGGGATAGAGGGTCTTGTCAAAACCTCAACCTCATACTCACAATATGGGGACATTGTACATTTGTCAAACCGATACCCCAACACTGCAAGCCTTGTCAGCCAAGTCATTAAATTTCCTATCATGATGCACAATGTTGAAGGAGTCAAACATCTCAATAAGATCCCAAACTGCATGTTTATATTGTTTCATTTTTGATTCTTTGTAGCATATAGTCTTTTGACTTGTTTGACAACTAAATCTGAATATCCTTTGACAATAATGTCCTTGACACCATATTTCCAAGAAATTCTTAAACCTAGAAATAATGCCTCATACTTAGCAATGTTGTTAGTGCATTCAAAGTTCATCTTGAAGGAGAAAACAAATCTTTCCTAGCTTGGAGAAAGCAAAACAACACCAACACCATTCCCAAACCTAGAGAAAGCTCCATCAAACAAAAATTCCAAGGAGAGCCTGTCTATTCAAGACATTTGCATTCTTCAATCTTGTGCTCCTTTCCATCAGAAAATCCTACAAAGTTGTCTAGCATCAACATTTGTGTACAATACCTCATAGGATGCATTGTTGGGATCCTCAATAAGATGCAACATTTTATTTTCTCCATACAACCTAACAAGGATGCCCTCAACTGGAATGGTAGCATAAGACATATCCATTTGGACACTCCCACCAACACTTGTAGCCCATTTTCTTGATGACAGTAGCATGCCCCACTTGGCTGGGTAGTCAACAATGACAACATCAAGTTTTAAGTTTTTACCTAGGTAAGCTGCAAGCTACACCACTAAACCCTTCACACATCCCACTACTGGAACTTCTCTAGATTCCATGGTAGTGCACTTCCCATATGCTTATGTTACCTTAATATTCATCTCATTCATGACCTCCAGAGGCATGACATGACATGATGCCCCTGAGTCAAACATGCAATTATGGAGCATCCTATCCTTGATGATCATAGTGGTGAATAATGGATCTACATTTAATTGAGATTCCACCAAGGATGTCCCCAAATATACCTTAGGTGGTTCATCTAGATCTTCTGATGATAGTGGTGCTTCTGGTTCTTCAATGATTGGAGGAGTCTCCACAATGTTTGTATTTTTGCCTAGGGTAGTTTTCTCTTCATTCAACCCCAAGTATTCAAATGCTCTCTTTTTGTGCTCATGGATCCTAAGCAGCTCAACAATTGGAACATAGAATTTGATTTGAATCAGCACTTGGGAAATATCATATGGGACATTCCCTAGCAAAATAGTATTAGAGGGAAAGCCAACACACTCATTAGGTGGTACAGGATTCTTAACAATTTGGGCATGGGGAGGGGTATGATTTTTTCTTGGAAGCTGTAGGACTTTTGTGATTTATCTTTCTTGGGGGCCTCTTTACGAATGTTTGATAGTAAGGGAGTTTTAGGATTTGCTTAAGGCACTGCCCCTTTGACAACCTTACTTCTTTTGTTATATTCCTTCTCTTGAGCAACAACAACATTCATTAACAATTGCCTATCTTCCTCAGATGGGATTCCTCCATCATAATTTTTTATCATTAAAGCCCTTAAATATTCAAAATAATTATTGGGCAATTCAAAAGCTTGTACATTATCTACTTCTAAAGTATGAGAGGGAGGAAGAATAGGTACCCTATGAATGTAGTCCCAAAAAGTGGTAGTAGTCCGGGAACTTATCACCTCAGTTGAAGTTGCCCCTTGTTATGAGCTGGTGGAGCATCCCATCATGTAAATATCATCATCATTTTCATCATTAGCTTCTTATTCTTCTTTCGATCTTCTTCATAAGGATCATGAGGCATGAAACATCTATCACACCAATCAATGACATCTGTATCCTCCACCACAACAACTCTAGTAGCCAAAGGATCAAGCACCATTCTATTTTCTCTACCTTGGGGCTACCTATTTCCAAACCCAACAGTCCCTTTACTTGTCATCAGTTCTCGATGATTTGTAAATCTATCTTGGCCTTGTTGCTTTTGTTGTCATTGTAAACTCTACCCAACTCCTTTCTCAGCTTGGGCTATCTTGTAGGAGATCTCCTTGACAGCCCCTGCTAAAGTTTTCACAACTTCTTCTAAATCAGCAACCTTGCTTGTCTGAGGTTTCTCTGGGTTAACTATATTTACACCTTCCCTCTTTGGAGGCTTCCCAATTGCCTTGATGTTGTTCTCTATTTTCAGAGCCATGGTGAAGGCTTGCCTCAAATTTGTGGGGTTCTTGTCTCTTAAGTAATATGCAGCCTTTTTATCAAATGCATCAGTGTATTTGATCAAACATGACTCATCACATGGCCTTATCCTAACAGGAAATCTCCTCAAATTTTTATTAAACCTTGTATTGAAGTCATGTACTGACTCATTGGGGTTCTTCTTGATGTTTTCAAACTCTGATAGAAGAAACCTAGGGTCAGTCCTATCACCATATTGTAATCTAAATGCATTGTTCATTTCAGCCCAAGAATCAATAGAGTTATCTAGTAATGCTTTATACCAGTCCCTTGCATCCTCTTCTAAAGTGTGGACAAACAATTTGATGTATACATCCTCATGCTCAATTTCAAAGTCTTCCATCATATTGAGAAAGAGCTTCAGATGTTGGTCACCAGTTATAGCATTGTTTCCCTAGAACTTTGGTAGTCTATTCCTTACATCTTGAGGTACTGCATTTGGGTAACCAGCCATTCCCACAAAATTTATAGGTCCAAAGGTGTTTACAACAAATGGAGGCCTAGGTTGAGCCATATTGATTCGAGGAGGTGATCTTGGGGGAGAAACAAATTGATGAGGGGAAGAGGGTCCTTGGAACACAGGAGTATAATTTTCAAAATGGATACCCCCTAAAGGCCTAGCTTCTTGGAAATCCCTATTAACTTCTGAAAAGACAAGGGCAAGAATGGGAAGCAAACCTTTCAAAATCAAATGAAGGCCCCTCTCTAGTTAGAGAATTCAATTCCACAAAGAGGTTACCTGATTTAGAGTCACTTGAATGGCAGTCTTCAATGATAGGCCATTCACTTTCATCAATGGAGATCCCTCTTCTTGTTTGTTGTTCTCCCATAACTCTCTAGGATTTTCTTCCTTCTGACTTTTCTTTTCCTAACTTAGGAAACAATGTCCTAAGCGAGGATCTCTAGCAAAGAAAGATCTTCTTCCTTCTAGCTTTGCAAATGTTAGTAACAAATATTACTTGACATAGGTTTAAGACACTAGTCCTTATCAAAATAAAATCAACAGGGAGTCACCACTAAGGATTTTCACCTTAGTTGTGCAGAGATGCAGATAAATATGATTTGTCAAAGGTATTTCAATGCTAAAAATAGAAATGGAAAGATTCTGACCATCCTTTACCAAGATTTATCGGTGAATACCAAAGTGTAAAAATTATAGAGACTGGAAAAGTTGTATAAAACACTTATAACTTGAAACTTCTTACAAGACCAAACACAGGATAATATTTAAAATAGATTTCTGGCACTTTAGAGCATACAAAAATGCTTACTTACTGAGTGCTGGAAATGAACTGCAATCACAATGTCCTCGCAATGGTGCCACAAATGTTGGTATCCAAATTTTTTCTCCTCTTCAAGCCAAACATCGACATATATTCGATAGGGAGCTTAGAGGAAACTAGATCACAAATATATGTCATTTTGTAGCCAAAGAAAAATCTATTTGTCCCTTTGTTACTTGGATTTATGGAGAGATGGATAACACCTTTAAGAGGATCTAATCTATCCTCCCTATTTTAGGTTGTTCCTTTTAACCAAGTAAGAGAACCTATTTTGTAACCTTATGTTTATTGAATACCAATGATAAATCCTTCTTTTCATAGATTTTATAGGAGACCTTGGGAAAATATGATCAAAACACCAGATCTAACTCTCATGAGTTGTCACTTCCATATTAGGGAGATATTTTCACAACAAGGCAAAGGTTACTATAGACATTTGAGACCCTGAATGCTTTTGCATGTTTTAGTAATAGAGATTATGCATTTATATGCACACATGACAAATAGGGGTAGCACAAGTAGGATGGGTTGTTTTTAAATAGATTTTGGTGGGAGGAGATATGATGAACTTGACTCACCATATCCTTGAGAACTTATGAAAAATGGAAAGATTTAAACAACAAAATTCCACAAAAGTTAAAAATGTTTCTTTAACTAGAATATGTGCTTCAATGGAGGCCTAGATTAGAACTCTTTTATATAACCTATGGGATTCTATTACGAAGGCTCAAGTCGAGAAAACCTAATAAAGCACCAAGAGTCAAACCAAATCACGCCCGAGGTACACCCTGGAGGATTACGAGATAATCTCTGTCAACAAAATGAAAGAAAAGTGATATTAAAGCTGTTTATCTTCACTCCCAGATGAAGGATCTTATGAGAAATGAGATTGCAGATGCCTCTAAACTATCACAAGGATTAAAACCTATGTGATTGGACTAGATTTTGATGCAATATTTTAACGAAACAAGAAAAACTACTTGTATACATTCGAGAGATGAAATAAATACATTTTACTCAATATTAACACAAAATAACTCAAGTTTGATCAAATTTATTAGCAAGGGAAAGTTTCCAGAACAATCCTAAAGCTTGTCAATGGTTGTACACTTGCAACCACCTTGACACAATCAAATTTGACACAAAGAGAGATATACATGCTTCTTAGATGGCTTCTAAAAAAGGATGGGCTCTGAAAAAATTTTTGCTAGAAAAATCAATCCTTGACCTCTCCAAAAAACTCTCAACCATTTGCACGATTTTTTTTTCCATTTATAACATTTACAATAGAGCCCCTTATTCTCAATAAGATAAAAACGTTTAATACACCAGTGCTCGTCATGATTATTTTGTGATTCTCATTATTAGATCTACAAAAAGTCTCTAGGTGCTCGAGGGGGTAAATCTCATCAAATATCTCCCACATTCAACTCCTTCCTCTCGGAGATCACTCTTCCTTCAATTTTCCAACCACTTCCACCCCTAATATATCAAATTTGTCTCCTTATGTGCTTGGGAGAAGAAAAATAGAAAATCTGATCGGTCATGAAAGTCAGACCATTTTAATGGCAAAAGACACCCTCCAGATCTTCTCACCAAACTTTAGATACCAAAATTAACTCCTCTATCTATTTGGCATGTAGAAAAGACAAAGAAATCATGGAGAATCGCATTTCCAGACTTGTTTCAGAAAAATGGGGGGAAAATAAGATTTCAGACTCTCAGCCGTCGTTGATCTCTACTTTGAATTTGGGTCATCCACATGGAAGATTCAAACTTAGAAGCAGACTCCGAGGCCTCCTCCTCGACTTTTCACAACCTTTTGGAAAAATGGAATTTTTTTCCATTTTCTCCACACCTCCATCCTTAGGAAACAATCCTGACACATGTCCAGATATGATTCAAGGGGAACCATGGCCAAATTCTGCCATTTTACTCTCTTTTGGAAAAGGAAAAATTTCCAAATTTTCCCCATAGTTCCACCTTCAAGAAATGAGCCTGACACATGTCCAAATGTGGTTGAAGTGGAACCGTGCTTCCCTTTTTAATTTTGACTCTTTTCTCCCAAAAGGAAATTTTTTGAAATTTTCCCGAGAGTTTGCAACTCCGCCGATTGGTGGGAAAAACATTGACTATGTCCCTCATCAGGCTTGTGAGCCATTTTGAAATTTTCATCCTTTGCATGCTAAGGGGAAAAAATCCAAATTGCCCCTGATGGCCTGCCTCCCTGAATTTTTGAATTTTTAAACTACTACATGTCACCAGGGCGCACCTTGAGGTGGTCCTAAAATTTAATACCTTGAATGAGCGCGGGCACACCACGTTTCCTATTCGGTAAAGTTTGTCTCGAATGCTTGAAGCTTAGTGGAATGCACCACATGTCATGCTCCAAGGCACTCTCCTTTGGCCATTGAAAATTATAAGCAAAATGCAAAGTGAGCGGAGGCCTCCACGTGTCCTCCCAGTGCTTCTTCAAAATGAAACTCAAGGGTCGGTCCCCGAACTCATGCAGTTCCTCCACGTGTCCCGAGAACTTCCAAAAATCTTTGAAAAAGACTAAGTATGGGAAGGCCTGACAAAAACTTCCACGTGTCTCCATGGCATGATTTTAAGATAGTTCCAAAAGCAGAGACCCTATACGAGCGCGAGCTTGCCACATGTCCCTATAGATGCGAGGATGCAAATTTGACCGAGAGAAATGCCCGTCAAACCGTAAAATACAAAGAAATGATCTTTTGAGCATGGAAATGAAATTTTTCAAGGACAAAAGGTTTAGAAATCTTACAAGTCCCAAATATGTTTCTCGGAGATATGTCCATTCATTTTTCTTCAAGTATCTAGGCGAAATGACAGGAAGACAAATCCTAACCGTGGAGAATAGAAAACATGGGGGAACCCATATTTTTTATGAACAGGGGCGAGACTCAAAATATAGAAATTTATAGAGGAGAAAAAAATGAGGAGACAAACATGGACCCGTAAGTGATTTATGACCCAAGAGTGACTAAAAATAGCAGCAACAAAATCGACCAAGCACAAGACGGAAAGGAGAAAATGATAGAGGTCGTAAATCAATAAATTTTCAAATACACATTTGGGGCAAGATTATGTTGGGCACCAACACATTACTTCGAGATGGAGGTGTAGTTTTTGGGTCATATCATTTTTGGGGAATATATCTCCATCGATCCTTCCAAGATTAAGGCCATCATGGATGGCAAGCACCCACTACTATGATTGAGGTGTGCAGCTTTATGGGATTAGTAGGTTACTACTGGGGAGATTTTTTAGGAATTCTCCCATATTGTGCACCCCATCATTTCCCTTCACGGAAAGGAAAGAAGTTTGTTTGGTCGAGAAAAGTATGAGTAGGACTTGAGGACACTTAAGGAATGCCTCACTACAACACCTATTCTTATAGTGTTGGATCCACAAGGTGAGTTTTTCATATGCATGATTCTTCTTTGGTAGGACTTGGAGTTGTGTTGATGCAGGAGGGTAGAGTAGTGGATTTTGAGTCTCATAAACTCAAGGATTATGAGCTTAATTATCCGACTCACAATCTTGAGCTTGTGGCAGTTGTGCACTCTTTGGTTTGATGGAGACACTTTCTGTTTAGACAAATATTCACACTCAGAACATATCACTTGAGTCTTCGCCACCTCTTCACGTAACCCAATCTCAACACTCGTCAGTGACGTTCGATGGAGTTGCTTTATGAGTATGATATGGAGATAAATCATGTGAAGGGGAAGGAGAATGTGGTGGAAGATGCTCTCAGCAGATGGAGACATGTGATTATAGCCACTTCAATGGGCACATATTTGTGGAGCAGGATTCTTCAGTAGATTCCTCTTCACAACTTCTACATTGTAGTTCAATGAGAGATTGAGTCCCAGAGACCCCTTGAAGGGAATTTTGATGGTTTATCACTAGAGACAGATTGCCTTCTTAGGAACAGAGGTCGGGTTTATGTTCCTAGAGATGGAGGCTTGAGGTAGGACATATTGATAGAGGCACATCGTGCACCATATTCATCGCATCATGGCGTGAGAAGATGCACACTACTTTGAGACAGTTGTATCACTGGAGAGGACTTCACAAAGACATGGCTCAATTTGTGTCATGCTATTTAGAGTGCCAGAAAGTGAAGGATGAGCATCATCATCCATTTGACCTTCTCTTTCCTCATGCTATACTGAAGTGGAAATGGGACACCATTTCCATGGATTTCATTGTTGGGCTACCAATGTTGAGATATCACCACGACACCATCATGTTCATAGTTGATAAATTGACAAAAGTGTCTCACTTTTCTCAACTGAAGACCATTTATATAGCTAGTGCAGTGGAACAAGTAGATATTGACGAGATTGTCAGGTTGCATGGGATTCCGTGGAAGATCATTAGTGACCTCGATCCTTTATACACTTCCCATTTTTGGGCTACCATGTAGTATGCCCTTGGGAAAAGATCAATTTTAGTACATCATATCATCCCGAGACAGATGGACAAACTAAGCGAGTGAATCAGATTTTAGAGGATATGCTTAGGATGTATGTGATGGATCAGCAGTCTAGATGGGAGGAGTACTTGTACTTGGTGGAGTTTGCCTACAATAATAGTTTTCATAGTTCTATAGGCATGGATCCTTTTCAGGCTTTGTATGGTAGAGAGTGTAGGACACCTCTTAGTTGGGATAGGTTAGAGGATAGGGTTTCTCTTGGACCAAATTTTTTTGTAGGACATGGAGTAGTAGGTGGTTTTGATCAGACAGAGATTACAGGAGGCACATGACAAGTAGAAGAAGTATGCAGATCAACATAGGACCGACCAGTAGTTTTGATGTGGGAATGAAGGTTTTCCTTCATGTCAGGCCACATAAGAGCCCTATTTGTTATAGAAAAGGTTCTAAGTTAGCTCATAGATTTGTTGGTCCTTTTGAGATCTTGGAACGTATCGGCCCTTTGGCATACAACTTGGCGTTGCCACCTAGCTTGTCTCACGTACATGATATGTTTCATGTTTCAATTCTTAGGAGATATATTATAGATCCTTCTCATGTGTTGGATTAGACCTCTTTGCAAGTACAGGATCAGGGGCAGGTGAAAGTGAATCCCATTCGCATTTTAGATCACAGGACCTTGGGCCTTCAAGGTAGAGAGATTGAGTAAGTGGGTGCAATGGGACGAGATATGATGAGACTAGCTATTCTTATAGGGGAGGATGCTACTTTACTATGAGTTCAATTTCCACATTTGTTCTAGTGACTTCCAGGAGGAAGTCGAGTCTAAGGGAGGGGGATGTGGTGCCCACTTCCCTTCAAGACCTTTTAGATACTGACCATGATATTGTTTGACATGATTATATTATGGACATGATTATGGACTTTATTATAGTGTGATGTTAGATGTTAGATCATGGATTATTGTTGACCTTGATTCAGTTATGATGCATGATGATTATTAGAGACATTTTGGATATTGATGTTGATATACTGATTGACATGGTTATATTATGGATGTTGTTTGGACATGTGATATTTGGATATTATGAGTAGACCTAGAAATGGAAAATTATTTGATGATGATATAGTTGTTGAGTAAAAATTATAAATGATCTTGTTGGTTGGTTGGATGTTGTTGTGATTCATATATCTAGATGATTTTGGAATTTTATTTATATTATTTTGGATGTTTTGATATGGCCACGAGGCCAAAGGAGGTATTTGTGTTTTGCAAGATGAAAATATCACAACAAACATCGAGGGATTGGAGAGCAACCGCATTGGAATTCTAGATGAATTCAACAAGGTCACCATGGCAACTTATATTTTTTCATGTGGTTGTGTTGTTAGGGATTCCCATTCGAGGGATCACCTTTAAATGTGGCCAAGGGTTATGTGTATTTATTTATTTGGTTCTTTTGTTTAATGTTTTCATTTTTTTATGTGGTGCACTTACCCCTTTCATTATTTAATTAATGTGGTGTCAATATTGTGAGTAATCATGTTGTTAAGTTAATTAATTAAAAGATATCATGAGAATGTAATTAATATTGTTGTTGGTTATGTTTAAAGTGTTGTAAGAATGTGTAAGTAATATTTAAGTGATGTGTAAGTTAACTTTTGAGTGTGAAACACTCCACCTTCTTGGAAATTAGAAATTGTTCTTGGAGGCTAATTTTGGAGGCTTGTGGGATAAGTTAAACTTGTCACATACCTCTTCAATTTACTTACCAACCATACCTATGGTTTGGGGGTTAAAATTATAGTTTTATAATGCTTTTTGAGAAGGAAAATTTTAATTTTTAATTGCACATTTCTTACATAGGTTTAATTTCAGTCCTTTGGGGTGTGGGTTTGATTTGAGTATGTAAGTAAAGCTGTCATATTATTCACCCACCTATTTATTATGTATTGGGAATGAAGTTGACTTTTAGGCTGAGGTTGAGGATGTGTGATGTGGCATCCTACATGGACCCACCTCATCCTCTTCTCTTCCCTCTTCTATAAAATTCAAATTGCTTGCCTTGTTTTGGGTTGCTTCACTTTTGGGAAACTCCTTTTGGGGTGAATTATTTTGCTGTTTTGGAGCTCTTGCTTTGGAGAAGTTTTTGGGAAGATAGTTGCATGCTTGTGCTTGGTTGATTTGGATTGCTTGCATTGAGATAAAGCTTGTTGTTTTGGAACTTGGAACAACTCCATCATGGAGAGGTAGGAACTTGGCTCTTGAAATGCTTCCTTTTGTTTATGAAATTGTTTTGTTGTGAATGTTTTGGCATGTTTGTGGGATGTTGGGTAGATGGCCTAGGAATGGTGTAGGAGAAGACTATGGGGTTTATTTTGTGGGAGGAACAAGTGTTTTGGGGAGGTATAAGTGTGGAGGGAGTTGGGATTTGGGTTCCACCTTACAAAGAAATAGCTTACATTTCTTTACTCATTATGGGGTGCCATAAGAGGTTGGGAGGTATGAGAAATGTGAGGAATAAAGGGTACTTAGGGAGGCATAAGGGCATGTTAGATCTTTGATATACTATAGTTTGGGAGTTTGAAACTAGGTGGTGATACCCATTTCCCCTTTGGGAGGCATAAGTAGCATCCCCCATAGTTTCTTGCTCCTTTGGCTTGCATGATGAAGCTTGAGTTTTGTTTGTTATGTTTTAATGTGGTTGCAAACTACATTTTTTTGGACTATGTTTTAGATGTGAAATTTGCATGTGTGTTCGTGGAAACTTGTTATATTGCCATGAGTTGAAACACATCTTTTATTGCATTATGGTTGGGGCTCGGGGGCCAATGAAGAAGGATGACTTATCCTTGTCATTGGATGTCTTGGTTGGGTGGAGAGTGTTTCCTTTCCATTGCTTTTGTTGTGATCAGAATTGGAAGAATGATAAAACTACATGTTGTTTTTCTGGAGAAAAGGAGAAAGAAAAAAAAATAGTTTGACAGTCCCTTGTTGAAAAGAAATCTTATTGTAACATTTCCCACTTGAAGTGGATGAACTCGTATATGTTTTGTAATGTAAATATGTTGTATTGAATATGAAAGTTGTAATTTTGAAATGTAAAGGACAGATATATACTACTGTTTTTGTTTTGAAAGAAAGAGATGTATTTTGTATATTGTATTGTGAAAATCAACAAAAAGAGAAATTGTAAAAGAAGGAAATCTTATCTTTTGTATAATAGTTGCATTCTTTTCCACGATTGAAACTACTCATGTTGTTTAAAATATGAGTTTGAAATGTATTTGAAATCTCTATTTAAAAGGAAGAAATGTGTGTGAGGAAAATATAGAACTATGTCTTTTGAAAAGTGTAGAATTGGAAATCAAAATTGCAGTTTTGTTTTGAATAGTTTTATTTGAATCAACTAAATATATTAGATTAGAATTGGACGGAATTTTAATACTTGGAAGATGAAAATGGCAAATAGATCCTTTAAATTTTGATTTTTGTTTTGTATTTACAAACTCATAAATACATTTTCCAAAAATGCATAGTTCAAACCTCAGTAACATGTGAGGAAATAAAAAATTAAATGATTAAATTGAAGTAGTATGCCCTAAATGAATTCAATTGGACAAAAGCACATAAGGAATTTCTTAGGAAACTTAGCAAAATCGGTCTCAAACTATTTGCTATCGTTTTGCTTTCAAAATTGTATTTTTGTTATTAGGAGTCAATCAAACAACTTACCTTCCAAATCCATCCTAAATCCATATAAGAAAAAATTCACCATGTTTAATTGACATGTTGAGAGAAGAAGAAGATCAATTGATTACAATTTCATAAGTTAAAATTTACCAGTTTTCCTTTAAAACTCCTGCATATTTTTTTCATTAAATTTACCCTTAAACATTATCAAAATGAAATATTAATGATTATTTTTCATAGAATACGTTGAGATATTTCCGAAAAGTCCTTGTTTTCCAAAAACTAAGTTTCCAATCAAAAGTTATGGCCTTATGAAGTTTTCACTTCATTTTGGCTTCAAAAATTTTCTAACTGTTAAATTTAATTGAAAAATAATAATTTGGGAAAAATTTCTAAGTTTTCCCCACGTCCCCGCCATTCGTAACCAATCATTGACTGACATGTGGGTTAGAGAGGAATTGGCGGAGGCATGGATCTTTTTATTTACCTTAGTGCTTTTAAAGAATTTTTTGGCAAATTTTCCTAATTTCTCCTGCAGGCCCGCCGACCCGTAGCCAATGAATGGATGACACATGTCCCCATGATGTGTTGGTCGAGGAGCGGAGTGTCCCAAAGCTTTAGGATTCAAAATTTAAATTTTCACAAATATCCCTTCCGACCCGCCAATCCGCAGCCAATGAATGTCTGACAGGTGGCATCGTGTGGCACCGGCGGAGGCGCGGGTGGATTTTAATCCCATACTCCTTTTTAACCCTTAAGGAAAAAATGCTTATTTTACCCTCTAAACCACTTCTTCGCATTGGCTTAGAATGTGCCATGTGTACCTTGTTACGAGGTATAATATCATTTTAGGGCGCGGAGTCTCGCTGCATGGAAGTGCGAGGGAAAAGTGCACTTTTCGCCTCAAGCGCCAAGAATCCAAATTTCCTCCCCCACTCCACCGACCTGAATGCATTTGGGGAAATTTGTCTTCCCATGGCTCGCACATGGGAAAATTTCTTCCCGCGGCCCGTAGGCCCACACATGGGAAAAACTTCTTCTCGTGGCCTCTGAGGCCCGCGCATGGAAAATCTTCTCCCTTAGGCCCATAGACCCACTCTTGGGAAAAAAATTCTCCCAAGGTTTGCGGCCCCTAACGTGAGAAATATGAGGAGTTAGGAGGACTTATTTATATCACCATCCAAAGGTGAAGAAATTTCCTATCTAATGGGAATGTTTTGGGAAGTTTTGAGTGTGTTAATTTTGAGAAAAATCAAGTTGAATATTTTAAGCCTATTAGAAAGTGGTATATTGAGAAATTACCCTATTAACTGATCTATTAATCTAACCTAAGTTTGGTCCTTGTGATCTTTTATAATCATCATATTAATAAAACTATAATCTATTAATAGTATATTTGCTTTGAAACTTGCTTGCATGACAACTTTTGTCTTGTAACTCTGTTGTAGACTCTTTTAAACAACAAAAAAAAATTATTCCATAATTTTTCCTAGCTAATCCTAGGTTATTCTTGGGTCTCGAGTTGGTTGTTTTTAGTGGGCATTACATTAGTAGGATGCCCATGTGTTTTTCAGGTAGGCCCATGTGCTTCATACTCCTCCACGCCAACCCCTACCATACTCTAGAATAATTTTAATTCATTACCAACCACTGCTTGGAGACCTCACGTTATCCTCTCCAACCTCCTCCTGCCCGAACATTCAAACCTTACTTTATTATTATTTATTTTTATTTACTTATAATATATACATTCAATTCTTTCATTTATTTTACTATTATATATATTTCCTACGTAATTATTATTATTATTAGGATAAAATTTTAATACGACCCACTCAAGATCACCACCGATGTCAAACCTCACATTCATTTCGAGCTTCTATTATTTCTTTCTTTCTTTATATAATTTTTGTATATATCCCTTAATAAAAACATCATAGGAAAATTGGGGCACTATATCTCCCTCCCCTTATAAGAGCATCATTCTTGATGCAACACAATGCCAATGTTAGAAGAGGGTGCTCATAAGAAAAGTAAAAAATGATCGGTGGTTTATGCCACCACTGATAAGAGGTAGTTATTGGAAAAGTGTGACCTTACGGAAGAGGGAAAAGTTTGATAATTTCTTAATGTTCTGTGAATATTGGTAGTTTTCGGTTTACATTATTACTTCATTAATATTTTTCCTTTATAGTATCCCTAAACTCAAGCTCTTAATATTTCAATTCTTAGGATTTTAGTTTACCAAATTTTTTTGGTGCCCAATGTGAGAAACCCGACATCATGATACTACACAAAGACCAAACACAACACTAATGGTCCACAAGAAATATTTCTACATATTTCTTTGACGTATCACATCACAAAAACTCAACCAAACTATGGAAAGAACATACATATCCATCACAACATAGTGCTTATTACACATGCCCCTGACACAACAGTTTTCACAACATAATCAAACTACTACAACATGGAATTCCCAATAGGTACACATATAAATGTTTCACACAACTTGGGACAATAACTGTAGTTACATAGTGTCAAAAAGGGGGTCAAATCATACCCTCAATGAGGAGCATAAGACATCAACATCCAAAAACATAACTGACCCACATGAGTACACATAGATCATAATACTAATACCATACACCTCCTAAGGAATCATAAAACAAGTACATATACCTCCCAAAACATAACAAAACAACTCCATATACCTCCCAAAGCATCAAAAACAACTACACATGCCACCTAAAGAATCACAAACAAAAAAACCTCCAAGTGCACTAATCACACACACACACAAGTCTCTTATATATCCCTCAAGTCTTTTATGTCTCCCTCAAGCAAGATACACAAAGATGTAGAAAGAAATTTTTTTATACCTCAAGAAAAGAGGTCTACCACCCTATGGCCCTAGGAACATAGAGTCCAAACACCTCTAACCCAAGTGACATAATAAATCATGGTTGAATAAACCTCTAGTTATCTGCATCTCCTTGGGGCGTACCCCATCTGATGAAGTGGGTCCATAGGCTCAACCACTCCGTGGTGAATCCCATGACCCTATTCCAACACATTACGACATTAGAACCAACATAACAATCCGTTTAAAATTCCAAGTGGAAAAATCCAAGGCCTTGGGCTAGACTATAAAAAAGGTAAACTTGATATGAAAATTCAAAACTAAGCAAAACAAATGGCTAAATATCTATAGTTAGTGAAAAAATCCGCATGTTAGAGTATAACCAAATTAAATTCCAAAAATACAAGAACACATCAATCAAGAAAATTGTTGGTTCTTACCGAGAAAAGAGATAATGATAAATTTATGAATAAAATACATATAGAGAAATAGCATATTAAAATCACTATGTTACCTTATACGACCACCAAAGGTACTCATCAAGTTTTGACACTCGGATATCAAGCCTCATTTCGCATGAAATAACATGTCAAATAATACAACTATCGAATATCTACCCGAATCATCCATCCATACTCCCACAAGGCTCAACATAGTCAAAATCACATAGGATTATTCGATAGAAAATCCAATAGGAGAGATTAGGGGACACTAGTTTGCATAAGTTGAGCCTAAGGTGGTGCACATCCACAATATAATGACCAAGCTTAAAGTATACGAAGCAGAGATAGAAGTGGTTTTCCGTTTATATAAGACTCCACTTCCTAACTTGTACTCGGCTCAAGATTATGAAAACATGGTCCACACCTCCTCTCTCCACACATACGCTCTTAACGACTTCTTCCCTTAGGGTTGTCTAATGTAAGGCTCACAACATAACACATAACTACATCACTAACACAATGGTGATTCCCACACATTAACCATAGCTCCTATGCATGGTATATATAGAGGGTATAACACAATCATTACTTTCATGGGTTAAAATATGCCACGTTTCCACGTAATGCACTCAAGGTGCAAATCTTGCACAATAGGTGTCATATGACAACCATATGCTCTTAATTCATGACATGAGTTATCACATATTACACAAATTATACGTAATATGAACAAAATAACTAACATTACAACATATATTTAATCGTAATACAATATGGTGACACATAGAATTCATCACTACATGGTGGCAACATCGCGATACAATCCAATTCACTATACACAAATATGTTTCATACAACACATCTGCACACCTACATATCACAAAAAGACAAGACACTCCAACACTCTGCAATCCACAATATCACTCCTTTCACACATAGCAAGGTGACACATCACATGTGAACTCCTAATAGAATCCAGAAAAGGAGAGTGAATAATCTCATCATAATCAAATCAACATGATAACAAATACGTACTAAGTGACTCTGCACAATATGTGTGTTCATAATATCACAATTACTACGTTGGTCACAACACACCATATATCACATTACTCTTCCCATTTCAACCAACACCATATAAAATCATCAAAACTCCAATATGTCCCAAAGGATCAAGAGCATGGACCTCTGCTCGATACCAAATATAACGCCCAAACATTTGGCACACAAATACAACAGTAAAAATACCAAAATAATGTTTTTTGACTTATATTGTTTGATACATGACAACACAAGGGATCGCTTAGGAAAATACACAACACATGACATGTTTACACAAAGATTAACCCACATAGATGACATGACACCACCTGATGCACATCAAGGAAACTTTTTATTTTAAATGACATGGGACAACATAATGATTTAACAACAAAATAATCTTATAGATAGGGTCTTCCCATAACAAAATACTTTTATAATTTCATAGTTATTACAATGATGATTCAATCTTTAACTTAAGTTATAGAAAGGCTCATAATATGTGAATCATACATTCCTTTTCTGTTGCTAGATTTCCTTTTATATTGTTTAACATTTAACTTATGGTGTAACTCATTGAATAAGGATCATCTACATTATTTCAATTACTTGTTTAATTTGTTCATTTTTAATAGGGTATTTAGTTACACAAGGCTATTTACATACACAAAAGGCTACCATCCATGACACCACACTTTCCTAGTTTACAATTTCATTACCTCTATCTTTCGTTATTGGCCTTAATTGTTGAAAATCACTTATCATGTGGTCCTTCATTCTTCTTAAAACTATACTATGTTATCCTTACTTTACTTAACATTTCACTTGTAGTTACTCCCTCTAATTTTTCTTTTTCCCCTATCACAATAGAAAGATATGGCCTGATTGTTGATAGGAACATATACTCCCACATGAGCCACTAGTGTTTGTTCTAAGGGTTTGTATTTTAAGTTGCATGTTTGTTTGGTTTTGAAATTTATCTTAGTTGCCATAAGGAAGGTTCACATGAAACCAATGAGGTTTATTAGTTCAAGAGTGAATAGATTACACGTTCTTTTCATATTATCATTTAATTACTAAGGTTACTCAATTCATGTTTTAAGTAATTACAACTAACCGTGTATCCTATCTTCTTCATTTAAATGCTTAGTCATCAAGGTCCTAAGGAGTATGATTCACACTCAACCAAGGTTGGATTCCTGGACAATTAAGTATTAGATGCATGTTACCAGGAGGCATTCAATTATAAATTTTACACACCTTACTAAGGTCACAACTAGAGTGATTGAACACCCTTATCTCCAAAATCATCTTGTAACTCTAGGTACATTCGATACTTCTTGTCAAGCTGAAACTCTTGTTTGAGAGGGGTTAAAAGGGATTCACACTTAGTATTCTCATGTGTAGGTATCTAAAACATAAGACCCACTCGAATCATTTACATTCATCTTAAAATGATTTCACTTAATTTGATTTAAATAACGTTTTGAAATTTGTTGAGTAACCCATTTGTTAATAAGGAAATTTGCATGCTCGTGAGACTACTAGCTCTCATCCTAGGGAATTTCCTCAAGAACATGATTACCTAGTTTCACAACATACATTCATTACGCATTAGGAAAAGTGGGGAACAAGAGGGAATACTCCTTTGTTTAAAGGATTACAGTTCACATTAGGGATCACACATCATGAATTTAGTCCCTCACCATAAGATGGTTTAAACACATTATATGAACAATCTAAAATTCACTTTTCTCCTAGCACACCATATTATGGTTACATTCCCAAAAACTAATCATAAATTAAAAATTTGTTAAGTTTCACAATTAACTCTTAATATTGTATCATAGAATGCAAACGATAAAATAGATTTCTACCGATTTCATTTATGATCCCAACTCTTAATGGTGACTTTCAAGTTTAATGGGCGATCTTCGCCACTCAACACATGTGTTGGTCCTAGATATTTTTACACTATGTTTAATTTTGGTTTCCCAAGGAGTACTACCTTAAGAGAACACATTATCCTTACTACACACATGATTACCAATCCTAGGAGGGGACCACATACTCAAGATAAAGTTGACCATGTCATTCCTAACCATCGGGTTCACAACGACTTGCTAAGCATACAAGCTATGACAATAAACTCAAACTTGGGATCTTATTTACTTAACTAGAAGGTGTCATAGAGTGTAAAGATTTTAATTTCATCCTAAGGTTTTAGTTTTCTATGCTACAAAGAATCACACAAGAAGGGTAGTTATACACAAAGTTTATACTAGGGTGGATTGTTTCGTTTAGATCTCTTTATTAACATTTTAAGGTAAGAAACACAACACACCAATTATTTAATCATCAATTGCACACTGGAATTGCACTATAAGATATTAAATTCAATTTCATTTAACACATATATCTAAATTTTACAATACAAAACTTGGGATCAAAATAACACCCATATTTAGATGAACATTTCCCTTAAACACTAACATCTTAAAAATGTTACAAAACTTCACTAATAAACCTTTCAATACTTCACAAAATGTTGAAATATCCTCTACAATTTAACTTAACATATATATCCAACCCCCTTTTTACCATATGTATATATATATGAATCAAAAGAACACCTATAGTTAAATACACATTTCCTAAAGCACCCCTAAAACCAGCATCTTATTGATATCGCCAAATTCCAATAATAAGTTTTCATTGTAACATTGCAACACACACACACACACACACACACACACACACACACACACACACACACACACACACACACACACACACACACACACACACACACACACACACACACACACACACACACAATTTTTTCATTAATATACATAAATTACAATAACACACAATGGATTGCAACCACATCATTCTCGCCATCTTACTTGCATCCTGCAAAGCGATGTGAACATGAAATCAACAATAAATCGTTGACATGGCATACACCTAAATCTAGCATAATGAATGTTTTTTAGTTTCCCATTTACAACAACAACAAAAACATAATAATAATAATAATAATAATAATAATAATTTGCATTTGAAAGGAGAGGGTTAGAGACATACATTCATTTCCTTTAACTAGAAACCACGCCACAAAAGAATTGAACATTAAAATTTTCTATCACACATCTAAGAGAAACTTCAAGAGGAATCTAACACATTTATTAGGTTATAAAACTTGTTTCCATTACTTTAAATTTGATGTTACTTAGTTCTTGTTCCGAGATAACCCAATCTTGGTTGGCTTTATTTTGTAAGTGTGATATCATCTTCTCTATTTCGCACCATATTGTGTATCTACACACACATTCTTAGTCCTAGAGTGTAAAATGTTTGTAAGTAAATTTATCTCAACCATCTTAGTTCACGGAATCACAAATTAAAAATTTAATGTCATCGTCTTATTTGAGGTTTTTATGTACTTAGTCTAGTAGTTGTGTCGAAAAATCATGCCCGTATATAAAATCCTTCCATACTATCACCATATTGATTTTTTAACCTCGGATTTGAAATCACAATCGAATCTAAATTTTTATGAAGATTTTTTCATCTCATTCCCATTTTCAATCAATTAAACCAAACCATTCTAAAATTCCAAATTCAAATCATTAAAATAAATACTAGCATCAACTTTAAATATACAAGTAATATTGAAAATCTCCTCTACATCCTTAACTCGATGACTTAATGTAACTTCTCATTCGACTGTATTATATTGGTTTTCCATTTCGACCTATGGTTTTTGTGTTTAGATTCTTCACTTTGCTTTAGATAGTCCTTACCTCTTTTTATTTTGATGGAGTTATTACGAAAAGAAAGATATATAATGGCAAAGACAGGGGAGGAAATGGGAAGAAATTTTTATCTAAATTACTACACATTTTCTCTATGTAATTTATCTCAAAAAAATTTATATTTTATATCGTCATATGGCTACTTATAAAAAATTAATTGATCCAAATTCCTTGATATTCTTTATTCACGCTTACAAGAAACTAATTAGTCGACAAATATAACACATGCATTTCCTACATGATTGTTGATCAATACTCAACTTTCTCATTGACAACTACCACTAAATTGAGAGGTCCATTACCATATTCTACAAGACTATGCACATGTTTCATAAACTATACATTTTAGGGTTCAAATGAATAGAAATATCCAATCCTAAGTAAGTTAGTTTTATATATATATAAAAGAGCTCGAACCAAAAATAGAAAAAAAATAAAGAATAAGCATTGGCACATGAAATTAATGAGAAATAATTATAGAAAATAAAGAAAAGTTACAAAAAAATATTAATAGCTAATGAACTCAAAGAAAATATGAATACACATTGGCACATGAAATTAATGAGAAACAAAGCACTTGGAGCGTTGAGGAAATAAAATTGTAATATAACAATTTACACCTTCAAAATAAATTTTCCAAGCTAATGAAAATTTTACATGCAACTTTCACCCTATTCATGGTTTGCACTTATGGCACATAAGAGACCATCATTTACCAACCATTCTTGTTTTGAAGATGAAGGAGATATATTGTTTCTAGTAATGTCAAGATAAGAAATATGCAAGCTCCAAACATAGGCACCTCTCTCCGGGGTTTAGAGAAATGGGTATGCATAAACTCTGCAAATATAACCCTGTATTTGCTCTTGTAATACACAATAACCTCGTAACAACCTTGTAGACACACGTATATATGCTCTTCCATAAGCGCATAAGTGATTATGCCATTGAAGGCTTTGGCCAACTCTTTGTTGCTTCCCATGTGGTTCTTTACACACCTCACATATTTTGAGCATCGCCACAACACTCTTTGGGAGTGTCGATAAGTCGGTCCATCAAATCAACATAACTCAACAAAGCATTCTAATTTGCAATTCAATGTCAACCTCATGTGCCACTGAGGTTTCTCAGAACTACCTCCATCCTGTCGTCCATGCAAATGGCGGGAAGATAAAATTTGTGAGGTACCTAGTAGGGAAGATGCATGAAGACGGTTATAAATGTTTTATTTTTAACAATGCATGCGGAAGATGCATGCGAGGCGATTACATCTTCTTTTTGGTAATTATTGTTTTTATTTCATGGACACAAAATAGAAATTTCACGGGCACAACATTAGACAATGTCACTCAATACATGTAAATGTATATGAATCTCGACATAACTATTCATCTTTTACGTATTTCACTATATAAAAGTAAAAATTGAAAATTAATTGAAAAAATAAAATACCATGTGCATCTTATATTGGTGTATCTCCAAAATAAATAGTGAAATTTAAATCATTGATTTCATCAAATACTATAAATTATAAATTAATTGTAAAATTGAAACAAGATGTACATCTAATATTGGCATATCCCCCACAAATGTATGGAAATTCAAATGATACATTTCGTCAAAAAGTAGAAATTGAAAGATTCAAACAACATGTGCATTTTATATTGACGTATCCCCCAAAATATACCAAAATTTAAATTATCAATTTCGTTGAAAAGTAGAGATTGATAATTAATTGAAAGATTGAAACAACATGTACATCTTATACTAACTTATCCCCCAAAATATACCAAATTTTAAAAGATCAATTTTGCCAAAAATAAAAATTAAAAATTAATTGAAAAATTAAAACAAGAAAACCTCTAAAATATACTAAAATGTAAATGATCAATTTCACTACACAAAAAGAAATTTAAATTTTTTTCTTAAATAATTGAAAGAATGATTGAATGGACACGTACATCTTATATTGGCAAATCCCTAAAAGTCACACCTAAATTTAAATGATCCTCAAAAATACATCAGATCCCATCCACATATAATAAAGCAGACGAAACTTATTAAGGAGTGGATTGATCTTACAACATAAGATGCCTTGTATAAGTAAATACATCTTCCTTGAATTTTTTTTTTTCGTTAGAGTGAGGAAATGGTGTGCCAGTGGGAGGAAGCGGAACACCCAAGAATTTGCAGAGAGGAGACCAGCCCTCGTTTACATGGAAGACCAGTAATTTATCTGCAGGCACACATTTTTTCACCATTTCTACATGGGCCTTGTATACACTGATGGCGTATTCCTTGTCTTCAAACCTTCCATGGAATTTTCCCTCCCATGCAACTAACTCGGCTAGTTTAAACATGTCATGGTATGGCGCCTCTTTATATATGCGGTACACACTCTGGTTTACGCTTTGATACCAGCTTTCCACATCCCGCACAGTTAGTATCATCTTCGCCTCAGGAAAGGCGTTCATCAGCTTTCCATGCACCGCCAACGATGGGTAGTCTACGGTTGATGTATACCCATCGTATATACTCATCCAGTCTCCCTCAGATTTCCCTACAGACAATAGTATAGATGTATATTATCATTTAAAAAACCTAGAAAATCGTTTCTCTCTTTTTTTAATGAAAACAGTAACTTGCACTTACCAGAACAAATACCAATCCATGTATTCAGGTCTCTATTTTTTAACATTTCACTAAAATGATAGCAGGAAAGCCGAGGATGTTCAAGGCATCTCTTAATGAGGATGTGCCTGTTCGTGGTAAGCCTACTCCTATCACCTTCAATCCCTCTTCCTCTCTGCATTCTGTGAAACAAAAAATTATCAGGATTGATACAGATTCAGCTTAGAAATAAAGATAGAGAATATTGTATAGAGGAAATGAAAAGATGCCATACTGCTTAGATTCTCCATCTCGATAAAAAAACTTGCACAGAGCGCAGGAGAAGCTTGTAAACGCAGAAAGAAGGAATATAGAGGAGGTAAGCGATAAACCTATTTATGTCTTAAGCGATAGACCTATTTATGCCTTAAGCGGGTCTGTCTTTGTCTTTTTCTTTTTTTGTCGTTTCTAATGGACACTTCTCGGTGTCTTAAGCATAACTAAAACCCGGGAGTCTGTAACTATATGTATATATATACTCACGGCCTGCAAAATGGTTTTCCTATGCCACATAGTGTCCCGTCAGAATAATTACAAGTATGCCAAACAAATATTATAGTTCCACAAACACCGAAAGGAGGTACAATGTTATGTTGATAGTTAAATATGAGGGTTTGTAGAGTTGTCAAAGCAATTTCAATGTGTGTTTGACATGGGTAGTAAGACACGTAAGGTTTGCAGAGTCGCAGAATTAATTCCAAGGTGCACCGAGCCCACAACATCAAGGGAATAGCCCGAACTATAGACAAAGGCCAATTTTTGCAAGGCTCCGAGTTCTCAAATAATCATTAGAATCATATGTAGCATTATTTTTCAAAAACTAAATCAGCTTTTTGCAAGGATCTCGTCTCCTTTCTAGCATGGATCCAAAACTTCACTTGCATTATCTGAGTTTGTATCCTCCTCTCGAATTATTTTCCCTATCTGAATCAATCTCAAGGAAAAGATCCTCCCACAAGGAAACTACATATCTACACTATACAAGAGGTTGTTTCCATATCCAATTCTAAATCTTCATATCAATATATGTGAGAAGGTTTTCTAAGACATATAGACTAGCTAGAATATAAGCAAAGTTAGAATTTGGTATATATTAAGTTGAAGGGTGTACCAAAAGAAAATCACCCAAAGTAGGGGAGAGGGGCTAATAGGTGAACATGGTCTAATAGTTGACATGAGTCTTGATAACACAATACTCAATATTTGTTATAGTACCACTTCACAGTTGTCATAGTACTATCTAGTGGTTATTATTTTTTGACAAAATAATTGTGGAGTATCCAATCACATCATGACATGTAAGACTTATCGTCTATCTATGTATGTATTTAAAATCTAATGTTCAATCATTATCACCTATAGAAAATTTTTACACTTGTGCAAAAATGGGCAACTCAAAAGTTCATTTCAAATGGAAGGCATTGAAGGCATTGATGTGATGAACCTAACTAAGCGGAAGACATACAATTTCTTAAAGGTTTTAAGTTGCAGTAAATAAATCAACAAAGCAAAATGCAACTATGTGTGCTATTGTAGAATGCAACACCTCATGTATGTTGTCATTCCATGTTCACCTTCATCAAAGTTGCACAAAATCTCCGAAGAACTAAAGTACAACCTTGATAAAGGTGGAAATAGCTGCAAACCTGAGGATTTGGACTCTAGAACAACAAACCTAGTTGTTTTTTGCATGGATGAAGGTACATTATCAGTTACATGTACATTAATTCTTGTTATTTCTTTATGTTTGAATGAGATTAATTATGTTTTGAGTTGTTTAGTTCATTCCACAATTATCATTTATAGTAATCAAATGCAAAAGGAAATAGAAAACTCAATTACAAAATTTAATTTCATTTATTCATAAAGAGATACAATTTATGTTTTCCCACACAAGCCGTGGGATGTAACTTATGATCATTGAAAAAAAAAATGCATCTATACAAAGCTAAAAGTAAAGAAATATAGAAGAAACTCATCATTTCCTTTTGGGCCTTCTCTTGGTCTTCATCCAGTTTCAGTTCCTTCACCTTCATCTTCTTCTGCATCATCTTCCATTGCATCATAGTATCTTAAAACAAAAAGAAATGGTTGTCAAATAATGAGCTCGAGGTTTAATCTATATTCTTGTGCTATCAATTTCATGCAAATGAATCGTTTAAAGTCAACATGCATAAGGTACATTAAAGATCTAGCTACGAGAATTAAGAAAAGCATTATCTTGCGAGAAACACATGTGATTTTCAGTATCATGATAGGAAATAAGAAAGAAAAGTCACTATGGAATACAAGAGAGGTTACAAGCCTATTATTTTCTAACTATTTTCTTAAGTGTATAGGTACATGTAGTAGTTGAAGAAAACAAAATATTTTACATGATTTGAATTTTGTACAATCAAGTGTAGATTGCATTCAGTGCACAAAACATAATTCAAGTCTACAAAAGAAATATCCATTCATGCCTTTCACAATGATCAAGATTTAAGATCATTAAAATGGCTCAATAGTCATTTCCAAAAGCATCCATATCAAGGAAAAAACAACATATCAAAGCAACAAAACTTGTAACTAGTGAGTGAGTATTATTCGAGTCACCTCTCGAAAGGTATAGTTCAATTAATTTAATGAAATCAAGGTTTAGCAGATGAGTTACAATTGGATGTCATCATCCCATCAACCATGGAGAATGAAGTGTTTCTTAAAATTAGAAAAGAAAATTTGCATGACCATTATCAATCAAGTTTGAAAAAATCAAATTATCTATTCAAGATACAATTTAGAGTTTAATTTTAGATTTGAATATCAAGAAACCATGCTACATAAATGATATTCATTCAAGGTTCATAGTACAATAACATAAAAAGGACATTGCAAAATCATCCACTTGGACATGGAAAAGTGAGGCATATTAAAAAAGAATGACCATGATCCACATGAGGTAAGCTATGTAGTGAAAATTTGAGAAGAGCAAGAAATTGAAGGAATAGTAGAACATTCAAGAAAAGAATTTCTTCAAAATTATAGATAAAAATCATCAAGTACAATTTCAGTTCATAATAAGTACATAAAGCATGACTAGATAGCTATAAAGAACAAGTCAATTAAGTATATGTGCCCTAAGCATCAAAATCATTGTAAAATTTTCAAATAAGTAAGACATCTTTTTTCAAGATTTTAATAAGTGCAAGTCCATAATCAAGTTACAACTATAGTGAAGAAAATATCTATGTCAAGTACAAGATATTACGTCACTTCAAGTATAGTGCTAAAGTATGCTATAGAAATGAAGAACTTCATTATCTTCAGCTCATTATTGAAAGAAAAAGAGATGAGTTCATTTTTAAGAAATTCATAGAGTGCAAGTGTAATCATGCTACAAAAGTTCAAAAGATCATAGTACTTCAAGGTATATAAATGATCAAACTTCTATTATGTCATATTTTCCACTTTAGAATAAAGAAGAAACAAAGTTAAGAAGTGCTTTCAAAGTAAGGGATAAATCAAATGACATAATCAAAATTAGAAGAGCATGCTACAACTATAAGCAATTCCAGGATTTACAATTTTACAATAAAGATTCAACTCTTTCATTAAGATAAAATCTAAGTTATGAAATTAATCTTACAATTTATGATCAAAAGACTCGAGTTACAATGATGCTGAAACCATGTAAGAAAGAAGGTTCCTAGTCTTAGTTCGAATGTACAAGTTATCAAGAACTTAATAAATCTCGAGTCACAAAGAAAGGAATGATTTCTACAGAGTTACCAAGATAAAGATAAACACAAAGAGATGAAGGAATCTATCTAAAGAGATGAAGGAAAAAACAAAAACAGATCTTGAAGTATAATTTAGTAACAAAATCAAATATACTGACTAAACAAAAACAAGATCTTTCCCACATAGAATAATGGATCGAATATATTTGAAACCCTTTCACATTCGCAAAGTCAAAGACCCATGTATTTTTGAGGTCTATAGTAGTGTTGGTATTCAAGACAAAGTTCATCAATAATAGAAAGAGCTCAAAAATGCAAGATTCACATTTTTCAAAACTCAAAAAAAGAGAAAATAGTGCATCGAAACCAAAATGATAAACACAGTTTCGATATAGTGTAAATATTAGCAAGAAAAACACAAGTATGAGAAAGCTTAAAATCCCCAAGAGTCTTAATAGAAAATAGAAATGCAAAGTTTCCTCTTTTAAGAGAAAAGAAATATTTTTCCTTCATGGTCATTCCAAGTTATCAAAATTTTGAAGAGATATTCAAAAGGAACAATAACTCACCCTTTGGGTCAAGATTTCAAAACCCTCAAAAGATCTTCAATTACAAAGAAAATAACGACACCGAATGAGTTTTGAAATTAGTATAACAACAAAATTTAATGGAAATGTAAAATATTCAAAGTATCAAAGCTTTGGAAAAAAATGTCAATGAAGAACTATTTGCAGAGTTCAAGGATCAAGAGCTCACCTTTTAAAAAAACAATGGTGGCCATCTTTGAAACAAAAAAATTGATAGAGTTGTAGTTTAAGTTATGAAACAAAAGCTCAAATCATCAATAATGGCATCCATAGTGATCACAGAAAATACAAATGGCTTAAGAATGACAACAAGCCCAAATTCTTGCATACATGGCCATATTTTCAGGATAACTAGAGCTTCAGAGAGGCTAAGAAAGCACATAAATGAATCATAAAGATCTCTTTCAAAATAATGGTTGCCACCTCATTTCAAACTTCAGAGAGAGCTCGGAATGAGAAAAAATGATGAGAGAGATCCAAGTATTCACATTCAAAGACCCTTGTAGAGCTAAAGAATGCCAATAATCAAGCTCATTATCATAAAATGGCGGTCAAGAAGAATTTTTCCAAGGATTATCCCAAAAAATTCAAAAATGTAGAATGAACAAAGGATTAGGGTTTCGAATATTATGATCGAACCCGATCCAAACAAAAGAAACCTAACTCATCCAATGAGTTTAGAAATAAATGGTGGAAATTAAATAGTAAACTCAAAATCAAAATCACCCAATCCCAATGTAAACTCCAAGTTTTCTAGTGACTCAACCAATGTCAAAGAAAGTGCACATGTCGAGCTTTGGAAGAAACACTAACCCCCATGGTTAGGTTTGAAGTCAAATTCACCATGAAAAAAATGACAAAGGGTCGAGCATCATGGTAGAGGAGGAAATTTTCCCAATTAATAATTATTTGCATTGACCTTGTTAAGGTTTAAACTATAATGTATGCCACAGAATATGCAAAAGGGCCCGATAAAATTTTGTGTCACGATTTACAATCAAAATGGGGTAGATATATTTTAAACCATTATTATTATATGCCAATTACAAAGATCAAAAAGAGGGGATAATGATGGGTCAGCCACATGTCATTGAAGAAGAATCAAAACCTCACCTTAATTATTGTAAATTTACCTTAAAATTTGCTAAAGAAACTTCGTACCAAGGAGGAGATGAATTTATTTTTGCATGTGTAAGCAAGTGGTCCCCATAGGTGGAGATGGAGTTTATTTTTACTAAGTGAATAATCAAAAACATATTTTTTGGGGAGTATACTTTTGCATGCCAACACAAGGAGACAAAATAGTGAAAAGATAAAATTATCATTACAAGTGGGTGAATATTGCAAGTGTCACATCAAAGGATTAAGTATAATTATTTAATCATCATCTATATGACAAAGGATGTAATGCCCACTTATATAGACACACAAGACTACATAGAAAAACATAGGATTTTTTGACTTGCTTGACACATAACATGACACAACATGTTGTCACCAAGGTTACAACTAACTCTATGAACAACTTGATACAAGGATGACTACAAAGTCAGCACGGAAACAATCACACTCATTAAGGAAATTCCCTCTCTTTTTGACAAGACAACACAAAAGACCAACCCATAAATCTAGCTACAGTTCAGGACACTCCACGGAAAAATCCTTTAAGGTTATGTATTCACTAAAATAGTCTTTCAAGGCCTGACTTTGTGGTCCAGATGATTCATGTTATGATTCATACAATACTTCTTATAGGGCTAGATTTCTTTTCTTTTATACTATTGCATAAATAGCTTAAGGTCATCTCTAGTATGACATTTACTTGTTTAATTCGTTACAAAACAAGGAATTAATCAAATCCACAAGGCTATTTTTCCAACCCACACTACTGAAACTTGTTTCATACTTCCTTTGCAAAGGAAGCAAGCATAAATTCAAAAGAAGTGGAGTATTGTTTAGGTTCAGAACCATAATCTTATTTGTTCAAGGATTAACCTTTATCACAACTTAAGAAAGGGATTACAAAGTACTATGGAAACGATTAGAGAGAGGAGGTCAATTTATTTCATTATGGTGATCTTTGTAGTTATTAACCGGTCTTTTAAGGAGGCTTAAGGGTCCAACTGAATTTGGGTAAAAACTTCATTTAGCATTCTCTTGATTAAGTTCACTAAAGGATGCACAAGGGGGGTTTCAAGATGGTTGCATTAGACTTAAGGTATTCTTGTCCAAACACCCCTACTAACTAAAACATAGCTATAACTCCAAAACCAAAAATGATTTTACTCTTTCTTAGAATACTTATGGTTTCACACACAAGACAATAAAATTTAATTCATAGCTTCAGGTTAGTAAGGGCAAATTATTTTACACTAGAAGAAAACTCCTTTCGTTCTAAATTAAGATTCTTAAATTTCTTAAGAGGAAACCAATTTCATTGTTATTTAATTTATTGAATTATCTATGAATTCATTTTGTTTTATTTCTTTTTAAGATTAGAAGAAGGATTTTCACTCACTAACATAAACAAAGGATACCACTTACATCAAGACCATGGAGGTTATTAAAACATGAGAGTTTTATAACTCAAGAACAGAAACTACCATAGCTAAACATGAGAATTAAACACGGTTATAACATCTCTATTCATCATGGCACACGTAACAAGGCACCGAAAGAATCAATAGAACTTTGTCTGAGAACAAGGAGGTAACAAGTTGGTCAAGCCATTCTACAAAATTTTCACGACTGATAAAAGGCAATACTAAAAGAACACTCATAACAAGGTGAGTATTATAAATTATTTCTCACAAGGATAATTACAAGTTTTACTATAAAAGACAAGGCAACCTTATTTCACAATTACCGAAATTCCAAGGCAAGAGGCCATCCAAACTCCATTACAAGTACCATTGCAAGAATTACAACACATTGACATTTGTACAAGGAACCACATACAACAAACTATTGAAACCTTCACAAATATTTCCTTTATCAACACGCATAAGCCATCTACACAAGTATTAACTGGAGTCAGTTCACGAGAACTGAGCATGCTAAGACTACTCATTGCAACAGTAAGCTAACATTTAACAATATCATGAAAGGAATGCTCTATATCAAGAATGGATCATAAAGACAAACTACTTATCAGAATTCCTCACATGAGATAAGGATTTACACCAGCCAACAAGGATGAAACCAATTGTTCTATTAAATATGATCTCTCTCTCTCTCTCTCTCTCTCTATATATATATATATATATATATATATATATATATATATATATATATATATATATATATGAACACACATATACCAACCGTTTATCAATAACACGCTAACAATAAAACATCAAGATGTGTGCATATAATGCAAAGTACCCTAATAGTACCAAATACATCTCTATTCCTCGGAACCGTCATAGCATTATTTACAATGTTAATATATCCAAAACAATAAATCTCCAATTTATCAAAGATAATAACAATGATTACAGGGTTATACTCTCGCATTGAATTCTCAAATTCGTTGCACGGTCGTATAACCCCCCCTTTTTTAGTCATGGTTTTCTATTCAAAGGTCTATTATAGGATCATACAATGAAGCCTTAATTACTGCGTAGTTAAGCACAAATCTTAAAAAGGATTAAAAAAATCAAACTAAACATTCCAAGGTTACTGCCTGGAATTCGTAAATCCTTAATAGGTTAAACGAAAGTGAAAGAAGTTACAAGTCCATAAATTCCCATATGGATTCACCACATTATTTTTTACCTAGAAAAGTGATCCTTCAACTACCATGTAGTATAATGAAGACTCCATACAACTACATGGAATTTAGGAATTCACTCCTCATGGCTCATTAGATGTGGATGGATCTGTAAAAAGGTCAAATCAATAGCAAGAGTATTCATTGTTTGATACTCCTTCCAAATCACCTAATTCCAAGAAATTACAGATTTGATAAAAATTCTGAGGTTATACACCGTTGATATTGGTGTCCAGGAATCCATTAATCATGGGTGTTTATCCCCAAGTCTACTTTCAGAATACTGCACCCACACTAGTCAAGATAACACAATATTCCTTCAAATATTATTGAAATAGTGTAATGCCATAAAAATTTGCAGATTTAAAAGAATGTTTAGCATATAAATTTCAGATTTATTTTCAAAAAAAAAAGTATACATATGCCATTTCATTTTAATTTTTTGATAAAACTTTTTAAAGGTAAAACACAACTAAATACTTCAGATTTAATGTATGATGCATAGCTATATTATTGCAGATTTATAAACAAACAAGACCTCCAAATGAAGACATTGAAATAAAAGAGCTCATGATTTCAATATGATAATCCTTCCTTCCTCTTTTTTTTTTTTGTTTACAAGATTCTTGCAATAATGAAGGAAAAACTTCTTTAGCAAATGACTTAAGTTTACAAGTAGCATCAAGTACAAAAATAGGTATTTACAAGAAGGTAAAGCTTCACAAAGCCACATTTGAAGAGATAAAATGAAAGTAATGTCCTCAAAAGATGAAGATGACCAAGAGGACCAAGATGGCAAGGAGGCTCCAACTATCTCCAAACTTGAATGTTCTTCCAAGGATGCTGAAATAAGAGACAAGGCTTGTTTACCACCCAACCAATAGGCATCATCACATGCCTTTCCATGGTTGGAAGCCATGCTAGCCTCCCCCAAGCCCATGGGAGAGAGGAACAAACTTCCACAATGTGCACAAGTATAATGGGGATAAAACACAACAAGAAATACATAGGACCATTTAAACACTTAGACATACTACACATGGTAAAACAACAACATGAGGAGAACAAGGTC
Source organism: Taxus wallichiana var. yunnanensis (assembly GCA_018340775.1). Lineage (NCBI taxonomy): Eukaryota > Viridiplantae > Streptophyta > Pinopsida > Cupressales > Taxaceae > Taxus > Taxus wallichiana. The sequence goes on from CM031235.1 coordinate 191,749,434, forward strand.
AACCTCACAAAGGGGGAAGAGAAGAAATAGGATGCCCAAATCAAAGGTGTCCAACCATAGGAACACCAAAAAAGCATGTTTACAAAACTCCTTATTCCTCCTAATCATTCATCCTCCTTATTCCTCCTTTATGTCATAGAAATCCTTCTTGGGAGGATTTTCAAACCCAAAAGGGGTTTCCTCACCAAGAATGGGGAAAGGTTCAAGCCATATGAACCTTTCTCCCACCTCAAACCATATGAGGGGATGAGAAGGGACCTTCATGGCTTGACCAACAACCATGAGGTTTGAGAGGGAAATCCCTCTCTTCCCCTACATTCTCCAAAAACCATCAATCCAAATGATGGTGGAGAGAAAAAAAAGAAAACAACAAAGCAACAAAACAAACAAACTACATTCTCCATACAACTTTACAACACATCATTTCACACACATTATTTTATTGACCATTGCATAGTTAACAAGATAAGAACAATTAGGAAAGATAAGAGCCCATTTTCATGCTAAGGGAACTCCTAAACTCAAAAGGGGTCCCTAAAAATGCCAAAAATAACCCAATTTCGGGTTTGGCACACTTGGGCACAAGGGTAGAGGGTGTGGGGTCCACCCAAGGTTCACATGTGGTCCCCAATCCCTTCTACCAACACACACACACACTTACCTAAAACCATCACTTAAATTAAGATGAGATCATTAAACCCCTAAACTAGTTTACTTAATTAAACACACCCTAAACATAATTAATTTTACAAGACATAAATACATTACAATTGAGGGTTCACCCATGGTGCCCAATTAATACACCTATTCTAAGGCCTCAAACATTTAGCATGGTTAGGACTCATCCCGTGGGCCACTTGTGCATAATTTCATAGCTGCCCTGAAACCCATGTTCTCCTATACCTGTCACCTGCACAATCATTGCACACATTAACCACATCTGTCTAATACAATAAACATCATCTACTCGTCACAAAATTAATCAAACTTATAATGTCCTAACATCATTATACAATTGATAGTGCAATGCATACAATTATACACATAGTTCGCCACAAATCATCCATAGATAAAATTACAACGACATACACTTAGGCTAGCATGAGATTACCATTATTAAATCTAGAAAACTATATCATTAATCAAATCGACCACAAGAAATCAACATCTAACCAATAAATCTCACTATCATGTACCCCTGTTAGTGTCATCAACATCACAAGAAATATATCAATATACGAATCTAGTCCAATTGGCGCTATGTGCCCAAAATACCATAATGTCCATGAGGATAAAATAACATAGAAAAATGTCCAAAATATATCAGAGTCTCAATCAAAACATGTCTATGCATAAAGGAACCAACAGATAACTGGAGCTATAAAAATGTGGGCACTACAAATAGCCTATTTCTATCTGTAATACAACATAAGAGCATAAATACAAAAAAATTCCCAATACACTCATTAGAACATTGTTGCCTCACTTCTAACTAGCTGAGAGTGTATAGCGTTTTCTTACTAACCCAGAAGGATTTAAATATACATATCTAATGTATGTTCCTCTGCTCACTTAAATAAGGTAAAAATAATAATGAAACGCATAATCACCCAGATTTGGAGTTATTGAACTTATAAAAAAACTCTATACCTTCTAATAGTCTAATCCAATGCCATCACAAACAAGTACAAGGATTTCTAAGCATTCAAAATATCATTAATGCATAACCACAACCAGTAGAGAACTGTATTTTGGGAGTCATTTATTGATGGTATAATTACCTCCAAATGCAATAAAATACAACGCTTTTGATAACAAGGTAAAAATAGATTTACTCCAAATGCTATTGCCACGCAAGAAAATAGAATTAATATATAATAATTTCAAGAAAAGAAAAAGGGAACTATTTATCTATTTACATTTCTGCCCCAATGCGTCCCAATTGTCTTTTGTTTTACTATCATTCACAACAACAGTACCCATTTCCATTTCACCTAGGGAAGGATGATCACCATCATACCAGTCCGTAAAAATCAGCTCCCTAACTATAGGAGATAACATAGTAAGGAAAACAAATTGAAAACCCTCTTTCATTTTTTAAAGTCGGGGAGACAACAAGGGACAACCAACATGATCAGGGTGACTAAAGAAAACAACCACAAACAAACTCATTCTAGGTGCCATTCAGAAAGGAGATCATTCATTGCATGAAATTGTTAAAGGGTAACAAAATGTTGCAAGGATCAGACTTAACATGCCTAATTTTCCATGTCTTTTCCCATAGCCACACACAGGAAGATATCCTCCTCCAAGCAGTCCACACAGCCCAAAGAGTTTTGTCCCTTCCTTTTTGATAGGATTTGAGGTTACTGCCCTCTAGTGTATCCCACACGGCCAACAACAAAAGGAGAGCAGGTCACAAAAATGGTAGGGAAGAGTCAGTCCAGTGTGCGGCCAACAAGAAGAAAGAAAGGATTTCTTCCCCCAAGAAAATGTGCCAAGAACTTACTACCCATACGCATTAAAGGGAATGAATAAATGGAAACCATGGTGGAGGAAAGGCAAGATTCCACCCACCCACAAACTCCCTCACGCCAAGAAAGAAAACATTAATGACCATAATGGTTTGCAGGTCGGTGGTTGGGAGAAGTCACACTTCCATTATCTTGAAATAAAGTATGCGTGGATGCCTGAAAAGGCTTAGTAAATTCAATAAAAAGAAAAATTACTTAGATTGATATGTCTACTAAAAAAATTAATAGATACCCATTCAATTTTATTTGTTTTAAAAGAAAATTTTCGTTGTTGGGTCTAGTTGAAGGAACTCAATTCTTTTCCTTTAGTTTATAGTTAGGACTTACACCCTAGGAATGTGAAAGTATACTTTGACCATTGCGAAAAAAATTCAATTCTTTATGGACGGTTATCTTTTATTTTAAAAAAATCACTTTCACACTTCAGGTTCATATATTAAGATATGTATTTTTTTAACATGGAACATTTTAAACTTGGTGGTAGGAGTTCAGAACTTATACTTCGTACTCTTCATAAAACTTAAAAAGAATTCATAGGATTATGTGGTATATTCTAAAACGTCCTATACCAAAAGGGGTTCAAAAAAACAAACATCCTTTAGAACCAAAGGTGATAGCGTCAAAACACAAGAAAAACAAATCACTTAATCGAGAGCTCGAATACGAGAGCGGTCGATAATAAAATAGCTATAAGATGAAAGATAACAATATTGATAAAAAGAATTGACACTAAGCAAATAGTCGTCAATCGACAAATTAAATTATAATGTTATTATTATCATTAAATTTTTTCTTTAAAAAAGACAATTCATATTAATAAGGGCCAACAAGCAAGCTCGACAAACCGAGGAAAAGATTTTCCTTTAATACAGAAATCATAACGGTTGTTGTGGGGCCCATAACAACAGGAACAACAAAGAGGGAGAATGTTGATCATTCTCTGCGACAAAGGTGAAGCCACTAATGATCAACGGAAATGCAATGGCATTCATCGCTTAGCAACGCGGTCATCGAAGAAGCAAAGGAGCAATGATGAACGAGGCATTACAAAGAATATTTTAAAATGTACCTTAGATGACTAGCACATCAAGTAAGGGCTATTATTAGCTAAAGTATTCACCCAAATTTTATTCATTATTTCAAGATTAAAACATTCAACCGCACATTGACTAAATTGTATTTTTTGAATTAAAGGCTACTATTCCCTCATTGTAAAAAGTTGGTTATTTGATCACTTTATTCATTCATGATAAAGGTTAACAAATAACATGCACGGTGAGTTCAGACTGTGGGCTATTTTTAGAAGGGTTGGGTGAATAATTTTTCTATATATTGTGTGCATTGGAAAAGCACAAGGGGAGGACTTTTTAGATGTAGGAGTGCCAAAGGAATTTTTTCTAGTTTTCCCCTTGAATGAGAAATTTTGTTTACCTTTCCAATTATTTGTAGTAGTGTGTATATTGTATTAAATCTTGTGAATGTTAATTCCTTGAATTAATTAGCTTACCTTGCTACAAATTTGGTGTTTCTGCATAGTCTCGGTGTGCAATGTTAGTAGTTGTTACTATTGTTTTGATTTATCCCTCAATAGTAAAGTGTTTTCCTTAGGATCAAGATGAAACCCATTGGATCATGCTTCATCAATTTGTTTCTCGGTATATTGTGCATGTTCTTAGTCAAAGCCCTCAATAATTTTGGTGTATCACCCCATTTTAAATTTCAGTTACATCTATCTTTTATCCTTAAACCCCTCAAAAATTAGTTTAGGATACATCAATAAGGAACCAGCCTTGTAATCCCAGAGATTCACCTCAACATAGGGATACCCAAAGCCTGAGGTGTTTCCATTGTATCTATAGAAGTGACGGAAGAGAAAACTTAGAACCCTATTGTTATCCCTCAATCATTGTGCACTTTTGAGAGATAACATTTTTTGGCACGCCCGTTGGGACTACAAATCAGATTTGCTGAAAAGAAACAACACTTTTGGAAAGACAAGGTTGTAGACCTCCATAGAAAATCAAAAGAAATTATCTAGTGAATCGTAAGGCTGATTTTAGACCAGTTTTTTTATCATGGTCCATGCCTAAGGTGACTACAAGATCAACGGTAAGAGGAATTCCTCATAGTTTTGTTTCTTTGCCTTTAAATTCAATAAGAAGAAGAAGAGTTGGCAATACCTTACCCTATAACATGCCCGATTTTGGCAACCCTCCTCCCCTTTTTTCACCACGTATCAATCTTGTTGTTTAAATCCTAGTGATTCCAATGGCTCAACAACCACCACAACCACCTAGAAATTTTTTACCTTTTAATAATGGCAGCCCTTTAGTAATTCCTGTTTATCATGATATACTTGTTCTTTGCCTTAAAAGGTTTACCCTCATTTACTGGTGAAAATCATGTTACTCCTGCTGAGCATATTAAAGACATTGCAGCCCTTTGTTCAGTTCATAATATTACTCATGAAGATGTAGCTTTAAGAATTTAGCTACATCATTTAAAGGAAAATCCTTGTAATGGTTTAGAACATTACTAGTAGGGACTATAACAACTTGGGATGAATTGGGAGATCAATTACATAAATAGTTTCAAGATAATTTTGATCATTTATCTCTCATAGAAAAATTGTCCACAATCAAGAGAGCTCCTCATGAATTTATGGCTAGTTTTAACATCAAATTTGCAAGAACATGGGAAAGAATTCCACCACTATTGTTAAGCCTCAAGTTGATCATGCATTTTTATACTATTTGAAATCCTTAAATAGTGATATTGCACCATGATACAGTCCATGGGAGGAACTACACTTCCAACAACATATGACATTTCTATTAGAGCTATGAACAACCACATTCAAGATGGTAAATTAGCTCCTAGACCCTTAATTCCTATTATTACATATTTGGCACCTATTCCGAGGCCTATTACTATAATAGATACTCTTATTACAAAACCTCAAGATGACATATTTAAGGCCTTGTAGACCATGGGAAATACTTAACATCAATTGAGAATAAATTGGCTCTCACCTAGCAGACCTTATCAAGCACCTTATCAAGTAAAATAGGAAGCCATATCAAGCAAAATCAGAATTATAGGCAGCCTTATCAACAAAGACAAATTGATATTAAAGTTGTTAGCACATCTAGTGCTCTTGTATCATTCAACATGGCTTCAGAAGAGTGGTGTTCACCTTGTAATTAGCCTCATCCAATTGCTAATTGTCCAAATGCATTCTTGAATTTGAGCCTTGTTACACAACCATAATTTGAAACATTATTCATGCCTCAAATGGAGGGTGGGTAGTAAGATGCTTAGAGTCAAAAACCACCTGAATAGAACTTAGTCAGTTTTGGAGAGGAAGATTTTATTGTTGTTATAACTAGGTCTCAAAAAAGGCTCAAGATGAAGAAAAACAATAGAAAATGCCTCTTTTACCTACAAGCATTCTTGAAAAATAACAAATAGTCTTATTTCAACTAAAAAAACAAGCAATTCAGCCCCTCAAGATCAACAAGAATAGATTCAACTTGATCCTAGATGGTTATTCATACCTCATATTTCTAAAGCTGTAGAAGCAAAATCAATGTTTGCTAAAGCTTGTTCTAAAACATTTACATCTTATTTTAATATTGTTGAGGTTATGAAAAATCCCAATATCAGTTTTTCATTATGGGATTCTTTGAGTATTCCAAGACAACAAGAGTTACTTTCTCATGAGCTTTCTAAATTGTATATTTCTTAAAACCCAATGAGATAAAGAAGCTTAGAAATTTGATATGGTTCTTGGTATAGTTGAGCAAGATCGTATGAAATAGGTTAAGTGGATGGTATAGAAAGTACTGAATGCACATGATATTAAAAAAACACCACCTTTTTATCTTTCTCTTATTATTGGTGATCATTTAGTTCACAATTGTATGGTTGATAGTGGTGCAAACAACATAGTCATGCCTAAAAGAATTGCGACAGAAAAATTGGAGGTAACATTACATAATTGTCCTTGTCCGATATTTCAATTTTACAAGATGTAATTGTTGTAGATCTACCTCCCTACTTTTCTCTTTTCTTATCAAGAGATTTTATAGCAAATATAGGTCATTATCTTTCATTGGATTGATCATTTTGTTCTTCACTACGAGGTATGGAACTAAGGTTACAGTAAATTCAAAACCTCTAGCTAGATTAGACATTGGGCCTCATGTTGCAAATGCTGCTAAAAATTATGTAGCTATAGATCAGAATGATTTTGATTTTACAGACCGATTTATGCATTATATGGTGTTTCTAACTTGTTTATGGATGAAAAAACACAAGAAAAACACTTATGATCCTTACAAGGAAGTGGAAGAAGGATTATTTGGTGTTTACTACCTTCATGAGGAAGATACACCTATTCCTTTATTGTCTAAAATAGAAAACACGACAAAGGAATGTGGGGATTCATTTTGATGGTGCTAAGAACAAGAAAGGATAAGGTGCAAGTATGATGCTGACTTCCCCTTCAAATCAAGAGGTATTTTTCAGCTCTAAGTCTGTAATTTTCATGTACTTGTAACGTAGTTAAATACGAAGCATTGATTCATGGCCTACAATGGGCCAAAAAGAGAGGAATCAACATGTTACAAGTGTATGGTGATTCTGAATTAGTTATAAACCAAGTTAAGAACTATAATGTTTGTAAGAATTCATTGTTGAAATCTTACAAGCATAGAGTTTCAGATTTAATGGATGATTTTCAAGCTTTTAATATTCAATCAGTCCCAAGAGCTGAAAATAAACATGCAGATAGACTTGCAGCAATTGGAGCTAGCTTTGAAGTGCTAGAACATATTGAAAATGAAAAATACAGCCACATATATAAAGATGATAATTAGACCTTCAAAGTGCTTGATAATGAAGAAAATTGGTAGGTTTTTGAAAGATGACAAACAAATACAGTAGCAAAAAGCTGAATTTCCTGAATCAAGAAAAATTGTGGGACCAATATGGTGACCATATTATACAACTGGAAAAAATAAGTTACCTCAAGGACTTGTCACTTTAGAAAACATTTTTAGTTCTAATAATTAGCTCTGAAAGACAAAGGAAATATCTCAACACATGTTGATAATTATGAAGAGATTTGATGTAGTAAAAATTTACTGATTGGAAAGATATGTTGCTTAGCTGATTTTTTATTTATTTTTATCAATTTATACAAAGAATTCAAATATGTTTTTTCTTGGAAATACCAAGATCTTAAAGGTTTTGATCCTAGTTTGGCACAACATACTATAGAATTATAGCCAAACTCAAAACTAGTAAGGTAGAAGAAAATGCATATAAATCCCAAGATTGAGCCATTAATAAGGAAAGAATTGTCTTAAATTGATTGAATCAGGTATTATATTTCCAGTTAAGCATTCACGTTGGGTAGCCAATCTTGTGCCTATTTGAAAAATGAACGATTAAATCCGGATATGTGTGGATTTTAGAGATCTTAATAAATCTTCATTAAAGGATCATTACCCACTACCCAACATGGATCATATTTTGAGAACAATTTCAGACTCGAGATAGGCTATCCCTTTAGATGGTTTGAGTGGATAAAATAAGATCCTTCTACATAATGAATATAGATACAAAACAACCTTCACCATGAAGTGGGGCGATTATGATTATAAAAGAATGCCTTTTGGACTTTCTAATATCAGTGCAATGTTTCAGTGTGCAATGGACATGGATTTTCACATCCTTTTGAATAAATGCATATTGGTTTATTTAGATGATGTTACTATATTTTTAAAGAATTTTGATGATCATCTTATGCATTTAAGGAAGAATTTTGAGCTTTACAAGAAGTTTGGAATCTCATTGAATCCCAAAAAGTCCATTTTTAGTACATGAAGGTAAATTACTTAGACATATTATTTCTAAGAAGGGTTAGCTATTGATCCTTTCAAAATTGAACCAAATTAGTAGCTGTCATTACCTCATCATAAGAAGGAATTACAAAGTTTTCTTGGAAAAATAAACTTTTTTAGAATATTTGTTCCATATTTTACAACATTGGTTAAGCCATTAACAACTATGCTAAAGAAAGACAAGAATTTCTCTTGGACCAAAGGAAGAAAAGGATTTGAGGCTATTAAATTAGCTATTTCACAAGCTCCTACTTTGAAAAATCCTAATTTTGATAAGTATTTCATAATGTATGCACTTACAGGAGCTGAAACTATTTCAACCATATTAACTTAGGTTAATGATGAGAATACAGAACATCCCATTATTTTCTTTGAGAAAAGTTTACATGACTACGAGACAAGGTACACTTTTCTTGAAAAATAAGTACTTGATGTAGTTAGAGGTTTGAAGAAATTCAAGTATATGCTTTTGAATAACAAGATTCATGTTCTAATTTCTAAGTGTTAAAGAATTCATGTTGAACAAGGAATTGAATGAGAATGATGTTGATATCCATGTTATAAAAATAGTCTGAGGAAAAGGATTATGTCGAGTAGGTTGGATTACGAAGGTTATGGATTATGATGTTGATATCTATGTTAGAAAAATAGTCTGAGGAAAAGTTTTATGTTAACATTTGATTACTGATATAGAAAAATAATAGGATGTAGATTCATTACAACATGTTGCAGTTTCATACCAACAACCTGAAATTTTATTACATCCTGAAAAATAAGAAACTGAAATTCAATCCGAAGGTCCCATGATCAAGTTGGATGATATATTTTATCAATTACTTACAACATGGTACTTATTGAGAAGGTATGGACAAGAAAAAATGAAGGTATTTCAGATTATAGGTCATACCTTATGCATTTATTGTTGGTGTGATGTTTAAGAAATATATCAATGGAGTTTTGTTGCATTGTATTGATTATGATAGAGTGCAAAATTTACTCTTTGAATTTCATGAAGGACTTACAGGAGGTCATTTTTTAGCACGTACTACAAATCTTTAAATTATGAAAGTCGGTTATTGTTGGCCTAGCATATTCAAGTACTATTTCAAATGGATTTAAAAGTGTAAGAAGTGTGTTTTCTTTATTGGAAAAGAAATATTAGCTTTGTTGCCCTTGTAGCCTATTTCAGTGGATAAACCATTCATGCAGTAGGATCTTGACTTCGTTGACATGATAAATCCTCCTTCATCACAAGGACACAAGTGGATCTTCACTTCCACATATTATTTTACTTGATTTATTGAAGCATGTGGCTTTGAAATAATCCAATGAAACTTCAATCTTATCATTCTATGAAGGTATAGTTTGCATATTTGGTTTTCCATAAACTATCATCTCAAATAATGCCTTAGCTTTTCTTGGTGCAAAAGTGACAGATTAGGTTGTTAAGCATGACATTTATGTGAGCACTTCATCTAATTATTACCCACAAGGTAATGGATTAGCTAAAAGTACTAATAAGAATATGCTCAAGATTATCATAAAAACACTCAAAGAAAACCAAAGAGCTTGGTATCTGATGTTGAAATTAGCTCTTTCAGACCGATAGAGTGAATCCTAAAATATAAGTTGGTAACTAACCGTACAAGCTTGTTTATGGTTGAGATAAGAATGCCTATTTCAATTGAGCTACCTACATTGGATTTACTACATTAGATGGAATTACTTGAGAATGAACCAATGCAGGTTCATTATGTAGAACTGATGGAACTATAGAGCTAAGAGATCAAGCTCACTTGAACATGGAGAAGAATAAGAAACAAATCAAGAGCATGTTTGATAAAAAGGCTAATTTTAGAATTTTTAATGAAGGAGGCATTCTGCTGAAATGGGATGCTAAGAGAGCAAAGAAAGGAAATGAAATGGTGTTCGATAAACTATGGAGTGGTCCTTATATGATTTAAGCTTGCAAATAGGACAATGCATTTCAACTTTCAAAGCTGAGTGGAGAGGAACTTCCCATTCTGTGAATGGTATGTTTCTCAAGAACTATTATTGAATATCTTATAAGTGTTGGTTAGAGTAGGATTTCTCTTTCAATAAAGTGCATTCCATGCACACTTGCAATATTTTTCAATTCAATAAGTGCATTTATGCACAAGATCTCGTGATAGTAAATTAAGAGTAGCGAAAAAAATTCCTACTCTAATCTTAAGGAGAGATATTATGCAAAACTTTAAACTTAATAAAATAGTTATAGAAATTCTAGCAACACATTCATAATAAGAAAATAATAAATTAACACAAACACCAGATACACGTGGGGAAAATCCTTACGGATAAAAACCCTACACTCCAAAATCCCACTCAATGTATTTCAAATCTAATAACAAGATTACATACACTTGCAAAGAAAGTTTCTTACAGGAGTATCACTAGAAGAAATTCTAAGAGGATTCCAACTTTACAGTACTTGCAAAACTCACCCCACCAATTGCTTCTCTAAGCCTTCAATTTATAGATCTCTCGATTATACAAGAAACCATCTATGGTTTAAAAACCATGTACAAAACCTCTCATGAGGTGGACTGTATTAAAGAGAAAGATTTCTATCTAAATTTAGGCTCCCACATCCACAATATTCTCCTCTATTTTTCTACTACGCCCTTAACCTTTTTCTTGTATTAGGATATGAGTAGCTTACTTGTGGCTTACCATATCATTGTATTATATCGTTTATACTTTCTCATGCTTATTAGGTCAGCCTTGGTGATAGCTGAACATATGAATAGTATATATAGGGGATTTTAGGTAGTAATTTATCAAAGCATTGGAGCATTTGAGTATTATTGTATGGTTTGGAGGTTTCCCCCTTGAAGTAGAAAAGCTATTCTAATTGCATATTGAGATCATTATTCGGAATATTGTGTTATTTGGTGTTATATTTCTGCTCATGATTTGAATTATACAATTAATTTCATTACACGTGGTATCGTAGTGTGATCGGGCCAAAATTAGGGCAAAAAAACCTTATTTTTGTTTCTACCATATATTGTGAAAAAAGTGAATTGGTGGGAGATATTTTTACCGAGTTGTGTAACATTTCAAGTAAGGTTCCCTAAAAATTTCAAACTTTTTGATTTATTTTGCAAAATTTATTACAAATATAGGGTTTTTCATAAAATCACTCCCTAGGGTGTAAATTGTAGAATTTTTTCAAATTCATTAAATTTTCGAAAGAAAAACAAAATTTATTTTGGGTTTGTTCTTTAAGTTTTTTTATATTTGGCCGAATTCTTATCGAAATCCAAAACCCTAAAATTTTACCATGATCCCTACATCCTACTATTTTGGGGCATCATGGTGGGGCCTTCCACAAGGGGAAAAAATAATCCCATCACTCCAGGTAAAACACCAGAAAAGAATGAGATAGTAGTTGAGGAGTTGGTGATAGAAGATATAACTACAGATTCCTCAGGGTTAGGGTTTACTTCGATAGACCATAAAGTAAGCCAACTTGAGTTTAACCTGAGAGACCTCGAATCTAGGGTGGCCAGCAAAGAAGATGTGGATAGGATTAGACATAGATTGGAGGATTTCATGCAAAAATTCAATACGTATATGATGGGTAATCATACTTATGTCAATCAAGGTGGATCCTCAAGTCAACATAATAGACACATGAGCCAGAGTGGATCTTCGAGTGTGCACAATCCAAATACGAGCACTCTACAGGCCCGTACTATGTTTCCAAAAGTGGAGATGTGCAAGTTTGATGGAAAGGATCCACTCAATTGGATCAACCAAATGGATAATTTCTTTGAACTACATCAGATTCCATCGGGATAGAAGATGACCATGACATCTTGTATCTCAAACCCGACCAATTCATATGGTATCGATGGTTATGTGCTCAAAGGCGAAGAGTGGTCTTAATGTTACATGGACAGTCTTCACTACAAAGTTTCCATTACACTACAGTTCTAGTGTGTCGATAATTACTTCACCCAATTAGCAAAGTTGAGGCAGACAGGATCTGCGTTAAGGATTACATTTATCACTTCAAAACCCTTTCTCTGTGGGTGGAAAATATTATCAAGATAATCGAATGACCTATTTCGAGGGTCTTAAGGATCACATTGAGCATGAGGTACGTATGTTTAGTCCTCACAAGGTTTCTAATTCGATGATTATGGCAAGAAGGGAAGAGGAAAATTTTGTTTCAAGTAGGAGACAACATTTCACTTTTACTAGAGATCGCAGCACCTTTGCCCTAGCACTCCCTCGCCGCAGTTAGATTGACACCTCAACAAATTGAAGAAAAAAGAGAAAAAGGGTTATGTTTTAACTGTGATAGTAAATTTGGACCCATACATAAATGTACTAAAAAGAAGTTGTTCTACATTGATGGGCCTAGTGAAGATGAAGAGAATAATGAAGATGCAGAGTCAGAGGTCTTGGTTGAGCCAGAGGAGGAGTCAAGATATCCTCAGCCAACAATCTCATGCCATGCAATTTTAGGTATTAGAACCCCCCAAACCCTAAAGGTGGTTGGATTCCTAAAAAAATAGAGGGTCACAGTGTTGATTGATTCAGGAAGTACTTACAACTTTATCAATCATAAGTTAGCAGTGTGCCTAAACTATTTCATTTATCCAACTCTTGAATGTCAAGTAATGATTGTTGATGGAGGTATTGTTACTTGTTCTAGAAAATGCCATAGCATTAAGCTTTCCATGGGAGATTACATACTAAATAGTCCTATGTATGCCATTTCTATGGGAGGATTAGACATTATGTTAGGGGTTTAATGGCTTACCACTTTGGGAACCATTGAGATGAACTTCCAAGACTTGTTCATGCGATTTCACTCTAAAGGAAGGACTTTTGAGCTAAGAGGCTTAAGAGAAAAGTCTCCACAAATAGTAAGTTCTCATCAGATGCGCAAAATGCTAAAAATGGTGTAGAGGGATTTGTGGCACAACTCTTTTCATTGGAGGCTCATCATTCTAAGGATAGTATACCATCAGATATGCAAGCAGTGTTAGATGCACACTCTGTTGTATTTGAAAATATACCAAAGGCCTTACCTCCAAAGAGAGATCATGATCATGCTATTTAGTTATTACCAAGAATTCAACCACCTAACATCAGACCTTATAGGTACCCATATGTGCAAAAGAGTGAAATTGAGAAGATTTTACAAGAGATGTTGGAAGCAGGAATCATCCACCATTGTCAGAGTGCTTATTCTTCTCCAGTAGTGATGGTATGGAAGAAAGATGACATGTGGCACATGTGTCCTGATTATAGGGAGCTTAATAAGTACACAATCAAAGATAAGTTTCCTATTCCTGTTATTGATGATTTGCTTGATGAGTTGCATGGTGTTTTTTATTTTACAAAGCTTGATCTTTGTTCGGGATACCACCAAATCAGAATCAAGGATGAGGATGTTCATAAAACCACCTTTCGGACACATGAAGGCCATTATGAATTCCTAGTAATGCCTTTTGGACTCACAAATGCACCTTCTACATTTCAAAGTTTGATGAATTCTATTTTTAATTCATTCCTGTGGAAGTTTGTCTTAGTGTTTTTCGATGATATATTAATTTATAACAAAACATGGGAGGAACATTTGCATCATGTAAATAATATTTTGGAAACCCTTGAGCAACATCAACTTTATGCAAAGCCCTCTAAGTGTTATTTTGGACTTAAGGAGGTTGAATATTTGGGTCACATTGTCTCTCATGAAGGGGTTAAAGTGGATCCTAATAAGATCAAAGCCATGATGGAGTGGAAGGTTCCAAAAACCCTAAAGAATCTATGAGGATTTTTGGGGTTTAAAGGTTATTCTGAAGATTTTTAAGGCGTTATGGAAGCATAGCTACACCTCTCACAGCTTTATTAAAGAAGGATTCCTTCCATTGGAGTGAGGATGCTACCATGAATTTGAGAAGTTAAAGGAGGCAAAGTGCACCACTCCAGTCTTGACTACTCCATATTTGTCCAAAACATTCATTGTTGAATGTGATACATCAGGTGGGTATGGGGACGGTTATCATGCAAGAAGGCCATCCTATTTCCTTTTTGAGCCATCAATTCAAAGATAAGAATCTTTCCAAGCTGACTTATGAGAAGGAAATGCTAGCCATACTTCATGCAGGAAAGCAATGGAGACCATATCTCATAGGAAGACACTTTAAATGGAAGATAGATCATGATAGTCGAAATAGTTCTTGGAGTAGTGTTTATCATCTAAAGAACAACAAAATGTTTCTCTAAGATGTTGGGATATGATTTTGAGATTATCTATAAGAAAGGGAAGGAGAATGTAGTTGCGGATGCTCTATCGTGGAAAGATGACTCAACTGCAGCCTTGTTATGTGCCATATCCATATTATAGGAAGATTGGATGGATGAGGCAAGGTCTGAATGGAGAAATAACCCAACCACACAAAACCTCATTCATCATCTCCAGAATGATGCAAGCATGTCTGAAAAATTTGTATTGAAAGGGGATGCTTTATGGTATAAAGATAGATTATACCTATGTAAGAACTCCACTCTTAAAAATAGGATTCTATTTGAGCTTCACTCTTCTCTAGTAGGGGCACTCTAGATTCTTGAAAACTTATCATTGAGTCAAACAAGATTTCTTCTAGGAAGGGCTCAAAGGGGATGTCCAAAAATTTGTGGTAGAATGCATGGTTTGTCAGCAAAATAAGGGTGAAACAGTTCAATCCCAGGTCTTCTACAACCTCTATCTATTCCTAGCCAGTGGTGGGAAGAGGTTTCCATGGACTTTATCATAGGATTGCCTAAATCTGAAGGAAAAAATGTCATCATGGTTGTGGTGGATAGACTCACCAAATATGCTCATTTTTGTGCCTTGGCACACCCATTTGCTGCAAGCATGGTAGCAACAACCTTCATGGACATAGTTCAAAAGCTTCATGGGACACCGAAGATTATAGTAAGTGATTGAGACCCTATATTTACTAGTAATTTTGGACTGATTTATTCTCATGTTTTGGTACTCAGTTAGCTCGTAGCTCTTCTTATCATCCCCAGTCTGATGGGCAAATAGAAGTTGTAAATAAGTGTTTGGAGGGATATCTTTGTTTCTTTACGTCAGATAAACAAGAAAGATGGGTCCAATGGTTGCCACTTGCAGAATGGTGGTATAACACTTCCTTTCATACTTCATCTAAAATGTCTCCTTTTTTGGCACTCTATGGGTACCATCCACCATCCATCACATCATCATTGAGACAAAAACCATGGGTTAGAGTAGTAGAAAAACACATTCATTATCAATAGGAGGTCCTCTCTAGTCTCAAGGAGAACTTGGTCATGGCACAAAACTGCATGAAGCAACAGGATGGTCAACATCACACGGAAAGGCATTTTAAAGTTGATGACTGGGTTTTTGTGTGGTTACAACTATATAAGTAAATGTATTTGAAACAACAACAAAAGAATAACAAAATTTCACCAAATTATTATGGCCCCTATCAAGTATTGCAGAAGATTGTATTGTAGCATACAAATTAGAACTTCCACAATCCACCAGAATACATCCAGTCTTTCATGTTTCTTGCCTAAAGAAAGTAATTGGATAGAGAGTATCAACCCAAATAGTGTTACCTGAGCTCGATGAGGAAGGGAGGGTCATCTTGGAACCTAAATGCATCCTTCAAACACACACTAAAAGATTGAGGACATAGGTTATTATTGAGTACCTGATCAAGTGGAAGAATATGGACAATGAAGATGCAACATGGGAAGATATGACATTCCTGCAGCAGCACCCAGAGCTTCTCAACATTGGGGACAATGTTTCTTTGAAGGAAGGGCATGATATGCCCTTAACCTATTGCTTGTATTAGGTTATGAGTAGTTGACTTGTGGCTTACCATATCATTTTACTATATCGTTTATACTTTCTCATGCTTAGTAGGTTGGCCTTGGTGATGGCCATAACATATGAATAGTATATATATAGGGATTGTAGGTAGTAATTCATCATCATTGGAGCATTTTAGTATTATTGTATGGTTTGGAGGTTTCCCCCTGAAGTGGCGAAGCTATTCTAATTTCATATTGAGATCATTATTTTGGAATATTGTGTTATTTGGTGTTATATTTTTGCTCATGATCTAATCTGTCATAATATCTCTAAAAATATCCCTTCCATGATATACTATCATATGGAAATATTTTGACAACTCATATTTCTATTTTTAGAGCACCGACAATGTGAAACATCTATAGGAAAA
The DNA here is from genome assembly GCA_018340775.1 of Taxus wallichiana var. yunnanensis. Taxonomy (NCBI): domain Eukaryota; kingdom Viridiplantae; phylum Streptophyta; class Pinopsida; order Cupressales; family Taxaceae; genus Taxus; species Taxus wallichiana. The sequence goes on from CM031235.1 coordinate 191,766,165, forward strand.
TATTAAATGAATAAACCAAACAAGTTTGAGACACCTTATTTCCAACAATCTGGTTTACCATATCCTTTCCCAGATTTAGTTTGTTTCCAAAAGGGTCAATTTTTCAGAAAAGGATAGATTTTATTTTTATGCTTTTGACTCCATGCTAAATAGACAAGAGCAAGCCATTAGTCTTGAAACTAGCAAGCAAATTTCCCCTTAGGATCGGTAACTTTCCCCATAGGATCGCCATAAATGTTGACAATTTTTGCACTTGTGCAAAAATGGGCAACTCGAAACTTCATTTCAGATGGAAGGCATTGATGTGATGGACCTAACTAAGGGGAAGACATATAATTTCTTAAAGGTTTTAAGTTTCAGTAAGTAAATCAGCAAAGTAAAATGCAACTATATGTTCTATTGTAGAATGTAACACCTCATATATGTTATCATTCCATGTTCATCTTCATCAAAGTTTCACAAAAGCTCGAAGAACAACAAACCTAGTTGTTATGTGCATGGTTGAACGTACATTATCACTTATAAGTACATTAATTCTTGTTATTTATTTATGTTTGAATGAGATTAATTATGTTTTGAGTTGTTTAGTTCATTCCAAAATTATCATTTACAGTAATCAAATGCAAAAGGAAATAGACAACTCAATTATAAAATTTAATTTCATTTATTCATAAAGAGATACAATTTCATTTTTTCCCACACAAGCCATGGGATGTAACTTATGAATTTGAAGCAAAATATATATGTACACAAAGCTACAAGAAAATGAATATATAATAAACCCATCATTTCTTTTTGGGTCTTCTCTTGGTCCTCATCCAGTTGCAGTTCCTTCACCTTCATCTTCCTCTACATCATCTTCCTTTACATCATCTTCCATTGCATCATGGTACTTGAAAACATAAAGAAACATTTTTTAGATTATGATCTTAGGGTTTAATCTATATTCTTGTGCTATTGGTTTCATGAAAATGAATCATTTGAAGTCAACAGGCGTAAGGTACACCAAAAATATAGCTATAGAATCAAGAAAAGTATTATCTTGCAAAAACACATGTGATTCTAAGAATCATGACATAAAATAAGAAATAAAAGTCACTATGGAGTACAAGAGTGGTTGCAATCCTATTATTTTCTAGCTATTTTCTTAAGTGTGAAGGTACATGAAATTGTTGAGGAAAAGAAAATATTTTGCATGATTTGAACTTTGTCCTATCAAGTGTAGATTGCATTTAGTGCACAAAACATAATTCAATTCTACATTAGAAATAAAAATTCATACCTTTTACAATGATCAAGATTTCATATTATTAAAACAACTCAAGATCCATTGTAGAAAGAATCCATATAAACTTAAACATATCAAGGAAAACATAACATATCAAAGCATCCAGACTTGTAACTAGTGAATGAGTATTATTCCAGTCACCTTTAAAAGGAAAAAATCAAATTAATTACATGAATACAAAGTATTTTAGATGAGTTACAATTGAATGTCATCATCCCATAAACCATTGAGAATGAAGTGTTGCTTAAAATTAGAACCAAAAATTTTCTTAACCATTATCAACCAAGTTATAAGAAAATCAAATTATCTATTCAAGATATAGTTTAGAGTTTAATTTCATATGGGACTATCAAGAAACCATGTTGCATAAATGATATTCATTCAAGGTTCATAATACAATAAAATCAAAAGGACATTGAAAAATCATTTACTTGGACATGGAAAAGTGAAGTAGATTACAAAAAGAATGACCATAATCTACATGAGAAGAATCAAGCTATGTAGTGAAAATTTGAGAAGATCAAGAAATTTAAGGAATATTAAAACTTTTAAGAAAATAATTACTTCAGGAATTAGAGATAAAAATCATCAAGTAAAATTTTAGATCAGAATAGGTACACAAATCATGACTATATAGCTATGAAGAACAAGTCAATTAAGTATAGGTGCCCCAAGCATCAAAATCATAGTAAACTTTTTAGATAAGTACGAAATATTTTCGTATTGGTTTAATAAGTGTAAGTCCATAAATAATTTACCAATACAGATAAGAAAATATCTATGTCTAGTAGAGGATATTACATCACTTCCAGGATAGTGCCAAATTATGCTACAAGAATGAAGAACTTCATTATCTTCAGCTCATTGTTGCAAGAAAAAGAGATGAGTTCAGTTTTATCAAATTCACATAGTGTAACTATAATCATGTTATAGAAGTTCAAAAGATCACAATATTTTAAGGTATATCAATTATCAAACATCTACTATGTCATATCTTCCACTTAAGAAGAAAGAAGAAAAAAATAAGAAGTGGTTTCAAATTTAGGATCAATCAACCGACAAAATCTAAATCATAAGAGCATGCTACAACTATGAGGAGTTCCAGGATATAAAGGTTTACAATAAAGATTCAACTCTTTCATTAATATAAACTCCAAGTTATGAAATGAAGCTTATAATTTATGATATAAAGACTTTAGTTACAAGGTGATGCTGAAACCATGTAAGAAAGAAGGTTCCCATCTTAGCTCAAATGTACAAGCTATCGGAAATCAATAAAATCTTAGATTCATAGAGAAAGGAACAATTTCTACAAAGTTACCAATATAAAGATAAACAAAAAGAAGAAGTATGTGATACAAAGTTTAAAATGTACTACCTTGTTCAAATAAATACAAATTTTTAAAGGTACAAAATTCTTCTAATGTTGGAGATGTAAGTCTTCATAATATTTTAGAAACATTTAGTTTAATTTTTGTGATAGGAACAAATAGAAAGGATCTCAGAACCTTCACAAACAAATTTGAATAAAAATATATTGCTTTGCATTTTTCAAAAGTAAATAGAATAATTCAATAATAATAAAGTTTGAGAAACAACATACGGTTAAGGCCCAACTTTAGAAAATTTATCAAAAAAATATTGATAGAATGCATTCACACCGAGTATAGACAAAATATTGACATAATTAATTCAAGGTAATGGATCTAAACAACATATAGTTTCCTTGATCATCTTTGACCTCATTGTTTAGATCAAAATAAACGAAGAAAATGAATAGGAATCTATCTAAAGAGACGAAGGAAAAAAACAAAAACATATCTTGAAGTATAGTTTAGAAACAAAATAAAAATACAACTAAACAAAAACAAGATCTTTCCCACATAGAATAATGGATCGAATAGATTTGAAACCCTTTCACATTCACAAAGTCAAATACCCTTGTATTTTTGAGGTCTGTAGCAGTTGTTGGTGTTCAAGACAGAGTTCAACAATAACATAAAGAGCTCAACAAATACAACATTCACATTTTACGTAACCCAAAAAAGAGAAAAAGTGCATTGAAACCAAAATGACAAACATTGTTTGGGTGTATTGCAAGTATTAGCAAGAAAAGCACAAGTATGAGGAAGCATAAAATCCCAATGAATCTTAACAGATAGAAGAAATGCAAAGTTTCCTATTTTAAGAGAAAATAAATATTTTTCCTTCACGGTCATACCAAGTTATCTAAATTTTTCAAAGATATTCAAAAGGATCAAGAACTCCCCCTTTGGTCAAGCTTTCAAAACCCTCAAATGATCTTTAATTGAGAGAAAATAATGACACAAAAATGAGATCTAAACTTCATATAGAAAGAAAACACAATGGAAGTGAAATGCATTCAAATTACTAGTAATTTGAAACAAAAAAATCCAATGAAGAACTGTTTGTAGAGTTAAATGACCGAGAGATCACCCTTTTTTCAAAAAAAAGTGGCCATCTTCGAAATGAAAAAACTCACAGAGTTCCGGTTTAAGATCTGAAAGCAAGAAGCTCAAAAGATCAATAATGGTAGCAAGATGATCATAGAAAATTGGAATGGTTTAATAATGACAAAGAGCCCAAATACTTTCATCCAAGGCTGAATTTTTAGGATTAATAAGGCTTTCCAGAGGCTAAGAAAACACAAAACTGAACCAAAAATCTCTCATTCAAAATAATGGCGACCACCTCAATTAAAACTTCACAAAGTGAGCTCGGAAAGAGAAAAATGATAGAGAGATCCAAGTATTCAAATTCAAAGAGCCTCATAGAGCTAAAGAATGCCAATAATTGAGTTCATAATCATAAAATGGTGGTCTAGAAGAATTTTTCTGGGCTTCACCCTACAAATTCAAAAATGTAGAATTGAAAAAGGATTAGGGTTTCGAGCATTTAACTGAACTGGAACTCAAGAAATGAAACCTAACTCATCCAATGATTTTATAAATCAATGGTCAATATTAAACACTATAGAGATTGATGGTCTAGATCAAAATTACCCAATCCCAATGCAAATTCCAGGGTTTTCAGTGACTCAACTAGGGTTAAATAAAGTGCACCTGTCAAGATTTGGAAGAAACCCTAACCCCCACGGTTAGGTTTGAGTTCAAATTCCACCAACCAAATGACAAAGGGTTGAGCATCATAGCAGAGGGGGAATTTTTCATTATTAATTATTATTTACATTTACCTTGTTAAGGTCTAAACTATAATGTATGCCATAGAATATGTAAAAGGGCCCCAAAAAAATGTTGTGTCAAGATTTACAATCAAAAGGGGGTCAAAATCTTGTAAAACATGATTATTATATGCCAATGACTGAGATTAAAAAGAGGGGCAAATGATGGGTCAGCCACATGTCATTGAAGTGGAATAAAAACTTACCTTAGTTATTGTAAATTTACTTAAAATTTGCTAAAGCAACCTCGAACTAAGGAGGAGATGACTTTATTTTTGCATTTGCAAGAAAGTGGTCTCCATAGGTGGAGATGGAATTTCTTTTTACTAAGTGAAGAATCAAAAGCATCATTTTTACAGGAGTATATTTTTGCATGCCATCACAAGGAGACAAAATAGTGAAAAAGATGAAATTATCATTGCAAGTGGGTGACTATCAGAATTACATCATACGATTAAGTATAATTATTTAATCATAAGTTAAATGACAAAGGAAGAGTTTTAGATGCAGCTTGGATGACTTACATATCAAGAAATGACCATTATTAGCTAAAGTATTCACCAAAATTTTATTCATTATTTCAGGATTAAAGTAGTCAACTACACTTTGACTAAAGTGTATTTTTGAATTAAAGGCTATTATTTCTTCATTCTAAACAACGTGTTCATGATAAAGGATAAAAACAACATGCATTGGAAAGTTCAAATTACATCTTATTTTTAGGAGGGGTGGGTGAATAATTGTTGTTATATACCTGTGGGCATTGGAAAAGCACAAGGGGGAGGAATTTTTGGATGTAGGAGTTGTGAAGCGATTTTTGTCAATTTTTCCCTCGAATGAGAAAGTGTTTTTTCCTTTCCAACTATTTGCAGTGGTGTGTATATTTTATTAACTCTTGTAAATGTTAATTCCCTAAATTAATTATCTTACCTTGGTGTAAATTTAGTGTTTCTACATAGTCTTAGTGTGCATGTTAGTTGTAATGTTATTGTGATTTATCCCTCAACAGTAAAGTGTTTTCCTTAGGATCAAGATGAAACCCATTGGATCATGCTTCATTAATTTGTTTCTCAAGATATGTTGTGCATGTACTTAGTCAAATCACTCAAAACTTTTCATGTATCGCCCCATTTTAAATTTCAGTTACAAGTATTATTTTACCATTAAAACCCCAAAAAAGTAATTTAGGATACATCAATAAGGAATCGGCCTTGTAATCCCAGAGATTCACCGCAACATAGGGATATCCATAGCCCTGAGTTATTTCCATTGTATCTATGGAAGTGAAGGAAGAGAAAGATTAAAACCCCTGTTCTTATCCCTCAATCAGGGTGCACTTCTGAGAGATAACATCACCCATGTTCAAGTATTGTTTTCCATAATGGTTATAGTTTAACTCTGTAGATAATAAATAACAAAATTTGGGCACATTTCTTAGTCTTAGTCACATATTACTATTCATATGATTTCTAAGTGAGAAAACTAACTATTAAAAACTATATTTGGCCTTTTTCTATGTTTCATGTCTTCTTTCTAGCCTCTTACACCATACAACCCAAAGTTGATACTTTAGTAATTTATCTTTTATGACTCTAGAAACCAAATTTTAGGTAGGATGTCGGTGCCAAGGTTACCTCCTCCCTCTAGATGCCCCGACCTCCTTGTACTTTATTCACTCATTTTGGGCATATTTTATCTTTTGAGTTGGCCTTCCAGGTTGTTAATTATGAAATTCAAGCAAGGGATCATATAAATAGAAAGCTAGGTGACTATAATAAACAACCAAGCTATAAGAATCTATTACCATCACCTACGGTTGCATCCAAAGGAATCTCAAGAGCATCAAAGCATTCATTTAGCTTCATTCAAGGGATAAGGAAATGCATTTTTTGCATATACGCATAGGATGATAAGCTCATTTTTCCATCCACACATCTACTTACCTTGCTACATCTACCCTTTTCTCGATATTCATGTGCATCTCACACAAGAGCAACCTAGGGAATGATTCTACACACACACACACAAATAATTACATGGATTTTGAAATGTATTGCAACACTCACCATAAGTTCACTCATTCAAGGGTATTTGTTGGGGTCATTTGACTCCTATTTGCATCTTTTTATTTTTAGGATTTGATGTGTTTTGGGGTTTTGTAGGATATCATTTATTTTGATGGTTATAAGAGATCTCTGCGATCTTCCGATGACTTATAGGTCACCAACAATGAATATTACTGAACATCTTACGATACTAAAAAAATAGTTTTATGAGGTTTTTCACAATCACGAGTGCCTAGAAAGTGTCTACAGTGCCAAGGAAACCCTTGACCTGGGCTAGGCACCCAAGTCCAACTTATTATGTCGGTCTTTGCAATTTTTTGAGTGTGGTTGTGAAAGTTTCCTCCTCCTGTTCATTAGTCTTCCAATACAACATACCTCGAGATTCCTTGATGTGGTACCCACTTTCCTTCGGTACCTTTTATTACTGATCATGATACTATAGACTATGACAGATATTTTAATATTTTTATTTAGTATGGTGTTAGATGTCAGATCCTGGATTATTGTTGAATCTGATTATATATAATGCATGGTGATTATTAGAGACACTCATGTGTGGATGATGATATACTATTGGCATGGATGTTTAATGGAAGTTATTCGGACGTGTGATTTTGGAGATTATGAATAAACCTAGAAAAGGAAAAAAATTATTTGATGATGACATAGTTGTCGATATAAATTGTAATTAATTTGTTTGATTGCCTTGATGACTATTGTGATTCATATGTATAGATGATTTCGTGATTATATTATATATTCATTTTGGACATTCTGATATGGCCACGAGGCTGAAGGAGGTATTTGTGTTTTGCAGGTTTAAAAATATCACAACAAAACATCGGGGATCGGAGACCAACCAAAATGGAATTCTAGGTGAATTCAACATGGTCACCATGGCAACTTGTTTTGTGTGTGTGTTGTATTTTGTTAGGGATTCCCATGGGGGGGATTACCTTTACATGTGACCGTGGGTTTGTGTATTTTATTAATGTGTTTCCTTTTATTATTGTTGTATGTATTTTATTAAGTAATGTTTTCCTTTCCTTTAAATTAATTAAAATTGTGATGGATTAATGTGGGAATCATATAGTTAAACTTTAAACAAATCAAATTGGGATATGGGAAGTAATTATAAGAGTTTATGGTTGTTGTATTTTATTTTGTAAGAGCTTTTGTGAGTCAGATTTGGAGTATGAAATACTCCACCTCCATGGAAATTCGAATTTGACCTTGGGGGCTGTTTTTGGAGACTTGTGGGACAAGTAAAACTTGTCCCATGCCTCTAAATTTATTATACCAACCATACTTATGGATGGAGATGTGATTTGTGACTTTTAAATGCATTTTATTCATCATGTTGCTTGTTTTGGATTGCACTCTCTTACATTTTATTAAATAGTTGTCCCTTGTGGTGTGGGATCTTTTGGAGTGTGTAAGTTAATTTTTCATTTCATTTATTGTGCTTGGGAGAATGGAATTTTGTCTTTTGTGTTTGAATTGGAGGATGTGTGATGTGGCATCCTACATGGATCCACATCATCCTCTTCTCTCCCTCTTCTATTTAATTCAAACTCTCTTCTTGTTTTGGGTTGTTAAACCTTTTTGCATTCTTCCTTGGGGCGCATTTTCTGATGGGAACTTTGGTTTTGAAGGAATTTTCTCCGCATGCTTGGGAGCTTTCTGTTTTGTATTATGTTTTTCATGCATCCTTGGGCACATTTTTTTGTGATTAGAGATCTTGTTGATTTGGAGGAAATTGGAGAGCATTTGATACTTTGGCACTGCTTATTTTGGGACTGTGTTTTTGACATTCAAAGCTTGTTGTGTGGAGAAAATCCTTCCATGGAGAGGTAGGAGTTTATTTCTTCCTTATTGCTGTTATTTTCTTATTGTGTTGTGTGTATGGTGCATGCATTGTTTTATTTGTTGGCTGGTTGGGTAGACTTCCTTAGGAATGGTGTAGGAGAAGGATATGGGGAATTCTTGTGTAGCTTGCATTTCTTACTTGTGGGGGGATAAGGAAGGGATGGGAGATATAAGGTTTATGGGTTATGATATGTTATATTGGTGGTATGATTTTTGGTGGATGCCCAATTCCCAATTGGGAGGCATAAGTAGCTTCCCCCATAGTCCTTGCTCCTTTGGCTTGCATGATCAAGCCTGAGTTGTGATTGAATGTTTTTATATGCAGTTGTGAACTGTTGTTTGCTTTTGGTGTTGCTTTGTGTTTTAAAAAGGAAAATGTGTATGTGAAAGAATGTTGTGTGTGGAAGCCGTTTTTGCCATGGTTGAATTGCACCTTTTATTGCATCTTGGTTGGGGCTCGGGGGCCAATGATGAAGGAAGGCTTCTCCTTTCATTGGATGTCTTGGTTGGGTGGAGAGCGTTGCCTTTCCCCCTCTTTGTTGTGATAAATTTGGAGAGAAAAAAAGAAATGGAGCATGTTGTTATTTTGAGCAAGAGGAAAATACAGTTTGATAGTCCCTTCTTGTGAGCAAGTTTATTGTATCCCTTCCCACTTTGATGTGGATGAATTGTATAATTAATTGCAATAAGAAAATACTTGTATTGATGAAGAAAGATTGAAATGGAAATGTGAAATGTAAGGAGTTATATTCCATTCTCTGTTTTGAAAAGGAATGTGAAGAATTGTTATATGTATTGTATATTGTATTTTAGAAATCAAATGTAAAAGAGAAAATTGTAAAGAGTTATTGGAAAACAATAAAGGATTGCATTCTTTTCTCAAAATTGTACTGGATATTGGATTTGAATGGCTTTGGTGAATTAAAATCTCTGTTGGAAAGAAGAATGCGAAGGAAGGAAGTATATTGTTTTTGCATCCTTGGAATTACATTAAATTTGGAATCAAAACTTGTAATTTAACTTGGAAAGGATTTGTTTAGAAACAACTATATGCATTGGATTAATTTAGAAACTATATGCCACACTTAAATGATAAAATTGACAAATAGATCCTTTAAAAATTTGATCACTGGCATTGTGACTTTTAAAACTGGTAATTCTAAATAAAATGCACAGTTTGAACCAACACTTAACAATCTACCTAGAAACCTTAAAATCCAACATGATATACTAGTAATGAACTCAAATCGACAAGAAGATTTAAGAGAATAACTTGAACCATTGCAAATTCGAGCTTAATCTCCTTCTCAACCATTTCCTGTCATTTGTTGGACAAAATCCCAAATTGGAATCAATTGTACAAAATTGACTTTCCTAAAACACTCTAAACTCTCCCTAGACCAATCCTCCATGTCTGTTTGACATGTTGAGTGAAGGAGGAGATATAATTTAATCAAAATTGAAAGTTGGAAACTTGCCAGTTGGCTAATTAAAATATGAGATCCTTTTTGCAAAATTTACCCCTTAAACTTCATCAAAAAGTAAAATTTGTGTTTCCTATGTAAATAGGGCATTGAGATATTTCCGAAAAGTCCTCATTTTCCCAAAACCAAGCTTTCTAGCTCAAGTTATGGCACTTTGAAGTTTTTGTGCCTTGGCGGGAAAATTTGGGAAAATTTTCCCTAGCGGGCCCGCAACCCAAAAATTTCCTGTCAAAATTGCCCTTAGAAATTTTTCAAAATTTTTGGCTCAAGAAAATTTTCATCTTTTTCTATGCCAGCCCACAGCCAATCAAAGGCTGCCATTTGTCCTCACGGGGCAGCGGGAGGCGCGGTAACTTTTTTCCCTTTGATTTTTTTGAAAATTTTGGAAACATTTTCCATTTCTCCCCGCCGGCCCATAGCCAATCAGAGGGTGCCATGTGGCACCTTGGGGGGGCGGTGGAGGTCACAGGAATTGTTTTTAAGGATAATTTTGTTCCCATAGTACTCCAAAAACCTATCGGGAGAAATTTTTCTTTTGCGTTGCATGGGGAAAAATTTCAAAAATTCCCGCAACCCACCAACCCACCAAAGGAGATTTCCCCTCCTCTTGACACGTGTCCCCTTGGGGAAAATTTGATCCCAAAACTCCGCCGGACCATATCTTGAGTTCCCAAAGGAGTTAGGAGGACTTCTTTATATCACCAGAAAGGTGAGAAAATTTCCTATCCATTGGGAATGGTTTAGGAAAATTTTGGAAGTGTTAGGTATGAGAAAAATCAAGTTGAAACTCTGAGCCTATTAGAGAGTGGGTATGGGAGTAAAATTGCTCCCTGAACCTAACTGAAACTTATAGCCCTAAGTTTTGGACCTTGTGACCTCTGAGAGTTGTTTTTAAGGGATAATTTTGTTCCCATTGATTTTCTAAAGTGAAATTTAATTACTCCAAAACCTATCGAAATGTTTTATTTGGCAATTGTTGCAGTGGTCTTTTTCTTAATTTTACAACTTGGTGGTAGACACTCTAAATCAAGTTCGAGAGTGGGTAAGTGAGACAAATGTGGGTGTTGTCTGCGATTGTCCTAAAATACTCATTGATTTTAAGTATGTATTCCTTTCTCAATTTTAATTAAATTTTTGCTATTTTTCCCCGCTCTAGTCCTGACCTTGTGGAATTAAATACCTAGGGTATTTAATTGTTTTGGGTCCATTAACCCTAAATTTTTTAATCAGGGAATATTTAGCTAAATGTTAATATAATCAATAAACAAAGTAATCCCTAGAGAGATTTGAGCTAGGTGTGGACTTATTGCACTTGTTTCTCTATAATGTGAAATCAGTAATCATTATAATGGGAAAGGTTATCAGTTGAATTTAATTATCTTTGAGACTTTGGTTGTCAACTCCTAGCCCCTTAAAAAATTATTTCATAATTTTCTAACTAAACCTAGGTGGTTCATGGTTCTGAAGTGGGTTGGTTGTTTTAACTCGGCATTACGGTTGGTATCAGAGCGAGGTTCAAAAGCTTGGGCCATTGGGCACACTAGAAAACTTGAGACATGAACTGTAAACCTAGCACACTTTTGAATCTAAGAAAACAAACTTGTTGAAAATTGAAGAAGAAATAAGTATGAAGAAATATTACATTACTCTATTCATTTGAACTGCTAGAATTAAAATGATAATAAAATAATAATAAGTTGTTTGAGTTGATGTGCTTGCTTAGTGACATTTTGTCTAAACCTGGGGTAACCAAGTATGTCAGATTAAATGGAAATTGTGAACTTCTAGTATAATGGAAACTTGGTTCCCTTTTGAAAATGTGTTGTTTTACAAGCCCTAAAACTTGATGTAATTGTATGATGTATTAAGCCCTTTGTTGAGACCCTTCCCTATTGGAGTGGTTGGAATGATGAGTTGTAAGATGTGACCCTTGTGGTTGGACAAAGTAGTGGTTGTGATCTAGGTCGGGAAGAGCTAATTAGAAGTTGTTTAGAGCTTCCTTCCTTGAGTGGTTAGGAAAGAGGGTCTGGTTGTCAGTTTCCCATGTTGTTACCCATTTGAGAGGTGGAAACTAAGTCTAGGTGCTGTCTAGGACCCAATCCTGTGTATGTGTTCTTGGAACTAACCTCGAGGTAGAGTACCCCTATTGGTAGCCATGAAAGGTTGCAGAGTGAATGTGGTGTTAACTTTTGTGTTTTACATTCATAATCTTGTGTATTTTATCAAGGACTAGCATCTTATTTTATGATTGGATTGAGAAGCTCTGAGAATATTTTATTTATTTATAATTCTTGCAAGAATTTTCAAACGTTGCAATGTGGCTACTTAGCCACTTTTATTGATTGCCAATATTTCTCTGACTTTATTTGATTGATGACTCAGAGCTCATGATGTTGTTGGCTACTTGGCTAAACGTTACGTGGTTTCCTTCTTCCATGTTGTTGAGCTAGTTCTATGCTTCATGTATGGTGACAATTGTCGTATGGGGGTACACCTTGGGTGTCTTGAAGGTCATTTTAGGTGCATAAAGTCTTTCCTTGGTTATGGATGCACGGAACCTTAAGTGTGTCTAAGATCTTAGAGCGACCCTTTTTGTTGCTTGACCTTGCTAGAAAGAAAGTTTGTCATGTAGTGTGGTCTAGAGGGCTTTAACAAATGTGGTAGTGGTGATTCTATTTCAATCTAGTAAGAGCTTAACCCTCGTTGGAGTAGAAGTGTTTAATTATGGACTTTTAGATTTTGTTAGGATTGGATTGCCTTTGGTTGACTGTAAATGTTACTGGAACAGTGTTTGTTTTGATAGTGACTTTTCATTGATGGCATGTTAAATTGTATCTTGGGTTCCTGGTTACATCATAGAAAGTTTTGACTCATGGAATGTATGCATCTTGGTAATTATGGATAGATTTAAGCCTTTCAGGTAGTGTGTTTATTTAAGTGTACTTGTTTTACCCTCTTGACTTATAAATAAGTTTACACACACCTTAAAATTCCTTTACTATGAATAACATTCTATGACCTATTAATCTTTGGGTTACTTGGAAACATTTATGGATGCTTTGGGTCTTTTGGACCTTTCTCTTAGAGATGTTAGTTGGGTAGATCTTAATAGTTAATCTCGATGGTGCTTATATGGTACTTCCTCTTTTTTAACAAAAAAAAAAAAAAAAACTATAACTCTTGGCTGTTTAGTTCATGTTTTGGTAAATTATTTGGTTTCCCATTGCATTGGATGCCTTTTTGTGTGGATGTGGTTCCTTGGAGTATAGTTGCATTGTCATCTAGTTGCTTGGCTGGTGATATCTTGTGAGGACATGAGAATTGATTGTTAAACCCAAATAGATTTGTAAAAGTAAGATTTTACCTCTTTAATGAGCTTTCCTTGAAAATTTCTTTGTGAGACTTGTGGAGACCCACAAAGAATGCTTAATGATGCTTGAAATTATTTGGTGAATTTTTGAAATCTTGGTGCAATTCATGTTGGTTCATTGTTTCCTAGTCCTTACAGAAAATTAATAGTGTGTTTTCTATGTTGAATGTCTCTTGTTCCTTTAGAATCAAAATGTGGTGTGTTGATTTGTATCTCATTCCCATAAAAGTAATGTTGTGATGTGTTTGAACCTTCCTTCTCATCAAAATTTGATTGATAAGACGACTCAACCAAAACACCATAAAACTATAATTAAGGAGGTTTGACCTTGGAACTTAACAAATAAACTGGAGCATAGAAAAGGGAAGTGACCCTTGTTATACCTTTGGTAGATTAATAGAAGAAATAAAAACCATGTAGAAGAATAGAAAGGAAACCTTTTTCCACCCACCTTCCTTGCAAGTAAACTAAATTCTCTCTGCCTATACAGAATGGTGAGGCATCATGCCCACCTTAGTGGTGCTCTTTATAATGTAAACTGATGATGTCATAAAGGAAAGAAATTTGTAACTAAGGGAGCATGAAAGGAATGTTCTTATCAAGAAAAGCTATAACTTTTGACTTAATAAGTTGATTTATAAAATGGGTAAAATTTATGTGTTTGAATGCAATATATAGTCAAACTCATAGTTCTGTCACCTACCTAAAATTGTGAAAACACCCGGTGGATAGTAATGTGTTTTGGTTGCTTATTACTTCTTGTCCATGGATGTATGTGCCTTCTTGTGGGAGTTTTGGGTTGTCACACCCTTATCATTCCATAGCTCGATGGATGTGAGTTGTGGTTCATTTTGGATTGAGACTTATCTGTTGTTTGAGAAGCAACCTCCTTGCGTGTTATCTTGTCCTTGGAGACCTAAGTATTGTAATTTTAAGGCAACATATGTTAAGGATATAAAATAACTTTGGGAAGTCTTCTTTTCTTCATATTTTCTTGGGTCACCTTGTTGTTGAAGCCCTTCTTCCCATTAGGATGGAAAGTGCAAGATGATGTTATTCACCTTTGGATTGATTGGACCCCTTATTACTTGCTCTTCTCCCTAGCAACCTTGAATGGTCCTTGGTGTTCCTTGTGCTCTCTTTATGGTTATTCTGAGCTTGAGTAGGAAATAAGATAAATAATCCTCATTGTGATATAAGGTATGGAACTTGTATTGATATGTTAGTTGCTAGGGGAGATATAAATATATATAGATATATATTTCTTTTGATATATAGTTGACTTCTTTAGATTTGGTTGTTTGGTGTGCTCGATTCTTAAAACAAAGTGTAAAAAAATCAGACTATAGGAAAACCTTGTGGTCTTGACTTCGCTTGCATTACCATGAAAAGTTAATTGTGCCCTCTTGAGTTATAGAAGTTCTTTCCTTGAATAGTTCCTTGATTGTAAATGCTTGCTGATTTAGGTGTTCTTGTTGATTAACCTCATCTTGTGTGATCTCGATTTGTGGGACCTTGTGTAGACTTGTTTCTCATGAAAAATTGGCCATAGTTGATTTTCCTAGCCTTGTATGGACAACGGACCTTGAAATAATGGCTTAAACGTGTAGAAACCTTAAATTTTATTAGTGTGGTATGTGTATCAGTGAAAAATAGTGTGGTCATCTCAAATTTATGGAAATTTTCCCTGTAATTCCCTTCCTTGGTGGTTACTCTTGATGATATTTTGAGAACTCTTCTTGTTATATTGTTATGTGTGGTATCTTGTTGATAGCGTAAAGTTACTCCTTAGATTCTTATGTTCATAGCCTTGCATGCTGAAAGTTTAGAACTCATCCCTTGCAATCTCCCTTCTTCTACTAAATTATATTGGACCAAACTTGAGTTCTGTAGACCCACACTTGTTGAAGCAAAGAAATTCCAAAAAGGGCATGATCCTTTCTCTATTGCATTGCTCCCACATCAGTTCTTGTGACTTCCAGGAGGAAGTCAAGTCTAAGGGGAGGGGGATGTAGTGCCCACTTTCCTTTGGCACCTTTTATTACTGATCATGATACTGTAGACTATGACAGATATTTTAATAGTTTGATTTAGTATGGTGTTAGATGTCAGATCCTGGATTATTGTTGAATCTGATTATATATAATGCATGGTGATTATTAGAGACACTCATGTGTGGATGATGATATACTATTGGCATGGATGTTTAATGGAAGTTATTCAGACGTGTGATTTTTGAGATTATGAATAAACCTAGAAAAGGAAAAAAATTATTTGATGATGACATAGTTGTCGATATAAATTGTAATTAATTTGTTTGATTGTCTTGATGATTGTTGTGATTCATATGTATAGATGATTTCGTGATTATATTATATATTCATTTTGGATTTTCTGATATGGCCATGAGGCCGAAGGACGTTTTTTTTTTTTACAGTTTAAAAATATCACAACAAAACATCAGGGGATTAGAGACCAACCAAAATGTAATTCTAGGTGAATTCAACACGCTCACCATGGCAACTTGTTTTGTTTGTGTGTTGTATTTTGTTAGGGATTCCCATGGGGGATTACCTTTACATGTGACTGTGGGTTTGTGTATTTTATTAATGTGTTTCCTTTTATTATTGTTGTATGTATTTTATTAAGTAATGTGTTCCTTTCCTTTAAATTAATTAAAATTGTGATGGATTAATGTGGGAATCATATAGTTAAACTTTAAATAAATCAAATTGGGATATGAGAAGTAATTATAAGAGTTGATGGCTGTTGTATTTTATTTTGTAAGAGCTTGTGTGAGTCAGATGTGGAGTATGAAATACTCCACCTCTATGGAAATTCGAATTTGACCTTGGGGGCTGTTTTTGGAGACTTATGGGATAAGTAAAACTTGTCCCATGCCTCTAAATTTATTATACCAACCATACTTACTGGATGGATATGTGATTTTTACTTTTAAATGCATTTTATTCATCATGTTGCTTATTTTGATTGCACTCTCTTATATTTTATTAAATAGTTGTCCCTTGTGGTGTGGGATCTTTTGGAGTGTGTAAGTTAATTTTTCATTTCGTTTATTATGCTTGGGAGAATGGAATTTTGTATTTTGTGTTTGAATTGGAGGATGTGTGATGTGGCATCCTATATGGATCCACATCATCCTCTTCTCTCCCTCTTCTATTTAATTCAAACTCTCTTCTTGTTTTGGGTTGTTAAACCTTTTTGCATTCTTCCTTGGGGCACATTTTCTGGTGGGAGCTCTGGTTTTGAAGGAATTTTTGAAGATAGATTTGCATGCTTGGGAGCTTTCTGTTTTGTACTATGTTTTACATGCATCCTTGGGCACATTTTTCTGTGATTAGAGCTCTTGTTGATTTGGAGGAAATTGGAGAGCATTTGATACTTTGGCACTGTTGTTTTGGGACTGTGTTTTTGACATTCAAAGCTTGTTGTGTGGAGAAAATCCTTCCATGGAGAGGTAGGAGTTTATTTCTTCCTTATTGCTATTATTTTCTTATTGTGTTGTGTGTATGGTGCATGCAATGTTGTATTTTTGGTTGGTTGGGTAGATTGCCTTAGGAATGGTGTAGGAGAAGGCTATGGGGAATTCTTGTGGGGGGGCATAAGGGAAATGCCATGGGCATCAGAATTTTGTGGAGGGAGTTTTGGGTTTGGGATCCACCATGGAAAATAAATAGCTTGCATTTCTTACTTGTGGGGGCATAAGGGAAAATTTGTGGGGGGGGCATAAGGAGGGGTTGGGAGATATAAGGTTTATGGGTTATGATATGTTATATTGGTGGTATGATTTTTTGGTGGATGCCCAATTCCCAATTGGGAGGCATAAGTAGCTTCCCCATAGTCCTTGCTCCTTTGGCTTGCATGATCAAGCCTGAGTTGTGATTGAATGTTTTTATATGCAGTTGTGAACTGTTGTTTGCTTTTGGTGTTGCTTTGTGTTTTAAAAAGGAAAATGTGTATGTGAAAGAATGTTGTGTGTGGAAGCCAGTTGTTTCCATGGTTGAATTGCACCTTTTATTGCATCTTGGTTGGGGCTCGGGGGCCAATGATGAAGGAAGGCTTCTCCTTTCATTGGATGTCTTGGTTGGGTGGAGAGCGTTGCCTTTCCCCCTCTTTGTTGTGATAAATTTGGAGAGAGAAAAAGAAATGGAGCATGTTGTTATTTTGAGCAAGAGGAAAATACAGTTTGACAGTCCCTTCTTGTGAGCAAGTTTATCAGTATCCCTTCCCACTTTGATGTGGATGAATTGTATAATTAATTGCAATAAGAAAATACTTGTATTGATGAAGAAAGATTGAAATGGAAATGTGAAATGTAAGGAGTTATATTCCATTCTCTGTTTTGAAAAGGAATGTGAAGAATTGTTATATGTATTGTATATTGTATTTTAGAAATCAAATGTAAAAGAGAAAATTGTAAAGAGTTATTGGAAAACAATAAAGGATTGCATTCTTTTCTCAAAATTGTACTAGATATTGGATTTGAATGGCTTTGGTGAATTAAAATCTCTGTTGGAAAGAAGAATGTGAAGGAAGGAAGTATATTGTTTTTGCATCCTTGGAATTACATTAAATTTGGAATCAGAACTTGTAATTTAACTTGGAAAGGATTTTTTTAGAAACAACTATATGCATTGGATTAATTTAGAAACTATATGCCACACTTAAATGATAAAATTGACAAATAGATCCTTTAAAAATTTGATCACTGGCATTATGACTTTTAAAAATGGTAATTCTAAATAAAATACACAGTTTGAACTAGCACTTAACAATCTACCTAGAAACCTTAAAATCCAACATGATATACTAGTAATGAACTCAAATCGACAAGAAGATTTAAGAGAATAACTTGAACCATTGCAAATTCAAGCTTAATCTCCTTCTCAACAATTTCCTGTCATTTGTTGGAACAAATCCCAAATTGGAATCAATTGTACAAAATTGACTTTCCTAAAACACTTTAAACTCTCCCTAGACCAATCCTCCATGTATGTTTAACATGTTGAGTGAAGGAGGAGATATAATTTAATCAAAATTGAAAGTTGGAAACTTGCAAGTTGGCTAATTAAAATAATCGCAGATCCATTTGCAAAATTTACCTCTTAAAATTCATCAAAAATTAAAATTTGTGTTTCCTATGCAAATAGGGCATCAAGATCTTTCCGAAAAGTCCTTGTTTTTCCAAAATTGAGCTTTCTAGCTCAAGTTATGGCACTTTGATGTTTTTGTGCCTTCAAGGGAAAATTTGGGAAAATTTTCACAGCCTCGCAACCCAAAAATTTCCTGTCAAAATTGCCCTTAGAAAATTTTCAAAAATTTTGGCTCGGGAAAATTTTCATCTTTTTCTCTGCCGGCCCGCAGCCAATCAGAGGCTGCCACGTGTCCTCACGGGGTAGCGGCGGAGGTGCGGCAACTTTTTGCCCTTTGATTTTTTTGAAAATTTTGGAAATTTTTTCCATTTTTCCCCTCGGCCGTGTAGCCAATCAGAGGGTGCCATGTGGCACCTTGGGGGTGGTGGCGGAGGTTCGGGAGAAATTTTACTTTTGCACCACATGGGGAAAAATTTCAAAAATGCCCCCGCAACCCGCCAACCCACCAAAAGAGATTTCCCTCCTCTTGACACATGTCCCCTTGGGGAAAATTTGATCCCAAAACTCCGCTGGACCATATCTTGAGTTCCCGAAGGAGTTAGGAGGACTTCTTTATATCACCGGAAAGGTGAGAAAATTTCCTATCCATTAGAAATGGTTTAGGGAAATTTTGGAAGTGTTAGGTATGAGAAAAATCAAGTTGAAACTCTGATCCTGTTAGAGAGTGGGTATGGGAGTAAAATTGCTCCCTGAACCTAACTGAAACTTATAGCCCTAAGTTTTGGACCTTGTGACCTCTGAGAGTTGTTTTTAAGGGAGAATTTTGTCCCAGTGAAATTGAATTGCTCTAGAACCTATCAGTGGCAACTGTTTCTTTGCAACTTGGTGGTAGACACTCTAAATCAAGTTCTGGGAGTGGGTAAGTGAGACCTTACTCTGTTGATTTTAAGTATGTATTCCTTTCTCACTACAATTAAACCATGCTCTAGTCTTGACCTTGTGGAATTAAATACCTAGGGTATTTAATTGTTTTGGGTCCCTTAACCCTAAAATTTTTAATCAAGGAATATTTAGCTAAATGTCAATGTAATCAGTAAACAAAGTAATCCCTAGAGAGATTTGAGCTAGGTGTGGACTTATTGCACTTGTTGCTCTATAATGTGAAATCAGTAATCATTATAATGGGAAAGGTTATCAATTGAATTTAATTGTCTTTGAGACTTTGGTTGTCAACTCCTGACCCTTTAAAAAAAAATCATAATTTTCTAACTAAACCTAGGTGGTTCATGGTTCTCAAGCGGGTTGTTTTAACCTGGCATTACACTTGAGAAATTAACTAAGTATCTTATTCCCTCTTTTGCACCTAGGTTATAATTTTTATATATATTATTTCTTAGTTCATATCTGTAATTTATTTATTATTTATTAGGAGAAACTTTGAAATATCTAAAATTTTACAAATTTTAATATTTGTTAATGTCACTTTATTTGCATGTACTTTAGTTTCTACTATGCACATTCCCTCCCCTACAAGGCATCGGGTCTCGGATTAGCGTCGGTCCTCTTCTTTGGGCCACATCCTCCTAGCAATTTCATATGTCCCCCAAATGAGGGGGCATACATTAGTTGAAACTTGATCACCCCATTAAGCAATACATCGTCACAGTTTTGACTCGCACATTACAAGAACAACATAGTCTATAGTTAAAGAAAGGGCTCAAAATATGACTTAGTTCCTTAGCGAGAACAAATATGCCAAAGACCTAGCTCTAGACACTAGCACTTGGGAACCTATAACCACGGGAAGTTATTCTGTCACTTTTCATATCTACAAACTTTTCAAAGAGTTTACACACTAGTTTTCACTTAACATGCATAGTTCTCCAACAATCAGTATGCATGTTATGTCCTTTATTATATTTATATTGGATCAAAATGGATCCAACTTGAACAAACAATGATCAAACCATCTGCAAAGTGGTGTATAAATCTTGGGGAAACAATCAGGGTTAGATAATAACACTAAATCTTTCTCTCAACACTTCTTCCGCCATGCTATGAGATTGTCCAAAAATCACATTTGGCACAAGATCACCAAAAAAATAACTCTTGGAGTAAGATCACCCAAAAACTCATTCTTCTACAACGTTAGAAAATAATTTCTATAATTTTCACTCATCATAGATTAGGTGCACATGTTCCTTTTCACATTTTTACATATTTTTGCATACTTTTTACATACTTGGATCAAATTTCTCACATTTACACGAATTTTACTACTCTTTCACTCTTCTTTTTAGGTATATCCTTAATATATAATAAAAATTAACCCTTATCAAATGACAACAAAAACATGTACAAACACAACATGGTGTAACTTATTATGCTTTTCACCCCTAGAGTCACGTCCTCTTTCCTAGCTTAGCTTCCATGCTTCATCTTTATCACTCCATGCATTTTCTTATCTCACTCGGGACGCTTTTGCTATTGATCTACATGATTTTTAAGTACACATCTCTTATCTAATTTATGTTACCGAGTATTCACTCAACAACATAAAGTGGGGGAAATGTGGACACTAAATCATGCACTTTGGGTACATTTCTAGGTCCTATGTCATCTCACATTAATTTTCGTTGGTTAAAACTAAATAGGAAATAGGTTAAGCGGAATACCTATAAGATGTAGGTCGAAGGTTGAATACGAGCGTTAATAACTTTTAATCCAATTTGATCGTGAACAACTTCCCTTTGGATAGGGGAACGACCTAAAAGAAACACAACAAGACCAAAAAAGGCATTAATAATATAGGTTAGTGGACTGCTTAGAAAATTCTAGATTCGGGAAGTGTGGTGCTTCCCGGAAGGCTATTAATCCACTTTTAAATACAAATTAATACGAGAAATATAATGAAATAAATAAATCATACTACGAGTTATACGATTTAGGTATCTCGTGTAAATACAATAAGTAAATCTAATCTAATAAGAAAAATATGATTAGATCTAGATGTTTTGATGGGGTACTTCAGGTTTTGTAGGGTGATAGAAGTTTGGTAAAGGGTCCGGGAATGATTTGTTGAGGTCTAGGGTAGTTTTGGTTTATCAGAGGCTTTTTGGTCAAAGTGGTATAAGATGACACAAAGAATGATATCAGTTAGATGAATGATGTCGGTTGAGGGGTGAAACCAATGGCGTTAGGGTAAATTGACATCGAGTGGGGTAAAATGGAAATAAGTGAATAAAAAGGGTTTTAGGCTTCTTTGTGATGGCACAGAGAGTGAGAAGGGTGTGGTTAGGTTCATAATATTACTAAGAAAACACAAGAATACAAAGGGAGATGTCCCAAAGGGGTAAAAGGCTAAAGGTGGTTGGGTTGGTAAATTGGTGGGAAGAGGTAGATATCCAATTAACTTGAGTAGAAAATGAGAATACCTTGACAACTATAGGAGGTTTGTAATAAAGTAAGCACAAAGGACTGAGATCCCGTTACTTACTTGTTGTTATGAAGATCTCTTGGTTAGAAGGAGGCTAGTGATTGATTGTGAAGTGGTGGTTGGCTCAAGTGTCGTGATAGTATGGCCTATGTATTCCCGTGCATGTTCTAATAGTCCGGAAAAGAATTTTTGCTTATGCTTCTCTCGATGATGTGTAAATGTCATTTAGATGAAACAATGGCTTTGATATCTTTTCTTGATTGCAATAGAGTTCCCAGAATTAAATTACCGACCTAGGTAAAGAGTTGTCTGATTGTATAAAGGAATTGATGGCGGTTTAGGTAAATCAACGTCGGGTGAGCATAAACCAGCATCGGTTAGGGAAAAATAGACCAATTTTCAAAAAATAGGTAGATTTTCCTAGATTTGGCATGCTTTCCTCATTAATTCCACTTAGGAAAGTAGAGTTCACATGAGAGAAGGCAGGAAGAACTTAGAAGAGGTCCAGTTAGGTTTAGGAAGAAGTCTTAGTTAGTTAGGTCAAGTTAGTGACTCAGCACTAGGAGTTATAACTCAATGTTGAAGGTGATGACTCAGTGGTGAGGGTGATGACTCAAACACTGTGAGTTAAATGCCCCTTGGAATGGGTCAAGGTGAGGTCACGGTGAGGTGGAGGTATGAGGGTGAAATTAATTTAATTAAAATAATTAAATTAATTAATAATGTGAAGGTGAATATTAATATGTAGTAATGGGGTCATGGTTAGTTAAATGTGTTACATTAATTACTTTGAGGGGACCAAGGGGAATGTGACCCAAATTTGGGTGTCTACATTTGCCCCTTTTTGTCACATAACTTGTTTTGGTAAGCAATGCTTGACAAAACTAGGGACTTTGTGCCCCTTGTATGAGCGGAGGTTAGGTTGCCCACATTAGGGATGAAGGTGATCCCCTCAAACCAAGAACTCGATGAGGTGGGAATCATAGTTGGCGAGTGTTTTGATCAATCCATAAATGATGATAATAAGGGTTGGTGGGTAAGGGTATTTTGGGTCGGGTAATAGGTGATGGCAGTTGAATGCATGTACACGTATAGATTGTGATAAGGTACTAGGTTGAAGAGATTGTAAACTCTATGTCGTCAAAGGTCGATAGGTTTATCCAAACAAGGTTGAAGTGGTTTAGGTATCCAAGGTATAGGATATGGTCCTAAAACACAACTCGGGAAAGGTCTAGGAATATGAAATAGGTTATCTTCTAGGGCACCAAAGATATGGTTAGGATAAACATCATATTTTTAGGCAAGGTAAGGTCATTAGGCTGAACAACATGAGTATCAGATTACAAAATCTAGTGAATACAAAAATTGAGTGGCACAATAGGAAAGTGTTGGTTGGGTGAGGTGGAAAAGGCCATAGCTAAGGCCACATTAGGGGAAAAACATGCCCTAATGGATGGTGAGGTCGGTGGAAGGTTATAAGGTCATTATGGTAAGGGGTAAGGTAAAACTATGGGTTAGGTGAAAGAGGGCTTTGGGTAAGGCAGTGGGGAAATATGGCGCAATTAGGTAAAAAGGCTAAGTGACAATGTTCATGGCCAACTGATGTTGGTTTAGGGAAACCGAGCGCGGTTCACAAGGGCACATGACCGATGTCAGTTTAGGGAAACCTATGTTGGTTAGGTCATATTTGGGATAAAAAGGTAAAATATGTGAATTATGGATTCATTTTTATTGTTCCATTTGTGAAAATGATAAGAACAGAGGCATTTTCATAGCATTGACGAGAGTAAACGTGATTGGACAAGTTTCTAGGCTGATTTGGAGAGAGGTGAGTGGTTGAGAGGTGTAGAGGCGGGCCTATGAGATCTTTTGGCATGATTCGATTGGTGGAGAGCTAGGGGTTTGAGTCATAAATGTAACAACAGGAGGAGGTGCGGGAGGACCACTAGCTCGAGATATCGGAGATCCCAACAAGGAGATGTCAACATGTAAAGGTAGGATTCAATCCTTGCTAATTGTTTTGATTGAATTTTAGGTAAAAATGAAAAAAATGGGGGTGGGAATGAAAAATTAAAAATGTAATGAAAAATGGAAGAATGTGGGTATGGGGTGGGTGTAATGTAGTTTAATTAGGTTATAAAATGGAAATGGGTGGTGTTTGGGTAGTTTTTAGGTGCGTTTTTTAATTTTTTTAGAAAAGTGGGGTTTGGGGTTTTGTTGTGGATTTGAACTAGAGACCAACGTTGGTCCAAGCGTAATCGACATCAGTTGGGAAGGCTAGCCTCAGTTGGAAAATAGGTGACCAACATCGATTAATGTGACCGATGTTGGTCACTATGAAAATCGACCTAGTTTGAATAGGGTAAGTGTAGAAGGCCAAAATGGGGTGAAACTAGAAATCGAAGGGTAAGTAGGTAGTGAATGAGGGAAACAAAGAGGGATGAGGGATAAAATTAGGTGTGTGGGGGAAAATATAGGTAAATATGGGCTGGTAATAGCTGATGATTAGGTCACGGTGATGAAATGAGGATGGGAACTTGGTAAGCTAGGGTAGAACAAATGATAGTGTAGGGAAATAAATAAGAAATATATTGGTAGGTAGAAAAATGTGGGTATAGGTTTTTATTAGAGGTAGGGCAAGTAGGTTTGGTTAAATGAGTAAAGTAGTTTAACACTTGACTTTGTTAAGTTTTATGGATGCAGAATGAAATCGGTTGACGATGCGGGACAGGGTTCCACCTTTATTGGGGGAGATATGACCCATCATCATTGAGGAGTGGACACACACATGCAAGAGGTTAGATTGGTGGGTATTAGGTGGTACAGCGGATCGATGGGATCACTATCTCACAGTTTCTCTCATTGATAGATGGGATGCATCGACTAACAGCTTTCATCTATCCACGCAGGCAGATGACCATCATGTTGGAGGATGTATACAAGATTCTTGTGGCTATTTATTATTGGTGAGCCATTATATTCAAGTGTTAGTAGATTGATCCTTCAAGGATATGATTCCACTTTGTTTAGCTAGATGGCGAGTGACCCGACTAAGCATAATGTCATCCTGTTTAGGGGCTATATATGCTACACACCCGCATGAAACCTAATTAGCCGTATTAATGATGGTAGCGGTGGGGTGTTATACAATTCCCGATTTAGAGGATGGTTAGTTTCCCGGAGGACTGATGGGAGTATTATAAGATATGATCAATGATTGGGTCTATTTTTCTTAGGAACCGCATATTTAGTGCAAGCTATACATGGAGTTCGGGCTTACCAGAGAGGTGCAACGCTATAACATCTATTGTATGTTCCTATTACATTGTTGGGCATATGAGAATATTGTGATAGTGCGGCCATGAGAAATACTAGTACTATATTGGAACCATGGAGGACATAGGGTAGGTTACATGAGGTGGGTGGTCATAGGTGGTCACCCTCGAGTAGAGAAGGTAATGTATGATGCATTATACTACAGAAGAAACTAGAGGGCTTGTATGCAATGGACATAGTCCGCAAACCCTATGTGAGTTTCCCAAAGCATTCAGGGATGGCCTAGAGCTACGGTGGTCTTCATTTATTGTATTGGATACAAGATAGACATGCCGATGAGCATGGGAAGATATTATTTGATAAATTTTGAAGATAGTTTAGATTAAAACAATATGTTCCACCACCCTTCCTGTGAGTGTGACAGGGGATGATGAGCAGAGACATTTTTCTCCATCTCGACCCGCAAACCCCGTAAGAAAGGAGGAGGTATGAGTGGATGGGATATTAGATGATGTAGGTAGCACTATGGCATATAGACATTGGTGGGAAGTGGAGTTATAGGAAGCACCTTCATGATTAGGTCATTTAGACTTATCCACCATGATGGTTAGAAGGGATACCCTATAAGGATATGTGACCATGCTTTGGGAGTTCAATTGGTAGTGGCACATGAATAGGTAGTTACCTTGATTTAGGGGTGACTACACTATAGGGTCGATTGATGGTTACCCAAGCACATGCATAGGTACAAGAACAAGCTTCAAAGAAGGGATGGTGTATAGGTGACAACATTATAGGCACATATCACGGGCTTACAAGGATAATTAACAGTAGCACAAACACAATTTAAGGCCTTACAAGCTCAGTTAGCTGCACAAGTACTACCACATGCAATGGGACAGTGTCCTAAAATACTTACACATACACTAGGACCAGGTCCACTTTTGGTGGGGAAGAGTTCATACGTTGTAGTTAGACCAATGGCACTGCCACAAACCGTATCCATGAAGAGGTTCAAGGACCCCCGAATGAGCCTCACTATTGCCATGACCATCTAGTCATTGCAGGTATTGATGTTCCTTCATATGTTGAGCATCGGGCCAGCTAGAAGCCAATAAGAGGACAAGATCCAAGACCCATAGATTGGGTAGCATATGGTGTCATCGGCCCTAGAGACAGGCCTGTGG
The DNA here is from genome assembly GCA_018340775.1 of Taxus wallichiana var. yunnanensis. Taxonomy (NCBI): domain Eukaryota; kingdom Viridiplantae; phylum Streptophyta; class Pinopsida; order Cupressales; family Taxaceae; genus Taxus; species Taxus wallichiana. The sequence goes on from CM031235.1 coordinate 191,792,457, forward strand.
TGAGGTTACTAGTTCTTGGAGACTAGGCTTGAAAGAGGGAAAGGAGGAGGATATGGAGGCCAGGCGGGGACTAACAAAGGGTGGAGAGATGATGGTAGGGTGACCTGGTAGGGTAGGGAAGAGGAGACGCGTGATACTAGAGAGGAGGACATCGGTGGGGATGATTAGTAACTATATGTGATTTTGTTTGATCTTTTTGATTTTTTGATATATATACTAGTCTCGCATTGAAGATACAATATTTTTGTAAGAGTTTTTAGATACGATACTTATTCATATATGTGTATATATGTATTGATACACAGAAACTCCCATTATATAGTTGATGATGTTTATTGGATGGATGAAGCACTTGTTTTAATTTCCATTTCTATTATGTATCATGGAAACTACTTGAGTCAGGCATGATTGAGTCGAGGTCATGTAGGCATGGTGGAGTTAGGTATAGGCATGGTTGAGTTAGGTATATGCATGGTTGAGTTTAGATGATTTAGGCATGATTGAGTCGAGGTATAGTCATGGTTGTGTCGAGGTATAGCCATGGTGGATTTAGGTGTAGGCATAGTTGAGTTTAGGTCATTTAGCCATGATTGAGTAAAGTTTAGGCATGGTTGAGTTTGGTATAGGCATGGCGGAGTTAGGTATAGGCATGGTGGAGTCACGTGTAGGCATGGTTGAGTCAAGGTAATTTCCAAGCTATAGATTTTATGGAAATAGTGTGTTGTTTGTATGTTGTTTTTAAGATTCCAAATATTTGATATCATGGAAAATGTTAAATGAGTTAGCTAGAATATGGATATGGTGATAAAATGGTAACTGTGATGAAACATTGCATGTTTTTATGATATATTAATTTCCAAGATTTTATGTGAATGGAAACTAACTAGGGTAGAATGTGAACATAAAAGGGGGAAAAATGGTTAGGGGTAAAGGTGTAGAAGGGGAAAGGATGGAAAAGGTAAAAATATGGCTGAGCTAACCTCCAAGGGCCCTATGCCCTTTAAGTGCTTCCTACATAGCCCCGGTGAAAAGGGGTCCTCAACTCCGATGTAGTTCTCCCATAACCTAGGGAAGAATATGATAATGTAGATGAATGAGTCGATAGGTTTTAGGCATGATTGATTCTAGATTAAATAAGTAGAATGTAGGTGTCAAAGGTCCATTCCTATGTAGCAGATTCAATAAGTAAGAAAAGAAGTGAATGGTAAAATAGGTGGAATGTCACCTAATTAGTAAGAACCATTATGAGTCTATCATACCAAAATATCGGCTTCGAATGTAAGACCCTAAAGTCATTGCATTATTTCTTGTCAAAGGGTGAAGAAAGTCACATGACCACGAAATGTCACATTTTTGGCACATACTTTGAGTAGGTAGAATATGTGAAATAAAATAAGGTGAGGTGATGTGGTTTGTTTAGAGTAACCTTGTTGTGAGACAACATGCCTCTTCTCCGAGATACCAAAAAGCAAAATAGGCAAGTTCATGACAAAAAAATTGTATTTTTCTTTTTGATTTTGCCATTTGATAGACTAATCGATGTGGGAAGTCTATGTGGGATGAATAAATGACTCCTTGAGGTATTCGTGAAGCTGATCGATGTGGGAAGATTTAAAATATTTTATATCAAACTATTTACAACTCCCCTAGAATCGACAACAATTCCTGCATAAATTGTTTCTATCAAGTACTAATTCAATTTCATTTTCTCTTGTTCTTACATTTTATTACTGTTAACATCTTTTTCAAGCATGGATTTTTTAGATGGCTTTAGGTGGTCAAGGACATGAGATAACTAGTATTCATTTGCTTCATGTTATCTATCATCCCTTACACTATGAATAAGACGACGATCTCAACAAATTTGAATTGTGTAAGATTCAATCAGTTCCTTTGGACCAGATGTAAAATATTTTTGAATCTACTAAGAGGATTTTGAGGCCACATATAAGTTTTGGGAGGATTATTTCAAAGTCTTACGCATTCGAGCTTACTTTTCCTAGTTTGAATACCAGTTTTAACCCCAATAAGAGGAATTAATCTCTAAAGTTGAATCGAGGAGAAGACTTAATCGAACAATATGATTCCGAATCTGATTTTGATACGTAAGAGGAAGATACTAACTATGTATCTAACTTTTTGGGGAGGAATTCAGCGACCAAAAAAATTAATTTTATCCGAAAGTTGTTGATTTTATTAAAGAGGAATATTCACCTTCATCTGAAAACTATGACACATCTTTGGAATCTGAATTTTGAGCTATAACTTTCATATATTAAAATTTTATCATCTACTATTCTTGTTTGTAATAAAATATGATTTTTTTATAAAATTATTATCCATTATATTATGTATTATTTTCAAAACCACTTGATTGTGTAAACAACAGGTTGACATCCTTGCAAGGAATTCCTATTGCTTCTTGGGACTAGCCTTTGCTAGGAAACCAACTTACTATTTTTACTAATAAATATTACGTGTAGTTTCTATGATTTCAATGTCATTTATAGGAAGTAATTAATTCATTTCATGTATGAAGTGCAAAAGTCAAACATTAACCATCAACATCTACGGGTACCTTTAAACCCCCCAATTTTGAGGTTTGGTATGTTTTATTATCTTTCTTATTAGGCTAAGTTGAAGAGGTAAAATTACTCTAAATATCTTGACACAACCGGTGGGACATTGTCCATTTTTTCTTTGATTCATTTCATCAAAATATTATCTTTTTAATTTTTTTGTTCTCTTTGTGAAAATCACCTATGATTGGCGAAACCACTCGCGATTTCTCTAGTTGTTTTTCAAAGTCTAACAGCTTTTTCTTTTTCTTCTTGTTTGTTGCTTTTTTCTTTCTATTTTTCCTAACCTATTTATAGGTTATTGTTTCGGAAATATCATGTGTTGGATTTTGCTATATTTCTTTTCGTAAACATTGCTAAAAATAAAAATATATAAAAGGAGCATTTAATGATGAGTTCTAAAAAAAATTCTTTTTGCTTTCAGTTTTGCATTTTGTTTGATTGTCTTCATTGAAATTAACACTTCATTTTGGGATCTAAAACGAAATTTTCATCCTTCTTGTTTCACATAGAATTAATTAGGAGGATATTTTATTGCATTCACTTTTCTTTCCCTCACACACAACCAAACCACTTAAACACATAATACATTAAAAAAATTCCTACCTAGGTGGATACCTACTTGGATTTTATCACCAAGAGGAGAAGCCGACTCAAGTGTTTTGGCGAGTATAATCATCTTTCTTTCAGTATATATTGGCTAAGAACCTGACACACTTATCTCTCGTGGGACCATGAGGTGAGGGGTTAGGCCCCAATACCACACCTTTAACAATAACAATAAAAAAATTGGGCTCACGTACCTTTGGGTATATCAAGGACTCCGCCCTTAAATATACGAAACCATCCCCGATTTTCCATTTCCTAGAATCCTTGTTAACCATTTTACACATTTCACCTTATAATTAAATCAAGAAAATTTAAAAATATATCATTCTTTCTTTTTATTGTTGTGTGTAATCAACCTATTTTAGTGCATTTTTGGATAGTTTGTTTATGTGCATTTGCTTACAATGGTACAATCAAGACAATAAGCTTGCAACCAAACTACTTAAAATATGTCTCAACTAATATCCACACCTTTGCAATGATAAACCCCTTATCCACTCAATTATCTACGCCATTTCCAACACCTTTAGTTACTATGCCATTAAAACAACAAAACCCATTCCATAAACCCATTGTATTAACTCCTCCGATCGATGATTAGTAAGCTTGGAATGATATAGAATAATAATATAATGAAGAAATGAGACAACATATTTTAAATTTTACGATTCAATTTTGCAATTAAGAATTCAATACATCGAACAAGAAAACACTAAACAACCATACTCCACTAGCTCACATTAAGAATCTTCAAACCACTTTCTTTGAAAGAGGGGACCCTATTTTCAAGTAAATTTTGGATTTAAATGCCATTTACCTTAATGCCTATCTGATAGCTAGGGGTGTTCAACTCTAACCATTCACACCGTAGCCATTGTAAAACATTCCCGATCCTTTTCCGGCTCCTCACAACAACTTGAATCCCAACCATTTTTAGGTGTTCCTAGCTCTACACATCCTATTGATTAAAATCAACAATATATATCCCAACCACCATCTTCATATGATCCTTCCTTTACCATTGCAAGGATTATTTCAAATCAAGAACCTATCATTCAACAAGTACATTCATATCCACCTTTGAGTCAAAATGAAATGTTTGAAGTTGCGTCTTCCATTCCTATTCTTAGTCTTCATATGGTTTCTCTCAAGACACAACCCCAAAGAACATACGTTGTTGCCTAAACTTTCTACTGGTTCAACACCTCCACAAAGTAATACTAGCACTTCATTATCTACCCCTCCAACATCCTTAGTTACTCAAACACTTCTAATGAGTTCCATTGTTTCTTCAACTATTATATCTCAATCGTGTAGTAGTATTTAAAATATTACTATGTATATTCTAGAATCAAGTCCTTTAATCAATACTATCACAATTTTTACCACTCATCCTATTTCACAATACATTACACAACAATCATTAACATTAATCTCTATACCATAATTTTAAACAAATTGATATATTCCATGACAAGCACCATCCTCTCGTGGCCTCTTCTATGTTTTTTGAACAACCAACTCCTTACTCACAACCATTTCCTTACCAGTACATACAATATTTGCAACCTTTGAGATCTCAATAATACATTCCAAAACAAACCACTTCTTTACAACAAAATATCCCTTCTCAACAATACACACCATAAAAACCACTTCTTAACAAAAAAATGTCCCTTCGAATAATGCATTCCACAATAAATTACTCCACAACAAAAAGTACTCCTTCCTGTAGTATGTTCCTCAAAATAATATCCCTTCTCAATAATACATTCCACAAAAAAATACTTCACAATAGCAAAGTATTCCTTGCCAACAATATATCCCTCAACAAAAATTCACTTATTAGCAAAACATCCCTCAACAATACTAGATATACTCACAACCTAGCCAGTTTGCATTCCAACCTGGTCCATCTTCACAAAAAGTAGTATAGGATGAACCTCTTCAAGCCCTTATCTATTGTATATCAAGTCTAGAAGCAGCCTCATCTACAAAAAAATTCCTCTCTTATGATCAAATATGTAATGAACCCATTCACCCGTTAGTCCCATACAAAGCATACCCCCTCATTGGGAGCTTCCAAAATTTCATAATTTTTACAATAAGGAAGACCCCAAACAACATATTCATGCATTTTGTCACACATATTATTTAATATATCATGATCAAGACCTTATGCTACAAACCCTTCCTATAGGGTCCAAGCCAATTAGAAGCAACTTTGCCATGTTTACTTTTCTCCACTTTTGTAACATGTTGATTTTCTTTGGGATGAGGTCACTAACCTTTATGGTTCATTCTTGGAAACTTTTTTCATAGGCACATTTGATACATTTTTGGTATATTTAAAAGTGATTAAGAGTAGTTAAACAAAATTTGTGTAGTAACTCAAGCTATGCCAAATGGTCTTGGTGAAAATAGTCATCATTGAGCATATCTTTGAGTGAGATAAAAAGGGATAGAATTTGGAGTTCAAGAGGTAAAATAGCCTCTATATCGTAGACAATAGAAAAAGGTGTGGAAATAGTTGAGGTGCGAATACTAGTGTGGTAATCCCATAAGGCGAAAGGAATGTGCGTATGCCAATCCTAACCAATATCGTCAACCACTTTCCTAAGAATTTTATTGAGGGTTTTATTAGTTGATTTGGCTTGGCCATTTGATTGGGGGTAAAAAGGTTAGGAGAAACTAAGTTGAATTCCAAAGGAATCACAATGTTTTTCATAGGTTTTTTTTTTTGAATTGTTTACCGTTATCAGTGATGAGATGGTGAGGAACACAAAAGTGACAAATAATGTGATGGTTAATGAATTCACATATTTTCTCAACCTTGGTAGAAATAAGAGGTATAACTTCCACCCATTTAGTGTAATATTTAGTAGCGGTAATAATCCATTGATGACGTTGGGAAGAATGAGAGTTGATTTTGACAATGAGATCCAAACCCCATTGAGATAAAGGCAAAAGGTCTTGTGTGACCTATAAGGCATGACTAAGGGTATGGTGAAGATTATAATGTTCCTAACACTTCACAAAACACTTGACATAGTCACAAAAATTACATTTTAGGGTTGGCTAGTAATAACCAAGGCAGAGGGTGGGCTTAGTAAATGCCTAAACCACTAAAGTTACCCCCAAAAATTCCATTGTGAACCTCCTTGATGGTATATGGTATTTGAGAGCTAGTGAGGTAATGTAAGAGGATATCTTAAAATACATGTTTATAGAGAAGACCACCCATGATGACATAGTGAGAGACACTTTTGAGGAAGGCTCTTTGTCCATTACGAGTAATATGTAGATGGAAAATTAAAAGGGAAAGGTAGTTAACAAATTTATTATACCAAACGTTTTGTGGGTCCATTTCAATTTATCCTACAATATTAACCTCTTGGAATAGGTAAGAGGGTGATTGCAATATTTATATTGTGAAAAATATTTTTGAGTCTGAGGGTGAAGTGGGTATTTGAGAAGCAAGACATGCCATGGTATCTGTGAATTTGTTTGTGGAACACGGGGTAGTACGAAGTTCATAATGGTCAAAGGTAGTCAAGATAATTTCAACATGATGTTTGTACTTTTGAATTATCTCATTACGACACTGGTATAGACCATTAACTTGATTCACCACTAGTTGAGAATCACCAAAAATATTAATGGATTTAACTTTTAAGGCTATGGCAGTTTGAAGACCTAATACAAGTGCTTCATATTTGGAAATGTTATTGGTGGAATACAAATATAGCTTGAAGGATAAATGCATAGGCTCACCATCTAGAGGAATGAGGATAGCTCCTATACCACCCCCATGCTGACATTTAGAACCGTTGAAGAATAAGGTCATTTGGTAAATGGTATCGTCAAAGGTAAGGGTAACGATGGATTCATCCCGAAAGTAAAAGTAACAAGATTTCTCTCTAGAAATATGTGCATCTGAAAGTGGGTTAGAAATGGAGGAATGTGTATGGGAAGTGACAATTAGTTAGGTACCACAAATTGGATGAAAATGGGTGGGTTTGGGTAGTTGGTTCAGTGTGTATGTGAAGAAGTATCGAGACCAACATACGTAAGATTAGTGAAAAGATGAGGTGGACCATATAAAAAGGCATCACCTACATGTTGGTTGTAATGTGGATGTTGATGGAGGCTTCCATACTCTTGAGGAGTAAGGAAAGTGTTTACATTATAGAGGCAATACTCCCCCAAAGTAAGGTGTTGGAAAATATCTACTAAGGGATTTGAAGTTGGAATTTGGGTGGTGGGCTTAGAAAAATCACCTAAATCATGAGAAGAAGAAATGTTTAGTGAGTGTCGGTAATGGGTTGGTTAATGGACCCATGGTAGAAGCTACAACAGCAGAGGCATAGTGGAGGTGATTATGGGAGGTGTAGTAGTAGAGGGGATGGATGAGGTAGTAGCTGAAAAAGTGGCTTCATTGGTAGTGGATGGGATGACAGTGTTTGTAGTAGAGGCCTTAACTGGTATAAGGACATCATTAGGTTAGTAGAGCATGTTACATGTTTTAAATGGTGAAGGATCGGCTAGAATGGTGTAGTTGTGCCCTTCATGTTCAAATTTTAGACATTGATGTAAGGTGGAAGGAACACAACCCATGGTGTGAATCCAGTGGTCGACAAGCAAAAATTATATTGCAATTCCCCTTCTAATACGTAGAATAGTTTTGAGATAGTTCGGGAGCCCACACGATGTGGTGAATGATTGTTCGAGGGGAAAGTTAAGGCATCATTACATGACTATAGAATAACTAGGTTATGGTGCATACAATTGGAAGGGATGCACATCTATTGATATGCATGGGAAGAAATGATGTTGATACTAACACCCTCATCGATCATAACATGAAATACATGTGTATTCTTAATGAAAACGGTAGGGTCTGGATCATCTAAGTGGAAAGGTACAATCTCATCATTCGAGAAATCGAGACTAGCCACTTCGTGAATAGTAATGGCGTAGTTGGAGGAGGTGAAGTGGTGAGAGAGGCCACGTGGTGAGGGGTGATGATGGAGGTAACAGGTGTAGGGTCATTAGGTAGAACCTCAATGGATTGTAGGATCTCAATGAGGGCCTGACAATGAGACTCAGAGGTTTGGATAAGGTCATACAGGGACATTTTCAAAGGTGATTGGTGAAGTTGCTTGAGCATGGTGTGATGAGATACTCTATCTGATATAAGGAATGATAGTCCATGGATGGTGATTTTGGGTGTAAGGGCCAATATAATGTTAGGTAGAGGTGTGGCAAATGGTTTATCTATATTCTCTTTCCTTTGTCCTTTTATGCACGAGTGAAAATGTAAACCATGCTAATATAAGGGAGAGAAAGAGATTTAGAAGGTGTGTCATGGACGATGTAATAACATGAAGGGCATTATAATGACAAAGGAAAAGGCTCTTGCAAAATATTTTGGGCACACTAGCATTTTGAAGGGGTTTTGACTAGTTCACTAATGCGGACCATGTTGATCTCAAATTGCGGAGGAAGGTAAAAGGGATATGGATTTATAGACAAATATTGTTGAACAGTGCGAAGTGAGGTTGTGTGGAGATTGTGAAGGTGGAAAGGGGTCCTCATCTAACATATCATCATTATCAAAATTTTCTTCAAGAGGATACATGTGAAGAATAATAGCCTTAAGAGCCTTACAATTTTCTACATCATGCCCTGACACATGATGGTAGGTGAAAATTTTAGAATCATCAAACCCTCTTGGTTTAGGTTTGAGTGGGTCATAAGGTCTAAGTGGGGGTAATGTGATGATAGAGGTTTCCAAAAGGTTAGCCAAGATGTTGGCATAAGATCCTACCAACGGATCAAAATGTGAAGTGAATGTGGATCTAGATGAAATCTTGAGTGATTTTGGTGTGAGAGGCATCACTCGAGGTGGTATAGGTGTTTGAGTAGTGGTTTTATATTTCAAGTTATTGGGTAAAGGTGTTGAAGAGGTACATGATGAAGAAGGGAATACAGATGGTGAAAGGGGACGTGTTAACCAAGGTGATAGTGGAGGCAATAAAGATGGTAGTGGGAGCCAATGTGGAAGGGATTGACATAGGTAATAATGAGGGCATCGACAAGGGTGTTGTTATGGGAGGTGGAAAGGACCTAGGTAATGATGAAAAGGTAGGGGTCATGTAGGTAGTTTAGGAGAGATAGGTAATCGTGATAAGGAAGAGGGATGCTGCGTTTTTGGTTTACCTTGGATAGAAGGTTTCTTGACCAAGGTTGAAGGGTGTGGAACTAGTATAGATAGAGGTGGGTGAATAGTCTTAGAATATTCCCTGGGAAGAGGTAGCTAAATCAAGTTTAACAAGAGGATGAACTAGACTTGGTGTTGGCATGACCCCTAAGGTAGGGGTAGATTTGGGTACATGTGAAGGAGTAAGTGGCTTGGGCGCAAGTGGTTGCGGAAGTAATGGTAGAGGTGCAGGTGTAGGTGAAGGTGATGTGGGAGATGTCACCACAACTACCTCAGTGTGACAGATTTTGTCATCTTAAACACTTTGGGGTAAATGGTAGAATTATCAGTGGACAACATTTACATTTGAGTTGAAACAGGCATTTGAAGGCATCCCCAAAGCATGGAATGATCAACATAGTCCTAATAGTCTGCCAAATGTGAGAATTGTGTGGCAATGGAAGGAGCTTATGTTGATTTCGTTCTAACACCTAGAAATAAATCTAGTGTCGGTGAGATAGGGAAGTGATTAGCTTCTGACTCTATGGGTAAAAGAGACGAGAGCCAATCAACAAGATATCTAAAATCTGGTGGATAATTATCACCAACCAAAAGGGGTGCTACCAATGGGTCTCCCATAGATTGGGGAGGAGGCAAGGTGGATGAGATAGGGTGTTCTTTTGGTAAAGAGGAGGGTAAAATAGACTCTTCCATGAGTAGAAGAGAAAGTATTGTGGGTTTCTCATCAGGTAGGGAAGTGAGTGGGATAACTATATTGGTAGGTATGGTAGAATCCTCCTTGGGTAGAGGAGAAAATGAAGGGGACTCCTCCATGGATAAAGGAGTTCATGTAAGAATTTCCTCGATAGATGGAATAGGAGGAAACTACTTAGAAGGAGATGGTAGAATGTCAAAATGAACCGAACCTCGTGAGCATTACTTTCACTAGTCGAGGTTTTTCTTGTTTTCTTGGACAACAAGGTGTGATTTGGGAACAAATTCCAAAAATGCAAAGGTTATGGTTATCACTTGCATTAGGATTGTCCAAGATGAGATCTCCCTTATCTAACATTTCTTGGATGATGTTTTTGAAAGTTATACAATTACTGTCACTGTGACCTCAAACGTGATGGTAATTATAGTAATCAATTTTTTTGTACCATGTAGGCACAAGACGAGAAGGGTCAAAACTAGTATGTGGTTTGATGGGTGGAAGGGTAATTACTCCGATTTTAAGATTTTTTCCAAAACGGAAGAGTAGGGTTCTCTTATGGGAGTATATTTTGTTGCTCCCACTTAAAATAAAAATTCTAGATCGGGGAGAGGTTAGAAGAAGGTTTTGATTGGTTAGATGGATGAGATGGGCCAACTTTCAAAATGACTACATTGGCAGACCCTTTAGTTTTAGAATAAGTATTTTGGGGTTTGGAAGAAGAAGAGGTATCGTTTGATTTAAACGAGGTGTTTCTATTACATAATTTCATATTCTTCTCCTCAATGGCATGAATTTCAAGTTTTCAGGCCATAGTGAATACCTCATCAAAGGTGTGGAAGGTTTACACTTGGAGAGTTGGTGAGATGTGCCTAGCACAAGCTTTGGTGAACAAATTTATTAAATCTATCTGAGGTAAATGGAATGTGATTTGATTAATCAAGGTTTTCCATTAGGTGAAAAAATCTGTGATAGATTCATCTTCATACTGGTGTTTGGTGTAAAAGTCAGCCATGGTGATTTTGTTAACGATATTAATAGAAAATTGGCCTAGAAAATAATGAGCTACTTGGTTAAATGAGAAGATGGATTCCATAGGTAGAGAACTATACCAATCCAAAGCGAGCCCCATCAATGACATTGGAAATGTTTGTAAGAACAATGCATCATCATGAGTGATCACATAGCACACATGTTTAAAAGACCGCAAGTGTTGTTGTGAATCTTATTTTCTATTGAATTGGTTGAATTTTGGCATTTCCCAATGTGTTGGGTATCAAAAAATTGGCATAGAAAAGTGAATAGGCTCATTACGGATCTCTTCGTAAGTTAGAGAGTTATGCAAGCCAGAGACAGAGGCTTCTAATGTCTGCATCTTGTCCATCATCATTTTGATGAGATCATTAGTAGGTTGTGATGACGGGGCACCCACTATGGTGTAAGGAGGTAGATAAGGTGGGTATAACGTGGATGACATCCCAATGTGTGGTGGTGCCGAGTACAAAAACTATGATATATTCCCAAGGCCGAATGGATGTAGAGGGAAAGTACCCCTAAAAGTGGTTGATTAGATAGGGGTGTTAGTGATATGTGTAGGTAGGTTGGATGGAGGTAAAGGCCCTTGTAGAAATGAGTGGAAGATATTGTGGGAAGGAGAGGACAAGGTTTTGGAAAGGAGTAGGGATTGCCAACACCAAATATGGCTGGGATGAAAAAGACACATGTGAAATGGATGATGGTATGGTAGACGTCATAGAGGTGAAATATGTCAAGGGTTCAAAGTAGTTTTTGTAGGTGTGAAAGATACTAATAATGTGGACTCAAGATGAGAAACCACACGTTATGAATCGAAGAGGGTAATGATGTAATGGCTGAGGCGTAGTGGATGTGGGTGCTAGAACAGGTAAATATATACATACTTGCCATAGATAAGCTATCCTAAGAAGTCTCTCGTGGACGAGTGGGTCAAATAATGTCAGTAATGAAATAGAGTTTTGATCAATGAGTATTGCGAACTCCTCATCACCGGTGGGTATGGAAAGTTCTTGATTGTGGTCCATACGTGATAAGATGGAGGGGGCAATGAACTAGGTGGGAGTAGCTAATGGCTAACATAAAACATGAGGGATTTTGATTTTCTACGATTCAAAACCATGTGACTAATAATATAACAAGTATTTTGAGCCCTTCCAATGATACAAAAATAAAAGGAACATAGAAAAATAAGTCTAATAGATGAGATTAGATCACTATTCGATCGAAAAATCAAAATACAGAGACAACATCGGTTGAGGTAGTAATCGATTGGTATGAGGGGTAAACCACCATGGCCAACTAGATCGATGTCGGTTATTGGATAAAATAAGAGATTCAAAGATCTAGAAATGAAAGGTGAAAATGGCTCAACCTAGACTCTGAAGATGATATTAGAGACTTAAAAATATGATGAAGTAGCAGAATAATCCATGATAAGAACAAAAACCTAGAGAATTACTATTTTGGTAAAAATAACAAAAAAGCATTAAACTCGACATCGATTTGTTCACCGATGCCGGTGATATGATGTAACTAATGGGAGTCGATAGAATGATATTGGTTACTATGAAATCTATGAAGAGAAATAAAAATGAAGTTTTGGTGATTTAGATCAAATAAAAGGGCCAACCAGCAGACCGAGTATGGCTATGTGGATTCCTAATACACCCAAAATAAACCAGAATACACCAGTCATGATGTGGGGCATAAAATGATGATAAATAATGAAGAAACATAACTCACACCTCAAGACGTAATCGAAGAAAGCTAACAAACATGAAATCCTAAGCTGCAGATTTTATGTTGTGGCTTATTCCATTTAGGACTGATTATAAGTAGAATACAATTTTTGTTTAATAAAAGGTTCCCTACAAAAGTAAACTACTATGGCTAGTTTTAAGTAAGTTTTGGCGTGGGAGATCCTTCTCTCGAGAGGATGACTCAGACAGAGAAACTAGCTACAGCCCACTGTCAATCCTCCGATCATGCGATCGTTGACAACTTCTTCTAGGAAAGATGTTCAAGAATTGTGTAGTTTTTTTCAGTTATTTGGTATAGAGAGTGTGTAAAATGTGAGTTATGGTTCAATTTTTGACCATCAACTCGGGCATGACTTCCAAAATATAGGTTTCCCACAATTTAGATGAGTTATAATGCAACAAACTCAAGAATGCAAGTGCACAAGTTTAAAAACCTAAATCCACAAATTATATTTGACGAGAATAAATTATTAATAGATTAAGGGCATGCATTTCACTAAATATAATGAAATAAAAGAAATAAGAGTTCTTTTTAATCCCAAAAAGAAAATTTCATTGATATAGGTAGAACAAAAGAATGTTTCCAGAGAAGAAGCTTAATGTGAGCTTGTTTTCAATTAAAATAGACACACAATATTTTTTCGTAAGAATGATAAATGTAAAGAACCCCAGATGGGTCCCATTGGGCATGCCAAGATGTTTCACCTATTTTTTTTCTGGTTAAAACTGAATAGGAAATAGGTTAGGAGGAATACCTATAAGATGTAGGTCAAAGGTTGAATGCGCGTGTTAATGAATTTTTATCAAAGCTAATCGTGAAGATATTCCCTTTGGCTAGGCGGAACAACCTATAAGAAACAAAACAAGACCAAAAATGGCATTAATAATATAGGTTAGTGGACTACCTAGAAAATGCTAGATCTGGGAAGCGTGGTGCTTCCTAGAAGGTTGTCAATCCACTTTAAAATATAAATTAATGTAGAAAATATCATGAAATAAAGAAATCCTATTGTAGTTATACGATTTAGGTATCTTGTGCAAATACAATAAGTAAATCTAATCTAACAGGAAAATTTATGATTAGATCTAGAGGGTTTGATGGGTTATTCTAGGTTTTATAGGTCTGATAGAGGTCTAGTAAAGGGTCTAGGAATGATTGGGTGAGGTCTAGGGTAGTTTTGGTTTATCGAGAGGTTTATTGGTAAAAGGGGTATAAGATGACACATAAACCAATATTGGTTAGATGACCAATATTAGTAGAGGGGTGAAACCTGACGGTGGTAGTTTAAACCGACGTTGGTCGGGAAAATTGCAATAATCGAATAAAAATCATATTTAGGCCTCTTTGTGATGGCACGAGGAGTGATAAGGGTGTGGTTATGTTTGTAATATTACCTGAGAAGACTCATGAATACAAAGGGAGAGGTCCCAAAGGGTGAAAAGGATGAAAGTGGTTGTGTTGGTAAATTGGTGGGAAGAGGGAGATATTCGGCTAATAATAGAAATTGAAAATAATGAAAGATATAATAGTCTTACAATAAAGTAAACACAAAGGACTAACATCTTGTTACTTATTTTCTGTTGTGAAGATCTCTTGGTTAGAAGAGACAAGTGATTGATTGAAAAAGTTGTGGTTGGCTCAGTTCTATAGAAGTATAGTCTGTGTATTCCTGTGAATGTTCCAATGGTCTGGAAAAAAATCCTTTTCCTGTGCTACTCTCTAATTATGTGTAGACATCATTTAGATGAGGTAATGGCTTTGAGATCCTCACTTGATTGCAAGAGAGTTCCCAAAACTAAACTAACCAACCCAGGTAAAAAGTTGTAAAGTTGTTTATAAAGGAACTGATGGCTGTTTGAGTAAACTGACGTCGTTCGAGGATAAGCGAAAAATAAACCAATTTACCAAAAATAGGAATATTTTCCCATATTTGGTGTGCTTTCCTCATAGATTCCTCTTAGGAGAGTAGAGTTCAAGTGTAGGAAGGCAGGAAGAACTTAAGAGAGGTCCAATTAGGTTTAGGAAGAAGTCTTAGTTAGTTAGGTCAAGTTAGTGACTCAACACTAGGAGTTATAACTTAGTGTTGAAGGTGATGACTCAGTGCTGAGGGTGATGACTCAAACACTGTGAGTTAAATGCCCCTGGAATGGGTCTAGGGTGAGGTGTCATGGTGAGGTGGAGGTATGAGGGTGAAATATACATAATTAAATTAATTAATAATGTGAAGGTGAATATTAATATGTAGTAATGGGGTGATTGTTAGTTAAATGTGTTACGTTAATTACTTAGAGGGGACCAAGGGTTATGTGACCCAAATTCAGGTTTCTACATTGTCACATACTAGTATTCATATGATTCTTTAGTCACAAAATCTCATAGTTAATATTACATTTATACCACCAGGTATCTTATTTAATATATGGATCTCACATAATAAAAGGATTCACCAATGACCCATCCTTTATTCATGTTGTGAGTTGGCCGGTCATCATTGCCATTTCTATGGTTCATCATCACTTTTCCATAAGGTTTTAGGCTTTTTTAAAGGAGTCTCAAGTGTCGTAATATGCTCGGCTTGTTATCTCTAGGTCTATCTTTGGGGCACTTAGGGTTGTATCGGGCACCCGGGGTGCCTAATCCATGATTTTAGGCTCTGTGTTGTCATAATTTATGGTATTAATTTATTTATTTGAGTGTAGTCTTTGTTATTACCCCGCACATTCCCCTAAGTCATAGTCAGTAGTTTTGGGTCACTAGTATCACAATTTGAACAAGACATCCCTATATAAACATAACATACTCACTACAATATTGGTTGACATCTTACTATCAAGGGAAACTATCTACTAAGGCAAGGGATTGCATTTGGGTATCTTCTACATCTGCATCACACAAGCATAGGAGGAAATGGTTGTATTCTTTCCATTCCATACACCATTTTCATCTTTGCATCTAGTTATTTCCCACTACTTCTACGTCATTGGTTCTAGGGAATCCTAGGTTAAAAATTACACACACACACACAAAACTACATGGGGTCCAGAATGTAGTCCAACTCTTAGTCAGAAGACTACTAGTTTTGAAGCTAAGGTCAGTCTGACCTATTCATATGCATTTTAATTTTTTAGGAATTGATGCTTTGAATATGGTTTCGTAGGTGGATCTTCACATAGTAGTTATAAAAACAAGGGAAAGATTATCACGATACATGTACAAAAGGAACAAAGGTATTACAGAGATATTATGACACCATTGAACTCAAGTCCTAAGCATTTCTATAGTCTACAAGTACCCATATCATAGACCAGTGGCACCCTGGGAACCCCAAGACCTTCCAGAACCTCGACAATTAGATACTTAGTTCCTACCATTCTTGAGGCTCTTCGGTCACATCTCACCCGGTCCTCATATCAGCCTACTACATTCCATCACATAGTGAGGTAAGTTAAATTAAGGTTAATACCATATCCCTCTTATTTATATTATTTCAATACATTCAAATAATAGAATAAAATATTTAGATCTACCATTTTAAATAGACCATTTAGTTTCTATTTAGATTAACTCATAAAATAATAAAATTTTATCTCTCTATTTTTAGTTAATCACTTCGGTGAACCCTACTCTTTGAACATTTTTCTTTTGAATCCTTTTTAATACTTAATGTGGCTAAGCATAGTTCTTCTTTTCTCACATCATGTCTAATTTTAGCATTAATCCCATTTATGATTAGGATGTCATAGCTGAGCTTAAGAATTTATATAGTGATCCTATGATTTTACTTGACAATACTCGATAAGTTCTCTTGGAAGGTCAACAATATGTCACCACTAATCATGTTGATTATCATATAGGTATATGCAATGTTGATGACCTTGTTACTTTCACCCATTGTACACCATGCCATCTAGTTTCATGTGGTCCTTATTCGATATGCCACATGATACTTTAGATGAATCTATTATTGATTATTTATTATGAATTGATTACCAATCAGCTATACCTCCTACCTCTACTCTAGCCACTCCAAATACTACTCCTCTATCTTCGACTACATCCTATAGTACTCCTAACACATATCATTTGACCATGCATTCTCCTTCATATTACATTGATGATCCCATTGATTCTTATGATGACCATAGCATTATTTCTGTAACCCCATCTTCTACTGATCAACATCATGGGTCTCCTTCTTTCAATTGTTGCATATGATTCCCCTACTCCATTGTTGTCTTCTCCTAAGGTTGCGTCTACCATTGTACATGAGTCACCCACCACTATAAATTATTCTTCTTCTATCCCCACATCCTTTATCTCCCTACTACATCTTCACCTATTGATATTTCTTCCTTTCTCACCACACCTACTAGGGATTGTGTTGATACTAGTCATCCTATAGCTCCTACATCATCATCTACCACTACTCCTTTAGCATCGACTCCACTATATTACCTCTTGACATCCCTATGATCACTCATAATGGAAAAATTCAACCACTTAATACATTATTTCCATCTCCTACCATCCCCTCATAGGATATTCTATCTCTCATGCATGTTGTAGGACAACTCCAATTGCAAGTTCATACTCTTAATTTAGAAAGTAGAGCCTATTATGCCTCTATTGACAAAAACTCTTTACATGGAAATCATGTTCCTAAAAAGATTCATAATTCCACCTTCCCTAAATATTTGGTCATGCCTACTTTCACATGCTTTGATGGTATCGGTGATCATCATTATAATATCCTACATTACTACATTCTTATGACCAATTACTCTAATGATCGTTCATTGCTCAAAGACTTTCATTATGGTCTTAGTGATGAGGAAATACAATGGTATACTCATCTACCTTTTGGGTCCATTAGCACCTTCTATGACATGGAGGATTATTTCCTCCATTGTGTCATTCTTAATAATGGCCCTAGGGTTATGTATGACGACATACCTACATTACATCAAGGATCCTCTGAACATATCTAGGATTATATTTTATGGTTCAATGCTTGTATACACCAGCTTATCTTCCAACCTAGTGACTTAGAAAAACAATTCATCTTTTTTCATGGTCTCATTCCTCCACTTAAACAAAGGTTACAATATGACACTTGTGAGTCATTCATTCTCTTTTGATATAAGGTTATTAATATAGACCAATATCTTTCATCCTCACATGTCATGGAACCCCCACATGTTTCTCCAACAGTTCTATCCATTGCTCCTCCACTCCCACCACTAGTTGAGCATCCAAAGCAATCTCCACCATTGTCTAAAGTGCATTCCAAACAAGTTCAACCCACTTCTTCACCACCATTACATTCTTCTCCAATTCTACAACAAGCTCCTACTTCCACCACTCCACCTCCTTCGAGAGCCTTTGTATTTCTCTCCTCACACTTGACCACATGATGTGATTCACATATTAATTAATTAACAATTGATTTATTTACCCTCTAACAAACATAAGCCCCCACACTCTTATAATGTCAACATGACCAACATTATTGTAATTATCATCACATCTCTGGCCATAGGGACAATTATTTCCTTACCTTACATGAAAGGATACAACAACTAGTGGACTCTGACATCATCTCCTTTTCCTCTCGTGAGTGCTCATTGTCTCCTTCACCTTGTAAGCTTTGGCATACCCCACTTCAATATTCTATATCAAGTGCTCAATTTTTTCATCATGCTCCACCACCACATGTTCATTCTCCACCTCATCCATCATTTCCACCATTACATTCATTGCATCTACTCCATCTACATTATGGACCGCTTCATGCTATCGCATCTCATTTTTCCCCAGTTTCTCTCTATAAGTGTAATCATTACACATGACATTCTCGTTTGGTTCATACACACGTGCTTTTTCCATTACACATGTTTCCACCACCACCCATCGTCTTGGTCTTTGGTAGGTGATTATTATCACCTTACCCCCGATGATGCACTTGTGTTCTTATGGTTCTTACACAACTATTGAGGGATTATATCTAAGAACATTACATCATGCACTCCATTGTTCATCTAACACACGCCAATCATTTCCCGATGATGCACTCTTTCTTACATGGCTCATACTTGACTGTTGAGGGGTCTTATTACATGAGCCTATTCATTCATATGCCTTTGAGGGGCATCAAGTAATCTCCCCCTCCTATTTTCATCACCTTATTCTATTAGGATCACATTAGATTCTCACATATTCATTCATCTATTTCCACATTTATTCTATTATCATCATTCCATTACCTACGCATTATATATGTTATCAATCACATTACATTAGTTATCTACATCATCACTCACCATGTGTATTTTATCTACCATTACTAACATCATCATGCACATTTATCTTCATCACATACAATACAATACACATGCTAGAACAATAACCATAGAGCCATACTATTATCTAAAATTTACCCCAAGGTGAATTTTGATAACTTAAATAATTTCTTTGGAATTGGAGAGTTGAAGTGGTGAAAATCAGAAATCTGGATTGCAAGGAGATTGAAAATCTAAGGAGTTAGCGAAAATTTGCTAAAAATTTGAAAAAATTGAAAAAGGACCTATTTTAATGTATTGCGGGTCAGGGGGCTATGGGTGGAATGACTATGGATTGAACTAGGGTTCCTCATCCTTGACTTGGGTCTAAAATTTAAAGGAAACAATGAATTGTGGAAAATTTGGGTCCCGACGGTCCAAGTTCTGTTAGGAACATGAGTTCCCCAAAAATCTGATTTACCTGATGTGTAAAGGGTTGAAGCAGATTCCTTGTAATGCGGAAAAGGCAGAAGTTTGCGGCTAAAGCATTCAAGTTCCATCTAGATGCAAGTTCCCCAAAAAGATGATTTACCTAATTTGTAAAGGTTTGAAGTGGATTCCTTTTGAATGTAGAAAAGGGTGGAATTTCGTGGCCGAGGTGCTCTAAGTTCCATCGAACCGCGAGTTCCATGAAATGCCAACTTGTCTCGATTTTTAAAGGATTTGAAGTGGGGTAGTCTATTGCAGTGAAGGAAGATTTGGATGACCCAAATGTCCTGGGTGAGTTAGGTCATGAGTACGTAGGAAGGCCGAAATGGCCCCAAGCCTATATGGTGCGGCGATGGCGGGGTCGGGCGGTCCAAGTGGCCCAAGTGCGTCATGGGCCCGTAAAAATAAAAATGTGTGCAGTGAGTTGGATGTGGATAAGGTGGGAGTTGGTGGCCTAGGAGGCCCTTATACCCTAGTGCCACAAGTTCCCCAAAATCCTGCAATACAAAGGAAGGTGGTATGATGTGGATTGTGAGAGTCTACGTGGAATTCCTTACCCCAAATTTCAAACAATCATAACTTTTGCCTCGGAGCTCTGATTTTGACAAAATTGAACTTTTCAGAAATCTCTTGAAATCCTCTACTTAAAAAAAACTTTATTCCTTATTTTTATGAGGTGGGTGAAAAGGAAAGAATATATCCAGATCTAGAAAATTAAATTCTCGGTCCTCAAAATGCAAGAAATGCTTGGTAAACCAAAAATAGTTGTTCACACTCAAAGGGTCATAACTTGAACAATTTCCAATGGATTTTTTCAAAATTGGTCTTGTTGGAATTGTGGTTCCAATCCCAATGTATAGAAATCAAGAGATGTAGAAATTAATGAAGTTTTACTGGTTTTTTAAATAAAAATGGACCCAATTCGTTTGATTGTTGAAAAGTGGTTGGAGAGGCATTTAATGAGGCATGGGCAGACATTTTTTCATTATTACAAGTCATGGGACATTATAGGGTGCCTTCTGAAGGTCATATATCACCATTTGAGCATAATTATGACATATTTCAAGTGGTTGGAAAGTAGATTTTAGGAATTACATCTCCTCTCTCTCTCTTCCAAAATTCTATAAATTGAAGTGTTGGGCTCATTTGAAAGGAGGATAATTTGAGTAGCAAAACTCTGTCATTTTTTTTTTGTGAAACAAATGTGCTAAAATCATTTGTAGTGGACTCCTTGCATGGTGATCAAGGATTTTCCTTTATAATAGTTTGAATTATGCATATTAATGAAGCAATACATTCAAGTTTGTGGATGTATCTTTCCTTATTGAGTTTGTGGCATTCTCCTTGCCTCTCTAATGTTATTGCACATGCTTGTGTCTACTATTACTCTTGCAAAGACCTATTATTATTGTGTATGCATATAATTATGTTGTGAATGTTGTTATTAGACTATGGAGAATTGTCATCACCCTCTTTGATATGCATTTTTCTTCCATTTTCACACATTGGAATTTGCTCACATTCCCTTATTTTGGTACATCACCTCTATAGTGTAGTTTTACTTCATTTGCATGTTATTTATCTCTCCCTGGTCCCTTGGAAATTGTAGGATAGAGATAGTTAGTAGCTTCATCTTAGTAGATTTAGTTTGCACTAGGATTAAGAAGAAGAACAAACTTTCTCTAGAGTTCTATCTCAAGTAGCAAGTCACACAAGTTGGAGATAGTACCCATGTTACCCAGTGACACCATGATCTCGAGCACACACACTTGTTAAAATCAGAGGGTGTTGTGATTCGGTGAGAACACATATCATATTCATTACCTCATGATGACAAAATGTCTCAAACCTTGATCTAACATATATTAAAAATAGGCATTCATACATATATCGTTCACACACTCATCATCCCAAAAACATGTTTCATAACTAGGGGTAAGGCCCCACATCATATATAATCATCCCTATCAAAAATCATCATCACTATCACTCTCATGTACCTTGAGAGCCCTAGAAATGGATCCTCACCGCTAATGTGACGTCCTATTTGTGGTCCTTAAACTTCTCCACTGTCTTGGTAACATACCTATCTCCATATTCATATCTCGAAAACTTATGTTACAAGTATACATATCATGTGAACACATCCTAGGCCAAGGGACCACCTGCTACCACCTCTCAAACATGTTGAGTCTCCTCATATGCCTCATCCCTCTTTCCAAGAAACATTGTACATTTTGTCGCTGTTATGGCCACTAGATCAAATACACAAGCATGCTCTCCCGTAATATCATCAACATGCACTACTATCCCTCCACAACACATCACTCACCACATTCCATGTAAAAGTATAGATTGATGTGTCGATATCAACGACCAATAGGCATCTCCCGCACATGAACATACAACCCCACGTTATCTAAATGCATCCAAAATGACATAAACACTTCATTAAACACAATATCAACATACTTAAATATTTTTGCTCTACCAAAACTACTACTGCAAGGTCAAAGAAACCTCCCTCACCGAACCTCATGGTGATAACTCCATAACACATAGCACCCGTAACACCCACTGAAGTGCTTCCCACCATGCTCGATAATCCTCCATGCACCCCACATCATCTCCATCTATAACTATTATTGTTGGGTCAACCACATCCAACCCTAGTGGTACCAATTGCTCTAATGTAGGCCCTAGCCTCAAGCACCAACCCTCTAAGGGTATTTGTGAGATCGCAAGCATATGTATGGCTGCGGGGAACATCTTATGCCATACCAAACTATAGTGATACTATCTCCACCTTAAAATGCTCTCACACACTGAAAAGTGGTCCTCGAATACATCACAACTTTGTAGCATCCTCAAGCCATTTTCCATAATCATGATATGGCCTTCGAATAACCGACTAAGGCCCCATCCTATCTATCAGTTCTCTAAAACTATTTGTGTCCATCTTCCTACTATAAATATCAACCCAACATCGAGAATATATCTCAAGTCAAGCCCACTCTCCTCATGGTCTTGTAACTAGTCTCAATAGAGATATGCCCTCATAGGTCCATACATGTAAAAGTATGATGGCCCTTAAACCCCCACAATACTCATCCCTCGTAAACCGATACAAGTCCTTATATAAATGGGCCAACACACATCATGCCCATGCATATCTCATCCCATCCTCCTCTATCCGTTGACATATGTCATGCATCTTATATAAGATGCTAACACCTCATCCATTCACAACTATAAATGATGTAATCACCACTACAATGAATTTCGCAACCGTGGAACCCTAGATTGTAATATCACATCCAAACTGATATGGGCCTTGGTAGGTACTTAGGACCTGTAAAATATCATCGTGTCAATCACATATGCCACTCCATATCCACTACCGCCATCAATCGTACCCTCTTTTAAACAACCAGTCATCACAATATGTGATACGCATCCTCCAACATCACTGTCATCTCCCCTGTAGGTAACCAAAATGGGCATGTGTCTACACACCATCTCTCACATAATCTAGTCAACATGGTCATATTATGGGGCACATGCCCTATCCGTGTTATATGTCATACGCCAGCATGTTCCATCACGTCCCACTCATCATCTGATAACCTCTGTCCAAGTAATTTACTTAAGTGATGGCCACCGTAAAACTCCCTCAAGTGGATATCCCTTTGCACAAACATGAAACAACAACAAATACACCATTAGATCACATTACACAATCAAACACAATTCTTTGACATACTAGAAACATATTTTTTCATGTGGTTTTTACCTTGTCTATCTTGAATGTTTTAAGAGGTAATAACCAAACTCGGCCTCGATATAGCGGGGTTTCTAGGATACTCATGGATGTTGATTATGTTTTTACGTACCATGTTCAGAATTTTTTTTTTTAAAAAAGTCTTTTTCAGAATATGAATCCTATAATAAAATCTACAATATTATTATAAGACAAATTTTATTGACCAAGATAAACACTCTAATCTTTATTTAACACATATAGTTGTATGTATATAAGAGATTGCAAAACAACATGTGCTTATCACTTATTTAAATACATATATGATTTGAGAATAATCAATGATTAGATCCAAAATTCAGATTCTCGATCAGTGTAGATATTTTCAGAGACAAGGAATGAGATTCAACTAAATTGGTAGTTTCCTCCTCTTCTTCAGTCAGGTCCGAGTCAGGGATGGAAATGTAATCCTCAACGAAGAAGTCTGAATCTTCTTCTTGGGTGTCGTATTGGTAGAAGAAGGTAGATTTTGAGATGGAGATGCTGATGTGACTGATGGAATTGGATTCTAAAGTAGTACAATAATCCTCCTCCAAATGTTTAAGACCAGTTTCATAGCGGTGTTCAAATTTGGTGAACTCTTCTTGTAACCTCAACGTCTCATCATAAGAATTCCATAAGTCACATGTAGCTTCACAAATGAGTTGTGTAGAAGCAAATATGGCTTCAAGGTGATCAAGTAGAGTAGCTTGAATTGTAAACAATTCCAAATTGTTGATCAACTCGTATTGTTCCCAATAGAAAGGGTGGCAGATGCGAGGGAATGAATCAACTGTAGGATAATTAGGACCTCCTAATGCCATCTGAAAACATGAAACTTGACAAAATATTAGTAGATAACAAGAAATATGTCCTCATTTTGATTAGATTGAGTGAAAAATAGTAAAAATAAAAAAATTACAAGAATCACTAGTGATTCAAGGGAATAACTAGTGATTAGGGTAATCATCGATGATTACTATGAAAGTTAACACTATTTCCTAAACAAAGTTAAAATCAATGTTTTATGTTTTTAATCTTATCAAAAACAGAGGATTAATGATGTGTAAATTATCTAAAAACAAAAACATACCTAATGTTAATGCATGGAATAAATAAAATGAAATATTTTACCTTGTTGGATGTCCAATATGAACGTTGGATGGGAACAGGTGATTGAAGGGTGAGAACGAGAAATTTGACGATGATTCTGATGTTCTACAAATAACATTATGTTGTAGTGTGTCAATGTGGAGGTCTTGAATGCCTAGTAGATCAAGAAAATGGTAGAATGTACTTGCAAATCCTGTGGATTTGTGTTGCAAATGGGGTTTAAAAACTTGCTCATATAGATCGTCGGTGATCGGGTAGATCATAGGGAATTTAGGTGAAATATTTCGTAGACCAAAAACTCAAATATTTCCTTATATTTTTCACTTCAAAGGATGGGTTTCAAGTTTTTTTGATGTGGTGGAGGTTAAAAAATCATGAGATAACTTATTTGGAGTTGGGAAGGGGTTAGATTTTTGTATATTTGATTAGTTAGAAAATAAGTTAATTTAGGAAGGTGTTTAATGTGATTTTAGTAATTTGTTAAGTGACTCGACAAGGTGTTATGGAAAATTGGATGAGGTGTAAAGGTGAGGTGTAAGGGGATAATATCCATTCATATATTTTAATCACTTAAATAATTATTTTAGACTTTATGAAATATGATGGGTTAATTAATTATTAGAGGGAGGGTGATATAAAAAAGGTCATAAGTGTGTCATTTTTAGTCACAAGCTTGTGTAAGCTTAGGGGTGAAATTTTTAGTGTCTACATTTGCCCCTTTTTGTCTGGAAATTTTTGAGAAAAATTCTAGACAAAAAGGATGAAAGAAAATTTTGTTCATATGGGTGAGTTCACTACAAAGGTGCAATACAACGAGCACTAGTGTGTTTGTGTTTGGGAAAGGATTTCTCTAATCGAAAGGGTGAAAAGTGTGATGTTGGGGAATCAAGTTTCATCGTGTCTAAGGGGCTTAATGCCTACAGACATATGATTCTTACCAGACAAATGGGGAAAATTCCAAGTGATGGTGGCTAAAGGGCTCGTCTCCCATAGACATATGGAAAATTCTCATATTGTGCTTATGTTGTTTTGACTAAAGGTTTCCATGGGCTAAGGTCCTTTTCAATTGTATGGCACACTTGTGTGTTTTTGGTGTGTTTTTACTTTTGTTTTTGTTAGATAGGGAAGGCCACATACATAAAAATCCTAAAAACAGGTAATCGTTGGTAATTGACCCAATCGTTCGGTGATTGTAGTGATTGGGTTGGGAAGAAAATCAAGGTTATAAATATCTAAATAGTTTGGTTTGTTTATTGTTTATTTCTTGTATTGTATACAACAACAACCTATTCAGAGGAAAAACATGGTTTTTTGAGTGAAAAAGGTGCAAAATGGCTTCCTCTAGCCACAAATGGAAGCCGTTCTCGATGAGGTAGGCCATAATTGAATTTTATTTTATTTTTCTTGTAATTTTGTGATTTTTTTCTTTTAGAGGTATTTGGGGCCTTGTTGGTGCCCTAGGAATTTTTTTAGGAAATGTTAGCGATTTCCTCAATCACTAGCGATTGAGGTGAATCACTAGCGATTCACCTACAATGCAAATGCTTTGTGTTTGGTGTTGAAAAATATATTTTGAGAAAAGTTTCTAACTTTATTGGATGTTTAGAATAATATTTCTCATGTTTTCTTGTTAGACTTGTGTTTTATGAGAATAATTTATAGTTGCGAGTTTTTTATTATTATCTACATCTTTATTAATGTTTGTTTTTGTTTTGTGTTTCCACAGGTAGATGCCTAGTTGACCATATGAGACCGCATCCCCTTGATGCTGGATGAGGTGAGAGAGGATATTTCTGATTATGATTAGGAACATATATATTCCTTGGTATTTGGTGGCATGATATATTATAGGAGAGTGCACAGATGTCGTAGTTTGATTCTTGCATTGTTGGAGAGGTGGAATCCTTCCACCAACACTTTTGGTTACCCACAGGAGAGATGACCATCACACTCGAGGATGTTCATCAGATTATGAGGTTAGAAATAAGGGAGAGCCAGTTTACTACATTTTAGATACATAGAGATGATATTATGTAGTTTTTATATGGTTGTGATGTTGCGGGTGTTAGATATACTTCATGGGATTTTGACTATCAGGCTTTGTATGATGCTGGTAGAGATGGTTGTCCATGGATGACCATGATGATGATAGGGATTTCATGTTTTTTTCTTCCATATTTAGGGGGAGGCCATTTCCCATGGATGATGACTAGAGTGGTTGTAGAGATGATGGAGCACCATACTATATTTGAGTGGGCACCCACTTTATTGGCACAAACATATAGAGAGATGTGGGCTTGGATGGCCCACAAGTGATATGGGATCGATGTTAGTTTCCTACTGTAGTGTTGGGCACATGAGCATATTGATATTTATTGGCCATTCGACTTACCTAGTGTTATTGAGGTGAGAAATCTAGGTTTTATGAGGTGGAGATAGAGCTTAGGTTGGTCCAAGAAGGCTAAGGTACCTACTTATTAAAGGGATCTAATTTCAGGATTACATGTGGGAGAATTGATTTGGTATCCATATATTGAGTTTCATGATTGGAAAAAGTTTTTCATAGATTTATCATGTTTATAACAGAAACATGAGTGCATAGATGTAGGGCTAGAGAGGATGAGATGGTATGTTTTAGTCGATTGAGGCACCATTTTGGGTTGATTCGGGGTGTCTTCAAGGAGTTTGTTTTGTATAGAAAAGATGATGGGGACACCGATACTCCATAGGAAGTTATGACCGAGCTAGTACTCACATTGTTGACGAGTTAGGGGGATGGGTTCGGATGAGTATTTGACCATAGTACCGGTTTGATGATGTGGAGGCGACTCCTAATGTTACTATTTTGTGGTCTCATTCATTGCGGGGATTTGAGAGGAAGAGGGTTATAGAGAGGTCAGCAAAATTAGTTAGATGTGTGTAAGCATGAGAAGAGGGATGAGCTAAGGAGGGTGTTAAGGCTAAGGAGGAGAGGGTAGAGGGTGATGCAATAATTACTCCAGATGTTTCTACTCTTTGTGATGGCTGAGAAGGCCATAGTCAATACCGAGATAGATGTCGCTCATAGAGAGTGAGATGACTTGACATGAGTACGATATACTCTCATTGAAGAGAGGGATGCTTTAATTATAGAGTGTGAAAAGCTTAAGGAAAAATTTGTACATGTTTCTTCGAGAGATAACAAGACAAGAGTGAGAGAGACAATTTTAGGAAGGCCTTGGGGATTATAGGGTCTTCCATTTCAAGGACAAATTTATGAGCATTAGTTAGAAAAAGAGAACTATCTACGGGATCTCCTAGAATGATCATGGTATCTCACTCTGTGGTAGTGAATGCAGAGTGAGATTATTATGTTTATATAATTGGCAGGAGATACCCGATGCCATATTGTATGTTGATTACATAGCCACCTAAGGGGGCCCCGTAGTAGTGAGTGAGATCGAGTGATAGTGCGGTGAGTATGGGGCAGCTACCTCGGAGACCCTCGAGAGGGGATGATGACACAAAAGGACCTGGTGGTGTAGTTGTGGGAGGGACTTCCAATCCTAGTTTGATGGATTTTTTTTTTTGATTGTAGGCTCATGGAAGCCTTGTATGACATTATATTGATTATGTAGACATTTAGACTTTGATATATTTATATATGATGGTGTTGATTTCTAGTTCCATGTTAGATTCTTGATTTTGCATGGATGATGTCATTATACATTTTATCAAATATGATGATGAGGGTAATTATGTTGATGATTATATGATTTTGTAGAAAAAAATATATGATGATGTTAATGATTTTGATGATTTTGATGATTCTAATGATGATGAGGAATATGGTTCTTAGTGAGTTGTTATCTTGTTTATGATATCCTATGTGTTGCATGAAATAAATGTGTTTATGTTTATGTTTTGATTATGTGGTTAAAAATGTGAATCAAATGTAACCTAAAATAAAATAAAGTAAAAATGGAAAGGGAAAATGCCCCATTGAATAATATACTCGCAATGGGTTTTGATAATGCTTGCACTTGTAGCCATTTAAAATGTTAAATAAGACTATCAATAAACAATCCATACCAATTATGGTGGACTTAGATGAAATGGACGAAAGAACAATATGTATTGGGAAAAAGGGTTTTCCTTTTGAAAAATTAAAGGGAATCAATGCCCTAGCTCTTTATGATAAGAAAATTTTGTAGATAAAAGTTGATCAATGTGGGAAGTTATTTTATGGGAAAGTTGATCAATGTGAGAAGCTTTCAAGGATGCTCTCGATTTTGATATATTTGTAGAGGCTGATCAAAACAGGAATACTTTTTCATGGGTAGCCATCCTTCGAGGGTATGGTCTACATTTTATTTTGATTTGAATGATCATCCTTAAAGGGATCGGTCCATGAATTTTTATAATGGTAGTTTTCCTTCAAGGATCAATATACTTTTCTTTCAATAATATGATATTTAGATAGTTGTCAATCGAGGACAAGTCTATATATATATATATATATATATATATATATATATATATATATATTTGATAGGAAGCATCCATAGATATATTTTTGACTTTATTTTGAGCTAAGAGAAAGACCCCAATAAATCATCCATTAAGGAGGGGATAGATGTATAAGTGACACATATTCATATGCCCCATGCATAATTACAGAGGTTTTGGAGGAAGAATTAGTGTTTTTCGTTTACATTGGAATGATAAAGTTTAACCAAGATTGTCATCATGATAATCGATCATTTAACAGTAGAAATTCCACAAGTGTAAAATATTCAAAGGATCTTGTTCAAGTTCCCCATCAAGAGAAGTGATATGATATACTCCGATCCATATTTATGAGTAATAACATAGGGACCAATCCAATTAGGGGCAAACTTCCCATGTTTACTTCGTTCTAATTTGGTCACATTTTGATTTTCCTTAAGTACTAGGTCACCAATTTTGAAGTCACATTCTTTGACATGTTTGTTATATGCTCTACTAATGCGTTGTTGATAAACTTTGTGATGTTCAAGGGCTGTTAAGTGATTTTCATCCAATAATTCTAGTTGTGTAATATGATATTCATTTTATTCTTCATCATGGATGAAATTATTTAAATATACACGAAGTGAAGGAATTTTAATTTCTAAATGTACAATGGCTTATTAGCCATAGAAAATTAAATAAGGCATAACACCAGTAGATGTATGGATACTAGTTTGATAATCCCAAAGGGCGAATGAGATTTGAATGTGCCAATTCCTACCTACGTCATTTACAAAGTTTTCATGAGGATTTTGTTAAGTGTTTTGTTAGAAGCCTCTGCTTTTCCATTTTCTTGAGGATAGTATGGTGATGAGAAGATTAGTTTAATATTGAAAGTATCACAAATATTTTTAACCTCCTTATTTTTAAAGGATTTACCATTGTCTATGATAAGCTTATGCGAGAATGCCAAAATGACATATGATGTTTTGATATATGAAATTGATGATGGGTCTAGAATTTGTTAAGGTTGAAGAAATTCCTTCAACCGAATTAGTGAAGTATTTAGTTGCAATGATGATGTTGAAATGATTTAGGATTGATTTCACCCATGACATCTAACCCCCATTGATAAAAAGGCCACAAACACTTTGGGTTGGCTACAATGTTTGACTCAGGATGTGAATGAGATCAGAATGGAGTTGAAATTTAATGCACTTTTTCATGTACACACAACAAGTATTTGGTAATAGTAGGCCAGTAATAACCTAGATGTATGATACACTTAGTGATGGAACGCCACCGAAATGGCCTCCCAAATGCCATCATGGACTTATTTGATTACGTTAGTTGATTCACATGACTTGAGACAACGTAGTAATACACTATCAAAACTACATTTGTAAAGGATGCCCCCTATGATCATGAAGTGAGTGACACATTGAAGGAAGGATTGTTTAGTGCCTTGTGATAAGTCTAATGGAATTTTAGATTCAATAAGATAATCAAATATTTGGGTATACCATAAATCCAATGGGTTTTCATCAATAATGTTTATGGAAGGTAGCTCATTTTGATGTGAAGGATGATCTAATCATTGAATGAATACAAAAATATTAGTTTTATCCTTTTATTTCTCTGTTTTGAAAGGGATAAAAGACCCTAAAGAAACAATAGTGTTTGCAAACCTGATAGAGGACTATGGAATGGTTTGGATAGTATAATGTTCGAATGCACTAATGAGAAAATTGACAACAGCTTTATATTTTTAAGTTTTTAGTTTTTACATTGATATTCTCCTTTAACTTGACTGATGACGAGTTATGAATCTCCATAGATTTCCAAGACATGGATACCTAGTAGAATAGAGGTTTGCAAACCCATGATTAAATCTTCATATTCTGCCATATTATTAGTACACTCAAAATTGAGTTCAAATGATAATGGGATGGGAATGTTCCAGGGTGGTATGAAAAAATATCAGCTCCTCCTCCTTCTTGGCATTTTGCATCATCAAAGAAGAGGGTCATTTTGACAGGATCAAATCTAATTCACAATATTCATATTGAATGATGTTGTTAATACATTTATCTGGGAAGCATTCGTGAGGTAGTTTGTTTTGAGAAAGTGGTGCCTCGTGAGTTAATCAACTATGGTTGTTTCACCGTATTCTAGAGTGTTTCTTAAAATGTTGATTGAAAAAAATAAGGGTAATGGGCTAGGAAGAATACCTATTAAAATGATGCTTATGGGTTGTTGTGCATGTATGACTTCGAATCCACATTTGATCGTGAGAGCTTCCCTTTTCTTGGAGGAACTACCCGAAATGGAAAACAATACCACCAAATACAAGTTAAACAAGTATATGCGTGGACTACCTAGCGTTTGCTAGATCTGAGAAGTGTGATACTTCCTAGATGGCTGTCAATCCAATGTTTAAAGCAAATTAATGCGAGAAATAAACATAATCCTATTGTATTTAAAATGATTTAGGTATCTCATTCGCCTAAAATAGGTAAATTCATTCACAAAAGGCTAAGCTATAACCGAATCAAGGTCAATGTCTTGGTGAGGGTATTGATCACTGGTCAAGATGAGGTTCTAGGCTATTTTGGGTATTTGGTGGAGGTTTCAAGCTCGATATGGGTTTCTAGTTAAAAACACAAAGACCAATGTTGGTCTAGTATGACCGAGTATCGATTTAGGCTAACCGGTGACGATTGTGGGTAACCGACGTCGGTATGGCTGGGGGTACAGAAACTCAATAAAAATTGGCTGGGTGATAGATATAAGGTTAGATGAAGATGGAAGGGCAATGACAAGATTCGTATGGATATGAGGTATGCATAGGAATGATTAAGGTCTAGGTATGGGAAATGTAAGGGTGTGGATAAAAAGATGGTCAAGTTTGCATGGAGGTAAATGATGGGGGATGGAAATGAGAGTAGAAACTAGTAATAGATGTAAAAGGATCTACCAAATGATAAATGGATAAGTGTTGGTTAACAAAACTTACTGTTTGTACGAGCTTGATGCCTGGTTGGTAATGGTGGGTGATCAAATGGAATGAACTTGATGTAGTTTTGGTGCTTCCCGGATGCTCTCGTGAAGGCAGATGGTTGTGTGATTTCTTTAGGTATTGGATATGGATGCTCTGATGTGTATACTAACACTGGTTCTACTTACATGCAGCTCTGGTTTCGTCACTTGTTCTCAAAAGATGTGATTATCTCTTAGAAATGTGTCAACCTTGAAATAAGGTTGTTTTTGGGATTAAATGGTAACCGACGGTGGTTCCGCTTAACCGGTGGCGGTTAAGGGTAACCGTGTCGGTTAGGGTGGGATTTCCTAGGTTTACTAAACTAGGTAGATCCCCTTGATTTTCTGGGATCTCATTTCATTTACTCCACGGATTAGCATGGAAGCTTCCTTCTAACGGTGGGAATGTGGTTAGAGGGAATGTAGGCATTGATTTTTAGGGTTTGGGTAGGTCTTAGTTAGTTATGGAAACTTACTAAGAATAGGTCTTAGGGTGAGGTGGCTAGATGAGGTGGATATGTGGGCATTATCCCAATTAGGATATTTAAATAATAAATATGGTGAGAATAATTAATTAATTTAATTTAATTCATTAAATTAATATTATAGTAAAGTGAAGGCGTCATGGCTAGGTGGATGTGTTCAAGGTGTTTATTTGATGGGGGACCAAGGAGAGTGTGACCCATTTTTGGTGTCTACATTTTGCCCCTTTTGTCATGTAGCTTGTATTGGTAAGCGACACTGAAAAAAATAAGATGTGGTTGCCCCATGTGTGGGTGAAGGTGATCCCCTCAAACTAGGAACCGATGAGAAGGCGAGAAGGCGTGTCGTGAGTGGTTTGATAAAAGGTGAATGTGATGATGGGGAAGGTGGGAAATGGGGGTAAAAAGGGAAAAAGGTCTAGTCAGATAAACTAGGTAATGGGTCGTGGTCAAAGGTAGTAATAGTCAAACGCACGCACATGTATAAACTATAGCACAGTACCATGTTGAAGAGTAAGAAAACTCTACATTGTCTAAGGTCGATAGATTTATCCAAACAAGGTTGAAGTGATTCCAGTATCCAAGGTATAGGATATGGTTAAGAAACATGATGCAGGTTAGGTGTAGGAACATTTAGGTATGTTCCGATACACCGAGGTTTGGGTCATGATAAACTATCAAGGTAAGAGGCAAGGTAAGGTCATTAGGTTAATCAAGACAGGTAAAAGTGCCATAAGGTATAGCGAACACATGAGGTCAAAGGTCACTATCGATGTTCAAGGTCCAAGTATCTAGGTCACAGCACGAGTAGGGCCAAGGTATGGGTAAAATAATGAGTCCCCAAATGAGGACAAGGTTAGGTAGTAAATGATGAGGTCATGAGGATGAGTTGAATGGTCAGGGTAAGCGTTGGGTGAGGGAATAAAGAGTGATGGGTAGGGTAATATGGTGAAATTGTAGGCAATGTGGAAGAGAGGGTGATTGATGCCGGTCAAGGGTGATCGATCTTTGGTATAGGGTAATCGACCACGGTAAGGTAGGGCATGTGACCGATGCCAATGAAGTTAAAACCGACATCGGTTAGGTCAGGGATGTTATAAAAAGAAAAATTCTACATTTTTTAGAATCATTTGTCCCATGTGAAATAGAGGAAAATGACATGAGAGAGAGGGAAAGTTGGAAAGTGTCTAGACGGAACGAAAAGCTTAGTCGCAAGCCGAGACGGTTGGTGATTGGTAGTTGAGAGGTGGGTCCATGAGATCAGATTGTTGGATTTGGGTGGTTGGAGGCGAGGTGACTGATTGGTGATGGAAAAGGCTGGAGAGGGATCAGGCGGGCCACCGGTGTAGTAGCTAAACATGCCACCATGGTGATGGCAAGCATGATGAGGTAAGTGTCAAACCCTTTTTGTGTTTTGTGAGATAGATTAGGTGAGAGGTTGGGTGGTGAAAATTTGGTTTTTGGGGAGGGGAAATGAAATTTGAAATGTGGGAGGGTGAATTGGGTAGAATAGGAGCGGGGAAAGAGGTAAGTGGGTGAATAGGGGGTGGGATGGGGTTAAGGGGAAGTGTAGGTGAGAATGGGTGGGTAGAAGGGTCAAGAGAGGGAGTTTTTGAGAGGGGAGGGTTTGGGGGTCATGGTTTTTCTGTGATAGTGACCAGCATGGGTAGTGTGAAATCGGTATCGGTCACGAAATAGGTGACCGATGTTGGTTTAGGGGTGACTCGGGGTCGGTTAGAGATAACCGGCACCGGTTGAGTTTTGGAGAAAAAGGGGCTGAAAGGGCCCTAGGTCAAGTGGGTGAGATAGGGAAGGGTAGAATAGGGTGTGTTGGTGAAAAACCTAGTGTAGGCAGGGGGTAAAATGGGTATGGGGAAATGATAGTGGGTGAGGGTGGGGGGTGGAGAGAGAAAATGTGATAGGAAGGTAGGTTGGGAAGATAGAAAGAGGTGAGACAGTGGGTATAGGTGAGGTGTCATGGGTGAGTATGGGTATGATGAAGGTAGATTAATTTGATGTTTGTATTGGATGTAGGGGAGAGATCAGCTATAGATGAGAGACAGGGTGCCACCCCTGCTCTTGAGAGTGCGAGGCATGGCGACAGTTGAGGAGTGGTGGCATGTGGAGGAGGTGGGCTTGATTGGGGTCCGACGCTATTGGTATGCAGTTTGGAAGCTAAGTGTGATGGTTTCTCTTAATAGATGGGATTCAATGACCAACATGTTCCACCTACCGATGGGTGAGATGACAGTCACCCTAGAGGACGTGTTTAGGATCCTGCGGTTATCGATACTAGGGATGTAGGTGTACTCGATCTCCTCCGAGGCCTCGGAGGAGTTGATGCTTGATAGTTTTGGGAAGGGACTGACAGACATGATGTTTCATAGTGTCAGTTTGAGTTACAGAGGGATGTACCTAGCCCATCCAGAGGAGACGAGGCTAGTGGTTTTATTGATGGAGGCAGTGTGTTATTTTGCAATGTTAGATGTAGAGGGTGGGATATTCTCCCACTCGTTGATGAGGGCACTACATGACATGGTGATGGATTGGACCTATTTTACCTAGGCACTAGCATTCTTAGTGTAGTTATACAAAGAGTTGTGGGCGTATGGGTGTCTGCGTAGGTTCAACTTATGTTGCACATTTTTACTACACTGTTGGGCCTATGAGCACATAGTTTGTGTGCGGCTAGTGGGTATGCCCCAAGTAGATGCATTTTGTCGAGATTGGTTCAGGTGGGGTATAGGAGATGGGTACCCGTGATTGGAGAGCATTGATTAGACAGGGCTACACATGATGTAGCATACTACAGGCATCTATTGGAGGGATTGTCTAGAGTGGACATCATATGGAGACCGTATGTGGGTTATCCCTCATACAGGTAGATGCATGATGAGCTAGATGGCCTTTAATTGCTAAGATGGATAGAGGGGTGCCATGCCGGGGAGCACGAGATGATCCCAATTGACAGGGTTAGATGGTAGTTTGGGCTACTACAAGACATACCTCCACCCTTCCTATAGTACAGAGAGATGATGTGGAGAGGCCATTGTTTCTACCATATGGCCGATTCACACAAAGCAGAGGAGGAGTAGGTGGTAGACCAACGGATCGATGATGCAGAGTGATAGATAGATATAGATATTGGTGGGCGGCTCATTTATGAGCAGTACCACCCAAGCTAGGGTAGAAAGATTTAGCCACTATCACGGTGCAGAGAGATGCCCTACAAGGGAAGGTGGCGACCCTGATTACCCAGTTGGGGATGGTGCAGGGTAGTTAGCTAGTTCAGAGGTGGAGGTGGCCGAGTTGCATGCACAGGTGGCCAGTCTTTAGGCCCAGATGGCCAGGGTGGAGATGGAGATGGTGATGATGGTCAGGTGGCCGCCCTATAGGCACAGTGACAGGTTACATGGCCGGTAAACCACATGGCACAAGCACATTGGGGCCTTAAAGGCCTAGATACATGCATAGGAGTAGAGGACGATGGGGCCACTAGAAGCACTGGGATAGGGTCCCGTAGGATAGGTACAGGTGAAAAGGCGATGGGGCCACCACGATGCGGTGCCCATATCTAGGTCATGGAGGCGAGAGAGGAGGTGAGGTAATATCAGACCGATTGACGGCATCCGGGATAGATTGTTTATCGTATTCTAAGTACAGGCACAAAAATACTTTAGTGAGAGGACCAAATCATGCACCCATAATGTGGAGAGCACAGGGGCCATCGAGCCCTAAGACATGCTCAGGGTGAGGCCACAAATTCATGGAGGCTAGTTCCATTTGATGTTCTAGCAGGGACCTAGCCACCACGTATGATGGGTGGGGAGATGTTATTAGGTCGCTGCTAGATAGGGGACAACAAGGCAAAAGGGGATAGGTGAGACATATATGGAGGATGTCCACCGCAATGATGTTTGATATATGGCCCTCAATTTTGATGTAATTTTTATTTTTGATATACACCGCTACTGCGTGCTAAGAGTTGTTATATTTTTTATCATATCGCTCTCGCATGCGAAGATGGTGAGGATGTATATGAGAGTTTGTAGAGGCTGGATTATATACACGGCCTACGTGTCAAGACATTTGTGATTATGTACATGGATATTGTATTTATATAGATGATGATGATTATGGGCATTATATGTTTGTGTTGATAACATTTTATTATTATCACGAGATGGACTTATGGTAGGTTTTTAGGCATGGATGGAGTCAGGTTTTAGGCATGGTGGAATCAAGTTTTAGGCATGGATGAAGTTAGGTTTTAGGCATGGTTGAGTTAGGTCATGGTTTTAGGCATGGGTGAGTTAGGTTGTGGTTTTAGGCATGGATTGAGTTAGGTTTTGGTTGTTTTTCATTAATATTTGCAATGAATGATGATATGGGTCATTTTAAAGATATTTTATAATACATGAATGATGTTGGTAAAGAAATGGTAATCAAAATAAATGTATGTTTTCATGATGATATAAATGTGAAGCAATTTGTTGTTTGTTTGGTTTAATTTTCAATTTTTAATATAAAAAGGAAATTAAGTAGGATAAAATGTGATGGGGAAAATGTAAGATGAATTGGTTAGGGTAGAAAGTGGTCAAGCTAACCTCCAAGGGCCCCATTCCCTTGGAGTGCTGCCTACATAGTCGCAACGAAAAGGGACCTCGGGCTGATGTAGTTCTACCATAATCTAGGGAAGAATATGAGGAGGTATGATAATGAGAGGGTAGGTCATAGGCATGATTTGAGTTTAGGTTTGCTAGGTATGGGTGAGTTGTGGGAAAATTGGTATAAGTGATTTCAATTGAGGTAGAAGAAGAATATTACCCCAAAGGTAAGTTTTGAGGACCCAATCATGTATAAGGTAATCAATATGTAATAAAGAAGGTTAAAAGATAAGAGGGGGAAAGAAAGATGCCTGATTGGTTAGGATCATACCGAGTAGGTCATACCTTGGAGGAGGTGATGAATGTAAGACCCTAAAGACATTGCATGATTGATTGTTCTAAGGGTGAAAAGTAGTCACATGATCACCAAATGTCACAGTTCCAAGAGGTCCCTTAAGGTGGTAGGAAATGGGAGTGCGAATGGTGAGAGGGGTGAAAGATGGTTAATTTTTATATGGTATGAGGTAGCATGCTCTTTGGGCAAGAGATCTAAGGTCACAATAGGAAAGTCCATGAATAAATTTTTTTGTGTTGATTGATATTTGAGATAGACTGATCGATGTGGGAAGTCTATATGGGATGAGGAAATTAAGTCCTTGAGGTCTTCATGAAGATAATCGATGCGGGAAGCTTTTGATTCTTTCACTTCTTCTTTTTTTTTTTGAAAGAGCTTTACATAGTTGTCCTTCGAGGGAGAAGTCTATTTATAGTAGTGATTGCAGAGAGGAAGATGTCCTTTTGAGGGAGCCATCTTTTTATTAGAAGTTTGAATCAAGGAGTTGGATCCTATGTGAGGGCTTTGGATTCATGGACAAGACCAAGATGAAGAATAGGATTCTAGTTCAGAAAGTAGGTTGAAACGACCATGGGATCTCATCTAAAGGTAGAAAAAAGTATCCACGAGAATCATGTTATGTGCAGCTCCATGGTACACATATTCAAGAGAAGATAATAAGTGACAAGTACACACATGATTCTTGTTTAATCATTGGTGATGGTGTAGGAAGTGGATAGTGATCAAGGGACAAGCATGGAAAGAGGAAAAAAGTGAGGTAGGAATAAAAGCCAACAAAGAGAATGGTCTAAGATGTAAGGCATTAAGGGGCCCAAGTTTGGGTTTACCATCGAGTGAAGATAAATGGTAAGAACCTGATCTATAAGTATGGGTCACGATGTATGGTCCAACCCAATTAGGAGAAAATTTTCCCCATTTACTTTTTTTTGCTTGATTACATGTTGATTTTCTTTCGAACAAGGTCACCGATTTGGAAGGTTTGTCCATGGAAGCGTTTATCATAGGCACGTTTGATACATTTTTGTAAACTTGAAAGTGGTCAAGAGTGTTAAGACAACGTTCATCTAATAACTCAAGTTGTGCTAAACATCTGATGAAAGTCGCCATCATTGATCATGTCATGGAGACAAGTGCGAAGTGAGGGAATCTAGACTTTGAGAGGTAGAACAGTCTCTATACCATAGACCAGAGAAAAGGGTGTGGCAGCAGTGGAAGTATGGATACTAGTGCGGTATGCCCACAGGGAAAAAGGAATGTGCATATGTCAGTCCTTCCCAGTATCATTAACCACTTTCATGAGAATTTTTTCTAAGGTTTTGTTAGTGGATTCGACTTGGCCATTGGTCTATGGGTATTAAGGTGATGAGAAACTTAGCTGAATGCTGAAGGCATCTCAAAGTTTTTACAATGTTTTATTTTTGAATTATTTTCCATTATAGGTGATGAGGTGATTAGGAACACCAAAGTGAAAAATGATGTGATGATTGATGAACTCACATATTTTCTCAGATTTTTGGAGCCGAGTGGTATGGCTTCAACCCATTTTGTGTAGTATTTGGTAGAGGTGATGATCCATTGATGTCGTTGGGAAGAATGGGGATTGATCTCTCGACAAGATCTAAACCGCATTGAGAAAAGGGCCAAAGGTCATGGGAGACCTATAAGGCATGAATGGGTGTATGATGAAGGTTTTCATGTTGTTGACATTTTACAAAACGCTTGACATAGTCACAACAATCATGGTTAAGGGTCGGCCAGTAATAGCCTAGGAAAATAATACACTTAACAACAACAAGGCCACTGAAGTGACCTCCACATATGCCATCATGAACTTCCTTAATGGTATAAGGAATTTTAGAACTCGTGAGGCATCATAAGAGAATACCATCAAATTTTCACTTATAGAGGAGGCCCCCCATGATGACGTAACAAGAGACCTTTTTAAGGAAGGCGCATTGTCCATTACGGGTGAGATTAGGAGGTAAGATGGAGAGAGAAAGATAGTCGAAGTATTGTTTATACCAAAGGTCACTCGGGTCAGGGGTGATGGTTCCAATGGAGTAAATGTTGTGAGGTAAATAAGAGGGTGATTGGATTCATTATATGGTGACAAAGATTTTAGAATCAAGAAAGCGAAGTGGGTATTTGAGAAGCCAAGTAGGCCATGGTATCTATAAATTTTTGGCTAAATGGGGGATGGTTTCAAGGAAAAACAGATCAAAGGTGGTCAAAAGTATGTCTACATGATGTTTATACTTTTTAAGTATATCATTATGACATTGGTATATATCATTGACTTGGTTTATGACCAATTGAGAATCACCAAAGATGTTGATTGATTTAACATCTAGGGTGCGGTGGCTTGGAGACCTAATATGAGTGCTTCAGTATGCGGAAATATTGTTTGTATAATCAAAATTGAGTTTGAAAGACAAAATAATGGGTTCACCATCAAGTGGAATGAGGATAACACCATCCCCACCCCCATGCCGACACTTGGAACCATTGAAGAATAGTGTCATTTGGTAAGCAGGTTCGTCGAGGGAAAGGGTAGCAATTGACTCATCTGGAAAGTCAAAATTAGAGGGTTGATCCCCAGAAATAGGTGCATCAGCCAATTGGTCGGTGATAGTGTGGCCCTTGATGGAATATTTATGAATGAGTTTGAGATCAAGGTTAGCTAAAAGCATAAGCTAGTGTGTGGCACACTAATTTTGATAAGGTTTGGCATACATGAAGTCTAAGGGGTCAGTGTTTGTCACAACATAGGTTTTTTGGTTGAGCAGATAATGGCGGAGTTTTTTGGCAATGAAAACTAAGGATAAGAAAAGTTTTTTGAGATGGGTGTATTGGGTTTCGTATTCCAAAAGAGTATGGCTTATGTAATAAACTACCTACTCCCTGTGTTGTTCATCATGATGAGCAAGCATGGCCCCCAAAGAGTGATCGGTAGCTGAGATGTATAGGTAGAAAGGTTGATCATCTTTAGGTGCAATGAGTATGGGGGTTAAAGAAGGTATTATTTTAAGGCCTCAAAATCTTTGTGGCAATCATCATCCCATTTAAAGGAGACATCCTTCTTGAGAAGGTGATGAAATGGTTGACACGATTAGACAATTGTGAAATGAAATGACAAATAGAATGCAACTTACCTTGCAGGCTACGGAGTTGCCTAAGGTTAGTGGGCAAAGGCATTTCTAGAATGGCCTTGACTTTAGTAGGGTCAACTTCTATACCACATAAGGAAATGATAAATCCCAAGAGTTTTCCTAAGAGGACCGCGAAGACACACTTCTTAGGCTGAAGGTGAATGTAATATTTAATGAGGTAGTCAAAGATGGTTTTTAGGATGGTGAGGTGCTCGGAGTGGTGTTGAGATTTGGCAGAAGATCATCCATTTAATCTTCCAATATGTGATGCATGATGTCATTGAAGATATAAGTCATAGCCTACTAATATGTGGCACTAGCATTTTTAAGGCCAAAAGACATGACTCAATAGTAGAAGGTCCCCCAAGGGGTGATGAATGTAGTTTTGTGTTGATCTTCTGGGGCAAGAAAGATTTGGTGATAACCCAAGAAACTATCCATGAGTGATAGCATCTCGTGACCAGCGGTAAGGTCAACCAGTTGGTCAATACCAGGTAGAGGGAAGTCATCTTTTGGGCAAGCTAGATTGAGGTCACAGAAATCCATGTAAATGTGGAGTCCCCCTGTCACCTTAGTGACAGGGACAATGTTAAAAATCAAACGAGGATAATCAATGGGTAATATGAAGGAAACAGAAAGAAGGCACTGAAGTTCTTCTTTGACAAGAAGGGAAATGTGAGGGTGCATTTTCATCAGCTTTTGTTTGACGGGCTTGACATCGTGAACGGTTATGATATTGTGGACCACTATAGTGGGGTCAATACCAGGCATATCTACATAAGACCAAGCAAACACATGGTTATGATCTTTGAGAATATAAGTGATGGATTCTGTTTAGCAACATCTAAATATTGGTGATCTTTAGGATGTGCGGGTCATCTTGAGTATGGATGTTGATTTCGATAGTCAATTCATTTAACATGGTTTACGTCTCGAGGGTAATTACCGATGAATATATGAGTCTTCGCACCAAGGTAGGTGAGTATAGATTCATCATCCCGACATTGAACGACGTTAATCAAGGGTGTATCGTCATCGACCATTTCAGGAGTGCAGGAAGGGAAGAGAGGAAGGAGCCCCGCCTCGCATTGATAAGTCGAGTCCGCAAGGAGATGGTGTTTATGATAAATTTTTTTAGGAGGAATGGATTCTAGATCCATCAACTCCATCGATAAAGGTGTTGATGGTGGTGAAGAAGGTGGAGAAGGGATGATGTTCTCGATGATTTCAATGCAGTCCTACTTGGTAGGTGGTTCAACAAAGCTGATACCACTACGGTCATTATGTTTGTGGGTAGTACATGGAATAACAATATGGCGAACTTTCTCATAAAATCCAAAAAAAAACCTTCGAAGCACATCGGTGCAACAAGGTGTGGGTGAAATAGTGATTAGTGAGTGATTGGAAGTCAGTGGAAAATGGGTGGGTTTGTGATGGTGCTTCGGTGTGTAAGTGGTAGTATCAAGTCCCCCATAGGTGAGACTAGTACGAAGGTGAGGAGGACCATAAAGGAGGTGTTCTCCTATGTGGTGATCATAGCGAGGGTATTGGTGAAGACTTTCATACTCTTGTGGAGTAAGAAATGTGTTGACACTATATTGGCGATACTCCCCCAGAGTAAGGCACTAGAAAATGCCTTCCAAGGGATCAGTGGTTGGTATCTAGGTACCTGAAATAGATGATGTGTCAAAGTTTGACACGAAGGTGGAGCTAACGGATTGGGAGGCTGATGGTTTGGCTGTGGAGGTTGTGGCAGCGATAGGAATGGAGGAGGCATGTGTGGTTGAGGTAGCAGATATCTTGGTAAGTAGAGATATAGGTGAAGTGGTAGTGTTCATGGAGGTAGACGCCTTAATGGTTATAAGCATGTCATTGGGGCGGTAGAGCATGTTGCATGTTTTAAAAGGTGATGGATCAACTAGAATAGTATAGGTGTGTCCTTCATGCTCAAAATTTACAGAGCAATGTAAAGTGAAAGGAACACAACCCATGACATGAATCCAGGGTTTGCCAAGTAACATGTTATATTGAAATCCCCCTCTAAGATGTAAAATAATTATGGAATAGTACGGGGGCCCACGCGAATGTGGAGGATGATGGTTCCTAGTGTAGAGGTGATAGTGTCATTGAATGGATGTAACATGACATGATGTTTATACATGTAATTGTCGGTATGCACATTTGAATGAATTCATGGGTGGAAATGATATTAATACTTACCCCATTGATCATTACACATCATACACGTATATCAATGATATGGACAGAGATGAAGAGACCTAGGTTTGGGTCATCTGTTTGGTGCGGTGCGATCTCTTCCTCTAAGAAGCTAAGGGAGGCTACTTGGTGAGTAGATTAAGATGTGGATAAAGGTGGAAATTTGGTCGAGAGGCCACATGATGGGGTGTGATAATGGAGGCTACGGGTTTAGGGTCATTGGGTAAAACCTCAATGGATTGCAGGACCTCCATGAGAGCTTGACGATGGGATTCTAAGGTTTAGATGAGGTCATATAAGGACATTTTTAGGGGGATTGGTGTAGTTGTTTGAGCATCACGCGGTGTGTGACCCCATTAGAAATAGGATATATGGGGCCACAGATAGTGATTTTAGGTGTGGGTATAGATGGTATGTTGGGTATGGGATTGGTTGATTGGTCGGTTGCCTTTTCCTTTCCTTTGTCCTTCTAAGCATGGGTAACAACGTGGATCATGTTGATCTGAGGTGGGGAGGTAGGCAAGGTAGGTGAGCCATGAAAGGTATACTGACACAAAGGGAAAAAGCCAAGTGGTGGGAAGGAATATTATGAGATGAGTTGAGCACACCGACATTTGGGTGGGGGCTTGGCAAGTTCTCTGATTCAAACCATGTTAATTTCAAATCTTGGGGGTGGCTCTAAGATTTGTGGGGGTAGAGGTCGCATTGTTGAGTAGAGGCAGTGAGGAAAGGACTATGGGAATGGGTGTTGGTGAAATGAGGTCCTCATCGTGAAGTTCTTCATCGTCAAAGTTTCCTTGAGAAGGACACAACTAGATAAGGACAATTTTCAAAGCCTTACAATTTTCCACATCATGCCCGGCACGTGATGGTAGGAAAATTTTTAATGTCATTAAACCTTTTTGGCTTGGGTTTGAGAGTGTCATAAGGTCTAAGTGGCGGTAATGTGACGGCAGAAGTCTCAAGGAGGTTGGTTAAGATTTTGGCATAGTACCCTGCTAGTAGGTTGCATGAATGGGAAGTGAAATGGGTTTGGGTGTAGGTGCAGCTGATTATTGAGGAATGGTATTTTTGGAGGGGAGTGGATCGAGCTATGGTTTTGGGTCTTTGGCGTGGTCTTGGGTGTTGGTCATGTTTGCTTGGGTAGGGGTATGGTAGATGTACTGGCAAGAGAGTGTGTGGTTGTTTTGACTACCTTATTGGAGGGTAGTGGATTTTTGTCTTTGGGTTACACCTTCTTGGGTAAAGGTGATATGGATGTACGAGATCTAGAGGGAAAATCAGATGGGGGAAGAGGGTGAGTTACCCACGGGGATAACAGAGGTGCTGTGAAGGTAGATGATGTGGGTCACACAGGGGGTGTGAGGGATAGAGATTGAAGTGTAGTGGGTAGTGAATAAGTAACTGATGGTATTGGAGGAATGGGTGGTAAATATGCTACAGGTGTGGTTGTAAGTTGTGTCGGGTGCTTGGGTATGTTAGAGGTTTGCGAGGAAGGAATGGGCTATTTTGTTTTTGGTTTATTGAAGAGTGGAGGTTTCTTAACCGCGCTAGGAGGTTGAGGTCCTAAGATAAATGGAAAGGGTGAAGGTGATGAAGGTGTG
This sequence comes from Taxus wallichiana var. yunnanensis, assembly GCA_018340775.1. Classification (NCBI taxonomy): domain Eukaryota; kingdom Viridiplantae; phylum Streptophyta; class Pinopsida; order Cupressales; family Taxaceae; genus Taxus; species Taxus wallichiana. The sequence goes on from CM031235.1 coordinate 191,836,957, forward strand.
ATTGGCACAGTCATATTATGAGTTCTATGGGCTTGGTTCTTCTATTTGGGTGTCAGAGTAGGTTTGGTGTTTAATTTGGAGGATGTAGCTAAATCTAGTTTGACAAGTGGATGAGTAAGGCTGGTGGTTGGGGTGACCCCTAAGGTAGTAATAGGTTTAGTCGCGGAAGATGATGTAGGTGTAGGTTTAGATTTAGGTGTATGTTGGGTTATGAGTAAGGGTGTGTGTTGAGCTATGATGGGTGTCATGGAAGAAGTTGTGATAGATGGGGTTGTGTTTGTTTTAATTAGCTGAAATATTTTTGGGTAGATAGTGGAAGTGTCCGCAAGTGACATCTGCATTTGCATTGAGACAAGAAGCAAAAGATGCCCCCAAAGTAAGGCTCTATCCACATAATCTAAGTGATTGGCTAAGTGTGAGAATGACATGTCTATAGGTGAGGTTAATGAGGACATAATGGAAATTCCTGTAAAATGTGTCTTAGAGACGGGGAATTTGCTAGCTTCAGCTTCTGTGGGTAAGAGAGCTGAAAATAAGTCTATAGGATCTTGGGTAACTGATGGAGAATGGTCACCTAAAGATAAAGGCATTTCTACTGGATCTTTGATGGGTGGAGGAGCTAATGGGTGCTCTTCTGTAGGTGGGGGAGATGATGGGTGCTCCTCTATGGGTGGAGAAGATGATGGGTGCTCCTCTGTGGGTGGAGGAGATAAACAAGTATCCTCTATGGACTGAAGAAGTATTGTGGGTGACAGTTCTCTAGGTGGAGAAGCCAAAGGTGAAATAGTCTTGATATTAATGGAAGGATCCTCCAAAGGGTGATGAAGGAGGTGAAAGGGGTTCCTCTATGGGTGGAGGAATAGGTGAGGTGGGTTCAAATGTAGGAGGGATTTGGCCTATAATTTCTTCTATAGAAGGAATATGAGGTAATTAGACAAAGACATTAGGTGTATCACTAAAAATAGCATGGACCTCGTGGGTATGGCTATCATGTGTCGAGGTTTCTTTGGTTTGATCAGAAGAAGGAGCATGATTAGGAAAGGGTTTCTTGAAGATGTGTAGGTTTTGATTGGTAGGTGCATTAGGATTATCCAAGGTTATCTCACCTTTCTTGAGCATTTCTTGGATAATATTTTGAAGGTAATGTAATTGTCGTCACTATGAACCTTTACTCGATGGTATTTCTGAATTCATGCTCTTTATACCATGCGAGTGTAGGGTGAGCATGGTCAAAACTAGTGTGTGGTTTCACAAAGTAGGAAGGGTGATGGCCCTAGCTTTGCTAATCTTCTTTAAAATAGAAGAATAAGGTTCCCTAATGTTATCCCGTTTTGAGTTCACAACGAAACGATCGGATAACCCCTACAAAATTTTTGAAGTGATTTTGCATTATGACCTCTTTTAGAGAAAATCGGGTTTTCGGGTGTTACTAACAGCTTGACATAAGTTTTAACATGCTTTATGTCTTATGACCTCCGAAACCCGAAACCCGCCTTGCAATGAGAAAATCCTTTGTAATCGGGTTTTCGGAAATTCAACTCATCGGAACATACTTGAGTTAAAACATGCTTTGTGTCGCGTGACTTCCGAAACCCGAGACCCGCCTTGTGTTAAGACAATCCTTTGTATTCGGGTTTTCGGAACTCTAAAGCATCGGGACATTCATGTTCCAAAACATGTTTTATGCGCCATGTTCTCCGATTCCCGAAGTCCGCTCAATCCTTTGTAATCGGGTTTTCGGAAGTTCAATGCATCGGAACATTCATGATTCAAAACATGTTTTGTGCTCCATGTTTTCCGAAGCCCGAAACCCGAAATGCACTAAATCTCCTCGTGTCGGGTTTTCGGACTCCTCCAACATGCTGACGTGGCATTCATGCCGAGTGGTCGGTGAGTTGGCACGTGCCGAGTTGAAGTGTATTTATTACTGATTTTCTTATAAATACGTGGATTTCCACGTCATTCTTACCGTTCATATTTTTAATTCGTGGATTTTTCGCATGCTCTTCCGCTCCCAAAACCCGCAAACTCGCGTTACCAGACTGGATCGTTTGTTTTCGATTTTACCTGTCTCGAATTGAAGGTATTTTTCGTTCCTTCTTTATTCTTGATTTTTCTGGATCGACTGCGTGTATTTTCTTTCCAATTTCTTGCCAGTTGTTGAGGGTTTTTCTTCCTTCTTCTTTCTGTGTTGTTTTGGAAAGGGTTTTGGGTTTTTAGGGTTTATTTTCTTTTTGAGACTATCAATTGGTGCTGTTCCTTCCAAATTTCAATTACTTGCATGATGTATGGAATATGAATAACAAAAAAGAAAGGAAGTTGTGTATGTAGAAATTCAAAGGAAAGACTCTGTTTTTGTTTCCCGGATTTTGAAGGTTGTGTTGCAGATTCAAAAGTCCGAAGAACATTGGAAGCTCGAAGTGACGGGGTTTCTCAACATTCCGACCTCAACACTAAGTGCCGGGCATCTCCTAAGTTCCGTCATCGAAAGTGGGTGCCGGGTTTTCTCCTGTTTCCGCCATTGAAAGCAAGTGTCGGGTTTCGCCAAGATTCCGACATATCAGACCTGTCGGGTTCTCAAAGTTTTCCGATATCTTCTTCTGCGTGTCGGGTTCTTCTCTTCTTCCGACGCATTCAGTCAATCAGGTTTTTCAGTGTGCACAGCATCTCCGGAGTTCCGAGCCTTTCTCCTTCCAATATTCTTCATGTCGGATCCTGGTTCATCACAGGAGAAGGCCGAAAAATCTAGCAGGATGAAATACAAATTTAAGAAACCAGAATCCCCGTCATATATCGACTGTAATTATGATATCAGGGATACTGAAATGGGCAACATAGATATGGACGACTTTTGGAATAGGGTGAAGAGTTCTTCTCAAACCCCATGGATGGTGGCTTTAGCTAACAGTGGCTTGCCCCTTGCAGCAGGCTTCCCCATGTCTGCCCAATGTCCAGAGTTTGTTTTGGCGTGTGCATCCAGCTACGACTCAGCTTCTCGTTCCGTAAGGAATCAGGCTGGTGAAGTAGTTATCAAACTAGATGGAGCTTATTTTGATGATCTCCTGAAACTACCAAATTTTGAAGAGTATGGGGCCCTAGACATCAAGTCGGCTCAGAAGGCCTGGGACAGTAACCAGGAAAATTGCATTAGGGATGTCAATAAGAAGTTCTTGGTCAAGGCAAAACCAGTAATATCTAGATTTCCAAGAACTATCCCTAGATCGGATTTCATACAAGAAATCAACGATATTATCACCCTACTGAGCCGGGTTTTTGGCTTGCCGGAATCAAATTTATTTCATGGATGGATGTATCAGTTTATGGTCACCATCAAGAAGAACCAGCAAGGGATTGACTGGGGAACCCTTATCAGTGATGAAATTGATTCCCAGATGACGACGGTCCTGTCAACCGGAAAGTTTTATATGTTCTCATATGTGGCCTATGCAGCAGCTGGGATGAGGAGCTATCCCGGGCTGGAGACTAAAGGAAGCAGAACGACAAATCCAGTCTATAAGTATTATCCTCAAATAACGAAGAAGGGGTCCAAGGATCATTTTAGGAGGGTAAATGACGCCTTTTTCTACGAGAACATCTGCCAGCTGAACCCAGGGCTGAGAAAGACAAGGGTCTCAGACGAGGCATGGGCTGAAGTATCTAAATGGGGATGTATCTTCTTACAGTTCAAGAAGTTTACCTACCTTCGAACAGTCATGTACTCTGGAGAGCCTTTCCGTCTGCCTCGCTATCCAGGGGATAGATTGATATTGCTAGAATTGGTCAGACAGCTATTGGATTTTCACAAATTCCAACAGAGCAAGCATAAGGCAGCTGTATCCTTCCCAATTTCTATTGGGAGATATACTTGCTCGACAGTGGCAAAGGCTAAAAATGTTGAATGTGAACTCCAGGAGAAATTAAAGAAGCATATGAAGTCTCGGGATGGTTTTGACATCCGAGGAGTACTTAGAACCTATGGAGCCCTACATCTGCACAGGCCCGACATTGAGGATATCTGGGTGGATCTGCGTAACGAAGTTGCAGTTCGCAGAAAAGATAATAGTAGGTTAACTATTAATGAGATTCAGACGCTAGAGCTTTCTGATTTGCCAGATGGCACAACTGACAATGAAAGTGTGTTGGATATGTCCTATGATGGGCTTAATGAAGATCGATACGTTTTCCCGCCTATTGATTGGTCGGCCAGCGAAAAAGCCTCTATCACAGATAGGTCGGCTCTCATTCTTGCTCGCACCAAAAAATGGCTCTCTTCTTGGGGCATGAATTTTAAAGATGACAAGTTTCCAAAGTTGGCTGAAACGGAGGTGGGGCCCTCCCAAAAGAAAAAGGACAAAGAATCTTCTGGGGGGTCTATAAAAATCAGGATTCCCAAGAAGAAGAAAGAAAGACAAATCTCTTCAATTGTCTCTCCAGCTCAAACGGTGGTTGTGCCAGAATCACCAACACCACCAGAAATAGGGGAGATTAATTTAGAAGAAGGAGGAAGCCAGCTCTTGTCTTCACCATTTGCTGATTGCTCAACTGGAGAGACCTTATCTCTTGCATTCAAGGCTTTGGAAACTGAATCTGTGCCTCCCCCTCAACAACCACTTCAGCCTCCTCATTCCCCATCCACTTCTTCAAGTATGGCCAATATTTTCTCTGGGCTCTCACCCCTCTCTGCTGGAACCCAAGTGATCACCAACACTCCCCCACAACCTGTGCCTCTATTCATTGCACCTACTACCACGTTGACTGTTGTTCCCCCTCCAATAGTAGAATCTTCTCCTTGAGAGTAGAATACCGAGCCATTACAACATTGGCGCAGTTTCTCCGATACACCACAATGGCTACTCGAGCAAACTCCGAGGAAGAGGAAAGTGATTGTACCCCTACCACCTTTGATTTCAACTCACTCAAGGCTTCTATCTGCGAGATCAGCCAAGAAACCCAAAACAGTTTCAAGGGTTTTGGTGGATGCTTCAGGAGATAAGTTCGCAGAGATTGCCACTCCCTCAGCTAAAAAAACTAGAGATGATGTAACAGTTGCTGATTACCAGGTAACCAGGGTGGCTCTAGGGAAAGTGACAGCAAAAGGGGCGCAGAAAGATGCAAAGGATTCCATAGACGTCCTGTGCCAAAAGTTGAAAGAAACAAAGGACAGCAGAAATGAGCTTAAGGAAAAAGTGGAGCAGTTGACAGAGGTTTTGATTAAACTCTCAACACCCCTGGAATCCATACCATCTGCTTCTGCTTCTGCCGGATTTGATTTCTCATCGGTGCCTACGATTGAGAAGATTACCAAAAAGGAAGAGTGGTTGACGAATGGATCCAAAAGTTGCTCCAACAAGGGAAGGAAGTAATTCAAGACGTGGTGAAAGTTCATCAGTCCTTGGCAGAGATTCAGAAGGAAGGAGAGAAGATGGATGAGGAATTCACTGAAGAACTTGGACAGCTTGATTTGACTTGTGAAGCTCTCCAAGTGCTAAAGCAAATACCAGCACATCTCTTGGTAGAAGAAGGCGTTCTTCCACATACAGATAAACACTTTCAGCTGATCAAGGCCATCAAGTTCAGAGTAAAGATCCTCAACGAAGCCTGCAGCAAGTTGAGAGAATCAAGGGATAAATTGATCGATGGGAAAAGTGATCTGGAAGAAGAATTGCTAAAGATTTGTCCAAAGGTGTCAGTTGGGAACTCAAGTGCCCTATCAGCAGATGATCTCTTCAAACAAGTTCAAGAGACTGTTCAGCATGAACCTGTAGATGGATTCGACCTTGAAGTCATTGGTCAGTTTGTGAGGATTGAACATACGTTGGAGGCCTTAAGAAAGCTCAGCAAAAGGTTGAAAAAGCTTCCCGGCAGTGCCAGTGATATCCATGAGACCTGCGAAATGTGGAATGATCATTCCACTGCACCTGAGGAAAATGAAATGCAAGGCATTATTCGGAAGTTCCAGGAGTTCCGGAACAAACAGTCTCAGCTGGAGGAAGAGAAAGAAGAAGAATCAAAAGATGATGACTCGGATTAAGTTCCAACGTCCCATGACATTTCTATTTTTAGAATGACATATCTTTTATTTCCGTTTTGTCATTATTTTTAATTCATACTTTGACTTGATCTCCTGCGTGAGAATCATGCAAAGCTGAACTCTAGTTAGCATGCTACTTTTCAGGATCTGTCCTGTTTTATCTCTAGCTTCTTTTGTTATAAATAAGGGATGCTTGTGCATTCTAAAGGGTCGAGAATTTTTGAAGCATTAAGAGGCTATTGGAAAGGAGAAAAACTTTGTGTTTTCTTTCAATCATTTTGAAGAATAGAAGTTGATATTGTTTTGCAGACTTTGTGTTGTGAAATATATCTTATTTAAGACGGTGTTCTTATGTTCATGATCTTAAAGCTATTCTTTGCATAGAATCCCAGCTTTTCTAATTATCTCGAGACACTATATCTGTGATCTAAAACTCGTATGATTATTTCATGCTCTGTGTTTACTCGAAAGAAAATACGTTTCTCCCATTTCTTTTCTACCGTGCTTCTTTCACTGTAACAGTTTCTAACCTATTTCACTTACGAAAGCAATATCCTTGAATAGTGTGAATGTGGATTTCGGGATTTCATCCCAACCCCCAATGGTTAGATTAGTGTGAATATTGTATATATTATTTACTGTGTTTTAGATTAGCAATAAACAGCAGCCTCACCTGTCTTTGAGGAGGGATTTAATCCCATGTACTATGGTTGAACCTCATATTTTGGTTTGACAAAATATCCAACCAACACCTAATTAGGGTATATTTTTGTTGTTCCCATCTGAATTGAAAAGTCTGAACGGGTGAGAGATTAGATGAGGGGATAGCCTGATTTGATAGATGAGTTGGGCCGGCTTTGAGTACCACTACGTTAGTGGTCCCCTTGGCCTTTGAATAATTGTTATGTGGTTTTGAAGAAGAAGAGGTATCATTTGACTTGAATGCTAAGTTCGTATTGCATAATTGAATTTTCTTCTCTTCAATGGCCCGAATCTCTATCTTTTTTTCCATGGTAAATGCTTCGTCGAAGGTTTGGAAAGTTTGGACCAAAAGGGTTTGTGAGATATTCCTAGCACAAGCCTATGTGAAGATTTCAATGAGTTCGGTTTGCGATAGCTAGAATGTGAGTTGATTGATCAAAGCTACGCCAACGAGCAAAAAAATCTATGATAGATTCGACGTCATACCGATGCGTAGAGTATAGGTCGATAATGGTAACCTTATTAACGATATTAATTAAGAAGTGATCCAATAAGGCTTGGGCTACCTGCTTAAATGAGAATATAGAGTGTCTAGGCAACCCACTATACCAATCTAACGTGGGTCTAGTTAGAGACATGGGAAAGGTCCTCAGGAGCAAAGCATCATCATGGGTGATTAGATAACACCTGTGTTTGAAAGACCACAAATATTGTTGCGGGTCTTCTTTGTTATTGAAATGGTTGAATTTAGGCATTTCCCAATGCATGGGATATGGACGGATAGGAATGGATGGATGTATAGGCTCATTACAAATCTCATCGTAGGTGAGAGTGTTACGGGAGCTAGAAACCAATGCCTCCAATGTCTACATCTTGTCCATCATTAACTTAATTAGGTCATTGGTAGGTTGTGATGGATGGGTGCCTCCTATAGCATAAGAGGGTTAGTGTTGGGCATGTAACAAGGGTGGCATTCCAAAGTATATGGTGTTGTTGTATAGGTTTATTGAGAAGAAGGCAGTGAAATAGGGGGTACATATACGAGTGAATAATAGATGAAACAAGAGGCTACTGATAGTACGTATATGGAGGTGGAAGGGTCGTGGTAACCCTAGTGGCAATGGGGGCTAAAGATTGTGGAATAGAAAGGATGACATTTTGAAAAGGGGTAGGGGTCACCAACACCGAGAGGTGGTTATGTAGCTATGGGTATATGTGAGACAATAAGCATGGATGAGGTTGTGTTCTGGGTGGTTAGTGAAGGTATAGTGGATGTGGCAGTGCAACGGATGTAGTAGACGTGGCAGTCATAGTGGGTATAGGGCCTAGCTATGAAATGACTAGGGGTAAGGTAGATGCGGGTAGTGCGGAGCCAGATGTGGCTAAAGAAGGAGTGGGAACGAGTGTCGGGGGGTTGGATACGGGCATGCCGTATATCAACTAACCTGAGGCATCTCGAGTGGATGAGTGGGAATGGTAAAACTGTAAGGCATCAGGATTTTGGTCAAGGAGTCATGTGAACTCCTCGTCTCTGGTAGTGATAGAGATAGGTTGGATATGCTCCATAGTTGGTGGTGATAAAATGAAGGTGGTGAAGGACTAGGTGGGAGTGCTTGACGACTAGTGTGGAATAGGAGGGCATTTTCTTTGCTTGAGTCAGCACCATGTGAACAGCAGTCTTGATCGGGTTGGACTGTATTTTCTGTAAATGACACAGAAATACAACAAAAAATAGGAGAGACAAGTGGTAGTAGGTGGATTGGGGTCAAAATTTCAGCTAGAAAATTACACAGGCTAACCAATGCCGGTTAGGTTAAACCGACATCGGTCATAGGTAACCATTGCGATTACTGTGGAAAGTGGACAGTTGGTCAAAAACAAGGTATAAGGCCAAATTTTCTAGGTATGCAAAAATGTTGATGGGACTTGCTAGGTCAATGGATATGATAAGAGTGACAGAGACTCTGAATAGCTAAAGAAGGTGAATAGGTGTCCTTTTGGGTAGGTTAACCAAAAGAACAATGAACCGATGGTAGTTGGGTGTAACCGATGATGGTTAGAGGGTAACCAACGATGATCACTGGACCAACAGCGATTACTATGAAATTGAAAGCTTGATGAAGAAAAGGTGTTTGTGAGTTAAAATTAATCTGGAATCAAACCGAGAATCCACGAGAATGATGAGAATATGGTCCAGGCACACTTAGATGAAGCTGGAATACACCAACTGTGATGAGGATCATACAAGGAGAAATAAGAAAAATGAAGAGCATGACCTCTCACCTCAAAATGCAAGCCATGTAGAAACACTAAGAAAAATACAATCCTAAGAGTGCTTTTTCCATTATGTTTGTTTAGCTTATTCTATTTAAGGACCGACTCATGAAGCGTAGAATAGAGTTTTTGTTGAGGATAGATTCCTATAAAGAAGGATATCTACAAGGAGAGGTTTTAGGTATGTTATGGCGGGGGCAGGCTATCCTCTGATGGGGTACTAGACAGAGATAACTAGTGGGGTGCCCATTGTGCCATGATCATGTGATCACCTACAACTTCTTAGGGTGAGATGTTGTTTAAGAATGTGTATATATTTTAAATTTTTTATGTTTGGATAAGACTCAAAGAGAGAGAGAGAGAGAAAGAAAGTGCTTTCTATGATTTGTTTTTCAACCATCAGCTAGGAATGACTTCCAACGTATAGGTTGCCCTCAATTAATGTGAGCTAATGTAGAAAAGTAGAATGAAATGCAATGATTTTTAAACCCAAATCAAAATGTAGAATTCGATGCCAAAAATAGATGAACATGAGAAGGGATGCTCTTTCACTAATGTGATACTAATGAAAGGGAAGAAACATTCATTTTAAGCACCAAAATATGATTACTTTTAGACAATAGGAGAGGAGAAGGTTCCAGGGGAGAAATTTTAATGTAAGAAATTTTTAGAAAAGAAACAAACATATAATGTTTTCACCTAGGAATGAAAGAATGCAAAGAACCCGAATGGGTCCCACTGGGCATGCCAAAATGTTTCACTTGATTCTAGAGCATTTCTTCGAATGTTGACAAAACAAATAAGGGTAATGGGCTAGGAGGAATACTTGTTAAAATGGTGGTTATGGGTTATTACACGCGTATGACTTCTGAATCCACAACTGATTGTGAGAGCTTCCTTTTTTCTTGGAGGAACTACCTAAAATGGAAAACAATACTACCAAATAAAATTTAAATAGTATATGCAGTGGACTACCTAGCGTGTGCTAGATCCAGGAAGTGTGATACTTCCTAAACGGCTGTCAATCCATTGTTTAAAGCAAATTAATGCGAGAAATAAATGAAATCCTACTGTAGTTAAAATTATTTAGGTATCTCATTCACCTACAATAAGAAAATTCGTTCACAATAGGCTAAACTATGACTAAATCTGAAGGTCAATGTCTTGGTCGAGTGCGATCATGGTCATGGTGAGGTTCGAGCTATTTTGGGTATTTGGTGGAGGTTTTAAGCTCTGTTATGGGTTTCTGGTTAAAAACACAGAGACCAGCGTTGGTCTAGTATGACCGGTATCGGTTTAGGCTAACCGGTGATGGTTGTGGGTAACTGGCATTGGTATGGTTGGGGTACAAGAAATTCAATAAAAACTTGGTTGGGTGATACATCTAAGGTTAGATGAAGATGGAAGGGAAACGACAAGATTCATATGGATCTGAGGTATGCACATGAATGATTAAGGTCCAGGTATGGGAAATGTAAGGGTGTGGATAAAAAGATGGTCAAGTTTGCATGGAGGTAAATGATGGAGGGATGGAAATGAAAGCAGAAACTAGTAATGTGAGATGTAAGCGGATCTACCAAATGATAAATGGATAATTGTTGGTTAACAAAACTTACTGTTTGTATGAGTTTGATGCCTTGTTGGTAATGGTGGGTGATCAAATGGAATGAACCTGACGTAGTGTTGGTGCTTCCCCGGATGATCCCGTGAAGGAAGATGGTTGTGTGATTGTTTCAGTACTGGCTATTGATGCTCTGATGTGTATACTAACGTTGGTTCTACTTGCATGCAGCTCTAGTTTTGTCACTTGTTCTCAAAAGATGTGATTATATCTCAGAAATGTGCCAACCTTGAAATAAGGTTATTTTTGGGATTAAATGTTAACCGATGGCGGTTCTGGCTTAATCAGTGGTGGTTAAGGGTAACTGGCGTTGGTTAGGGAGGGATTTCCTAGGTTTACTAAACCAGACATATCCCCTTGATTTTCTAGGATCTTGTTTCATTTACTCTACAGATTAACATGGAAGATTCCTTCTAACAGTGAGAATGTGGTTAGAGAGAATGTAGGCATTGATTTTTAGGGTTTGGGTAGGTCTTAGTCGAGTTATGGAAACTTACTAAGAATAGGTCTTAGGGTGAGGTGGCTAGATGAGGTGGATATGTGGGCATTATCCCAATTAGGTTATTTAAATAATAAATATGGTGATGATAATGAATTAATTTAAATTAATTAATTAAATTAATATTATAGTGGGGTGAAGGGGCATGGCTAGGTGGATGCATTCAAGGTGTTTATTTGACAGGGGACCAAGGAGAGTGTGACCCATTTTTGGTGTCTACAATGGCCTCGTCCTTTGATATATTTTTTTGGTATAATTTCAAATTCAAACTCATTCATTAACATGAGCAATCAGGTTATGTATTCATTATGATAAGGTTTTTCATGCATGTATTTAAGTGGATTAAAAATGGTGATGACATATGTTTTGTGATTAAGAAAATAATGTCGTAGCTTGGAGGTGGAAAAATACAATGCACAACACAAATTTTTAGCTTCAGAGTAGCATGTTTCGTATTCATGGAGTGTGTGAATAATGTAGTATATGGCCTTTTCATGGCCCTGGCTATCATGGTGAGAAAGCATGATTCTAGGGCATGCTTTGAAGTGGATATATATAGGTAAAATGGTTCCCCATCACGAGGTGGAGTGAGGATAGGTGGTGATAATAGATAATGTTTTATTTCTTCAAAGGCTTTCTGACAATCAGAATCCCATTGAAATATTATATCTTTACAGAGTAAATGATGGAATGGTTGACAACTATCGAGAGTTGTTTTATGAAAGGTCGTATGGATTGTAATTTTCCTTCCAAAATCCACAGTTGTTTGATTAATAGGTGGAGGCATATCGATGATTTCTCTAAATTTTGTGGGATCAAATTCAATTCCATGAAGAGATATGATGAATCCTAACCAATTTCAAGTGAGGACACTTTGAAGTAACATTTGCTGGATTCAAGCAGAGACAAAATTGAATGAGGTAGGTGAAGATTGATTCAAGAACATCAAGATGATTTTTGTGAAATTTGGATTTTCGAGAGAAGGTCATCGACCGAATATTCAATAATTATGTGAATGAGGTGATGGAAGATATATGTCATAAGACAAAGTGATATGTTTCTTTGCATTTTTAATCCTAAAAGGCATGACATGATAACAAAAGGTTCCCTACATGGTGATAAAAGATGTTTTTTTGTTAGTCATCGGTGCAATAATAATTTTGTTATAATCCGAAAAACCATCCATAAGGGAAAGTATTTGATGGTCGACTATGAGATCTACATGTTGGTTTATGTTTGGAAGAGGGAAATCATCTTTGGGGCAAACAAGATTGAGATCCATAAAATCGGTGCAAATGTGAATATTTTCTTGAAGCTTTGGTCTAGGAAAATGTTAGAGACCCATTGTGGATAATCAATGGGTATGATGAAATTGGTAGATAATAGATCCTACAAATCTTCCTTAACAAGGAGATCTATATGGAGGTGCATTTTGTGGAGTATTTTTTTATTGGTTTGACATTAGGATATTTCTTGTGGATTGAGACTTTGATTGATTTTGACTAACTAAGAGTCTTACGAGGTTCCCAAGTTAACATCGATAGTGGATTCATTTAGAAGAGCTGATGTATCAAATGGTAAATATTTATTAATAAAGCGTTCCTCGGCTCCCACGTGAGAGAGAATTTCTTGGTCGTCCTAACATTGAAGGATATCTCTGACAATGAGTAAATCTTCTTCAACCATGTCTAGTGGAATAAGTGGTAATGATTTGACAGAGCCTCCTAATTGATATGTGAGTGGTCCTAAGGATATAGTGTTGAATAAATTTTTTTGGGTGGGATACATACAATGTCATCGTGTCTATAGAATCCTTAAATTTAGTGGGTGAGGATGATTTTGATCATAAAATGGGTACAATGGTTTCTTTCTTAGATGAAGGAGCTTGTTTATTTTTAGGGGTAAGTTTTATATAACCTAGGCCATTTTTCTCATATGGCTTGAGGGTGCATAAGACGGGTTTATTATGTATTCCTTGGTTGTAATGCCCAAGGCCAACGCCTTTCCATGCACAATGGTGAAGGTATATATGTGAAAAATTGTGATTATCAAGGGTTTGAGGTTTGATTGAAATGGTGTTACATAGTGTAATTCGGTTGATTGGGATGGTTGTTTATTAAAACTGCCATAAATAATATTTTTAAGGTATGTGGACCCATAAGAGATAACATCTCCCACATTATGATTGTACATGAGTTCATTATTAGGGTTATCATACATTTTTGGTGATGGAATAGAGTTAAGCATACATAGGAGATATTCCCCATGAGTGAGACGTTTCATAACTTATCTAACAGAGGAATCATTTGGTAGTTTATAAGAAGGTACTAATGTTCTAGTGGATGCTTGATCATAAGATTTAGATATGGATTTAGGTACTAATATATCTTTTGGATGATACATCATATAACATTCAAAAAAATTATTTGGGTCGGTGGGGCTATGTAAGTCTGCCATTCATGTTCATACTTAAGGAAGAAATGGAGAGATGAATGAATGCAATGCATGGTACATATCCAAGGATGACCGATAACATATTCTATTAGAACTATCCTTCTATGATGTAAGAGAGTTCGGGTAGGGTTTTAACACCAAATTTAAGTGGTAAAATGACAATGCACAGTTTGGGTAAGATCGTGTCATTAAATGAATGTAATAGGACCGGGGTTTGAGCAAAAACCATGTTGGGTAGTCTAATATGTTAAAAATCTAGAGATAATATAATGTTGATAGTGACACATGCTATCAAACATGAATCTTTAGATAGAGATATCATTGACTTAAGAAGTGATAAAAAGTGGTAGGTCATGGTCTTATGGTTTAAGAGTGGTTATTTTAGATATTTCATAAGAATTTTTGTGGATGCTTTCAAAGCACCTAAAAAATTTGCAATAGGGGTTAGTCATTATATGAGATAGTAATAGATTAAAGTTCTTATATCATGGCTTGTTTGTAATGCAAAAGTGTCTCAATGAGTTCATAGAGTGACATTTTTACGAAGGATTGGTGTAATTGTTTAGCAGATTTTTTTAGTGCGGTGAGAGAAATAGGGGTGATTTTATCAAAATTTTGGCTTAAGATGATAACTATCAATTAGGACCTTCGGGAGATAGCGAAATTGAGATATTGGGTTTATCAAATGACGTTGATGATTCCGGTAGTGAGGGTATATTGATAGTGTCCTTTTTTTGTTGTTGATTCAAAATATTTGTTGTTGTAATTTTGTGAACGTGTGATGACATGCATAACATTTATTTTATGGTCATAGGATTTAGGAGAAGACTCAATTGATTGTATTGACATTGAAGCTAGAATTGGATGGGAAGGAAGAAAGAGAAAACTTCTCATCTTCTAAATCTTCTGATTGAAGGCTTTACAGTCTTCTATGGTATGAACCTGGGTTCTGTGATAATCGTAAAAAGTATTAAAATCATACCAGGAGGGTTTCCACCCTTGATGATTTGATAACTTAGGAGGGGGTAATGTGATTAGGGATTCTTGTAATAGATTATCCAAAATGGTAGTATACCACCCTTTTGAGCCGAATGCCCTTTGGGAATTAATTTTATGACGGAGTTTCTTAAGTTTACTCGGTGGTTGCGAAGGTATCATAGTTGCTCCAATGATTAGGAGACATGGGTCTTGTATAGGTGGTGGGCTGAGGGATACTTAAATTGTATGGGGATAAATGGATGAGGGTTAGATGTAGTTTCCCATTATGGGATAGTTGATGTAGCGTAAGGACTCACTCTAAGAACATGATGAGAAGGTATTTCCCTTGTAATAATGTGGTGATTAATGGGTATATGGAAAGAGGGGTCCTTCAAGGGTCCTTGATTAAGGTTTTTGAAAACTTTTTTCAAAAGAATTTATGGGTCTCGATTTTGGCACGAAAAGGGTTCTTCAAAAGGAGGCATGCCCCTTAGATGAAGAGGTGGTGGAGGACCACAAAAACAATAAGTTTCATCATAATGAGGAATTTTAAAGACTTGGACAACACCTTATTTATTTTTTCCCTTCAAAGTCTTGGATGAACTTGGTGTATTTGTTGATGTTGGTGCTAATTAAGGGAGAGGAGCTCAAATAATACAATTAATATAGTCCACATGATTTTAAGGATTATTAATTTATTTAGGTTTTTGATGATTGAAATTCCTTGTGGATTTAGATGGGGGTGACTTAGCTAAAAAAATTTCTAATGGTAACATTTTTATGTTTTTAAATTTGGGAGTAGGTGTAGGCATAGTAGTATCGATGATGTAGACATAGAACTGAAACAATGTCGTAAAGGTATGGGAAGGAGTTTAGTGGTAAGTGGTGGGTCAATGATTATAGACTTATTAGGTGTTGGTATAAAATCATTGGGCATCAAATCAACAACTGTTAGGGATATGGGAGTAATTTATATGTTGATTGAAGTAGGGTAGATTTTTGTGTTGTGATTTCATGTTTATTTTCCTTTGGAAAGGATTCTATAGATTCTGTTTCATTAGGCAATAAATTAGATGCGAAATGGGTTCAATTTTTGTTATGGTGTTAATAGTGTGGATGACATTAGCTTGTGGTGATTCAGATGATGAGGATGATTCCGAGAAGGGTTGTTTGAATATATCAAGGTTTTGGTTTGGAGGCACATTTGGATTATCTAAATGGAGGTTTCCTTTATCAATCAAATCCTGAAGGACATTGTGAAAAGTGCAAGATATTTCTATGTCATGGCCATTTACTCGATGGAATTTACAATAATCATTATCACGGTACCAAATGGGATTTGATACCGATATGTCAATAGGTTGAATGGGTGGTAATGATATGATATTAGAAGTGAGTAATTTGTTGAAAACCGCACTGTAAGTTTCTGTTATGGGTGTGTAACTATGTTGTTGATGAACTCATTCAACAACAAGATTTTCTTTGGGAGCATATTTAACCACAATGACATTAGTAGTTGTTTTGGTTTTATCTGGATTGGATGTTGATTTAGATGGGAACTCTACTTTTGGTTTCTTGGGGTGAAGCTTCACCCACCCATCTTCTAGAGCTCGCAATTCTAAATCATAGGCCATAGTGAAGGTCTCATCAAAGGTATGTAACAATTGGACTTGTAAAGTGAATGAGATATGCTTATCACAAGTGCGAAAGAAAATCTCGATCAATTTTTTCTATGGTAGAGTGATGGATAGCTGATTGGTTTCACCCTTCTAATGGGTAACTAAATCATTAAGGAATTCTTATTCAAATTTTCTGATGGCATACAAATCATTAATGGTAATTTTGTGAGCTATTTTTATGGAGAAATGATCTAAAAAGAGCTAAGCGAGTTGTGCAAAGGAAAATAAAGAATTTTGTGAAATGTTGTTGAGCTAGTCCAAGAGGGGACTAACAAAATACATAGGAAACATTCATATCATTAAATCCTAATCATGGGATATCAAATAACATACATGGAAAAAAGTGTGAATGTGTTCGTTGAGGTTTCTCTTTGCTCTATAACTTGATAAACTTAGGAAGTTCCTAGTTTGGGGGATATGGATTGTATGGTACGAAAGGATGAATGGGTTCATTGCATATTTGTTCATAGGAGAGAGTATTTTTGGAAGATGATGATGTAGCTTATAAACTAGATATATGACTTAGGATTGCTTGGAGAGGGTCTTCCTGAACTTGTTGGCCTAAAGATGTGATAGATTGATAATGAAGACTAGGATAAGTACATCATATGTTGTTGTAGAATGTATTGTTGATAAGGAATGTATGTTTGAGGATTTTTGTTGATAAGAGAGGTTATATTGATAAGGGTTTTTTTTTTGTGAAATGTTATGTTGTGCGACATTGTATTGCAAAATAATTTGTTGAGTGTGTGTACTATTAATGAGGAAGGTTTTGTTGAGAGATGTTCTGCTGATAAGGAATGTTCTGTGATGGAATGTTTTGTAGTCAAATGTTTTATGATGGGATATTTTGTTGAGAGATGTTTTGATGGGGAAAGAATCATGTTATAAAGCACTAGATTACAAAGCTTGAATGTACTGGTACGGTGTCGATATTTGCATAAGAGGATGTGAATATGTGGGAATGTGTTGGGATGGTGTAAAAGAATTGGAAAATGATGATGCTTACTGCATTATGTTTTTTTGGGATATTTTGTTGTGGGATGTTTTTTTTTGGGATACTTTTTTGTGGGATGTTTTTAATGGCATAGATCGTGACATAAAAATCAAAGGTTGAGAGAGTTGTGGCATGTATTGCGAGGTGGGATGCATACTGGAAATAACAATGGTGTTAATCATTAGCATTGTTGAAGGGATATACATGGTGATGTTTTGAATAGGAACAATATTCTGTTATGATAATACAAAATTAGAAAGAGGAAAAAAATTAATGATGACATTGGTACCTGTGAGGAAACTGAAAGAG
Source organism: Taxus wallichiana var. yunnanensis (assembly GCA_018340775.1). Taxonomy (NCBI): domain Eukaryota; kingdom Viridiplantae; phylum Streptophyta; class Pinopsida; order Cupressales; family Taxaceae; genus Taxus; species Taxus wallichiana. Next base: position 191,854,501 of record CM031235.1, read on the forward strand.
CCATCGTGGTGGTAGTAGCATTACTTTGGGGAGGTGTAGACCCTATAGAAGGAGTAGATGAAGATATAAATTTTTGGGAAGGTATATTTTGTGATGAGATCATATGGTGATCATAGACATATGCTGAGGAAATATCAGATGCTTTGGGTTGACTTGCAAAAGGATTATCATCCAATGTGTAAAATGGATTGGTAGAGCTAGTAGTATTCTAAGATTGACTAATGTTTGGCATTTCAGGTTGAGCTAAAGTATCACAAAAATGATAAATAATGGGATCTTGGTTTTTCTCAATGAGTTGTGCAATGGTGGGTAAAGGGTTTTGAGTGTGCATAAAATATTGTGGTGTGAGTGACTTCATTTGAAGATTTCTCAACTGTCACATATGCATTAAGATAAATGGAGTTTGAATCTAACATCTCTTTAAAAAAGGATCAGCCCCTTTGTAAAATGGGAATTCGGGTGCAATGGGAGAAAATGAATGTTCGATTCCGGTGTGTACGAGAATTCGTACATGGTACTATTACGAGAGAATGAAAGGATTTCTATCCAATTTAATTGTTATCACTAGACCCTAATTCATTCCATGTTTTTGTGTCAAAAAATGGATTGGATGTGTTCATTTGATAAAGTAATGCTTATGGCCTCATAGGTGAAGAAATTGTTACTGGGAGTGGTGTAGTGTGAAGTGGGGCTTGAAGTTGAAATACAAGTGTTGAGGTAGACATGTTTTCAAATGATTGATTATGTGCTTGTTGTCTAGTAAGTACCATAATAAATAAAAAAACACACAAAACACAAAGTAAACGCTGAAGAGATAATTGTGTTAATATCAAATAAAAAGCAATGCCAAGCAAAGTATTATTTTATTCTTGTTTTGTTTAATTATGAAAGGTGAAATGTGTAAAATGGTCAATAAGGGTCCTAAGAAGTGGTTATCTAAGGCTAGTTTCAAGTGTGTTTAGAGATAGAGTCCTTGATATACACGAAGATACGTGAGGCAAAATTTTGTACTATTGTTGGTATGAGCATGATAGTGAGGCCTACCCCCTCACTTCATGGTCCTACTTTGTGATAAGATAGTTGGGTGCTTGAGCCAATATATACCGACAATCAGATGTTTATACTTGGGCAAAAATCGAGTCGTCTTCCATGTTGGGTTATGAAATTCCAAACAGTTTCACACAGGTAGGAGATGTTTTGAATGCATTTTTGATTTCAAAGTTATTTTGTTGTGTGTGGGGGGGGAGGAAATAAGTGAATGCAAAAATTCCCTTCCTAGTTAGACTATGTGATCAATACTTGTTTTGATTGTTTATGAAAATAAGAATCATGTAATCAAAGCTGCAATGTTATGTTAAAACAAATGTTATTGATCAAGATAAACAATCTGATCTTTATTTAACACATATAGTTGTGTGTATATAAGAGATTGCAAAACAATGTATGATTATAGCTTATATAAATACATATATGATTTGATAACAATCAATGATTAGATCCAAAAGTTAGATTCTCGATCAGTGTAGAGATTTTTAGAGACAGTGGAATGAGATTTAGATTAATTGGTAGTTTCCTCCTCTTCTTCAATCAATTCCGAGTCAGGAATGGAAATGTAATCCTCAACAAAAGAATTCTCGAATAGTTTTCCTCGGTGTCATATTCACGGGCGAAGGTTGATTATGAGTTGGAGATGTTGTTATGATTGATTGAACTAGATTACGAACTAATACGATAATCCTCCTCCAAATGTTCAAGACTGGTTTTGTAACAATGTTCATGGGGATCTCTTCTCATAACCTCAATATATCATCATAAGCATTTTAGAAGGCTGACATATCTTCATGGATGTGTTGTGTGGAAGTGAAGATGGCTTCAAGATGATCAAGTGGAGTAGCTTGAATGGCACACAATTCCAAATCATTGATCAACTCGTATTTTCCCAATAGAAAGGGTGGCGGATGTGAGGGAATGAATTAGCTATAGGAAAATTAGGACCTCCTAATGCCATCTGAAATCATGAAAATTGAAAAAATATTAGTAGATAACAAGAAATATGTCCTCATGTTTATCAAATTGAGCGAAAAATATTAAAAATTCAAAATTAGTAGGAATTCCTAAGCGATACAAGGAATCATTGGCGATTGGGGTAATCATCGGCAATTAGTGTGAATGTTAACAATTTTATCCGAATAGAGTTAAAATCGATGTTTTAAACTTTTAATATTGTAAAAATAAAGGATGAATGATGTGAAAATTATCGAAAAACAAAAAAATACTTGACATTAATGCATGGAATGAACAAGATGAAATATTTTACTTTCTTGGATGTCCGACATGAACATTGGATGGGAATGGGTGATTGAAGGGAAAAAATGAGAAATTTATCAATGATTATGAAATATGTCCTCATGTTAATCAGATTGAATGAAAAATAGTAAAAATAAAAAAATAGTAGGAATCTCTAGCGATACAAGGAATCACTTGGAGATTGGGGTAATCATCGGTGATTAGTGTGAAAGTTAATAATTTTATCTAAACATAGTTAAAATCAATGTTTTACGCTTTTAATATTGTAAAAAAAGGATTTATGATGTGAAAATTATCTAAAAACAAAAAAACACTTGACGTTAATGCATGGAATGAACAAAATGAAATATTTTACCTTCTTGGATGTCGACATGAACACTAGATGGGAATGGGTGATTGAGGAAAAAGTGAGCAATTTAACGATGATTTTGATGTTCTAGAAACAACGTGATGTTGTAGTTTGTCGATATGGATGTATTGAATGCCTATTGGATCGATAAAATGACATAATGTACATATAAATCCTATGGATTCATGTTGCAAATGGGGTTTGCAACTTTCTCGATAGATCACCAGGAAATCGTGTACATTACTAACAATTTTTGTGAAATCTTTATTAGACTATAAACCTGAATGATTTCCTTCTATTTTTCACTTAAAGGATGGGTTTCAAGTTTGTTTGATGTGGTGGAGGTTAAAAAAGCATGAGATAACTTATTTGGAGTTGGGAAGGGGTTAGATTTTTGTATATTTGATTACTTATAAAATAAGTTAATTTTTTTATTATTGGCAAATAGTTTTTGAAAGGACTATACCCTTGTGAACAAAAGAGGGCCTAGGAGCTAGAACAGAATTAAAACCAGAATAAAAGGATTAGAATCCAAGTGTGATAATGAATCCCAAAGCAGCCAAAAAAACAGCTACCCCATTAAGACAAAAATAGTAAAAACTCTGCAAAAAAGCAGCAAAGAGACCGTAAAAAAACAGCAAAAAAAACATACAAGAGCAGCTAAAGCACCTATAATTACTTCTTGGTAGCTTTGTCGATGCTAGATTTTATGTTCTTCTAGGATTTGAACATTCCCAAAGTTGTCATGTGGGTAGCATTAGTCTTATCTAGCTAATAAATGGTCCTTTTTCTTTCCTTATCAGTGCCCCAAAGTGTTGCCGCAACTCCAGCTGAGATTGGAGACACTTTGGACATGCTACTCAATGAACTCTTTAATCACACTCAAAATGGCCATATTATAATCATGATGAGTCTTGGCCTTCCCTAAACGGGATTCTAAGGAGTTCGGCTTCTTGTAGATATCTTCAACTGTCATTTTGTTATCAATAGCCACCTCCTCCTCCTTCCTCTTACCTTTCTGTTTTCCAAGTTCTTAACCTCATCCTTCAATAGCTTCATATCAGCTTCTAAGGCTTCCGGAATTTTTGTAGAGCTCTCCATATGCACATCTCGAGGACTAGCACCGCTAATATTTAGGAGGTCATGTGCAATTTCAATTTCATGAGGACCCTTTCCCATAGCAAGGGTATCGAGGTTAAGCCTTCTAGAGGACACAGTGACCGGTGCGGCCAAGGTGGAAGTGAAGGGGCGGGAGCAGTAGTAGGGGAATGGAAGAAGAATCTGGACAGCCGGTAGAGGGGGTGACACAGCAGGTGGTGGGGAAAATGTGGGAGAGACGGGGCTAGCGGAAGGCTCGAACTCGGCAGAGAGGGGAACTGAGCTAGGGGAGGAAGGGAGACCGAGGATCGAAGAAGGCATAATTTATGCAGCGAGAAAAATAAGCCCCTGGTGTAAAGGAACACACGGGTATGCTTTTGAAACTCCAAAATGGAGTGCTCAAGAGAGTTAAGAAAATAATGGGGGAAACATACCATGTGATTCCTGCGGAAGTGGTTGAGGAAGATAAGGTGCTTAGCAGGTACGGTGACAAACCTCCCTTCTAAAGAAATGAATCGTATCATCATGTGAGTAACCTCATCATAAGGTGGAGGGATCGAGCTAACAAGTAGGCCCGTGGTAACATAGATCAGCTTCTCAGTTCCCTCCACAAATCTCCTCTCTTCAGCATCTCTGTTGACCCTTTTGTTAAAAAAATGGTAGCCCTCCATGCCAAGGCCAGTCACTTCAGCAATAAGCTCCTCGTTGACCAAGATCTTATGTCCCCCATATTCCACAGTTCACTCCTTCCAATCCTTCACAAAACGCACTGAGATGCTTTGATCGTGGCCCTGAACCTTCTCCATGAAGTTGGTGATGCCTCCCTTGCTGAGTATATTCCATAGCTCTACATTATCCTTCCAATCTGGGTCCGCACTAGGCTCAATTTGGCAAGGGGGACCCCCCATCTTCACCGTGCTTAACTGCTTGCAACAAATTCCAAAATCCTTGAGAGCGCTGAAGCCGGTCTACTTTTTACTATTGTAATCCGCACAATGCTGAAAATGAGAGCCGTTGCTCTTCCCATGAACATCCATGTGCCTGCTGATCTGAGCCTGTGGAAGTTCGCATGTGGGAATTACGGCCTTTTTGCTAGCCCACTCCCTATCATCAATTACATTATTACTATCTTTGGGATCCGTGGAGCCTTGTATCCATATTTTAGATAGCACAGTGCTTCCGCATGCGCGATTTTCATATCTATGTAACTCCACTTGAACTTCCCCATATACTTCACACTATCTTGATTATTCGACAAGATTTGCATAATCATAGTTTTTAAGTCAACACGTGTGGGAGTTTTATTGATACTGATCCATGCCCAATAATCATAACTCAAATCAAGAAATTGCGTGCGTATAGAGATCCACTTGAATGTTGTTTTGAAGTTGCTTAGGGATGCTATTGTTATCCCAAACAATGTGATTAACATTAATGCCATAATTAGCCAGTGCATCTGCCAATTTATTACCCTCCTGGTAAGTATGCATGATCCGAATGTTATTGAATGTTTGACAAATACTTATGGACTCTGAGATAAAATCCTTGATGCTCTAACTTGGAGATGAGCACTGTTTAAGGAGATTAATGATATTCAAGGATTCCCCTTCAATAATGAGGTTCTGGATATTTTGAGTCTGGGCAATTCTCAGGCCCCATAAAGTAGATAATGCTTCAGCAAAATGATTGGTTTGAATTCCCATTTTCCCAGCATACGTAGCAATCAGACTACCTTTATGATCCCGTATCACTCCTCCCCCTGCTGTAGTCCCAGGGTTCCCCTTAGAGGCCCCATCAAAGTTCAACTTAAACCAATTAAAATCAGGAGGATGCCATTTAATCAAAGATCTATCAATACTATTCCTGGGATTGCTACGGCTATTGACGGTTCCAATCTGCCAATTGGATAAGATATATTCTTCATTCTCTGGATATCTCTTGTTCTTGGGGGGTTTAAATCTAACAATGTTCTCTTTGATACCATTAGAAATTTTACCAATACTAAGTTTATAGTTTTGATTCTTATTTCTGAAGATAATATCATTTTTATTCTTCCATATCCTCTAGATTAAGTGAGGGATAACCAGCTTCTAGATCCTTTTGACAACACAATGCCTATAGGGTGGGTTCCATTGAGTCCATAGCTGATTTAGATCCTTCGGCACCACCTAGAGAGCTTCAAATTTAGAGAGGAAAAACTCCATATTGCAGTAGCATACTCACAATGAATGAGCATGATGGTGATATCCTCATAATCTTTCTTACAAAGATGACACCTATTAGGTATTATAAAACCTCTTCTCATCAGGTTGTCAGTGGTAAGAATCTTGCCTCTGATAGCCAGCCAAAGGAAAAAAATTATTTTAGGAGTTAATTTAGTCATCCAAATCTTATTCCAATTGAACTCTCTTTGACTACTTTGTGGAAGAAATTATTATATCTATTTTTGTGATTAGTTCCCATCATTGGAATTATTCCATACCAGCTCATCCTTGGAATCCGGTTGACTTAATTAATCTTGAAGGAGGAAGTAATTTGTATCGATCATCTCTCTCCACATAAAGTTTTTTCCAATTCTTGTTGGTGCCATTTCCCTCAATATAATCCTTGATTTTGATGCCATACTTGCTTACAAGACTGTCCTTAACTATCCCAAATCTATCCATGAGATTGCCATTAAACAAATTATCATCCCAAAATTTTATGTCCCAACCATCCCCCACTTTCCATTTACTGCCATGCTTAATGAAATTTCTGATCTTAACTAGATTGTTCCAAAAGATGGAACCATACGGGAGGTGCTCATCTTGCAGGAAAGAGTAAACAGTTTGATGATTTAGGTATTTTTCTTTGATTAAATCAATTCAAGGTTGTTTTTTAGACAACATTCTCTAGCCCATTTTAGCAACGAGGGCCTCATTCATTTTCTCAATATCTTTTATACCCAGTCCTCCCATAAACTTCGGGGTGTAAACCTTATCCCAAGCAACTAAGTGAAATTTAAACTTCTCTTCCATGCCCTGCCATAATTTTTTTTTGGATCCTTTCAATCTTATCTCTGAAGGAAGAGGGGATCTTGTAGAGTGACATGACATAAATGGGTAGATTTTGAAGAGTACTTTTAATGAGCAGGCACTTACCAGCACTAGATAAAATGGATCCTTTCCAACCAGCCATTTTTTTGGAATCTCTCCAATAAATCATCCCACACCTTGCTAGAGACTTTTCTAGTGCCGAGAGGAAGGCCCAAGTAAGTGGCTGGAAGCGCACTTATTTTACAACCCAGAATTTTAGCAATTTTAAGTTGTCTTTCCTCAGGAGTGTTGAAAAAGAAGATGGAGCTTTTATCATAATTGATCTCTTGCCCAGAAGCAGATTCGTAGAGCTGCAGTAAAGCCTTGGTAGCCTTGGCTTTAATGACTGACGCCAAAAGAAGGAGGATAGTATCATCTATAAATTTCTGATGGGAGACAACTTGACTGATGGAAGCGGGCTTAGAGCCTTTTAAAAGACCATCATTAACTACTTTGCCAATTGTTCTACTAAGGCTATCAGCCATAAGAATGAAGAGCAAGGGGGAGATAGGGTCCCCTTACCTAAGCCCTCTGCTGCTAGTGAAAAAACCCACAGGTTCACCATTAACCACCACTGAGAATCTAGCCGTAGAGATACAAGCATTAATAATTTTTCTAAATTTGTCTGGGAAACCAAATTTAGTTAAGACTTTGTCAAGGAATACCCAAGAGACCTTGTCAAAGGCTTTATTCATATCAAGCTTGAGGGCCATATTTGCCTTTTTATTATTTTCCATAGAATGTATGGTCTCATGAACCATAATCACTCCATCTTGTATAATCCTTCCTTTGATAAAGCCACTCTACTTCCTTGAGATTAAATCATTCATAATGAGTTGAAGCCTAGTAGTAATAATTTTGGTAAAAATTCTATAGATGGCATTCACAAGGTGATAGATCGAGGTCTTTAGCATCCATTTTTTTGGGGCTAGCACAATGTGAGTGTTGTTTAGCTCTTTCAAAATATTTCCCGTTCTATAAAATTCATTCACCGCTCTGAGAATATTCTCTCGAACAAATTTCCCAAAATTTCTGGAAAACATTATGGAGAACCCATCTGGACCAGAGCCTTGTCGCCCTCTAAAGAAAAAAATAGCCTTTTGCAGCTCTTCAAGTGTGATTGCTTTGGTGATATTTCTAAATCTCTATTCCTCAATTTTATCTTGGAGAATGGCCTCCAACATAAAAGAAATAGCCTCAGAATTGATGATATTCCTCTCCTCAAGAAGCTTTTTATAAAAATCTAGTGCTTCTTTCTTGATGCTATTGGGATCTTTTATGATATTTCGTTACTTTTAGTAACTTCCAAGATCCTATTACAGGCTCTGTGCTTCAAAGTGGTCATATGAAAGAACTTTGTATTCTTGTCTCCCTCTTTAAGCCAAATAGCTCTAGACTTAAGTCTCCATAAAGATTCCTCTCTGTTGCAAATCGTATGCAACTCTGAAAGAATATTCTTTTCATTAGCTTCATCTTCAGCCGATCTCCCCATAGTATCCATTTTGATTTCCAGATCCTAAAGTTTTTGTTTTAACTTCTTTTTATTATCAAACACATTACCAAAAACACTTTTATTCCATATTTTAACTTGCTTTTTGACATTTTTGAGCTTTTGAACCAATCTAAATTGAGCAGTGCCTTCACCATTCCATCCCCACCATTATTTTATCTTGTCATATATATTTTCATGCTCCATCCACATATTTTCAAATTTGAATGAGCTTCTGGTGGGTTTAGTCCAATTGAGAAAATTTAAAGCAATCAAATTGTGATCCGATCCAACTCTGGGCAAGGAAGAGAGGTGAAACTATTGACTAAGAATCCAGCTCGTTGATATCAGTGCTCTATCCAATCTCACCTGGATAAACTCCTTTCCCAACCTTCTATTATTCCAAGTGTATTTATTTCCATGAAGATCCACATCTAAGAGATTATGTTCAGCAATAAAATCAGCAAAATCCTCCATACTGTAGAAAAGCTTGGAGATTCCTCCATGCTTTTAAACTGAGTTTAGTGGAGAGTTGAAATCCCCATAATAAGCGATTAGCTGAACAATGTTGGTTTCTAAATGTTTTAAGGTCAGCCCAAAGTTTTCTTCTTGCACTAACCGTATTAGGGGCATATATGTTAGAAAGGATCCAATCACCATTATTCTCAATAGCAATAAATTTGATTGCAAGATGATTAGTACTAGCATTGAGAACCGTATCAGTATAATGCCTTTTATCCCAAAGAGTAGCCAATCCTCCAGAAGCTCCCTGGGAGTCTATAGCCGCCATTTCAGAGTTATCCCAGAAACTCTTTTTATTAGTTTCTAGGGCCTTAGCTTTCATCTTAGTTTCCTGCAGAATCAAAATACTAGGACTACTAGAATCCCATAACTCCTTGATGATTCTTTGTTTGGAGTTTCCATTTAGGCCTCGGATGTTCCAAGAAATAATCTTCATTTGGAATGATTGGTAGTTGGAATTTCCTGATGGTTCAATTGACGTTGAATGCCATCTGCAATGTCTCTCTCAGTTCTCTTAGATCTAAGAGCCTTTTTAGAGGGCCTTCCTCTTTTTGTGCTTCCTCCAAAGTCAACTAGTCATCTTGAAGAAGATCTAGTCGTAGATTGGATGTTGAGGTATCCCATTGTCTTTTTCTTTTTTTTTATCACTTATGTAGAGTGATTAGGATCATTTCAAATCCTTTCATTCTTTTTTTCTTTTTTGAAATTATCTTTGTGAATCCAGAATCTGGATCCTCATCATCTTTGATAGGTGTAACTTCTCCCTCTTCACGCTCTTTCTGAATCCTGTCAGGTGTGTGTGTATCAGCTGTTCTGGTGCTGTAGCAAGTAGGTGAAACCACTGATCTGTTGCTGGAGCAAGGAGGTATATCTGCAGATGATTTACCATCTCCCCTAGGAGTGTTTTTCTGTAAAGTTTCTTTAAAAACCATACTGTCCTTGTTCAATGTTTCCTCAATGATGCACAGATGATTATCTATCTTAGCTTTCTTACTGCTCTGATAATGATCATTAGGGACTATATTAATCTTCACAGAGCCTTCTTACTCGTTCACCACCATGGATACCTTTACAGGATTTTCCAAGTCCTCTTTGTTAGGTGCTTCAGGCAAAGCTGCTGCTGAGATTTTGGGACGCCAGACCAGATGTTTCCTTATTTGAGTTCTAAAACCCCCTTTTTTCCCCTTTCTATTGAAATCCAACTCCTTCTGACTAGGGGCTTTGTCTTCATTCCGGCTATCCGTGTTAGGAACCCTACATTCCTTACTCAGAATTGAGCCCTCCACAGTCGTTCAACTTCCATTGTAGAGATCTTCTTCTTGGAACAACTTTTTTCAGAGTGTCCTATGCGATGACAATGTTTACATCTCAAATGAAAAGTTTCAAACTCAATTTTTTGAGTCCATATCCCATATCTAGATTTCAAGATGATGTGCTCCGGTAACTCCTGTTCCATTTTGAAAAGATGCGAAAAGCAAGCAAAAACAAGTCCGGATCTGTTTCTCGTGGGCCCATCTAGACCGATAAGAGCACTTAAGGATTTAGAAATATTTAGCGAGAATTTCATCATCCCAATAAGTTAAGTTAGGAAGGTATTTAGTGTGATTTTATTAGTTTGTTAAGTGACTTGGCGATGTGTTGTGGAGAATTGGATGAGGTGTAAAGGTGAGGTGTAAGGAGATAATATCCACTCATATATCTTAATAACTTAAATAATTATTTTTGACTTTTAGAAATATGATGGTTTAATTAATTATTAGAGTGAGGGTGATAGATCAAAGTCCTAAGTATGTCATTTTTATTCATAAACTTATGTAAGCTTAAGGGGTGCAAATTTTTGGTGTCTACACATATTTCCTAGCATTATCCACTAAATCAAAAATTTATGAACCAGGGTGCCCAAATGCAGGATTGACGTGCCCTAAAGCATGAGAGTAGCACCTGGTTCTTAGAGCTCTAGTCCCAAAGGTCACTAGCCCCCTCACCGCTCTTATCCAAGTCCCAAATGCTAAGAATTTTAAAAACTCTAAAATTTCACCAATTCAATTGCAATCCCTATTACACCGTACATTTTTGGAAAAAACAACACACTTACCAACTCCACGGTGAGTACGTGACACTACACAACAATTGCCACTCTCTCAAACCGTCTAGGACATAATGGTATCACCGGAGGAATCTTCACCCGCTCCGTACATACTCTCAAACTAGCGCAAAATACAAATGAAGTGATAAGATACCTTTTCACTTTACTATTTATAGTCACTTTTTCAATACTACCTTTACTATGGTCCCTATTTTGCACTTCTTACCCTAACTAATACACGCTACATAGTTTCGGTCATATCTTGACTATTTTTAATCTTATATTCACTACATACGCATTTTAACCTCTTTCCATTACTTTTGGCTTAGAGTTCATTCCTTTCATCACTCCCTCTTTCACCAAAAGGGGGCATATTATTAGGGGTACCCCTATAATCCCCCTTACATCACCATGCATTCAAACATCATTAATCCAACACTTGGAAATTTATACCATGAAATTTCACCATCAATTCCCCTAATGACCGAATCGGGACAATAATCATTTAACATTTCCTAAACATGATTACACACTAGAACCTATTGAATCTTCCTAATTACCTAACTTGGGGAAACACGAGATTAATAATATTTTCATGCTACATTTCATTAATCCCTATTGAATTCTCCCCAAAACCTAGCTTGGTAGTAATTAGCGTAAAATCTCTCCATGAGTAGCCAATCAAAATCAATTTATTTTAATCAAATCATATCAATGAAATCTACAAACATCCTCCAAAATGACCTAACCGGAGTTACATTTACCAATTTCTCCCAGATGACATAACTTGGGAGTTTATTCTATATTCGACACTTTCTTCTAGATGACCTAACATGGAAGCCATCTCATTCATTGTGCATTTGCTTCCTAATGACGTAACTTGGAAGTTAACTCTTACATATCACATATTCCTCCTAATGATCTAACTTAGAATCTATCTCATTTTCTATCATGTTCACTTCCAGATTACCTAACTTTGAAGAATTCACATTTGGAACAAAACTCGTGGAGTGGGGTAAAGAGTGCATTTCCCCTATTACTCCTATATGCATCAACTATTTAACCAAAATCATTTGAATCGAAAAATCACAAAATTTGATCTGATTCTATCTACAGTGGATAAGTATTGAGGATGTAGTTAAATTTATGGGAATAACACACTTTTTCCCCTACATTATTCCTCTAGTGGTAGGTTGCCATAGTCCTTCGACTATTCCATTCATATACAAGCATTCAAGTTGGGAACTAATCACTCCCTACCCGCCAATTCATTATTAAACCATATTCAAAATCATTCTACATGTTAATCCTCATTTTCATTTAGCACGCTTCATCCCGACACTTAAACTTTTCATTACGTTGCATAGATAAACTTGTTGATCCATGGTTTGACACACTTTTATAGTTCTATTGGCACACTTCTACTACACATCTGCACATTCTTCTACAACAAGGGCTTATCCGGCTTTTTCTCAGTACGCATCTCTATCTCCTTTTTTGTTCGAGATTTCCACTTACCAACATAAAGTGGGGGTGAATGTAGTAAAAAAATCATGCACTTATTATTACATTTATACTTCCGGGTATGTTATTTTATATATGAACCTTGCATAATAAAAGTATTCACTAGTGACACATCCTTTGGTCTTGTTGTTAGCTGGTCGCTCATCATTGTCACTTTTCTTGTTAAGTCGTCACTTGTACATAAATTTTGGTCATCTTTAGGGAGTCTCACATGTCATAATATTCCCATTTATTGTTTCCAAATCTATAATGGGTTGCCTCCGGTTGTCTTGGGGCATCCTTGGTCCCCACATTCCATGATTTTAGGCTCTCGTTGTAATTTTTGGTCTTAATTTATTTGTTTGAGCTCGGTATTTTCTTACCTTGTAGATTCCCTAGGTCGTAGTTAGAATTTTTGGGTCACTAGTGTCAAAATTTGAACAAGAGATCCCTCTCTATATGTAATGAGACTACATTAAGGGCATACATCTTACTATCAAGGGCAACTATCTACTAAGGAAAGGGACTACATTTGGTAATATTCTACATCTACAACACACAAGCATATGAGGAAAGGGTTGTATTCTATCCATTCCATCCACCATTTTCATCTTTACATCTAGTTATTATCTCGTATACAGTGTAATTGGCACTAGGGCATCCTATTTATAAAATTGGACACACACACACACACGAGAACTACATGAGGTCAAAAATGTAGTGCAATGCTCGGTTGTAAGACAACTAGTTTGGTACTGAGGTTAATCGACCTATTCATATACATTTTTATTTTTAGGAATTGATGCTTTGAACAGGGTTTTGTAGGTGGATCTTCACATAGTAATTATAGTAACACATGTGACATTATCATGACACTGTATAATAGGAACAAAGGTATTACAGACATATTGCGACATTTCCAACTCGCATCTCGAGATTTTCTATAGTCTACATCATCCGGATCATAGACCAAAGTGTGCCCCATTACCCTTCCCGACACCTCAATAAAGTCATATACTAAGTTCCTTCCCTTCCTAAGGCCGTTCGGTCACTACTCGCCCAATCCGCATATCATCCTACTATAGTCCAACACACAGTGAGGTAAGTTAAATTAAGGTTAGTATTATATCCCTCTTATTTCCATTATTTCAATACATTCAAATAATAAAATAAAATATTTAGATCTAGCATTTCAATATAGCATTTAGTTTCTATTTAGATTAACTCATAAAATAAGAAAAGTTTATATTTCTCTATTTTTAGTTAATCGATTCCTAAGTGATAAAATGAGCAATTGACAACTATCTTTGGCCTTTTTATATGTTTCATGTCTTCTTTCTAGCCTCTTACACCCTCCAACCAGTCGATAATTTATTGCTTTATATATTATGAATTTGGAGTCAAATTCTAGCTAGGATGCCAACGCCCAAGTGCCCTCATACCCTCCAAAGTAGCCCCCAGCCTCTTTGAAATTACTCACTCCTTTTGTGAATCTTATATTCTTATGGGTCGACCTTCTAGTTGTTAATTATGAAATTCAACCAAAGGAATCATATAAATATAAATATATGTTACCATAATAAAGGACCAATATCTAAACATCTATTACCCTCAAGTAAGGTTACATAAAAGGCATTTCAAAATCACCAAAGAATCCATTTAGCTTCATCCAAAGGAAAAAGGACTACATTTTATGCATACATGCATAGGAGGAAGTTCATTAATCCATCCAAGCATCTAATTACATTGTTACATCTAACTTGTAGTGCCCACTCCTCTTTGACACTATTTCACTATGATTTTTATTATTGTTGATTAGAGACTTTGACATTTTGATTATTATACTTTGATTAACAGATGAGACTATATGGACATTTGGATTATTGATGTGTTGTGGTTCATATTTTGGATTATGATATGCTAGATGACACTAGTGGACAGTTCTATACATGTTGGTTTACATTGTTATGATTTTATACTAACACATTATATTCATGATGCATTGCCTATGTTTGGATGTTCTGAATAGTATTTTGATCTCATGGATGTTAGTAAAATGGTAGAATCAATTTACTTTGATATATTTAATAGATGATTGAATTGCTAGTTTTGATGATGACTATTGATTTCTATGTACATGTTATTTCTTGATGTTATTGATGTGGCCGTGAGGGTAGAGACATATTTCTGTTTGTGATTATAGGAAAATTATATCACTATACACTGAAAGGGGATAGGGAACCAACCATAAAAGGATTTGGTGTTTGCAACCTGGTCAATTTGACAACTTTTTTTGCTATTTATATATTGTTATATTATTATGCTTGGTTAGGAGGTTTCCCATGGGGGTGACCTCATGTGTGTGGCCATGGGTTGTGATGTTTTCCTTTCTTTTAATTTTGTGTATTTTATTTTGTGGTGCATGTGTCTAATTATTTAGAAAATATAGTCACTTTATTAGCACTTGTTAATATGTTTTAATTAGCTAATTTAACTTAATTTATATACTAAAAATGAATATGCGACAATGGCGTAATTAATAGGGTATATGGTGATTTATTTGTGCTTTATGTTAATGAAATTAATTGTATTTTAGAGGTGTGTATTCTTCCTTCTTTCCCAATCTCGAATTTGGCCTTATAGGATACTTTTTGAAACCATTGGGACAAGTTAACCTTGTCAATTAAATCTCAAACTCATCTACCAACCATACTTATGAAGTATAGAGCTAATTTTAGCCTTTTTAATGCATTTGTTTAGTGTAAAAGAGTGAATAAAGTCACTTTTCTACTTACCTCATTTAATTTGTCCTTGAAAGGTATGAAGTGCATTTTGGAGTGTACATGCGTGCATTCCATAGCCTTACTTGTTCATTTAATTAATTTGGTCTTTTTGTGTTTACTTGTTGAGTTGGAATGGAGAGATGATGAAGTAGAATCCTACATGGAGCCACCTCATCATCCTCAAATCCTTTTCTATTCATTGAGTGAATTTTGAGGATTTGGGGTTACTTGTCTTATTTTTACACTTGAACTTTTCAAATTTTGACGTAGGGTTTTATGCTTGAAGCTTTTTGGAGTTACACTTTGGGATTGTGCTTGGTTTTGGAGGATTTAAAGATTGTGGAGTGAATATTTTTGGAAGCTTAATGGAGAGTTAGGATCTCCACTTATTTTTATTTCTTTATTTATGAATATAGATGTGAAAATTTGTGCTTGTTTGAGTGTAAGTATGTGTGTTAAGAATGTAATATTTTTGGGATGGGTATATTTCTGAGAATGGTGTGGAGAGAAAGAAATGAATTTATTTTTATGGAGGACTAATGGATTTAGTGAGGAAATGTGGAGGGGGTATGGAAGAGGTTCTCCACCTCTGTGGATGTAAAATGGTTTACATGTTACTTACTTTGCATAAACAAAAGGGAGAAATAAGTGTTGTGTGTGTTCTTGATAGTACACTTGGAGGCATTAGGTTGATTTTCTTTTCACATGCGAGGCATAAGGAGAAGAATTCATGTTATTATCTCAATTTTGGATTACAAATAAGCCTTTGTAATTATGATAAAAATGTAAAATCTATTTGTCTTGTGTTGGAAAAAGGATGAGAACTACTCTTGTTGATCTTGTTTGGAAAAGTATGTTTGAATGTTGATATATTGATTGAGTACAGAAAAGTTGTATGAGTGTTGTTTTGTGGAAGCCATTTCTTTTGTGAAGTGGAAAAGTTGCAAAACTCACCTCATTGTTATATGGTTGGGGCTCAAGGGAGAATATGGAGGATGGCTTCTCCTCTTCTAGGATTATAGGTTAGATGGAGAGTGTCCCTACTCCCCTTTCATTGTATTTTGGTTGAAATTTGATAGATGATTAGAGTGCAAAGCTAAATATTCAAGGATTTATACTAGGTTGGGGCCAAGAGATCACCTTTGTAATGTTATCCCATTGTTGTAAAGTGAAATTTGTAATCTTGTTAATTATTCTTTCAAATTTTTGTAAAGAAGAGCTTTTGTATTATAAGAAAATGAACTATTATCATTGAGAAAAAAGTGTATTGTTACCTTCTTGTAAATTTTATTATTGTAAAAATATGAGTTTATTAAAAGGAAGGAAAAGAGATACTTTCCCATTTTTCTATAGTAAGAGTTAGTATATTGAAGTGTTGAAATAAATGAAAGAATGAAATGTGTATAAATTGTAAGGAAATAATATTTTCGTATGTAAAGTATATGGTGCTTTTTGCTTCCTTGTATTATTGGCAACTTAAATTTAAAAGGAAAAGGGAATGATTTGAGTAAATTTTATAATCAAGTTTTATTTTCTTGCAAGGGAAATGGTTACTAGTTTCAACTATCTTCACATATTTGAATAGATTTGAATGTATAACTTCATACACCCTTTCTAGTTGTTATATCAAGAAGTTGAATTGATAGTTTGTCTACAATAGATCAAATTAAAAAAATAGATAAGTAAACTAAATATATAACAATAAACACAAATATTTATACAAAACTTAAATTGTAGATATTAAATAAAATTACACACACACACACCTATAGATATATATAAATTTAATAATAAAAAGGGCATATTAGTGGACCGGTGACTAATATGACCTTTATACTATTTAATTTTTATATATATCTATAAGTATGTGTGTGTGTGTGTGTGTGTGTGTGTGTGTGTGTGTGTGTGTGTGTGTGTGTGTGTGTGTGTGTGTGTGTGTGTGTGTGTGTGTGTGTGTGTGTGTGTGTGTGTGTTTGAAATAGGGTTGGGCGCAACCCAACCTGTGCATTATTATAAATAAGTAGGTTGGGAGGGCGCCACCCCCACCCTAACCCATATAATATGGGGTGCGGTGGGGGTGCCCCCTAAACTCAACCCTTCTTTACCATAAATGGCCACGAACATACATACACTATGTAGCACCATTTAACGACCAAACCTCTTTTAACATTCCACTATGTATTTTGTGGTGTGGCCAAACCTTTATTGCCGAGTAATATAATAATATAAAATATTATGTGTGTGTGTAGATATATTATAAATATATGTACATATAAATACACACACAAAGATATATATATATATATATATATATATATATATATATATATATATATATATGTATGTATGTATGTATATATATATATGTATATATATATATATGTATATATATATATATATATGTATATATATATATATATGTATATATATATATATGTATATATATATGTATATGTATATATATATATATATATATATATATATATATGTATATATATATATGTATGTATGTATGTATGTATGTATGTATGTATGTATGGCTTATATTTTCACCCAAAATCGAATATACATAATGTACATTTATCACGACTTACAAAATATTTCGATAGAAAAGAAAATAAACAAAAAATTGGGGCAAAACAATACCCATAGTAGAAATGGAGAAACCATCCCATTTAACATAAAATATTAGAAAAGGAAAATATAGGAGTTGAGAAAATCCTCCATAGCTCTCATGGTTTCCATGGCCTCCATGCTCCCAAACTGCAAAAGTGAAAATGAAATGGATTAGGGAAAAAATGAGAATAAGAAGCCAACATAAGGAATTTTAGGGCATTTTAGAAAACCTAACATCCTAGGGCCCAAAATGATTTGATCTAATGGTTGAGATTATATCCTACATAACTTAAAGTGATGAAATTTTCATGGGAATGGGATTAAATAAAATGCATGGGTAATTGGTTTAATGGGGCCACTTAGTGGTTGGGTCAAGTTGTGACCTTTTTGTAGTAGGGATTAATTAAGGAATTATGCATAGTATTTGTAATGAATAAAAGGAGGGTTTGTAAAATTTAATAGTAAGGTTTAATTAAATAAATTAAATGGATCATGGTTATTAAAAGTTTGGGAAATACTCTAATGAAGTAAGGAAATTTAATGGAAGGGTTTTAAATGGTAAAATATTTTAGGAAATAAATTAATAATATTTAATTATTAATTTGAATTTGATTACATTATGAAGGTGTGGAAATAATTCACGGGATCTTAATCGACCACCAAGTAATGTTTTAAACCCTATTTAAACCAAAAACAATTATTGTAATTTTTCCCTAATAAATTTATAGACTTTGGTGTGGTTTTAAACATGGAAATGTTTGGGCATTACACTTGGTATCAGATCCATGGGTTCCACACTTGGACCCGGGCCAAAAAAAACACAAAAAGTAAACTTAACACAATAAACACCTAGAACACATAACATTGCATGATATTTTAAAACATAGAAACCTAGAAAACTAAAACAAAACCTAGATGATGATAAACTAAGTCCCATGTTGGTTTGTGTAGGAGGCACAAACCAAACAAGGGGATAATTCACGTGGAGTGAGATATAACACTCCTTGAGTAGGAAGTTTTCGCTATATTTCCACAAACCATACAAATATTACATGAGGTCAATACAACTATACGAGGTGGAGCAGTAGGGGGATGAATCTAGCCAGAATGACAGAGAGCTATCAGTAGAGTCTCGTATCCCTTCACGAAACATTGATGAGTATATGGCAAAGAAATCCCATGCAGAGTTAGGTAGATGGGATTCACCTTAGAGGGGAAATAAAGGTAGGGCTATAGGACATAGAGACATGTCTAAGAGCCCTAGATAAAGGGATGATCATGTGGAGTGACCTAGGGGCCAAAATTTTACAACTTCAAACCATATCAAAGATATACTAAAGTTACATGAACTTCATTTCACTAGAGACAAAGGAGGATTTGAGGTAGAGGTTTGGTTAGTGAGCTTCAACAGATGCTTCAAGATGTGCCCATGTATTAGTAACATGAAGGTTTGTGTTGTAATTCATCTTCTGAGAGATTGATCAAGAGTTTGGTTGAGGATCGAGGAGCAAAAACTCCATGTAGATTGATAGATTGTTACATAGGAGATATTTTAGGAGTGATTTAGGAGTAGGTATATATCTAGGAGGTTCATCTAGTAGTGGATCAAATAGTTTCATAATCTGTGATAGACATTCGTGACAATAGCTGATTATGAGAGTCGGTTCTGGACTTGCTTCATTACGTAGACTACATGCAGGATGAGTAGGTTAGGATTCATAGGTTTATCAAGGGCCTGAAATTAGATTTGGGAGGGGCAATAAACATCCATTGTCCATAGAATTTATCTGAGGCTATGGATAAGGCCTCTATTTCCTAGGAAAATAGGGGTAAGAAACAATATCTTAGAGATAGAGTGAGGAGCCGTATTAAGAAAATGTAAGATAATAGGTTGAGGAGGTCGAGATCCTCCTCCTCGTGGTAGACATGGTTAAGAAAAGAATAGTAGGCTCAACAAAGTAGTAGAAACAAACTTGACCTCGTTTTAGACCTCCAAAATGCCACAATGCATAGAGAGGGTGCAATATGGGGCCTCAACTAGGGTCACATTAGGATACAAGCTCCGCCCTGACTTAGTCATTAGGATTACATCCACCACAAAACCATTAGTTTATAGTGAGATCATCGTGATTTACCTCATTGATGGTTAGGGGACCTAAAGGGATTTATCCCCATTTGATAGGACCTAGTAGTTGTTATGGATGTAGTATACATGGGTAATTGGAGGAAGTGTCCACAATATCCTCGTTAATTAGGGTAAAACACCTATTTTAGATCTTACGATCGTTGATATGGGACGTAGCCATTAGATTTATGCAATGATCAAGAACCACCAAGTAGAGCATAAAGGTACAATGATTGAGACCATAGGTAGCATTGCTAGTATCCCTACCTCTATATTGTTTGATTTTGTCTCTTTTGATTCATTTATTACACCATCATTAGGATAACGATTCAAGCTTGTGCCACATAGGTATGGTCATATTTTGGACACCGAGATGCCTTCTAAAGCCGAGGTCACACATTGGACTCTTTAGTTAAGGAGTGTGGAGTGGACATAGGACCCTTCACCATGACCTTAGATCTTTGTATCCTTCCTTTGGGTTCTTATGGAGTCATCTTGGGCATGGATTGGTTATCTACACATAGAGCTAGAGTTGATTGTTACAACAAGGTGATATCTTGTGTAGACGATTTGGGAGTTGAGTCAATGATAGTTGGAGTTAGGAGGCCCATATTTATTTGTAACATATCTACTATGTAGTTGAAGTGGTGTATGTGTGATGGGGATGCCGATATATAATATCATAGTTAATGACTGATCCGAGGAAAATTTTTGTGGGCCTTCACTTGATGATCACCCCAATTTGTAGGATTTTTCAAATGTTTTTCCCAAAGTGAGTTCCTATGGTTAGCTTCCCCACATTAGATAGAATTTCATATTGATTTGTTTCATGGAGTGGAGCCTATCTCATGTACGCTATATAGGATGACCACCCCCGACCTATGTGAGCTAAGGTTACTATTAGAGGGACTTCTTGAGAATGGCATAATCCATCCTAGTATATCTCCTTGAGGTGCAATAGTGATTTTTGTCAAGAAAAAGGATGGAACTTTGTGTTTTTTGTTGACTATAGATATCTAAACAAAGTAATGATCAAGAATCATTACCCCCTTCCACACATAGATGATTTATTTTATTAGATGAAGGGGGCTACCATGTTTTCTAAGATATATCTTAATTCTAGTTACCATCAGCTAAGGATTTCAGAGGAGGATATCCAAAAGACAACCTTTCACATGAGATATGGAAACTATGAGTTCATGGTTGTGTTATTTGGTCTGATGAATTCCCCTAAAGTATTCATGATTTTGATGAATGGGATGTTCAGGACATTTCTAGACCATTTTGTGCTCATGGTCCTAGATGATATTTTTATTTACTCACGTATGCATGAGGAGCACGAGAAACATCTTTGCTAGGTTCTCTAGTGTCTTTGAGAGTAACAACTATACAAGAACCTAGAGAAGTGTGCATTTTTCCAAAAAGAGGTTCAATATTTAGGTCACATTATTTCTAGGAAGGTATCATAGTTGATCCTTCTAATATTATAGCTATCATGGATTGGCTAGTGCTAACCAATGTGATCGAGGTGCGCATCTTAATGGGATTGGTAGGTTATTACAAGAGGTTTGTTTAGGATTTCTATCATATTGTGCATCATCACACCCTCTACAATGGAAAGGTAAGAATTTCTTTTGGTCAAATAGATCTGAGCATGCCTTCAAGACACTGAAGGAATGCCTCGTGAAATCACCTATTCTAGCAGTGCTAGATCCATAGAGAGTTTTTTTCATATAAAAAGATGCTTCATTGGTAGGGATAAGAGGTGGATTGATGTAGTATGGTTGAGTAGTAAATTTTGAGTCTCACAAACTCAAGGATTATGAGTTAAATTATCTAACTCAAGACCTTGAGCTTACAACAATTGTGCATGCATTTGAGTGATGGAAACATTTCCTATTGGGTGGAAGATTCATTCTCATGATAGATCACTTGATCATGTAACATCTCTTCACATAGGCCAACCTCAACGCTTTGTCAATGGTGTTGGATATAACTTCTTTGTGAGTATGAAATGGATATTGAGAATGTGAAGTGGAAGGATAATGTGGTTGTAGACACTTTGAGTCGATGGAGGCATTATTTTATGGCTACTTCAAGTAGGTACAGACTTATGGAGTAGGATCTTGTGACATATTCCACATGATAACTTCTACCTTTTAGCTAGAGAAGAGATTAAGTCTCAAAGACCCCTTGAGGAGAAGTTTGAGGGAATGAAATAGGAGCCAGATGGAATTCTTAGACGTAGAGGTCAGATCTATATACCTAGGGATGGAGGTTTGAGACATGATATATTGATAGAGGCTCATCGTGCACCTTATTTAGCCCATCTAGGGGTGAAGAAGATGCATCAACATTGAGATAGTTTTACCATTAGAGGGGACTTCGAGTTATGTAGCTTATTTTGTGTCTCGATGTTTGAAGTGTTAGAGGGTGAAGGCCGAGAATCAACATCCAGATGGCCTTCTCTACCCGTATACCATTATGGAGTGGAAATGGGACACCATTTCCATGGATTTTATAGTAGGGCTACCTACGTTGAGATACCACCATGATGTCATCATGGTCACGGTGGATAGATTGACGAAAGTGGATAATTTTTCTCCGGTGAAGACCGCTTATATAATTAGTGCGGTGGCATGAGTATACATGGATGAGATTCCAAAATTCATTAGATTTTGTGGAAGATTATTTGTGACTGTGATCCCTTGTACACCTCCCATTTTTGGACTACCATGTAGCATTCCCTTGGGACGAACATTAACTTTAGCACAACCTACCACCAAAAGAAATATGGATAGATTGAGTAGGTGAACCAAATATTAGAGGACATGCATCGGATGTATGTCACGGATCAATAGTCATGTTAGGAGGAGTATTTGTACTTGGTTGAGTTTGCATACAACAACAAATTTCAAAGTTCTATTAGTATGGCACCATTTCAGGATTTATATGGTAGGGAGTGTAGGAATCCACTGAGTTGGGAAAAGTTAGAGGATAGAGTATCTCTTGGGCCAACTTTGTTACAGGACATGGATCAACATGTTATCTTGATTAGACAGAGGTTGTAGGAGGCACATGATAGAATCAGAAGAAGTATACATATTAGAGGATAGTTGACCATACTTTTGAGGTTTACACGAAGGTATTTCTTATTGTTAGTCCTCATAAGATTCTTTTCCATCACGGAAAAGGATCCAAGTTAGCTACTATATTTGTACGTCCATTTAAGATCTTGGAGTGGATCAATCCCTTAGCTTACCATATAACCTTGCCACCCATCTTGTCTCACATCCATGATGTGTTCTATGTTTCTTTTCATAGGAAATACATTCTAGGTCCTTCTCATGTTTTATATTAGACCACATTACAGGTGTAGAAGTAAGGGAAGGTGAATGTGTATCCCATGCATATCATAGAGTGCATGACCCTAGACCTTGTAGGGTGTGAGCTTGATCAAGGTGCGAGTCTAATGGGATATGTATGATGAGACTCTAGCTACATGGGAGAATGCTTCTTTCTTATGTTCCCGATTTCCACAACTATTTAAGTGACTTCAAGGAGGAAGTTGAGTCTAAGAGGAGGGCGTGTAGTGCCCACTCCTCTTCAACACTATTTTACTATGATTTTTATTACTATTGATTAGAGACTTTGACATTATGATTATTATGTTTTGATTAGCAGATCAAACTATATATGCATTTGGATTATTGATGTGTTGTGGCTCATATTTTGGATTATGATATGCTAGCTAACATTGGTGGATAGTTCTATACATGTTGATTTACATTGTTCTAATTTTATACCGACACATTATATTCATGATGCATTGCCTATGTTTGGATGTTCTGAATAGTATTGTGATCTCATGGATGTTAGTAAAATGGTAGAATTGAATTATTTTGATATGTTTAATTGATTATATAATTTCTAATTTTTATGTTGATTATTGATTTCTATATATATGTTATTTCTCATTGTTATTGATGTGGTCTTGAGGCCAAAGAGGCATTTCTATTTATGATTACAATAAAGTTATATCACTATACACCGAAAGGGGATAGGGAACTAACCATAGAAGGATGTATGGTGTTTGCAACATGGCCAATTTGACAACTTGTGTGTTATTTATATGCTTTTGTATTATTATACTTGGTTAGGAGGTTCCCATGGGGATGACCTCATGTGTGTGGTCATGGGATGTGATGTTTTCCTTTCTTTTAAGTTTGTGAATTTTATTTTCTTTTAAGTTTCCTTATAGGATAATTTTTGGGACTTATGGGATAAGTTCTTATTGTCCCCTACATCTCAAACCCATCTACCAACTATTATCCAAATAAATCCATTAGTTACTTGATAAATTTTAGTTTCATCTCGGATCGATGTTTCACATTTCAAGTTGTGCATGCTACTTACATGCCACTTTGTATTCTTTCCTTCAAAATTTTCTAAGTTCCTTATCTTCTTGTCACTCACCCTCTTTTATGTCCATCGTCACATGCCCTTCCGCAGTTGGATGCTCATGCCCTACTTCCATACCCACCTTGTGTGAGTATGCCTTCTTCCTGATGTGCATGCACCTACATACACAGCTTCCCTATGCTTTCCTTTCGTGTGATTGTAACTTCCTTCGCGCCTTATTTCCTTGATGTCATTCTTCTATGCACAATGCACACCTTCTTTCTCCTCTGTTTACATTATTCTCCTTCCTCTCCCCCTCCGCACCTTACTCTTACTCATGCCTTCGCAACTTCCTCCGAAGCACTCTCCTTCTTTCTTATCCCCTCACACCCTCGTGTTCCCTTTTTAGAATTGTCTAGAATTGGCTAAGTCTTTTTCTTCCTCTTGCGTGCTTGCTTGCATCTTATTCTTTTGTGTGCCCTCTTTCCTTTTTGCTACCGCATGCCCTTCTTCGCTTGAACACTGCGTGCCCTGTTTTCATGCCTTCTACGGAGTATTCCTTCCTCTGCGTGCGTGCACCTACGTGCATGCATTCTCTCTATTTCCTTATGTGCCTTACATTTGACTCATAAAAAATCAAAACAATTATTTTCTATAAACAAGAATACTATAATCAAAGATACAATATTATGTTAAAACAAATGTTATTGACCAAGATAAACAATATAATTTTTATTTAACACACACGATTGTATGTATATAAGAGATTGAAAAAAGCGTATGCTTATCACTTATTTAAATACATATATGATTTGATAATAATCAATGATTAGATCCACAAGTCAGATTCTCAATCAATGTAAAGATTTTCAGAGACAAGAGAATGAGATTCAACTTAATTTGTAGTTTCATCCTCTTCTTTAATCAGTGCAGTCAGGGATGGAAATGTAATCCTCAACAAAGAAGTCTCGAATATTTTTCTTGGGTGTCATATTCACAGCAAAGGTTGATTATGAGATGATGCTGCTATGGTTAATTGAACTAGATTATTAATTAATATGATAATCCTCCAAATTTTCAAGACCAATTTGTAGTGTTGTTCAAATTGGGGGATCTCTTCTCGTAACCTAATTGTATCATCATAAGCATTTTAGAAGGCTTACATATCTTCATGGATGTGTTGTGTAGAAGTGAAGATTGCTTCAATATGATAAAGTGGATTAGATTGAATGGCACACAATTCCAAATCATTGATCGACTTGTATTTTTCCTAATAGAAAGGGTGGCGAATGTGAGGGAATGAATCAATTGTAGGATAATTAGAACCTCCTAATGCCATCTGAAAACATGGAACTTGAAAAAAAATTCTAAAATAACAAGAAATATGTCCTCATGTTAATCAAATTAAACGCAAAATAGTAAAAATACAAAAATAGTAGGAATCTCTAGCGATACAAGGGAATCACTTGAGATTGGGGTAATCATCGGTGATTAGTGTGAGCGTTAATAATTTTATCTAAACAGAGTTAAAATTGATGTTTCACGTTTTTAATATTTTAAAAAATAAAGGATTAATGATGTGAAAATTATCTAAAAACAAAAAAATACTTGACATGAACACTTTGGATGGGAATGGGTGATTCAAGGAAAAAACAAGCAATTTAACGATGATTTTGATGTTCTATAAACAACATGATGTTGTAGTTTGTCGATGTGGATGTATTAAATGCCTATTGGATAAAGAAAATGACATAATGTACGTATAAATCCTATGGATTTTTGTTGCAAATGGGGTTTGAAAACTTTCTACGATAGATCGCTGGAAATCGGGTAAATTTCTGACAATTTCGTTGAAATATTTGTTAGACTATAAACTGAATTATTTCCTTCTATTTTTCACGTCGAAGGATGGGTTTTAAGTTTGTTTTATGTGGTGGAGGTTAAAAATCATGAGATGACTTATTTGGAGTTGGGAAGGGGTTAGATTTTTGTATATTTGATTAGTTAGAAAATAAGTTAATTTAGGAAGGTATTTAGTGTGATTTTAGTAATTTGTTAAGTGACTTGGTGAGGTGTTGTGGAGAATTGGATGAGGTGTAAGGAGATAATATCCACTCATATATCTTAATAACTTCAATAATTATTTTTGAATTTTATAAATATGATGGGTTAATTAATTATTAGAGGGAGGGTGATAAAACAAAGTCCTAAGTGTGTCATTTTTAGTCATAAGCTTATGTAAGCTTAGGGGGTGCAAATATTTGGTGTCTACACATATTCCCTAGCATTATCCACTAAATCAAAAAATTTATGGACCAAGGTGCCCAAATGTGGGATTGACGTGCCCCGGAGTATGACAAGTAGCACCCGGTTGTGGGAGATATAGTCTAGTCACTAGCCCCCACCACTCTTGTCTAGGTCCCAAAATCTAATAAATTTAAAAACCCCAAATTTTCACCAATTCAACTACAATTCCTATTACACCCTACATTTTTGGAAAAAACAACACACTTACCAACTCCGCAGTAGTACGTGACACTACAACGATCGCCACTCTCTCAAACCAGCTAGGACGTAATGGTCTCACTTGAGGCATCTTTGCTCCCTCTATACATACTCTAAAACTAGCACAAAATACAAATTAGATACGTTTTCACTTTAATATTTATAGTAACTTTTCAATACTACCTTTACTATGGTTCCTATTTTGCACTTCTTACCATAAATAATACATGCTACATAGTTTCGCTCATATCTTGACTATTTTTACTCCTATTCACACCCCATTTTTGGTATTATTTTAAGAATTCAGCCTACCACTTTGTATTGTATGTATTTCATGCACATTATATCTCTTTTGCTATATTCTATTCACTACATACGCATTTCACCCTCTTTCCTTTACTTTCGGCTTAGAGTTCATTCCTTTCATCACTCCCTCTTTCACTAAAATGGGGGCATATTATTGGGGGTCCCCCTATAATCCCCCTTACATCACCATGCATTCAAACATCGTGAATCCAACACCTGGAAATTTATACCGTGACATTTCACCATTAATTCCCCTAATGACCTAATCTGGGGGCAATAATCATTTAACATTTCCCAAACATGATCACATGCTATAACCTATTAATTCCCCCTAATGACCTAACTTGGGGGAAACAAGTGATTAATAATATTTTCATGCTACATTTCATCGGTCCCTATTGACTTCTCTCTAACGACATAACTTGGTAGCAATTAGCGTAAAATATCTCCATGAGTAGCCAATCAAAATAAATTTATTTTAATCAAATCATATCAGTCAAATCTACAAGCATCCTCCAAAACGAACTAACTTGGGAGTTACATTCACCGATTTCTCCCGGATGACATACTTGGGAATTTATTCTAGATGACCTAACATGGAAGCCATCTCATTCATTGTGCATTTACTTCCTAATGATGTAACTTAAAAGCTAACTCTTCCATATCACATATTCCTCATGATGATATAACTTGGAAGCTATCTCATTTTCTATCATGTTCACTTCCAAATGACCTAACTTTGAATAATTCACATTTGCAACAAAACTCGTGGATTGGGGTAAAGAGTGCATTTCCCTATTACTCCTATATGCGTCAACTATTTAACCAAAACCATTTGGATCCAAAATGATCTAAGTCTATCTACAACGGATAATTCTTCAAGATATGTAGTTAAATTTATGGGAATAACACACTTTTTCCCCTACATTCTTCCTCTAGTGGCTGGTTTCCATAATCCTTCAACTATTCCATTCTTATATAAGCATTCAGGTTGGGAAATAATCACTCCCTACCCACCAATTCATTATTAAACCGCATTCAAAATCATTCTACATCTTAATCCTCATTTTCATTTAGCATGCTTCATCCTGACACTTAAACTTTTCATTACGTTTCATGGATAATCTCATTGATCCATGTTTTGAAACACTTTTATAGTTCTATTGGCACACTTCTAGTACACATCTGCACATTCTTCTACAATAAGGGCTTCTCCAACTTTTTCTCAGGTACACATCTCTATCTACTTTATGTTACTAATATTTATACTCACCAACATAAAGTGGGATTGAATGTAGTCACAAAATCATGCACTTACTATTACATTTATATTATCAGGTATGTTAGTTTATACATGGATCTTTCGTAATAAAAGTATTCACCGGTGACCCATCCTTTGGTCTTGTTGTTAGCTGGTCTCTCATCATTATCATTTTTCTTGTGAATTCGTCACTTGTACATAATTTTTTTGGCATTTTTAGAGAGTATCACATGTCGTAATATTCTCATTTATTATTTCTGGGTCTATAATGGGGTCCCTATGGTTGTCTTGGGAACCCCGGGCCCCCATTCCATGATTTTAGGCTCTCGTCTCATTTTAATTTTTGGTCTTAATTTATTTATTTAAGTTCAGTATTTGTTGTTCCTCGTAGATTCCCTAGGTCGTAGTTGGATGTTTTGGGTCACTAGTGTCAAAATTTGAACAAGAGATGCCTATATAAATGTAACATACTCACTACATTATGGGCAGACATATTACTATCAAGGGCAACTATCTACTAAGGAAAGGGAATGCATTTGGTAATCTTCTACATCTACATCACACAAGCATAGGAGGAAAGGGTTGTATCCTATCCATTCCATCCACCATTTTCATCTTTGCATCTAGTTGTTATTCCCTACTTCTACGTAATTGGCACTAGGGAATCCTAGGTATAAAATTGGACACACATGCACATAGAACTACATGAGGTCTAAAATTTAGTGCAATGCTCAGTCGTAAGACCACTAGTTTGGTAGCTGAGGTTAGTCCAACCTATTCATATACATTTTTATTTTTAGGAATTTATGCTTTGAACAGGGTTTTGGAGGTGGATCTTCACACAAGTAATTACAATAACACATGCGACATTATCAAAACACCTATATAATAGGAATGGAGGTATTAAATGATATTGCAACACTTCCGAACTCACATCTCGAGCTTTTCTATAGTCTACATCATCCATATCACGTAGACCAAGGTGCCCTATTACACTTCCCGACACCACAATAAAGTCATATACTTAGTTCCTTCCCTTCCTGAGGCCGTTCAATCACTACTCACCCGGTCCGCATATCAGCCTACTATAATCCACCACACAAAGTGAGTGAAGTTAAATTAAGGTTAGTATTATATCCCTCTTATTTCCATTATTTCAATACATTCAAGTATTAAAATAAAATATTTAGATCTTGCATTATCAATATAGCATTTAATTTCTATTTAGATTAACTCATAAAATAATAAAAGTTTATATCTCTCTCTTTTTAGTTAATCGATTCCTTAGTGAGAAAATGAGCAATTGACACTATATTTTTCCTTTTTTCTATGTTTCGTGTCTTCTTTCTAGCCTCTTACACCTTCTAAGCTTGATCAATAATTTATTGCTTTGTATTTTATGAATACGAGACCAATTCCCAGCCAGGATGCCAACGCCAAGTGCCCTCATACCCTCCGAGAGCCCCCAACCTCTTTTTAATTTTCTCACTCCTTTTAGGAATCTTATATTCTTATGGGTCGGCATTCTAGTTGTTAATTGTGAAATTCAACCAAGGGAATAATATAAATATAAAGCTATGTTACCATAATAAAGGACCAATATCTAAACATCTATTAACATTGAGTAAGGTTGCATCCAAAGGCATCTCAAAAGAATCAAATCATCCATTTAACATCATCCAAAGGAAAAAGGACTACATTTTATGCATACACGCATAGGAGGGGAAGTTCATTTTTCCATCCACACATCTTATTACATTGTTACATCTAACTTGTAGTGCTCACTCTTCTTCGACACTATTTCACTATGATTTTTATTATTGTTAATTAGAGACTTTGTGATTTAATTTTTATACTTTGATTAAAAGATGAGATTATATGTACATTTGGATTATGTATGTGTTGTGATTCATATTTTGG
The DNA here is from genome assembly GCA_018340775.1 of Taxus wallichiana var. yunnanensis. Taxonomy (NCBI): domain Eukaryota; kingdom Viridiplantae; phylum Streptophyta; class Pinopsida; order Cupressales; family Taxaceae; genus Taxus; species Taxus wallichiana. Next base: position 191,884,846 of record CM031235.1, read on the forward strand.
ATTATGATATGCTAGATGACACTAGTGGACAATTCTATACATATTAGTTTACATTGTTCTAATTTTATATTGACACGTTATATTCATGATGCTTTTCCTATGTTTGGATGTTCTAAATAGTATTGTGATCTCATGGATGTTAGTGAAATGGTAGAATCAAATTATTTTGATATGGTTAATAGATGATAGAATTGCTAATTTTGATGATAACTATTGATTTCTATGTATATGTTATTTCTCGATGTTATTGATGCGGCCTTGAGGGTAGAGATGTATTTCTGTTTTTGATTCCGGGAAAATTATATCACTATACACCGAAAGGGATAGGGAACCAGCCATAGAACGATTTGGTGTTTTTAACATGGTTAATTTGAAAACTTTTTTGCTATTTATATAAATTGTTATATTATTATCCTTGGTTAGGAAGTTTCCCATGGGGGTGACCTCATGTGTGTGCAAATGAGTTGTCATGTGTTCCTTTATTTTATTTTTGTGTATTTAATTTTGTGATTCATGTGTATAATTATTTAGAAAATCTAGTCAAATTATCAACACTTGTTAATATTTTTAATTAGCTAATTTAAATTAATTTGTAAACTAAAAATGAATATGTGTGAGTGGGGTAATTAATAGGGTAGATGGTGATTTATTTGTGCTTTATGTCAATGAAATTAATTGTATTTTAGAGGTGTGTACTCTTCCTTTTTCCCAATCTCGAATTTGGCTTTATAGGATACTTTCTGAAACCATTGGGACTGGTTAACCTTGGCAATTACATCTCAAACTCATCTACCAACCATAATTATGAAGTATAGAGCTAATTTTAGCCTTTTTAATGCATTTATTTAGTGTAAAAGAGTAAATAAAGTCACTTTTGTTCGTACCTTATTTAATTTTTCCTTGAAAGGTATGGAGTGCATTTTGGAGTGTACATGTGTGCATTCCATAGCCTTGTTCATTTTATTAAATTGGTCTTTGTGTGTTGACTTGTTGAGTTAGAATGGAGAGATGATGAAGTGGAATCCTACATGGAGCCACCTCATCATCCTCAACTCCTTTTCTATTCATTGAGTGAATTTTGAGGATTTGGGGTTACTTGTCTTATTTTTACACTTAATTTTTTTGAATTTTGACTTAGGGTTTTATGCTTGAAGCTTTTTGGAGTTGCATTTTGGGATCTGTGCTTATTTTTGGATGAGTTGAAGCTTGTGGAGTGAATATTTTCGGAAGCTTAATTGAGAGGTAGGATATCCACTTATTTTTATTCCTTTATTTATGAATATAGATGTGAAAAGTTGTGCTTGTTTGAATGCATGTATGTGTGTTGAGAATTTAATATGTTTTGGATGGGTAGGTTTCCTTAGGCGGTGTGGGAGAAAGAAATGAAGTTATTTTTGTGGAGGAATAATGGATTCGGTGAGAAAATGTGGAGGAGTATAGAAGAGGTTCTCCACTTATGTGGAGCTAAAATGGTTTACATGTTACTTTGCATAAACAAAAAGGGAGAAATAAGTGTTATGTGTGTTGTTGATAGTGCACTTTGAGACATTAGGTTGATCTTCTTTCCACATGAGAGGCATAAGGATAAGAATTCATGTTCTTATATCCATTCCGAATTGCGAATAAGGCTTTGTGATTATGATAAAAATGTAAATTGTATTTGTCTTATTTTGGAAAAAAGGATGCAAACTACTCTTATTGATCTTGTTTGGAAAAATATGTTTGAATGTTGATATATTGATCCAAAGATAGAATTTACTAGATAACACCCTAGTCATGTTGGCATGTCACTTAGCCTTGACTGAGCACTCACCCGAAGCGCACAAAGGTACTAGGTCCTTCTTTAGGGTTGTTGTAGCAGGATGTTAGCATGATGAAGGGAGAAACATATAGATTCATAACTAATCCATCATTCTACAATGCATGCTACCCTTAGATATATGAAATAACAAGCTTAAATAGTAATCATGATTGAATTAATAACACACGCTACATAACTTATGCACGTAATGACACTTAGATTCAGCCAATATCTTCCATTTATTAATAAATACGAAGCTCCTTACAATATTTTCAATCTATACCAACATGCATATGGATCTGATACAATAATTCAGTCATATGCGTATATGCACACCTCACACTCTATATATTCTCTGTTACACATACATCCTCACACATTCATACATACTTCTACTATGTACCTAACATCATATATATAGGGTGGGGACTTTCCCTTCACCGCTTATCTATTCCAGAAATAGGTCGCATCCTATTGATAGCCACATGTTGTTTACAAGCATAGCCACACATGCAAGTGTGCTATCTATAGTCCTCTTGTAGTTAACTAAAGTGTCAATTCTATTCTCAGCTCGTCTCCATGCAAAATGCTTCGATCTACTTCTCCAAAGATAGACAATGCATGGCATGCACATCCCTGCATCGTTGGTGTGTTCCGCATGCCACCTTCTAAAAATAGGTCTTCATGCTCAAAATCAGCTAAGTCCTGAAAGCTGAACTTAAATTTCAGTGCATGGGTCCTTCTTGTCCTTCTACACCCTTGGTTCTGGGCCTTCTTATCCCGTGTGAACTCCTTGTGTGATCTTTGACATGTATTCTTTGATCAACATTACCCCACACTAATCTCATTGTCGTCCCGACAATGGGTATCTCCAAAAATTGAAGTAAAGAATAAAATAATGGAAAGAATAAGAATGAAGGAATGTAGAAAAATAAAGAATTTTTATTAGATAGCCTCCTCTGTATCACTTTGCAGTATCAACTCTAGATACTCCTCCTTTATTTTGGCTTCCAAAATCTGCCATTCAATGAGTGCTTGTTCCACTTTTTCTGGGATGTCCATAGCAATGGATTCCAACTCATCCTGTGAAATCTCTCCTTTCTCATTTTCTAGAACCAACACAATACTGGACATTGATCTCATTCTTCCTTCTAAAAGGTCCATCTTCTATGTAATTATTGTTGATGCAAAATCACAGCACCCCTGGACGCACATCAGGCTTCTAGGTTGATGTTCAGGCATCCAGTGTGATTGCACAACATGGAAACCTCTCTCCAAGCGTGGGACTTGTAAAACCGAGAGAGGAATCTCCAGAGAAGGCTGGTTCTCGCTCCTAAACTACCGCCACAAGCTATTCTAGTGTGCAAGCTAATCTAATCCTAATCTAACCATGCCAAGGAGACAGAGAGAGAGAGAGAAAGGAAAAAAACAACAAAAGCCTACACTAAAACGGTGATACACCGAGAGAAGGAGAATGTTGGACATCTATCAAAAGCGCCATGGGACAAAGAAGGTGAGCAATGGGAAGGATGGAGATGCATCACAGCCCAAGGATAGATTTCACACAGAAAATGTCCCAAAGCTCCATGAACACAGCTCCAAACCTGCAATGAACATTCAAACATGCATAAATACCTGCAATGAAGAGAGGCAAGAAGAGGACAAGCAAAAACGAGGAAGGATGGACAGATGCATCACAAAACACGTTTTGTTGCTCCAGAAGTTTGCACAGAACATCATTCCATTAGTAAAAGACAAAAATGCCATTACAGAGCAAGGGAAGAGGTTCGAACTCCATTTTCAACCCTAGAGAAGAAAAGAAGGGAGGGCAGAGCCGAAAGAATGAACCACCCTTTTATTTTGCCACTCCTTACAATATATAGGAAGAATGAGAGAAGGAAGTAAAAAGAGGAAAGTCGATCTACTCCAACCACCCCCAGGTTGTATTTTAAATCATCTCATTATGGTATAAGCGGCGGATCCTGGCAAAACGGCAGGCTGTCTGCTGCATTAAAGCTGGTTGTTGAAGCGTCAAAACACATTGTATCACGCGTCAGAGCTGTTTCTTGATTTTCTCTCTCCAAACTGCACCAAAACTCGAGATTAACCCCAGAATCATGTAGAGAATTTCATGAGCTTTCCGTTGATATAAAGAACATGGAAATCTGAGCTCTGGATCAAAAGATATGGCGATCTGAAGATTTAGGGCACGGAGCAGACCAAGACAGATTTTAAAATGTTTTCCCGCTCTTCACCGTCTGGACGACACGTGGCACGTGCTGATTGGACGAGCAATTCTCTGTCCTCCGTCTTTCGCGGGCCTTCCTTTTGAAATTGCTTGTGGGCCCCTTAAACTTGGACACGTGGCGCCATTTCATTGGTTCGGTTCAGCGCTCGATAACTCGCCCCTTTGACCTTTTGACTTTTTCTCCTGTGAGGACACGTGGCAGCTTTTGATTGGTCCTCGGCTCCTTCGGCTCCTTCGCGTACTTCACCTCCATTTGTCCCGGATGTCCCATTTGATTTTGGGCCCTTTGTGCTCATTTCGGCCGGTTCGGGCATTTCGCGTCCATTTGTCCCAGACGTCCCATTTGATTTTGGACCCTCTGGACTCATTTTGCTTGCGGTTCGGCGGTTCGCGCCTTTTGGCCCGATTGTCCCATAGCGTCTCTCTCTCAGTGATTAGCCAATTTTTTTTCCTCTCGGTCGAACCGGCATTTCGCGTCCACCGCGTACTTTTGTCCCAGATGTCCCCTGCTTTTTTGAGGCTCATTTGTGCTTACTTTCGGCCCAAGCCGGCCGGTTCGGGCCTTTTTGTCCCAAATGTCCCGACTGCCCCTAGGGCTAGGACTTAGTCATTTTTATGATTTTTTCCTGGATCAACCTACTTGCCTTCTGCAACCCTTCTACATTTTCTCAGAGCTTGCTCTTTTCCTCTCAGACAGGGGACTTAGAAAATATTTGAGGGGACTCTAGCAACATGATTTTTGGCCCCGAATCAATCAATCTGCCTGGGACTTGAATACTCTGATGCATGTTATCGAAATTTACCCGGGGGAAATTTTGACAACAGTTTTGACGACTCAGCGGGGGCATCTGCCTGCTAGATGAAAAGACCAGTAGCCTGAAGCAATCCATTGGGCATGGAGTCATGAGTTGTAACCCGCAACTGATCTGAACTTTGAAAACCTCCCTCTGAGCCACTTGAAACCCACCGGACATGGAGTTGTTCTCACCAAAAACCACTGAAAAGAACTGTGCAAGAGCAAAACCAGCAACACCAAAACTATGTACAGAACTGAAAATCATACATGCCCCAAATGGAACATGCAGAGTGTGCACAAGCACTTTTTCTGCTGAAAGCAAACCTAGCTACTCTACTCTAACTGGAAGCAAAGGCAAGCTAAACAAACCTCGCAATCGGTTGAGAAATACTTCCTTTCTTCAAAATTGGCAGCCATGTAATTGATTTGGCATCGATCATGGCTGTTTGGATGGATGGAAAATCAACAAGAAGCTGGTCTTCTATCCAAATCATCAAGGTATCAACTGAAAAATCCAATACCTCTTTTAGTTGCTCTGCATTTGGATTGGAGAGGTATGGCAGCTGATCCTTGGTACTTTGTAGCTCATCCTCATGCTCAGAAGCAAGCATGACTGGTTGTGGCTTCTCCTTTGGCTCCAATGAAGCCAAATACCTGATTGGGCAAGGTCTGATCCGTTTGACATGCCCATAGCTCTGATTTTCAACTCCAAGAATGGAGTCTTCTTGTAGACCCACCTGAATGGATGACGTGGAAGAAATGGTAGGACCCTTCTGCCCTTTCTCTTCCTCCGATGAAGAACATGGAAGATTTAAATCTTCCAATTTTGGTTCCAAAGGGCTGCTATAAGATGCAGGCTGCTGCAAATGAATGCTCTCCTTCATGACAGCAGACTCTTGTGTTTGGAATGTGGATGATGAAAGAGAGAATGGTGAAAACTCAACCGGCTCTTCTCCATCAAAACAGTCCTCAAACTGACGGAGTAAACCGCCTCATTGCTGTCCCGCACGCTCGTGTTCAACTTCCTCCATGGTGTCCTCTTGATCTCGCAACTTGACCACCATGGTTTCCTTCACTCTCAATATTGAGTTTGAGAGATCAAACTCCTTTTCAGTGCTAGAACTTGAGAGAGATGAAGTGGAAAGAAGAACTGAAGGTTCTTCTGTAACCTGCTTTGTGCTCAAAGCCCTTGGATCTGCGTTTTTCTCCTCCATAGCTAGATTGTGCTCCTCTTCTTTTGGATTTGGAGCAGCTTCTCCTTCCTCCAATGTTTGAAGGCAATCTTGCTCTTGATTGAACTCCTTCTCCAGCATGAAGTTTGTCAAGTCAAACTCTTCAATCTGCTGCTCTAGAGGATAAGTTGGGACTGCAAGATCTTCTTCTTCTGCTGCAACCAAATCAGTCCTAACCACCATTTGTTCAACCTCAGCCTCTTCTGTGGGCTTCACCAGCAAAGGGATCTGTGTCATCCCAAATTTGGCAGCCCAAACCTTCAAGGTCGCTCTGTCATTTTTTTCGGGCTCTTCCTCTTGTTGTCCTTGATGACTGATTTTTACAATTTCTTCTTTCCCACATGGAATTGGGAATGCAAAAGGAGGAATGGGTTGAAACTCGATTGATTTTACATTTTTTTGTGGTGGTGGAGGAGGTAGAAACTCTTGTTTCTTTGGAGGAGGGGGTATTTCTGTTAGCTCTTGTGGAGGGAATGACTGTTTGGAAGGGAAAATGAAAGAAGAATCGAGATGAAATGGAAGACTGAGAGGTGGAGACATGGATTCCACATTTGGGACAGCAGATGGAGAGTTTGAAACTTGACACTGCTGAACTGAAACAGATTGGGAAAGAGGAAAAGAAAAGGCATGAGATGGTGTGCTTACCTGTTGACAAGGTTGCTGAATACTTCTCTCATACACCTCTATTTCTTCAATCCACTTTGCAAGCAAAGGCAGCGTTGCAATCATGAAGTCAAGCTTCTCCTGAGGGCTGTAATGACTTGGAAAAGGTCCCACCCATGGACAGGGTGCTCCACAACCGATTCCAAATGCTCTCATTTGTGCCTGAGCCCTGGATTGCACTATGTTTACCTCCATCTTTTGGATTTTCTCCAACAGACCAGCATCTTGGATCTGATGGTCTTCATTGTATGCACACCCTTGCTCTTGGAAAGCTCCATAGCCAAACTGACTTTGGCACTGCTGCTCATATGGGTATGCATACTGATCTTGAATCTGCTCAAAATGCTGATTTGGAGGATTTGTAAAACATGTTGGAGGTGGAATATACTGCTGTTGTTGATGTGAATTCCATGATGGAAATGAAGTCATGATTGCACAACTTCATGGAATGGAAAAGAATGAAGGGGATGGAAAGAAAGATGGATGAAAATGGATGGAAATGAATGGAAAGGAAGGTCTGCAACTTGAGAGATGGGTTGTTGACCAGATGGAGTCGCCAGATGTGTTTGCAAGTGCCTCCAAAGGCTGAAATCTTCACAGGAACACATCAACCTGCAAAAGATGAAGTGAAAGACCTCTAAGGTCCCACCGGGCATGCCAAAACTGTTGATGCAAAATCACAAAGACCTCGGACGCACATCAGGCTTCTAGGTTGATGTTCAGGCATCCAGTGTGATTGCACAACATGGAAACCTCTCTCCAAGCGTGGGACTTGTAAAACCGAGAGAGGAATCTCCAGAGAAGGCTGGTTCCTGCTCCTAAACTACCTGCCACAAGCTATTCCAGTGCAGGCAAGCTAATCTAATCCTAATCTAACCATGCCAAGGAGACAGAGAGAGAGAGAGAAAGGAAAAAAACAACAAAATCCTACACTAAAACGGTGATACACCAGAGAAGGAGAATGTTGGACATCTATCAAAACTGCCATGGGACAAAGAGAGGTGAGCAATGGGAAGGATGGACAGATGCATCACAGGCCCAAGGATAGATTTCACACAGAAAATGTCCCAAAACTCCATGAACACAGCTCCAAACCTGCAATGAACATTCAAACATGCACAAATACCTGCAATGAAGAGAGGCAAGAAGAGGACAAGCAAAAACGAGGAAGGATGGACAGATGCATCACAAAACACGTTTTGTTGCTCCAGAAGTTTGCACAGAACATCATTCCATTAGTAAAAGGCAAAAACGCCATTACAGAGCAAGGGAAGAGGTTCGAACTCCATTTTCAACCCTAGAGAAGAAAAGAAGGGAGGGCAGAGCCGAAAGAATGAACCACCTCTTTTATTTTGCCACTCCTTACAATATATAGGAAGAATGAGAGAAGGAAGAAAGAGGAAAGTCAGATCTACTCCAACCACCCCCAGGTTGTATTTTAAATCATCTCATTATGGTATAAGCGGCGGATCCTGGCAAAACGGCGGGCTGTCTGCTGCATTAAAGCTGGTTGTTGAAGCGTCACTTCTGTTGTATCACGCGTCAGAGCCGTTTCTTGATTTTCTCTCTCCAAACTGCACCAAAACTCAAGATTAACCCCAGAATCATGTAGAGAATTTCATGAGCTTTCCGTTGATATAAAGAACGTGGAAATCTGAGCTCTGGATCAAAAGATATGGCGATCTGAAGATTTAGGGCACGGAGCAGACCAAGACAGATTTTAAAATGTTTTCCCGCTCTTCACCGTCTGGACGACACGTGGCACGTGCTGATTGGACGAGCAATTCTCTGTCCTCCATCTTTCGCGGGCCTTCCTTTTGAAATTGCTTGTGGGCCCCTTAAACTTGGACACGTGGCGCCATTTCATTGGTTCGGTTCAGCGCTCGATAACTCGCCCCTTTGACCTTTTGACTTTTTCTCCTGTGAGGACACGTGGCAGCTTCTGATTGGTCCTCGGCTCCTTCGGCTCCTTCACGTACTTCGCCTCCATTTGTCCCGGATGTCCCATTTGATTTTGGGCCCTTTGTGCTCATTTCGGCCGGTTCGGGCATTTCGCGTCCATTTGTCCCAGACGTCCCATTTGATTTTGGACCCTCTGGACTCATTTCGGCCGGTTCGGCCGGTTCGCGCCTTTTTGGCCCGATTGTCCCACAGGCGTCTCTCTCAGCAGTTAGCCAATTTTTTCCTCTCGGTCGAACCGGCATTTCGCGTCCACCGCGTACTTTTGTCCCAGATGTCCCTGTTGCTTTAGCAGTCAGGTGTTTCAAGGCTTACTTGGCCGAGCGGCCTTGTTCGGGCCTTTTGTCCCAAATGTCCCGACTGCCCCTAGGGCTAGGACTTAGTCATTTTTATGATTTTTTCCTGGATCAACCTACTTGCCTTCTGCAACCCTTCTACATTTTCTCAGAGCTTGCTCTTTTCCTCTCAGACAGGGGACTTAGAAAATATTTGAGGGGACTCTAAAGAACATGATTTTGGCCCCGAATCAATCAATCTCACTGGGACTTGAATACTCTAATGCATGTTATTGAAATTTACCTGGGGGAAATTTTGACAACAATTATCTTCCCAAGTTCTTCCAATTGAGTCTTGTGCGGTTCTTGTGCTATTGCAGTGGCCTCGTGCTTTTGTTTAACCATTAACAATCTTTCTGCGTGGCCTAAGGTCTCTTCTTTCATCACTTTTAGTACTTCATTGTTCGCTTCAGGGTCTTTATGTTTATAAGTGCCTCGGGGATGTGCATATGTTTAAATCTTGGTCTTCTTTCTTCAATACTTTCTGTAATGCTTGCAAAAACCCTTCATAATATGTGATCTTTATCATCACTAAGGATTTCTCCCATTCGGAATATTACTCTGAGCTTCTTGGCTCTGGCATGTTCAGAGGTTCATCTTAAAGTACCGAGTCCACTAACTTTCGTACATAATGTATCACCGAAAGAAATGTCCGTGGTACCTTAGCCTCTAAGTGTGGCCTTGCTCGATGACATTGTCCCCAAAATCCTCTACGATGTTGATAAAAACTTAATTTTTCTTCTGCGTGAAGTCCCTTTCCTACGTTATGTAAGCTATCTATGTGTCCTTTGTCTTCAGCTCCTCGCACAACACTCTGATTGTGGCAGCTTTGTCCATATTTATTCTAGCCACCTCAGCAAAAAATTTTACTGATGCATTACAAACCTCCTCATCTGACATGACGATAGGATTTACTGTCATGTGTCTCGATTGGGGTGCCTTATTCATCGTCTCAAACGCATGACTCTTCACACACACCAAATTTAGGATCATCCATGTGGGTGTGCATTGACCACAATAATTGCTTTTGGGTGTGCACAATTGCTATTTCATCATCCATTAGCTCCCGAATGAATAAATCCTTCACGTGTTATCATGCTCTAGAAGTGAGTGTGGACAATTTTTCCGCATCCTCTCGCATACCCCATGGCTTGTGGAACATGTTCTCCACTTGTTCTTCTAGACTATTGTTGTTTAGGAACTTTAGCTTCCAAATTTGAAACTTGTGTCTGAATGTCCTAAACATTCTTTGTAGCTCTCTCCTTAGGTCTTCTCTCATCCTCTTCTTTTTCTTTTGATTCCTCACACTGCTCTTGTTCCGTGTTCTCGGAAGTGTAGGAGAATTATGCGTGCTCTCCTCCGACTCTTCCGCCTCCTCATTTAACTTTAGTTTCCTCCTTCTCTGCATGGTTACCTCCTTCTATGGAGAGAGTCTGGGTGATTTTCACATAATGGTTGGAGTAGCACCTTGGGTCCTTATTCTCCTAAATACCCACTTAAACCTGTGCTCCCCTTGAACTACATTCAAGTCCTCATCATCCCCTCTTGTGGCTAAGGTGGTGTAATTGTGTGCTCAGCTTCACCCTTATTTATAGGATGTAGCCTACCTCTATGATCCAAACCCCCACTATCTTCATGCTCCTCCTCATCCTCCACTTCAATTTTCTCTCGTGGGCTTAGGCACTCGGGATGTTCTCCATTATATGTTTTACCTTCGTGGTGCTAGAAGTGTGAACTCACCTTCCACATATTTGTTATTCTCCATCTTTGGCTTCAGCTGGAGATACACCAATTCTTCCCAACATCTACTATAACCAGACTTATTGGCTTGATATTCACCACTTCCAAAATGATCCTCTCTATATAAGCACTTCTATTAGGATATACATACTTCTTCCTAAACGTATGGTAGTTACTGTCTACCTTATCTACATTGAAGACTAGTCGGCGCATGTCCTCAAATCTATGAATAGATGCTTGGAAATACTTTGCGTTGAATGCGTAAGGCAATTTACACCAAGGGCTCTAGATCGCATCTTTCATTGGGAAGCACGTGATGCGAAATGCTGATATACAAAAATTAAACTTTTTTCTCTACCACTACCGGTGGGTCCTTTGGGATGCGCCACTCTTCGCAAATTCCATGCGAAGCCTATCATACCACTTCTCCGCCCTTTGCTTTACGTCATTTGTCATGGCCCCCTTACATAGGTACTTGCTTTGAGTCTTTTAGCTAGTGAATTGTTATCCATGGGGTATTCCCATACTTTTTCCTTCATTCCATCTCGGTAATCTGTAATCTCCATGAATACTAGTGATAGTAGAACATCCCCAAAGTCGATCTTCCCTCCTGTACACACTTCTTTGACTATTTGCTCTATAATATAGCTTGCAATGTTGTAGATTGTCCCTTTTGATATCTTACGCACCACATGTAACCACATAGTATTTACCTGTGACCATCGCTCATGATCATTCAAATTTGTAACAAGGTGGGTTGCAGCTTACACAACTAGACAGTTCTCCAATTTGTCTATGTCCATTCTGTGTGAAACCTTCAGGTACCCCAACTCTTGTTTGGTCCTTACAATCATGGTTTTATCTATGAGATCACCTTTTATGTCCTCTTCGTGGCCTTAAGACTGTAATTGATGAGAAAACTCAAATGAGATTCTAATTCCATGTCTTGCAAATCGAAGAAGTCTTTGTGCACAATGCTCATGAGCCACCGACACAAGGGCTCATAATTCCCAAAATACGGAAGCTCATACAACTAGTAGACCCCAATTCTCTTCAAAATATTCTCACCGCATCATCATAAACTAGCATGTCATCCACTGTGTGCTTGTTTTTCCTAAGAATGAGAAAGGAATCAAGATCCTTCTTGTTCTCTAGATTCATGTGATTATATTCACTTACTTTGCTCTTTCTAATGGGTGAATCCCATTCCTTACCGATGATGACTTCTTTTGGATATTGCATCTCTGAAAAATGGCTTTTGGGTACCATCTCTTCCTCCTCGATGACACCTTCTTCTTTCCTTTTTACTACTGCTATAGATGCCTTCTTCAGTGCCATTTTCACCTTGTAAATGTCTCCTCTTCAACTCTGCAACTTTGTGAATAAAAATCTAGCTCGATTCAATCATGTTCTAGGTGGAAACTTTGTAACCTAACTCTTTTCTGTCTCCCTGCTTCACTCAAACCCTTCACCACTGGGGACAAAAGCTTCTTGTCACATAGATCTGGTTGTCACGCTTGGTTTCACACCATTTGCACCTTAACATGATCACTTGGGTCTTTGCACTTATCTCTTTCCTCAAATACTCTTAGTCATAATGGTAAAAATGAATCCACATTCTTTCCTTATATATTTTTTTCAAATTTTGATGCATTTATTGCTCCTTAACCTACCAAATATCCCCTCATTCATTTACCATATCTATTCATTCCATGCGGTACATCTTCGTGCCTAGCTATAACCTTCTAGCGTGCCTTCCTACCCTCTGGTCATAGAATTCTCTTCAGCACACACCCCTACACCCGAGTACCTCATCACTGTACCTTCTCTTGGTAGCTATCCTGGCCTCCGCTTACCTCACGTTATATTGTCCTTTCATTCATCTCCATCTTTGGTCACTTTTGAGAAGAAATCTTCTTTTGACTTAAAGCACACCCATAAGCTTATTCCTTTCACCTTTCAATTCCCACAGTCTTTTTCTTGGATAACTACAACCACCCCACACTAAAAGTATGTGAAATTATCTATGTATAAACATTCTTCATATAGTAATTATCTTCATACATGTATTTATTACACAAAAACAACAATTAAATTGACAAAGCATAGTGACAATGAAGAAAATACATTAAGGAAACTACATACTTGAAAACCTAAGCTAAATGACAATACTGCCTTATTAAAAACACCAAGAAGACTTATTTATAGTAGGGCTTCAGCCTACTCCCGTAAAAGTAACTCGGGTAGCCGTGTTCCATGAAGTGCTTCTAATTGAAAAGAACACCTGATTCAAGTATAAAAGTGATAACATACGACACCAACCAATGTACTTTAAGCTTTCTGGATGGCGCAAGAACTTTGAGTCAAAAATAAGTACCATTTGTCCAATCTCAAACTTCTTAGCCCTTATGTTTCTATCATGCCATGCCTTCTACCTAGAAATTTACTACTTGACTCCATTGTGCTATGGCTCGAAGCTCATCCAGTTGAATCATATTTTCTATACACTCTTCTAAAGCCTATTCATCACCTAGACCTCCGCCGCATGCAATGTGTAAAGAAGGTAACATAAATTCTATAGGAGAACAACTTCCACGCAAACACCAACTCAAATGGTGTGGCTTTGTAAAAATGAGAAAAGATCTTGTAAGTTGTTCTATATGCATAAAGCACAACTACCACTTTGTAATCCCAGGTCCTTTCTTCCAAAGATCACATATTTTTTCAAAGTTTGGCTCAAAATCTTGTTGAAGGCCTCAACAGTTATGTTTACCTGAGGATGGTAGGGTGTAGTTTTATGGTGTGCAACCATAAACTCATCTAATAGGATCCTGATTGTCTCATTCAAAAAGTGTGTACCTCGATCACTTGTCAATCTTAAAGGACATCCATATCACGTAAGAACATTCTCCCATAGAAACTAGCTACTGTAGCTGATGTATAGTCCCTCGTAGGTGTTGTTTCTACCCATCATGTGAGATAATTTGTGCAAGTAATGATATAGCACAATCCATTCCTGCGTGTGGCATGCAAAATAGGTCCTATAAATTCAATGGCCCATTTCTCAAATGGTTCAGCACTAGTAATCAGTCTCAAAGTCATCTCATCTCTTTTCCCTAGTCTTCTGAGATGCCGACAATGATCACATGCCTTACAATATTCTTTACATTCCTTATACAATGTCTCCCACCATAATCAAGTAACTATGATCTTCCGTGCTGCTGCATGAATTACATAATGGCCTCCTACAATACCACCATGATCTTATTCCATGATATCCTTGAGCTCTTACTCTACTAAAATGGCGTAATACCTCATCATTCCCTAGCTTTTAGAGTCACCGGTGATTAACATAAACGGTGCCGATCATATATAGCAAGCTGCTTATTTTCTAATGTTTTCATTCCTTTTGGTGCCATACCTATTCATAGAAAGATAATAATGTCTTCTAATTCTATGGGCATGCATTGTAACCTATATAACTATGCATCTAGCATGGTTTCTTCAATTGTTTGTGCTTCCTCTCCTGAGTTGATTCTAGATAAATGGTCTGGTCCAGAATTACTTTTCCCTGGCTTCACCACAACTGTGAAGTCAAACTCTTGAAATAGGAGCACCCATTTGCATATGCACCCCTATAAGATGGGCTTGTTTACCAAGTACTTTAATGCCATGTGATTTGTATAAAACAAAAATGGTGTTTCTAACAATATTGTCGAAACTTGTGTAATGCATAGATCATTGATAAATCTTCATGCTCTCTGATTGTATAATCCATTTAGCAGAGTCACTTCATACTAGCAAAGCATATTGGATGATCTATGATACCTTCACCAAGTTGATCTAACACAACACCAATGGCCAAAAGTGACAACATGCACATGAAATGGTTTATCCCCTGAGGGAAAGTGCAGAATGGGCACAATAGTAAGTTTCTCTTTTAATATCTCAAATGTGCATTACCGTGGTTCTCCTCAATAAAATGTACCTTTCCCCTTTAGTAATTCTTCCAAGGGTGCAACAATTTTGGTATACCCTTTTATGAATTTTCTATAATATCTGTATGACCCAAAATCTATACACCTCACTTTGGTGGTAGGCGTTTCTAAGCCGAAACGATAACCTTGGCTAGATCAATCAAGAAACCTTCCTTGCAGATGATATGCCCCAAAAGTATTCCAAATGGTGTAGAAAATATGTAATTCTTGATGTTCAAAGAGATACTCAACTATATGCACCATGTTCAAACATTAAGCGCAGATTCCACTGATGATCTTTCACAAGCCCATATACTTGTCCAATCATCTAGGTAGACTTGTAATAATTTGTGAATAAAATATTTGAATGCCCGAACAACTACGCATGAGAATACAAAAATCAAATTCTTCAATCCAAAGGGCATCATAGTATAGGAAAAACTACCCCATTCTAAAGTGGTAAATGTTGTCTTTTCTCGATCCTCCTAAGCAATCCTAACTCCGATGATACCTAGAAAACCCATCTTTGAAGGAATATATTTTGCTCCCATCGCAACTCCTTCTAGTATTTCCTCGCCATGGCATATGGAATGGATCTTTGATGCATGATAAGCATTGTGGATCCCTATAGTCCACACATATCCTAATCCATTTGTCCTTTTTGACATCGATCATCATTGGGCTAACCATTCCAACTCATCAAGGGGCTTAATTATTCCATATTTCAACATTTTATAAATTTATTCTTTTACCTTCTTGCGTAAATTAGGATTCATTTTGTAAGGTCTCTTTATAACTAAGCATGAACCGTCCTTAAGTTTTATATTCATTTCCCCAAGTGATTCATACGCCTTTAAGTTCATAATACCCTTGAGGGAATAAGTCCGATAATCCCCGAGTAACTCCATGATCTTTGCTACCTAGTCTTACCAAAGAGTCTCCAATTATGGCCTCTTTAGGCTCAGCCTCCGAACATATATTCACCTTCTTTGTCTTCATGGATCCATGGTAGGCACATGTATCCTTTTCTACACTTTCTAAGACCTCGCACACCCCTTGTGAATGTTTAATATCCAGGTTCTCAACTTCCTTGTCATCCACAATGTAAACCATATTTCCTTGCGCTTTCTCAAGGTGAGCGCATTCAAGTAGTATGGAGTCCATTTCTTCCTTTCAAAAAAATGCTCAGTAATTTGTCTCACCAAATAATTCCTGAATATGATCTTCTACTTTTGCACTATCTCCCATAGTTAAACACTTGACAAATTTTAATGCCTCGTCTACTGGAGGTTTAGTCAAGAAGTAGTCAAAAGTCTGGATCATTCATGTAGTCAAATATTGCTAGTTCCAGTTTCTTGATGTAGTTCTGCATATACATACCAAGCACGTGCGCATCCTTGTAGCATAGAATACAATCTATGCACCTAGAGTGAAAGTGGTAATACTTCTTGTCCTGCTGTCTAGAGTCTCTCACACTGTTGAATGTGATGCTAAATAGGTTGATCACCGTGATAAGTGCAGATTTGCATAGGTGCATTGTTCCTTATAAACCTAGTAGACAAAGCGACTCCAATCTCTCCCAATTTATAAGATTATCTCAAATGGTGGACTACCCACCAAGCGTCAAAAATTGCTATCCCGCATAGTGTATATACTAACATATCTCTCCTTTTAATTTGATCTGTCCACTGTGTTTCCATGGCCTTCAAAAAGGTAGGAGATCTTCTATCCCTATATACCAAGGTATTGTGCTACCTATCCGTTGAACCGAATGAAATCCATTCCGCACACAACCACGCTTTTACCTTGTGCCCTACCAATTCATATGTACCATGATCCCAATTTTTGCAAGCAATACTCATAGTATCAGTAATAGAATTAGAATCCTCCCACTGTAGGATGCCTTCTTTTGATGGCTCATTAACCTTTGGGTCCTGAATAGCACGTACATAAACTGTTTAAGTCCTCCTCACTTAGAGGCTCAACATACGGTGTAGAATCCCCATCCGTCAAAGGTATCACAACCCTTTCCTCCTTGTTTTCAAATATGATATACCCCTTATTGAACCTCAATTCCACATTATTCGCATAACACTAAGGGCATCCAAGCAGGAATGGAAAATTTTCTGCTTCTACAAGTGCTAATACCTCAAAATCCCCAGTGAACTTGGCCCCTTGTATAGTTATAGATGCATCTTTCAAAACTCCTATGGGAGTGGCCTTAGTTTGGTTTTGCCATAAATAACACATTAGATGATGGCTGCAATGGAGGCCTCCCATTTGTACCCATGCATCTAATGTAAGCACATTTACTTCCGCACCTATGTCAATCAATATGTTGCTCAACAACCACCCATCCACAACAACATTCAGAGTAATTTCTTTTCATAGTCAATGCTATCAGGGGGAAGATTTGCATGCAAAATCTGTCATCCAGTCTCAAGACTTGCGTATGGAGTGTTCCCTCTTAACCAATTTCCTAATAGTGGAATAATGTTCTCCTGGTGCAACATATTTCATACCTCTCGCAGATCATCGATATCAGTTTGTACTATCTCGGATGCTTTCTTCTGATCCTTTAGGTATTGTATTTCACCCTGAAGATTCCTTAGCACTTCCATGGTATCCTAGTAAAATTCCTTCTAATGAATAGGATATGGGTACCTTACATGCAAAACCTCCTCCTTGGTGATCGTAGGCTTCTAGTGCAATGCCTCTCTTATGCATGTCACTTCAGTGCATGTAGTAATATTCACTATCAATGCCTTAGGTCCTTTTACTATCTTGGGCATCCACTAATCTTCTACCACACGTTGGATTCGAACATCCCGACACCGTTTGTTTTCTTTTATGATACTTACTCGAGATGATCATTTAAATCTAGGAACTCTTCATAGCTATGGTTCTTTCCATAGATGGAACATGCAATATTATGAGGAAATTTGTGCCTATAGTGGTCGGTAGATCCGCATGTATAACTTGTTGCATATGTGAACTCACCTCTTCCTCCACCACGGCCTTGTCCACCATATCCACTATGATATCCATGTCTCCTTCCATGACCTCCTTTAAAATGCCCCTCATTTATGTCATAGTGCATTTGATTATGATCCCAATCCTAGTGCTCATTCTTACCCTTAGAATTATCTGTTATACTTGTTTGTCATACCCCAATGTTTATAGCATCTTGGATTTGACCAATCAATTGAAAATCCTCACTATCATGAATCGTGGACCTATAAATCTTGCAAAAGCAAGATACATTCTTCCTTATCACACACTATAATAAAGGACAATGACTAGCATCATGATTCAAATGACAGATCTCACAGTCCAATAGTAATGAGCATATAGATCTGTGAGGGCAACTATCCTTGGTATGACCTTCCACTTCACAATTTGTACACCAAATTCCTAAGCGTGTTTCATGGGCTAAATTTGTTGATAGCTTCTCTAACTGCTTTTCCATAGCCGTAATCTATGCCTCTAGAAATGGACTAATTCCAGTGTCAATGCTCCCAACTACCCCAAAGCACGTAAAGCTTCTTCCAGTGCTTGCATGGATCAATATGTCTTATGTGATAGTACCCTCGTAAAAGGTGTAATCAATCCCCCAATGAACCATTGTGCATGTTGGCTAGGGTGAATATCATAAGACAACGTAGATAAAAGTGTCTTAAAACAAGCATCATACTCACATACACTCTCAATAGTGCCTTGCTTGATATCCTTGAGCACTCTAACACTCTTCTCCTCAAACTCGAATATGTAACTCTTTTTAAAAAGTATCCTTCAATGCTATATAATCCGCGCAAGTTTGATCTGGGTCAAACTTCCTATACTAGCTGTGTGCATGCCCCGTAATGTAGTGGTGAATTGACTTGACTTTAGCTCAGTAGCCATGATCCATTGAAGGTGCCACAAGATTTCACACATATGCACATGTTTGTAGCAAGAACCTCTATACCTCTATATTCGGGAGGCAAAGAAACATCTCCATATAGATATTATGTGGTGGTTGTGAGACCTTAACCACCCGATCAGATCCTCCTAGGTTCCCTATGCCTCTAGAACTACCAAATCCATCGGAACTAGAAGCACATATACCTCCCGATTCCGCTCCCGTAGTTGGAATAGGACTGTAGATGTACTCCCCGTGCTCCAACACTAGTACTATATCGAACCCCTATAGTCTCAGTGAGGTAGTTCCACTTCAAGGTGAATCCAACATTCTGTGTGCTCACATTTTGTGCGGATGATGTACCTAAGAATGTTCCTCCAAATATCATTGAAGCCATATGTCCTACCATTGATGTACTTGATCCCTGACTTACTCCTACTCACCTAATTCACAAATTAGTTTCCTAGTTACTTGTCTTACTAGATACTAGAAAACCAAGTGTAAGGGCTAGGTCACCAGGTGGATTAAGATGTGCACCCGCGGTCTAGGTAGTCTCTGCTAGCACACTTCTATGTGAGGCCGAGGGGGATCTCTATCATGCTTTCCAAGATGGGGGAGTTCCTGATGCTCTAGCTCCATGTCTCCTATGTGAGCTGTAAATCCTTCACGAGCCATCTCTCTCCTTAATGCTATACTTTTTGCAACATAACACTGCTTCTCTATCTCCCTCTCGTGCAACTCATTATACTTAAGCTGCCTTTCGTCTCTCTACCTTTTTGTTACTAGGTCTGCCATCTTAAACCAAACCTGTTCTTTCCCTCATGGGTGGCAAAGTTTAGTTAGCCATCGGTTTATTCTCTAGGTTCAAAGTTACCCTCAAGATTTTTATCACCAGTGGAATACCTTACAAATATGTTCCTCTTGGATACCGCAATAACTAGAATTCAGCTACCTCTGGGCAAGAGTACATTGAAATTGAATATTCTAGAATATAATTGTTTAGAACGCCATGAAACCACATATCCACAGCATGAGTCCAGATCAGATCAGCATCATAAAGAGTATGAAATTATTCTTGTGTCTAGACAAGGGCACGATACCTCCAATTCCATTGAGACATATAACCAGTAAGCCACTCATATAGTTCTACTGGAAAGATAGTGAAAAATATCTCATATAAGTTGTCATACAGATTCTGTTCTACCCAAGTGTGTGTGTTAAACTCAGATCCACTGCTGAACCACCATGCACATTCTTTCTCTAGATCATGTATCCATTCCTCAATACTTGGTAGAGTTAATTGGTAGTACGTCTTCATCATGAACCATCTTGAAAAAACTAAAAAGAGGTCCCTGCAATGGAACCAATAATGTAGCCTAGAATTTACCAGATAACACCCTAGTCACGATGGCACATCACTCAACCACGATCGAATGCTCACCCAAAGTGCGTAAAGATACCAAGTCCCTCTTTAGGGTTGTTATAACATGATGTTAGCATGATGAAGGCGAGAAATGTATAGATTCATAACTATTCCATCATTCTATAATGCATGCTACCCTCATATCTATGAAAGACCGAGCTTAAACAAGTAATCATGATTGAATTAATAACATGCACTACTCAACTTACACATAGAATGACACTTAGATTCAGCCAATATCTTCCATTTATTAATAAATATAGAAGCTCCTTACAGTATTGTCAATCTATACCAACACACATATGGATCTGATACAATAATTTAGTCATATGCATATACGCACACTTCACACTCTGTATATTCTCTATTACACATACATCCTCACACATTCATACATACTTATACTATGTACCTAACATCATATATATAGGGTGGGGACTTGCCCTTCACCACTTATCTATTCCAGAAATAGGCCGCATCCTATTGATAGCCACATGTCGTTTACAAGCATAGCCACACATGCAAGTGTGTTATCTATAGTCCTCTTGTAGTTCTTCATACTCAAAGTGTCAATTCTATTCTCAACTCATCTCCATGATAAAATGCTTCGATCTGCTTCTCCAAAGATAGATAATGCATGTCATGCACATCGCTGCATCGTTGGTGTGTTCTCGCACACCACCTTGTGAAAATAGGTCTTCATGCACAAAATTGGTTAAGTCCTGAAAACTAAACATGCCTTCTATGCATGGGTCCTTCTTATCCTTCCACGCCCTTGGTTCCGGGCCTTCTTATCCCATATGGACTCCTTGTGTGATCTTTGACATGTATTCTTTGATCAACATATATTTCTTGAGTATTGAAAAGTTGTATGAGTGTTGTTTTGTGGAAGCCATTTCTTTTGTGAAGTTTGACAGTTACAAAACTCGCTTCATTATTATATGGTTGGGGCTCGAGGGAGAATATGGAGGAGAGTGTCCATACTCACCTTTCATTGTATTTTGGTTAAAATTTGATAGATGAGTAGGGTGCAAAGTTGAATTTTCGAGGAGTTATACTATGTTGGGGCCAAGAGATCACCTTTGTAATGTTATCCCATTTTTGTAAAGTGAAATTTTTAATATTGTTAATTATTCTTTCAAATTTTTGGAAAGAAGAGATTTTGTATTATAAGAAAATGAACTATTATCATTGATAAAAAAGTGTATTGTTACCTTGTTGTAAATTGTATTATTGTAAAAGTATGAGTTTATTAAAAGAAGGAAAAGAGATAATTTTCCATTTTTCTATAGTAGGAGTTATTATATTGAAGTGTTGAAATTATTAAAAGAATGAAATGTGTATAAATTTTAAGGAAATAATATTTTTGTATGTAAAGTATATGTTGATTTTACATGAAGCTTCTCTTGTATTGTTGGAAACTTAAATTTAAAAGGAAAAAGGAATGATTTGAGTTAATTTTATAATCAAATTTTACTTTGTTGCAAGGGAAATGGTTACTAGTTTCAACTATCTTCACATATTTGAATAGATTTGAATCTATAACTTCATACATCCTTTCTATTTGTTATATCAACAAGTTGAATTGTGAGTTTGTTCACAATAGATCAAATTAAAAAATAGAGAAGTAAACGAAATATATAACAATAAATACAAATATATATATAAATTCATATTTATAGAATTATATATTTATACAAAACTTAAATTGTAGATATTACATAAAATTAATTATATATATATATATATATATATATATATATATATCCATACAACACACACACACACATATAGATACATATAAATTTAATAATAAAAGGTCATATTAGTGGAAAGACCACTAATATGACCTTTTTATTATTAAATTTATATATATGCATAAGTGTGTGTGTGTGTGTGTGTGTGTGTTTGAACTAGGTTTGGACCGCAACCCAACCCGTGTAGTATTATAAATAAGTAGGTTAGGGAGGAGGCGCTCGCCCACCCTAACCCATATAATATGGGGATGGGGTGGGGGTGCCCCCTAACTCAACCCTACTTTACCATATATGGCCATGACCATACAAGTGTGTAGCACTATTTAAGGGCCAAACCTCCTTTAACGATGCCTTTGTAAAGTATTTTGTGGTGCGACGAACCTTTATTTCGAGTAATATAATAATATAAAATACCAATGTGTGTGTGTGTGTATTATAAATATATGTATATATAAATACACACACACACATATGTATATATATGTGTGTGTGTGTATGTATGGCTTATATTTTTCACCCAAAATGGAATATACATAATGTATATTTATCCTTACTTGAAAAATATTTTGATAGAAAAGAAAATAAACATAAAAAATGGGGCAAAACAATACCCATAGTAGAAATGGAGAAACTGTCCCATTTAACACAAAATATTATAAAAGGAAAATATAGGAATTGAGAAAATCCTCCATAACTCTCATGGTTTTCATGGCCTCCATGCTCCCAAACGAGTTTCTTCTATCCTTTCATTCTCTTGAGAAATAGATAAGGGTTAGGGCTAGGAGGAATACCTGTTGTGTGTTGGGAAGATTTGCATGTACCATAGAGAGATCAGATCAATTGTGAAGAACTCCTTTTTGTCTGGGAAGGACTACCTATAAGTAAGAATACAAGACCACTAGATCTTAGTTAGACAATAAGTGAGGGAACTGCCTTGGGCCTAGGAAATATTAGACTTCCTTTTGAAGGTGGTCAGTTCCCCTTTTAATACAAATTAATGCAAATGATAATAAAGAAGCTATTGTGAAATCACGATTTAGGTACCTTGTTAAAAAGCAATAGAGACTAAACTACCAATAATAAAATGTCATGATGTTTGTTTGGTCACCGGTTATTGATGCATTCAGATCAAGTTACAAGGATAGACCAAGCTGGATATGAGATTGTTTGGGGGTAAATAAGGGAAAGGTTGGTTTTGGTATAAGTCACAGTGACCGATGTCGGTCACTGGATAACCGACTGCGGTTATAACACCGATACCGGTAGAAGATAACCGATATCGGTAGGGGCAATGATTTAGGGGTTTCAAATGGAAGTCAGTTGTAAGGTGGTTATGGTGTTTATAGGGTTAATAAATGATTGGGGGTAGTAGGGTGATGGAGAAAACTCAGAGAGTGAGAAAACTATCTTTGGGGCAATATCGGGGTTGATGAATGAAAGTTAGGTGCAGAGTGCTGCCGGGTGGTAGATCTAGGAGTGAGCTTATAATTATTATGAATTAAAAGTTCAAGAAATGGTGTTTAGAAACATACAAGATACTACTTACTAGTTCCTGATGAAGATACAGGTCCAAGGAATGTGGTGGCGACAGTAAGGCTTAGTTGGGATGATCCGGTATTGGAAAGCGAGCTGATGAAGCTATCCTCAGTCTTTCCCAATGCTTGGAATGAGTGTGACAATGATCTAGTTGCTCAGTTATAGTCTTGGGCTCGATCCTCTTCTCTGCAACCTCTTCTACTTGTTTCACTTCTCTCTCTCCTGCCAAATGAATTCCGGATCCTTTCTTTTTGGTTGGGGGAGGTCATTTACAGGGAACCGATGGTGGTTACGTAACCGATGGCGGTGGTCAAGTAGGAACCGATGTCGGTTAGGTCAAAGTGGCTATTTTTAGTAAAATAGCCATCTTTCCCTCCTTTTCTCCGAGGGATCAGTTGTGGGCTTGGTCAAGTCATTATTAGGCTCATTTTGGTGTGGGTGAGGGGTGATGAGTCATGGGTGTGGGTCTGGACCAAGTCATAGGTCTTAATTAGGTTGGTTTAGGGTTAGGGCTAGGTCACGGTGAGGTGGCGAGATGAGGTGGTGGGGTTGGAGATGTGGATTTATTAATTATAAGGTAATTAATAAATCATTAGGTGTGTAAGGTTTAGGTGGTGAGGTAGGGTTAGGTTGTGGGATGAGATACGGGGTACAGGGCATCGTAAGACCCAAATTTGGTGTCTACATTTGCCCCTTGTTGTCATGTAGCTTGTCTTGTAAAGCTGCACTGACAATAATAAGAAGTGGTTGCCCCAGTTAAGGGTATAGGTAATCCCCCTCAAATCTATCATAGATTGAGGCGACGTGAAATCAGGGATAGGGTTGATAAAGGGTGAATGATGATGAGATGATGGTAAGATGGTGGGGTAAGTTCAAGGAAGCTAGATGCACGTTGAAATGCAGTAGTGTGACCAGGGTACACGAGTTGAAGAGCAAAAAAGCAATTCATAGGCAAAGGTCGATAGTTTATCCAAACAAGGTTGATATAATCCTGGTATCCAAGGCATAGGAAGTAGCTCCAGGGGATATAACGGGTAAGGTACCGGAACATTTAGGCATGTTCGGCAGTACCAAATGGTTGGTTTGGTTGAGATAAACGTCACGGTCTCGGTCTAAGCAAAGCTGGTGCTGATCAATTCAAGTATCCTAGTCATGCTAAAACATGAATAGGTGAGCTCGATTGAACAAACAACTACATGATGGGTGGATAGAATCATAATTGGAGGTTCTTGGTCGAGGTACTTAATTGGTGCGGCCATGGGTCGGAGTTGGATTGATTGGCCTTGGTGGTGGTTGCGGCCTTGGGTCGGGCTTGATTGGTTGTTGCGGCCTTGGTGGGCCTTGAGTGGTTGGTTGCGCCTTGGTAGCCTTGGGTTGGGCCGATTGGTTGGTTGCGGCCTTGGGTCGGGCCGATTGGTTGGTTGGCCTTAGGTGGGGATTGGTGGTTGCCTTGGGTCGGGCCTGATTGGGTTGCGGCCTTGGGTGGGCCATTGATTGGATTGGTTGGTGGTGGCCTTGGGTTGGGCGCCTTGGTTGCCGATTGGTTTATGGCCTTGGGTCGGGCGATTGGTTGGTTGCGGCCTTGGGTCGGGCCGATTGGTTAGTTTGGCCTTGGGGTGGGCCGATTGGGTTGGTTTGGTTGGCCTTGGGTCGGGCCGATTGGTTGGTTGCGGCCGTGGGTCAGGCCGATTGGTTGGTGGCGGCCTTGGGTCGGGCCAATGAATTCAAAATAAGGCTATTTAGCAAAGGCCGGGGGTAGGTGATGTGGTGAAAAATAGAGTTCGGTGGAGAAGAGCAGGAGTTAGGGTAAACTAGGTAGGTAACCGATATCGGTTAGTTATGACCGGTATCGGTTAGAAGACCGATATCGGTTTTCTAGGGCGCGCCATAACCGATATCGGTTAGAGGTCAAAACCTATAAAAAGAAAAAAATACGGCGTGTCATTTTCACATTGTGAATTTGAGTGCCAACCTATTTCTTGTCTGAGTTTTGAATTGATTGGGTTGGGTATTTGGGCTGAGTTGGCACTAGTTGAGTGGGGGAGTGAGTTATTGGTAGGCCCCAGAGATCAGGAGGCAGAGTTTGATTGGTTGAGGACCCTGCTGAGGAGATTTGGAGCTATGGCATAGCCTGGAGGAGCAGGAGGTGCTGGAGGAGCTGGACCACCACCACCTATCCCACCATGACGACGTGTAGTCATACCGGTAGGCTCTAAATCCCTCTTTGTGTGAAGTTGATGAATTTAGCTAGGATGTGGGTTTTGGGGTAGGAATCTAAAATTTGAGAAAATAATGAATAAATGAAGGTAAATCATAAAATGGAGTGGGTAGATATGTTAGGTAAGTCAAAACGGTAGGGTGGGTAAGTTTTTAGGCAATTGGGCTGGGTAGATGGGTAAAAATAGAAAAAAGGGGATTTGGGGGCCATTTTTGGTCCGGCCCCGAAATCCCACAGTGACCGATGTCGGTCACTAGGCGACCGACATCGGTCACCAGTCAAGTTGTAGAGATATAGTAGTGGTTATAGAGACCCGGCGTCGGTCATGTGTCGACGACGGCGGTGCATAAAAGTTGGGTATAGACAAAGAGTAGGGGGACCGATGGCGGTCGAGGGGTGGTGGAAGTACCGGTCACCATGGGTAGGAGGTAAGGTAGGAAATTGTGTGAAATTTGTTGTGTTGGTTTGTTGTAGGTGGGTAGGATAGATTTGTGTGGGGTGAAGGGGAAAAGGTAGAGTTTGGCTAGGAAAGGTTATTGGGGGTGGGGGAATCGGGTGGTGTATGAGTGGGGTAGGTGGTAGGTTGTGGGATAGGTAAAGGGGATATTGTAGGTGTTTGTTGGGTGGGTTAGTTAGTGATATTGGGGTTATTGGGTAGTGTTTTTGTAAAGGGTAGGCCTGATGGAGTGGGTTGTTTTTGCAGGCACGCCGCTGACGATGTGGGATCGGATGCCGCCTCTACTGGGGCGGATGCGGCCACATGTGACACATGTGCTGCAGCAGCGGTGGGTAGTCATGCGGGAGGTTGGACTTGGTGGAGTCTAGAGGTATAGGGCTGTGGATAGGGACACATACCTGATGGTTGCCCTCATCGAGAGATGGGATCCGAAACCAATGTCTTCCATCTCCCGACTGGAGAGATGATAGTCACACTAGAGGATGTGTATCGCATCCTGAGACTGCCGATCATAGGTGAGGTGGTGTTCAGGTGGATGCTGAGACAGCGATGGATAGCATCCTGTAGGTATTGGGGATGCAGCCCCATTGATTACGTACCATAGTGCGAGCATCTGCTACGGTGATATGTATCGCGCACATCGATAGGAGACACGGCTTGCCGTGCTGATGATGATTGGTATCACCTGCTTCGCCCTCCCGGACTCAGAGGGAGGCCACTTCCCATGGGCTCTGATGGGAGTATTACATGAGATGGTGGAGGAGCACACCTGCTATGCATGGGCACCGGTGTATTTGGTGCAGCTATACAGAGAGCTCTGGGGCTATCGCCGTATGAGGTGATTCGGGATATGCTCGACATTCTTGCTACACTGCTGGGCCTACGAGCATATCATGTGTGTTTATGACTAGTAGGGTTGCCCAAGCAGCCAGGGCCACAGGCGAAGTGTATAGGTATGGGTTTCAGAGGTGGTTGGGGGTCGTGGGCCAGCCACGAGTGGTTATCGCAGGGTGAGATGTCACGTATTACAGGCATATGTTAGAGGGCCTGACCGCACTAGATATTATATGGAGGCCATACAGAGGCCATCAGCCCCGTGGAGGAGCCCGAGCACAGCTACGATGGATCCAGTACATCTTCTAGATAGCTGGATGGAGACCCGGGGAGCATGAGTGGATTCCCCTAGAGAGGGTACGACGACAGTTGGGCCTACGGTAGGATGAGCCACCTCCCTTCCCACAGTATCGGAGGGAGGATGTAGAGGCACCACTACCTCTTCGCAGCCATTGGACCCAGTCTGGGTCAGCAGAGAGACCGGCTGATGATACGGTGGACGACGCCGGTGTTACAGGTGCATTTTTGGTTTGGTGGGTAGGGCAGAGGGCAGCCATGAGAGCACACCCCTGCAGCCAGATTTGGCGGCTATTATAGTGGAGAGGGACCGTCTCTTGGGCCAGGTGTAGTTATTATAGGGGCAGCTTGCTACTGCATAGGCACAGATCGGAGTGCTACAGGGGTAGTTGGCTTGGCACGAGAGACAGTAGGGGCACAGCAGCACAAGCACAGCAGTACATGCACAGGCATAGCCTCAGGGCTAGATCCTTGTTCAGGCACAGGCACAGGTCCCTGTTCAGGCTCGATGGTAGCTCCACCGCCACCACCAGTACAGGTATAGGTAGGGTCAGGGTGTATAGGCAGGGCAGGGCCCACTTATATTAGGAGCCGGGGGACCAGCCCCACCAGCCATGGTGGCACGGGCCCGATATATGGAGGCGAGAGCGGAGGCCCGATATTATCAGGATGTACTAGATGGTACCGGGGCCGACTATCAGCCATATGCAGCTCACAGAGCCGAGACATCCGAGTCACAGGTCACAGGGGGCCGCAGCCACAGCCGGTGGGTCAGTGATGGGTAGGAGGCGAGATCCGGCACAGGGGCCAGCTGAGAGATGAGCCGAGGGAGGGGGAGAGAGCTGAGTCACCCAGGAGCAGAGATGGGTTTGTTGATTTGATAGAGGATTTGTTGATAGAGACACCGGTCTGCGAACCGAGTGTGTATATAGAGGCCTGCGTGCCCTCATAGGATTTATGTATTCATTTTTGTTGTATATACCGGCCTGTGAGCGAGTACATGTTGTATAGTTGATACCGGCCTACGAGCCGAGTATATTTTTGACATGAGGCCGGCTGCGAGAGTACATGTTGTATAGTTGAGCCACGAGAGTATATTTTTGACATGAGAGGCCGGCTATGAGCGAGAGTCGAGATTTTGATGAAAGCAAAGTGGCTGCGTGCGTTTGTATTTTTTTTTGTATGATAGAGGCCCCATGCGGCAGGCAATTTGTATATGTGACATTGTTTTGATGATATATATAGATGATGAGTTGGATCCATATGGTGTGTATAATGTTTGAGTTGATGGCATATATTATAATGTTTTATGTGTTTTGTCGATGGTATTGGAATGTTTGTGATGTATATATAAATGATGTTGATGATGTTTTGATGATATGCATATGTTTTGAAATATTGATGTTTATTATGATGATGGATGTTGATAGTGATGTCATTATGCAGGGAAAAGAGGCGGGCGCCGCCAAAATTTTGCAAAAAACAAAGAGAAGGCCTGGATATAATCAAAATAGGTATAGGGTGACCGATATCGGTTAGATAACCGATGTCGGTCACTATTGACCGATACCGGTTACATAACCGACATCGGTTATGTTAAAACAAGCTTTTCTAAAAATAGAAAAGCTGGGGAGGCAATTTTAGATTCTTATTTTTAGAGCCATGCAACATGTTAAATACGAGGATGCGAGGTTGTTTGTCATCCATACAGGGTAGTTGCATGGGAGAATTGAGTAAGAAGGAGAAAGAGACAGGTAAAGTGATCGTGGGCTTGGAGTAAGAAGGTGTAAAGGCAAGTAATAGTGAAGAGGGTGGTGAACATGGATGAACAAGGAGAAGCATCCAGCGGGCAGAGAGGAGAGGGAAGACAGGTTCCACCTCAAACTGCTGCATCCTAGGAGGTATATATTGTTTTGGTTGGAATTAAATTTTGCATGGTTATAAATAGAATGTGGGAAGGTAAATGGGTAGAAAAAAGAAAGGTGATAGGAAAAAGGTTTGGGATGGGGTGAGTGTTGTAGGGTAGGTAATCAGGTGTTGGAGATATGTGTGTAGGTACAGAGAGGGGAAAATGAGCGCAGAAGTTATCATAGGTGGTGTTTTTGAGCGGGGTGGTTGGAATTGACAGTGACCGATATCATTTAGGAATAACCGGTATCGGTTAGGTAACCGGTATCGGTTGTCTATAACCGATATCGGTTACTGTGTAAAGTTGCGGATTGCGATAAAAAACACGTTGGGAAGTTATTTGTTGATTTGTTGTTTGTTGGTTTAATGTGTGTAGGCACAGGTAGGGTTGAGGATGAATGATAGGGTGCCAGCTTTGTTGTCACGGGTCCGAGTGGATGTAACACCAGCTGAGTGGGCATTAATAAACCATGTGGGGTTAAGCGGAATCCGCTATTATTCACGGATCGCATGCAATCATGCTATGTTGCAGGCGTTGATTGAGAGATGGAATCCTGAAAAGAATACCTTTTATCTGCCAACAGGGGAGATGACAGTGACGTTAGAAGATGTGTTCCAAATTTTGAGACTCCCAATTACAGGAAGACCAGTGTATCAGGTAGGGCCTAACGCGGTGCGGGCAGCGATAATGGTAGTATTTGGTCCAGCCACACGAGATTTGACACAGTGAGGTTTGACATTCACTTATGGTATAATGTTTGCAGCACACCCTGAGGCAACAAGGTTGGCAGTGGTATTAATGATAGCGGTGGGGTATTATGCATTACCTAGAGTGGACGGGGGAAGATTTCTGAAATCATTGATGTGTATTATTCGTGAGATGATAGAAGGTAGCGTTACTTTTGCATGGGCACCTGCATATCTTGCGGAGCTATACAGGGGTTTATGGGCATGCAGGTGAAATCACAGGACTACACTGGATTGTGCATACTTATTACATTGTTGGGCCTATGAGCACATTGTGTGTGTGTGACCAATAGGCCGACCAATCCAGGAGGAGAGACAGGAGTGCAGAGGTTGGGATTCAGACGATGGGTCCAGACAGAGCAAGAGGCAAGAGCCGAAACCGTGATAGATGATGCCGAGTATTATAGGTAGATGTGGGAGATGGTGATGATTGCGGATATCCGTTGGAGGCCTTATGGGAACTACATGGTGACGGCGAACATAGCCGAGGATTTGAGGGGTGTAGAGTGATTGAGGTGGATCGCGGGACACAGGCCAGGTGAGTACGAGAGGATTCCTCTAGATCACGTGTGGTGACAATTTGGATTTGTTCAGGATATACCCATGGCTCATAGACCATACAGGAGGATCGACACTGAGGCACCCTTCTCACCTCCACGACCGACACTTCCAGAAGGACCAGAAGAGACAGCAACCGATCGCAGGGTAATGGATGCAGGAGTGACAGAGTCTTATAGATTATGGTGGGTAGCAGAGCTACGAGGTACACGTGAGAGGGCCGATCATCCTGACATAGCTGTGATTACAAAGTGGAGAGAGACCACTGTAGGGTTTAGTTCACCAGCTTCAAACATAGGTGAATGAGACAACGGGATTGTTAGAGGTTTCACAGTCACGAGTGGAGAGACTAGAGGCAAGATTCCTCCACGCGAGAGGGCGTATTCATATGTTATAGGAGAGATTGGTGGATCAGTGGGAGGAACCAATAGCAGTGGCCCCTTTGAGGATGGAGAGGCCAGGTGAGCGGCGTCGACGATCACCATCACTACCTGGTTCGGGATGAGGCGCGGGGCCTACGTGAATTTCATAGGGGTAGAAGAATAAATAAGGATGCCGACCTGCGCGTCGATGATAGAGAAGATGTATTTGTTTAACATCTAAATAAAACTGAATATGTATGTTGATTTTGAGTTTATGATAATAATAAGAAATGTTTGTGTTTTGAATGTTTGGATTGATAAAGGACAAAGGTGAGTGTTATCAATATAAATATGTGAAAACATTTATATTTTTAAGCAAAACACAACACATGATAGGTTATGGTAGGGGATGGTCGAGCTAACCTTGGGAGACCCCATGTCTCCTAAGTGCTGCCTACATAGCCCATTGCACAAAGCAAGGAGGGGCCTCAGACCGATGTAGTTCTCCCTTAGGACCAGGGAGAGGTGAATTCAGGCAATTTGGTTGTGGTTAGGCAATTTGTTGGTTGGTAAAAATTTTGATATTGGTAGGGTAAGGTTGTTGGAGTTGGTAAGGTATAGGTGAAGTGAGGGTTAGCTTACCCAAGCATTAGGGAACCGTGTCCTGATTAAGGTCAACACATAATCCTAGATTCGGGTAAAAGAGGCAAAAATGTCCCATAGTTGGAAAGAGCTAAACAAACCACGTATTATCATAGGATGAGCTTGAATCTCTAGGTACCTTGCATATGCGAGAAGTCAATAGGTGGAAAGAGTTGTATAATCACAATATATCG
The DNA here is from genome assembly GCA_018340775.1 of Taxus wallichiana var. yunnanensis. Classification (NCBI taxonomy): domain Eukaryota; kingdom Viridiplantae; phylum Streptophyta; class Pinopsida; order Cupressales; family Taxaceae; genus Taxus; species Taxus wallichiana. The sequence goes on from CM031235.1 coordinate 191,916,431, forward strand.
GTTATACGTCACGTCCCTTGAGTTTTTTGTTTTGAAAAATGGTGAGGTGAGGTGGATGGTATATTGGGGCGTAGAGGACTTGTTATAAGGTGATTATTCTGACGAAATAGATCCAAACCTAAATAGATGAGTCCATGACTCAAAAGTGCTTTTGAATATCGCTTTTATTTTTCGGATATAGATGATGATCGATGTGGGAAGTCTATATGGGATATGCATTTTGTTGTTTCTTGAGGTCTTCACGAAGTGATCAATGAGAAGCTTCTGATAGAGGCTAACTTTGTATAGTTGTCCTTCAAGGGAGCAGTCTACTTATAGTAGCATGATGCGGCTTTGCACATAGCTATCCTTCGAGGGAGTAGTCTAGTTTATAATAACAGATGCGGCTTTGCACATAGCTATCCTTCGAGGGAGCAGTCTAGTTTAGAGCTTAGAGGTCTAGATGTCCATTTGGCATGAAGTATCTAGTTTTGCAGGAAGTTTGACTCAAGAATATCCCAGAATCGTATAATTGAGAACTTGTTATTTTGATACTTTTAAGTCATGGACCAGACTAAAAAGGGGAAGGCATCTTTAAGAGGAGGTGATGATCAAACCATGTGAGCTTGATTCTATTTTGAGATGCACGAAACAAGGTGTATGAGGTGGTAAATGAGCTCAAGGGACGAGCGCAAGGTAGATAAGAAGTGATGTAACACTAAATTCAATAGTAGAATGGTGGAGATGCAAGGCATTAAGGGGTTCAGGCTCGGGTTTACCATTAAGCAAAGCTAAATGATAAGTACCTGATCCATAGGTGTGAGTGATAATGTAAGGCCCAATCCAATTAGGAGAAAATTTTCCACGTTTTCTCTTTTCTAGTTTGGTTACATGTTGATTCTCTTTGAGGACAAGATCACCAATCTTAAAGGTACACTCATGAATTCACTTATCATAAGCACGCTTAATGCGCTTTTGATAAATTTGAAGGTGGTCAAGAGCTGTAAGACGATGCTCGTCAAGAAGCTCTAATTGGGCTAACCGCTCTTGGTGGAAGTCATCATTGGTGAGAATATCCTGAAGAGATATTCTGAGAGAAGGGATTTGTATTTCGAGAGGCAAGACAGCCTCGGTACCATACACCAGAGAGAATGGTGTGGCATTAGTGGAAGTATGAATGTTGGTACGATAAGCCCAAAGGGCAAAGGGGATGTGATCATGCCAGTTTTTCCTGAATTGTTAACGAATTTCATGAGAATTTTGATTAAGGTTTTGTTAGAAGATTCGGCTTGTCCATTTGCTTGTGGATAGTAGGGTGATGAGAAGCTAAGTTTGATACCAAAGTTGTCACAAAGGTCTTGTAACAACTTATTTTTGAAAGATTTTCCATTATCTGTTATCAGGCGATGAGGAACACCAAAATGACAGATAATGTGATGATTGATGAACTCAACGATTTTTTCTTTTTTGGTTGAAATGAGTGGAATGGCCTCCACCCATTTAGTGTAATATTCGGTTGCCGTGATGATCCAATGGTGATGCTGTGAAGAAGGTGGGTGAATCTCGCCAATAAGGTCTAAACCCCATTGTGAGAAAGGCCAAAGATCTCGTGTGACCTATAATGGGTGGCTAGGAGTATGTTGAAGGTTGGCATGTTGTTGACACATAACACAATGCTTAACATATTCGCAGCAGTCTTTATTGAGAGTAGGCCAATAATATCCTAGGCGAAGGATCCGCTTGGCCATGGCGAGGCCACTAAAGTGCCCGCCACAAAGTCCGTCATGGATTTGTTGGGTGGTATGAGCGACTTCAGCGCCGGTTAGACAGTGAAGGAGGATACCATCGAAGCCACGTTTATAGAGGAGTCCCCCATGATGACATAACGAGAAACACTTTTAAGAAAAGCACGTTTTGCCATTACTAGTAAGGTCAGGTGGTAGAACAGAGGTTGTAAGGTAGTCGTGAAATTGGTGATACCAGGTATCCTGTGAATCAGCAGATACATTATTTACCATACAAACATCCGGAACTAAGTAAGATGGGGCAAAGAGTTGTTGGACCAAGACAAATATGTCCGAGTCAGTTGGTGAGGCCAGAATTTGTGAGGCCAAGCAAGCCATAGTATCTGTAAATTTATTAGTTGAGTGGGGAATGGTTTGGATAGAATAATGAGAAAATAAGGTCAAAAGTGAATCCACGTAATGTTTGTACTTTTGAAGTTCCTCATTTTTACATTGGTAGATGCCAGTAACTTGATTTACTACCAATTGAGAGTCACCGAAAATATTAATAGACTTCACACCTAAGTGTAACGCAACGTGGAGACCCAAAACAAGGGCCTCGTATTCCGCTGTATTGTTAGTGCAGGGGAAATCGAGCCTGAATGAAAGAGGCATAGGTTCACCTTCAAGAGGAATGAGAACAACACCTGCCCCTCCACCGCGTTGGCATTTAGATCCATCGAAGAAGAGGGTCATTGGATATGACACATCACTGAGTGAAAGAGTTGCGATGAGTTCATCAGGGAAAGTAAAATTGGTAAATTGTTCCCCAGGTAAAGGGGCTTCCGCGAGTTGGTCTGCGATAGTTTGTCCTTTGATTGATTTTGGTGTACAAACTCAAGGTCGAGGTTGGCGAGGAGCATAAGCCATCGGGTGATGCGTTGGTTTAGATGAGGTTTGGCGTACATATAATGTATGGGGTCAGCGTTGGTGATGACAAAAGTTTTGTGATTCAAGAGGTAATGTCGGAGTTTGGTGGCCACAAATGATAGGGCTAGGCACAACTTTTCTACGTGTGTATACCTAGTCTCGTAATCCACAAGAGTACGGCTTATGTAATAAACTACTTGTTCTCGATGCTCAGAGTCACGATGTGTGAGCATGGCTCCTACAACATGGTCGGTGGCAGAAAGGTAAAGGTAGAAAGGGTGATCGTCCTGAGGTGGGACAAGCACGGGTGGTTGCAAGAGATAAGCTTTAAGAGCCTCAAAGGCTTGGTGGCACTCCTCGCTCCATTGAAAGACAATGTCCTTTTTAAGGAGATGATGGAAAGGTTGACATCGATCTGAGAGTTGTGAAATGAAATGCCGGATAGATTGGAGTTTTCCCTACAAACTACGTAATTGTTTGAGGTTAGTGGGTGGGGGCATTTCTAGGATAGCTTTGACTTTAGCTGGGTCGACCTCAATGCCACGCAAAGAGATGATAAAGCCAAGGATTTTTCCTGAAAGGAAGCTAAAGACATATTTCTTTGGTTGAAGAAGAACACAGTATTGTAATGGGTGATAAAAAATAATGGTTAAAACATCGAGATGTTCACTGCGATGTTTGGATTTTCCAAGAAGATCATCGACATAATCCTCGAGGATAGTGTGCATAATGTCATGAAAAATATAAGTCATAGCCCGCTGATAGGTCGCACCAGCATTCTTAAGGCGAATGGCATGACACGATAGTAGAAGGTCCCCCAGGGGTAATGAAGGTGGTTTTATGTTGATCGGCCGGGGCTACCAAAATTTGATTGTATCCCGAGAAGCCATCCATGAGAGAAAGCATCTCATGGCCCGCAGTGAGATCAACAAGTTGATCAATGCTAGGTAGGGGAAGTCATCCTTTGGGCAAGCGAGGTTAAGGTCTGAAAAATCATGCATATCCGAAGTCCCCCATCACTTTAGTGATAGGTACGACATTAGAAATCCATTGCGGATAGTCAATAGGTAAGATGAAAGAAATAGAAAGGAGGCGTTGAAGCTCTTCTTTCACCAAGAGGGCAATGCGTGGATGCATTTTTCTCAGTTTTTATTTAACTGGTTTAGAGTCTGGTTTCAGAGTGATGTTATGGACAGCAATGTCAGGATCGATTCCTGGCATGTCGGCGTAGGACCAAGAAAAATCTTGATTGCGGGCACGGAGGAAGGTAGTGAAGGCGGCTTGTTCTAATGCGTCGAGAGATTGTCCGATCTTTAAAATGTGAGGATCATCCTCCGTGTGGATGTTGATTTCTATAGTCGATTCATTCAACATAGTTTGGGTGTCAGATGGTAAGGCACGTTGAATATAGAGATTCATCCGCACAAGGTAGGTGAGGATGGAGTCATCATCTGGCACTCCACAACATTAATTAAAGGTGAATCTTCTTGATCATGTCTGGATACAAAAGGGGAGAGAAGATGGGTCTTCACTATCGTGTTGATAAGTGAGAGGACCGGGGAAGATAGCATTCATGAAAAAAAAAAAAAAAGTTAGGAGGGATAGATTAGGTCTATCGACTATATGGGTGAAGATGGAAAAATGGGCGATGATGGTTTGGAAGGGGTGACTTCGTTGTTTTCCTAGATACAATTGACATGAGGTTTCTTTGGTGTAGGTGGTTCAAAAAATCCAAGACCATGACGATCTTTTTGTTTGCGGGTAGTTACGGGAATGATCGTATATCGGCCTTGTTCATAAAGACCGAAACCAAAACCCTTCCAAGCACAGCGCGTCAGGAAGGTGAGGGTGAAACGACGGTTGGTTAGATATTGAAAATCAGATTGGAAGGGAACCACACCAAGGGGAGGTTCAGGGGTGATAGAGGATGTGTCGACACCCCCATACGTTAGGTTGGTGCGGTAATTAGGTGGTCCGTAGGAGATCACCTCCCCCACATGACGGTCGTAGGTAGGATGTGCATGTAACTGTCCATACTCCTGTGGGGTATGAAAGGTGCTAACATTGTATAGGTGGTATTCCCCTAGTGTAAGGCATTGAAAAACATCTACCAAGGGATCTGAAGTTGGGATGTTGTCTGCATGGGGAAGGAAGTGGTATTCACGGTGGTGGGTTCATTGGTCGAAGGTGTGAGTGTGGTTAAGGTGGATGGTTGAGGCGTGGTTGAAGTAGATGGTTGGGCTGGATCAATGGGTGCCTTGACTGGTACAAGCACATCATTAGGGCGATATAACATATTGTAGGTTTTGAAAGGGGAAGCGTCAGCTTTGACGGTGTATGACTTCCCCTCATACTCAAATTTGATGCATCTATGTAAGGTGGAAGGAACGCATCCCATAGCCCGGATCCAAGGGCGGCCTAACAATATGTTGTATTGGAATTCTCCCTCAAGGACATAGAAGAGTTTGGGTAAGGTACGTGGCCCTACACAAATGTTAAGGATCACGGTGCCTAAGGTAGAAGTAATAGCATCGTTGAATGAATGCAACATGGTGGGGTTGGCACACATGCAGCTAGGAGGGATATTCATCTGTTGGAAGGCTTTGGAAGAGACGATGTTTAGGCTAGCGCCCCCGTTGATCATAACACAATGTACCCGGATGTCCCGGATGTAAGCCGAGATGAAAAGAGTGGGATCAGGATCTTTTGCACCAAAGATGACAATTTCTTCTTTGGAAACTGATAGCAGCAGCTTGTTGTACAGGAATAGAAGTGGTTGTGGAGGTAGGTTGTTTGGTGAGAGAAGCAATGTGGTTTGGTGTTAAAATGGATATGATGGGCAAGGTTTCATTAGGTAGGACCTCCATCCCTTGAAGGATCTCAATTAAAGCTTGTCGATACGATTCAGATGTTTGAATTAGATCACAGAGTGTCATTTTTACAGGATATTGGTGAAGTTGTTTGATCATGGTGCGATGGGAAACTCCATCAGAGACGGGATAGGAAGGTCCATGAATGACCACTTTAGGTGGTGGTGCGATCGGGATGGCAGAAGGAGAAAGAGAGGCTGCCGGTGTGGTTTCTTTAGTTTTTCCATTGTTTCTCTGACCTCGAGTAGTAATGTTAATCATGTTGATCTCGTGAATACGAGAGGAGAAAGATGGCGGGATAATTCATTGTTCTCGAGAGGTGGGTTTGCAATGATGATAGATTTTGGCGAGGCAGGGACAGTGGTATAGGAGAAGGGATCGAGGCTAAGGGATTTTCTCTCTCGTAAATTGTCTTTTTAGGTTTGTCTATCCGAGATAGGTGATTTGTGAAGGATGGCTTTCAAAGCTTTGCATCCTTCTACATCGTGTCCTAGTGTGCGATGGTAAGCATAGATTTTAGATTCATCATAACCTATAGGTTGAGGTTTACATGGATCATAGAGTCTGAGTGGGGGTAGGGAAATGGTCGCATCCCCTACCAACATATCAAGGATCTTGGAGTAAGATCCTTTGAGCGGGTCAAATTCAGATGAAGATGAGGCTGTTGATTGAGTGGGTGATATTTTTGATTGTTTTGGTAATGGTTGGGTACGAGTGGTTCGTACGGGTGGTGATTTAGGCAAGGGATTTTGATTATTGGTTTTAACTAGGAATGGTTTCCTCTGCGCAAAATTTATGTTTAGCTAGTTAGATGATGAGGCCCCAAATGACGTGGTGGTAGGAAACAACCATGGGGAGAGAGGAGCGATAGCAAACAAGTCTGTTGTTGCAAATCAAGTAGCACCCCTAGATGCAAATCAGGTTTCTAAGTTGATATTTTAGGCATCCAGTGTGATTGCACAACATTGAAACCTCTCTCCAAGTGTGGGAATTGTAAAATGAGAGAGGAATCTCTATATTAGAGGCTGGTTCCTCAAAATCCTTTGATCAGATCCATTATTTGCACAATTGCAGAGGTTTGAATCCTAATCCTACTCTAAATTCCAAGGAGACAGAGATAGAAAGTGCAAAAATTGAAACTAAACTAATAGGTGATACACAAAGGAGTGGTGAACACTTCTTGTTCATGAAAATTGACACAAGTTCATGAAATGTAAAATGAAACATCATACAAAGCTGATAAGATGCAATTAGAGGTCCTGAAATGAAGCAAGACAATACAAACAAAGGACTGAAAAATTGATCACGAGTCCGTGACTGTCATTTTCACTGTCAAAATCCTTGCATTTGCAACATCAAAGAGGTAGAAAACTGTTACAATCATGAAGAATGTCTGATACTTGAAAAAATCACTTGTTGAAGGTGAAAGAAGAAGCTTGCTATCCAAAAAATGTTCAACCCCAAAAAATGAGCCAAATCTGGCTTTTTACAATGCATGGGTCGAGCCCAGGAGAGAGAAATCGTGTAAAAACGTGGGAGCCATTCCCCATTGAATGAAGATGTAGTAAAATAGTATGGGCATCCTTACAGATGCATGCCTTGACATTTTTGGCCATGCTGAAGAAGAATGCGACCCATTTTGCATTAAAACTGGTTGTTGAAACGTCATTTCTGGCCATTACCACGTGCCAGATACGTTTCTTGATTTTCTCTCTCCAAAATGAACCAAAATGCAAAAATTAACATGGAATCTTGTAGATAATTTCACCATCTTTCCATTGATATAAAGAACGTGAAAATCTGAGCTCTGGATCGAAAGTTATGGCCATTTGAAGATTTAGGGCAAAAACAGGGCCAAAAATGGAATGACGGGGAAAAATTTGAATTTTACCCCTTTTTTTGCATTTTGGAAAATTTTCCAAAAAATCCCCATGCTCTACCATTTGGATGACATGTGTTAGGCTCTGATTGGCCGTGGCTCATCCTTTGAAATTTTTCTTTCGGGCCCTTCCTTAAAAATTTTTGCCACTTGGACACGTGGCAGTATTTTATTGGCTCAGGCCTGAAGGGCGCAATTTGCCTTTGAAAATTTGACATTTTTCACTTTGGGAAAATTTTCCATTTTCCCTCATGCCCCGCCGGTTCGAGACACATGGAAATGTCTCATTTGTTGATGGAGGCCACGGGGAAACTTCCGTTTTTGATTTTTTTGGCGAATACTTAGCCAAATTTTCCTTTCTCCTCCGTTGGGTTGATGGTGAAGACACATGGCACAATTCCATTCGCTGCGGGCCATGCGGGCCAATTTTTTTATTTGAAAATTTTGGAAAAAATTAGCCAAAAATATAACTTCTCCCCGATGCCCACCATCTCCTTTGGACACGTGGCAGCACGCCATTCGCTGCGGGCCAAATTTCAAAATTTTACCTTGTGCCAAACACTTAGCAATTTTTTCAACTTTCTTCCCCTTCTGACACGTGGCACATTCTGATTCGTCGTGGGCCCACGGGAAAAAATTTTACCTTTGAAAATTTTGACCAAAACTTGGAAAATTTTCTAAGTTCTTCTCTTTTCCCCGCCACTTCCTGGGACACGTGGCGGCTTCCTATTGGCCGCGGGCCTCCTAAGGGAAAATTTCCCACAAAAACTCGCCGAGCCATAACTTGAAAAATATGAGGAGTTAGGAGGAAAAATTTACCTTTCTGGAAAGCTGAGAGAGAGCTCTATCCAATGGTGCCATTTTTAGAAAGATTTGAGTTCCTAAAAATAAAAAATGGAGACTGAGGCACAAGAGAGGTAAGAACACAAGGAGTTAGCCACAAAAATGAGCAGGGGCACATTTTGGATAACAATTTTGGTGACTCAGAGGGGTCATCTGCCTGCTAGATGAAGATACCAGTTGCCTGAAGCAGCCCATTGGGCATGGAGTCATCAAATTTTCTGTTTGGAACCCCAACTGACTTAGAATGTTGCAAGGAGGAAGATGGAATATCACCCGATGGAAGCAAGGACTGCAAAACATCTCCAGGGATAACAAGCCTATGCCAAAGCACTTAGGGAAAGCAAAACAACCTACAACAAAACAATGTGCACAAGCACTTGGAGGAATGAAAACCTAAGCTAATATTTACAAGGTGGAGAATTTCCCTTTAGTAGCAATGCTTTAGATAGATTCCATTGACTGGAATCTGCAGTTCTTCGCCATCCAATGAAGATAATTGGAAGGCATTGTTGTCCTTACACTTTGTGACCATGTATGGGCCACTCCAAATGGCATCAAGTTTTGAATGCCTTCCCAATTTTTCTATATCTGCATTGCATTTTAACACTAGATCTCCAACTTGGAAAGATCTACTCTTGGCCTTCCTATCAAAGGTCTTCTTGATCAAAGCTTGATCCTTCTCCATTGCTTGGGATGCCTGATCTCTAATCTCTTGGAGCTCCATCAACTTTGCATATCTCACCTCCATGGGTCCAACCTCTACCAACTCTAACTGCTTCATGAGTTCCAATGTTGGCAACTCAAGTGACATGGGCAAGATTGCCTCTCTTCCATAAACAAGCCTGAATGGAGAGTTACCTGTGGATCTCTTGGGAGTTATCCTATCAGCCCATAAGGCTGATTTTAGTTTGGTATGCCAAGACCTCTGATTCTCATCAAGAGTCCTCCTAATGATCCTCAACAAGTTCTTGTTTGTAGATTCAGCCTGGCCATTACCCTAAGGGTAGTAGTTTGATGAAGTACTTAGGTAGATCTCGTTCTTGATAGCCCACTCAGTCACCTTGGATCCAATGAATGCTAATGCATTATCTGAGATTATTGTAGTAGGTATGCCAAATCTGGTTACTATCCCCTCATAGAACTCTAAGATGCTAGACTCATTTTCTTCCTTGAGTGCTACTGCTTCAGTCCATTTGGTGAAGTAGTCTGTGGCTATCAAAATCCACTTATGCCCTTGGCTTGAATTGGGATTAATGACTCAATGAAGTCCAAACCCCATTGCATGAATGGCTGGTCAATTGAAATTGGATGCAATGGAAGGGCAGTAAGCCTCTCTTTACCTATGAAGAATGCATAATTCTTGCACCTTTTGATCCACGCAAAGTAATCACTCGAAAATCTTGGGCCAATAATAACCAGCCTTCATGATTTTTAGAGCTATCAATCTTGGTGCAAAATGACCACCAGCTGATCCACCATGGAACCCTTCCAACACCCTATGAATTTGATTTGTGCTAATGCATCTCAGCACCACCCCCTTCACATCTTTCTTGAACAAAACACCATCTACTATGGCATATGGGACACCTGCAATCTGAAGTGTATTCTTTGGGTCTTGTTCATCTCTGGAGGGCATAGGCCTGTGCTTAGGAAGTGCATTATACCTTGGGTCCAGCAAGGAGTGGGGACAACATTATCCTCTTCTAGAGTGCTACCTTGCACATAGATGTCTTGAACTGTCAAAATAGCCTCTTCTTTATTGCATACTCCTTTTTGCTTGCCCAGAATCAGCTGCTCACACAATCCTTTTCCTCTTACCAGCTTGGTGACCTTGATCTCAATGTCATACTCCATGACACGAGTGATCCAACCTACCCTTTTCTCATTCAAATCCTTGTTGAGGAGGAAGTCCTTTACTCCCGCATGAGAGACCAACAACTAAACCTTGTTGTTTGAGACTAGATGCTTGAATTTCTTCAAGCTTCTGATTACTACAAGTACATGCTTCTCAATAAAAGAATATCTCACCTCATAGTCATCTAGGCTTTGGCTGAAGAAAGCAATTGGCTGCTCATCATTTTCCTTGTTCTACTATACCAAAATGGTAGAAATAGTATCATTACCTCCAAATGCATAGAGGATGAAATCCTTGGAGAAATCCGGGTTGATGAGAGTTAGTGCTTGGGAGATGGATTCTTTGATTACTTCAAAACTCTCCTTGCCTTCTGTTGTCCACTTGAAAGCCATGCTTTTCTTTAACATTTTGGTGATAGGTTTGACAAGGGCTGCAAAATTTGGGACAAACCTCCGAACAAATTTTATTCTCCCCAAGAAACTTTGAAGGGCCTTCTTGTGGCTTGGAAATGGTAGTGCTCTTATGGCTTCAACCCTCTCTGGATCAATTGCTAATCCTTCTTTGGAGACAATATGGCCAAGGAGATTTCCTTCATGTGCTAGGAAGATACACTTCTTAGGATTCAAAGACACTCCAAATCTCTTGCACCTTTGGAAGACTTGTCTCAAATGAGAGAGGTGGTCTGCTGCATTCTTTGAAAAAATAGTGATATCATCAAGGTATATCAGCACCATGTTGTTAATCAAACCTTTGAATGCCATGTCCATTGCTCTTTGGAAGGTAGCTCCAGTGTTGGACAACCCAAATGGCATTTTCCTATATGCATAAGTTCCCCATTTGGTTGTGAAGGCTGTCTTGAACTGATCTTCTTCCTTCACCATAATCTGATTGTAGCCTGAGTAGCCATCAAGTAGTGAAAACCTCTCGGAGCTAGCCACCACTTGTAAAATTTTCTCCATAGAAGGGAGTGGGTAATGGTCCTTGAGAGATGCTCTATTCAAGTCTCTGAAGTCAACACACAATTTGATCTCTCCACTCTTCTTTCTGACTGGAACTAAGTTGGAAACCCAACTAGAATGCTTGATTAGGAATATGATTCTTGACTCAATCAACTTGTTCATTTCTTTCCTCATGAGAGGTCCCATGTGTGGATTGACTGGCCTTTGTTTCTACCTGATGGGCTTAGTATTTGGATCCAACTCAATGGTGTGCTGAGCTAACTTGGGATTGAAACCTTTTAAATCTTCGTAGCTCCAAGAAAACACATCAGGGAACTCTTGACATAGCTATATGAACTCATACCTTTCTTGTTCAGTTATCATTTTTCCAATTTGCAATGGTTTGTTCTCTTCCACCAAGATGGATACTGAATCTTCTCTCTTGACCTGAATGTTTGCTTTCTCTTTCCTAAACTGATCATTGGGATTGAAAATGGACTCCAAAGTGATAAGTCCCTTGGGCAGCTTGTTAGTTCTCAGCTGTACCACTTGGTCACCATACTGTTGTTCCAATTTTTCCTGATTTTTAGCTGAGAACTCAGCTTCTTCTTACAAGAAATGGATGATTTGTTGGTCATTCTCAAACACTTGCCAACTTACATTGTTATCCGGCACTGAAGGCCTCACAATCACATGGATGTTTGGCTGTACCTTGTCCTGTTGAATGCTTTCCACAATATCAAAGGCTGCCCCAACTGCTGCAAGCCTGTCAGCAGCTTGGTTTTCTTTCCTAGGAATGGATTTGATGCCAAAACCCTCAAAATATTCAATGAGGTCCCATACCCTGTTCTTGTAGCACTTGAGTAGATCATTCTTGGTAGCATGTTGTCCCTTGACCTGATTTACAATCAATTCACTGTCACCAAAGACTTGCAAGTTCTTTATTCCTCTCTTTATTGCCCAATGCATCCCTTGCACCAAGGCTTCATATTCAGCAGTGTTATTAGAGCATGCAAACTAAAATCTAAAAGCTGAATAATACTTAACTCCTTGAGGTGAAACCAGCATGGATCCCCCTCCTGCACCTTGTCTACTCCTTGATCCATCAAAAAACAACTGCCATACCTCATTGTCATCTTTGTGGTTTGGCTTGGTGATGCTAGGAATAGGCTGATTTTCTTCATGTATGCAATAGACTCCCAGCTCAGATTCTTCTATTTCTTGATAAGGATCAAAAGCATGCACCTTGCTTGCCCATTCATCAAGAGTTAGATCCGGGATGCTTCCAACCTTGGTGTCAGCTTCATCAGTGCTTGGGTGATCTTCTTGATCAAATGCCGAATAGTTGGCATTGATCTGACTTGGAGTGTAGGGCTCAATGTGGAAGTTTGCAATAGGTTCAGACCTGATTGTAGCTTTGGTTCCATACCTTTCTCGAATAGCATGTGTGACCAATCAAGCAGAAAAATATCCTCCAATCTTGGCTATGAAATCTCTTGACAAACATAGGGCAAAGAGTGGTGGAAGGTCTATAAACGATACATCTTGTAAAACAACAACATTTGGACATGCATGCAAGATAAAACTCAAGTTTCTAATCACCCCAAGCTGTTGTTATTCTTGCTGTCCCATCCAACCGCACTACCCCTTTGGATATGGTTTCATATTGAAGTCCTACCTAATCAGCTATTTTCTTGGGCATCACTGAGCTACTTGCCCCGGAATCAATCATGCAATTATGCACCAATTGGTTTCCAATGATTAATGAGACATAAAAAGGAGGGGGATTCAACATTTTACCTTGTTATCCTCCATGATTCCCTTCAGGCTAGGTAGCATTTGTGAGCACCTTCTCTTGCATTTGGACTTGCTGATTCGAAGTTGGCCAGTCCTTCATGGCAACTTGTAGCAAATCTCTCTAGCCTGGGATAGATAGGGATTCCCACATTGATATATTTACATTTGTTTTCTTCATCTGATCAATGATACTAAATGGTGATGAAGGATCTCTTTGCTGTCCCTTGGTTTGCATATTCATCCCTTGCATGTGGGCAGCAACAACTGGTATTTGAGTTGGTCTAGGAGTTGTTCTTGGCTGCCCTTGTGCATTTACAACTGGATTTTGTTTGCCAACCATTTGTGGAGCCATAAAAGGTTGTGGATTGGTTGGAGCTAATGGTTGTTCTTCACCCAAATTCCTTCTTTTTGACCTTGTGTTGGTTGTAACACCTTGAGAGACTGTTTGATTTATGCCACAAAAATCCTCTACCTGCCAGTTCACAAGTGTGGTGTCATTTGGAGCTGATTGCTGTTGGAATGTTTCTTGTTGTTGGTTGTTTCCTTGACTTCCCTCACCCTCCACACTAGTAGTTGTCACCATTAATGCTTGATTCAAGGCACCATTGAAGCACATAGATTGGTTGTGAGGTTCATTGCATGGAAAACACCAATCATACTCCTGAGAAACGTTGTTTTGTGTTGGCACCAATGCCTTAGAGGCAGATATAGCATTTGGATTATAGGGCTGAAATGGTCTGTTGGTAGGAGGCCTTGCTTGATTTAGATTTGTAGCTGGATTGGGTGGTCTATGAGGTTGATATGGCTTCATGTTAGGCTGAGCTTAAGGCTGGAAGGAAGGTCTAAAACTTTGGGCTTGTTGCCTCTTGAGAGTAACCAACTCATTACCTAAATTTTGCAATTGCTTCATGACTTCTTGAAGCTCATTTGGGGAACTTGGAGATGAAGTAGAAGCTTCATTTGAACTATGATTTCTAGGAGTGGGAGAAGGAGCCAAATTAGGTGCTTGATTAGTGTTTGGGCTCTCTAAACTTGGAAACAATGGCATGGGAGGTCTAGGGGCTAGTTTGCCAGCTTGGATCAAACAATTTTCAGCCCTAATGGCAATGCTATAAGCCATAGGGATAGTTATGCCTCCCATGGACTGAATCAACATAGAAATATCAGAATTTAGAGCTTTGAGATAGTAAAGAAAAGCACCTTCTACTATTGGCTTGACTGCCACTGGAATTCTCTCCCAAGTCCTTTGAAATCTGAAGTTGAAATCAGTCAGCTACTCATTGGGAGCTCTCTTGATGGTTGTCAGCTGCTCCAAAAGAGACAAGTTGTCTCCCTTCTCTCCAAATTGCTCATGAAGTGCTACACATAGTTGGTTCCAATTTTGAATAGAACCTGAGGCAAGGCTTCTAAACCATTGCAAAGCCTTCCCCTTGAATGAAGATGCCAGCAATTTGACAACAACTTGCATCTCATTGATTTCATGAATTGCACAAAGGTTGGCAATGTCTTTAACATGATCACCAGGAGTAGTCTGATTCTCTCCAGTGAAGTATGGAATGTTCTTCAAGGATGTAATTGGAATTGGATTTTGTGCATTGAGAGAAAGTGGGCTGCTACCAGTGAAATTGACATAGGGGTTGTTTTGTGCCATTCTAATTGGTCTTAGAACCCTTGTTGACTAAATGAAAGGCCTACAGGTGGAGGAGTTGAGAGAGTTTTGTTTGGTGGAGATGGAGACCTTTGAATCCTTCTTCCTCTTTGCCTTCTTCTTGGAGATAACTGTAGATATTCAAACAACACCTCTTCTTCTCCAGCTCTTGACCTTGTAGTGATTCTTCTCATGAGCTTTCAGGTCTGCACTACTAAAACCAGCTGATTCTTCCCCTTGGAGTCACCAGATGTGCAATTTATAGCTCTTTTAAGAAAGAAAATTGCAGCAGATGCACATCAACTTTGTTGCAATGAAAATGAGACCTCTAAGGTCCCAGATCTGCATGCCAAAGCTGTTGTTGCAAATCAGCAAAGTACCCTAGATGTAAATCAGGTTTCTAACTTGATGTTTCGTGCATCCAGTGTGATTGCACAACATTGAAACCTCTCTCCAAGAGTGGGACTTGCAAAATGAGAGAGGAATCTCCAGATTAGAGGCTGCTTCCTCAAAATCCTCCGATCAGATCTTTTATTTTCACAAATGTAGAGGTTTGAATCCTAATCCTCCTCTAAATTCCAAGGAGACAGAGATAGAAAGTGCAAAAATTGAACTACATTAATAGGTGATACACCAAAGGAGTGGTGAACACTTCTTGTTCATAAAAATTGACACAATTTCATGAAATGCAACATGAAACATCATACACAAAGCTGATAAGATGTAATTAGAGGTCTGAAATGAAGCAAGACAATACAAACAAAGGACTAAAAATTGATCACGTAGTCTCCGTGACTGTCATTTTCACTTTATCAAAATACTTGCATTTGCAACATCAAAGAGGTAGAAACCTTCTACAATCATGAAGAAGGTCTGATACTTTCAAAAATCACTTTTGAAGATGAAAGAAGAAGCTTGCTATCCAAAAAATGTTCAACCCCAAAAATGAGCCAAATCGGCTTTTTACAATGCATGGGTCGAGCCAGGAGAGAGAGAAAACATGTAAAAATGTGGGAGCCATTCCCATTGAATGAAGATGCATTAAAACAACATGGGCATCCTTACAGACCCATGCCCTGACATTTTTGGCCATGCTGAAGAAGAATGCGACCCATTTTGCATTAAAACTGGTTGTTGAAACGTCATTTCTGGCCATTACCACGTGCCAGAGACATTTCTTGATTTTATCTCTCCAAACTGAACCAAAATGCAAAAATGACCATGGAATCTTGTAGATAATTTCACCAGCTTTCCATTGATATAAAGAACATGAAAATCTGAGCTCTGGATCGAAAGTTATGGCCATTTGAAGATTTAGGGCAAAAACAGGGCCAAAAATGGAATGGCGGGGAAAAAATTTGAATTTTACCCCTTTTTGCATTTTGGAAAATTTTCCAAAAATCCCCGCACTCCACCATTTAGATGACACGTGTCTAGGCTCTGATTGGCCATGGGCTCATCCTTTGAAATTTTTCTTTCGGGCCCTTCCTTAAAAATTTTTGCCACTTGGACACGTGGCACTATTTTATTGGCTCGGGCCTGAGGGGCGCAATTTGCCTTTGAAAATTTGACATTTTTCACTTTGGGAAAATTTCCCATTTTCCCCATGCCCCACCGGTCTGGGACACATGGCGATGTCTCATTTGTTGATGGAGGCCACGGGAAACTTCCATTTTTATTTTTTCGGCGAATACTTAGCCAAATTTTCCTTTCTCCTCCGCTGGGTCGATGGTGAAGACACGTGGCGCAATTCCATTCGCTGCGGGCCATGCGGGCCAATTTTTTTATTTGAAAATTTTGGCAAAACTTAGCCAAAAAATCTAACTTCTCCCCGACACCCGCCATCTCCTTTGGACACGTGGCAGCACGCCATTCGCTGCGGGCCAAATTTCAAAATTTTACCTTGTGCCAAACACTTAGCAATTTTTTTCAACTTTCTTCCCCTTCTGACACGTGGCACGTTCTGATTCCATGAGCCCTGCGGGAAAAAAATTTACCTTTGAAAATTTTGACCAAAACTTGGAAAATTTTCTAAGTTCTTCTCTTTTCCTCGTCACTTCCTGGGACACGTGGCGGCTTCCTATTTGCCATGGGCCTCCTAAGGGAAAATTTCCCACAAAAACTCCGCCGAGCCATAACTTGAAAAATATGAGGAGTTAGGAGGAAAACTTTACCTTTCTGGAAAGCTAAGAGAGAGCTCTATCCAATGGTACCATTTTTAGAAAGATTTTAGTGCCTGAAAATAAAAAATGGAGACCGAGGCACAAGAGAGGTAAGAACACAAGGAGTTATCCACAACAATGAGCGAGGCACATTTTGGATAATGAGTCCTTTGATGATCGAGTTTTCTTAGGGTTGGCGAGGTAGGTGAGATACTTGGGGTGATAGTGTTGAGACATCCATGAGTGTCTGTAGGGGTACAAAAGGTGTAGGTCATGTTAAAGAAGATGTGGGAGGCATGGTGTATTGAGGCAAGGTGGAGGGGTGAGGCCCTAATATAGAAGGTAGGTGTGATGGTGAAGGATGAAGTTGTGCCTGCTGTATCGGTGTGATCAGGGGTGAGGGTTTTAGTTGTGGCAGAGGCATAGATTGAACTCGAGGAGATTGGGTCTGTCTCCTAGATGGATTGATGACATTATTTTTGGATAAATCTAACCATTTAGGTGGGTGTGTCAGGCTAGGAATTGGTGAAGTCCCAAGCGTAAGGGAAGGTTTGGTTAGGTTGATAGAGGTGACTAAGGGATTCGATAGATATGAGGGGGGTGAAGGTGAGGACATAGGCATTTTTAGCTTTTGTATACACCTCGGGTATATGGTAGAGGTGTTTGGATTAGTCATCTGCATTTGAGTAGAGCATGGTGTACTCAAACACTCCCATAAGACTCATCTATCTTCTGGGGATGACAATCTTCATGTGTGAATAGGAACTTTGGTATGGAAGAGAGGTGGGTTGTGATTCCGGTCCCATCTTTGTGGGTGTGATACGGGGGTAAATGAGGCAACGTATCAATGGGTGTTAAGAGGTCAACCGATCATTTGGAAAGATTTAGGTGATGAAGAACTAATAGGTAGGAGGACATGTTCGAGGGGATCCGTCATGTTTAAGGAGTTTGGTGATGTAGGCTCAAGGGTTTCTCCTCTAAGGATGACAGAAAAAGTGGCAAGCCTTCTTCTTTTGCAGTAAGAGTGGTGGAAGGAGATGTTTGGGAAATAGATAAGTTAGATAACATCCGCTCACAATCTTGCAGGGATGTGGTGTAAGAAGGTTCATTTGTGAGAAGAGAACTTTGGGCGGTTAATTCCTTTATGGGTAAAGGAATAGTGGGATTGTCCTCTTGTCCTGATGAAGGAGAAGGGGGCGAGAATCCCTGTGTTGGTGAAGAAGCTTGATTCAGAATTTCCTCAATGGAAGCCCTAGGTTGGGAGTTGAAAATCACATGGATCTCATGCACACTCTTCTCCTTGGCTGAGGTGTCTTGGTTTGTGTTACTGTTAGATGCATGGTTTGGAAATGGTTTGTTGAAGATTTTTAAATTTCGATTAGCGGGGGCATTAGGATTATCGAGAGTTATATCCCCTACATCAACCATTTCCTGCACTATGTTTTTCAACATCTTGAAATTTCATATTTGACCGTGTCCCTTCATACGATGGAAGTTCTGAAGTCATTTTCTTTATACCAAGAAGGTATAGCGTGGGTGGAATCAAACCCAGAGTGAGGTTTAACAGGAGGCAAGGTGATAACTCCTACTTTAAGCAATTTGTCTAAGATCACACCATAAGTTTCTCCCAAGGGAGTGTAGTTGATGGGCTCGGCTTTATACTTATAGGTGGCTTTCCTGGGTATTAGACAATTCTTGAGATTTGACCGTCACTACGTGTACAACACCCTTTGATTTTGAAGCAGCCGATGCATGAGAGTTGGTGGTGTTGGGTCTGGTGGTAGAGTCTTGCATCCAGAAATTTGAGCTTTTATTGCGTAACCTCAATTTCTCCTCCTCTAAGGCTCGAATCTCTAGTTTCAGAGCCATAGTAAAGGCCTCATCAAAGGTGTAGAAAGTTTGAATTTGGAGGGTGGGAGAAATGTGTTTAGCAGACAGCCGCGTAAAGATTTCGATGAGCTCGGCCCGAGGTAAGGCGTAAGTAAGTTGGTTGATGAGGCCCCACCATCGTCCAATGAAATCTACGATAGACTCGTCTTCAAATTGTTAGATGGCATAGAGGTCAGTAATGGATACTTTCTTGGAAATATTGATGGAGAAGTGATCCAAGAAAGATTGGGCTAACTGGTTAAAGGAGAAGATTGAGTGTTGGGCTAAAGCACTGTACCACTCCAAGGCAAGTCCTGATAAGGACATGGGAAAGGTATGGAGTAGTAAGGCATCGTCATGAGCAATCAGATAGCAGGCATGTCTGAACGATCGCAAGTGTTGTTGAGGGTCCTCCTTACTATTAAAGCGAGTAAATTTTGGTAATTCCCATTGAGGAGGATATGTATGAAGGGGGACAAAAGGATGAATAGGCTCCTGACAAACTTGCTCGTATGTCAGGGTGTTACGACTTCCTGAAACAGAAGCCTCAAGATTTTGCATCTTGTCCATCATCTGTTTGATTAAATCATTGGTTGGGTTAGATGATGGTGTTGTCATGTAAACAGAGGAGGATTGGTCTAAGAGCCGCTACTAGACAATGGTGGGATTGAATGTTGATAAGATAATGGTGATGAATGTGTTGGGGTAGCCGAATAAGGGTGTCCTATATAAGAGGTTGAGGCCACCGGATGAATTTGTGGAAATGAAAAGGTGGGCGGAGCTTGTGAGGGAAAGCTCATGTGTATAGGTGGCAGAGAGCAAGTTATAAAAGAGACAGTCTGTGAGAGAGATGAGGTAGGGTTAGTGGATGGTAGTGATATGTGGGGCCCCAGATTAACAAAAGGAAAGCCAATTGGTGTAGTATGAACCACCGAAGCCACTAAGCTGGGAGACGGGGCTAAGGATGAAGACTGTGAGGCAGAGTTATTAGGTGGGGAAGGGGCTAAGTGAGCGGCGATACTAATAGGCATACCAACGAGGAGCTAACCATCGGGTGTACGGTCAGGGGTATGAGATAAATAATATTGTATGACGCTAAGATTAGCATCCAAAAATTTGGCAAATTCCTTATCTCCTACAGGGATCTTGGGAAAATTACTGGTATCCGTAGGATTCCCCATAGGATGTGAAGGGGGTGATTCAAGAAAAGGCACGGAACAGGCATGTGAAACCATGGCTACACTTGTTTTCGGGTAATAACAACCATGCACAAGAGGACACAATAGGGATTTAATCAATCTGGAACAGAAACAACAAAAAAATGTTGGAATTGATAGGTTGTTGGTTTGTCAAGAACTGTTAAACACAGTAACCGATATCGGTCAGATAACCGATGTTGGTTAGAATGTAGCCGGCGTCGGTCAATTAACCAATGTCGGTAGTATAGGACCGGTGTCGGTCACTATGAAAGCAAAGAGAGGATGTAAGAAGCTGCTAGTTTGGGGATAACAATGCTTATTATACCTACCAAACTGTCTTGAAGTGATCACTGAAACAGTGTATGATAGAGAAACAGAACTAAAAAACAAGCAAGATGCACAAGAAAATCAAGAGACTAACCCTAGGATTAGTTTTAATCACTTTGGGCTTATGCCTTAGATGCCAGATGATGTCAATCCTAAAAAAAAGACCTAAGGGAGATGTCAAGTTTTTTTGGCTCATAAGGCTACCTCAATCAAAGCGGAGGAATACCGCGAGAAGGGGGATGTTTGAGCTGTTGTGTTGATTATGATGTGATTTGGTATGTGTTGTGCGGTGAGAGTAAGATTAATTTCTCATCAATATCATGGATATCACCCCACATGTACGACAATTCGTTACTTAATCTACGTTCACTAGAATTAAAAATAATAAGTAAGAATGTGATGCATGTGTTTTAAACCCAAATTGAAAATGATATTCGATGAAGCAAAGAAGATGACTTTCACTAATGCAAAGATGTGAAAGAAAGAAAATTCTTTTACCAAAATGACAAAATATTTTGTGAATATTTATAAGAAAGAAACAGCAAGTGTGCTCCCTATATGAAAGCAAGCAAGAAAGAAAGAAACCCGAAAAGGGTCCCACCAAGCATGCCAAAATGTTTCGCACAGAATTTTGTTCTAGAATAGAGTTTCTTCTATCCTTTCATTCTCTTGAGAAACAGATAAGGGTTAGGGATAGGAGGAATACTGTTGAGTGTTAGGAAGATGTGCACGTACTGTAGAGAGATTAGATCGATTGTGAAGAACTCCTTTTTGTCTGGGAAGGACTACCTGTAAGTAAGAATACAAGACCACCAGATCTTAGTTAGACAATAAGTGAGGGAACTGCCTTGGGCCCAGGAAATATTAGACTTCCTTTCAAAGGTGGTCAGTTCCCCTTTTAATATGAATTAATGCAAATGATAACAAAGAAGCTATTGTGAAATCACGATTTAGGTACCTTGTTAAAAAGTAATAGAGACTAAACTACCAATAATAAAATGTCATGATGTTTGTTTGGTCACCGGTTATTGATGCATTCAGATCAAGTTACAAGGATAGACCCAGCTGGATATGAGATTGTTTGGGGGTAAATAAGGGAAAGGTTGGTTTTGGTATAAGTCACAGTGACCGATGCCGGTCACTGGATAACCGACTGCGGTTATAACACCGATACCGGTAGAAGATAACCGATATCGGTAGGGGCAGTGATTTAGGGGTTTCGAATGGAAGTCAGTTGTAAGGTGGTTATGGTGTTTATAGGGTTAATAAATGATTAGGGGGTAGTAGGGTGATGGAGAAAACTCAGAGAGTGAGAAAAATATCTTTGGGGCAATATCGGGGTTGATGAATGAAAGTTAGGTGCAGAGTGTGGCCGGGTGGTAGATCTAGGAGTGAGTTTATAATTATTATGAATTAAAATTTCAAGAAATGGTGTTTAGAAACATACAAGATACTACTTACTAGTTCCTGATGAAGATACAGGTCCAAGGAATGTGGTGGTGATAGTAAGGCTTAGTTGGGATGATCCGGTATTGGAAAGTGAGCTGATGAAGCTATCCTCAGTCTTTTCCAATGCTTGGACAAGTGTGACAACGATCTAGTTGCTCAGTTACAGTCTTGGGCTCGATCCTCTTCTACTTGTTTCACTTCTCTCTCTCCTGCCAAATGAATTCTAGATCCTTTCTTTTTGGTTGGGGGAGGTCATTTACAGGGAACCAATGGCGGTTACGTAACCGATGGTGGTCGAGTAGGAACCGATGTCGGTTAGGTCAAAGTGGTTATTTTTAGTAAAATAGCCATCTTTCCCTCCTTTTCTCCCGAGGGATCAGTTGTGGGCTTGGTCAAGTCATTATTAGGCTCGTTTTGGTGTGGGTGAGGGGTAATGAGTCATGGGTGTGGGTCTGGACCAAGTCATAGGTCTTAATTAGGTTGGTTTAGGGTTAGGGCTAGGTCACGGTGAGGTGGTGAGATGAGGTGGCGGGGTTGGAGATGTGGATTTATTAATTATAAGGTAATTAATAAATCATTAGGTGTGTAAGGGTTAGGTGGTGAGGTAGGGTTAGGTTGCGGGATGAGATATGGGGTACAGGGCGTCGTAAGACCCAAATTTGGTGTCTACTGAAGAAGGTTTAATTAAATAAATTAAATGGATCATGGTTATTAAAAGTTTGTATAATTCTCCAATGAAGTAAGGAAATTTAATGGAAGGGTTTTAAATGGTAAAATATTTTAGGAAATAAATTAATAATATTTAATTATTAATTCAAATTTTATTACATTATGAAGGTGTGGAAATCATTCAAGGGATCTTAATCAACCGCAAGTAATGTTTTAAACCCTATTTAAACCAAAAATAATAATGTAATTTTTCCCTAATAAATTTATAGACTTTTGTGTGGTTTTAAACATGGAAATTTTTGGGTGTTAGAATTGGTATCGATGCATGGGTTCAACACTTGGACCCTGGGCCAAAAATACAAGTAAACTTAAGACAATCTACACCTAGAACACATAACATTGCATGATATTTTTAAACATAGAAAACCTAGAAAACTAAAACAAAACCTAGATGATGATAAAATAAGTCCCATGTTGGTTTGTGTGGGAGGCACAAACCAAACAAGGGGATATTTCACGTGGAGTTAGATATAGCACCCCTAAGTAGGAAGTTTTCGCTATATTTCCATAAACCCTAAAAATCTTACATGAGGTCAATACAACTATACGATCCTTCCAAAATGATAGAGAGCTATCAGTAGAGGCTCATATCCCTTCACGAAATAGTGATAAGTATATGGAAGAGAAATCTCATGCGAAGTCAAGTAGATGGATTCACCTTAGAAGGGGCATAAAGGTAGGACTACATGACATAGAGACATGTCTAGGAGCCCTAGACAAATGGATGATCATGTGGAGAGACCTAGGGGCCAAAAGGTTACAACATCAAATCATATCAAAGATATATTAAAGTTACACAAACCTCATTTCTTGGAGACAAAGGATGATTTCAGGAATAGGTTTGGTTAGTGAGCTTGAGTGGATGCTTCAAGCTGTGCCCATGTACTAGCAACATGAAGGTTTGTGTTGCGATTCATCTTCTGAGAGATTGATCAAGAGTTTGGTGGAGGATTGAGGAGTAGAAGCTCCATGTAGATTCATAGAATGTTACATAGGAGATATTTAACGAGTGATTTAGGAGTAGATATATATCCGGTGGTTCATCCAAGAATGGATCAAATAGTTTCATAATCTCGGCAGGACATCCGTGATAGTAGCTGATTATGAGAGTCGGTTTCGAACTTGCTTCATTACATAGACTACATGCAGGATGAGCAGGTTAGGATTTAGAGGTTTATCAAGGGCTTGAACTTAGATTTGGGAGGAGAATTACACATCCATTGTCCATAGAATTTATCTCGAGGCTGTTGATAAGTCTTATATTTCCAAAGAAAATAGGGGTAAGAAACAACATCCTAGAGATAGAGTGAGGAGCCATTTTAAGAAAATGGAAGATAGTAGGATGAGGGGGTCATATCCTCCTCCTTGTGGTAGACATGGTTCAGAAAAGTCCTCTTTCAGGATGCCATAGTAGGTTCAATAGTAGCAGCAACAGACTTGACGACCTTTTAGACCTCCACAATGCCACGATTCATAGAGAGGGTGCAATATGGGGCCTCCATCTAGGCTCACATTAGGATACAAGCTCCACCCCGAGCTTAGTCATTAGGATTATGTCCACCACAAGACCACCAATTTGTAGGGGATTATCGTGGATTTACCTCATGGATGGTTAGGAGACCTAAAGTGATTTATTCCCATTTGAGGGGACCTAGTAGTTGTTATGGATGCGGTATACATCGGAAACATTGGAGGAAGTGTCCACAATATTTGTTAATAAGGGTAAAGCACCTATTTTGGATCCTATAAGAGGTGATATGGGATGTATCCATTGGAGTTATGCAACAATCGAGAACCACCAGGAAGAGCATCCTGGGTATAGTGATTGAGACCATAGGTAGTATTGGTAGTATCCCTACCTCTATATTGTTTGATTTTTTCTCTTCTGTCTCATTTATTTCACCATTATTAGTATACCGATTCAAGCTTGTGGCACATAGGTATTTTCATAGTTGAGACATTGAGATGGCTTCTGAAGCTAGGGTCATAGTGGAATATTTATTTAAGGAGTGTGTAGTGGAAATAAGACCCTTTACAACGACCTTAGATCTTCTTATCCTTCCATTGGGTTTATATGGAGTCATCTTTGGCATGGATTGTTTATCTACACATATATCTACAATTGTTTATTAAAACAAGGTGATATATTTTTTAGATGATTTGAGAGTTGAGATAGTGATAGTTGGAGCTAGGATGCCCATCTCTATTCACAACATATCTACTATGTAGTTGAAGTGGTGTGTGTGTGATGGGGATGCCATATATATACTATCATAGTTAATGACTGATCTGAGGAAAATTCTAGTGGGCCTTCACTTGATGATCACCGCATTTTGTAGGATTTTTCAAATATTTTTCCAAATGAGTTCCCAGTGTTACCTTCCCCACGTGAGATAGAATTTCATATTTATTTGGTTCATGGAGTGGAACCTATCTAATGCATGCCATATAGGATGACCACCCTTGACCTATGTGAGTTAAGGTTGTAGTTAGAGGGACCTTTTTGAATGGTGTAATCCATCCTACTATATCTCCTTGGGGTGCAATAGTGATTTTTTTAAAGAAAAGGATGGAATTTTGCATTATTGTGTTGACTACATAAATCTAAACAAAGTAATGATCAAGAGTCCTTACCCCCTTCCACACATACATGATTTATTTGATCAGATGAAGGGGGCTACCATATTTTCCAAGATATATCTTAATTCCAGTTACCATCAGCTAAGGATTATAGAGGAGGATATCCATAAGACAACCTTTCACACGAGATATGGACACTACGAGTTCATGGTTGTGTTATTTGGTCTGATGAAATCCCCTATAGTATTCATGAGTTTGATGAATGGGGTGTTCAGGACATTTCTAGGAAATTTTGTGCTCTTGGTCCTAGATGATATTTTTATTTACACACGTATGCATGAGGAGCATGAGAAACATCTTTACTAGGTTCTCTAGTGTCTTTGAGAGTAACAACTATACGGGAACCTAGAGAAGTGTGCATTTTTCTAGATAGAGATTCAATATTTAGGTCACATTATTTCTAGGAAGGTATCATAGTCGATCCTTCTAATATTATAGTTGTCATGGTGGTGCAGATGCAGAATGTTTCTATTCTTAGAATAGATTTGCTTCTATCCTTTCATTCTCTTGAGAAACAGATAAAGGTTAGGGCTAGGAGGAATACCTGTTGAGTGTTGGGAGGGTGTGTGCGTACCATAGAGAGAGATCAGACCGATTGCGAAGAACTCCTTTTTTTCTGGGAAGGACTACCTGTGAATAAGAATGCAAGACCACCAGATTATAGTTAGACAATAAATGAGGGAACTGCCTTGGGCCCAAGAAATATTAGACTTCCTTTCGAAGGTGGTCAGTTCCCCTTTTAATACGAATTAACACAAATGATAACAAAGAAGTTATTGTGAAATTACGATTTAGTTACCTCGTTAAAAAGTAATAGAGGAAAGGCTAGTTTTGGTTTGAGTCACAGTGACCGATGCCAGTCACTGCATAACCGACTGTGGTTATAACACCGGTACCGGTGGCTGATAACCGATATCGGTAGGGGAAGTGATTTAGGGGCTTTCAATGAAGGTTGGTTGTAAGGCGGTTATGGTGTTTATAAGGTTGGTAAATGATCAGGGGTAGGCAATAGGGTGATGGAGAAGACTCAGAGAGTGTGGGAGCTGTTCTTGGGGCAATGTAGGGGTAGAGGAATGAAGGTTAGATGTAGGGTGCTATCGGGTAGTAGATCTAGGAGTGAGCTTATAATTACTATGAATCAGAAGTTCCAGAAATGGTATTTAAGAACGTACAAGACACTACTTACTAGTTCCTGATGAAGATACAGGTCCAAGGATTGTGATGACGAAGGCAAGGCTTAGGTGGGATGATCTAACAATCAAAAGTGAGCTATCTTCTCTCCCAATGCTTGGATGAGTGTCACTGTGCTCTGGTTACTCAGTTGCAGTCTTGGGCTCGATGTCCTTCTCCGCAAAAACTTCTCTTTTCTTCACTTGTCTCTGTCTTGCCAAGTGAATTCCAGATCTTTCAAATGAATTCCGATCCCTTGTTTTTGGTTGGGGAAGGTCATTTACAGGGAACCGATGGCGGTTACATAACCGACGGCGATCGAGTAGGAACCGATGTCGGTTAAGTCAAAGTGGGCTATTTTTAGTAAAATAGCCAACTTTCCCTCCTTTTCTCCTGAGGGATTAGTTGTGGGCTTGGTCAAGTCATTATTAGGTTGGTTTTGGTGTGGGTGAGGAGTAATTAGTCATGGGTGTGGATGTAGACCAAGTTATAGGTCTTAATTAGGTTAGTTTAGGGTTAGGGCTAGGTCATGATGAGGTGGCAAAATGAGGTGGCAGGTTTGGAGATGTGGATTTATTAATTATAAGGTAATTAATAAATAATTGTGTAAGGTTTAGGTGGTGAGGCTAGGTTGCAAAATGAGATGCGGGGCACAGGGTGTCGTAAGACACAAATTTGGTGTCTACATTAGCCCCTTGTTGTCGTGTAGCTTGTCTTGTGAAGCTACACTGACAATAATAAGAAGTGGTTACTCCCGTTGAGGGTATAGGTAATCCCCCTCAAATCTATCACAGATTGAGGTGACGTGAAATCAAGGATAGGGTTGATAAAGGGTGAATGGTGTTGACATGATGGTAAGATGGTGGGGTAAGTTCAAGGAAGCAGACACACATTGAAATGCAGTAGTACGACCAGGGTACATGATTTGAAGAGAAAACAAGCAATTCATAGGCAAAGGTCGATAGTTTATCCAAACAAGGTTGATATAATCCTGGTATCCAAGGCATAGGAAGTAGCTCTAGGGGATATAACAGGTAAGGTACAGGAATGTTTAGGCATGTTCGGTAGTACCAAATGGTTGGTTTGGTTGAGATAAATGTCACGGTCTCGGTCTAGGCAAAGTTGGTCGATTGATCAAGTCAAGTATCCTAATCATGCTAAAAACACGAACAGGTGAGCGCGATTGAACAAAAAGCTACATGTTGGGTGGATAAAATCGTAATTTGCGGGTCTTGGTCAAGGTACTTAATTGGTGCGGCCTTGGGTCGGGCCTGATTGGTTGGGTGCGGCCTTGAGTCGGGCCGATTGATTAGTTGTGGCGGGCTTGGGTCGGGCCTGGTTGGTTGGTTGCGGCCTTGGGTCGGGCCTGGTTGGTTGGTTGTGGCCGTTGGTCGGGCCTGATTGGTTGGTTGTGGCCTTGGGTTAGCCGGATTGGTTGGTTGGTTGCGGGCTTGGGTCGGGCCTGGTTGGTTGGTTGCGGCCTTGGGTCGAGCCTGATTGGTTGGTGTGGCCATTGGTCGGGCCAAATGGTTGGTTGCGGCCTTAGGTCGGGCCTAATTGGTTGGTGGTGGCCTTGGGTTGGGCCTAATTGGTTGGTGGTGGCCTTGGGTCGGGCCAAATGGTTGGTTGCGGCCTTGGGTCGGGCCGATTGGTTGGTTGCGGCCTTGGGTCGGGCGATTGAAGTTAAAATAAGGCTAGTCAGCAAAGCCGGGGGTAGGTGATGTGGGAAAAAGTGGAGATTGGTGGATAAGGGCAGGAGTTAGGTTAAGGAAGTAGGTAACCGATATCGGTTATGTGTGACCGATATCGGTTACAAGACCGATACCAGTATTCTAGGGCGCGAAATAACTGTATCGGTTATAGGTCAAAACCTATAAAAAGAAAAATACGGCATGTCATTGTCACTTTGTGAATTTGAGCACCCAATTTTATCTTGTCTGAGGTGTGAAGTGATTGTGTTAAGTTCGTGGGCTGAGTTGGCACTAGTGGAGTGGAGAAGTGAGTTATTGGTAGGCCCCAGCGATCAGGAGGCAGAGTTTGATTGGTGGAGGACCCTGCGGAGGAGATTTGGAGCCATGGCATAGCCCGGAGGAGCAGGAGGTGCTGGACCACTGCCACCTATCCCACCACGATGACGTGTAGTCATACCGGTAGGCTCTGAACCCCTACTTATGTGAAGTTAATGAATTTAACTAGGATGTGGGTTTTGGGGTAGGAATCCAAAAGTTAATAAAATAATGAAGAAATGAAGGTAAATTGTAAAATGGAGTGGGTAGGTATGTTAGGTAGGCCAAAACGGCAGGGTGGGTAAGTTTTTAGGTCTTTCTTGTGGGTAAATGGGTAGAAATAGGTAAAAAGGGGTTTTGGGGGCCGTTTTGGGTTCGGCTCTAGAATTTGACAGTGACCGATGTCGGTCACTAGGTGACCGGCATCGGTCACAGAATAGTCTGTACAAATTGCCGTGTCTATAGACCGGCGTCGGTCATATGTCGACCGGTGTCGGTACATACAATGTGATTGGGGGACCGATGGCGGTCGAGGGTGACCGGTACCGGTCATCATGGGTAGGAGTTAGGGTTGTGAAATTTGTGGTGTTTGTTTGTTGTAGGCGGTAGGATAGAGTTTTGTTTTTGGGGGTGAAGGGGGAGGAGGTAGAGTTGATAGGAAAGGTGATTAGGGTGGGTGGGGAATTGGGTTGTTGGGGGCCGGGTCGGGTAGGATAGATTATGTGTTGTGTATGAAGTAGGAGGTGTTAAATTGGCAGGGGTATGGTTAGATGGCTAGAGTGGACTGGGGTGGTTGGTAGGGTGTGAGATAATTAAAGGGGATATCGTAGATGTATAAGGTAAGATAAATGGGTGCGAGATGTATGTATAGAGTCAAAGGTTGTAGTTGGGTGGGTAAATGGGTATAGATGGTTAAGGTAGTTGTCTTTTTAAAGGGTAGGCCTGATGGAGTGGGTTGTTTTTGCAGCACACCAAAGCCAGTTGACGATGCGGGATCGGATGCCACCTCTATTGGGGCAGATGCAGCCACATGTGACTGCAGCACAGTGGGCCATCATGTGAGAGGTTGGACTCGGTGGAGTCCAGAGGTATAGGGCTATGGATAGGGACCACAACTTGATTTTCACCCTCATCGAGAGATGGGATCCGGCAACCAATGTCTTCCATCTCCCTACTGGAGAGATGACTATCACATTAGAGGATGTGTATCGCATCCTGAGACTGCTGATCATAGGTGAGGTAGTGTTCCAGGTGGATGCGGAGACAGCAATGAAAAGCATCCTGCAGGTATTTGGGGATGTAACCCCATTGATTACATATCACAACGTGAGCATTAGCTACGGCAATATGTATCGCACACACAGACAGGAGACACGGCTTGCCGTGTTGATGATGATTGGTATCACTTGATTCGCCCTCCCAGACTCATAGGGAGGCCGCTTCCCATGGGCTTTGATGGGAGTATTGCATGAGATGGTGGAGGAGCATACCTGCTATGCCTGGGCACCAGTGTATCTGGTGTAATTATATAGAGAGCTCTGGGGTTATCACCGTATGAGGTGATTTGGTATATGTTTGAAATTTTTCTTACACTACTGGGCCTACGAGCATATCGTGTGATACGACCAGTAGGGTTGCCCCAACAGCCAGGGCCACAGATAGTTTATAGATATGGATTTCAGAGGTGGTTGGGGGTCGTGGGCCAGCCACGAGTAGTGATCGCAGGATGAGATGTGACGTTTTACAGGCGTATGTTAGAGAGCTTGACGGCACTAGATATTATATGGAGGCCGTACAGAGGCCATCAGCCTCGAGGAGGAGCCCGAGCACAACTACGATGGATCCAATATATCTTCTGGATAGCTGGACAGAGACCCGGGGAGTATGAGCGGATACCCCTAGAGAGGGTACGACGTCAGTTGGGCTTACGACAGGATGAGCCACCTCCCTTCTCACAGTATCAGAGGGACGATGTAGAGGCACCATTGCCTATACCACAGCCATTTGACCCAACTCCCAGGCAAAGAGAGAGACCGGCTGATGATACAGTGGATGATGCTAGAGTGACAGGTGCATTTTTGGTGTGGTGGGCAGGGCAGAGGGCAGCCATGAGAGCATAGCCCACACAGCCAGATTTGGCAGCTATGATAGCAGAGAGGGACCGTCTCTTGGGCAGTGCAGCTATTATAGGGCAACTTACTACGTGCATAGGCACAAATTGGGGTGCTACAGAGGCAGTTAGCCCAGCACGAGTGAAGTACATAGGCATGGCATAGCCGCAAGCATCGGCACAGCCACAGGCACCAAGCACAGCACGGGAACCACCTCGAGGCACAAAGGGGCAGTGTGCAGTACAGCCGTAAGTACCGGCACAGCCACGAGCACCGCCTCGTGCACAAAGCGCAGTACAGGCACGCCATAGGCACAGTGGTGTACGGCAGTCGTGGGTCACTTCTATTAGTAGCTGGGGGACCAGCCCCACCAGCCATGGTGGCACGGGCCCACTATATGGAGGCAAGAGCGGAGGACTAGTATTATCGGGACGTGCTAGATGGTACCGGGCGACTATCGCCATATGCAGACACAGAGCCAAGACGACGTCCTGAGTCACAAGTCACAGGGGGCCGTAGCCATAGCCGGTGGCTCCATGATGGGTAGGAGGTGAGAGCCGCAGGGGGCCAGCGGGGGATGGGCAAGAGGGTGGTGGAGAGAGTTGAGACATCCTAGGAGTGGATATGCATATTTGTTATTTATATATAGACACCGGTTTGTGAACCGAGTATATATATAGAGGCCTGCGTGCCCACATAGGATTTATTTATTCATTTTTGTTTTATATACCAGCCTGCGAGCCGAGTACATTTTGTATAGTTGATACCTCACTGCGAGCCAAGTATATTTTGACATGAGAGACCGGCACGTGAGCCGAGTCGAGATTTTGAAAAGAGACCCTGCGTGCGTGACGGATTTGTATTTTTAGATCACAGAGGCACCATACAGGGGAAGTTTGTATATTTTGACACCGAGTTGATGATGATATATAAAGATGAGTTTGATCCACATGGTGTGTAAATTTTTTTGATTTGATGCATATATTAGAATGTCTCATGTGTTTTGTTGATGGTATTGAAATTTAATGTATATAGATGATGTTGATGAAATTTTGATGATATGTATATGTGTTGATGGTATTCTGATGATAAATATTGATAATGATGTCGTTATGCGGGGAAAAGAGGTGGGCGCCACCAAAAATTTTCCAAAAACAAAGAAAAGGCATAGGTTTAAGCAAAAGGAGACATGTGACCGATATCGGTTATGCCAAAACGAGTTTTTCTAAAAATAGAAAAGCTTGGGAGGCAACTTAAGTTCATTTTTTTAGAGTCGTGCAACAAGTTAAATATGAGAATGCGACACTGTTGACGACTTATACAGGTAATTGCATGGGAGAATTGAGTGATAAGGAGGAAAGAGACAGGTAAAGTGATTGTGGGCTGAGATTAAGAAGGCAGAAAGGTAAGTTATATTGAAGAGGGTGGTGAACATGGATGAACAAGGAGAAGCATCCAGCGGGCAGAGACAAGAGGGAAGACAGGTTCCACCTCAAGCTGCTGCATCCCAAGAGGTAGAATTTTTGGTTGGAATTCAACTCTTGCATGTTTTATGAATAGGATGAGAGAAGGTAAGTGGGTAGAGATGAAAAAGAAAAGGTGATAGGCAATGGTTTAGGATGGGGTGATTGTTATGGGGTAGGTAAGCGGGGTTTGGTATGTTTCAGAGGTATAGAGAGGGTAAACAAGCAAATAATTATCGTAGGTGTTGTTTTTAAGCAGGCTGTATAGAATTGACAGTGACCGATATCGTTTAGAGATAACTGGTATCGGTTATCTATAACCGATATCGGTTACTGTATGAAATTCTAGAATGTGATAAAAAACACTTGGGGATTTGATTTATTGAATTGTTGTTTGTTGATTTGATGTATGCAGGCAGCGGGGTTGAGGATGAATGATAGGGTGCTAGCTTTGTTGTCACGAGTCCGAGCAGATGTAACACCAGCTGAGTGGGCATTGATAAACCATGTGGGGTTAAGTGGAATCCACTATTATTCATGAATCACACGCAATCATGCTATGTTGCAGGCGTTGATTGAGAGATGGAATCCAGAAAAGAATACCTTCTATCTGCCAATAGGGGAGATGACAGTGACGTTGGAAGATGTGTTCCAAATTTTGAGACTCCCAATTACAGGAAGACCAGTGTATCAGGCAGGGCCTAACACGGAGCACGGGAGTGATAATAGCAGTATTTGGTCCAGCTGCACGAGAGTTGACACAGCGAGGTTTGACATTCACTTATGGTATCATGTTTGCCGCACACCCTGAGGAAACAAGGTTGGCAGTGGTATTAATGATAGCGGTGGGGTATTATGCATTACCGAGGGTGGATGGGGGAAGATTTCCAAAATCATTGATGTGTATGATTTGGGAAATGATAGAAAGGAGCGTGACTTTCACATGGGCACCCACATATCTGGCGGAGCTATACAGGGGTTTATGGGCCTGCAGGTGAAATCACAGGACTACACTGGATTGTGCGTACTTATTACATTGTTGGGCCTATGAGCACATTGTTTATGTGTGACCAATAGGCCGACCCATCCAGTCAGGAGAGACAGGAGTGCAGAGGTTGGGATTTAGGTGATGGGTCCAGACAGAGCAAGAGGTGAGATTCAAGGCCGTGACATATGATGTTGAGTATTATAGGTAGATGTGGGAGATGGTGACGATTGCGGATATCCGTTGGAGGCCTTACGGGAACTATATGGTGACGGAGAACATAGCTGAGGATTTGAGGGGTGTAGAGCGATTAAGGTGGATCGCGGGACACAGGCCAGTGAGTACGAGAGGATTCCTCTAGATCATGTGCGGCGACAATTTAGATTTGTTCAGGATATACCCATGGCTTATAGACCATACATGAGGATTGACGCCGAGGCATCATTCTCACCTCCCGATCGACACCTCTAGAAGGACCAGAAGAGACAGCAGCCGATCATAGGGTAATGGATGTAGGAGCGACAGAGGCTTATAGATTATGGTGGGTAGTAGAGCTACGAGGTTCACGTGAGAGGGCCGATCATCCTGACATAACTATGATTACAGTGGAGAGAGATCACCTGCAGGGTTTAGTTCACCAGCTTCAAACGCAGGTGAATGAGAGAAGCAGATTGTTATTAGCGATTGTGCAAGAATGAGTGCAGAGACTAGAGGTGAGATTCCTCCACGCGAGAGGGCATATTCATATGTTACAGGAGAGATTGGCGGATCAGTGGGAGGAACCAATAGCAGTGGCACCTTTGAGGATGGAGAGGCCAGGTGAGTGGCGTCGACGATCACGATCATCACCTGGTTTGGGATGAGGCGCAAGGGTCTAAGTGAATTTCATAGGGGTAGAAGAATAAATAAGGATGCCGACTGCGCGTCGATGATAGAGAAGATGTATTTGTTTAACATCTAAATAAAACTAAATATGTATGTTGATTTGAGTTATGATAATAATAAGAATGTTTGTGTTTTGAATGTTTTGAATTGATAAAGGACCAAGGTGAGTGTTATCAATATAAATATGCGAAATCATTTATATTTTAACAACACATGATAGGTTATGGTAGGGGATAGTCGAGCTAACCTTCGGAGACCCCATGTCTCCTAAGTGCTGCCTACATAGCCCATTACACAAAGCAAGGAGGCACCTCGGACCGATGTAGTTTTCCCGAGGACCAAGAGAGGTGAATTCAGGCAATTTGGTTGTGGTTAGGCAATTTGTTGGTTGGTAAAAATATTGATATTGGTAGGGTAATGTTGTTGGTGTTGGTAAGGTATTGGCGGTATTGGTGTAGGTATAGGTGAAGCGAAGGTTAGCTTACCCAAGTATTAGGGAAACGTGTCCTGATTAAGGTCAACACATAATCCTAGATTCGGGTAAAAGAGGGAAAAGTGTCCCATAGTTGGAAAAAGCTAAACAAACCACGTATTATCGGAGGATGAACTTGAATCCCTAGGTACCTTGCATAGGCGAGAAGTCGATAGGTGAAAAGAGTTGTGGGTGGGCTATTATTATTGTCTCGTATGAGGCAATTTGGTATATGTTCGACATTTTTTTGTTACACTGCTGGGCCTACGAGAATATCATCTGTATACGACCAGTAGGGTTGCCCCAGCAGCCAGGGCCATAGGTAGTTTACAGATATGGATTTCAGAGGTGGTTGGGGGTTGTGGGCCAGCCACGAGTAGTGATCGCAGGACGAGATGTGACGTTTTACAGGCATATGTTAGAGGGCCTGACGGCACTAGATATTAAATGGAGGCCATACAGAGGCCATCCCGAAGAGGAGCCCGAGCGCAGCTACGATGGATCCAGTATATCTTCTGGATAGTTGGATGGAGACCCGGGGAGTATGAGTGGATACCCCTAGAGAGGTTACGACGTTAGTTGGGCTTATGATAGGATGAGCCACCTCCCTTCTCACAGTATCGGAGGGAGGATGTAGAGGCACCATTTCCTGCACTGCAGCCATTTGACCCAGTCTGGGTAGTAGAGAGACCGGCTGATGATACAGTGGATGATGTCGAAGTGACAGGTGCATTTTTGGTGTGGTGGGCAGGGTAGAGGGCAGCCATGAGAGCACAGCCCACACAACCAGATTTGGTAGGCTGTGATAGCGAAGAGGGACCGTCTCTTGGGCCAGGTGCAGCTATTACAGGGGCAGCTTGCTACTACACAGCACGAGATTAGGTGCTACAGGACGCTTAGCCTGTGCACATGTACAAGCAGGCACACCAAGCAGCACGGCATAGCCACAGTGCACCACCTCGGCATAGGCGTAGGCACAGGCACCACCACGAGCACTACCGAGCAGGTCAAGGGCCACTTCTATTAGGAGCCGTGGGACCAGCCCCACTAGCCATGGTGGCACGGGCCCGCTATATGGAGGTGAGAGCAGAGGCCGGTATTATCAGGACATGCTAGATGGTACCGGGGCCGACTATCGACCATATGCGGCAGCTGCATGATCTCGAGACGTCCTGGAGTCACATGTCATAGGGGGCTGCTGACCACGGCCGGTGGCCTTCGTGACGGGTAGGAGGTGAGAGCCAGTACAGGGGGCGAGGGATAGCGAGAGGGTGGTGGAGAGAGCTGAGACATCCTAGGAGCGAGATATGGGTTTTTGTTATTGGATATAGACACCGGTTTGCGAACCGAGTATATATATAGAGGCCTGCATGCCCACATAGGATTTATTTTTCATTTTTGTTGTATATACTAGCCTGCAAGCCAAGTACATTTTGTATAGTTGATACCGGCCTACGATCCGAGTATATTTTTGACATGAGAGACCGGCCTGCGAGCCGAGTCGAGATTTTGACAGAGACAATGGCTGCGCATGTCAACTTTGTATTTTTAGATCACGAGAGGCCCCATACAGGGGAAGTATGTATATTTTGACATTGAGTTGATGATGATATATATAGATGAGTTTGATCCACATGGTGTGTAAATTTTTTTGATTTGATGCATATATTAGAATGTCTCATGTGTTTTGTCGATGCTATTGAAATTTAATGTATATAGATGATGTTGATGAAATTTTGATGATATGTATGTGTTGATGGTATTCTAATGATAAATATTGATAATGATGTCATTATGCAGGAAAAGAGGTGGGCGCCACCAAAATTTTTCCAAAAACAAAGAAAAGGTGTAGATTTAAGCAAAAGGAGACATGTGATGGTATCGGTTAGCTAACCGATGTCGGTAGCTATATGATCGATACCGGTTAGGTAACCGATATCGGTTATGCCAAAACGAGTTTTTCTTAAAATAGAAAAGTTTGGGAGGCAACTTAAGTTTGTATTTTTAGAGTCGTGCAACAAGTTAAATACGAGAATGCAACGCATTTGTTGACTTATACGAGTAATTGCATGGGAGAATTGAGTGATAAGGAGGAAAGAGAGATAGGTAAAGTGATTATGGGATGAGATTAAGAAGGAAGAAAGGCAAGTTATATTGAAGAGGGTGGTGAACATTGCTAAACAAGGAGAAGCATCCAGGGGGCAGAGACGAGAGGGAAGACAGGTTCCACCTCAAGCTTTTGCATCCCAAGAGGTAGAATTTTTGGTTGGAATTCAACTCTTGCATGTTTTGAATAGGATGAGAGAAGGTAAGTGGGTAGAGATGAAAAGAAAAGGTGATAGGAAAGGGTTTGGGATGGGGTGACTGCATGGGGTAGGTAGCGGGGTTTCGGGTATGTTTGTAGAGTACGAGAGAGGGGTAAAGCAGAGCGAAATAATTATCGTAGGTGCTGTTTTTAAACAGTCGTATAGAATTAAAGTGATCGATATCGTTGAGAGATAACCAGATCGATTAGATAACCGGTATCGGTTATCTATAACCGATATTGTTCTCGTATGAAATTCCGAATGTGATAAAAACACTTGGGGATTTGATTTATTGAATTTTTGTTTTTGATTTGATGTGTGCAGCAGAGGCGGGGTTGAGGATGAATGATAGGATGCCACTTTATTGTCACGATTCCAAGCGAGATGTAACATCGGTGAGTGGGCATTGATAAACTATGTGGGGTTAAGTGGAATCCACTATTATTCATAAATCACACGCAATCATGCTATGTTCATAGGTGTTGATTGAGAGATGGAATCCAGAAAGAATATCTTCTATCTACCAACAGGGAGATGAAAGTAGACGTTGGAAGATGTGTTCCGAATTTTGAGACTCCCAATTACGGGAAGACCAAAGTGTATCAGGCGGGGGTCTAGCGCGGTGCGGGAGCGATAACACCAGTGATTTGGTCCATTGCGCACGAGAGTTGACACAAACGAGGTTTAACATTCACTTATGGTATCATGTTTGCCGCACACCCCGAGGAAACAAGGTTAGCAGTGGTATTAATGATAGCGGTGGGGTATTATGCATTACCGAGGGTGGATGGGAGAAGATTTCCAAAATCATTGATGTGTATTATTTGGAAAATGATAGAAAGGAGCGTGACTTTCGCATGGGCACTTGCATATCCGATGGAGCTATACAGGATTTATGGGCTGCAGTGAAATCACAGGACTACACCGAATTGTGCATACTTATTACATTGTTGGGCCTATGAGCACATTGTTTGTGTGTAACCAATAGGTCGACCCATCTAGTCGGGAGAGACAGGAGTGGAGAGGTTGGGATTTAGGCAATGGGTCCCAGGACAGAGCAAGAGGCGAGATTTGAGGTGTGACATATGATGTCGAGTATTATAGGCAAATGTGGGAGATGGTGACAATTACAGAGATATCTGTTGGAGGCCTTACGGGAACTATATGGTGATGGAGAACATAGCTAAGGATTTGAGGGTGTAGAGCGATTAAGGTGGATCGCAGGACACGAGCCAGTGAGTACAAGAGGATTCCTCTAGATCGTGTGTGGCGAAAATTTTAATTTGTTCAGATATATCCATGGCTTATAGACCATACATGAGGATCAAACCGAGGCATCATTCTCACCTCCCGGCCGACACCTCCGTAAGGACCGAGAAGAGACAGCACTGATCGCAAGGTAATGGATGCGGGAGCGACAGAGGCTTATAGATTATGGTGGGTAGCAGAGATGCGAGGTTCATGTTAGAGGGCTGATCATCCCGACATAGCTGTGATTACAACAGAGAGATCGCTGTGTAGGGTTTAGTTCACCAACTTCAAACACAGGTGAATGAGACAAAAAGATTGTTAGCGGTTGCGCAGTCACGAGTGGAGAGACTAGAGGTGAGATTCCTCCACGCGAGAGGGTGTATTCATATGTTACAGGAGAGATTGGTGGATTAGTGGGAAGAACCAATAAAGAAGTGGCACCTTTGATGATGGAGAGGCCGGGTGAGCGGCG
This sequence comes from Taxus wallichiana var. yunnanensis, assembly GCA_018340775.1. NCBI lineage: Eukaryota > Viridiplantae > Streptophyta > Pinopsida > Cupressales > Taxaceae > Taxus > Taxus wallichiana. The sequence goes on from CM031235.1 coordinate 191,954,390, forward strand.
TCGGCGATCACGATCATCACCTTGTTCGGGATGAGGCGTAAGGGTCTAAGTGAATTTCATGGGGTAGAAGAATAAATAAGGATGCCAACCGCGCGTCGATGATGATAGAGAAGATGTATTTGTTTAACATCTAAATAAAATTGAATATGTATGTTGATTTGAGTTATGATAATAATAATAATGTTTGTGTTTTGAATGTTTTGAATTGATAAAGGACCAAGGTGAGTGTTATCAATATAAATATGTGAAATCATTTATATTTTAACAACACATGATAGGTTATGGTAGGGGATGGTTAAGCTAACCTTCGGAGACCCCATGTCTCCTAAGTGCTACCTACATAGCCCATTGCACAAAGCAAGGAGGGGCCTCAGACCGATGTAGTTCTCCCTTAGGACCAGGGAGACGTGAATTCAGGCAATTTAGTTGTGGTTAGGTAATTTGTTGGTTGGTAAAAATATTGGTATTGGTAGGGTAATGTTGTTGGTGTTGGTAAGGTATTGGCGGTATTGGTGTAGGTATAGGTGAAGTGAAGGTTAGCTTACCCAAGTATTAGGAAACGTGTCCTGATTAAGGTCAACACATAATCCTAGATCCGAGTAAAAGAGGGAAAAGTGTCCCATAGTTGGAAAGAGCTGAACAAACCACATATTATTGGAGGATGAACTTGAATCCCTAGGTACCTTGCATAGGTGAGAAGTCGATAGGTGAAAAGAGTTGTACTATAAGGTGATTATTCGACGAAAGAGAACGAAACCTAAATAGACAAGTCCATGACTCAAAAGTGCTTTTGAATGCTGCTTATTATTATTATTATTATTATTATTATTATTATTATTATTGTAGACACTTAAAATTCGTTACTCAATTTAGTGTCCCTCACATTCGTTTACCTGCTTAGGTAACCTGGGGCACGTTTACGTCACCACTATCCCCTTGGGATATTATCCGGTTTGTGATTTAGACACCTATCTTAAATTTAATTCACCCCATGAGTAGTTAAATATTAAATATTTAATTACACCTCTTCCCATGTATCCTAATCACTTATCTACCCCAAATTTATTCTATCTATGTATCACCCCTTTTTTTTCTCTTCCCCAAGCGGGATATTCCCCGTATTTGGGGTAATTCTCATCTTTCTAGAAATCGTTCATTTTGGCCATCTCGGGAGTGCATCCGCGATCGGCACCGACCTATATGGTCTCGCGCCGATTTTCTAGGAGCGGCGCCGATTATAAAAGCAAGTCCAGAACTCAGTTCTAGGGACCCGAAAAAAAACAGATGAACGCGCCCATGAACGAGAGAGAGACAGATCGCAAAAGAGACACAGGTTGTAAGAAAGAGAAATCTTTTAGCATCAAGTGTATCAAATGAGATCGGATCTGTCTCGAATCAATCCCGAGAGAGAGTACCGTTACTCTGCTCCTATCACATCTACATCGCACGTATCCATTGATCCTCCGGTGACTTTGTTCCAAAGATTCTTCGACTTTCACACATCCAAAGCAGACGTCGACTATCGGTCCATCACTTCCCAATTCCCGAATCTTCTTGCACTGTCCCTGATCAACTGGTCTACTTTCAGTCGACGCCGATCTTACACAGTCGACACCGATCCTTCATCAATCGACGCCGATCACATCGATCGACGCGTTGATCATCCTGCAGACGAGTAAAGGACACAGGTAACACCAATCCACTTTATTTTACGATTTCCTATTTTTCGTAGCTTTACATGCAACATTTTAAATTCTATTTTTATTACTATAATCAGAAAATCAAGTCTTTTTGTACATCTTTTATCATGTATGCTTCTTTACTTAATTGAAAACGTGGACTGACATCCGCCAAGGAAGTTCATCGCTTCCCGGACCCGCTTCTCGGGCAGTCCACCCAAATATCTTTTAACGCCATCTTTTTCTGTCAAGCATCGGTGTTTTGCAGGTTACTCGGATCTATTGTGCGAATTGCTCGTGTGCGCCCGTCTTATCTACATCGACCTCCTTATCCGTCTACATCTTCGGATCTTGTCCATCAGGTATCAATTTCATTGGAGTTTTTCAGGGTTTTTGTGTTTAGTTTGGTACATTAACTTGGACAGGTAACAAGCGCGAAATCCTTGATCTACATTCTGGCACGCCCGGTGGGACCCAACCAAAGTCCTTTATTGGTAAGTTCATTTCTTTTCTAGTTTTGAGCTTTGATTCTTTTTCTTCACTAATTTCTATCAGTTCTGCTTGAGCATTTCTTTTCGTCATCTCAATCTTGCTTTTTATGCGGAATGGTTATCTTGAAATTTTTCTATTTCCTTAGAATGGAAATTTTTCGTTTCATCATTATCTGGATACATCTTTTCGGATCTTGTTTGCTGTTTGCTTAACCTCTTCTTGCGGATCACTTTGCTTGATCATGGGATTGTTCGAGGGGAAGAGCTCAACAACGCGCTTTTTGAAGTCCACATACCTTGGAGAGCTAAATCTACAGGTATTTCTCTTTTACGGTGTTTTCTCTTTTTTCGGATTTCTTTGTTGGTTGTCTATCACATCCAAACATTTCAATTTTTGGTGCTTAAAAGGAATTTAATCGCATTTGGGAAAGAATCTGTTTGACTTGTCTTCATCGAAATCAAACACTTCATTTTTAAGTGCTTAAAAAGAACCTTTTCTTTGTCATTGCTGCATGTTTCTCATCTAGTTTTAATTAGGATGGAAAATTGATCGAAATCGGTAGTGACACTATTTGATTTTTATTTTTCACCCTTGCACACAAAACCAAAATCACTAGGTATAAAGTATTTAAACAAAACTCCTTCCCTGGCCTCACCTACTTGGAAGTGATATCCAAGAGGAAGAGCCTACGCGGTACTCAGGCCGCGCTATAAATTCACGGAAGATCCTGGTATATATTGGCAAAGCACCCGACTCCCTTATCGCAGCGGTGTGTGAAGTGCAGGGGTAGGCCCCTATATCAAGCCACGTACCGGTCTTTTACTGAAGTGCCTTCGGGACTCCTCACCAAACATTCCCCAAACCATCCTTAGTTTGGCTATCTGAGTAGTTCCTGTTCTAAAAAGCCTTCCCTAACATTTTCTTTCTTAAAAGCATCAAAACTTAAAGGAGATAATCATCTCGTGACCGCTTGAATTGTCTCGTGCATTAGTTAGGTCAATTTTCTTTCTCGCGTGTTTATGACGGTCATCACTCGATTACAATCTAGAAGAATGGCTCAATGGCTCCTTCTTCTTCCGAGATTACCACTAGTGTGGATGTTTTGGCACCCCAAATCAGGCAATGGATGTTTTTAAACAACCTTTTCCTAATCATTCCCCGAACCATAATGCTTCAGAGTCTCAAAAACCAAACACTCATACTATCAACTTCATCTCTACTGAAGAATCTTCTTCTGAAACCAAGCCATCTGCGAATACATCAACCGAATCAGAACCTCCTTCCACTTCGCCAATCACTGAAATTCCACCATCTTCCGATAGCCCGTCTTTGAATATTCCTACATTGCTAGATACGGGTTCATCTCTCTCCACTCCTTTGTCTAACCTTCCATCCATACCCGAGACAGTGTCATCCTCATCTGTCTCATCATCGAACATTCTTTCAATGCTCGAGGCAATTACATCCCTTCGAGTTTCCACTACAGATACATCTACTTCTGTTGCTCCCATTCTCGCTGCAACTATGCCCCTGGTGAACGTACCTATAATTGTGCCAACTCCGACGGAAGCGTCTTCGATTTTGACTCTTCCTGTCTCTTTTCCAACAGTAGTTCCACCCATAATTCTTTCGCACTAAGTAGTCCCTTCGCAAGGAACTACTTCTTCATCACTCACTTCTTCCACCACTAGTCTTTGCTTCGTCCATTAAAGAAAAATCAAAAGAAGTAGCACCAACACCTATACGCTCGGTTCCTGAACTTAAACCGAGACAACCAAAATCTAACATTGCGCCATCAGTACCTCCCCACTTGCTTCCTCCGAAAAGGTTACAATCACCTTATGCCGTTGAAGTTGTCACCATCCCTGAAAAAGGAAAGCCCATATTTCGAACCATCAAGACCCTTGGTGCTTTCCCACAAAAATCTCTCTCTACGCCCCATAAAAGATTGGATTTATCCGCTGAGAAGGCGTCTTCTTCTACACACTTATCAAAACCATCATCTTCTTCTACAACACATTCTTCGCCAACAGCCCGAAAAGCCGACTTACCTACTAAAAGGACGTCACCTCTTCTATCAGGATCATCATCTTCATTACCAAAAGCCAGGGCGCCCTATGTCCCTCCGATTACACCTACTTTGGGAGCTTCTTCCTCATCTAAATCAACATCATCCAAATCATCAGTAAATTCGACCAAGCAACCTCCTTCATTTTTGAAGACTACAACACTTGTCACATCTCCATCATCTTTGAAATCTATTTTAGGGGCTCCTCCCCCACCAAAATCAATCATGTCTCACTTACTTCCATCTCAAGTGCCCAAGACTGCTCCTCCAAGTGTCCAAAAGAATAAGACGGTCCCTAAAAAGACTGTCAAACCTAACATGCAGGTTCTTTTGCCTCGGCAGTCTGTTAAGACAAAAGAGGCACCTTCATCACCTCTATCCTCATCTTCATCTACCGGGTTCTACACCGAAATCCTTCGCCAACTTATCCAATCTTCATCTATATCCCTTCCTCCGATTAAATCTTATAACCCTAAAGGAGCTAAACCTACCTGGTTTAACTCCGATCTAATTTGTGCTTACCACCGTACCCCGGGTCATGATACTGAGGGATGTAAAGCTCTTCAAGCTGTTGTCAACAACCTTTTGGAAGAAAGTGATCTTTTGCTGGAGGAGGAAGAACAAGTATCTCCTGTCATCTTAGCCCCATCTGAGCCCCAACGATCCACTCAGACCTCTAGTGATTCCACTCCAATTGACCTTCCACCTTCTCAAATTGACACAATCCATGTCGCCACTAGAACCCAACACTATGATAATCCATCTTCATCTACAGCATCTCGACCACGGGTTATCATTTCTGCAGCCCCCGAAGGAGTTCCTCCTTCCTCATTAGCCCCACGACCTAAGGTCTCTATTCGTGCTGCCCCTCGGGCTCAAATTCCCGTGTCAGTTGAGGAGAGTGTTATGAAACAACTCACCCAGGCTCCGGTCAAAATGTCTCTTTTTGACCTCATCCAATCCTCTCCACAACATCGCCAGAGCTCGATTCATAGTCTCTGCGTCGCATCGCATGATAAATTGATGAGCCCCTGCCCTACGAGTTGGTTGTTGGATTGAATAGACCATCAACCGCCATTTCTTTTGAAGATTCGGAAGTTCCTCCTCTTTCTTCAGAGGATTTGGAGGCTCCCCTCTTTATCACAGTCCAAATCGACAACACCACGTTAAAACGCATTATGATCGATAGTGGAGCTGCACTCAACGTCATCTCCTCGCACACATTTGAGCAACTTAAATTACCAAAGAACGTAGTGTCACCCCCGCCTTTCGCCCTTCGATCATTTAACGATCAGTTAGCAGTTACTTTAGGAACTGTGGTCTTACCCATTCGAGTAGGTAAGAAGCTGCTTCATGAACTCTTCTACATTGTCGAAGGAAAATTCCACTATAATATGATCCTCGGACGCTCCTGGATTCACGCAATGCATTGTGTCCCATCCACCCTCCATCGATGCTTAAAATATCAATATGAGGGAAAAATATATACTCATCCAGGAGATCCTTTTCCTTCCGCACAATGCGACATGACCACAAGGTCTGCCCCTCTAAAGGAAAATACTTCTTCTCCTGACGGGGCCTCATCTTCTTCCATACCTGTAACCAAACTACTGGATTTACAAAATCTAGAAGAGACATTGCAGCGTTTCTCACTGGGAGAGCTTCCTCTCTTTTCTTTCGACGCCCATCTCAATCCTAGTGAGTATGGTAGACCGGACAAACAACCTGAATATCAACCAGGTCTCGGTCGCATCGTCACCATTGGTCTGCCCAATCAACAGACTAATTTCATCTACGGTGGTCTTGATACACCTCACTATCGCCGGATTCTCCTCCTAGGACCAAACCTTACTTAACAGGGTTCGATTATCTACAGAATCCCACGTTTGCAAAAACTTATTTATATCGATGCGCGTGGAAGGGTTTTGGCCTAGGAAAATATGAACAAGGTGTGCATGACCTCACATCCATTCCTACTCTCATGCCACATCAAAAATTTGGTTTAGGATTTAAACCTCTTTCAAAAGCCACCATCACTATTCTCGATGAGCCTCTTCCTACTGAGGAACCATCTTCTCCCGCTAAGTCGAAGCATCACTCGATGTGGGACGACGACATTTCCATCCCACCTAACTTTTTTTTGATCAATACCATTTCCTTTGGGCTGCTAGCCTATGCGACTAACAACCGGTCCGCTTCTATACCATTAATCTTCCTTGAAATAGTTGGAGACGACTCTCCTACTATCAACACTATCCACTTTGTGCGGATGATGATTATGTCCTCACCTATCAAAGGGGGAGGATTCATATCTTCCCAAGACTATTCCTTCGACACGTCTACGCTTCTCAACGAAGCCACTGTCGACCTTAATATAGGGACTTCTGAAGACCCTCGCATCATTAAGGTCGGCCAATCCCTTAATCCACAAGAGTTAGGAGATTTTACCACTTTTCTTTCCAACCATCGTCAAGCCTTTGCTTGGTCATATGAGGATATGCCAGGACTCGATCCCGATATTGTGGTCCACAATATCGTTACTCTTCCCAACATCAAGCCAGTTAAACAAAAATTACGAAAAATGCACCCTAGAGTAGCCCTTCTTGTTAAAGAAGAGTTACAGCGCTTGCTCTCGGCTAACTTCATCCAACCCATTGATTATCCACAATGGGTTTCCAATGTAGTACCAGTAACTAAGGCTACTGGGAAAATTCAAATTTGTACCGACTTCCGGGATCTTAATCTTGCTTGTCCAAAAGATGATTTTCCTCTACCTAATATCGACCAACTCGTGGATTTAACTACGGGTCATGAGATGCTTTCTCTTATGGATGGTTTCTCTGGATATAATCAAATTCTCATCGCACCAGAAGACCAACATAAGACTTCTTTCATAACTCCTTGGGGGACCTTTTGCTATCGCGTCATGCCTTTTGGTCTTAAGAACGCAGGGGCAACCTATCAGCGAGCGATGACCTACATCTTCCATGATCTCTTACACAAAACTGTGGAAGATTACGTTGACAATCTCCTCGGTAAGTCCAAACGTCGTCATGATCATCTTTTCATCCTTGCACCTCTCTTTGGGAGGCTTATCCACTTTTGTCTTCGTCTAAATCCATCTAAGTGCGTGTTTGGCATTCTCACTGGTAAACTTTTAGGTTTTATCATTTCCATTAGGGGTATTGAAGTAGACCCCGCAAAAATAAAAGCTATCCTTGAGATGCCTCCCCCTTCTAACTTAAAGCAACTCTGCAGTCTCCAAGGACGTCTTCAATCAATCAAGGCGCGTTTATCTCACAATTGTCGGACCGTTGTCAGCCTTTTCATCATCTCCTCCATAAGAATGTTCATTTTGAATGGGATGAACATTGCCAAAAGGCCTTTGATGATCTCAAAGCTTATCTTCTTTCTCCACCTGTGCTTACACCTCCATGCGAGGGGGAGCCTTTCTATCTTTATATCTCTGTGACTGACCATGCTCTGGGAGCCATGATTTCACATCGGGACACTTGCGGTAAAGAACAAGCTATCTATTACATCAGTCGTACCCTCCATGAGTATGAAACACGTTACTCCGAAGCTGAAAAGCTATGTTGTGCTCTCTTCTTCGCAACTTCTAAGCTTCGTCATTACCTCCTTAATCACAAAACTTATATTGTCACAAGTGTCAATCCACTCAAGACAATTCATGCAAAGCCTTATCACAATGATCGTATCACTCGTTGGCTCATGCTTATGACAGAATTTGACCTCGAGTTTATCCCGCAAAAGTCTATCAAGGGTCAGGTTATTGCAGATCAATTAGCTGATGCTCCTCTTCCGGACACTCAAGACCCCCTTGCTCAATTCCCCGATGAATATATCCAACAAATTGATTTTGGTCTATCTCCATTTAAAGTAAAGCTCTTCTTTGATGGATCCAAATGCCAGCAAGGGGGAGGTGCGGGTTTCGTGATGATTCCTCCTTGGGGTACGCCTATCCCAGTCACACACAAATTGAACTTTGAGTGTACCAATAATATGGCTGAATACGAAGCTCTTGTCTTAGGTCTCCAAAATGCCATTAATCTCGGCACTCGTCATATTGACATCTTTGGTGATTCTGAACTCATCGTTAATCAAGTCACGGGTGTCTATCAATGCAAGAATGATATCCTTCAAAAATATCGTGATATCGTTCTTTCTCAACTCCAATCTTTCGATCAATTCACTATCCAAGCTATTCCTCGACTTTGTAAATCGATTCGCAGATACAATGGCTTCGTTAGCCTCACTTATCCCACCTTTTACCGAAGACTTGCAACTTTATGTGGCTGACGGCGATTAGATCAATCATCTCATCTTAGGCAACTAACTTCAATCCATCTTTGTCACAACCCACACTCGGGATGAGTGGTATCATGCATTGTTGATTATCTATCTCATTCGGTGCTTCCCCGCACGACTTCCAATGGTAGAAGATCTTTTATCCAACGCGCTAATCGCTATACTATTCTAGGCGGGATTCTCTAAAAACGTGGCTTTGATGGTATTTTGCTCGGTGCCTCAAAACCCATGAATCATCTAAAGCCATCCAGGAGGTCCATGACGGTATCTGTGGTGGACATTTTAGTGGCTTGGCTGTGGCTAAGCGCATCTTACGTTTGGGATATTATTGGCCTTCTCTTAATCAAGATTGTTGTGAATACACTAAGAAATGTGTCAAGTGTCAACAACATTCCAATCTTACACACATCCCTAGTCAAGCTTTGTAACCTACGGCGGATTTGTGGCCTTTTTCGCAATGGGGTCTTGATCTTATTGGTCTCATCAATCCCCGTTCTTCACAACGTCATCATTCTATCATTACTGCCACCGAGTACTTTACTAAGTGGGTGGAGGCTATCCCTCTTTCTTCAACAAAGGCTAAACCCATAGTTGATTTCGTCTATCAACACATCATTTGTCGCTTTGGCGTTCCACACAAGCTAATCACAGATAATGGTAAGTCTTTCAAGAATGTTGATTTGTAGAACCTCTGCAACGCTTTCAATATCAAACTCAGTTTTTCTTCTCCATACTATCCTCAAGCTAATGGTCAAGCCGAAGCTTCCAATAAAACTTTGCGTAATATCCTCGCAAAGGTAACTAGTCGAGCTGGTAGGGATTGGCATTTACATATCCCTTTCGCTCTCTGGGCTTATCGGACTAGCATTCATACTCCTACTGGTGCTACTCCCTTCTCCCTCGTCTATGGGTCTGAGGCTGTTCTTCCTTTGGAAGTCCAAATCCCATCTCTCCGTGTTTCTCTTAGAGAATTCATCTCTGATGAAGACTATCGTCAAACTCGTCTAGCACAACTTGAATTATTAGATGAGCGGCGTCTCAACGCTCTTGAACATCATCAAGTCTATCTCGAGCGTGTCAAACGTGCTTATAACAAGCACTTGCAGCACCGTGACTTCAAAATTGGGGATCTTGTTCTTAAAGAAAATCAAAATGTTACTACACTCGAAAGAAGTCAACGTGGTAAGTTTTCTCCCAACTGGATGGGCCCATACATTATCACTCATAAATATGGGTCTGGGGCTTATCGTCTATCTTCCATGGATGGTATACCTGAAGCGGAACCTCTTAATGCCTTGCATCTACGGCCCTTCTATTGTTAAAATCTATCTTACACAAGTCTAGTCGCAACACAGATCTTTCATCCATCTAAACAACCAGTCATATACTTTCATGGTGATTCGAAACTATGTGGTTCTCCGCCTACTGCCTCTTTTACCTTAAAATATGAGTATCGTAGCTCTACTCATTGCATTTTTCTTTTGGATATGTTCCTCCTCATGGTAGGAATACCTTAATCACCACTTCATCTGTCCCAAGTGCTTATCTTAATCGGATCTACTCGGGCATGAGTGCATGTTATTTTATGTTCTCTTCCCCTCCATCTGATCTATTTAGGTCTAAACTCAGCTTCTTCCAAAAAGATTTTCAAAAAAAAAAAAAAAAAAAAGATGCTATCCAAAAAGATAGACTGATCCCTCAAGGACAGCTATCCCTACATTATCAAATGAATATATATATATATATATATATATATATATATATATATAGACCATACCCTCGAAGGATGACTATCATTGAAATTCAAAATACAGATCGCTCCCTTGAAGGACGGCTGTTTCTCAAAGACATATTCAAGGCTTCTTACAAGTAATCAGCCTTTGGTCGGTTTATACACTTTTTAGCATCACTGAAAGACTTCCCGCATCGATCAGTCTTTCCATATCAAGCAAACTTCCCGCATTGATCAGTTTGCTTTTCTGTCAAAATCATGAAGCTGAGATTTAAGACCTTTTGTCGATCATATGGAGAATCCTATTTTCCCACTATGGACATGTATTCTGTCCCTTGTAAATTCCGACAAGATACTCACTTACTGCTCCTTTCGTTTCCCCCCTTAGATCTGTTTTGCGGCTAGTTAGTGTCAGGTTTATTTTAACCTCATGTAGGGCCTTACATGCATGATATTGTGATTTCCTATCCAGATTCTATCTATGGTCGGTTGGGAGTCCAACTTATCATTTTCTTTCTTATCCGGGTATATTTTCTTTATTCCTAGTCAAGGTCATTTTCATTACCTCCTTGGCTCTCGCAAAGAGTATTCCCCATTATTCTTTGTTTTTCATCTAGTCAAATTGACATTTCACATGTTAATTCAATCAAAATTTATCTTCTATCTAATTTCATCTTATCTATCAAAACATCTATTATCAACACATGTGGCTCTGGCTATCTATTTTCATCAAAATTAAATTAACATCTCAACCATGCCGAGTACATCAATCACATCTATCTATCTATCCATCAAAGTATCGAAAAACTTGTACATCCAAGTTACATTGCATCTGTCTATCTCTATTTTCATCAAAATTATATCCACATATCTATATCCATCAAATCACATCTATTTCTATCCTCTATCAGTCTATATCTATCCAATCACATCTATTCATCATCTATCAGTCTATATCTATATCCATCACAATTACGCTACATCTATACATGTATATCAAAATCAAAAGCATGAGAACAATTATATGACAAATAAAATGATGAATCTATATATACATGTGTGTCTGTACAACAAAAATGGGTGGCTTTCAATCAAGCCATCTATACAATGCCTTCCAATCGAGGCTACATCACTATACAGATACAAAATATATCAATCTCTATATCGTAAAGTCTGATGCGTGGAGGACGCTATCTCCACCACCCTCCTCTGGACCAGGCTGTCTCTCCTGACCGCCGCCTATCGAGCTGGATGCACCTGCTGCTGGAGGTCTCGGCCCACCTCGGTCTCTCCCGGTGCTCCCTCCGCCTGAGGCCCCGCTCGCCGTGGCCGTCGCCGATCTCCTCCTCGCCCGTACCGAGGCACATCTGGGGCATGCTGCGCTAAGGCATCCTCATAGTATCTCACCTCAGCAAGGAGAGACTGATATGTGCTCAAGCTCACGGTACCGGTGCTCGTAATGGTGCTGCTGGTGCTGCTGGGGCTGCTGGCGCTGCTGGTGGTGCTCCTCCTAGGGTCGTACCCTGGGTGCCGGACTCCGACATGGTGCCTGTCTCCCCATATTTGGCCCTGAGGGCCTCCCTATGTCGATAATAGCAATCCCTCTGTTGGATCGCTGTATCTCGCTCCTAGTGAGTGGTGTCTCTCTCCAAAATTAGGGCATCCCTCTCCTCTATCAGAGCCCTGATCTCCTCAAGAGCTACCTGATGTGTCTGTATCAGGGTGGCATGCTCTCCCTCCAGTCTATCCAGCATCGCAGCTATGTCATCCTCGTCGGCATCTATAGATGCCGGGAGATGTCGTGGAAGCTCTGTATCATACCATGCCACGTAGCCTCGCCTACCCTGCATCATCATCGCTTATCTCGCAGAGGGTGGGGCCTCTCTCAATGGATATGCCGGATCAAAATCGCAAATCGGTCTCCCTGCTATCCCGCCTATAAGGCGTGTAGGTGGTCGGCACTGTCTGCACTAGGCCGAACTGTCTCAATACTCTCACAAACGGGACTCGCTCCCACATATCTGGCCTGCGGCCCCTAACCACCCTGCTCCGTCTCAGTGCCACCAAGTGGGCATCCTGACCAGCCCATGTCGGAAATGCCCGATATGGCCTCCAAATGACCTGATCCGGTGTCAGCGTCCTGAAACGCTCGCTGTACCAATCAGCCGATCTCCCTGTATCCCCAACGGCCATGTCAGCCCGCCATCACCGGAATCCATAATCAACACCTCCCACTGCTGCTGGCATCCAAGGAAGCCCGGATGGCCTGATCACCGCTATATGCTCATAGGCCCAGCAATGGAGCACAAAACTGACATCTATACCTGTCCTCCGGCCTGTGGTGTACATCCATAGCTCATGGTATATCTGAGCTATCAGGGCATCAGCAAAAGCAAACACCTGCCTGAACTGCAGAATGTCGCAAACACAGTCTAATAACAATAGTGGGAATCTCCCACCTCCTGAATCTGGAAGAGCAAAGTAGGATATAGCCATCTGAATCAAGGCTATCCGTCTGCTCCGGGGACTATCCTGTCTATACTGTGAGGCTATCCTCACTGCCCCGGACACTATCTCTGAGTCATCTGCCCTGTCTCCATATAATCGAACTAGGGCCCTCTGCTGCTGCTCTCGCGGTGTAATCTCGATCGGGTCCCCAGTGATCGGCGCCTCGTAATCCTCGTATATGTCCTCATGGGTGATGGTCATCTCACCGCCCTAAACCAAAAAGTGCATGTGTGGCTGTCCCACTGCCGCACTAGTGCCCGCATCGCTCCACATACCGTGGCACTCGCCTGTAGTATCCAAGCCTCGAGCCCGGCTAACTCTAAATGCCACCAATCCGCATCAGTCACATCTGGGAGAATAGTCTCCAAGAACTCGGGAATAGCATCCCTCATGTGTAGAGCCTCTCGTGCCTGCACCCATGACAGCAAGAGCAATATTAGTCTTGCATCGAACATTAAAAACAACAACAAAAAATTTTCATCTTTTCCAATCGGCGTCGATTAAATAAAATCGGCGCTCGCTTATTTCTACTAGTCGACGCCGATTCATACCAATCGACTCGCTCAAAAACCAATCGACGCTGATTTTACCAATCGACGCCGACTGACTGGCCCGACAAAAACCGGCCCCTGGCCTCCCACAAACAAAAAAAAATCAAACAAAAAAAAATAAACTAAGAACAACAAGTTCAAGAAGAACCACTTACCCCAGGTCCTGTCCTCCTGCACTTCTGACCGCTCCCAGAAGCTTCCATGATGCTCAAATCAAAATTTTGACTCTCTCTGAATCAATCGTCACGATGAAAATAAATCATTTACGTTTTCCGTTCGCATATTTATATGCGCTTATGATCGGGTCGACGCCGATTTTTTTGATCGATGCCGTTTATCCGGGTCATCGCCGATTTTTGTGATCACCGCCGATTTTCCATGTCTCCTGCTTGCCATAGTGTTGATGCTTGGCTTATTTATCCATCTCGATCATTGTTTTGTCTGAATATTACCTTTCGCGCATCTTTCGATATCACCATCTATTTCGGGTTTTGTTCCCTTTCAGGGGACACTAGTACTTTTGGCACTTGGAGTTAAACGGGTCTGTAGGCACTAACGTCGTCTACTTTGCAAACTATCTAGTTGTCCCTACCAATGTGTCTCTCTTTAGATGCTGACTATTTTGCAGTTCTCCTTACACTCATGGGTCTGTAGGTACTAACGTTGTCTCATGACGAGACCTGTCTAGTTTTTCCTACCAATGTGAGTTCCTTAGGTTGCTGCCTTTTTATTTATTTTTATGCGTCATCAATGATCAGATCTACTCCAGACATCCGACTGGGGCATCCTGCATTTTCATCTACCTCTTTCAAACTTGGGATCGTCTGTTCTATCACCCATCCCATCCCTAGTTTGAGGGGGATCACATCATCACTCATTCTTCCCTTCTTCCAGCGCTTTGTTTTTGTCTCATAACCTTGCTTATCGCAAGTTACTTGACAAAAAGGGGCAAAATGTAGACACTTAAAATTGGTTACTCAATTTAGTGTCCCTCACATTCGTTTACCTACTTAGGTAACCTGGGGCACGTTTACGTCACCACTATCCCCTTGGGATATTATCCGGTTTGTGATTTAGACACCTATCTTAAATTTAATTCACCCCATGAGTAGTTAAATATTAAATATTTAATTACACCTCTTCCCATGTATCCTAATCACTTATCTACCCCAAATTTATTCTATCTATGTATCACCCCTATTTTTCCTCTTCCCCAAGCGGGATATTCCCCGTATTTGGGGTGATTCTCATCTTTCTAGAAATCGCTCATTTTGGCCATCTCGGGAGTCTATCCGCGATCGGCGCCGACCTATACGGTCGGCGCCGATTTTCTAGAGCGGTGCCGATTATAAAAGCAAGTCCGTAACTCGCTTCTAGGGACCCGAAAAAACACACGAAGCAGTATTTAAGGCGCGCACGAACAGAGAGAGAGAGAGAGAGAGAGAGACAGATCACGAAAGAGACACGAAAGTTGTAAGAAAGAGAAATCTTTTAGCATCAAGTGTATCAAATGAGATCGGATCCGTCTCGAATCAATCCCCGAGAGGAGTACCGTTACTCCGATCCTATCACATCTACATCGCACGTATCCATCGATCCTCCTGGTGACTCGCTCCAAGATTCATCGACTTTCGCACATCCAAGAGATGTCGACTATCGGTCCATCACTTCCCACCCCGAATCTTCTTGCACCTGTCCCCGATCAATCGGTCTCACTTTCGCCGACGTCGATCTTACACGGCCGACGCCGATCCTTCATCAATCGACGCTGATCACATCGATCGACGCGATTATCCTACGCATGTAAAAGGACACAGTAACACCAATCCAGACTTTAGTTTACAGTTTCTCGTTTTTTGTAGCTTTCTATCTGCTGTTTAAATTCTGTTTTTATTACTATAATCAGAAAATCAAGTCTTTTTGTACATCTTTTATCATGTATGCTTCTTTACTTAATTGAAAACGTGGACTGACATCCACCAAGGAAGTTCATCGCTTCCTAATCGCTTCTCGAAAGTACCCACCCAAATATCTTTTAACGCCATCTTTTTCTGTCAAGCATCGGTGTTTTGCAGGTTACTCGGATCTATTGTGCGAATTGCTCGTGTGCGCCCGTCTTATCTACATCGACCTCCTTATCCGTCTACATCTTCGGATCTTGTCCATCAGGTATCAATTTCATTGGAGTTTTTCGTGGTTTTTGTGTTTAGTTTCGGGTACATTAACTTGGACGGAGTAACAAGCGCGAAATCCTTGATCTACAATTATTTTGAATATAGACCGATCAATGCGAGAAGCTTCTGATAGAGGCTGAATTTGTATAGCTGTCCTTCAAGGGAGCAGTCTATTTATAGTAGTAGATGTGGCTTTTTGTATAGCTATCCTTCGAGGGAGCAGTCTATGTATAACTTTGAGGTCTAGATGTCCGTTTGGCATGAAGCATCTAGTTTTGTAGGAAGTTTGACTCAAGAATATCCCATAATTATATAATTGAGAACGTGTTATTTTGATACTTTTAAGTCATGGACCAGACTAAAAAGGGGAAGGCATCTTTAAGAGGAGATGATGACCAAACCATGTGAGCGTGATTCTATTTTGAGATGCATGAAACAAGGTGTATGAGGTGGTAAATGAGCTCAAGGGACGAGCGCAAGGTAGATAAGAAGTGATATAATACTAAATTCAATAGTAGAATGGTCAAAGATGCAAGGCACTAATGGGTTCGAGCTCGGGGTTTACCATTGAGCGAAGCTAAACCGGTAAGTGCTTGATCCGTAAGTGTGAGTGATAATGTAAGGCCCAATCCAATTTGGAGCAAATTTTCCACGCTTGCTCTTTCATAGTTTGGTTACATGTTGATTCTCTTTGAGGACAAGATCACCAATCTTAAAGCTATGCTCATGAGTTCGCTTATCATAATCACACTTGATGCACTTTTGATAGATTTGAAGGTGGTCAAGAGCTGTAAGACGACGCTCGTCAAGAAGCTCCAATTGGGCTAACCACTCTTAGTGGAAATCATCATTGGTGAGAATATCCTGGAGATATATTCTTAGGGAGGGTATTTGTATTTCGAGAGGCAAGACAGCCTCGGTACCATATACCAACGAAAATGGGGTGGCATGAGTGGAGGTACGAATGTTGGTCCGATAAGCCCAAAGGGCAAAGGGGATGTGATCAGGCCAATTTTTCCCAGAATCGTTAACGACTTTCATGAGAATTTTGGTCAGGGTTTTGTTAGAAGATTCGACCTGACCATTTTCTTGTGGATAGTAAGGTGATGAGAAGCTAAGTTTGATACCAAAGTTTTCACAAAG
This sequence comes from Taxus wallichiana var. yunnanensis, assembly GCA_018340775.1. Taxonomy (NCBI): domain Eukaryota; kingdom Viridiplantae; phylum Streptophyta; class Pinopsida; order Cupressales; family Taxaceae; genus Taxus; species Taxus wallichiana. The sequence goes on from CM031235.1 coordinate 191,971,066, forward strand.
GTCTTGTAACAACTTATTTTTGAAATATTTTCCATTATACATTATCGTGAAGAGGAACACCAAAACGACGAGATAATGTGATGGTTGATGAACTCTACGATTTTTTATTTTTTGGTTGAAATGAGTGGAATGGCCTCCACCGATTTAGTGTAATATTCGGTTGTTGTGTTTATCCGATGGTGATGTTGCGAAGAGGGCGGGTGAATCTCACCAATAAGGTCTAAACCCCATTGTGAGAAAGGCCAAAGATCTCGTGCGACCTGTAGCGGATGGCTAGGAGTATGTTGAAGGTTGGCATGTTGTTGACACATAACACAACGCTTAACATATTCGTAGCAGTCGTTATTAAGAGTAGGCCAATAATAGCCTAGGTGAAGGATCCATTTGACCACGGCAAGGCCACTAAAATGTCCACAACAAATGTCATCATGGACTTTTTGGATGGTATAGGTGACCTCCGCATCGGTTAGACATCGAAGGAGGATGCCATCAAAGCCACGTTTATAGAGGAGTCCCCCCATGACGACATAACGAGAAACACTTATAAGAAAATCACGTTTTCCGTTACTAGTAAGGTCAGGTGGGAGAATAGAGGTTGAAAGGTAGTCGTGAAATTGGTGATACCGGGTATCCTATGAATTTGAGATACATTATTTACCGTACAAACATTTGGGACTGAGTAAGATGGGGCAAAGAGTTGTTAGACCAAGACAAATATGTCGAGTCGGTTGGTGAGGCAGAATTTGCGAGGCCAAGTAAGCCATAGTATCTGCAAATTTATTAGTTGAGCTAGGAATGGTTTGGATAGAATAATGAGTAAATAAGGTCAACAGTGAGTCCACATAATGTTTGTAATTTTGAAGTTATTCATTTTTACATTGGTAGATGCCCATAACTTGATTGACTACCAGTTGAGAGTCACCGAAAATGTTAATAGACTTTACACCTAAGTGTAACGTCAACCTGGAGACCCAAAACAAGGGCCTCATATTCCGCTATATTATTAGTGCAGGGGAAATCAAGCCGGAATGAAAGAGGCATAGGTTCAGCGTCAAGAGGAATGAGAACAACACCGGCCCCTCCGTTGCACTAGAATTTGGATCCATCAAAGAAGAGGGTCATTGGATACGACTCCTCACTGAGTGAAAGAGTGGCGATGAGTTCGTCTGGGGAAATTAAAATTAGTAAATTGTTCCCTGTAAAGGGGATTTTTGCGAGTTGGTCTCGCGATAGTTTGTGCTTTGACTGATTTTCGGTGTACAAACTCAAGTTCGAGGTTGGCAAGGAGCATAAGCCATCAAAGCGATGCATTGGTTTAGATGAGGTTTGGCGTACATATAATGGATGGAGTTCGCGTTGGTGATTACAAAGGTTTTGTGATTCAGGAGGTAATGGCGGAGTTTGGTGGCCACAAATGATACGGCTAGGCACAACTTTTCTACATGTGTATACCTAGTCTCGTAATCCACAAGAGTACAACTTATGTAATAAAAGGCTTGTTCTGAATGCTCAGAGTCATGATGTGTGAGCATGGCTCCTATAGCATGGTCGGTGTAGAAAGGTAAAGGTAGAAAGGGTGATCGTCCTGAGGTGGAATAAGCACGGTGGCTACAAGAGATAGGCTTTAAGAGCCTCAAAGGTTTGGTGGCACTCGTCGCTCCATTGAAAGACAATTTCCTTTTAAGGAGATGATGAAAAGGTTGACATCAATCCGAGAGTTGTGAAATGAAACGCCGGATAGATTGGAGTTTTCCCTGCAAACTACGCAATTGTTTGAGGTTAGTGGGTGGGGCATTTCTAGGATAGCTTTGACTTTAGCTGGATCGACCTCGATGCCACGCAAAGAGGCAATAAAACCAAGGATTTTTCCGAAAGGACACCAAAGACACATTTCTTTGGTCAAGACGAACACAATATTGTAACAAAGATTAAAAATAATGGTTAAAACATCGAGATGTTCACTGCGATGTTTAGATTTGCCAAGAAGATCATCGACATAATCCTCAAGGATAGTGTGCATAATGTCATGAAAAATGTAAGTCATAGCCCGCTGATAGGTTGCGCCAGCATTCTTAAGGCCAAACAACATGACACAATAGTAGAAGGTTCCCCAAGGAGTTATGAAGGTGGTTTTATGTTGATCGGCCGGGGCTACCAAAATTTGATTGTATCCCGAGAAGCCATCCATGAGAGAAAGCATCTCATGGCCTGTAATGAGATCAAAAAGTTGATCAATACTAGGTAGGGGGAAGTCATCCTTTGGGCAAGCAAGGTTAAGGTCCCGGAAATCCGTACATATCCAAAGTCCCCCGTTGCTTTAGTGACAGGTACGATGTTAGAAATCCATTGAGGATAGTCAATAGGTAAGATGAAGGAAACAAAAAGGAGTCGTTGAAGCTCTTCTTTGACCAAGAGAGCAATGTCCGGATGTATTTTCTCGGTTCGTTTAAGCGGTTTGGAGTCGAGTTTTGAGTAATGTTATGGACAGCGATGTTAGGATCAATTCCTGGCATGTCAAAGATAGGACCAAGCGAAAGCTTGGTTGTGGGCACGGAGGAAGGTAGTGAAGGTAGTTTGTTCTGATGCGTTAAGAGATTGTCTGATCTTCACAATGTGAGGATCGTCCTCTGTGTGGATGTTGATTTCTATAGTCGACTCATTCAACATGGTTTGAGTTTCAGATGGTAAGGCACGTTGAATATAAGAGTCATCCGCACCAAGATAAGTGAGGATGGAGTCGTCATCCTGGCACTCAACAACATTAATTGAAGGTGAGTCTTCTTCAATCATGTTTAGATACAAAAGGGAAAAGAATATGGGTCTTCATTATCACGTTGATAAGTGAGAGGACCCAGGAAGATAGCGTTTACGAAAAAAAAATTTAGGAGGGATAGATTCCGGGTTTATCGACTCTGTGGGTGACGATGGAAAAATGGGTGATGATGGTTTAGAAAGGGTGACTTCGTCGTCTTCCTGGATACAACGGATATGCGGTTTCTTCGGTGTAGGTGGTTCAGAGAATCCAAGACCATGATGATCTTTGTGTTTGTGTGTAGTCACGGGAATGATTGTATGTCGGCCTTGTTCATAAAGACTGAAACCGAAGCCCTTCCAAGCACAGCGCGTCAGGAAGGTGAGGGCAAAACGACAATTAGTTAGATATTGAAAATCAGATTGGAAGGGAACCACACTAAGGGGAGGTTCAGGGGTGACAGAGGATGCATTGACACCCCCATACGTTAGGTTGGTGCGGCAATTAGGTGGTCCATAGGAGATTACTTCCCCCACACGACGGTCGTAGGTAGGATGCGCATGTAACTGTCCGTACTCCTGTGGGGTATGGAAAGTGCTAATGTTATATAGGTGATACTCCCCAGCCGTAACATCTACCAAGGGATCTGAGGTTGGGATGTTGTCCACTGGGAAGGAAGTGGTATTTACGGCGGTGGTTTCATTGGTTGAATGTGTAGGTGTGGTCGAGGTGGATGGTTGAGGTGTGGTCGAAGTAGATGGTTGGGTTGGATGAATGGGTTCCTTGACTGGTACAAGCACATCATTAGGGAGATATAACATATTATAGGTTTTGAAGGGGGGAGAGTCAGCTTTTACGGTGTAGGACTTCCCCTCATACTCGAATTTTATGCATCTATGTAAGGTGGAGGGAATACATCCCATAGCCCAGATCCAAGGGTGGCCTAACAACATGTTGTATTGGAATTCTCCCTCAAGGACATAGAAGAGTTCGGGTAAGGTACGTCGCCCTACATGAATGTTAAGGATCACGGTGCCTAAAGTAGAAGTAATAGCATCATTGAATGAACGCAACATGGTGGGGTTGGCACACATGTAGCTAGAAGGGATATTCATTTGTTGGAAGGCTTTGGAAGAGATGATGTTTAGGCTAGCACCCCTGTCAATCATAACACGACATACTCGGATGTCCCGGACGTAAGACTAGATGAAAAGAGCGGGGTCAGGATATTCTGCACCAAAGTAGATAATTTCGTCTTCGGAGAAAAAACAAAGCATGCTAAGCTGTGACAGGACAAAAGTGGTAGATTTTTTGGTGAGAGAAGCAACATGGTTGAGTGTTAAGATGGAGTCAACGGGCAAGGTTTCGTTAGGCAGGACCTCTATCCCTCGGAGGATCTCAATGAGAGCTTGTCAATGAGATTCGAGGTTTGAATGAGATCATACAGTGTCATTTTTAAAGGTGATTGGTGAAGCTGTTTGATCATGGCACGGTGGACAACTCCATCAGAGACGGGGTAGGTAGGTCCACGAATAACCACTTTAGGTGGTGGTGCGATCAGATGGCAGACAGAGAAAGAGAGGCCATAGGAGTGCTTTCTTTACCTTTCCCATTGTTTTTCTACCCTCGAGTAGCAATACTAATCATGTTGATCTCGTGAACATGAGAGGAGGAAGATGGTAGGGATAAGTCATTGTTTTTGGGAGGTGGGGTTGCAATAATGATAGATCTTGGTGAGGTGGGGACAGGTGGTATAGGAGAGGGGATTGAAGCTAAAGGTTTCTCCATTTATAAGTTGTATTTCTTAACCTTTCTATCCGAGATAGAAGACTGACGAAGGATAGCTTTCAAAGCTTTACATCCCTCTACATCATGTCCTGGTGTGCGGTGGTAAGCGCAGATTTTAGACTCATAATAACCTATAGGTCAAGGTTTAGATGGATCATAGGGTCTAAGTGGGGGTAGGGGAATGGTCGCATTCTCCACCAACATATCAAGGATCTTGGCGTAAGATACTTTGAGCGGGTCAAAGTCAGAGGAAGATGAGGCTATTGATTGGGTGGGTTTTGGTAATGGTTGGGTATGGTTGGTTCGTACGGGTGGTGGTTTAGACAAGGGGTTTTGATAATTGGATTTAACTAAACGTGGCTTCTTTGGCACGTAGTTATGTTTAGCTGGTTAGATGATGAGGCCACAGATGACGTGGTAAGGGAAACAACCACGGAGAAAGAGGAGGACAGACAAAGAAACAAATCCTTTGATGATGGAGTTTGTTTAGGGTTGATAGGTGGACAGGATACTTGGGGTGACGGTGTTGATACACCCATGGATCTTTGTATGGGTGCAGAAGGTGCAAGTCGTTTTAAAGAAAACGCAGGAGGTATGATGTATTGAGGCAAGGTGGAGGGGTGAGGTCCCAATATAGAAGGTATGTGTGACAAATGCGAGGTTTTAGTTGTGACAAAGGCATAGATTGGACTTGAGGGGATTGGGTTTGTCTCTAGGTGGATAGACGGCTTTATTTTTGGATAAATCTAACCGTTTAGGTGGGTGTGTTAGGCTAGGTATTAGTGAAGTCCCAAGTGTAGGGGAAGGTTTGGTTAGGTTAATAGAGGTGGATGAGGTATTCGGTAGAGATGAGAGGGGTGAAGATGAGGACATAGGCATTTTGAGCTTTTGTAAACACCTCGAGTATATGGTAGAGGTGTCTAGATCGGTCATCTGCATTTGAGTAGAGCATGGTGTACTCAAACGCTCCCATAGGACTCGTCTATCTTCTGAGGGATGACAATCTTCACGTGTGAATAGGAACTTTGATATGGAAGAGAGGTGGGTTGTGATTCCAGTCCACTGTGGGTGTGATACAGGGGGTAAATGGGGCCTTTGTATCGGTGGGTGTTAAGAGGTCAATGGTCACTTTGAAAAGATTTAGGTGATGAAGAACTATTAGGTAGGAGAGAATGTTTGAGGGGATCCGTCATGATTAAGGAGTTTGGTGATGTTGGTTCAAGAGGTTTCTCTTCTAAGGATGATAGAAACAGTGGTGAGCCTTCTTCTTTTACAACAAGAGTGATAGAAGGAGATGTTTGGGAAATAGATAAGTTAGATAACATCCGCTCACAATCTTGCAGGACGTGGTGTAAGAAGACTTATTCGTGAGAAGAGAACTCAGGTGGTTAATTCCTTTATGGGTAAAGGAATGGCAAGGTTATCATCTTGTCTTGAGGGTGGTGAAGTGGGTGCGGATCCCTGTGTTAGTGACGAGGCTTGATTCAGAATTTCCTTGATAGAAGCTTTTGGTTGGGAGTCGAAAACTGCATGGATTTCATGAACACTCTCCTCGGCTAAGATATCTTGGTTTACGTTATCTTGTTAGATGAGTGGTTGGGGAATTGTTTGTTGAAGATTTTCAAATTTTTGTTAGCGGGGCATTAGGATTATTGAGGGTTATATCCCCTACATCAACCATTTCTGCACTATGTTTTTCAACATCTTACAGCTTTTTTGTGATGTGTCCCTTCACGCGGTGGAAGTTGAAGTCATTTTCTTTGTACCAAGAAGGTATAGCACGGGTGGAATCAAACCCGAATGAGTTTTAACGGGAGGCAAGGTGATAGCTCCTGCTTTGAGCAATTTTTCCAAGATCACACCGTAAGTTTCTCCCAAAGGAGTGTAATTGATGGACTCGACTTTATACTTATAAGTGGTTTTGGCGGGTACTAGACGGTGCTGGGATTTGACCATCATCGCGTGTACAACACCTTTTGATTTTGAAGCAATCGATGCGTGAGAATTGATGGTGTTGGCTTTTTTGGTGGAGTCTTGGGTTCGAGAAATTGGGGTTTTTGTTGCGCAACCTCAATTTCTCCTCCTCTAAGGCTCAAATTTCTAGTTTTCGAGCCATAGTAAAGGCCTCATCAAAGGTGCGGAAAGTTTAAATTTGGAGGGTGGGAGAAATGTGCTTAGCGCAGGCCCGCGTAAAGAGTTCGATGATTTCGGCTGAGGTAAGGCATAATTAAGTTGGTTGATGAGGCCCCGCCATCATCCAACGAAATCTGTGATAGATTCGTCTTCAAATTGTCGGATGGCATAGAGGTCAGTGATGGATACTTTCTTGGCAATATTGATGGAGAAATGATCCAAGAAAGATTGGGCTAATTGGTTAAAGGAGAAGATTGAGTGCTGGGTTAAAGCACTGTACCACTCCAAGGTGGGTCCTGATAAGGACATGGGGAAGGTACGGAGTAGTAAGGCATCGTCGTGGGCAATCAGGTAGCAGGCATGTCTAAACGATCGCAAGTGTTGTTGAGGGTCCTCCTTACTATTAAAGTGAGTGAATTTCGGTAATTCCCATTGAGGAGGATATGAATGAAGGGGGACAGAAGGATGAATAGGCTCCTGACAAACTTTCTCATATGTCAGGGTGTTACGGCTTCCTGAAACAGAAGCCTCAAGATTTTACATCTTGTCCATCATCTATTTGATTAGATCATTGGTTGGGTTAGATGATGGTGCCGTTGTTGTAAACGGAGGAGGATAAAATCCACTACTAGACAAAGGTGGGGTTAAATATTGATAAGGTATTGATGACGAATGTGTTGAGGCGACCGAATAAGGGTGTCCTATATAAGATGTTGAGGTCACCGGATAAGTTTGTGGAAATGAAAAGGTGGGCGGAGCTTGAGAAGGAAAGCTCGTGTGGATAGGTGGCAGAGAGCAAGTTATGAAAGGGGCAGTGGATGGTAGTGATATGTGGGGCCCTAGATTAACCAAAGAAAAGCCAATCGGTGTAGTATGAACCCCCGAAGCCTCTAAGTTGGGAGATGGGGCTAAGGATGAAGATGGTAAGGTGGAGTTATTAGGTGGGGAAGGAGCTAAGTGAGCAGCTATACTAATGGGCATACCAATGAGAAGTGTGGCCGTCGGGTGTACGGTTTATGGGTATGAGACAAATAGTCTTGTATGGCACTAGGATTAGCATCCAAAAATTTGGCAAAGTCCTTAACTCCTACAGGATCTTGGGAACATCACTGGTGTCTGTAGGATTCCCCATAGGATGTGAAGGGGGTGATTCAGGCAAAGACACGGAACAGGCATGTGAAACCATGGCTGCAGAAACTTGTTTCGAGTGATAACAACCATAGAAAAGAGTACACAACAGAGATTCAATCAATCCGGAATAGAAACAATAAAACAATATTGGAATTGGTAAGTTCTGGTTTGTTGGGAAGCTGTGAAAGACGAGAATCGATATCGATCGGATAACCAATGTCGTTCAAACTATAGCGACGTCGGTCAACTAACCGATGTCGGTATAATAGGACCGATATCGGTTACTGTGAAAGCAAAGAGACCGATGGTCCCCTCCTTGCTTTGTGTAATGGGCTATGTAGGCAACACTTAGGAGACATGGGGTCTCCGAAGGTTAGCTCGACCATCCCCTACCATAACCTATCATGTGTTGTTAAAATATAAATGATTTCACATATTTATATTGATAACACTCACCTTGGTCCTTTATCAATTCAAAACATTCAAAACACAAACATTCTTATTATTATCATAACTCAAATCAACGTACATATTCAGTTTTATTTAGATGTTAAACAAATACATCTTCTCTATCATTGACGTGCAGGTCGGCATCCTTATTTATTTTTCTACCCCTATGATAGTCACTTAGACCCTTATGCCTCATCCCGAACCAGGTGATGATCATGATCGTCGACGCCGCTCACCTGGCCTCTCCATCCTCAAAGGTGCCACTGCTATTGGTTCCTCCCACTGATCCACCAATCTCTCCTATAACATATGAATACGCCCTCTCACGTGGAGGAATCTCACCTCTATTCTCTCCACTCGTGATTGCACAACCGCTAACAATCATGTTGTCTCATTCACCTGCGTTTGAAGCTGGTGAACTAAACCCTACAGGTGATCTCTCTCCGCTATAATCACAGCTATGTCAGGATGATTGGCCCTCTCACGTGAACCTCGTAGCTCTGCTACCCACCATAATCTATAAGCCTATGTCGCTCCTGCATCCATTACCCTGCGATCGACTGCTGTCTCTTCTGGTCCTTCTGGAGGTGTTGGCCGGGGAGGTGAGAATGATGCCTTGGCGTCAATCCTCATGTATGGTCTATAAGCCATGGGTATATCCTAAACAAATCTAAATTGTCACCACACGTGATCTAGAGGAATCCTCTCGTACTCACCTGGCCTATGTCCCACGATCCACCTTACTCGCTCTACACCCCTCAAATCCTCAGCTATGTTCTCTGTCACCATATAGTTCCCGTAAGGACTCCAACAGATATCATGATCGTCACCATCTCCCACATCTGCCTATAATACTCAACATCATATGTCACAGCCTCGAATCTCGCCTCTTGCTCTGTTTGGACCCATCACCTGAATCCCAACCTCTGCACTCTTGTCTCTCTTGACTGGATGGGTCGCGCACACTGACAGGAGACACAACTTACCGTGTTGATGATGATTGGTATCACCCGCTTCGCCCTCCCTGACTCGAGAGGGAAGCCACTTCCCACGGGCTTTGATGGGAGTATTGCATGAGATGGTGGAGGAGCATACCTGGAATTCACTTGGCAAGACAGAGACAAGTGAAGAAAAGAGAAGAGTTTGCAGAGAAGGACATCAAGCCCAAGACTACAACTGAGTAACCAGAGCACAGCGACACTCATCCAAGCATTGGGAGAGAAGATAGCTCACTTTTGATTGTCGAGATCATCCCACCTGAGCCTTGCCTTCGTCATCACAGTCCTTGGACCTGTATCTTCATCAGGAACTAGTAAGTAGTGTCTTGTACGTTTTTAAATACCATTTCTTGAACTTCTGATTCATAGTAATTATAAGCTCACTCCTAGATCTACTACCCGATAGCACCCTACATCTAACTTTCATTCCTCTACCCTTACATTGCCCCAAGAACAGCTCCCACACTCTCTGAGTCTTCTCCATCACCCTATTGCCTACCCCTAATCATTTACCAACCTTATAAACACCATAACCGCCTTATAGCCAACCTTCATTGAAAGCCCCTAAATCACTGCCCCTACCGATATCGGTTATCAGCAACCGGTACTGGTGTTATAACCGCATCGGTTATACAGTGACCGGCATCGGTCACTGTGACTCAAACCAAAACTAGCCTTTCCTCTATTGCTTTTTAACGAGGTAACTAAATCGTAATTTCGTAAAAACTTTTTTTATCATTTGTGTTAATTTGTATTAAAAGTGGAACTAAACACCTTCGAAAGGAAGTCTAATATTTCCTAGGCCCAAGGAAGTTCCCTCATTTATTGTCTAACTATAATCTAGTGGGTGAAGAAGATGCACTCAACATTGAGACAATTTTACCATCGAGAGAGGACTTTAGAGTTATGTAGCTCATTTTGTGTCTCGATGTTTGGAGTGTCGAGAGGGTGAAGGTCAAGAATCAACATCCAAATGGCCTTATTTACCCGTATTCCATTATGGAGTGGAAATGGGATGCCATTTCCATGGATTTTATAGTAGGGACACCTACAATGAGATACCACCATGATTCCATCATGGTCACAAAGTGGATAGATCAACGAAAGTGGATCATTTTTCTCAGTGAAGTCCACTTATACAATTAGTGTTGTGGCATGAGTGTACCGAGATGAGATTGTTAGAATTCATGGACAAAGTGTACAAATTGCCGTGTCTATAGACCGGCATCGGTCATATGTCGACCGGTGTCAATACGTACAATGTGATTGGGGGACCGATGGCGATCGAGGTGACCAAGTACCGGTCATCATGGGTAGGAGTCGGGGTTGTGAAATTTGTGGTGTTTGTTTGTTGTAGGCGATAGGATAGAGTTTTTTTTGGGGGTGAAGGGGAGGAGGTAGAGTTGATAGGAAAGGTGATTGGGGTGGGGGAAATTGGGTTGTTGGGGGCCGGGTCGGGTAGGATAGATTATGTGTGTTGTGTATGAAGTAGGAGGTGTTAAATTGGTAGGGGTATGGTTAGGTGGCTAGAGTAGATCGGGGTGGTAGGTAGGGTGTGAGATAATTAAAGGGGATATCGTAGATGTATAGGGTAAGATAAGTGGGTGCAGATGTGTGTCTAGAGTTAGGTTGTGGTTGGGTGGGTAAATGGGTATAGAAGGTTAAGGTAATTGTTTTTGTAAAGGGTAGGCTTGATGGAGTGGGTTGTTTTGCGAGCACGCCGAGTGGCGATGATGTGGGATCGGATGCCACCTCTATTGGGGAGGATGTAGCCACATGTGACTATAGTGTAGGGGGCCGTCATGCCAGAGGTTGGACTCGGCGGAGTCCAGGTATAGGGTGTGGATAGGGACCACGGCCTGATGGTTGCCCTCATCGAGAGATGGGATCTGGAAACCAATGTCTTCCAGCTCCCTACTGGAGAGATGACTATCACATTAGAGGATGTGTATCGCATCCTGAGACTACCGATCATAGGTGAGGCAGTGTTCCAAGTGGATGCGGATACAAAGTAATGGAGAGCATCCTACAGTGTATTCGGGATGCAGCCCCATTGATTACATATCACAAAGCATGAGCATTGGCTACGGTGATATGTATCGCACACACCAATAGGAGACACGGCTAACCATGTTGATGATATCCCCTTTAATTATCTCACACCCTACCAACCACCCCGGTCTACTCTAGCCATCTAACCATACCCCCGCCAATTTAACACCTCCTACTTCATACACAACACATAATCTATTCTACCCAACCCGGCCCCCAATAACCCAATTTCCCCCACCCCAATCACCTTTCCTATCAACTCTACCTCCTCCTCCTTCACCCCCAAAAACTCTATCCTACCGCCTACAACAAACAAACACCACAAATTTCACAACCCCGGCTCCTACCTATGATGACCCGATGCACGGTCACCCTCGACCGCCATCGGTCCCCCAATCACATTCCGTGTTGATGAGATGAGTGTACAAAATTTCCGTGTCTATAGACTAGCATCGGTCATATGTGGACCGGTGTCGAGTACGCATCAATGTGATTGGGGACGGATGGCGGTCGAGGGTGACTGTACCGGTCATCATGAGTAGGAGTCGGGGTTGTGAAATTTGTGGTGTTTGTTTTTGTAGGCGGTAGGATAGAGTTGTTTGGGGGTGAAGGGGAGGAGGTAGAGTTGATAGGAAAGGTGATTGGGGTGGGGAGAAATTGGGTTGTTGGGGGCCAGGTCGGGTAGGATAGATTATGTGTTGTGTATGAAGTAGGAGGTGTTAAATTGGTAGGGTTATAGTTAGATGGCTAGAGTAGACCGGGGTGGTTTATAGGGTGTGAGATAATTAAAAGGGATATCATAGATGTATAGGGTAAGATAAGTGGGTGCAAATGTGTGTCTAGAGTCAAAGTTGTGGTTGGGTGGGTAAATGGGTATAGATGGTTAAGGTAATTGTTTTTGTAAAGGGTAGGCCCGATAGAGTGGGTTGTTTTGCGGGCACGCTAGTAGGCGATGATGTGGGATCAGATGCCACCTCTATTGGGGAGGATGTAGCCACATGTGACCGTAGTCGGTGGGCCATCATGCCAGAGGTTGGACTTGGCGGAGTCCAGAGGTATAGGGCTTTGGATAGGGACCACGGCCTGATGGTTGCCCTCATCGAGAGATGGGATCTGGAAACCAATGTCTTCCAGCTCCCTACTGGAGAGATGACTATCACATTAGAGGATGTGTACCGCATCCCGAGACTACCGATCATAGGTGAGGTAGTGTTCCAAGTGGATGCGGATACAGTAATGGACAGCATCCTGCAGGTATTTAGGGATGCAACCCCATTGATTACATATCACAGCGCGAGCATTGGCTACGGTGATATGTATCACACACACCAATAGGAGACACGGCTTACCATGTTGATGATATCCCCTTTAATTATCTCACACCCTACAACCACCCCGGTCTACTCTAGCCATCTAACCATACCCCTACCAATTTAACACCTCTACTTCATACACAACACATAATCTATTCTACCCGACCCGGCCCCCAATAACCCAATTTCCCCCACCCCAATCACCTTTCCTATCAACTCTACCTCCTCCTCCTTCACCCCCAAAAACTCTATCCTACCGCCTACAACAAACAAACACCACAAATTTCACAACCACGACTCCTACCTATGATGACCGGTACCGGTCACCCTTGACCGCCATCGGTCCCCCAATCACATTGCCATGTTGATGAGATGAGTGTACAAATTGCCATGTCTATAGACTAGCGTCGGTCATATGTGGACCGGTGTCGAGTGCGTCTACAATGTGATTGGGGACGGATGGCGGTCGAGGTGACCAGTACCGGTTATCATGAGTAGGAGTCGGGTTTTGAAATTTGTGGTGTTTGTTTTTGTAGGCGGTAGGAATGAGTTGTTTGGGGGTGAAGGGGAGGAGGTAGAGTTGATAGGAAAGGTGATTGGGGTGGGGAAATTGGGTTGTTGGAGGCCGAGTCGGGTAGGATAGATTATGTGTTGTGTATGAAGTAGGAGGTGTTAAATTGGTAGGGTTATAGTTAGATGGCTAGAGTTGACCGGGGTGGTTTATAGGGTGTGAGATAATTAAAGGGGATATCATAGATGTATAGGGTAAGATAAGAGGGTGCAGATGTGTATATAGAGTCAAGTTGTGGTTGGGTGGGTAAATGGGTATAGATGGTTAAGGTAGTTGTTTTTGTAAAGGGTAGGCCTAATGGAGTGGGTTGTTTTGCAGCACGCCGATGGCCGACGATGTCGGATCGCATGTCACCTCTATTGGGGTGGATGCGGCCACATGTGACTGCAGTGCAGTGGGCCATCATGCGAGAGGTTGGACTCGACGGAGTCCAGAGGTATAGGGCTATGGATAGGGACCATAGCCTGATGGTTGCCCTCATCGAGAGATGGAAGGAAACCAATGTCTTCCAGCTCCCTACTAGAGAGATGACTATCAAATTAGAGAATGTGTATCGCATCCTGAGACTACCGATCATAGGTGAGGTAGTGTTCCAGGTGGATGCGGAGACAGTGATGGAAAGCATCCTGAAGGTATTTGGGGATGCAGCTCCATTGATTACATATCACAGCGTGAGCATTGGCTATGACAATATGTATCACGCACACGAGACAGAGACACGGCTTGCTTGTGTTGATGATGATTGGTATCACCTACTTTGCCCTCTCGGACTCAGAGGAGGTTGCTTCCCACCGGCTTTGATGGGAGTATTGCATGAGATGGTGGAGGAGTATACCTGCTTTATGCCGGGTACCAGTGTATACGGTGTAATTATACGAGAGAGTTCGGGGTTATCACCGTATGAGGTGATTTGGTATATGTTCAACATTTTTGTTACACTACCGGGCCTATGAGCATATAAATGCATACTCTGACCAGTAGGGTTGCCCCCAGCTAGGGCCACGGGTAGTCTACGAGATATGGATTTCGAGAGGTGGTTGTGGGTCGTGGGCCAGCCACGAGTAGTGATCGCGGGACGAGAATGTTTCACACATAATGTTTCCGTTCTTAGAATAGAGTTGCTTCTATCCTTTCATTCTCTTGAGAAATAGATAAAGGTTAGGGCTAGGAGGAATACCTATTGAGTGGTGGGAGGGTGTGCGCGCATCGTAGAGAGAGATCGGACCGATTGCAAAGAAATCCTTTTGTCTGCGGGAAGGACTACTGCAAGTAAGAATACAAGACCACCAGATTTTAGTTAGACAATAATTAAGGGAACTACCTTGGGGCCCGGGAAATATTAGACTTCGTTTGAAGGTCGTTAGTTCCCTTTTAATACGAATTAACACAAATGATAACAAATAAGTTATTGCAAAATTACACTTTAGTTACCTCGTTAAAAGAAATAGAGGAAAGGATGGTTTTTGTTTAAGTCATAGTGACCGATGCGGTCATTGTATAGCCGATCTTGGTTATAACACCGGTACGATTCTTTGATAACCGATATCGGTAGGGGAAGTGATTTAGGGGCTTCAATTGAAGGTTGGGTGTAAGGTGGTTATGGTGTTTATAAGGTTGATAAATGATTAGGGGTAGGAAATAGGGTGATGGAGAAGACTCGAGAGAGTGTGGGAGATTTTCTTGGGGATATGTAAGGGTAGAGAAATGAAAGTTAGATGTAGGATGCTATCGGGTAGAAGATCTAGGAGTTGAGCTTATAATTACTATGAATCGAAGTTCAAGAAATGGTATTTAAAAACGCATACAAGACACTACTTACTAGTTCTGATGAACATACAGTCCAAGGACCTGTGATGACGAAGGCAAGGCTCGGGTGGGATGATCCGATAATCAAAAGTGAGCTATAGACCGATGTCGATCATATGTCAAGCTTGGCGTCAGTAAATCGTACAATGTGATTGGGGGAGCGATGTCGGTCGAGGGTGACCGTGTACCGGTCATCATGGGTAGGAGTCGGGGTTCTAAAATTTGTGATGTTTGTTTGTTGTAGGCGGTAGGATAGAGTTTTTGGGGGTGAAGGGGAGGAGGTATAGTTAATAGGAAAGGTGTTTGGGGTGGGGTGGAAATTGGGTTGTTGGGGGTCGGAGTCGGATAGGATAGATTATGTGTTTTGTATGAAGTAGGAGGTGTTAAATTGGCGGGGTATGGTTAGATGGCTAGAGTAGACCGGGGTGGTTGGTAGGGTGTGAGATAATTAAAGGGGATATCGTAGATGTATAGGGTAAGATAAGTGGGTGCAGATGTGTGTATAGAGTCGGGTTGTGGTTGGGTGGGTAAATGGGTATAGATGGTTAAGGTAGTTGTTTTTGTATAGGGTAGGCCTAATGGAGTGGGTTGTTTTTGTAGGCACGCTAGCGGTGACGATGTGGGATCGGATGCCACCTCTATTGGGGTGGATGTGGTTATATGTGATTGCGGTGCGGTGGGCCATCATATGAGAGGTTCGACTCGGTGGAGTCCCAGAGGTATAGGGCTATGGATAGGGACCACATCTTGATGGTTGCCCTCATCGAGAAATGGGATCCGCAACCAATGTCTTCCACTCTCCCTACTAGAGAGATGACTATCAAATTAGAGGATGTGTATCACATCTTGAGGCGCCGATCATAGGTGAGGTAGTGTTCCAGTGGATGCGGAGACAATGATGGATAGTATCCTACGAATATTTGGGGATGCAGCCCCATTGATTACATATCACAAAGCATGAGCATTGGCTCTGGCCCGATATGTATCGCGCACACTGCCTGACAGGAGACATGGCTTGCCATGTTGATGATGATAGTAGCACACTGCTTCACCCTCCCGCACTATAAAGGAGGCCGCTTCCCACGGGCTTTGATGGGAGTATTGCATGAGATTGTGGAGGAGCATACGTGCTATGCATGCAGGCACCAGTGTATATCTGTACAATTATACAGAGAGTTCGGGGTTATCGCCATATGAGGCGAATTGGCATATGTTTGATATTTTTGTTACACTCATTGGCCTACGAGCATATCATTTGTATACAACCAGTAGGGTTGCCCTAGTAGCTTGAGGACCACGGGTAGTTTACGAGATATGGATTTGAGAGGTGGTTGGGGGTCGTGGGCCAGCCACGATCGGTGATCACAGGATGAGAATGTTTCACACTGAATTTTTCCATTCTTAGAATAGAGTTGCTTTGCTTATCCTTTCATTCTCTTGAGAAACAAATAAAGGTTAGGGCTAGGAGGAATACTTGTTGAGTGTTGGGAGGGTGTGTGCATACCGTAGAGAGAGATTAGACCGATTGTAAAGAACTCCTTTTTATCCGGTAAGGACTACTGCAAGTAAGAATACAAGACCACAGATTTTAGTTAGACAATAAATGAGGGAACTTCCTTGGGCCCAAGAAATATTACACTTCCATTCGAAGGTGGTCAGTTCCCTTTTTAATACGAATTAACACAAATGATAACAAAGAAGTTATTGTGAAATTACACTTTAGTTACCTCGTTAAAAAGTAATAGAGGAAAGGCTGGTTTTGGTTTGAGTCACAGTGACCGATGCCGGTCACTGTATAACCGACTACGGTTATAACACCGGTACTGGTTGCTGATAACCGATATCGGTAGGGGCAGTGATTTAGGGGCTTTCAATGAAGGTTGGTTGTAAGGCGGTTATGGTGTTTATAAGGTTGGTAAATGATTAGGGGTAGGCAATAGGGTGATGGAGAAGACTTAGAGAGTGTGGGATCTATTCTTGGGGAAATGTTACGGTAGAGGAATGAAAGTTAGATGTAGGGTGCTATCGGGTAGTAGATCTAGGAATGAGCTTATAATTACTATGAATCAGAAGTTCAAGAAATGGTATTTAAAAACGTACAAGACACTACTTACTAGTTCCTGATGAAGATACAGGTCCAAGGACTATGATGACGAAGGCAAGGCTCAGGTGGGATGATCGACAATCAAAAGTGAGCTATAGACCGGCGTCGATCATATGTCGACAGTGTCGATACGTATAATTTGATTGGGGACCGATGGCGATTGAGGGTGACCGGTACTGTCATTATGGGTAAGAGTCGGCGTTGTGAAATTTGTGGTGTTTGTTTGTTGTAGGTGGTAGGATAGAGTTTTTGGGGGTGAAGGGGGAGGAGGTAGAGTTGATAAGAAAGGTGATAGGGGTGGGGGAAATTGGGTTGTTGGGGGCTGGGTCGGGTAGGATAGATTATGTGTGTTGTGTATGAAGTAGGAGGTGTTAAATTCGCAGGGTTATGGTTAGATGGCTAGAGTAGACTGGGTGGTTGGTAGGGTGTGAGATAATTCAAGGGGATATCATAGATGTATAGGGTAAGATAAGTGGGTGCGAGATGTGTGTATAGAGGAGTTGTGGTTGGGTGGGTAAATGGGTATAGATGGTTGAGGTAGTTGTTTTTGTAAAGGGTAGGCCCTGATGGAGTGGGTTGTTTTGCAGCACGCCGGCGGTGACGATGTGGGATCGGATGCCACCTCTATTGGGAGGATGCGGCCACATGTGGCGTAGTGCACAAGTGGGGTCGTCATGCGATAGGTTGGACTCGGTGGTGTCCAGAGGTATAGGGCTATGGATAGGGACCACGGCACTGATGGTTTCCCTCATCGAGAGATGGGATTCGGCAACCAATGTCTTCCGGCTCCCTACCGGAGAGATGACTATAACATTAGAGGATGTGTATCGCATCCCGAGACTGCCGATCATAGGTGAGGTAGTGTTCCGAGTGGATGAGGAGACAAGTGATGGACAACATCCTGTAGGTATTGAGGATGCAGCCCCATTGATTACATATCACATAGCGCAAGCATTGGTTACATCGATATGTATCGCGGACATCGACAGAGACCTGACTTGCCATGTTGATGATGATTGGTATCACTGCTTTGCCCTCCCGAGACTCGGTGGGAGGCCACTTCCCATGGGATTTGATGGGAGTATTGCATGAGATGGTGGAGGAGCATACCTGCTTATGCACGGGGACCAGTATGTATCTGCAGTGCAATTATATAGAGAGGTGCAGGGTTATCGCCGTATGAGGTGATTGGGTATATGTTCGACATTTTTTTGTTACTGCTGGGACTATGAGCATATCATCGTATACGACTAGTAGGGTTGCCCCCCAAAGAGCCGGGGCCACAGGTAGTTTACGAGATATGGATTTCATAGGTGGTTGGGGGTCGTGGGCCAGCCCCGAGCGATGATTGTAGGAGGAGAATGTTTCGCATGCAATTTTTCCTTTCTTAGAATAGATTTTCTTCTATCCTTTCATTCTCTTGGGAAATAGATAAAGGTTAGGGCTAGGAGGAATACCTATTGAGTGTTGGGAGGGTGTGCACGTACCGTAGAGAGAGATCGAGACCGATGCGAAGAACTCCTTTTTGTTTGTGAAGGACTACTGCAAGTAAGAATACAAGACCACCAGATTTTAGTTAGACAATAAATGAAGGAAGCTGCTTGGGCCTGGAAATATTAGATTTCCTCGAAGAAGGTGGTCGATTCCCTTTTAATACAATTAACACAAATGATAACAAAGAAGTTATTGCAAAATTACACTTTAGTTACCTCGTTAAAAAGCAATAGAGGAAAGGTTGGTTTTGGTTTGAGTCACAGTGACCGATGCCGGTCACTGTATAACCGACTGCGGTTATAACACTGGTTCTTTGATAACCGATATCGGTAGGGGTAGTGATTTAGGGGCTTTCAATGAAGGTTGGCTGTAAGGTGGTTATGGTGTTTATAAGGTTGGTAAATGATTAGGGGTAGGCAATAGGGTGATGGAGAAGACTCAGAGAGTGTGGGAGCTGTTCTTGGGGCAATGTAAGGGTAGAGGAATGAAAGTTAGATGTAGGGTGCTATCGGGTAGTAGATCTAGGAGTGAGCTTATAATTACTATGAATCAGAAGTTCAAGAAATGGTATTTAAAAATGTACAAGACACTACTTACTAGTTCACGATGAAGATACATGTCCAAGGACTATGATGACAAAGGCAAGGCTCGGGTGGGATGATCGACAATCAAAAGTGAGCTATAGGTGGCGTTGGTCATATGTTGACCGGCGTCGGTATGTACAATGTGATTGGGGACCGATGGCGATCGAGGTGACCGTACCGGTCATCATGGGTAGGAGTCGGGGTTGTGAAATTTGTGGTGTTTGTTTGTTGTAGGTGGTAGGATAGAGTTTTTGGGGGTGAAGGGGAGGAGGTAGAGTTGATAGGAAAGGTGATTGGGGTGGGGAAATTGGGTTGTTGGGGGCCGGGTTGGGTAGGATAGATTATGTGTTGTGTATGAAGTAGGAGGTGTTAAATTGGTAGGGGTATGGTTAGATGGCTAGAGTAGACCGGGGTGGTTGGTAGGGTGTGAGATAATTAAAGGGGATATCATAGATGTATAGGGTAAGATAAGTGGGTGCGAGATGTGTGTATAGAGTCAAGTTGTGGTTGGGTGGGTAAATGGGTATAGATGGTTCGGGTAGTTGTTTTTTTGTAAAGGGTAGGCCTGATGGAGTGGGTTGTTTTGCGAGCACGCCGGCGGTGACGATGTGGGATCGGATGCCACCTCTATTGGGGCGGATGCGGCCACATGTGACTGTAGCACAGTGGGCCGTCATGCGAGAGGTTGGACTCGGTGGAGTCCAGAGGTATAGGGCTATGGATAGGGACCACAGCCTGATGGTTGCCCTCATCGAGAGATGGGATTCGGCAACCAATGTCTTCCAGCTCCCTACTGGAGAGATGACTATCACATTAGAGGATGTGTATCGCATCCTGAGACTGCCGATCATAGGTGAGGTAGTGTTCCAGGTGGATGAGGAGACAGTGATGGACAACATCTTGTAGGTATTCGGGGATGCAGCCCCATTGATTACATATCACAGCGCAAGCATTGGTTACATCGATATGTATCGCGGACATCGACAGGAGACACATGGCTTGCCATGTTGATGATGATTGGTATCACCTGCTTTGCCCTCCCTGACTCAGTGGGAGGCCACTTCCCATGGGATTTGATGGGAGTATTGCATGAGATGGTGGAGGAGCATACCTGCTATGCCTGGGCACCAGTGTATCTAGTGCAATTATATAGAGAGGTCTGGGGTTATCGCCGTATGAGGTGATTTGGTATATGTTCGACATTTTTGTTACACTGCTGGGCCTACGAGCATATCATCTGTATACGACTAGTAGGGTTGCCCCAGCAGCCAGGGCCACAGGTAGTTTACAGATATGGATTTCAGAGGTGGTTGGGGGTCGTGGGCCAGCCCAGTAAAGTGATGATTGCGGGGAGGAGAATGTTTCGCACATGAGAATTTTTCCTTTCTTAGAATAGATTTTCTTCTATCCTTTCATTCTCTTGGGAAATAGATAAAGGTTAGGGCTAGGAGGAATACCTATTGAGTGTTGGGAGGGTGTGCACGTACCGTAGAGAGAGATCGGACCGATTGCGAAGAACTCCTTTTTGTTTGTGAAGGACTACCGCAAGTAAGAATACAAGACCACCAGATTTTAGTTAGACAATAAATGAAGGAAGGCGCTTGGGCCCAGGAAATATTAGATTTCCTTTCGAAGGTGGTCATTCCTTTTTAATACGAATTAACACAAATGGTAACAAAGAAGTTATTGCAATATTACACTTTAGTTACCTCATTAAAAAGCAATAGAGGAAAGGTTGGTTTGGTTTGAGTCACAAATGTGACCGATGTCGGTCACATCGTATAACCGACTACGGTTATAACACCGGCAGTCTTGGTTGCTTGATAAGCGATATCGGTAGGGGTAGTGATTTAGGGGCTTCAATGAAGGTTTTACGTAAGGTGGTTATGGTGTTTATAAGGTTGATAAATGATTAGGGGTAGGCAATAGGGTGATGGAGAAGACTCGAGAGAGTGTGGGAGCTGTTCTTGGGGCAATGTAAGGGTAGAGGAATGAAAGTTAGATGTAGGGTGATATCGGGTAGTAGATCTAGGAGTGAGCTTATAATTACTATGAATCGAACTTCAAGAAATGGTATTTAAAAATGTACAAGACACTACTTACTAGTTCTGATGAAGATACATGTCCAAGGACTATGATGACAAAGGCAAGGCTCGGGTGGGATGATCTGACAATCAAAAGTGAGCTATAGACTGGCGTTGGTCATATGTTGACCGGCGTCGGTATGTACAATGTGATTGGGGGACCGATGGTAGTCGAGGTGGTGGTACCGGTCATCATGGGTAGGAGTCGGGTTGTGAAATTTGTGGTGTTTGTTTGTTGTAGGTGGTAGGATAGAGTTTTTGGGGGTGAAGGGGAGGAGGTAGAGTTGATAGGAAAGGTGATTGGGGTGGGGGAAATTGGGTTGTTGGGGGCCGGGTTGGGTAGGATAGATTATGTGTTGTGTATGAAGTAGGAGGTGTTAAATTGGTAGGGGTATGGTTAGATGGCTAGAGTAGACCGGGGTGGTTGGTAGGGTGTGAGATAATTAAAGGGGATATCATAGATGTATAGGGTAAGATAAGTGGGTGCAGATGTGTGTATAGAGTCGAGTTGTGGTTGGGTGGGTAAATGGGTATAGATGGTTAAGGTAGTTGTTTTTGTAAAGGGTAGGGCTGATGGAGTGGGTTGTTTTGCAGCACGCCGGCGGTGACGATGCGAGATCGGATGCCACCTCTATTGGGCGAGATCACGGCCACTTGTGGCCTGTAGCACAGTGGGCCGTCATGTGAGAGGTTTGACTCGGTGGATTCCAGAGGTATAGGGCTGGGACAGGGGACCACATCCCGATGGTTTCCCTCATTGAGAGATGGGATCCGACAACCAATGTCTTCTAGCTCCCTACCTGGAGAGATGACTATCACATTAGAGGATATGTATCGCATCCCGAGACTTCCGATCATAGGTGAGGTAGTGTTCCCAGTGGATGTGAAGACAGCGATGGACAACATCCGTCAGTATTCGAGATGCAGCCCCATTGATTACATATCACGGGCGAGAATTGGCTACGGCGATATGTATCACGTACACCGAAGCAGGAGACATGGCTTGCCGTGTTGATGATGATTGGTATCACCGCTTCACTTTCCGGAATCGAGGGAGGCCGCTTCCCATAGGATTTAATGGGAGTATTGCATGAGATGGTGGAGGAGCATACCTACTATGCCTTGGCACCAGTGTATCTGGTACAATTATACAGAGAGTTCTAGGGTTATCACCGTATGAGGTGATTTGGTATATGTTCGACATTTTGTTACACCTGCTCTGGGCCTACGAGCATATCTTACGATATCGACCAATAGGGTTGCCCAGCCGGGGCCACAGTGTAGTTTGAGATATGGATTTCAGATGTGGTTGGGGGTCGTGGGCCAGCCACGACCGAGTGATCAAAGGACGAGAATGTTTCACACAAAATGTTTACTTTCTTAGAATAGAGTTGCTTCTATCCTTTCATTCTCTTAAGAAACATATAAATATTTAGGGCTAGGAGGAATATACGTTGAGTGTTGGGAGGGTGTGCGCGTCGTAGAGAGAGATCGGGACCGATTACAAAGAACTCCTTTTTATGCAGGAAGGACTACCCTGCAAGTAAGAATACAAGACCACCAGATTTTAGTTAGACAATAAATGAGGAACTGCCTTGGGCCTAGGAAATATTAGACTTCCTTTCGAAGGTGGTGAGTTCCCTTTTAATATGAATTAACACAAATGATAAGAAAGAATTTATTTGAAATTACACTTTCGTTACATCGTTAAAAAGCAATAGAGGAAAGGCTGGTTTTGGTTTGGGTCATAGTGACCGATGTCGGTCACTATATAACCGACTGCGGTTATAACAGGTACCGGTTGTTGATAACCGATATCGGTAGGGGCAGTGATTTAGGGGCTTTCAATGAAGGTTTGGGTAAAGGCGATTATGGTGTTTATAAGGTTGATAAATGATTAGGGGTAGGCAATAGGGTGATGGAGAAGACTCATAGAGTGTGGGAGATGTTCTTGGGGCAATGTAAGGGTAGAGGAATGAAATTTAGATGTAGGGTTCTATCGGGTAGTAGATCTAGGAGTGAGCTTATAATTACTATGAATCAGAAGTTCAAGAAATGGTATTTAAAAATATATAAGACACCGCTTACTAGTTCACGATGAAGATACAGGTCTAAGGACTGTGATGACCAAGGCAAGGCTCGGGTGGGATGATCGACAATCAAAAGTGCGCTATAGACTTGTGTCGGTATGTACAAT
This sequence comes from Taxus wallichiana var. yunnanensis, assembly GCA_018340775.1. NCBI lineage: Eukaryota > Viridiplantae > Streptophyta > Pinopsida > Cupressales > Taxaceae > Taxus > Taxus wallichiana. The sequence goes on from CM031235.1 coordinate 191,994,523, forward strand.
GTGATTGGGGGAACGATGGTAGTCGAGGTGACCGGTACCGGTCATCATGGGTAGGAGTCAAGGTTGTAAAATTTGTGGTGTTTATTTGTTGTAGGCGGTAGGATAGAGTTTTTGGGGGTGAAGGGGGAGGAGGTAGAGTTGATAGGAAAGGTGATTGGGGTGGGGGGGAATTGGGTTGTTGGGGGCCGGGTCGGGTAGGATAGATTATGTGTTGTGTATGAAGTAGGAGGTGTAAAATTTGTAGGGGTATGGTTAGATGGCTAGAGTAGACCGGGGTGGTTGGTAGGGTGTGAGATAATTAAAGGGGATATCGTAGATGTATAGGGTAAGATAAGTGGGTGCAGATGTGTGTGTAGAGTCGGGTTGTGGTTGGGTGGGTAAATGGGTATAGATGGTTAAGGTAGTTGTTTTTGTAAAGGGTAGGCCTGATGGAGTGGGTTGTTTTTGCAGGCACACCGGCGGTGATGATGCGAGATCGGATGCCACCTCTATTGGGGTAGATGAGGCCACATGTGACTGCAGGCCTGAGTGGGCCATCATGTGAGAAGTTGGACTCAGCGGAGTCTAGAGGTATAGGCTGTGGATAGGGACCACAGTCTGATGGTTACCCTCATTGAGAGATGGGATCCAGCAACCAATGTCTTCCAAATCCCTCTTTGGAGAGATGACTATCACATTAGAGGATGTGTATCACATCCCGAGGACCGGTGATCATAGGTGAGGTAGTGTTCCGGTGGATGCGGAAACAGTAATGGACAACATCCTGCAAGTATTCGAGGATGCAGCCCCATTGATTACATATCATAATGTGAGCATTGGCTACGTCGATATGTACCGCGCACTTTGCGGCGGGAGACACGGCTTGTCATGTTGATGATGATTGGTATCACCGCCGTCCTCCCGGACTCGAGACGGAGGCCGCTTCCCATGGGCTTTGATGGGAGTATTGCATGAGATGGTGGAGGAGCATACATTATGCACAGGCACCGGTGTATACAGTGTAATTATACAAAGAGTTCGGGGTTATCACCGTATGAGGTGATTTGGTATATGTTCGACATTTTTGTTACACTACTGGGCCTACGAGCATATCGTGTATACGACAAAAGAGGGTTGCCCAGCAGCCAGGGGCCACGAGGTAGTTTACTGATATGGATTTCATAGGTGGTTGGGGTTGTGGGCCAGCCACGAGAAGTGATCGCAGGAGGAGAATGTTTCACATAGAATGTTTTCGTTCTTAGAATAGAGTTGCTTCTATCCTTTCATTCTCTTGAGAAACAGAGATAAAGGTTAGGTCTAGGAGGAATACATTGAGTGTTGAGAGGGTGTGCGCGTACCGTAGAGAGAGATTAGACGGATTGTGAAGAACTCCTTTTTTTCTGGGAATGACTACCTGCAAGTAAGAATACAAGACCACCAGATTTTAGTTAGACAATAAATGAGGGAACTGCCTTGGGCCCAGGAAATATTAGACTTCCTTTCGAAGGTGGTCAGTTCCCTTTTTAATATGAATTAACACAAATGATAACAAAGAAGTTATTGCAAAATTACACTTTAGTTACCTCGTTAAAAATCAATAGAGGAAAGGTTGGTTTTGGTTTGAGTAATAGTGACCGATCTTTGGATTCTTGTATAACCGATCTAACGGTTATAACACCGTACGGTTGTTGATAACCGATATCGGTAGGGGGCGATGATTTAGGGGCTTTCAATGAAGGTTGTCATATGTAAGGCGGTTATGGTGTTTATAAGGTTGATAAATGATTAGGGGTAGGCAATAGGGTGATGGAGAAGACTCAAAGAGTGTGGGAGCTATTCACAGGGCAATGGAAGGGTAGAGGAATGAAAGTTAGATGTAGGGTGCTATCGGGTAGTAGATCGGAATTCATTTGAAAGATCCGGAATTCACTTGGCAAGATAGAGACAAGTGAATGAAATAGAAGAGTTTGCGAGAGAAGGACATCGAGACCAAGATCGCAATCGAGTAACCATAGCACAACGACACTCATCCAAGCATTGGGAGAGAAGATAATCTCACTTTTGATTGTCAAATCATCCCACCTGAGCCTTGTCTTCGTCATCACAGTCCTTGGAGCTATACCTTCATTAGGAACTAGTAAGTAGTGTCTTGTACGTTTTTAAATACCATTTCTTGAACTTTTGATTCATAGTAATTATAAGCTCACTCCTAGATCTACTACCCGATAGCACCCTACATCTAAGTTTCATTCCTCTACCCTTGCATTGCCCCAAGAATAGATCCCAAACTCTCTGTGTCTTCTCCATCACCCTATTTCCTACCCCCGATCATTTACCAACCTTATAAACACCATAACCGCCTTACAACCAACCTTCATTGAAAGCCCCCAAATCACGCCCCTACGATACCGGTTATCGAACCGGTACCGTGTTATAACCGCGATCGGTTATACGTGGATCGGCATCGTCTTTGCTACTCAAACCAAAACCAACCTTTCCTCTATTGCTTTTTAACGAGGTAACTAAATCTTAATTTTGCAATAAATTCTTTGTTATCATTTGTGTTAATTCGTATTGAAAGGGGAACTGACCACGTTCGAAAGGAAGTCTAATATTTCCTTGGCCCAAGGCAGTTCCCTCATTTATTGTCTAACTATAATCTAGTGGTCTTGTATTCTTACTTCTAGGTAGTCCTTCCCAGACAAAAAGGAGTTCTTCGCAATCGGTCCGATCTCTCTCTACGGTACGCGCACACCCTCCCAACACTTATGGGTATTCCTCCTAGCCCTAACCCTTATCTATTTCTCAATAGAATGAAAAGATAGAAGCAACTCTATTCTAAGAACAGAAACATCCGAAGGTTATAATTATAACAACACAGATCTGATTTTAACAACACATGATCTGATATAGGAGTGAGCTTATAATTACTATAAATCAGAAGTTCAAGAAATGGTATTTAAAAACGTAAAAGACACTACTTACTAGTTCCTGATGAAGATACAGGTCCAAGGACTGTGATGACGAAGGTAAGGCTCAGGTGGGATGATCTGACAATCAAAAGTGAGCTATCTTCTCTCCCAATGCTTGGATGAGTGTCGCTGTGCTCTGGTTACTCAGTTGCAGTCTTGGGCTCGATGTCCTTCTCTGTAAACTCTTCTCTTTTCTTCACTTGTCTCTGTCTTGCCAAGTGAATTCCGGATCTTTCAAATGAATTCCGATCCCTTGTTTTTGGTTGGGGAAGGTCATTTACAGGGAACTGATGGTGGTTACGTAACCGATGGCGGTCGAGTAGGAACCGATGTCGGTTAAGTCAAAGTGGGCTATTTTTATTAAAAGCAGTCTTCTATCTCGAGATAGAAAGGTTAAGAAAGAAAACTTACGAAGGGAGAAACCTTTAGCTTCAATCCCCTCTCCTATACCACCTGTCCCCACCTCACCAAGATCTATCATTATTGCAACCCCACCTCTCGAAAACAATGACTTATCCCTGCCATCTTCCTCCTCTCGTGTTCACGAGATCAACATGATTAGTATTGCTACTTGAGGGCAGAAAAACAATGGGAAAGCTAAAGAAGGCACTCATGCGGCCTCTCTTTCTCCGTCCGCCATCCCGATCGCACCACCACCTAAAGTGGTTATTTGTGGACCTGCCTACCCCGTCTCTGATGGAGTTGCCCACCGTACCATGATCAAACAGCTTCACCAATCACCTATAAAAATGACACTGTATGATCTCATTCAAACCTTTGAATCTCATTGACAAGCTCTCATAGTTTATTAAGGGGATGTTAATGTTCCTATAATATGGGTTTATTAATATCTTGGAATTTGGGTTTATAACTATTAAAGATATGTTAATGTCCATTTAATCATCTTTAGGAATATGGGATTTATGTTTCTACTTGGTGTATTGGTATTGCAGTTGTGTGGTCAGGTTTGTGTAGAATTCAATAGATACTTTTTCTTTGTGATAGCCTTGTTGTTTATAGGAATATAGGGGAATATTTGGTTTGCACTAAGCCATGGGATCTCAATGATGTAAAATTTAACCACTTGTGGCCAAGGTGCGTAGCTTCATTGGATTGGTAGGTTACAAGAGGATTTTTTAGGATTTTTGTCATATTACACATCACATCACTTCCCTACAACTGAAAGGTAATAATTTTTTTGGTCAAATAGATGTGAGCACACCTTCAAGACACTAAAGGAATGCCTTACGAAATCACCTATTCTAGCAAGTTGCTAGATCTGCAGAGGGATTTATTCATATAGACAAATACTTCGTTGGTAGGGATAAGAGGTGTATTGATGTAGGATGGTCGAGTAGTAGCTTTTGAGTCTCACAAACTCAAGGATTATGAGTTCAATTATCGACACCGACCTTGAGCTTGCAGAAATTGTACATGTATTTGTGTGATGGAGACATTTCCTATTGGGTAGAAGATTCATTCTCATGACAGTTCACTTGATCATGTAACATCTCTTCACACTGAGCCAACCTCAACACCCGTAAATGGTCTTGGATTGAGATTCTTTGTGAGTATGAAATGGATATTGAGAATGTGAAGGTGAAGGAGAATGTGGTTGTAGACACTTTGAGTCATTGGAGGCATTATTTTATGGTTACTCAAGAGAGTACGAGACTTATGGAGCAGGATCTTGTGACATCTTCCACATGAAAACTTCTACCTTTTAGCTAGAGAAGAGATTAAGTATCAAATACCCCTTGAGGGGAAGTTTGAGGGAATGAAATAGGAGCCGATGTAATTCTTAGACGTAGAGGTCAGATCTATATACCTAGGGATGGAGGTCTGAGATAGGATATATTGAGAGAGGCTCATCGTGCACCTTATTTATCCCAACTAGGGGTGAAGAAGATGCAATCAAAATTGAGACAATTTTACCATGAGAGAGGACTTTAGAGTTATGTAGCTCATTTTGTGTCTCGATGTTTGGAGTGTCAGAGGGTGAAGGTCAAGAATCAACATCCAAATGGCCTTCTTTACCCGTATTCCATTACAGAGTGGAAATGGGACGCCATTTCCATGGATTTTATAGTAGGGACACCTAAATGAGATACCACCATGATTCCATCATGGTCACAGTGGATAGATCAAAGAAAGTGGATCATTTTTCTCTAGTGAAGTCCACCTATACAATTAGTGTTGTGGCATGAGTGTACTAAGATGAGATTGTTAGAATTCATGGGATTTTGTAGAATATTATTTGTGACTGCGATCCCTTGTACACCTCTCATTTATAGACTACCATAGCATTCCCTTGGGATGAACATTAATTTTAGTACAACCTTTCACCCAGAGATATATGGACAAATTGAGCGGGTGAACCAAATATTAGGAGAAATGCATTAGATGTACGTCATAGATCATTTTTCATGTTAAGAGGAGTATTTGTACTTGGTTGAGTTTGCATACAACAAAAACTTTAAAATTTCTATTAGTATGGCACCATTTCAGGATTTATATGGCATGGAGTGCAGGACTCCAATGGGTTGGGAAAATTTAGAGGATAGAGCATCTCTTGGGACCTCTTGGGACAACATTTTTACATAACATGGATCAACATGTTATCTTGATTAGATAGAGGTTGTAGGAGGCACATGATAGAATCAAAAGTATGAAGATCGGAGGATAGTTGACCATACTTTTGAGGTTTACAGGAAGGTATTTCTTTGTGTTAGTCATCATAAGAGTCCTATCCATTACGGAAAAGGATCCAAGTTGGCTGCTAGATTTTTGTGTCTATTTTAGATCTTGGAGTAGATTAGTCTCTTAGCCTAGCGTATAACCTTACCACCCATCTTGTCTTGCATCCATGATGTGCTCTATGTTTATGTTCTTAGGAAATGCATTTTAGGTCCTTCTTATATTTTAGATTAGACCACATTATAGGTGTATAAGAAAGGGAAGATGACTATGGATCCCATGCATATCATAGAGTGCAGGACCCTAGACCTTGTAGGCCATGAGATTGATCATGTGCAAGTCTAGTGGGATAGGTATGATGAGAATCCAGCTACATGGGAGGATGCTTCTTTCTTATGTGCCCAATTTCCACACCTATTTAAGTGACTTCAAGGAGGAAGTCGAGTCTAAGAGGAGGGCATGCAAGTGCCCACTCCTCTTTAACACTATTTTACTATGATTTTTATTACTATTGATTAGAGACTATGACATTCTAATTATTATGTTTTGATTAGATCAGACTATATGGGAATTTGGATTATTGATGTGTTGTGGTTCATATTTTGGATTATGATATGCTAGATGACATTGGTGGATAGTTCTATAAATGTTCATTTACATTGTTTTAATTTTATCTTTGGCACAATATATTCATGATGCATTGCCTATGTTTGGATTTTCTGAATATTATTGTGATCTCATGGATTTTAGTAAAATGCTAGAATTGAATTATTTTTATATGTTTAATAGATGATATAATTGTTAATTTTGATGTCGATTATTGATTTCTATATATATATATATATATATATATATATATATATATATATATATATATGTTATTTCTCATTATTATTGATGTGGTTTTGAGGCCGAGAGAGGCATTTCTATTTGTGATTGCAGAAAATTATATCACTATACACCAAAAGGGGATAGGAACTAACCATAGAATGATGTATGGTATTTGCAACATGGCCAATTTGACAACTTGTGTGTTATTTATATGTTGTTGTATTATTATGCTTGGTTAGGAGGTTTCCCATGGGGTTGACCTCATGTGTGTGGTGTGGGCTGTGATGTTTTCCTTTCTTTTAAGTTTGTGAATTTTATTTTGTGGTGCATGTGTCTAATTATTTAGAAAATCTAGTCACTTTGTTATCACTTGTTAATATGTTTTAATTAGTTAATTTAACTTAATTTTTAAACTAAAAAGGAAGATGTGACAAATGGGTAATCAATAGGGTAGATGGTATTGTATTTGTGCTTTATGTGAATGAAATTAATTTAATTTTAGAGGTGTGTACTCTTCCTTATTTCCCTATCTCGAATTTTTCCTTATAGGATAATTTTTTGGACTTATGGGATAAGTTATTCTTGTCCCTTACATCTCAAACCCATCTATCAAATGTTATCCAAATAACTCTCTTAGTTACTTGGATAAATTTTACTTTCATTCTGGCTTAGATGTTTCACATTTCAAGTTACACATGATACTTGCACACCCCTTTTCGTTCTTGCCTTCAAAGGTGGCTAAGTACCTTCTCTTCTGTCGCACACACTCTTTTACATTCGTAAATCGCGTGCCCTTCGTAGTTGGATGCTCGTGCCTTACTTCCATACCCACCTTCTATGAGTATGCCTTCTTCATTTCTACGCATGCACCTATGTGCATGGTTTCCCTTGCTTTCATTTTGCATGCTTGCACCTTCCTTCATGCGTTATTTCATTGCTGACATTATTCCATGAACCTTGCACGCCTTCTTTCTCCTCCCTTTACATTATTCTCCTTCCACTCCTCCCCTACGCGCCTTACTCTTGCGCGCACCTTCTACACCTTCCTCCCACACAATCTACTTATTTCTTATCCCCTCACACCCTCCTCATGCACCCTTTTCAGACTTTCCTAGAATTGGCTAAGTCCTTTCTCTTCCTCTTGTGTTCTTGCTTGCATCTGTTTTGTCGTGTGCCATCTTTCCTTTTTTTTGCCGTGTGCCCTCCTTCAGTTGAACACCTATGTGCCCTATTTCCATGCCTTCTATAGGTATGCCTTCCTCCTATGTGTGCACCAACATGTGTGTCTTCTCCTGTTTCCCTTCCATGCCTTGCATTTGACTCCCGAACTTCAAAAGGCCATAAATTTTGATCCATAGCTCCGATTTTTACAAAATTTGACTTTCTTAATTTTATTAAGGATAGATGTGCAAAAATTAGAAGACATATCCATCCCAGAAATACACAATTTCAGGCCCAACCACTACAATTAATGAATTATAGTACCCCATTTCTTCTTCCAGAAGCTAAAGTACATGTGTAAGATGATTTTTAATGGTTCCCATGCCATTTTCAGAAGATTTAATTGTAGTTGTTGCTTGGTGAGAGAAGAAATCTGAGTTTCACTCTTTCTCTTTCTCTCATTCATTTTCTGTATAGTGTAAACACTTCTCATTGAAGAAGGAGGGATATTCTTGGATGTGGGGAAACTCTATAAAAAAAATTCTCAACACCATTGAGCTGCAAACCCTCTCATGGGCCTGGCAAGTGTATTTGTGCCTCTATTTCAAAAATGAAATGGACTATACATATTCTAAGAGAAATAAAATTGTGTTCATGGTGTTCTTTCAAACCTTTCATTATTTTGTTGTATCTCCTTGCCCCTCTATTTTTGTTGTTGTTTCTCTGTGAATGTATGTCTCCTTTGCAGGTGCAAGATGTTGTGTTTCATGGGGATTTAGTGGTAAATAAAGATCCGCAGTGCTGTGTCACATTGGTTTGGCCTCTCTCAACTCCATTGTCTTTCTATATTCTCCCTCACCAGGATATTTCACCGCCTTTTCTTGGTGTTATCATCTCTGTAGTGTAGGATTTATTAATTTTCATGATCTTTCTCTCTCTTGGTCCATGTATATGTTAGATTAGGAGTAGATAGTCGCATTTCCTTAGAAGTAGTTTAGCATCAAGAGTAGGTAGAGGAAGCCGACCTTCTCTAGAGGACCATCTCAAGTAACAAGTCCCACAACTTGAGAGATGGTCCAATGTTATCCAAAAACATATATTTCTCATTCACACGGGCATGCAAAATTGGAGGGTGTTGTATTTTGGTGATAACACTAACCATACTTATGAAGTATGTAGCTAATTTTACCTTTTTAATGGATTTTTTTAGTGTAAAAGAGTAAATTAAGTCACTTTTCTACTTACTTCATTTAAATTTTCCTTGAAAGGTATGTAATGCATAATGGAGTGTACATGTGTGCATGTCATATTCTTACTCATTCTTTTAATTTCATTAGTCTTCGTGTGTTGAATTGTTGAGTTGGAGTGGATGGATGATGAAGTGTCATCCTACATGGAGGCACATCATCACCCTCACATCCTTTTCTTTTTATTGAGTGAATTTATAGGATTTGGAGTTACTTTCCTTAATTTCTACACATGCACTTTTCGAATTTGGACCTGAGGTTGTATGCTTGGTGCTTTTGGAGTTGTATTTTGGTATTGTGCTTGTTTTTGAAGGAGTTGAAGCTTGTGGAATGAAGGTTTATGGAATATTAATGGAAAAGTAGGATCTCAACTTATTTTTATTCATTTATTTATTAATATAGATGTGAAAATTTGTGTTTATTTAGTGTATATATGTGTGTTGAAAGTAATATGTTGGGGATGGGTAGATTTCCTTAGAGTGGTGTGGGAGAAAGAAATGGAGATCTATTTGTGGAGGAAAAGGGAGTTAGTGAGGAAATGTGGAGGGATTGTGGAAGAGGTGCTCCACCTATGTGGAGGTAAAAGGGTTTACATGTTATTTTGCATAGGCAAAAAGGGAGAAATAAGTGTTGTGTGTGTTGTTGATAGTGCACTTGGAGGTAGTGGGTTGAACCTCTTTCCACATGGGAGGCATAAAGAGAAGACTCCATGTTCTTGTCTCCATTTGGGCTTGCCAATAAGCCTTTGTGATTGTGATAAAAATAAACTCTATTTGTATTGTTTTGGTAAAAAGATGCAAATTACTCTTATTGATGTTGTTTAAAAAATTATGTTTTAATGTTGATATATTACTTGATTGTTTAAAATATGTATGAGTGTTTTTTTTTGGAAGCCATTTATTTTTTGAAGTTATCAAAGTTGAAAAACAAACCTCATTGTTATATGGTTAGGGCTCAAGGGCCAATAAGGAGGAAGGCTTCTCCTCGTATTGGATTATAGGTTGGGAAGAGAGCATTGCCTACTCCTCTTTCATTGTATTGTGGTTGAAATTTGATAGATGAAAAGAGTGCAAAGTTGAATATTGGAGGACTTATACAATGTTTTATCCAAGAGATCACCTTTGTAATGTTATTCTATTGTTGTAAAGTGAAATTTGTAATATTTTTAATTATTCTTTCAAATTGTTGGAAAGAAGAGCTTTTGTATTATAAGAAAATAAACTATGATCATTGAGAAAAAAATGTCTTGTTACCTTGCTGTAAATTTTATTATTGTACAAGTATGAGTTTGTTACAAGGAAGTAAAAGAGATACTTTCCCATTTTTCTATTGTAAGAGTTAGTATATTGAAGTGTTAAAATTATTGGAATAATGAAATGTGAATCCATTTTAAGGAAATAATATTGTTGTATGTAAAGTATATGTTCATTTTTTACTTCCTTGTATTATTGGAAACTTATATTTAAAAAGGAAAATTGAATAATATGAGTTAATTTTATAATCAAGTGTTACTTTGTTACAAGGGAAATGTTTACTAGTTTCAACTATCTTCACATATTTTAATATATTTGAATTTATAACAACTTCATACACCCTTTATAGTTGCTATATCAACAAGTTCAATTAATAGTTTGTTTACAATAGATCAAATTAAAAAGAGAGAGAAATCAACTAAATATATAACAATAAATACAAATATTTATATCAATTCATATTTCTAAATTTATATATTTATATAAAGCTTAGATTGTACATATTTAATAAAACAAACACACACACACACACACACACACACACACACACACACACACACACACACACACACACACACACACACACACACACACACACGCACGCACACGCACACATGCACACACGCATGCACACATACATATCAATAAATAAAATTTAATAATAATAAGGTCATATTAGTGGACGGTCGAGTGGTAATGTAAACCAAAGTATGTATGTGTGTGTGTGTGTGTATATATATAATTCATTGAAATAGGGTTGGGCCACGGTCCAACCTGTGTATTATTATAAATAAGTTGGTTGGGGCCATACATACCGTGTAGTTCCCTTTTAATTTTGAACCTCCTTTAACAGTTGTTGTGTATTTTGTGGTGCGTCGAACCTTTATTGCCGGTATATATATCACCCAAAATGGATTATATATAATGTATATTTGTCTAAACCTATAAAATATTTCCATAGAAAATAAAATAAACAAAAAAAATTGTAGAAAAACAATACCCATAGTAGAAATGGGGAAACCATCCCATTTAACAGAAAATATTACAAAAATAAAATATTGGAGTTGAGAAAACCCTTCATATCTCTCATGGCCTTCATGACCTCCATGCTCCCAAACCTACAAAAGTGAAAATGAAATGGATTAGGAAAAAATGAGAATAAGAAGCTAACATAAGGAATTTTATGGTATTTTAGAAAACCTAGCATCCTTGGGCTCAAAATGATTTGATTTAATGGTTGAGAGGATGGCATTTTCATGGGAATGGGATTAAATAAAATGCATGGGTAATAGGTTGAATGGGACCACTTAGTGGTTAGGTCAAGTTGTGACCTTTTTGTGGTAGGAATTAATTAAGTAATTGTGCATGGTATTTGTTAATGAATAAAAATGAGGTTTGTAAATAATTAATAGTAAGGTTTAATTAAATAAATTAAATGGATCATGGTTATTAAACATTTGGAAAATACTCTAATAAAGTAAGGAAATTTAATGGAAGGTTTTTAAATGGTAAAATATTTCAGAAATAAATTAATAATATTTAATTATTAATTCAAATTCAATTACATTATGAAGGTGTAAAAATCATTTAAGGGAGCTTAATTGACCACAAGTAATGTTTATAACCCTATTTAAACAAAAACAATTAATGTATTTTTCTCTAATAACTTTATAGACTTTGGTGTGGTTTTGAATGTCGAAATTTGTGGGTGTTACATAACTATTGCTTGTTATTCAAGTGCATCTTGCACAAAAGCAACATAGGGAGTGATTCTACACACATGCACATAAAACTATATCGATTCTGAAATGTAGTGCAAGTGTTGGGTTGTAAGTTGACTCGATCGGGTGACTCTTGAGGGCAAAATCGGACTCCCCATTAGCATATTTTTATTTTTAGGATTTGTTCTGGGGTTTTCAAGAGATCATTTATTTTTTAGGTTACATGAAAGCTTTGTGATCTTCTAATAACATACAGGTGACCAATATTGAATATTAGTGAACACCTTGTGACACTACAAAAATCATTTTTTGAGGTTTTTAGCGGTCACTAGTGCCGGAAGGTGTCTACAGTTCCTAGGATCCCCGAACCAGTCTAAGTCCCTAGTCCATCTTATTCTGATAATTTTATGAGTGTGGTTGTGAAAGTTTCCTCCTCTTGTTCATTAGTCTTCTAGTCGACATAATTCAAAATTCATTGTGAAATCATCTAGGATCTTATTTTGTCTTTTTCATATAGGGTTTAATTTTTATCTAGCCTTTTACCTAGGTCAATCTATATTGTATTGATTATTTATCAAGTAGTGACTCTAATATATCTAAGGTTTAAATTTTTTTAATAATTTTTAAATTAAACTCAAAGTTCTTATTTGAAATTAATTCAAAATATAGTGTTCCTCCAATTAAATATTCTAAAGAAAAATATAAGTTAAGAAAAACATAAGTTACATGTTGAAGAAAATATTGCGATCCCACATGAAATACAATTAATTTTGTAGACCCCTTAACTTAGGGTGTACCACTACTAGTCCCTCTCCCCTATTTCATATAGATTAAAAAAATAGTCATTCAAAAAATGGAAAGACATATGAGGGATCCTTACCCAGATTTGCCTTGTATCATGAGACACATTAAGTGGAAAGAAAAATGGATACCACGGTTTGATCTATAGAATCCTGTAATGCCCACAAAAACAACGTTCTAAGAACATGATAAAACCTAACACTTATCGAAAAAATTGTGACTAATTTTTTTTGTGTTAGATAGAAGATAAAAGGTTACAAGGGTGTTAAACCCTAGGGTACATTTAAACTTATTTACACCAACAAACTCAAATTTACAATTAATAGGCTATGTCTAGCTAAATGATTAAATATTTTATTTACTTTACCTCTAAGGTTGATTAATTAAAAGTCATTTAGTAAGGTGCCCTAATTTAATTTACTTGGTTAATTGTTTTCTCCTCTTTAGTTAATTTCCAATCTTAATATAGTTAACCTCATGCTTAATTAATTTAGTTTCATTATCCTAATAGCTTAAAGTCTTTTTAATTAATTTCTTAAAAATAATAATAACTAAAAAGGACTTTGCAACCCAAGGAAATCAAATGGCCCCATTCACCCATCTACACATACCCTTAAGGATTTAATTTAAACATTTAAAATTACATTCCTACCAAACAAAAGTAGGGTTGATCCTCCACCCTTAGATCAAATCAATTGTGGCCACTAGATCCTAGGGTTCCAAACTAGCCCTAAAATTCCTTATGAATTCTTATTAAAACCTTTCCTTTATTCTATTCTCCTCATTTGGTCTATTTTATCTTGTTTGATTTGTAGGTTGGAGCAAAGGAAGCCATGGGAGGAAGAAAAGAAGAACTATGGAGGATTCTACAAGGAGATCAAGCTTAGATTAGTTTAGTTTGTAGTTTTATCATTGTAATCTATTTCATTCAAGGATTGAAGGGGTTTTCCTTTCCAAATTAGTTTTATTTCAATCCATTTATATTTGGGGTTCTCTATTTGGGGAAAACCCTACCCCCATTAATATGAATGAGAAAGAGTGCTTTTAATTTACCATTTAGAGGTTTTTTTACTTTAAACAATAGGATTTAGGTATTATTTATTTGCTGGAGGTGTCCTTAGTAAATTTACAAGCTTAAAATTTTGTTTAGAACAAGTTAAAACTTGCACAGGCGTGGAAGTGGAAATTTCTGTCGTAAGTGACAGAACCGCCTGGCCGAGAGTAGGTTGACAGTCCTAGGACCGCCACCCTACCTAGGTTAGAAACCATGAACCACTTCCTTACGAAGCCGAGGTTTTGAAACCACCACCTTTCTTGAGTGGTGATTACGAGACCACCGCTTTGCACATGGTGGCGGTCCTGTTTCTTAGAACAGAACCTAAAATTCTGAGTTTTCTCAAAAACAAAAGTTACTAGGGTACTCAAATGGTCATTCTGAACTTAATTTTACATGTCTAAGTTTTTCATTTGCAAGGTTTAAATTCATTTACTCATTTCTATGGTAACAATTTACTCAATTTAAACATTTCCTATTTTGATAATAACAACAACATCTACAAGAGTCATTTCCATTTTATTTAACAACTTTCTTTCAACAATGTAAGGGAATGAACAAGATAGTCTAACTTCTTCCTTTGCATGTTTTTCAATTAACACAATGGAATATACTATTTCTTTCCTCTTTCAACTACAAGTTTCAACCATTCTCACAACCAATTTTAACAAGGTTTTTAATAAGTTTTGAAATGAAAGTTACTAACTTTTCAATAAAATCTATACACTTTTGTGAGAAATAAAACAACTACCATGAGATAAGATGATTCCCTTTTATAGCTTCTTTTCTATTTCAACAATACTAGCTTTACAAACACATTTCTTTCTTTCCCCTTTTCAACATACAACTACAACAATGAAGGTAAACTTCCTCTTCCCACAATACAACTTTCAACTAAAATTTTACACATGATTTCCATTTTGATTATTTTCTTTCCATACTACAATTTTAAAGAGAAAAGAATTTTTACAACTCTTCAATGAGCTTCCTTCAAATAATATTACAACTTACAAAACAACATTTCCTTTAAAGAAAAACACAATATTACAAATCTTCCACCTATAGTGGGAATAATAATGAGGTTTCTCACAAGAAGGAATTTCTTAAGGACTCCAACAAAATCTCCAAGCTTCACATCACCAACAAGATAGCTCCTTCATGATTTTCTTGATCCACAACAAAAATGGGGGGAGAGGAAACACTCTCCACCCAACCAAAATATCCAATGAGGAGGAGAAGCCATCCTCCTCATTGGCCCCCAAGCCCCAACCACATTGCAATGAAAGGTGGATCCAACACATGGCAACAAACAAGCTTCCACAACACAAAACCAAGTATTTCACAACCATTCCAAAAATACAACCAACTCAACTACAAACACAATAAGGAAAACAACAAAATATACAAGGCTTCAAGTATGAAAAGCCAAAGGAGCAAGAACCTATGGGGAGGTCACTTATGCCTCCCAATGGGAAATGGGTGCCCACCTTAAAAACCTCCAATACATATCTCAAAACCCCTACACACTCTTATGCCTCCCTCAAGTGCCTCTTATGCCTCCCACATACTCTTATGTCTCCCTCATTATCTTATGCCTCCCTCATTCTCTTATGCCTCCCTCATAAAAGAAACAAGTAAGAAATGCAAGCATTCCTTGTCCAAGGTGGGGCACCCAACCCAAAATCCCTCCAAAACATGAAATAAACTCTTATGCCTCCCTACATGAAATCTCCCCATAGTCCCCTCCTACACCACACTTAGGCAATCTACCCAAGCACCCAACAAGCATTCCAAAACACTCAAAAACAAGAACATATACACAAAATAAAAGAAGAACATTAAGCAAGAGTAAAGATCCTACCTTTCCATGGTAGATCTTGTTCCAAGAGTCAATATCCAAGCTTCTTCCAACCCAAGCAATCACCAAAAAGCTCCAACAAAGACCACAAGCACTCCAAAATCCTCTAACTCCAAAAATGCAAGAGCACAAAAGAATGAAGTAACCCCCAAACAAGCAAAAGAACTTGAATAAATAGAAAAGGGAGAGAGGAGGGTGAGGTGGCTCCATGTAGGATGCCACATCACTCATCCTCAACTCCACCTCACAAGTCAAACCTCAACCCCAATGCACCATAAATTTGTGGGTGAGAGGAATGACAATTTACTTACACACACAATCTAAGCCCACACCCCTAAGGACAAACTTAAAGACCCATGTAAGAAAAGTGCAATAAATGTCACTTTTTGACTTACAAAACACTTAATGGGGTCTATTTTTGACCCCCAATCCATAGGTAGGGTTGGCATAGCAATTTAAGAGGTGTGGGACAAGTTTAACTTGTCCCACAAGCCTTCAAAATTGGCCCTTAAGGAAAAATTCGAATTTCCATGAAGGGGTAGAGTGTACAACACTCAAGATCCCAAGCACTCAACTTACAACACAAAACCCAAGAGCCATCTAGTCTAATAAATGAATTTTTTTGTCCCATCCATGATTAGTTTAGAACAATATTAATTACATAAAATAGACACTTATACCCATTAATGATAAGGGGAAAATACACCAAATTCTAAATAATTAAAATAATAAATTACATCACTAAAAATAACATTTAAATAAAGGAAACTAAATAAAAGACAACACATAACCCCTTGGTCACAATTGGAGGTGACCCCCCCATGGGAACCCCCTAACAACAATTCAAACACACATACACAAAAATACATGTTGCCATGGTGACCCTTGTTGAATTCACCTAGCATTCCAATGTGGTTGGTCTCCAATCCCCGTTGTTTGTTGTGAATATATTTACCTACAAAACACATAATACCTCCTTCGGCCTCATGGCCGCATCAAAACATCCAAGATAAAATATGAAATTTAAATCCACAATCATCTACATATGAAACAAATTATCATCTAGGCAATTATGATATCATTTACAATTTCTAACATCTCTATTCTACATTTCATCCATGTCAAAATGATCACAACATTAGTTCAATTATCAAGGTCTACTCAGTGTGACAAAAATATTGCATGTTAGAAATATATATAACCATGTCAATAACATATCATCATCAATATCAAAATGTCTCTAGAATTCCACACACATCATACTAAGAATTGAAAACCAACAATAGTCTCAGTATCTCTAACATCTACATCATGCTAAGTCAAAATAATACAAAATGTCCATAAGTAGAGTCAATAGTATCAAAATCAATAGTAATAGGTGTCGAAGGGAAGTGGGCACTACAAATCTCTTTTCCTAATCCCAATTTCAAATAATATTCTTGAATATTACCTTAATATCTTTTGAAAGATGAAACACAACTACGAAAAACCCCTAGCATAGGGGAAGATATCAAGATTGTCTTCCATTAGAGTCTTTTAGTTCTTCCGAGTCCATGATTACATATCCGAGAAAGTAGTTAAAACTAGTAAAATGAAAAATCATACCTCTATAAATATACAACCACTCCCAATTTAAAACTTTCATAAGTTCAAAAGTGATAGAGGGGTTGGATGTGGGAAAAATAAGTCTTTGAATTGTTGAAGCTAATGTAATTGATGCATTGGTTAGAAAAATGGACCGTAATTTGTGTGGCTTTCTTGAATAAGAATATAATTAAATATCCTAATTCAAATGGAAATATTAAACATGAATGTAATTCAATGGGGATCAAATTCTAACCAGAGAATTTGTATTACTAGTGTCATCGCATGAAAGATAATTTAGAATTTATTCACTATGTTTCACTCTACACCAATAATTAGATGTGACCTATAGTTTGGTATGGTAAAGAAACTTGATTTTGTGTGATCTACATACAAACATCATTGAATCATTGGTTTCTTTCTTTTGATTACTATGGATCCTATCTATAACTCTATAATGGTAAAACAACATCATATTCTATGACCTATATGGATCACACTAAATACTTGATTTCTTTGTTTTTATTGCTATATACGAGTCAGGTTTGAATCTCAAAAAAAAATATCAAGCCTCCTTTATTTAGGAAAATTATCCTAAAACATCGGACTTAAGTGATTATTCATTTGTAAGATATCATAGGACAATAATTAGATCATGGGGAAAATGATTGAAGGATAGTAATAGAGGAAAATACGTAGATCAAAAAATATGTTATGACTTCAACAAATTAACCTTGTTTAGTTGATACGATGAAATTAAACCTCTTAGAGAGCTCAAACATCATGTCATGTCACTAGTAGTGAAGATGTTTCAATATTGGGATTGGGAAATAATGATCTCTACACTTTAGGTCAAATAATTTCAGAATGAACCATTTGAAACCTAGGAATGATTTTGATTTTAATTTAATGGCTTGCAAATGCATTCTCTATTATAAATTGTAATATGAGTACATGTGATCTCCAGAAATGAGTCATTACAAATGAATTGCATAGAGATGATAATAGGGGTAGATACTAAAGGAAATGCAACACATCATATCAATTGTAATCTAATTCAGGATTAGCAAACAAATATAAGGTAATCAAGAATTTGAATAATGAACCAATGGATATCATAGAAGAGTTGAGCATTATATGTCTTCTATATTATTTTTCTCTCGCTTCCCCTAGCTTCCTTTATGGATCCATAATCCAAACAAATACCATTTAATAACTTATATTTACTTTCTTTCCCTCCCTATATCTTAAATTTATTTATTTTATTTTATTTTACATCTTTATTTGTAATATTATTTAGTTTATATGTGTGGATGTAGAGGTATCATACAAAAATATTTTAACTTTATTATAATTTTTATTTAAAATATTTATAATTTTATTATGTATCCAATTTCTTTTTTGACATTGATTAATGCACCTACTAGTTATTATATAATATTTGTTTGCGATTGTAATGCAGCCGATTAATGCAAGGAATATTGAACAAGTATAGTTGATGGGATACCCATCCATGCGATCTATGAGACGATGATAAATGCATATCCTACGGAGAAGATAATACTAATTGTGCAATATGTATAGAGATGCTATCAAATTGTAAACGACACTATCTAATGTGCATCTAAAAAGTGGAAATGTTACCTAACTTTGAACAAGTGAACTGAGTTACTATTGTGGGAGGGAAAATTATAGAGAAGGTTTGAAGACAAGTAATATGCCATTAATGTATATGAGGTACATGTAAAGAAGGTGAAAAAGGTGTGTCTGTGACAAATTACTAATATTTAATATAATTTAGGAGGGTTAGTGTTTACTATAGTACTAGGTGGCTTCTATGATTATAATTTGTTTTATTTATTGTACTAAATGTGAATGCTAAATTTTTGTCATGGAAAACATGCTTTGATTACATTGGCTATGGATTTTCTTAATGTTTTTAATTAGTAGTCTTAAACACCGATTAATCTTTTAAGTGTTTGAAGGTATCTTTGACAATTTTATTTTATTGGTAATATATACTTCTTTATATAGCATATGTTTTTCTTGTTGAAAGTGTGTAATCAATTAATTTTTGTTCAAAATACTTAGCAATTACAAAGATATATAGTCAAGTCGTGACGAAGGTGTGTTTTGAGTTGTAGTGTTAGGTTTATGATCCTGCCGCTACGTCCGAGGTTTGAATCTCACCATGGTTTCCCAAGACCCTTTTAAGGGTAGAGGATAACCGAGTTGGTGACGAAGGCATGTTGTGAGATGTAGTGTTAAGCTTATGATGTTGATGTTATGTCTCCAACTCGACTCTCACCATGGTTTACCAAAACCCTTTTAAGGGTGAAGGATAGCTGAGTCGATGATGAAGGCGTGTTGTGAGGTGTAGTGTTAGGATTATGATCCGGTGCTACATCTTTGGTTCAACTCTCACCATGGTTTATCAATACCCTTTAGATTTAATGCCCAATTTTGGAAAGATCGATGAATGGATTGGAGTGGTAGTTCAATACTTGGGTGCAGGGGTGATCCTTCATCTTCCCCTACTAAAACCAAGACTTGGGAACAAAAATATTTAGCAAAGCTCATCAAGAGACTTTAAATCTCTTTCCTTCCTAAGACGAAGATTTTCCACATCTAGAGATTTTGGAGGGATTTTTCGATAGGGCTAAGGCTAGATTTAAATATATAGTTGTTGGAAGCTTTGCAGGCCTCAAGCCTAACATTGATTTTTGATTGGTGGTGTAGGAGGAAATGGGCCTATAAGATGGATGTTATGGCACTAGTAGGGGATGAATTCCTTTTTCTACTTCTAAAAAGAGTTAGATTTAAAAATTTACTTGAAGCCTCATGGTTTTATGGGAATGATACTCTTAGCCAATTTTGCTAGAGACCGGGGTTGGCATTTAAGCATACATTTCAGAACTCGTTGTTTGGATTCACCTCCTGTACTTCCCTTGGAGTTCGGGATCCGAAATTATTTTTTGGGATTGCAATATCTATGGGGATGGTGATTGTTGTTGATCATGGAACAAAAGAGATATCTAGATTGGTCTATGCCCGCTATGTATCAATGTTCCGTGGGATCTAAGTTTCCCAAAGAATTTTTTTGAACTCTTCGTATGAAAAATGGAAATAAGTGATTGATATTGATAATTCATTGATTATTATTTTTAAGTGCTGAGGGGTTGGCTATGAGACATAAAATTGATGTCATTGTGATCTTCCAACCCACTGAATAATGTGATTTTTGCATCCCTCGATTTCTTGTTTATTTTCTTGATGACGAGCCAGGGGAGGAGGATTCAAATGATGCGAGAACATTATGTGGAGGAGGATGGTGAGTTATTTAAATGTTTGGAGTTTCCTTAAAATTCTATGGCACTTGAGGATGGGATGCTTGGCGGTGGCATTAGTGGTATTACAAGAATAGATGGTATTGGCATCACTTTGGTGTGAATTTGGCGGAGGATAAGCTTAGCATTATTGGTGTCTATTCAAATGGTGATTTGTGTGGTAGATCCTTTGGGTGGGATGGGCCCATTGAAAATTTAAAAATTGGTAGTAATTTGACATGAACAACCATATCCAATTCAAATTCCCCAGGATATTCTCGGCAGTGTGAATTATACCATGACAGATCAAATCATCTTAGATTAGGGTCGGTGGTTTGTGGGTGATATGTAGTGTAGGTTGTAGGTGGTCCTTAGGTTAGAAAAAGGGAGTTTTCTATTAGGGACATGATGGGGATGTTGGACGTGAGTGAATTACGAGGATGGTTCAACTATGGTCCACCCCAAGGAACAAAAATTTATGCAATCCACTTGTGTGACACATAGACGTATTCTTGTGGCTTCCAACGTCAAGTTGTAATGTTTTAGTTGTCTCATTTTTTGTAGGTCAAGTTTCATTTTCCTGGATTTTTTATGAAGCTATCATTAGCTTGGCCTTGTTTATTTTTGGGTTATTACCCTGGTTCAGGTGGTTCATTTTAAGAGACTTATGGAAAATCGAAGGTGAAAATCCTGGCAAAAATGCCTAGAACCTCTTTCATGAAACATACAAATTTTTTTGGGTTTGTATGCAACATTTTTTCCTAAAAGAAGATTTGATTTTCAATACATGCAACAACAACCTTACTATCACATGAAAACAAACATACTATCACATGACTGCAAAATTTAAATCTCCCGTCAATGGAATATCCTTGTCACAAATAAGAGAAATATTGTGTTGTACGTCAACAAGAGTACTTTCATGCGTCACTAGTAGCTTGATTTCATGCATCAACAACAAAACCTTTTTCATGCATCAGTTAAATCTCCATGTCGCACGTCAGTGAAATATTCTTTTCATGCATTAGTCAAATCTCCTTGTCGCGCATCAATGAAATATCCTTGTCACGTGTAGTGAAATCTCCTTGTCGCACGTCGGTGAAATTTACTTGTAGCGTGTTAGTGAAATATCCTTGTGAAGTGTCGGTGACATGCCCTTGTCGTGTGTTAATAAATAACACTTGTTGGTCCGAAAATAATCAAGTTTTTATATACCTTATCTCGGACCCTTGTAGGTTTTAAATATTTGCCAAAAATTTGCTCCTTTTAAGTAATCAATTTAAAATTAATGCAAGACAATAAAGACAATTACAAAATGATTAATTAATGATTTCGGTAATGGCCTACGTCTCGTGTTCTTTCAAACAATTCCACTAGTTATAGCTTGTAAGTTACAATAGTAATTTCACAAGAAAACGTAATGGAATTTCACTTGTGTATCAAGACTCAGTTCTTTGAAGACTTCGATGATCAGTCAAATTGTTCTTCACCTTCCTGATGCACAATCTCCTTCAGCTTTGATCAGCCTTCCCAATGCTATCAATGCACCCTCCAGCACTCCGGTCAACAATCTAGGCTTTGCAAGTGATTAGTGTGGCTCAATGGGCCTATTGGGTAGTTTGAATTTACTCCCAATCACAAATATTCCATCTACTATTGCCTAAAAAATAATAGGCCAATAAACAATATTTGTCTATAGTAATTTTAGGATTTTAATATAGTTTACAAAACTATATTAAAATTTCCCTATTACTAATTCTCCCACATCCCACAATTAAGCTTAACAAAATAATAAGCTTCTCAGGCTAATGTGTTTTTACAATGAAATGGGTTGGATTTTATAGTGCAAATAAACCCCTAAATTTTAGTTTAAGACCTTATTGGCCAACTCACCCCCCTAACTAACTCACTAACCGAGTTGGTTGGGTTGACCATTATCCCGCTGAGCTTGTTAACATTATCTTGACCACTTTGTTTTAGGTCGGGCCACTTTGCATTGGTGGGAAATCCCACATTAACCAGCGCAAGAGAGGGGGTTGGGGATTTTATTGGGCTCGCCAACCCAAAATGGATGTGGCCTTAGTCACACCTCTATTCATTGTGCTCGGGATATGTGTTTTTCTACCACCGAGTCATGTGGGTTCCATTGGTTTGTTTGATCCATTGGAGGATTGTGTCAGCCGCTCCATGTGGCGATCTCTGTGTGAGTTTGTGGGGTCATCTAGGTCTACCACTTTGTGTTGTAGGTCAAGTCGTGGGCTATATAACTAAACCATGTGGTAAATTAATATGTGATCAACTCGATATGTTAAGCTCTCTGAGCTAGTGGAAATAATACCGAGTAAGGATAATAAAATTGGTCAATTCACGAACATTACAAATTGAAATAGCATAATAACATGGTGAATAATATAAAATTCAACCATATAATACTATGATATTCAAAATGAAATATGGCTAAGTGGTGACAAGCCACATGGTGGCTTGAGGACCCACCAGGTCGGTGATAATACCATAGTCCTCATGGCAACTAGGATCCCTTTTGTTAAAAAAGTGGAGCCTCTTCCTCCCAAGAGCTTTATCATTTTACGATCGTCAAAGATCAAAGATTGAAAACCAAAAAAATGACTCTATTTTCCTTTTCCCACGTGCCACAATGCATATTGGTCCAATATTGACTTGTTGATCAAAGTTGACTTTCCCATGGACTGAACTTTGACCGGACATAACTAGATCTTCCAATGTCCATTTTTCGTCTTCACACGGTTGATGGAAAGCTCTTGAAATGATCTATTATATTGACACCATTTAGGGATGTTTATCAAACTTTTGATATAAAAATTATCCTTTGATCATACCTCCCACCGAGAAAGGATTTTTGTCCCAAAAGCTTAGATTGGGACATTTGCCATCCCATCCTGAATCGGAAACTCTTCTACCACCTCGAAAGTTCTGTTGTAGTAGACCCTTGGGTCTCTTCTCTGCAACCTCCTCATTTTGACAAATTATTTCCTATCCTAGGACCTATGGGTTATGGGCCCACGATGCTTTTATTACACCACTTTGATATCTCGAAGAAGACCTCCGGGTTGTATGGTGCTAAGTTTCGAATGAAACCTCAACGCTCCTATTGTGCGGTGCTAAGCTTCTAGATATCGACAACAATGATTTTATTTATACTCTATAACACAACTCCACGGCTCAGAGTTGATTCCACATAATCCAAACTGGTTTGAAGGAACTACATGCTACTTAGAGCTATGATTGATCGATGTCGGTGATGGATAATGACTTGTCCCTTTTCATGCTTCAATGCCTCCACTATGTAGTTCTAAGTCTCTTTTAGACCTCAACACCTTCCCTATATATTTCTAAGTCATTGCGAGAACTCAATGTCTCTCGCTATGTAGTGTTAAGTCCCTTGCAGACCTCAATTCCTCTACTACATGATGCTAACTCTAATGATCAGATGCCATTCGAATGTGTGGTCGCAATGCCATAACTTTGAATGACGTTCTAAGCTAATATTTTAAGAGCTCCTTTAGTTGACAAGCAATATCAAGTACCATTTTGTTAGATGCCCATGATGGCCTCTTCACAGAACAAACTTCTGACGACCGACGTCAATGCCAATGGTGATTAAACTACCATTATCTTTTGCAGGCACGATGCCTCTACAAAAATGAATTTCCGAGCTAACTCCTGCAAACTCTATTGTTTACACAAATGGTAGATCAATCTCCAAGATTTGTATGAGTTTAATATTGTATCCAAGCTATAACAGGTACTCACAAACTGATTAGAAGATATGTTTGGAGCATTAATTAAATTTTCTACTTAAGAAAATCCACTTTGATTATGGTAAAAATTTATCTCATCAATTTCTCACAATATCTAATCTCCAAACAAATACTCGCATACTATTCATCAATCTAAATTATGTAATATATAATAGAAATTTTTGACTTACCCATTTTAAAGGACTTTCACTTTTAGGTATTACTGGTCTTGGATTGAATTGTTTGGTGGTGGAGTAGAAACTTCCTTTACCTTTGCAATAGGCCTCCATTCCATCTTTGGCTTACCTTAACTCGATGGTGAGATGGATGTAGTTTCGATGAATTATCCACCCGGTTCCCATTCCTCTAAAAATGAGTAAAAAAATTTCTCTCAAATATCCTTCTTTTGGGACGAGGAACTCTTTTTGCCATTTCTCAACTCTGGATGATGAGATTTATCTTTCTAGTTTGCCGTGTTCTTGATGAATGACATCAAATTCTTCATTAGTGTCCTTCTATTCCAGCATCGACCATAGAATGATTATGTAATCCACAAAAAGTACATGGAAAGGAATTCCACATCTTTTAAAAATCATAACCATTCTTCTTAAGATGAAAAAGTGGATCAAAAGTTTTATTGTTCATATGATTATGGTAAGAAACTGGAGGTGGAATCTCATTACCTCTTCACTGATTTCTCTTACCACATCTTGCCTATAACGATGAACAACTTTCTGCTCGAATCTTCTTGCGGGACTAGCAGGTATTCACTTTGTTGTCAAAATCTTGTATTCCATCAAAGCATTCTTGGAGCATTCTACAATATCGATTCCCGCATTAGGAAAACCCAATCTTGCAAAATGAGGATGATCCTTGACTTTGTATTGGGTTAGCAATGCCTTGACCTTTTTTACAATGACCTCTTCCATAAAATCCCATTTTATCTAGTAACTTAGATCCAATGCTTCTAGTATGGTTTTCAAACAAACCAAATACTTCATTACAGAATCGAAACCGAATGGGAGGAAGAAGAAGATTCTAGTGGTGACCAACTTACAGTGCGAGTCATCTACCATGGTCACTACATTTGAAGTTGAAGATATTTCCTTTCTCCGATCACCACACCTGCAAGCTTTCCAAGAGCTCATCCTTGGTTTACTGATTCGATTTCAAACAAGCATTCTCCTCTTCTAAGGAGTAGTACAACAATCATAGGAGAGAGTTCTCTTCCTAGATCTAGTGATTATAAGCTTCAATTTCCTCGAGCTTCACCTATTTAGACATCTTTCCCATAGTACACTTGTACCCTATTCACACAAACTAAACCAACTGCACCAACTTGAAGCAATCACTCTATTAATCAGATTTTTATGAAGCAAATATGGAGCTAAACTAGCTTTGATACCAAACTTGATCCAAAAATAATCAAGTTTTTATCTACTTGATCTCGGACCCTTGTAGGCTTTAAATATTTTCCAAAAATTTGCTCCTTTTAAGTAATCAATTTAAAATTAATGCAAGACAATAAAGACAATTACACAATGATTGATTACAAAGTTTGGAAATTGCCTACATCTCTGGGTTCTTTCGAACCATTCCACTAGTCAAAACTTGTAAGTTACAATAGTACTTTCACAAGAAAACCTAATGGAATTTCACTTTCCTATCAGTACTCCAATTCTTTGAAGACTTCCGATGATTAGTCGATTTTTTGTTCACCTTCACGATGAAAAATCTCCTCCGACTTTGATCAGCCTTCTGAAGCTATCAATGCACCCTCCAGCACTCTGGTTGACAATCCAAGATTTACAAGTGATTAGTGTGGCTCAATGGGCCTGTTGGGTAGTTTGAATTTACTCCCAATCATAAATATTTCATCTAATATTGCCTAAAAAATAATAAGCCAATAAAAAATATTTGTCTATAGTAATTTTAGGATTTTAATATAGTTTACAAAACTATATTAGAATTTCCCTATTAATAATCCTCCCACATCCAAGAATTAAGCTTAACAAAATAATAAGCTTCTCGAGCTAATGTGATTTTACAATGAAATGAGTTGGCTTATATAGTTCAAATAGAACCCTAAAATTTGTTTTAGGACCTTATCGGCCAACTCACCCCCTAACAAACTTGATGGTTGAGTTTGTTGGGTTGACCATTATCCGACCAAGAGCTCGTCAACATTATCTCGGTCGCTTTGTTTTAGGTCGGACCACTTTGCATTGGTGGGAAATCCCACATTTAATGGCAGAAGGGAGGGGGTTGGGGTTTTTATTGGGCTCGCTGAAACAAGATAGATGTGGCCTCGGTCACACCTTTATTCATTTTTCTGGGGTTGTCCATTGTTCTACTGCCGAGTCATGTGGATTTTGTTGGTTTATTTGATCCGTTGGAGGATTGTGTCGGCTGCTCTATGTGGTGAGCTCTGCATGAGTTTGTGGGGTCGGTTAGGTCTACCACCATGTTGTAGGCTGAGTCGTGGGCTATGTAACCGACCATGTGGTGAATTAATATGTGATCAACTTGGTATGTTAAGCTCTCCGAGCTAGTGGAAATAATACCGAGTAAGGATAATAAACTCAGTCAATTCACAAACATTACAAATTGAAATAACATAATAACATGGTGAATAATATAAAATTCAACCATATAATACTATGATATTCAAAATGAAATATGGCTAAGTGGTGGCAAGCCACATGGTGGCTTGAGGACCCACCATGTCGGTGATAATACCATAGTCCTCATGGCAGCTGGGCTCCCTTTCGTTAAAAAAGTTGAGCCTCTTGCTCCCACGAGCTTTATCATTTTATAACCATCAAAGAACGAAGATCAAAAACCAACAAATGACTCTCTTTTCCTTTTTCCACGTGTCATAGTGCCTATATGTCCAATATTGACATGTTGTCCAGAGTTGACTAGAGCTCCTAATGTCCATTTATCGTGTTATCACAGATCGATGGAAAGCTCTTGAGATGATATTCTCCACCGATACCATTTAGGTATGTTTAGGGAACTTTTGATATATAAAATGATCCTTTGATCACTTGTTACCAAAATGCAAACTTTAAAATAGGTTTGCACTATCCACTAGTGCTTAGAGTATGCAAGTTCACAATACTTGATATGCCAATACCTCAATTAGGAGTTCATTAGTAGTATACTACTCTTCAAATTACCTAGGTTTTTATAGGAGATGTTTTTAAATGTAGGAAAAACCAACCTAAAAAAATATACTGTAAATTTTAGGTGAACATGACGGTGACCTGATTTGAAAAATTCACCTTTTAAAATTTTCCTAAAATGAAAATTTATCCATATTTAGAATATTCACCACTAAAATTATCCTTGCCCTAGTTTTTTTCTTCACTTGTGACTGACTTCTCTTGGTGTATAAGGTTTTTATCCCTTCAAACTAAAATATTTTTACCTTACCTTAAATAAATAATTACATGATTTTTATATTTTGGCGGGCGTGTTATGACTTGAGATCATAATGTGACTAAGTATATGGTAGGACTAGGGTCTAAAAATAATGCTTAGATAGAAGCGGAGTTCGGTGGCATGAATTTTTGGAAGAAACTAAATCTAATAGAAAAGCTTCCAAGAATATGGCCTATGTAGAGACTTCACTTTCTATTTATTTTGGAGGATAGGTTCTCCAATGTGAAGCATATTTCAAGAGTTATGGTCTCATCTACAGATTTAAATATATGTCTAGGTCTGCCTACTCTCCATGACTGAATTTCGACTCATTAGAGCCTCTTATGGAAGGTAAACCTTATATTTACCCCACATCTAGAGGATTTTTCATTATAGTTTTTGTTAGAAATTATGATAGAGATTTGATATTTGGTAAATTTTAGGAGTTTAAATCATGTTTCCTTCTCATGAAACTATAACTTCCCTTATTTAACCCAATGAGTGATACTTTCCATGTGAAACCAAATTGGATTTGGTTATCATACTTGTGTATTCTATTTTAAAGTTAAAATCACCTACATTCAATAGGGGAAACCTTGGATAAATGTCAAGTTATCAAACCAAAGATGTATTTATACGATTTTACCACATATGCTTGCATACTAGTAGGTATGAGTACTTCTATTTATTTTTTGGCTATAATTGATCTCATAGTGGAGGACCAACCCGGACTTAAAATCTAAATTATGAAGGTTTCCCCTTTAATATGTGGGATTTTTTTCTCTTGGTCACTTAGCCTCAAATTTTCAGATGGGAAAAAAACTAGGTAAAATTAAATCTTCGCGGTGGAAGAATTCAGTTCCTAATCATCTCATTTTTATAGTCAATCAGATTGTAATTTAGAGGAGTATTATGAGATCAAACAAGGCGTTGGTTCGATGATTTTGGAGGGAACTACCTCCCCTAATCCTATAGGGAAGGCTACACCCATCTTGTATGTTGACAATACCAATTCCCTTCCTCTTGGGACTCAAACTCATGAGCACGAGGTGAGTTTTGACATCCTCATTCCAGTTCACACTAAGGAAAATGTAAATCCAAACAATGATGCAGGTTGGACTAATGTGGGAAAAATAAGAAAGGGAAAATTATAAATGATCCCCTTAAAATGCATTTAAGATCTAGTGGGACATAATATTAGGAATGATTTAGATGTTTTTTTTTTTTTCGATTTACTTTTTGTGTGAATGTGCTTTTGTTGTTCCTCTTTTCCACTTATAAGGGAATCTTCTCTCGGTCGACATAGTTTTATCTTTGTCTTAATTTGTAATATCTTGTTACGGGGTTTGTGTCCCATCAACCCACTTTTACAATAATTAAAAATCATGATTTTTATACTTTTAATCACATCTCGCTTCATAAAATATAATTATATTTATTCATGTATATTTCAATCTTCTCAACATCCTATTACCCTCTTATATAATGGGTTGAAAATATTCTTAAATTTACATTACCAAAATTACATTGCCATCTTATTGATGTATGAAGGTGGTATATGATCCTTAGACATAACTTGTGCCATTTTTTTATTCTTGGTAAATAGTTTTGAAGGGACCATACCCTATAAAAAAGGCTTAAAAGGAAGGAAGAAAAATGAGAGCAGAGTAGTTTTTTGACATGTGTGGGCCACTTGTTATCTCAATTTCACCCCCTAGAAAAATTGATCAAACATGATCTCGCACAAGAAAAATAAAAGGGTCGGCTATGTCCCACAAAATTATAATCAATCCCAAATTGAAGGGGATGCGGGGCTTGAATTAAGTAAAGAGTAGGGTCAAAATATGAAGGCAAGCTTAACATGGAGGAACAAGGACAGTAAGGAGGAAAATAGCACAAAGGAATCTAAAGCACATAGAAGGATGGAGGTGGGGAAAGACTCAAAGTTTCAGACTTCACCACATATGAGTTGACTTGAGGCTGAACAACAAACTCGTAGAAGGTGTCACGCATCATCTTGGTGCAATTTCAAAAGGCGAATCAAAGAAAAGACTCAAAATGAGTGCCAACTTTCCACGTACCCCAAGGTCCAGAAAGGAAGTAGGCCTAAATCAGCTATGGAAGAGCCAACGGAATCTTCCATGTGTCTTAATGATGAAAACTCAAAGGTCTGACCTAGGGTAGAGACTCAAATGAGTACGAGGCTTCCACATGTCCTAGGACCTAGAAAGGGAGCATGCTCAAATTTGATAAGTAAAAAAGGAAATTGGAATCCTCCATGTGCCTCATTGGTGCAATTTCAAAAAGAAAATCTAGAGGTAAACCCAAAATGAGTGTTGGATCACCACGTGTTGAGCATGAAAAGGTATAATTGGTCCTTAAAAAGTCTAAATAGGGCGAGTCGGCGGAAGGGGCCAAGTGTCAACTCAACGCAACTTCAAAACTAGAATTTAGAATGGGTTCCCAAATGTGTGATGAGCCTCCACATGTCTAGGGTCAGACTTATGGCTATACCAAGTAAAAGGGACTTATCAAAACATAACAAATAGGAAGAGACACGGAAGGAGGCACATGTTTCATCTATACAATTTCAAAGGTGTGGCACGAAAGGTAGCTCCCAAACAAGCACCATCCGCCATGTGGTCGAGCCTGAAAAGGTGAGGGCAACCGTTGAAAAGTCCAAAAGCCTATGGAGGCCTCCATGTGTCTCAACCGTGCAACTTCAAAGGTAAAATCGTGGGGTAGATTCCAAATGAGTAAAAAGCCTCCACATGTCTCGGGTCAGACACATTGTCTCTACCAATGGGAAGGACTTAGGAAAATACAAAGGAAACCTAGGAGCTGCAAAAGCTACCATGTGTCAATCCAACGTAATTTCAAGGGTAAAAGCGAAGGAGCTGAATATTCAAGATGCACAAGGTTGCCACATGGACTTGGTACAAACAGACTTTTAAATATTGTGCGCCTGTGACCCTGATCTTCAAACAACCATATCTTTCGATTGGAAGCTTGGATTTGGGTGGGAGAAGAATTTTGGAAATATCTCGACCTCCTCTATGGCTTGGAAGCATAAACTATTATTTTTAGTAGGATTTGGTGAGTGAAAATTAGGAAAACATATTTCATGTTGTTAATGAAGGATTTGATTGCTTCAACAACTAGATCATATTTGATTTGATCCACCATTCTTCCTTCTTCAACATGCCAATAGACATAGAGAAAAATACTTGAAATATTGTAGGTGGTTTGTAGGTGGCATTGAGGGATGGTGGTTGAGCTTTTAGAGCAAGATTCAATGCATCACATGGGTGGTTGGAGAAGAATTCAATTGTTCTTCTCTCTTTCTCTCTCATTCTTCTATATATTGTAAAGGAGGGGCATATTCAAATGGTTGGTCATTTTTTCTCCTCTGCCCCCTCTCTCTTTCTTCCTTAGGATAGAATATGGAGTCTAAGCCTCTTCTCATGGCTTTGTAATGGAATTTTCTTACCTCTTTCCCACTGATGATGTACCATTTAAATTTTGGAGAAATAAAATATGTTTCGTGATGCTTTTGTCCATCCTTGATTATTTTGTTGTCTCTTCTTACCTCTCATCATTGCAGGGTATATTATGCATACTCTGATGTTTATTGTAGGTTCTGGGAGATGTTCTTAATGTGTTTTGAAGTGGTGTTCCATGTGAAATATATATTTGGTCCATGGTGTATCTTGTCCACCCTCTCCTCTTCTCACCTCTCTCCACTTCAAGCAGTTTAGGTTTGTGAGTAGCCACTTCCTTTTCTGGTGTATCACCACTTAGTGTAGGCTCTCTTTTACCCTCTCTCTCCCCTTGTCCCCTTGGAATGGTTATATTAAGATAGATTAGGTCTACCTACACTGGTGTAGCTTATGGAAGGTAGTTTAGGAAGTTGGAACCAACCTTCTTTGGAGGTCCATCTCAAGTTTTGCAAGTCCCACATCTTGAGAGATGGTCCAATGTTGTGCAATCACACCAAATTCCTTGTTTCAAACTCAAGACATTCGAGGGTGTTGTGATTCTGCTCTAACAATTTTGGCATGCCTGGTGGGACATAGAGGTTATATTTTTTTGCATCTTTCTGAGGTGTCTCATCATCAATAACAAATCATAAGCCACCATGCGACCACACTAACAGTTTTGGCATGCCCAATGGTTCAGGTTTGAAGCACCTTACCACTTCATCTTAGCATGTTGGTGTGTCCCTGATATGATTCATCTTTTTGAGGCATATACAAAGCACATATGGCGACTCCATCTAGTCAATAACCCATATTTGAAGTTCGAGACCTTTCTCCCATCCATTTCCACCCATTTTCTTCCATCTCTCTCATTCTCTTCCATTTTCATGAAGTTTGTGTAATCATGACTTCATTTCCATCTTGGAATTCACACTTGATGTAGCAGCAATGTAGTCCACCTCCAATGTA
This sequence comes from Taxus wallichiana var. yunnanensis, assembly GCA_018340775.1. NCBI lineage: Eukaryota > Viridiplantae > Streptophyta > Pinopsida > Cupressales > Taxaceae > Taxus > Taxus wallichiana. The sequence goes on from CM031235.1 coordinate 192,026,660, forward strand.
TTTCATGACTCCTCCATATTAGCATTATGATCAGATCCAAAACCATTATGCTTACCCTTAGGAGTAGTGTTAGAGCTAGTTTGGCCATGGGGCTTATCGAGAACAAGGGGACACATATGATCATGACAGTTATATGGAGAATGCTGATCTACTGGAGAAGATCCAAATAATGGAGGCTAGCATGGTGCAATCCAGAGCCACATCTCAGATGAAGGAATTCAGAACTGGCTATGGGACACCTTTTCCATGGGCCGGCCCTATGCCAAGATATTACAACCCTCAAGAGAAGGTTAACTTTATGGTTGAAATGCTGCCCCAACTCTGTGATTGAGGAGATTGAGGCTTATGAGTTGGACATAAGACAACCTTTTCAATGGGTAAGTCCACCACCTCCTATATTTTCTTTTCCTCTTCCTTAAAATCCATCATTTTAGCATGATCAAGATTCATGCCCCTCACTTTTTATCCCAAGTGTTGATTGCCCTTCTCCACCTCCCAATATTCCATCTCATCCCAATTATTTTGTCCTTTTTCCTTCCAAGAAGTCATCCCCTCTAAACAAACAAGAAGTTCCACTCCCCTCTCCACCAAAAGAAATTGCAAATCTGGTTTAACCCCAACCTGCCAATCCTCTTACTTTCCCAAGTCCATGTTGGGAAGAGACTCAAGATACTAGTCAAAGAGACCAAAAGAAGAGGAACCCAACAGAGAAGAAATGAAAAACAATCTGAAGAGTTGGGCTACCATATTTTGGTTTACAAAGATCCCCTTGATGGTTAAGCCAATAGAGGAGGTTAGAGTTGAAGAGCCAGTGGTGGTTGAGGCTGAGTTTGCAGTAGAAGAAGAGCAAGAACAAGAGGAAGAAAATCAACAATCTATTTATGGAACTTTGTCTGAAGAGGATGTTGATCTAATCTAAGCTACATAACCAGTAAAGAGAGAGGAAGAACAATCATCTCCAAGTCCCATTGAAGAGGAGAAATTGGGAGAGATCAAATCAGAGTTGAGGCCACTCAATGAAGAAAGCATCATTGAAGGTTTCTTCATTTCATTTCAAGGCTCTAATTTGATTGATGAACCCATGATGGAGGAGGACCATATAGTTTCAGAGGCTATGGAGCAGGCCACAAAAGAACCTTTAGTTCTTCCTCCCACTTCATCCCCTTCAAGATCTAATGTTGAAGAAGATTTTGATATTTCAAAATACATGTTTGAGGAAGAGGGGAATCATGGTGAACAAGTTATAGATAAGAAGGACACCATGGAGAAGGTAGAGAAAATGCAACAGGATGAAAAAAAGGTAGACTACCTATCGGACTTGGAAGATTGCTTTGATGGAGAGGACTCGAGGAGATAACATAATTTTCTCCTCCATAACCTACCTTCCAAGAATATGAGCCTGCTTCCATGAAGGAGAACATCCAAGTGCAACAACCTGCACTTCATAACAGCTCTCTGAAACCAAGGTTGGAAGACCATGATCTTCCATGTTCTTTACAGGAGAAGGAAGGGAAGGAGAAAGAGGATTTCATCATCTCTCTCACACCATCAATACAAGAACGTCAACAAGAAGATTCCATTCTTGTATTTGAGTTTTAGAACAATGGGAAAATTCAAAGGACCAGACCTTGCCCAATCAGGTATATGGCTTCATTGGAGCCAAGGAGAGGCAGAACCAATCATGCCCACTTCAAGGCATGGGGTTGAGTATAAAAGCACCAAGGGTCACCATCAATACCTCCGGGAGTCCAATGCCAATCAACTTGAGGAGGTTATTTTGATTGATGTTGATACCTTGGTGATTTGGGTGGAGGACCGACTTATTGTCGAGTTTTTCAATCATACAAACAACCATATTTAGTGTGAAAATATTTACATGGTTTCCCCTCTTGAGAAAGGGAAGCTATTTCTCCTTACTGTGAGAGGATTTTTTAAGATTCTCTTTGTTAGGACTAGTGTAGGAGTAGCAGTAGATTTTTATTTCATTAGAAGAAGTGCTTTTGTACACACTGCATATCCCACTTGAGATATGTATGATTTTTAGTCTTGTACATAGCGTGTTGTTGTGTTTTGTTGCTCGAGGCTGTATCACCATGAATTTTAGAATGCCTATAGTCCATTTCAGGGACAAATGAAAGCCCCGAGTCAATACAAATTTCTACTCTCAGAAACTCCATTTCCAAGATTTTCTTATAAAATTTGAGAGTGCACATAATAAGGCAAGCCTGTGGTCAGCAAGCACAAGAAATTGGGAGTCCATTTCAAGAAAGGGGTCGAGTACCAACCCATTATTTGTTACTCCATGCTGAATGGATGCCATGAGACTATTGGTCTCTTCATCTAGCAAAGAGATGTCCCCGTGAGTCACAAAAATGTTATCACAATTTTTTCCCCCAACAAAATTTATCAAACATGATCTTGCATAAGAAAAAAAGAAGGGTCAACACTATCCCATGAACTTATAATCAATACCAAATCGAAGGGAGGTGGGGATTGACTTAAGTAAAGAGCAAGATCAAAATATGAAGGTGATCTCAACATGGAGGAACAAGGTCGTAAGGAGGTCAACGTTGTCAAAGGAATATAGAGTGCACAAAAGGAAGGAGGGGGAGAAAGACTCAAAGTTTTAGACTTCACCACATACAAGTTAACTTGGGGCTGACCAATAGACTCATGGAAGGTGCCACGTGTCATCTTGGCACAATTCTAAAAGGTGCATCGAGTAGAGAATCCAAATGAGTGTCATCTTTCCACGTACCTCGAGGTCGAAAAGGAAAGAGCCCAAATAATCTAATTATGGAAGAGCTAGCAGAAGCTTCCATGTGTCTCAATGGCACAAATTCAAAAGTTGTGGCCTAGGGTAGAGACTCAATTGAGTACGAGGCTTCCACATGTTCCAGGACATAGAAAGGAGTATGCTTAAATTGTCAAAGTATAAAAAGGTAAGCATTAGCCTCCACGTGCCTCATCGGTGCAATATCAAAAGAAAATCTAGAGGAAAACCCCAAATGAGTCTTTGGCTTGCCATGTTTCGGAACACGAAAAGGTAGAATTGGCCATTAAAAATTCTAAATAGGGTAGATTCAGGCGGAAGGGGCCAAGTGTCAACTCGGCACAACTTCAAAATTAAAATTCAAAATGAGTTCCCAAATGTGCGCAGAGCCTCCACATGTCTAGGGCTAGACTTATGGCTCTGCCAAGAAAAAGGGACTTAGTCAAAACATAAGAAATAGGGAAGACCCACAGAATGAGCCATGTGTTTCATCCATGCAATTTTAAAGGCACAACTCGAAAGACGGTTCCCAAATGAGTGTTATCCCGCCACATCATCGAGCTTGAAAAGGTGAAGGGCATCTATTTAGAAGTCCAAAAACTGTAGAGGCATCCACATGTCTCAACCATGTAACTTCAAAGGTAAAATATAGGGGTAGTTTTTGAATGAGCATGAAGCCTCCACATGTCTCGGGTCAGGCACATTGTCTCTCGCTGTCGAGTGTAAAGGACTTAGGAAAAATATAAAGGAAACAGAGGAGCTCGTGGAAGCAGCCATGTGTTAGTCAATGTGATTTCAAGGGCAAAAGGAAGGAGCTGAATCTTCAAGATGCACGAGGCTGCCACATGGACCCGGTATGAAAGAAAGACTCTTTTAAATATTGTGTGCCCATGACCCTGATCTTTAGACAGCCATATCTTTCGATTTGGAAGCTTGGATTCGGGTGGGAGAATTTTTTTAGAAAGATCTCGACCTCCTCTATCTTTGTGGAAGTGTAAAATATTAGTTTTTAGTAGGATTTGGTGGGTAAAATAGAAAAACTTATTTCATGTCATTAATGAAGGATCTGATTGCTTCAACAACTAGATCAGATTTGATTTGATCTGTCGTTCTTCCTTCTTCAACACGTCAATAGACAGAGAGTGACATAATTGACAAATTATACATGGATTTATAGGGGCATTGATGGACAATGGTTGAGCTTTGAGCATGATTCAATGCATCATATGGTTAGAGCATAGTTCGATTTACCTCTCTTTCTCTCTCATTATTTTATATATTGTAAAGGAGGGGCATATTCAAATGGTTGGTCATTGTTTCTCTCTCTGTCCCCCTCTCTTTCTTCCTTAGGATAGAATGTGGAGTCTAAGCCTATTCTCATGGCTCTATAATGAAATTTTCTTGCCTCTTGCCCACTTATGATGTACCGTGTAAATTTTGGAGCAATAAAATATATTTCATGATGCTTCTATCCATCCTTGCTTATTTTTTTATCTCTTCTTAGCTCTCATCATTGCAGGGTATATTGTGCATACTCTTATGTTTATTACAGGTTCTAGGAGTTATGCTTAATGGGTTTTGAAGTGGTGTTCTGTGTGAAATCTATCTCTATCCCGTGGTGCATCTTATCCACCCTCTCCTTTGCTCACCTCTCTCCACTTCAAGAAGTTTGGGTCTGTGATCAACCACTTCCTTTTCTAGTGTATTAGCTCTTAGTGTAGGCTCTATTTCACCCTCTCTCTCTCCCTGTCCCCTTGGAATGGTTATATTAGGATAGATTAGGTCTTCCTACACTGGAGTAGCTTGTGGTAGGTAGTTTAGGAAGTAGGAACCAACCTTCTCTTGAGGTCCATCTCAAGTTTTGCAAGTCCCATAACTTGAGATATGGTCTAATGTTGTGTAATCACACCTGAATACCCCATTTCAAACTTAATTAATTCTGGGGGTGTTGTGATTACGCACTAACACCACTACCCAACAAAAAAATCCTAAGAAGAGAAAGATAATATAATAAAAAAGGTAGAGGAAATCTTCCTACAAGGAGCCCAATAATAGACACAAAACATCGGTTCCAAAACTACGCCAAAATATCAACACGAAACACATAACTAATTAAGATACTTGTTATAGAATTTTTAGTGCAGAATCACATCACCCATGAATTTTGTAACAGAGATGGGTTGAGACCCTTAGTGTGATTTCACAACATGGAGAATCTCTAAAAGTGTGGGACCTTGCGAGCTGAGATAACTCTTCGGATTAAGGCCGGTTCCTATTCCTCTATTCAGTGCATAAAAATAAATTGTAGAGGATCTACTCTAAACCTAATCTATATTACCAAGGAGATAGGGTTGAGAAGGTACATGAAAATAAAACTAAGCTAACGAGGTGATGCACTAAAGGAATGTTAAACAATCATTTTGAAAGCTAACACAGACCATAGAAATGCAACGCAAACGCCATGCACAGATAACCAAACTGCAATGAGAGATCAGAAGGCAATAATAAACACATGAGAGGGTCGAGAATCATCCATAGACATATATTATTGCTCCAAAAGTTGATACAGTGCATTATAATGGCCAAGAGGTAAAATCTTGCATTAAAACTTGAATGGGAGGTTTGGAAACTCCATAAATTCACTTATAGAAAAGGGAAGAAGGGAGAGTGCAAAATAGAAACGTCCAACCCTTTACAAAGAGTTGAGCTCCTTCTTTTATAGATGAAACACAGAGAGAAGGAGAGGGGAGGAAAATTAATTTGAAACTCAGCTACAAGCCATCAATGCCCCTATAAATCCACCCACAATCTATCAAATCTACCTTGATTACTTGTTCGATGCATTAAAGGAGGAAGAACGACGGATTAGATCAAATCTGATCTGGTTGTTGGAGAAAATGGATCCTATATTAATGGCACAAATACGTTTTCTAATTTTTCCCCACCTAACCTCATTAAAATTAAAGTTTCAGATTTCCATAGTGTAGATGAGGTCGAGATCTCTCCAATGGTGTCAAATTTGTTTAATTTCGAGAAATAGATCAGATGATATGCTCATTTGAATATTTGAATCAGTCTGTACAAAAATGGCAGAAACCAGTTAGTAGAATGGGTCCACGGGCCCGAAATTCACTTTGTCCCCATTTTGGCACAAAAATACAAAAATACAAAATTTTCCCTGCACTGCCCTGTAATACCCTTTTTGTAAAAAACCATCTTGGGTCCGCTATTCTGCATTTTCATTAGGGAAAAAATCACTCAAGGCCCATTAACCCACATGTAATTTAGACTCCGACATGTGGCTGCTAGGCATTGGTGGAGGCACAACTCATTTTTAAACTTTATGTCTCTTGGGAACGAAGCCCAAAAGTTAAAATTATCTCTGGTAACCCACCTCCCTTCTTTGACTTGGAACATGGCCACAAGGGGGGCTGGCACTCGTTTGGGGACCGATTTTGGATTTTTCTTTTGAAGTTACATTGGGATGACACGTGGCTCCTTTCGTGGATTTTCTATGTTCCTTTTTGTTTGGCAGGGCCATGCATCTGACAAGGGACACGTGGAGGCTTGGCGCTTATTTAAGGGCCCACTTTTAAATTTATCTTTGAAGATGCACTGGGCTGACATGTGGAAGCCTTGCACTCATTTGAGTCTCCACTTTGGGCCATGCCTTTGAATGTGTGCCATTAAGACATGTGGCACCTTCCACTGCACTTTTATACTTAACCAATTTGGGTCCGCCTTCCATTTGACTTTCGTTGAACCTGGTTATGTGGAGGGTGGTGCAAGTTTGAGTCTATTTTCGAGTTTAATCCTTGGAGATGCACCAATGAGGCACATGAAGGTTTTTGCTGATTCCTCCATACTTCCCCAATTTTGGGCCCATTCTAAACCATTTGTAGAGCCCTGAGGAATTCAAGTTTCTCTCCATTTATCTCTTTTGAGCCTCTGGTTTTCTTTGACACTGTTTCCTTCCTTCCCGACCCTGCTCCTCCATTTTAGGGCCTTTCTGCAACCTATTTGTTGGATTTAAAATGTAGGCTCGTATGATGGAACCGTTTGTTGAATTTCTTTCGCGCAGGGTCGTGTTTGATCAATTTTTTTGGGGGGAAAATTGAGTTAACAATTTGGCAAATCATGGGGATGTCTTCTGCTAGAAGAATAGACCATATGTATTTTTAATCCATTGAGCACGAGTCATGGGTGTTGAATCGACGTTGATCTTGTTCTTCAAAAAATTAACCTTTTGGGACCCGATTTTAGTTGCTATATATTTGTTTTATTAGAAAACGAGAAAATGTTATGGCAACTATGGGTCTACCTATTACAAATGATAAAGGGCCTGGTGCATTCACCTGGAGGCATGTTGAACTATATAACGATGCAAACCTGGAGCAACAAAAACCTGTGCCACAACACTTAGGAAACAAAACCTATGCTATAACAAAACAATGTGCATACGCACTTAGGGAAATAAAAATTCTATGCTAATATTTACAAGGGTGGAACCTTCCCTTTTTGTAGAAATGTTTAAGATAGATCTTGTTAACTGGGATCTATAATTATTCACCATCCAATTTAGCCAATTAGAATACATTGCTGTGTTTGCACCCTGTGATCATGTAAGGGCCACTCCAAAAGACATCAAATTTGGAATACTTTCCTAGTTTTTCCCGGTCCGCATCCCACTTAAGAAACTAATACCCCTTCTTGAAAGGTCCTTGTTCTTACTTTCTTATCAAATATCTTCTTGATCAATGCTTGATCCTTTTCCATGCACTACATTGCATGTTGTCTTTCTTCTCCTACTTCCATCAACTCTGCATACTTGATTTCCATAGGTCGAAACTCATCCAGTTCCAACTGATTCATGAGCTCCAAAGTTTGAAACTCGATGAGATGGTCAATACTACCTTTTTCCATATACAAGATTGTATGGGGAGCTTTTGTTGGATCTTTTGGATGTGATCCTATAAGGCCATAGATCTGATTTGAGATTTGTATGCCAATTTCTCTTATTTTCATCAAGATTCCTTTTGATAATCCTTAATAGGTTATTTTTTGTGAACTCTTCTTAGCCATTATCTTGAGAGTAATAGTTTGATGAAGTGCTGAGGTATACACCATTCCTAACTTCCCATTCAGTGATCCTTGTGCCAAGGAATGCCAATCCATTATCGATATAATAGTTGTAGGGACTCTAAACTTGTTTGCTTTATTCCTTCATAGAAATCCAAGATATTGGATTCATTTTCTTCTTTAAGTGCCACCACCTCAGTCCACTTGGTGAAATAGTCTATTGCTACAAGTATCCACTTGTGGCCCTGGCTTGAATTTTGGTTAATCACCCCAATGAATTCTAGTCCCCATTACATGAATGGTTGATCCACTAAAATTGGGTGAAGGGGCAGGGCTACTAACTTTTCTTTCCCTGTGAATAATGCACACTTCTTGCACTTCTTGATCCATGAGTAGCAGTCCCTGAACACTATAGGCCAATAATAACCAGCTTTCATGATCTTGAGAGTTGTTACTTGAGGAGAAAAGTGACCTCCTACTTCTCCATCATGGAATTCATGCAACACTCTCTCAATTTGGCATGTCCCAATGCACCTCAATAGAACACTATTGATATCCTTTTTAAACAAGACACCACCAACAAGCACATATGGAATGGCTTGTAACCTAAAGTATCTCCTCTTTGCTTTGTTCCATTCTGGAGGGCACAAACCTGTTTGGAGATAATGCACCAAGGCTTGAGTCCAACATGGAATAGGTGCATCATTAGCTAGTTGCTCTTGATCATTCTGCAATAACAGGACAACCTCTTTTCTATCCATTGACTCAACTTATTGCTTGGAGGTGAGCTGTTCACACAGACCCTTGCCACAAACCAGTTTTGTCACCTTGATCTCAATGTCATATTATATTACCCGATTGATACAACCTCCTCTCTTCTCATTCAAGTCCTTGTTCAGGAGAAAATCCTTGACACCAGCTTGAGATCTTGGTAGTTGAATCTTATTGTTTAAGACCAATTTTCTTAACTTCTTTAAGCTCCTAAGAATATCAAGGACATGTTTTTAATGAAAGAGTACTTTACCTTGGAGTCATCAAGCTATGGTGAAGAAGGTTATGGGTTGTTATAAACCTTCCTTTTTAGGCTATACCAAGATGGTTGAGATGGTGTCTGACCCTCCAAAAGCATACAGCATGAAGTCTTTTGAGAAGTTTGGGTTAATGAGAGTTAGGGCTTGGGTATTATGAGCTTGATGTCATCAAAATTCTCTTTTCCTTCTCGCTATCCATGTAAATTCAAGATTCTTATTTAGCATCATTGTAAAAGGATTTACAAGAGTAACAAAATTAGGTACAAACCTATGAACAAATTTTATCCTCCCCAAGAAGCTTTGGAGAGAATTTTTGTGTTGTGGCAATGGAAGTGTCCGAATGGCTTCAACCCTTTCAGGATCAATTGTTAACCCTTATCTTGAGACAATGTGGCACAAAAAATTTCCCTCATGTGCTAAGAATACACACTTATTTGGGTTTAAGGACACTCTAAACATTCTATATCTCTAGAGTACCTATCTAAGGTGGAAGAGATGGTCGTAACATTCTTTGAGAAGACGGTGATATCATATAGATACACCAGGACAATGTTGTTGATTAAGCCTTTGAATGCTATGTCCATATCTCACTTTGAAATGTTGCTCTGGAATTTGATAGTTCAAATTGAATCTTCTTATATGCATATGTACCTCATTTGGTGTTGAAGGTTGTCTTAAATTAATCTTCCTCTTTCACCATTATCTAACTATATCTTGAGTATCCATCTAACAATGAAAATCTCTCGAGCTAGCTACAACTGTAGGATCTATTCCATTGATGGAAGTGGATAGTGACCCTTGAGTGATGCTTTGTTCACATTGCAAAAATCCACACACAGTTTGATTTCGCCTATCTTTTCCTTACAAGCACCAATTTTACAACCCAACCTAAGTACTTGATAGGAAGATGCTAGCATCACTTAGCTTGTTAAATTATTTCCTCATGAGAGGCTCAATGTGAGGATTTATTGGCCTTTCCTTTGGTCTGAAAGGCTTAGATCCTGGATCTAGCTTGATAGTGTGTTGTGCCAACTTTGGGTTGAAACCTCTTAAATATTTGTAAGTCCAGGAAAAGACATTTGGGAGTTCTTGACAAAGTTGAATAAATTCATATTTTTCTTGTTGAGTGCTTACCTTGCCAATCTGTAATGTTTTTCCTTCCTCTATTAAAATGGGATCTTAATCTTCACCCTTTACCCGAATATTCACCTTATCCTTTCGGAATTGGTCATTTGGATTGAATCTTGATTCTAAAGTGACAAGACCGTTTGGTAGTTTGTTGGTTCTCAGCTACATCACTTGATCACCATACTACTACTCAAGTGTGTCTTGGTTCCTCGAGGATAACTCAACTTCTTCTTGTAGAATGTTGAAAATTTTCTTATCATTTTTGAAAACTTGCCAACTTGTGTTATTATCGGGGACAAGCTGGTCTTACAACCACTTTAATATGGGGCTGAGATTTATCACTCTTGATACTCTCTACAACATCAAATGCTGCCCCAATCACTGCCAGTCTGTCTGTTACTTCATTCTTCTTCCTTGGGATGGAATTGATGTTGAATTCTTCAAAATCCTCGATGAGGTCCCATACCTAGTTCTTGTACCTATTTAGAAGATCATTCTTGCCAGTATTTTTTCATCGGACTTAATTAGCAACTAGTTCATTGTTGCCAAACATGTGTAAGTTTTTATTCCTCTTTTCCTTGCCCAATGCAATCCATGGACCAAGGCTTCATACTCTTCTGTTTTGTTTGAGAAAGAAAATTAGAAATGGAAATATGAGTAATATTTAATACCTTGAGGTGAAACAAGAATATCTCCTCCTCCAGATCCTTATCTACTTCTCAAGCCATCAAAGAATAACTCCCATACCTCATTATCATCTTTGTGGTTTGGCTTAATGATGTGAGGAAGAGGATGATTATCCTAATGCAAACAGTAGACTCCTAACTTAGACTCCTTGATCTCCTTATAGGGGTCAAAAGCATGCCTATTGTTTTCCCACTCGTCGAGGGTTTAGGGTATCTTGTGCCATGTTGTTTTATGTTGGAACCAAGGCCCTTGATGTTGAATTTGTGTTTGGATCATATGACCAGAAAGGCCTAGCATCTTGAGGTTGTCCTTGGTTTTGTCTTTGATTTATAGCCTGAGCTGGTTGTCTATTTATCTGATATGGGGGTCTAGTCTGACATTGAGCTTGAGGCTGATATGGCCTAGAACTCTGAGCTTGTTTCCTTTTTATAGTCACTAGCTCATTCCCTAGATTTTGTAGCTATTTCATAATCTCCCTTAGCTATTTTGAAGTGCTAGAGGATGAGGTAAAGGCCTCATCTGAACTTTGATTCCTTGGAGTGGGTATGGGAGCTAATGTGGGTGTCTAACTAATGCTTGGAGCTCCTAGTTTTGGATATAGAGGAATAGGAGGCCTAGGGGCAAGTTTACCAGCCTGGATCAAACAATTTTCAGCTCTAATGGAAAATTTATAGGTTGCAGGTAAGGTTGTGCCTCCCATTTATTGAATCATTAAAGCAATATCAGAATTTAGAGCTCTAAGAAAGTATAAGAAAGAACCTTCATCTATGGACCTTACAACCAATGGAATCTTGTCCCATGTCCTTTTGAATCTGAAGTTGAAATCTTTCAAATGGTCATTAGAGGTCCTCTTGATGGTTTTCAAATGATCCAACAAGGATAGATTATCTTCCTTAACTTTGAATTGGTTATGAAGAGCTCTACGTAGATGGCCCTAGTTCTTAATAGAGCCTCGTATTAGTCTCGAACCATCGTGAAGCTTTACCCTCGAGTGAAAAAGCTAACAACCTGACTACAATGTCCATCTTAGTTATCTCATGAATTGAGTAGACATTTGTAATGTCTTGAATGTGGTCACTAAGAGAATTCTGGTTCTCTCTAGTGAAATGGGGAAAGCTCTTTAATGTTGCAATCGGGACTAGATTTTGTGCATTAAGAGTGAGTGGGTTACTGCCAGTGAAGTTGACATAGGGATTGGGTGGTTGTTCCATTATTATTGACTTGAGAACCCTTGTTGATTGAATGAATGGTCTACTAGGTAGGGGTGTTTACAAGGTTTTATTTGGTGGAGATGGAGACCTCTAGGCTCTTCTCCCTCTCTCTCTGTCTCCGGGGACAAGTGAAGATAGAAAAATTGTCCCTCCTCTCTAGTTCTTGACCTTGTTTGTATTCTTCTCATGAAATTGAGAAGCTTGGACTGTTGAAACAAGTGGATTCTAATCCTTTGGAGTCGCCATATGTGTAACTACAGAGCTTCTTAAAAGCTAAAAAATTGCAACAAGTTCACATCAATCCTACCATGCAATAAAAATGGAGTCCTCTTGGTCCCATCGGGTAGTATGCTAAAACTATTAGTGCAAAATCACAACACCCCTGAATGTCTGCAACTAGATGGGTTGATACCCTCATTGTGATTGTACAACATGGAGCATCTCTCAAAGTGTGGGACCTTGCCAGTTGAGAGAGCTCTCCAGATTAAGGTCAGTTCCTATTCATTTGTTCAAGTGCACACAAATAAAGTACATAGGATCTACTCTAAAACTACTCTATATTACCAAGGAGACATGGTTAAGAAGATACAAGAAAATAAACCTAAGCTAACAAGGTGATGCACCAAAGGAATTTTGAACAATCATTTTGCAAGCTAGCACAGACCATAGAAATGCAATGCAAATTTAGGTACCTGAGATAACCAAATTGCAATGAGAGATCAAAAGGCAACAATAAACACATGAGAGGGTCGAGAATCATCCACAGACATATATTATTGCTCTAAAAGTTGATACAGTGCATTACAGTGGCCAAGAGGAAAAATATTGCGTTAGGACTTGCATGGGATGTTTGGAAACTCCACAAATTCACTTATAGACAAGGGAAGAAGGGAGAGTGCAAAATAGAAATGTCCAACCCTTTACAAAGATTTAAGATCCTTATTTTATAGATGCAACACAGAGAGAAGAAGGAGAGAGGAGGAAAAACTAATTTGAAACTCAGCTACTAGCCATCAATGCCCCTGCAAATCCACCCACAATCTATCAAATCTACCTTGATTACTTGTTCGGTGCGTTGAAGGAGGAAGAACAGTGGATCAAATCAAATATGATATGGTTGTTGGAGAAAATGGATCCTATATTAATGGCACGAAGATGTTTTCCAATTTTTCTCCACCTAACCTTGTTAAAATTAAAGTTTTAGATTTCCACAGTGTAGACGAGGTTGAGATCTCTCCAATGGTGCCAAATTTGTTTGATTTCAAGAAATGGATTAGAGTATATGCTCATTTGATTATTTGAATCGGGTCCATACAAAAAATGGTGGAAACCAATTAGCAGAAATGGGTCAGCGGGCCCAAACTTCACTTTGCCCCCTTTTGGCACAAAAATACAAAAATGCAAAATTTTCCCTGTAGCCCTGCAATACCCTTTTTTGTAAAAAAGCATCTTCGGGTACGTTGGTCCACATTTTTCATTTAGGAAAAAAATCATTTCAAGGCCCACCATCCTGCATGTAATGTTGGGGTGTGGAGCCTATTTTTGGTCTTCTTAAATCGGTGTTGAAGTGTTGGAGCTAAAGCGGTTAAGTTTGGAGACTTCAAGAGCATTTTGTAGTCGTATCTTTGTGACATTGATGTGCGATCATTGTGCTATTCTTTGTGATGTTGTTGTTAACATCTTTGTTAATTGGTTGTTAATGTCGGGATAGTTTTTCCAGCCATGGGAAGTTGAAGCGATCACAAATTTCAAACTTCTACGGTCGGCTTTAGGACTTCTTAAAAGGATTGTAATCCTATAAATAGAGGTGTTATGGTATCTTGTATATATCTTGAGTGTTTAATAGGTCTTGAGTCTTAGAGATCAAGAGGTGATCAAGGTTAAGTAATTGGGTGTCAATTATGGTTTAGATGTGGTTTAACATCTTTGGAATTATGTTGTGAGTTCATAAATGAGAGAAGCGTGAGAGTTGTTTTACTCTTGTTGATAATAAAATCGAGAAAGTTCTTGGTGGATGTAACCCACATTGGCTGAACCATGTTAAATCTTATCTTGTTTGCTTTTGTGCATTATTCATTTATGTTATATTTCGCAAGTATAATTCTGCTATATAGTTTTCCCTGTTGTGGTTTGAGGAATTGTTTGCATATTTGTTCTCTAATTCCTAACAATTGGTATCAGAGATTTGGTTGTTTTTCTTGAAGATTTAAATCATAGGAAAAGTTTAGCTTAAGTGGGAGCTATGGCGAGATGAGGGTTGAGAAGTTCAATGGGAAGATCTTTGGTTTGTGGAAGATGTGAATGGAGGATTACTTATATCAGAAGGACCTCCATGTTCCTTTGGATGGAAAAGAAAAGAAACCTATAGCCATGTCGGATGAGGATTGGGAGTTGCTGGATAGAAAGGCGCTCGGGGCAATTTGTTTATGCCTTGCATCTTTGGTTACTTTTAACATATCACAGGAGAAGACCATAGAAGGTCTCATGAGTGCGTTGGGGAATTTATATGAAAAACCCTCTACCTCTAATAAAATATTTTTGATGAAAAAGTTATTTAATATGAAGATGTTTGAGAATGGTTCTATTTCTAATCATTTGAATGAATTTAATATGGTTGTGAGTATGTTAAACTCAATAAAAATTGACTTTGATGATGAGGTCAGGGATTTGTTGATTTTTTGCTCCTTGCCAAATAGTTGGGATAGCTTGGTTATGGCTGTAAGTAATTCAATCTCTAATAACTCAAAGCTGAAGTTTGAGGATGTAATAGGTGTGATCCTAAGCAAGGAAATGCAAAGGAAGAGCACTAGAGATTCTTCTACTTCTGGAAATGCTTTGACGGTGGAGAGTAGAGGGAGACAAAAGAACAGAGGGAAAGGTAACCGTGGGAAGTCGAATGATCATGGAAGGTCAAAGTCCAAGAGTAAGTTAGAATGTTGGCATTGTGGGAAGGTTGGTCATGCTAAGAAATATTGTTGGGCTCTTCGGGATAAGAAGAACAAGAAGGAGGAAACTAAAGAGGTAAATTTGGCAGTAGGTGATGTTTGTCAAGATGCCTTAATTATTTCTTTAGATAATATTTTTGAATCTTGGGTTTTAGATTCAAGGGATTCTTTCCATGCCACCCCACATAGACATTACTTTACTAATTTTGTTCAAGGTTATTTTGGACATATATATCTTAGTGATGATGAACCATGCAACATAGTAGGTAAAGGTTGTGTTCAGGTGAAAATGCAGAATGGGAACACATGGCTACTTAAGGACATCATGCATGTGCCTAAGTTGAGGTGGAACTTGATATCGGTGGTACATTTGGCGGTGATGGCTGTACATGTTAGTTTTATAGTGGATTCTTAGAAGGTTACCAAGGGAGCTCTTGTGGTTGCAAGAGGTAAGAAAACTAGTACTTTATATTTAACCAGTGGTGCTGATTATTGCAATTTAGTTGCTACAGATGGAGATGCAACTTTGTGGCACCAGAGACTCAGTCATATGAGTCATAAGGGCATGCATATTATAAAGGACAGGTTTCTGGATTAAAGGAGTTAGATTTGGACTTCTGTGAGGATTGTGTTTATGGGAAACATAAGCGGGTGAGATTCCTCAAGGTTGGACCTACGGGAAGAAGGGTATGTTGGAGTTAGTGCATATAGATGTATGGGGGTCAACTAAACTAAACTCTATTGGTGGTTCATGTTATTATGTCACTTTCATTGATGATGCAACTAGAAAAATTTGGGTATATTGCATTAGAAATAAATTTGATGTGTTTGAAACTTTCAAAAGATGGAAATCCTTGATTGAGAATGAATGTATCAAGTTGAAATGTCTCAAGTTGGATAATGGAGGGTAATATTGCATCAATGATTTTCTTGATTACTATTCAAGTAAATGGTATCGTGCAAGCAAAGAATGGATCCAAATACTCCACGGGAAAATGGAGTGTTAGAGATAATGAAAAAGACAATCATGGAGCATGCTAGGTGCATGAGGTTACACGCATGTGGGGCTGCCACTCATGTTTTGGGTGGAAGCGGTAAGCACAACTATTTATTTGATTAACAGAGGACCCTCTATGGCCTTGGATGGAGGTATACCTGAGGAGGCTTGGTCTAGTAAGAAAATGGATTACTCATTTCTTAGAGTATTTAGATGTGAGGTATTTGTTCACATTGATAAAGATGATATGACAAAGTTAGAGGCTAAGTATAAGAAATGCACCTTTGTTGGATATGCTGAAGATGATTTTGGTTTCCGTGTTTGGAATCTTAAAGACAAGAAAATATTTCGGTCTAGAGATATTGTCCTTATTGAAAAAATCATGTATAAAGATCAGTTGTAGGAACAGAAAGAGGAATCAAAGAAATAATACATAGTGTTAGAGGACATTGCAGACAACAACGTGTCTAAGGGGCCGGTTCAGGTACAACATGTTTGGCACAGCCAGTTTAGGTACCTACTCATCAGGAACCCCAAAATCTTGAGGTGAGAAGGAATTCTAGGGTAAGAAGGGAACCTGATTGATTTACTCCATATCTGAATTATTTATTACTCACTAACAGTGGAGAGCCAGAGTGCTTTGAGGAAGAAGTGTAGGTGGATGCCAAGAAGAAGTGGGAGCAGGCCATGGATGAAGAGCATAGATCTCTTTTGGAAAACCAGACTTGGGATCTGATGGAGCTACCTGAGGGAAAGAGAGCATTGTAGAACAAGAGGGTGTATAGAATACAAGAGGAATATGGAGGTAGGAAATGATAGAAGGCCCAGTTGGTGGTAAAAGGATTTGTACAGAAGAAAGGTATAGACTGTGATGAAATTTTTTCTCCGGTTGTTAAAATGACTTCTATTAGATTTGTTCTTGGTTTAATTCTGAGTAGAAGACGTACACTAAGAAAAAATTGATGAGAAGATTACATTCCTTCATGGTGAGTTGGAGGAGGAATTGTACATGTAGTAGCCATAGGGTTATGATTTCAAAGGGAAGGAGAGGTTAGTGTGCAAATTGAAGAAGAGATTATATGGCCTGAAACAAGCTCCACAGCAGTGGTACATGAAGTTTGACAGTTTTATGTAGGAGCAAGGTTACTCCAGGTGTCACTCAGACCATTGCATGTACATCAAGAAGTTTCTTGATGGTAGTTATATTATTTTGTGATGTAGATGATATGCTTGTTGCAGGGAAGAACATGCAGGAAATAAAGGTACTCAAGAAGAAACTAGGTGACTCCTTTGTTATGAAGGATTTGGGGGCAACAAAAAAATCCTTGGTATGAGAATAACTAAGAATAGGAAGGAGAGGAAGCTGGTATTATCTCAAGAAGAGTACATAAAGAAGGTCTTGGAGAGGTTTAGTATGCAAGATGCTAAACCGGTTGGTACTCCTTTGGAAGGTCACTTTAAATTATCAAAGGAGAAGATTCCCAAGACTAAGGAGTATAGAATCAAGATGTCCAGGGTACATTACTCATCAGCAGTTGGTAGCTTGATGTATGCTATGGTATGCACTAGGCCTGACATTGCCCATGTAGTGGGAGTAGTGAGCAGGTTTATGAGTCATCTAGGTAGAGAGCATTGACAGGAAGTAAAGTGGATCCTTCAGTATGTGAGAGGGACCATGGGAGCAACATTGTGTTTTGGTGGATCAGACACTACATTACGTGGATATGTAGATTCAGACATGGCTGGAGATTTGGACAGCAAGAGGAGCATGACAGGTTATGTATTTACGGTTGGTGATACAATGGTGAGTTGGATTTCATAGTTACATAAAAGTTGTGGCTTTGTCAACGGCAGAGGCTATGTATGTTACTTCCACAGAGGCAAGAAAGGAGATGATTTGGCTACAACAGTTGCTTGATGAGTTGGGTCATAAGTAGGAAGTTGGGAAACTACACAATGATATTCAGAGTGCTATTCATTTGGTGAAGAACTCCGCTTTCAACTCTAGAATGAAGCACATTCAATTTGAGATATCATTTCATCGGGACAACTTTTGAAGAAGATAAGTTGAAGCTTGAAAATATTCATACCAGTCATAATTCTACGGATATGATGACCAAGGTGGTCACAAGGGAGAAGTTGAAGTTGTGTTCAACTTTGATTGGCCTTCATGGTTGATAATGAAGGGTTAAGAACTTTTCTCAGTGGAAACAGTCTCTAAGTGGGAGATTGTTGGGGTGTGGAGCCTATTTTTGGTCTTCTTGAATCAATGTTGAAGTGTTGGAGCTCAAACGGTTAAGTTTGGAGACTTCAGGAGCATTCTACAGTCATTTTCTATGATGTTGTTGTGCAGTCATTGTGTCGTTGCTGCGATGTTGTTGTTAACATGTTGTTAATTGGTTGTTAACGTCAGGACAATTTTTCTAGCCATGGGAAGTTGAAAGATCACAACTTTCAAAATTCTAGGGTCAGCTTTAGGACTTCTTAAAAGGATTGTAATCCTATTGGTAGATGTTTTAGGGTATCTTGTAGATATCTTGAGTGTTCAAGAGGTATTGAGTCATAGAGATCAAGAGGTGATCAAGAGTGATCAAGGTTAAACAATTAGGTGTCAATTGTGGTTTAGATGTGGTTTAGCATCTTTGGAATTCTATTTTGAGTTCATAACTAAGAGAAGACTATGAGAGTTGTTTTACTCTTGTTGATAAAAAAATCGAGTAAGTTCTTAGTGGACGTAGCCCACATTGGGTGAACCATGTTAAATCTTGTCTTGTCTTCTTTTGTACATTATTCATTTATTTTGTTATATTTCTACACGTATAATTCTGCTATATAGTTATCTATTGTTGTGGTTTGAGGAATTGTTTCTACATATTTTTCTCTAATTCCTAACATGTAATTTAGGCTTGACGTGTGGCTCTTGGACATCGACAGAGGCATGGCTCATTTTTATACTTTATGTCTCTTGGAAATGAAGCCCAAAAGTTAAAATTACCTTCGGCAACCTGCCTTCCCGCTTTGACTTGGAACATGGCCACATGGAGGGCTAGCACTCATTTGGGGACCACTTTTAGATTTTTCTTTTGAATTTGGTCTGGGATGACACATGACTCCTTCCGTGGCTTTGTTTTGTTCCTTTATGTTTTTGAATAAGTTATTTTTGTTTGGAGAGGCCATACATTTGACTAGGGACACGTGGAGGCTTGGTGCTTGTCTAAGGACCCACTTTTAGATTTATCTTTGAAGATGTGCCGGGCTGACACATGGAAGCCTTGCACTCATTTGAGTCTCTACTTTAGGCCATACCTTTCAATGTGCACCTTTAAGACATGTGGCGCCTTCCACCTATAATTTTATACTCAACCAATTTTATCCCGCCTTCCATTGGACTTCCGTTGAACCCTAGCTACGTGGAGGGTTGTCACAAGTTTGAGTCTACTTTTGAGTTTAATCTTTGGAGATGCACCAATGATGCATGTAGAGTCTTCCACTGATTCCTCCATACTTATCCAATTTTGGGCCCATTCTAAACCATTCATAGAGCCCATGAGACTTCACGTTTTTATCCATTTCTCTCCTTTGAGCCTCTAGTTTTATTTGACACTGTTTTCTTCCTTTCTTGACCCTACTCCTCCATTTTAGAGCTTTTCGCAACCTATTTGTTGGATTTAAAACATGGTCTTATATGATGGAACCATCCCTTGAATTTTTTTCTACACAAGGTTGTGTTTGATCAATTTTGCTATGGGCAAAATTGAGATAACAAGAAATTTTGAGTAATCTTCAAGGCCCTTATAAAGGTTGATGGTACTTTGCATATAAGGGTCCTAGATGCTCTCAAAAGTATCTTCTTCTTGATCTTTTCATTATTCTAGGATGAGCTTGGGATGCCACAAATAACCCAAATCTATTTGAAATTAGTTTGAATATAATCGAGAATAGACCTATGAATGGCCAGCTGGTTGGTTTGTTCTCTACATATTGAACTCTATCGTCTAGAGCTTTGAACTACTTGGCAAGACCCTCTATTTTTTCTTCTATGTTTGAAAGGGAAGAGGGGTCCAAATTTCTCTTGGTACCTTCCTTAAGGAGGAATTCTACATTGTCCTCAATTCCCTTTAAAGCCTCGGCGTCTTGTTTAAGGTGAGATGAAAGAACAGAACTAGCGGGTGGGCCATGGGAAGGTTTACCTATATTTAAAAGTTTTCATCTTCAAAATTTCCATGTTCATAGCACTACTACAAAGGAATCTTTTAGCTTGTGGTGGGTCAAACAAGGGTTCCCGACATTGAATTTCTTGAGTACTGATTTTGGGATGATGAGTAGGGGGTGGGGGCAAAGAGGGGGTAGGATCATTGGCAACCACATCCCTAAAGTAATTATGTAGGAGGAAAATCACACATTGATTCATGGGAAGAACGCTCATATGGGTTTAAACATCATGCGCCAATTTTTCAAGAGAATGCAAGATGTAGTAGGGAAGATTTACCTTGCAAACATACCTAAAATGGTTCAAAATAACCAAATGGTGAAGTGGAAATGTTGAGAAGTACTCTTATAGGGTGATATAGTGCAATACCATTTTGGAAACTTCATTAAATGGTGGGGGGATAGAGGAGCAAAGAATCCCCACTTCACAATCTCCGAGTTTTAGCTCCTACCACAAAACTTTGTTCTTGACTTCTTGTCCCAATTTTAATCATTGTTCGATACAAATAAATATAAATAGCAGAATAAATATTAAATGGTAAAATTTTCGAGTGGAGTAGAAAATAAGAAATAGCTCTACCTCTTTTTATAATTTCATTAATAGTTGAGAACTATATATTTTTGGCACGTAGATTAGACTGAACAACTTTTCCTACCCAAGTTTTCATTGTTCCTCCTTTCTCAACAATATTTTATATCCAATTTTGTTCATTTTCATACTATGTTGCATATCTTTCATGCTTGCATACATTTACATTTTTCCATCTCTATGTTCGTTTTATTTGACCATCTTTTAAATTAACTAATACATATATTTTACCACAATATTTCTAAATTGTGTCCATATTGGGTTTCTTTTTGTGATCTTTTCCAAGTTTCCAACTATAAATTATACATTTACATTCTGTTGGATTATCATATCCTTTTTTTAATCTTTGTTGGTTCAATGAAGTGATTCTTAGCTACTAAGTATAACTTAAAAGAGCTTCCAAGAGTCCATCTAATTATATTTCTTCACACATGTTTTTGTGTTGTATTATCACATGAAATAGGGTTTTTATCACTATGTGTAGAAATATCTTCTATTTGGTGGATCTCATCATTGGGAATATAGTGTAATATCTTTCTTTTCTAATAATTGATGGTATAATTTGTAGTTTAAGTTTGTGTTTGTGGATTGTAAATATTTTCTTCTTGTTTCATATCGTAATCATGAATATGATTTATATTCAATGTAGGAACATAATAATTAGTATCCTCAAGTGGAGGCATGTATTCTCTTTGCTCCATATCATAGTCATGAATGTTGTCTAATGTAGGAACATAATAATGATTGTCCTCAAGTGGATTCAAGTCATCATCAATAATATTATGAGGCAAAGAATAAGTTATTGTGATTAAATATTTCATATGCAATGTCACTATAAGTGGGTTTTGTATAAAATCAATTTTTGGAAATTTGTAATATTAAGTATATTATTCCAATTTATAATTTGAAAATAAATAAGAAGGTTAATCTATTTAGTTAATACATAGTACCTATAGTTGGTGTGGATGCCAGTTGGATCTGCATTACCCTTTTTTGTGGATGGTTGAAATAAGATAAAAGATTCCCTATTTTTGATGATTTTCCTACCATGGCCACCACATTTCGATTATTAAATGAACATGGGTAAGGTGCAAATAGGCATATAGATTTTCAGGAAGGCATCTACATTGTTTGGGTAGGAACTTTGAATATGCAATCGGGCATCTAGATTATTTAGTCAAGAGTCTAGTTATATAGTCGACATCTAGATTATGAAGTCGACATATAGATTATATAAGGAAACACATCTAGAATATGCGGTTGAGCATCTATAATATGTTATTCGGACATCTGTGTAATGCATCCAAGCATCTAAATTATGTCATCATGTGTTTGGAGTATGTAGTTAGGCATCTAGACTATGTAGTTAAACTCATCATCGAGGCATATTTTTACAAGATCAAGATGGCGTTATAATATTCTAGAATTTACTTCCCAATAAAGTAATGACCAGTTTATAAATCTGATCACAATCATCATACATTACATTTTAAATAAATTACAATATATTGAAGTAATTTGTAGTGCCCGCTCCTCTTTGACACTTATTACGCTATGATGTTTATTATTGATTGATTAGAGACATGGACATTATTATTTTATTTTGATTAGCATGTTGTGATTCGTATGGACACTTATGAATTTCATTATGTTATTACTCATATTATAAATGGTGTGGACAACTATGAGACATTCATAAACACCGATCTTATGTTGTTTCATTGTGTACCGACGTTTTAGAATCTCAATAATGATGTTTAAATTTAGATGTTGGACTAACCTTATGATATTATTGATGTTATGACTTATCAAAATTGAAATTGTCAGTGATTGCAAATAATTGATAGAAATTTCTGATTTTGATGATGATGATTAATGTAGGACTATAACTTGGGGAGACAATAACTTTTGATCTAAATGTTGGATCATCTTGAAATTTTGCAAGGTGGTAAATATACATTATTACTATCCTAGAGCCAAACCAACCTACAAGGTTGTGGCCACTTAGGCACATTTTGGGCTCGTATTCCTTCATCTAGTGGCCTAAAATTAGCTCTGTTTTAATTTTACTTTAGACTAGGTCTTAGAACTTTAATAAATTTTGTTATGGTTGTTAGAATAAGTCAAAATTTCACATTATCATTAGTTTATGAAGTGATTCTTTGCATGGAAATTTTGGGGCCCATCTCGCATTGTTTTTCCAGTAGGTAATTTTTGGCATTTTAAGGTTTTAGAGTAGACATGAAATAAAAAGAGGATTGTAATGATGTAAAAGATTAGTGTGGATTCTATAATGAGAAAAAAATTATTTTGAAACTCCTGATTTTTATTTGCAAATCTATTTATGTGCGTTTTGAAGGTATTTCAACCTCTTGTGGATAGATTCACATCAATTGGTATTAGAGTGAGGTTTTTATGTTGTGAAAATAATTAAAGTAATGTATCAAATTTTTCTATGTAATTTTTCCCTCTATTTTATATAATAATGGCTAGATACAAGAGGGGAGGTTATGCCGAAATGAATAGGCATATACAAGAGCTACAAGGAAAAGTTGTTAATCTCACACGAGAACTTAGATGCCTTAGAAGGAGTCATGCAAATGGGGATACAAACCCAGATAGTGATGATGAAGAAGTACCTCCATTAATGAATGAAGGAGGAGATGAAAAATAAAATGAGAGAGATAAAGAAACCTTGAAGGAGAGACCATTCGATCTAGAATTAAGAGGGAAAGAGTAACAACATCCAGATTAATGTTCCTAATTATGGTGGAGGGTTATGACTAGAGGAGTTGATTGACTAGTTGAATCACATGGAAAAATTATTTGAGTGGAAAACCCTTTCAAAGGAGAATAAGGTTAAGTTTTCATGCACTAAGTTGGTTGTACATGCATTGATCTGGTGGGAACACCCACAAAATGAAAGACAAAGGAATGGAAAGGGAAAGATCTAAAACTAGAATAAAATGGTAAAGAAGCTGAAAGAAAAGTTTCTTCTTGTAGATTATGCTCAGACACTCTTTCGAAGGTTCCAAAACCTAAGACAGAAGGATCTCAACATTGAGGAGTATACCAATGAATTTTACAAGTTGTCAATCAAGGTGGAACAGGGAGAGTCTAAAGAATAGAAGGCTACACGGTATATAAATGGGTTGAGTTACACCATACAAGATGAGCTAAGTATGCTCTGGATCTATAACTTGGATGATTATTATCAACTCACATTAAAGGAAGAAGAAAAGAAAAAGAGAAATAATTTTAGAAGAGGTGTGAAGAGAGGGCCATCATCATCTCCAATGAGAGGCAGGGGTATATTTGAATCTACCAAAGGTGAATACTCTAATGCAAAAGAGCATGAAGATTAAGGTCAAGGCTGTAGTAACTACCAAAGAGGTAGTGGGTTTCGAGAGGGAAGAGGTTATAATGGAGGACATGTCTCGAATAGCCCCGAAAGGCAATATACATGTTATAGATGTTGTGATGAGGGGCACATAGATTTTTAGTGTTCACACTATCCTTCAAAAGATATATGGCAACAAGAATAACCACGAGTAAATCTAGTTAAATATAAAGAGGAAGAAGAAATGGAGTTTGTTGCAGACTTGGGTGAATCCCTCATGATAAGGACAATGATGATTGTCTCAAGGAAGGAGAAAGAACAAGATGTTGGTGGTGCTGATTCATGGATGGGAACAAATATATTTCGAACAAGATGCACGTCTAGAGGAAAGGTATGTAAAATTATTATTGATGGTGGTAGTTGTAAAAAATCAACTATGGTGGTTGATAAAATCAATCTACAATGTGAGAAGAACCCATAACCCTATCGTATATCATGGTTCAAGAAATGGAATGAGGTAACCATAGATAAATTATGCCTTATAAAGTTTTTAATTAGGAATACCTACAAGGATGAGACGTGGTGTGTTGTTATCCTAATGGATGCATGTCATATGTTACAGGAGAGGCCTTGGCGATACGATAGAAAGGTTACACATTATGGAGGAAAAATACATATACCTTTTGGAAGGATGGTGTAAAGGTGGTCTTGTTACCCTTCAAGGAAGAAGATAAGAGTGAGGGATTATTGGCTATAAAAGAATTTATTAGATGAATTGAAGAAGTTGGCTGGTGTTTTGCACTGATGTAAAAGAAGGTGGAAATAGAGGAATTTAATATGCCTATTTCCATGAAAAATTTACTAAAGGAATACAAAGATGGTATACCAAATGAGCTACTAGATGGGTTATCTCCGAAGTGAAATATTCAACACCATATTGATTTAATCCCAGGATCAACCCTTCCAAACCAAGTAGCCTATAGGATGATTCCGAAACAGAGTGAAGAGTTGAATAGACAAGTGATAGATGTAACATAGAACGGGTTAGTGAGAGAAAGCATGAGTCCATGTGTAAATCCAATGCTATTGACTCCCAAAAAAGATGGAAACTGGAGAATATGTGTAGATAGTAGGGCCATAAATAAAATCAAAATTAAGTATTGTTCCCAATTCTAATATTAGATGATATGATGGATGTGTTAGTGGGAGCCCGATATTTTAGCAAGATTAACCTATAGAGTGGGTACTACCAGATATAAATATGTGAAGAGGATGAATGGAAAATCAATTTTTAAAAAAATATGGATTCTATGAGTGGATGGTGATGTCATTTGGGCTATCTAATGCAATGATTACATTCATGCGGCTCATGAAAAAGTACTGCGAGAATACAATGGTAAGTTTGTTGTTGTCTATTTTGATGATATTCTAATATTCAGGTAAGAAAGTGGAAGAAAACTTGTTACATATTAAATTGGTGTTAGAATTATTATGTAAAGGGAGTATATATGCAAACTTAAAGAAGTGTAGGTTTCTTGAGAAGACTCTTGTTTTTTTGGGGTTTATCCTATCGGAGGATGGAGTGAGGAAAAGTAAAGGCAATTATAGAATGGGCTATTTCAAGGAATGTGACATAGATTTGTAGTCTTCATGGACTAGCAGATTTTTATAGGAATTTTAGTAGCGTTGTTGCACCCATAACATAGTGTACAAAAGGGATGGATTTTATATGGATCAAGGAAACAAAAAATAGTTTTGAATTGTTAAAGAGGAATGTGTCGAAGCACACTGTTGGTATTTCCAAATTTTTAGCAAGGTCTTCGAGGTTGAATTTGATGCCTCACATGTCGGGATTGGAGTTATACTAAGTCAAGAAGGATGACCTGTGGCATTCTTCAGTGAAAATATAAATGAATTCAGGAGGAAATATTCTACTTATGATGTGGAATTTTATGTTATTGTTCGGGCATTAAGACACCGGAGACATTACTTGCTAGCAAAGTAATTTGTACTCTTCACTGAAGATAAATCCTTGAGGTATGTAAACACAAATAAGAAACTAAATAGTAGGCATGCAAAATGGGATTTATTTCTGCAATGATATAATTTTGTCTTAAATCATAAGTTAGGAAAGAAAAATCAATTTGTTGAAGCCTTGAGTAGGCGTGCAGAATTTTAGACAACAATGGAAAATGAAGTAGTATGGTTTGAGGTAGTGAAGGAATTGTATGAAGGTGATCCATATGTTAGTGATTTTGTGAGACAACTTAAGGAATCTACGGTAGGTAGTGGTTCTTCTTGATTATTTGATGCGAGAATGGTTATTTGTTCGGTGGAAACAATTGCGCATCCTGTTGGTTCAATGAGATAAAATATTATAAAAGAATTTCATAATGGGGGTTGGCTAGACACTTTGGTATATGTAAGGCAATTTGTTTTTTTGTAGAAAAGTATTATTGGCCAAAGATAAAGAGGGACATAAGTAGGATTTTAGCAAGATGTAGCAAGATGCACAAAATATTGGATTATATATGCCATTAT
Organism: Taxus wallichiana var. yunnanensis; assembly: GCA_018340775.1. Lineage (NCBI taxonomy): Eukaryota > Viridiplantae > Streptophyta > Pinopsida > Cupressales > Taxaceae > Taxus > Taxus wallichiana. The sequence goes on from CM031235.1 coordinate 192,053,190, forward strand.
CTCGTCCCACTGTAAGGCCATGGGTTGATTTGAGTATGGATTTCATGTTAGCACTTCCTAACACAAAATGAGTGAATGATACTATAGATTTTTTTGTTGATAGATTGTCTAAGATGACATGTTTAATTTCTTGTAAAACAACTAATGATGCTTCCAAAGTTACAAATTTAATTTTTAGAAGTGGTTAGATTACATGGATTTCAAGAACAATCACTTCAGATCATGAAATGAAGTTTTGAGACACTTTTGGAAGACTCTATGGAGGAAAATATGGACACAACTATAGATTAGTAGTGTATATCACCCCAGGTCGATGGTTAGGCAGAAGTAGTGAACAAAAGATTGGGCAATATCCTACATTGCATAGTTGGAGATAAACCAAAAGAATGGGATTTAGCTTTACTAAAAGTTGAGTTTTCCTATAATAGCTTGGTAAACAGATCAAAAGGGAGTTCTCCTTTCCATATTTTATATGGTAGGAATCCCAAGGGGTCCTATGTTTTATTGTGCTACCCAGTGAAGATAAAACTAGTGATGATGTAAGCATTTGTAGAACACATTCTACATCTACAAGATAAAGTGAGGAAAAGATGAAAACGAGAAATGAAAAATATAAAGCAATTACAAATTCCAGTAGGAGAGTAAGTGTATTATAAGGATATATGGTGATGGTTCATCTTATAAAGGATATGTTTCCAAAAGGGACATAAAATAAACTTAAGTATAAGAAGATTGGGTCGAGTACAATTCTAAAGAAAATGAGTGATAATGTGTATAAGGCAGAGCTACCGAAAAATTTACTATCTCACCAAGCTTAAATGTTTCTACCTTATATAAGTTTCTAGGTCATGGTGAAAATTTTGTGGAGGAGGAATAAATAAACCGGGAGCAACAGATCTTTGAAGAAGTAAAAAGAAAGGTTAATGCATGTCTTGGTCTAAAAGATAGTCACGACTAGACATGGGAGGTAAATTAAATATTTTGTATAGTGGGAAGGTTTTTAGAAAGAATAAAATACTTCGATTCTTGAGTGGGAGTTGAAGAAGATTGATAGTGAAAATGAAATCCATCAATTGAATTTGTAGGAGCTGAATTCTTTTAAACCAGGGAGAATGGTGTGGGGTATAACTTATAGAGACCACAACTTTTGATCCGACCATTGGATCATCTTTAAATTTTATAGGTTGGTAGATATACATTATTTCTATGCGCATATTATTATTATTGCATTGTTTTGGCCACTTTGACACATTTTTGGGCCCAAATTCCTTCATCTAGTGGCCTAAAATTGGCTCAATGTTTTTTTGCTTTTGACTAGGTCTTAGAACTTTAATAACTATTGTTGTGCTTGTTATAATAAGTTAATATTTCAGGTGAGCCTTCATTTATGAAGGAATATTCATCATACAAATTTTGGGGCCCATCTGAGTTGTTTTCCTAGTAGGTAATTTTTGGCATTTTAGGGTTTTTAGAGTAGATGTGAAATAAAAGGAGGATTTTAATGATACAAAACATTAGTGTGGATTCCTAAATGAGAATAAATTTATTTTGAAACTCCTAGTTTTTATATGTAAATTTGTTTATGTGTTTTTTTAGGTATTTCAAACTCTTGCACTGGGTTCACATTAATGATATAGCTACATGTATGATGTTGTTAGATGATATGTATGTATATTTTATTTATCGATGTATTTGATGCGGCCTTGAGGCTGAAGGGGCATTGTTTGATTGATTGTAGGAAATTATATCACACAAAAAAATGACTACGAGACTAACCATGGAAGAATATCAGATGTTTGCAACAAAGGTCACCTTAGAAACATTGTGTTTGTGTTTATTGTTGTGTTTTTGATTGAGTTGTTAGGAGGTCCCCATGGGGGGTGACCTCAAATGTGACCATGGGTTATGTGTTGCTTTTCCCTCTTTCATTTTATTTATATGTGATTTCTTTTATTGTAATGTATTCTCACTTTATTATTGCTTAATTAATGTGCTCTTGTTTAGTTAATTAATCATGTTGATTATACTAAGTTGGGATGTGACTATGTGGGAATTAATTGTGGTAGATATTCCTTGTTATCTTATGTATTTGAGATAGATTTTATTGATTTTGGAGTTGTGTACTCATCCCCACTTTTTAAGACTTGTGGGATAAGTAAACCTTAGTTATGCATGTCATATGGAGTGTATACTTGTGCATGTCATAGCCTTACTTACTCATTTATTAGCATTGGTATTTGTGTGTTGACTTGTTGAGTTGGAATTGAGGAAAGATGAAGTGGCATCCTACATGGAGCCACCCCATCATCCTCACCTCATTTTCTATTTATTGAAGTTAATTTGGAGTATTTGGGGTTACTTGTTCTCATTCCTACTCTTGCATTTTTGGAGTTTTTTTTTTCTCTTTCTTGGAGCTTTTGGGGAGTTGATTTTTGGGGATTTTTATTGGATTAAATATTTTTATTTGAATGTTTTAAGCTTTAAATGGAAAGGTAGGGTCTTACCCCTTTGATTTATTATTGTATATGTTTTGATTGAGAAATATGTGATTGTTTGAGTGTATTATGTTGGGATGGATAGATTTCCTTTAACATTGGTAAGGAAGAAGGAAATGGAGTTATTTTGTGGAGGAAAAAGGGATTTAGTGAGGAAAATGTGGAGGGAGTGTGGGAGAGGTGCTCCACCTATGTGGAGGAAAAAGGTTTCTATGTTATTCTTGCATTTGAATAGGGAGAAATAAGGTGTTGTGTGTGATTTTGATAGTGCACTTTGGAGGTATTGGGTGGACCCTCTTCCCACATGGGAGGCATAAGGAGAAGACTCCATATTCTTGTCTCCTTTTGGATTACTATTAATCCTTTGTGATTATGAGGAAAATGTGAATCTTTCTATGTGCTTGTTTTGGAAAAGAATGCAAAATTACCCTTTGTTGAACTTGCTTGAAAGATTGATTGAGTGTTAAATATATTGCATGAGTGTTGAAAAGATGTATGTGTGTGTTATTGTGGAAGCCATTATAATTGTGAAGTTGTCAAAGTTGCAAACATTCCCTATTGTTCTATGGTTGGGGCTCGGGGGCCAATAAGAAGGATGGATTCTCCTCCTTATTGGAATAAAGGTTGGGTAAGAGAGTCACCTACTCCCCCTTCCTTGTATTGTGATTTGAAATTGATGAGATGAAAGAGTGCAAAGTTGAAGCTTGGAGGAGTTACATTATGTAGAAGACAAGAAAATTTTCTTTTGTAAAGTTTATCCTATTGTATCAAAGTGGAAAGTTTGTAATCCTTGTAATGTATTATGGAAATCTTAAATTTAAATCATAAGCTTGGATTGTGTTTTCATTTTGAAAGTGGTCTCTTGTATTGTAAATATATGGTTGTTTCCCCCTTTAAATATTCTTGTTAACTTTTATAGTGAAAGATAATAAATGAACCTATAATCGAATGTGTTTATACTTTTACTCCTTTTTCAACTAAGTTGTAAAAGAATTTGCAAGTTGTATTTCATTTTCAATGTGAACTTGTCCTCTTAAAAATATAGAATTTCCAAAGAACTTGAATGTCACATTTGGGATGGTTGTTAATGTAGCAAAATTCTAAATGAACTCGATATACTGCAAATAATATGACCTCCAAAAGAAAATAGATCTCCTTATTTGTTATTGAATCATGAATTAAAATGTTTCCTAAATAGGAAAACAACTCCCAACTCAAGTTTCCAAGAAAACTCTAACCAACTTTGACGAAATCTACTCTAGGTGGTGGAAATTATTATTTTAAGCAACTTACTAGAACCGATTATTCTTAATAAGTTCGCATGCTTATTCGTATGGGCACACAAATTGCCACACATATTATACATTCATAAATTAGAGGAATTTCCAAATTTCCAACTCATAATGCAACTAATATACTAAAATTAACTAATTCCCTAAAATAGGAAAAAACCAAACAGCAACTTAAATCCTAATTTTTCGGCCTCAATATGGCTGATTTAAGGTCAAAAGCTGTACAAAAATTGCTCCAGTGGTAGGGTGGATTGACTGGTGTTTTGGTCTCATCGAAACATGTGGTTTTTTAAAAAAGGAGTCAAATGGACACGCAGAGCTCATGTTATGACCTTGTCAAGTTTGTGCTAATTTTGGTGCATCGGTTGTAAAACTCTTTTGGTTTTTGAAGAGAGAGAAATTTGTATAATTTGTCTTCTTAAATATATTATCATACTTCCTTCTACCTTGTTTTAAAATTTGAGAAAATCTTATTATTAGGTGCATCTTATTTCAAATTTTGTGAATGGAATAGTTTAGGCATTTAAAAGAAACAATTAAAAAATTACACAACTAATTCTTGGATCAAGAAAAAGAACTACCTTGTTAATTGGTGTAATTATTTTTCTCAAAACATTCAACCTATTAAATACTTGGGCTAAAAAACTTATATATATATATATATATATATATATATATATATATATATATATATATATATATATATATATATATATATATATATATATATATATATATATATATATATATATATATATATATAATGTTATATATATATATATATATAATTATAAATATTTATATTTATTAACACACACACATATATATATACACACACACTAATTATACTATTATAAAATCATTGACATGATATAGGCTATGGTGACCTATGGGAGGAATATTTTATATAAAAACAAATATTTAAAAAAAAGTTTTATTATAGGCCAAAGGACCCACGCAGCCATGGTTGAGTATACAAATATTGTGGTGAGGTGAGGGCAATACCCCCACCCAAAATTTTATTTAAACTTCAACATTTTTACTAACCACCGAACATTATATTACAGTCGCTATTGGTGGGCCGACCTCCTTATATTTACAAATCCTCATTCCTTGCCACACGGCCAACACAGAACCTCAATTAAATATTAAACAATAAAAATTAAATATAACCTTATATGCTATTCTTAGCCGCGATTGATTATGGGTATTTGGTTCTACAACAAAGGATATAATAAAAATTACAATATACATAAATACCTATATATATATATATATATATATATATATATATATATATATATATATATATATATATATATATATATATATATATGTATATAAATATACACACAACACATATGTATATGTATATGTATATATTTATATATGCACACGCATGCACGTGTGCGCACACACACACATATGTATATGTATATGTATATATTTATATATGCACACGCATGCACGTGTGCGCGCACACACACACATATACAACCCTAACTTTTAAACAAAGAAAATAAGGGGCAACACTACCTATTACCAAAATAGGGTAAATCCTACACAAATTGTAAATAGAAAATAAATTACATTAAAACCCTAGGAAAGGGATGCAAAAAAATTCATCCAAATTTGTGTGCATCCATCTAATATGTAAAAGAAAACAAATAAATTTTCATAGCTCCTTGCAATCTGAATGGCCTCCTTTCCTCCAAACTTGCAAAACACAAATGAACAACTGAAAATAAATTAGGAAAAGGGGAGTAAGAAAGAAATCATAAGGATTTTAGGGAATTTTATAAAACCTATGATCCAATGGTTGATTTTAAAGCGATCCAAGGGTGAAGGATTGTCCCTACAATTTTAAGTTGGTGGCATTTTCATGGGAATGGGATTTAAATAAAATGTATGGGTAATTGGTTAATGGGGCCACTAAGAGGGTTAGACCAAGTTGTGAACCCTTGTTATTTTGGGAGTATTAAATCAATATTATTGTGCATGGGTATTTAGAAAATGATCAAAAGGGGGATTAATTTAATTAAAAATAAAATGTATAGTAAATATAGTAAATGATGGGCATGGGTGCTAAAGTCAATATGTGAAATAGTTTTAGGCTAACTTAGGAAATGATTAAATTTCTAAACTTAAGAAGAATTTGAATGGGTAAAGCAATGTGATTAAATAGTTATTACTTAAATAAAAATTAAGTGGAACCTTAGAAGAGGGTTGGGTTCGAAATGTTTTTAGAATTAAATTAATAATATTTAATTATTAATTTAATTTTGATTACCTTATGATTGTGTAGGAATTATTAAATGTAATATTATTTGATCACAAGTGATGCTTATCACCCTTGAGACCTTGTTTTAAACAAAAAAATTCTTGAAATTGTTCATACATAATTAATGAGTTCGAGTCTTAGTTTTGTGCGTCAAAATTTGTGGGTGTTACGATAAATACACAATAAATTCATTTTTATACTTCATAGATAGATATAGGATTGACACTTTATAGAGCAAGGTCATAGGCATATAGTATCCTAATAGATACTTCAATTTGTATAGTCTTGAGTATTTATGGAAATATTAGTAAATTGAATTATTTTACTAAATAATGATTGAAAAATCGAAGATTTTGAATATTGTTTTAGTAAATAAAAATCTAGAAATAATATGTTACTACAAAATGAGATAAGAATAATATTCCATATTACTATATAATAGAATAACCTGTTTCCAATATAACTTTAAAACCCTTTTTAAATATTAAAATCACTTGAGTTTTGAAATTTTTGATCTCTCTTTAACTATTATATTATTGCAATTCTAGGTTTGTAATATAATGAATATTAAAATCAATACATAATATTGATTACGAATAATTTATTTAGAAACTTGTATTTATAGGTCTATTGGTAAGTGTACATCGGCCCTATAAATATGGGTACATATCATCTATTCACAACAACTTCTAGGTGTGCACTAAATATATTGCCATTTTATTCTAAATTAAAAATCAACAAGCACACAAAATTTTCTTTTGACTATTGTCAACAAAAAAAAAATATTATGTCATTCAAATATTTTTTTAATAAATAATATGTATATGTAGCAAATATATCTAATTTATATTATGTGTGTATAATGAAAAATTTCATCTACAAAAATATACCATGACCACATACCAAAGTACAAAATTGAAAGAATATAAAAATATATAATACCATGTCTTGGTTAACCTTGGCCATGTTGTGGAACATTACACTAACAACACGGTGAGTATTGACAATCAATTGATGACAATGCTAGCCAGAAATAAAATAGAAGAATATATCCTATTTATACTCTACAAAAATCAAAATATGTTAGGAAATAAGAGATAAAATATGCGGAATAATCCCTTACAGAATCGCAATAGTAGAAACTAATATGCAGAAAATATTACAGATCTCAAATAAAAGTGTAGAATAAATAACACAACACAGAGAGACAAGATTTAACGTGGTTCACCCAATTTGGGCTATGTCCACCAAGAATCACTTGCTTAGATTTTATTACAAGCCTCCACTCTCTCAATACAATACCCAGATCCGTTTGGAGCTATGCTCAACAAACTCTACAGAATTCACACCGAATTCAAAACACATTTTGCAATGCATTTACTTATACATCTATCATATGCATAAGACCATATAAATAGATAGCTGCAAGCAGATTTGATACAAAACCGTGGGTATCAAAACCAAGAGGCAAAAACCATGGGTATCAAAACAATGGGCAAAAGACCAAAAAAACATGGGCCCAAAACAGCCCATAACGGTTACCCATTATCCATGGGTTAATAAACCACCCATGAAAATTTGCTTGGGGCTTCGCCCCTGAACCCCCTTCCATCGGGGGGGCTTCACCCCGAACCCCTGACCCGCTCACCGGCGAGCGGGACTGCCGTAAAAATACCTGAGTGTAACACATAGAAGGTGTACCACATTCTAACATGCAAATAGGCTCCACAAAAAAAAAAATGAGAACCAAATAAATACTCCTTGTATATCCCTTATCAAATTATAATTACAAAGCTGAAAAACTACAACACTTTCCTTCAAGAAAATTCTTTTCTCCTCACAATTTTAAATAGAAAAAATTAATATGTACCTTAGATTCAATTTCAAATAAAAGATAGCATGGAAAGAGAAAATAATTAGGGTTTTCCTACGAAACACATACAAAAGAATATCCTTAACCCAATTAATGATAATGCTAGCTAGGAAATAAAATAGAAGAATATATCCTATTTATACTCTACAAAAAAAGCAAAAAGAGAGAGAACCAAATAAATACTCTTTGTATATCCCTTATAAAATTATAATTACAAAGTTGAAAAACTATAATGCTTTCCTTCAAGAAAATTCTTTTTCACCTCACAATATAAATAGAAAAAAATAATATGTACCTTAGATTAAATTTCAAATAAAATATAGCATGGAAAGAGAAAATAATTAGGATTTTCCTATGAAACACATATAAAAATGAAATATCCTTAACCCAACCGTGATAGTAACAAATTAAAAAGGCATTTATGTGAACCATGCACCTAATGTAACTCCGAAAATAGGTGCACTAAAACCATGTCAAATCTTCATTAGTCACTTAGGAAAAATTACTTATTATTTTTTATTTTAAGCTTGTAAGGGTAATAACATTAGTCACATTTAAATAATTGTTTAGCCAATTAATACTTTGTTTCGCTAATTAAAATTAATCTATTTTTGATAGACCAATGTGGCTATAAAACCCTCTTCCTTACACTTGTTTTGAGTTTATTTGATTATTTCTCGATTTAATACTAATTAGTTTTATTCACCTAGGTGCCTATTAAATCTATAAAAAAATTTCCTAAGCTAAATTAATTTATATCCTCTAGGTAAATAATGCTCATACCAACTTTCATTTAATTAGCTACATTTTTACTTTATTCCTCTGTTAATTCCATTTAATTAATTTAATTAAAGTGTCCCCATACACAAATTGAATTTACTTAACCATGTTTAAAATACCCTAGGTGTCCCATTTAATTAAATTACCCATACCCCTTTTACACATCCATTCCCACCAAAATTCTAACAACTTAAAAGGTGTAGGGTAAAATATCCACAAGCACCGAGAGGGGGTGAATTAGTATAAATTAATTTTTTTCACTTAATGTTAGATTTAAAAATTTAATGATGTACAACTCTAAACTATGAGCAGTCAATCAAACATATGTCATGCACAATAAAATAGAACACAAATATTACCGTGGGAAACTCTTATAGGATAAAAACCAACCAAACCTATTTCTTATATTACAAAAATTAAGGACTTGCAAGAATAATACGCATCCTACAAGAAAATTTAGTGAGGCACCAACCCCTTAAGGAGCACTAACCCTTACACTTTTTCTAATATTACGCACAACAAAGAACTCAAGTGAATATTATGCATCACAAGAGATTTATTTAGTGAGGCACCAACCCCACAAGGAGAACCAACCCTCAAATATGCTAATATAAAACTAAAACTTAATCTATATATAAATTCTGATCATCTAGTTACAACAATTGTTTTTGCAAAAGATTATTATCATCTTTCTATATTTGTCTATGTTCTTCTTTTCACTCTCTTCTTCTCATCTAGTTAGATATCTCTCGCTCAATCAATCCACTGTCATTGATGCTCTTCTCATCGATAAATCAAAGAATCATAAATAAGCTATCCTCTTTTCTCTTTCTTTTCTGCTATAGCTCTTTCTTAGCTTGATTTCATTATATTCTCTCTTCTGCAGATTACTTCTTTCCTTGAGTTCTTCTTTTCTTATTCAAGCAACATGACAAAATACCTCCAAGTTCAAAATATATTCCCAATCAACCCAATTCTTCACTTCAAGATTACGTGTCATGCACCTTTCTTCTTAGTCCCCTAAGATCTTAGCCCATTAAATGAAAGAAACTAACACTAGATTTTGTTCCTTGTAAGCTCGTCTTGATTATACCATTTTCCATACATGTGCAAGAGAAATTTATTAGTTCCTAAAAATATATTTTCCATATTTTTAGAATTCACAATATGACCAGGATGAGCGATCTATTTCCTTCTCAATATTATATTTCTCCTTGAAATTCATATTCTCATAGAAAATTTCAACTATATTTCCGAAGGTCAATAAGCATTAAATGCTCACGGTTGGAATAGTGGATTTCTTCGATCTTTGTGGAATTTAAGTTGTGTACTTGGCCGCAATCACCTAACAATCGAATTACCATTAATTTTGGAGAACCAACTCTCACTTGTTCATGTTTGAATAAAACTAATTTACTTTGACCCTTGTTTAGTCCATATTATACCATTTTACGTCTCTCCTAAGCTCCTCTTACTTTCTTCTTTGTATCATGGAACTTTACTTTGATCAATGAAATTTCTCCTTCCTAGATGGATTTTTAGTTATTCACGGTTCTTTTATACTTCTCTCAAAGCTTATCAGATTTCTTGTGTCTTTTCTCCTTATCCACTACCCTCCTATAACTTTTTGCTATGTCCTCGACTCTATCTATTTTATGTATAACTTTTTAGTCTTTTGTGGCCATCTTCTATTCTCGATGAATTCTTTAGTTCTTCGCATATTTTCTCTTTATCCACATCTTTAACTTCTCCTCCATGACTCTTCCATAACATCTATTACTTCACCTATATCATTGACATATTTTCCTTTGGCTCTGTTTTGCTTTGTAGTTACATCTCTTTACTCGCAACATTGGATTTACCTTCCACAGTTTCTTCTTGAGCTCCACAACTTTCTGCAGACTTTGGCGGTTACTCCAAGTATTCGGTGGCTATCTTTAGACTTTGGTGTATATCTCCAAGTCTGTTCACGGATGCATAAAAATGAATCATTGTCTTTAGAACTCCTTAATCAACTTAAAGCTTACGTGATCGACACTACCTATAAACCTTCATCTTTTAATCTTTATCACTTTACCAATTGAATCATTTTGTCATAAATTCATCTTGACATCAATTACAACCCATATGACACATGAAAAAGGTCCAACAATCTCCACCTTTTTATTCATGGAAAGATTCCAACATTTAGAAACCTTTTGATGGAAAATTACTTGCATACTTGATTTATGTTTTTAGCTTTAATCCTCTGTGTATATGACTTGGTTGGTTCCATCATCTCTCCCCTTTGACAGTTTGATTTTATTTATCTTAGTTACTCTCCTCTTTTGATGTTGTGATAAGTTGGTTTTTGACTTCATCTTTTCTACCCCTTTGACAAAAATGATAGAGGGCCAACTGGGCTGCATATAGCTAAATATACTGGTAAGCTTAGATAAATCATGTTCTTACCATAAGAAGCTCCCTTAGACTTTTACTTCTCATACATATGTCTTAGTGTATCTGCAATAATGCTCCCCCCGAGATAATGCATGCTTTGATAAATTTGAGCTAAAATATTAGCTCTCCCTTACATTGGCACTATTTAGGAGTTGATAAGGCGAGAATGATCCATTTCTCTTTACGCACATCTTCTACTTATTAGGGGGTCGGGAATGAATCCTAATTCATTCTTTAAGTTATCAAATGGTGATTTTGGTAGTGGCTTGGTCATTATACCCATAACTTTCTCCTCGGTTCTCACATATTCTAAGCTGATATTCTTGTCATTTACTTGTTCCCTTAAGAAGTGATATTTGATTGGAATTTTATTTGTTTTTGAGTTGAACAAAGGGTTCTTAGAGAAACTTATTACACTTTTACTATCACATAACAAAAGAATTTAACTTTCAAATTTTAATCTTCCTTGATCTCTGATTCATCTAGAGAACTTGAGTACATCACATTATAGCCGATATATACTTTTCTTCACATGTTTAGAGTGCCACGATGATATTGCTTCTTGCTCAACCAAGAGACTAAACATTTTCCAACAAAGAATTCTCTACTTTGCTTGTACTCTTTTTGTAATCAACACTTCCTTCCCAATCTACACTTGTATAAGCTTTGATGTTGAAATAACTACTTTTAGAGTACCATAGTCCATATCTAATTGTTCCCATGAGATATCTATGAATTCTCTTGACTACTTTGAGATGTGTTTCCCTTGGATCTTCTTGAAATATTCCAACAAGACCTATCGCTTGCATAATGTCTGGTCTTGATGCGGTGGAGTAAAGTAGACTTCCTATCATGGATCTATACAAAGTTTTTTCTACCTTTGGTGAGTCATCATCTCTGCTCAGCTTGCACCCTACTTCCATTGGTGTTTGAATAGGTTTGCGGTATTCCATCCTAAACCACTTCTACGTCTTCTTGATGTACTTAGTCTAGGATTTGAATATACTTTCATCTATTTGACTAAGTTGTAAACCCAAAAGAATGAAAGATCTCCAAGCATTGACATCTTGAATTATTCTTTCATCATGTGAACAAACTCATATATAATCTTATCATGCTCTTTGCTAAATATAATGTAATCCAAATATACTATTACAATTAGTATATGTTCTCCTTCTTTCTTAATGTAGAGATTGTTGTCTATAACACCTTTTACGAATCCTTTCTCAAAGAGGTATTAATCTAATATATTATACCAAGATCTTAGATCTTATTTTAATACATACAAATATTTCTTTAGCTCTGCACATGCATAATATTTATCTTTAGTTAGTGAAAATCCATCAGGTTATTCAATATATACCACTTCATTCAGGAAACCATTTAGGTAGGCTAATTTCAAATCCATCTAGAATACTCTAATATTCTTATATGCCACATAAGCTAGCAATAGCCCTATTGCCTCCACTCTTGAAATTGGTGCAAATGTTTCATCAAATTAAATTCCTTTAATTTGCGTATATTCTTTACACACTATCCTTGCCTCAATTCTTGTCACTTCTCTCTCATTTAGTTTGTTTTTGAATACCCATTTGGTTCCATTCACATTCTTATTCCACGGTCGAAGTACCGGTCCCCATGTCTCATTATCCTCAATCTAATCTAGCTCATCATTCATGAAATCTACCCAATGTTGATCTATGCATGCTTTTTCAACATTCTTGGGTTTTATTATTGACAAGAGTTTTATGTATTCATGGTTATGCTGATATCTTAGATTTATTCTTGTGAGAATGTTGCCATATTTGTTTCAATGATCTAATTTGAAGGAGTGTCATTTTTACTTTCCTAGAGGGTGGCTTAGTGTTTTCCTTTCTTCCTCTTCATATGCTATTCATGCAAGCTATCTAACTCTTCGTCATGTTTTGTTTCTTCATGATTGTCTCTATGTTGGTTGCTAACTTTGGCATATTCTGTTTCATCCACCGTCACATTTGTTCTTTCAACAATCTTCTGTAACATTCTATTGTAGCATCTGTAAGCCACGTTAAGCATTGAGTAACCAAGTAATATCCCTTCGTCACATCTTGAGTCAAATTTTCCCAAGTTGTATTTATCTCTTTTTATATAGAATTTTCTTATAAATACTCTTATATGCTTTATATCGGTTGGTCTTTTCTTCCACATCTCATAGGGAGTTTTCTCACTATTTATTCTTAGTTGAGATCTGTTCAAAATATAGACCGTGATGTAAAATGCTTCACTCTAATACCTTTATGAGAGTTTGGATTCATTTATCATTGTTCTTACCATCTCTTGGATAGTCATGTTTTTCCTTTTAACAACCCCATTTTGCTTAGGTGTCCTTGTAGTTGAGAATTGTCTCCGATTTTATTTTTTTCATAGATTTCATTTGGTGTGAATCTGCTCTACAAGAGGTTGAAATACCTCCAAAAAAAAACATTAAAATATTTGCAAATAGAAACTAGGAGTTTTAAATAATCTTTATTCTCATTATGGAATACACACTAATCTTTTACAACATTACAATCCACCTTTTTCTTCATGTCTACTCTAAAACCTAAAATGCCAAAAATTACCTACTAAAGCAAAACAACTCATATGGGCCCAAAATTTGCGTGCCAAATATTACATTATAAATTAAGGCTCATGAAAATTTTTGACTTACTCTAATAAGCACAACAAAATTTACAAAAGTTTTAAGACCTAGAAAAAAGTGAAAAAAACATTTGGAGCCAATTTTAGGCCACTAGATGAAGGAATCCAGACCTGAAATATATGTTAGGAAATGACCTTCCAAGAAAATTTACCCCAACATAACAATAATGTATATATACCACCATGTAAAATTTCAAGACGATCTAATGGTCGGATCAAAAGTTATGGTCCTCGCAAGTTATGCTCCCACATCATTCTCCCCTAGTTGAAAATAATTTAGCTCCTATGAATTCAGTTGATGGAATTCATCAAATTTTACACTGTCAATATTCTTCAACTCCCACTTAGGAATCTAAGTATTTAATTCTTCTGCAAACCTTCCCAATGTATGGAATATCGTTGTAGCTCCCATGTCTAGTAGTGGTTGTATTTTGGTTGAAGACATGCATTACCCTTTCCTTTTTCTTCTTCAAAGACATCTTCTCGCTCCTAGTTTATTTCTTCCTCCTCCACAAATTTTTAATCATGTCACAGAAAATTATATAATTCAAAAACATTAAAAGCGGTGAGCTAGCAAAGTTTTCAGTAGCTCCACCTTATAGGCAATATCATTCATTTTCTTCACAATCCTACACGGCCCAATCTTCTTATACTTGAGTTTATTATATGTCCCTTTGGAAACATCTCCTTTCTAATATGAAAATCACCATATCTCCATCTTTGAATACACTTACTATCTTCTTGGCATCTCGTGACTACTTTATATTGTTCATTACTCACTTTTAGTTTTTCTCTCACTTCATCCTGTAGTTGTAGAATGTGTTCTGCAAATGATTCTACATCATCACTAGTTTTATCTTCACTAGGTAGAAAAATCAGATCTAGGATCCCCTTGGGATTCCTACCATTTACAATCTAGAAAGGACACCTCCCTATTGACTTTTTACCAAGCTATTATAGGAAAACTCAGCTTGTGGTAAAGCTAAGTCCCATTGTTTTGGCTTTTCTCCAACTATGCAACATAGGATATTTCCCAAGATTTTGTTCACTACTTCCATCTCGCCCATGAGTATGGGGGTGATATGCACTCCGAACTATAGTTTGTCTCCCAGTTTCCTCCACATATTCTTCCAAAATTGACTCAAAACTTTGTGTCACGATCTATAGTGATCATTCTTGGAACTCCATGTAATCTAACCACTTCTGAAAAAAAAATAATTTGCAAATCTGGAAGCATCATTAGTTGTCTCACAAGAAATGAAATGTGTCATCTTAGAGAATCTATCAACAACAAAAAGATAGAATCATTCCCTCGTTATGTGTTAGGAATTCCTAACACAAAATCCATACTCAAATCAACATATGGCCCTGTAGGAGTACAGGTAATGGCATATACAACCTAGTATTCTGCATGGTCATTATCCATTTGAAAAACTCTACATCTTCCTAAAATCCTAGTTATGTCCCTCTTTACCTTTGGCCAATAATACTTTTCTACAACAAGAGCAATTATCTTACTAATACCAAAGTTTCTAGCTAACCCCCCAATATGTAATTCTCTTATAATATTTTCTCTCATTGAACCAACACAGATGCACAATTGTTTCTACCTAAACAAATAACCATCCTACATCGAATAATCAGAAGAACCACTACCTACTATAGGGTCCTTAAGTTGTCTCACAACATCACCAAAATCTAGATCACCTTCATACAATTTCTTAATTGCCTCAAACCCTACTACTTCATTTTCCATTGTTGTCAAAAGTACTACACACCTAGTCAAGGCATCAAAAACTTGATTTTTCTTACTCGACTTATGATTTAAGAAAAAAATACATTCTTGCAAAAATGAAACCCAATTTGCATGCCTACTATTTAGTTTCTTTTGTGTGTTTACATACCTCAAGGATTCATGGTCAGTGAATACTATACATTCTTTTGCTACCAAGTCATGTCTTCAATGCCTTAATGCCTCATAAATAGCATAGAATTCCACATCATAAGTAGAATATTTCCTCTTGACTTCATTTAAATTTTCACTAAAGAATTCCATAGGTCATCCTTCTTTCCTCATTACAACTCCAATCCCGACATGTGAGGCATCACAGTCAACCTTGAAGACTTTTCTAAAATCTGCAATACCAAAATAAGTGTTTTGACACTTTCTTCTTCAAAAATTCAAAACTATCATTCTTTGTCCTTGGTCTATACAAACTCCCTCCCTTTTGTATACTTTGTTATGGGTGCACAATCCTACTAAAATTCCTAATGAACTTCCTATAAAAAGTTTCCAATCCATGAAAACAATGAATCTCTATCACATTCCTAGAATAGGCCATTCTAAAATTTCCTTTACTTTTTCCTCATCCATCCTCACCCCATCCTCTAATATGACAAAACCCAAAAAAGTGAGACTCTTCTAAAGAAATCTACACTTCTTTAATTTTGTATATAGAATCTCATTACGTAATAAGTATAACACCAATTTCATATGTAATAAGTGTTATTCCACTATCTTAATATATATCAAAATATTATCAAAAAAAAAAAAAAAACTTACAATTGTATTTATCGGAGTACTTTGTTCATCAACCTCATGAATGTACTGGGTGCATTAGATAGCCCAAATGGCATCACCATCCACTCGTATAATCCTTATATTGTTTTGAAATATTTTTCCATTTATCCCCTTCATAGATCTGGATCTAGTAGTATCCACTCCGTAGGGAAATCTTGCTAAAAAAAGGGCTCCCGCTAACACATCCATCATATCATCCAATCTTGGAATTGGGAACCGATACTTAATTGTGATCTTATTTATGGCCTCTATTGTCTACACACATTCTCTAGTCTCCATATTTTTTTGGAATCAATAGTGTTGGAGTTGCGCATGGACTCATGATTTCTCTCACTAACCCTTTCGTATTAGAGATCTGTCACTTGTTTGTTCAACTATCCACTATGTGTTGGACTCATCCGATAGGTTGCCTAGTTTAGAAGGGATAACCCGTGATCAAATAAATATGGTGTTGAATATATCACTTTGGAGGTAACCCATATGGTGGCTCATCTAGTATCACATATTTTTATTTGTTTAGTACCTTTTCCACAGTAATAGGTATATTAAAATCCTCTATTTCCACCTTCTTTGACATCAATGCATAACACCAACCAACTTTTTCTATTTCTGCAATAAACTCTTTTTGTAACAATAAGCCCTCACTCTTCTCTTCTTCCTTGAAGGGTAACAAGACCACCTTTACACCATCCTTCCAAAAAGTATATGTATTTTTCCCTCCATCATGTGTAACCTTTCTATCGTATTTCCAAGGCCTCCCAATAATATATGGCATGCATCCATTGGGATAACAGAACACCACACCTCATCCTTATAGGTATTCCCAATTGAAAACTTTATAAGGAATATTTTATCTATGGTTACATCATTCCCTTTCTTGAACCATGATATACGATAAGGATATGGGTACCTTTGACATTTTAGATTGAGTTTATCTACCATCACAGTTGAAACCATATTTTCACAACTACCACCATCAATAATAAGTTTAAATACCTTTCTTCTGAGGTGCATCTTATTCAAAATATATTTTTTCGCAACTACAAATCAGCTGCCAACAACATCTTGTTCTTTCTCCTTCCTTTGGGAAATTGAAAACCTCCTTATCATGAGAATTTCACCCAAGTCTACACAAACCTCCATTTATTCTTCTTTTCTCTTTAGCTTCAACCATATTTACTCATGATTTTTCTCCTTACCATCTATCTTGTGTAGGATAGTGTGGACACTCAAAAGCTCTGTGCCCCTCTTCACCACATTTGTAACATTTATATTGCCTTTGGGAAATATTCTATCCCCACCCTCCATAATAATCTCTTCCTCTCGAAACCCCCTACCTCTTTTGTAGTTACCACGGATTTGACAAGAATCTTCATGCCCTTCTTGTTATAGGATTCACCTTTTCTAGATTCAAATCTACCACTTCCTCTCATTGGAGATGATGATGTCCCTCTCTTCACACCTCTTCTAAAACTATAACTCTTTTTCTTTTCTTCTTCCTTTAATGCGAGTTGATAAGAATCATCGAGACTATGGGTTCAAGCATACTCAGTTCATCTTGTATGGTGTAAATCAACCCATTTATATACCATTGAGCCTTATATTCTTAAAACTCTCCATATTCTACCCTTATTGAAAACTTGTAAAATTCATTGGTATACTCTTCAATGCTAAGATCCTATTGTCTTATGATTTGGAAACTTCAAAAGAGTGTCTCGAGCATAATCTATAGGAAGAAACTTTTCTTTGAGATTCTTTACCATTTTATTCCAGTTTTGGATCTTACCCTTTCCATTCCTTTGTCTTTCATTTTGTAGGTGATCCCACCAGATCAATGCATGTCCGTTCAACTTAGTGCATGAGAACTTAACCTTCTTCTCTTCTAAAAGTGTTTTTCACTCAAATAATTTTTCCATGCAATTCAACCATTCAATCAATTCCTCTGGTCGTAATCCTCCACCATAATCAGGAACATTAATCTTAATGTCATCATTGTTTCTCTCTAAAGCCTAGATCAATATATCCTCAAAAGGTATCTCGTCTCTTTTTTATTCATCCCCTCCTTCATTTATTAATGGAGGTACCTATTTAGTATCACTATTTGGATCTGCATCCCCATTTGCATGTCTCCTTCTAAGGTAGGTAACTTCCCCGTGAGCTCAAGAACTTGTCTTTGTAGCTCCTACATATTCCTATTCATCTGGGCATAACATCCCCTCTTGTGTCTAGCCATGATAATACAAAATAGAGGTAAAACTTACAAAAAAATGTAATATGTTACCTTAATTATCTCCATAAGATCTAAATCCGTCTCGATACCAATTGGCATGAATCCAATGCAAGAGGTTGAAATACCTCAAAAACACACATGAACAACTTTGTAAATAAAAAACAAAGAGTTTCAAAATATCTTGCTTCTCATCCTGGAATCCACACTAATCTATAACAACATTAAAAATCCACCTTATATTTCATGTCTACTCTAAAAACCTAAAATGCCAAAAAAAATTACTTATTATAAAAACAACTCGAATGGGCCCCAACATTTGTGTGCCAAATATACCTTCATAAATTAAGGCTCGTGTAAAATTTTGACTAACTTTAACAATCAAAACAAAATTTATTAAAGTTATAAGACCTAGTCAAAAGAGAAAAAAATGTTCTGAGCAAATTTTAGGCCACTAAATGAAGGAATCAGAGACCATAAAATATGTCAAAATGGCTACAAAATTGTAGGGAAACTTAACCGTAACATAGTACTAATGTATATCTACCACCCCGTAAAATTTCAAGATGATCTAATGGTCGGACCAAAATTATGGTCCCCATAATTTATGCTCCCACACCATCATTAAACTAATTTGACAAGAATTATTCACCTCAATCTGATCTTATGCATTAGATGTTTTGTTCTTCTCATTCTCTACTATTACCTTGAGTTTCTTGCATCTGTATAATGCTTATGATTTTTTTTAAACATGTTACCCATGTCATTATAGTGTAATCATCTATTACAAACATGAAGTAGACCTCACCATTAATACCTTCAATTTTTGTGGGGCGCAGAAAGGTTAGTATGGAACAACTCTAGTGGTCTAGTTGAGAATACTCCTTTGATGTGAACGATCTCCTTGTTTGTTTTCCATGAAAAGACATTACATAGAGTATCCGAGGGTTTCACAATATTTGGAAAATGTCCGACACAACCTTTTGAACTCAATTTTACTAAATTTTCAAAGCTCACATGTCTTAATCTCTCTGTACCATAGCCAATTGTAATAAATATTTGTTGTGAAGCATTTCTCTTTGTTTATCTCATTTAGAACATACATTTTGTTCTTTTTCCACTTGGCCTTTGCAACCTTCTTTCTTGTTTTGCAATTTATAATATCATAACCTTTGTCATGGAATATCACATTATATCCCCTTTTACACACTTGACTCAAACTCAACAAATCGTGTTTAAGAACTTCAACATATAAAACATTTTCAGTTATAGTATTTCCATTATCCAAACTCACAATAGTTCTCTTTCCCACTATTTTTACTGGGTTTTATCACCAAATCTCACAGCACTTTATTCATTATTAGACAATGTAATGGATTTACCTTTGTCACCTATCATATGGATGGAACATCCACTATCAAAATACCAAATTTTATCTTCATTTTGCACATGAAATGTGGTCTATACTATTGAACATGACTCTTTTCTCTTGTTCTCATCTTTCATTGCAACATACACCCATTTCTTTTGTTTAGGTGGTTCATATTTGTTGGTTGAAACCACATTACTCTTCTTATGATAATTATGTTGGAAACCATTATAATTTGATCTAGTGTAATATGGGACAAAGTTTCTTCTATAGCCTCTAGAGAATTTTATACTCTTGGTAACTTTATGTCCAATATGATTACATGAATAATAGTAACCATAAAAATAATGTGTGTACCTCATATCATATGTGATTTTGGGAGCATAAGTTCTTCTCTTCATGGCATTGATAAATTTCTTGTTTGTGGCGGATGAGGTGTTAGATGTTGATGGAGCCTTGTTTTCTTCATTCTTTGCAAGCTCCTTTTCTTTACTTTCTTATTTAAAACCAATTCCATAATTTTCATGTGCATCACATTGGCTACTCAGTATATTAGTCAAAACACTTGAGCCATTTTCAATTTTTTCATATACCTTTATCTCGTTGCTCATTTTCTCCATATCAGCTTTCAATTTCTCCATTTTTGATTTAAGCTTAGTGCACTCATCCTCCTTTGATTTGTATGAGTTTGAAATATTTTCCAGTCATGTTTCCAATTCCTTGAGCTCATTTGCCCCTTCTTATTATCTTTCAGATTGTCTTCCTTCAAATATAAATTTTTTTCTTCATAATCCTTTAATGTACATCTCAATTTCTAATTCTTTCTTATACACAATCTGTAGTTCTTCAAGGACACATAATTCTTCTTCTTCAAGATTTACTTTAGCTTATTCTTCATTAGAGTCTTCAAAATCAACTGCTTTATTCCCTTTGGTGACTGCTATCACAAATTATATCCATGGCCATAAATAGATATTCTTATTGATCTTCATCAATTTCATTTTAAGATATACCATGATTTCTTGAATCGAGAGTCACTTGATTCTTCCTTTAAAAAGAAGTTTCTTTTGTTCTTGAAGAACCTTTTCTTGTTGTTTTTCTTTATATATTCAAAGTCTCTCTCTTGTTGTGTTTATGAATGTCCCCTTCATGTTGGGATTGATTATCTTTATTCTTGTTTGGACACTTTTCAACAAAATGACCTACTTTTCCACATGCAAAGCACTTAAATGAGAGTTTTCCTTTATATTTATCTAAACCTCTTTTCAGTCTTCTGATAAACATTGCTTCAATATTTTCATCATCAAACTCATCTCCTAAAGTTGATTATTCATCTTATTCTTCCTTGGACTAGGTTTATTTCTTGACCTTGAATGCTACTTCTTTCTTGGAAGTTTTGGATCTAATATTCCTCATCTCAAATGCTAAAAGAGTGCTCTATAATTCATCCATCATGAGAGTCTTCATGTCTTTGGATTCCTCTATAGGTGATACCTTTGGATCATACTTGCAAGTTAGAGATTTTAAAATCTTCCGCACTATGAAAAATTATTCTATTTTCTCTCCTAAACCTATGATCATATTTATGAATTCATCTATTCTTTGCATGTAGGCTGCTATGCTCTCATCATATTTCATCTTTAGATTCTTGAACTGAGCTCTATAGGTCTAAAATTTTGCTAGCTTGACCTTTTCATCACCTTCATAGATACTCTGCAGCTTGGTCCATATCTCCTTTGTTATTGTGCAATGCATTACTTTGACAAATTTAGTTTCACGGTCATTTGCATAGAATGGAGTTCATTTATCTTTAGTTATATTCATATTCTAACTTATCTTCTCAAGTAGTAATTGGTGTTGTTGGATGGTTGTATCGTTCTCAAAACATTCCTAGATATCAAAACCAAGTGACATAAAATATGTCTTCATCCTTATTCTCCATAACACATAAGTTTTACCAGTAAAGAGAGGTGACCCTGACAAATGACAAACAACCATGTTCCTCATTTTCTGCCATGCTTGTGATAGAAGGTTCTCCTTGAAGATGGGAAGGATCTCTGTTATAAGGAGGCCACTCTAATACCAATTGTTAGAGATCAAAAGCACTAAGACTACGGGTGAATCGGTGTAGATTAAATATTTTTCACTTAATGTTAAATTTAAACCCTTTAATGATGTGAAACTTTAAACTATAAACATCCAATAATACATATGTCATGCACAATAACAAAAACAATGAGATTACCATGGGAAACCCTTTTAGGAGAAAAACCCACCAAAATCGTTGCTTATATTACACAAATAAAGGACTTGCAAGAATATTACACATCCTACAATATTTTTTTAGTGAGGCACCAACCCCACAAGGAGCACCAACCCCTTACACCTTTGCTAATATTACACACAACAAAGAATTCAAGTGAATATTACGCATCACAAGAGATTTATTTAGTGAGCCACGAAACCCACAAGGAACACCATCCCCAAAATATGCTAAGCTATAAATGACACTTAATTTAAATATTCATTTTAATCATCTAGTTAGAAAAATATATTTTATAATAGATTATGATCGCCTTTCTATATCTTTGTGTTCTTATTTTCACTCTCTTATTCTCATATGGTTATATCCGTCTTGTTCAATCAATCCTATGCCCTTAATTCTTCTCATCTAATAAATCAAAGCATCATCAATCTTCTCTCATCTTTCCTCTCTCTTTTATTTTGTAGATCTTTATTAGCTTGATTGCATCGTATTCTCTCTTCTAAAGTTATTTCTTTCCTTAAGCACTTCTTTTTTATTTGAGAAACATGAAAAAATAACTCCAAGTTCACACTATACTCTCAATCGACCCAATTATTCATGTTTCACCAAATGAGTTGTGATAAAAAAATAAGGTAACCGTCAAGGAGGAATACCTGTGATTATGTTGGTCGAAGGTTAAATGCATGCGTTATTGACTTTATCAAGGTGATCATGGAGAAAAGATTTTTTCTTGGAAGGACTACCTATAGATACAAAAAAATAACACCAAATGATATTACATAGCAAATGACAGTGGACTACCTAGCGATTGTTAGTTTTGAGAAGTGTGATACTTCCTAGATGGTTGTCAATCCATTGTTTTTATCAAATTAATGAAAGTAAATATGAGAAATAAAGGTCCTATTGCTAACACTTTGATTTAGGTATCTCAAAACATTATCAACAAACTATATTAAGAAAAGTATTAAAATATAAACTAAAAGAGCATCAATCAAGGTATGTTTCTAGTTGGGATAGGTCATTGGGGTGTTAGGTAAGATCACAGAGGTATCTGGTAAGGTCTAGGTGGAGTTTAGGTGATGTTAGAGGTAATTTGGTGAAGGTTAATAGAAAACACAGTGACCGATATCAGTCTGGTGACCGATGCCGGTAGAGAGGGGAGACCGACAATGGTTAAGGTGACTGACGTGGGTAGGGAAATTTGATAGAAATTTATAAAACAAAAGATTTTAAGCTCTACGTGATTACACAGAGAGTGAGGAAGTATGGTTTGGGTCGTAATATGGAAGAGAAGACCCTTAGGGATACTAAGAAGGATGTTTAGAATTTTGAAAAGGCTTGGGATGGTCGAATTGTGGGTAGATGGGAGGAAGGTGATGTATAGGAAATAAAATAAAAAAATGACTAAAAGAAACCAAAATCTACAAACGGAATAAGAAAAATGATTAGGATTAAAATCCTTACTTGATGTCTTGCAAATCTTGGGAGTTGGGATGGTTGATCGAGAGAATAATTTCTTGAGTCCAAGTGTCATGGCAATATGAACTCTAGGCTTGCGTTAGCATTCCAATGCTTGGGAAGGGAAACTGGCTACTTGTCTTGCACTTTGGTTGTGTGTGTTCATCATCCGCATGTATAAGGGCTTACAAATTCACGGTTGAATGTAATAATTCTCCTATAACAGAATGAACAACTTGTGTAAAGATTTTTGAGAGTTTATATAAGGTAACCAATGGTGGTTAGGTGCCCAACATCAGTTGAGGGATAATTGATTTTCGGTTAAGGCGAGAAAGTCTAGGTTTACCAAAAATAGGAAGGTATTTACTATTTTTGGAATTATTTTGATTGATTCTTCTTAGGGAAGTGGAATTTACATGAGTGAAGTCATAAAGGTCATAGAAGAAGTCTAATTAGGTTTAGGAAGAAGTCTTAGTTAGTTACGTTAAGTGGTGACTCAACATTGGGAGTGATGACTCAATGATCAAAGTGATGACTTGGTCATTGTGATTTAAATGGCCCTAGAATGGGTCAAGGGTGAGGTGTAATGATGAGGTGGAGGTGTGAGCATGAAATTAACTTAATTAAAATAATTAAATTAATTAATAAGGTGAGGATGAATATTCATATAGGATGAAGAGGTCATGCTTAATTAAATATATTACACTAATTGATTTAAGGGGACAAAGGTGAGTGTGACTCAAATTTGGTGTCTACATTTTCCCCTTTTTATCACATAGCTTGTATTGGTAGCGATCTTTGAATAAAAAGGAGTCAATGTCCTAGCTATAAGCGGAGGTTAGGTTTCCCAGTGTAGGGTGAAGGTGATCCCCATCAAACTATGAATTGATGAGGTTTGAAAAGTAGTCAAGGAGTGGTTTGATAAATAGGTGATTGATGAAAGTGAGGGTTAGTAGGTAAGGGTATGGTCATTTTGGGTAATGGGTAATGGAAATCGAATGCACACACATGTATAGATTGCAATATGGTACCAGGTGGAAGATCTTACAAACTCTACGTTGTCAAAAGGGTGATAGGTTTATCCAAACAAGGTTGAAGTGATTCAGGTATCCAAGGTATAGGATATGGTCATGAAGGAAAATGAGGTCCGGTGTTGGAATGAGTAATAGGTTTTATTAGATAGCACTAAAGGTATGGTCGAGATAAACATCATGTCATTAAGCAAGGTAAGGTTATTAGGATAAATAACATGGGTAGAAACATCGCAAGGTATAGTGAGTACACAAAATCAAATGTTACAATAGGTGATTCAGTCGGGTATGTAGGTCGGGGAATAGGTAGGCTGAGGTATCGGTAAATAACATGTCCCTAAATGCGCTTAATGAAATTTACATGTAATGTAGGCTTATGGGAAGGATGGTGGCATTGGGATGTTTTGATCTTACAAATTTTGAGGGTGGGAGATTTCTATAAGGATTGATGGGGGTGCTACAAGATATGATCAAGGATCGAGATACGTTTCACTTGGGCACCAACTTTCCCGGTTCAGATTGTATAGGTAGTTATGGGCCTATGGGAGATTGAGGAGATATGGTATACGATGTACCTATTTATTACACTGTTGAGCATATGAGCACATTGTGTGTGTGCACCTATTGGTTTACCACGACAAGATTGGTTTGGGGGTGGCTTGTTCAGAGGTGGTGGTCCTATAAGCCTAGGTAACACATGCATAGGTTCCTGCATAGGGTAGAGATGGGGATGGAGGGTAGGTTTCCACCCTAGAGGAACAAGTAACAGGATTATAGGGCTAGTTTACCATATCACATGCACAAGATGTTGCCTAATAGGCCCCGATAACTACACAGGTACCACCGAAGGCACAAGGATAGGGTCTCATGGTACAAGCACCCACACTAGCATAGGGGACACATTTGTTTGGAAAAATTTCATAGGAAGTAGTCATGCCAATGATACCACCCTAGACTATGTCAATGGAGAGGTTCATGGATTCCCTTAAAAAGGCTTCCTACTAGTAGGATCATCTAGCAACCACAAGGATTGATGTGCGCTCATATGTTGAGTATCGAGCCCAATAGGAAGCTAGTGAGTGGAAGAGATCTAGGACTCACTAGTTCTGGTAGCACAGGGGGTCATCGACCCCAAAGATAGGGCCATGGTGAGGTTACGAGCACTTAGAGACCGGGCCTGACAGAGGGCCAAGAGGAGGAGACATGTGAGACTGGAAAAGAGGGTATCAGGTGGGGTGATGATTGATATCCATATGTTATAGTGTGTGATTTTTGATATATATATTGGCCTACGTGCCAAAGATGTGAGATTATACATGATATTTTTGAGATATTGATATTTATTGTATATCTGTGTATATATGTATTGATACATAGACTCTCCCATTTATATAGTTGATGATGTTGACTGGATGGATGATGTACTCATTTTTAATTTCCATTGTTATTGTGTAAAATGGAAACTAGTTGAATTAGGTATGATTGAGTCGAGGTCATGTAGGCATGATGGAGTGTTAGGTCATTTAGGAATCATTTAGGCATGATGGATTCAGGTATAGGCATGGTGGAGTTAGGTATAGGCATGATGGAGTCAAGGTCATTTAGGCATGATGGAGTCTAGGTGATTTAGGTAGTCGAGGTCATATAGGCATGATGAACTAAGTTATAAGAATTCGAATTCATGTAGGCATGATGGAGTTAGGTATAGGTTTGGTGGAGTCTATGTGATTTAGGCATAATGGAGTCAAGTATAGGCATGGTGGATTCTAGGTGATTTAGGAATGATTTGGTCATGGTTTTGCATTTGATTTAATTTCCAAGTTATTATTATTATGGAAAATAAATGATGATGTATATGTATGTTGTGGTGTAAATGTCCAAATATTTTCTATCATGGAAATGTGAAATGGTGGATGGATGATATGGTGATGTTATAAAATGGTAGGTATGTTTTGTTTTTATGTGTAAAATGGAAACCAACTAAGGTATAATGTGAATATAAAAAGGGGAAAATTGGTTAGGGAAAGAGTTTCGAGCTAACCTCTAAGGGCCCCATGCCCTTGGAGTGTTTCCTACATAGCCCCGATGAAAAATAGGCCTCAAACTGATGTAGTTCTACCATAAGCTAGGGAATGATATTATGAGGTAGAGGAATGAGTTAGTTAGTTTTAGGCATGATTGAGTCTAGGTAATTTATACATGTTTGAGTTTAGGTCATATAGGCATGGTTGAGTGTAGGTCATAACCATGGTTGATTTTAGGTCATTTAGGCATGGTTGGGTTTAGGTCGAATAGGAATGGGTGATTTTAGTGAAAGAGGAATTCTTAAATGTAGGTGTCGATGGTTTGGTCTTGTGTAGGAGAATCAATAAGTAAGAAAAGAGGTGAATGGCAAGAGGAGACAAAAACCTTCCTAATTGATAAGAACCATTACGAGTATATCATACCAAAGATGGTGTATGAACATTAAACCCTAAAGGTATTCTATGATTGAATGTTATAAGGATAAAAGGAGGTCACATGATCATGAAATGTCGCATTTGTGGCACATCCCTTGAGTAGGAAGAAAATTAGAAAGAAATGGAGGTGAGATGAAAGAATTTGGTTTAGTGTAACCTAGTGCGAGGCATCATGCCTCTTTGGTAAGAGACCCAAGATCAAATTAGTTAAGTCTGTGAAGAAAAAATCAACTTTTTTTTCCTTTTGTTTTTAGAGACTGATTGATGTAGGAAGTCTATGTGGGATGAAAATACTATCTCCTTTAGGTCTTCGTGAAGCTGATCGATGCATGAAGCTTCAAAATATTTTTATTTTATGTTTGCAGGAATAGTATTCTTTTTGTGATAGACTATGTACAATATGACTAACTTCATATAGTTTTCCTTCGAGGGAGAAGTTTATTTATAGAAGCTAGATAGAAATATTAGATATCATTTTTGAGGGAGTCATTTTTTTCTAGTAGTTTTACTCGAGGAGTTTGAGATTGAAAATCTCGTATATTACTTTTGAATTTTTTTGGCTTTTAGGTCATGGACAAGACTATAGATAAGTATAAGATTCTTTTATGAAGAAAAAATCATAGCACACAAGGGTTAGCTTATGAAATAGAGGTTTTAAGTAATGAATGACCATAGGATTCTATCCTTAAAAGGACACAAAGTATCCATGAGAATCATGCCATGAGTAGATCCATGGTACTCATATTGAAGATAAGGCTAAAGGTGACAGTAATCCACATGATTCTTTCTTAGTCATTGATCCTTCAAATAGGTAAGTAGAAGGTGAATGGTGCTCAAGAGATAAGTGCTTAATAAACATAAGGTGATCTAAGAATTGATTCAACACTATGATGGTCAAAGATACAAGGTCTTGAGTGGCTCAAGTTTGGGGCTTACCTTCGAGTGAAGATAAATGATAACCACCTAATGCATATGTATGAGTAACGATATAGGGTCCAAGACAATTAGGAGAAAATTTACCCCATTTAATTTTCTTCACATTTGTTGCATGTTTATTTTCTTTTAGGATGAGGTCACCAACTGTTGTCACCAAATCACCGCACCCTCCGAATGGCGTGAATGTGAACAGGATGTTCGGGGTGTTTGGGACACATAGGATCACCTCTCAAGCTATGGGAATTTTATCTCTTGAAAGTGCACCTGTAGAGAGAGATGGCTGCAAGTTTTCAAAGATTACACAATTGATCTCTCTCTTTCACATATACAATTGGAAACACCTCAGTCTGTGGGTATACCTATTTTGAGGTGATTCTCTCGGGATTAAAAGGCAGTTCCTTATTGGTGTATCATAAACTGATTTCTTGGAGTTTGAGAGTAAATGATGACTAGAAAATAATTAAAGCGAGGTGGTACACCAAATTGATATGAGGGCTTTAAGCGAGTATATGCACAATTGATATGTGAAGGATTTTTAGTGCATGATCCAACCGTATTCTACAAAATATTAAGGGAAAAACACTTGGAAGTATTGAGGGAGATTATCACAACAATACTGCTAAGCTAAACATGCACATTGATATCATGCAGAAACTACTGAATTTTGCAATAGGGTAAGATGATTAATCAGGGAATTTTCATTCACAAGACTAATAGAAACATACACAAGACTGCAAATAATTGGGAAGGTAGAAAATACTTCACACTCAGAAGGAAAAAATGGCAAAAATTACTTAAGTACTTCTATATCCAAAAAGTCCTCCAAAAGTTCTCTTTTTTTTTCGTGCTTTACAAAGGTACACAATATATAGCAAAACAAACTTCACCTTCTTCCTAAAAAATAGCCCAAGGCTTGTACTCACCTATGCATCCTATTTTTATCCTTTATTTAATAATAGATAAAAGAATAAAAATAGAGCATGCAATTAGAAATAGGCATTTAATAACCTTGATTACAATTGGTCAATTGAAGTTGACTGATCTATTTTTAAGAAAGAAGGGTGAATAATTTGCTAAAAATAAGATTTCTTGCTAGGCAAGTCTCTCGCCATGAACATGCAACTCTATCTTCATCTCTACTCTGTCCTGTTGTGAAGGCATGCAAAAATACAACTCCCTGTTTGTGAGTAAAATAATTATAACACTTATGAAATTGTAAAATAATCCATCCATTGTGGGGACCACTTCTGATTTGTACACTTATCTTCAACTGAGTTTTAGTCATTCTTGTGGACTTAGCATAATACTATGGTTTTAAAATAATACAAGGGCACTTTGGAAAAGTGTCACCATATTACATTCGGCCACACATGGTATATCATAGTCTCTACCACCTTTTAAGTAAACATGACCATGTAATACTTGTCGGCTTTTACATTTGAGAGTGTATAGTTTGAAATTTCACCTTTTTGGTGATTATTGATGGCATAATTTGGTCATTCCCTTTGCTTTTAGGGGCATGCAGGAAAAATTTCAAAAAATTTAAGTCCTTTGTGGACTTTCAAACCCTTTTGAAGTTTTTAGGCCTGTTTGTATTAAGTCTCAAAACTTTTTAGAAAGCCCACCGCTCCGCTGATACTATGTGGAACCAATTTTTGAATTTTATCCCCATAGCTTTGACTTTCTCCTCTTGTGCTCGAGCTTGCAGGAAATTTTGGAACTTTTAACTTTTACACTTTTACAATTTAAAAACAAAAGTTACTCCCGACCTCCATTTTTTCACTCTTGCCGTGATGGTGCCACATGTACTCTACGGAATCGGGCCTGCGGAGGAAATTTTGATGCTTTATAAAATTTGAAAATTATAAATTGGTCAATTGACCACCATTTCACTTGGACTACTTTTGCATCAATCTTGATGATCAATTTGTGAGTGTTGATCTCTGTACTTATCGATTTTTTATCGTTGATCTCAAAAGCATGATTAGAGTTTTTGACTTGTATTAAAAGCATTTTTGAATACTCAAACCATGGTTTGCATTGAAAGTGTAGATTGATCCTTATCCTTTGATATTTTTCCTTGATGAAGCTTGATCGTTGATGTACTAACCGTGGTTGAGTTCTAGTTAACTCACCCCTCAAGTTTTCTTGGTAAAGGTCAATCCGACCCTAATAATCATTTCATTTGGGTTTTCAACTCCTGGTGAAGCCACTGGAAAAAATTTTCCTTACCATTTTTAGTGTTTCTCGAGCTTGGCTATACGTGTATTTTGTAGCTCTTCCTCTGTCTCGAATTTTCTATGTTCGGAACTCTATGAGATTTATTTGTCACCATGGTTTTTATTTATCAGAGCTCAAACCTGTTCCCCTTTTCGGTCTCTGCGAGATTTTCAAAAATGCTGCCACTTATGTCTATTTGAGCTCAATTTTTGAGGTTTTTCTGGCTGTATATTTGATTATTTCTGAGCTCTGCGAGTTGTTCTTTATTCTCTGGATCCTTGTGTTGTCTCTTGGCCTCCAAGAAATATTGATAATTGGTTCTTTCTTTGTATTTCCTATGTTTTCACCTTCTGCAAAGTTGTGTGAGCTTCTGGGTAAGTAACGTCACCAACACTTGAGTTTGGGATTTACCATCGGCTTTTGATCTTTGTGACTGGTAAGTCCATTTCCCTTCATGGGTATTTGGTAAAATGAAAAGAAATCTTTTTACTGAACTGGATCTGTAGCTTATTTCTTTTGAGGTAAAAATGTGATGGCATGGCCGTATAAATCTGCGTATTCTCGAGTTCTGGGTATCTGTATTTTCTTTGCTTTTCTTGGAACGAAAATAGATCTGAGTCTTTAAAATTTTCATCTGGGTTTACTTTCCTTGTGCATTCTATTGAGGCTTCTGTCGCAATATCCTTGAGCTTGAAATAGTTTCTGATTTGAGTTGGGTGTATACATACCCCTCCATTGTTGATGTGAACAATAAAATAGATTTGAACTAGTGATGACTGAATGCATTCTTTATTTGCATAGTGTGGACCACAACCTATATTGTAACCCTCTGAAGATGAATTTCTCTTGGGAACCTGACTATATTGAAATATCTTGATAGGGTATGTGCTTCATATGCTAATAGTAAGGAAAACTCCTTGTATGATTTCCATTTTCATTAGTTGAATATTTAATACATTATCTCTTTTATGCTTTCGAGAAGTAAATTTGCTATGTATTTTGTTGTTCTTGTAAAGCTGTGACTCATGCATTATCTTTAGCTATGAAGCTATACTGTAGTATTTTGTGCAATTTATCTGCTTCTGGTTCTGTTTAACCATGAATCTTGTATGTGCTCTCTAGAAATTATAAGCGGTTAACTGCTTTTTTTGCTGCTATTTTAGGCATAAGCCTTGATTCAGATGCTTGTTTAAGATTTTTGTTACTTTGTTTCTTTCACATAGATGTTTTATTCCCTTTATAGTAACATTTATGGCATGTTGGAAAATCAAAAATGTTGATTTTTCATGGCGAAGCCCTGGAATTTTTTTTCTAGAATTCCTTTTCTTTGACTAAAATCTTTAAAATGTACCTTGTCTACAAGCATATTCTTTGTTCTCAGTAGTCTTGTGATCCTCTTCCATTTATAGGTAATATCTAAGTTTTAGTTACATTGGTCTTCTTTTTGAGCATGTATATGCTTCTTTCTTCTTGGCTACAACCCGACACTCCTGCATATTGAAAAGAGTTTACAAGAATCAAATCGGAAACAAGGAACCACAAAGTAGTTGCACTCCAACGGAATTGTGAGAGCTCCAACAATAGTAAGGAAAAATTGATCAAGTAATAGAAGAACTTGCTCAATGAAACAAAGCTTGCATAGAGAAAAGACAAATGAGTGTCTTGGCATGTTCATAAATGAATAGAAAAGGGGTACATATAAGGTGCTGAGTAACCCTAGTGCATGACACATATGAAACCCTAAACCTAACCCTAAACCTAACCCATGTGAGATGACCCTCCAACATGAGAGGAGGACACATAGGATAACTCACACTAACACCCCCCCTTCATCGAAGTTGGGGTAGTGGCTGTGATGATTCGCATGAAGAGAAAGACACTCCTAAACAACTAAGAAAGATGTGCCAATGGGGCCTGACAACTAAAGGCCTGATAAGGTGCCCATATAAAAACACAATCTTCCTAGAAGAAGAAGAAGAAAATAAGGACTACATAGCCCTAAGAAGATGGGAAGCGCAGAAGACCTCACCCCAAGAAGAGACCGTAAGTGAAGAAACTTCATCTCAGTGAAAGGCTTGGTGAATAAGTCTGCAATCTGATTAGATGTCTGAATGTACTGAATGTTGATGATACCATCATGAATAAGCTCCCGTATGAAGTGCATATGGATCTCAATGTGCTTCGTCTGCTGATGCTGAACTGGATTTTTGTAAATAGAGATAGTGCTCATGTTATCACAATAGATAATGGTAGGCTGCCAAAAGTGGATGCCAAACTCGCCGAGAATACCTTGTAGCCCAGCTAAGCACGTGGCAGCGTTGGCTGATCCTCCGTATTCTACCTCTGTAGATGATATCGCAATTGCATTCTCGCTTCTTGCTAGACCAACTAATAGGACTGAACCAAGAGAGAAATCGAGCGGAAGTATATTTCGATGATCTAAGTCACCGGCCCCAATCAAAAGCGAGAATCCAATCAAGTCAATATCGCCCCCCTCCATGATAGTGTATGCCATCAGCATAAGTGCTATGAACATAATGAAGGATCCATTTAGCTACTTTCCAATGCAGCCCATATGGCTCCCGCATGAATCGGACATGATCCCAACAACATATGATAAATCCAATGAGTGTGAGTCAAGTAGATCAATCTCCCAACTAAGCGTCGGTAAAGAGTACCATCAACCAGGGAGTAGAGCAATATGAAACCAACTTAACCCCGAAAATAAAAGGAGTAGGAGAAGACTTGCAATCAGACATCCGAAACTAATCTAGCAAATCAAGAGCATACTTAGGTTTTGAAATCAAGATTCTCGAGTCAGATTGTGAAATCTAGATCCCAAGGAAGCAATGAAGCAGACCTAAGTCAGTCATGGAAAACTTGTTTTGACTCAATTGTTCAAGGTAGCGATAATTTAGATGTCCAAAACACTCATGCCATAGCTTACTAACCTCATTTGCATGAGTGAGCAAGGTAGTGGGCGTAGAATCAGAAGTAAAGTGGGAGAAGGTGTACAACCATGATCGGTGATATGCCTTTCCCTCAACCACTATATTGTCATCATTAAGCTCACAAATAATCACCGAGTTAGGACCAAATTCCACTCACATTTCTTCACCAAGGTGAGTAATTTGGTAAACCGATAGGAGATTGGTAGAGAGATCAAGAACACTCAACACTTGGTTAAATGTTCCCCCATCCATCTCTATCGATCCACTATCGGAAACCGACACTGTCGTGTCATTACCCATCGTGATTTGGGACATTCCACAAGGTTTGATGTTGGAAAACTCAACATGCGAAGAACCCATGTGGTACGAAGCACTGGAATCTATAATCCATGTCGATGAAGGAGAAACTTTGGCTACAAGGGCCTTTCCTTTCTTCTTATCATTTCTAGCACCTTTTGCAGCAGAAGACTTGGCCTTCGGAGCACTTTGTTTTATTGATTTAGGAAGGATTATTATATTTTTCTCAAGTAAATGAGATAAGTGATCAATCTGTTTCTTAAAAGAGTGTTGCTCGTCGTGACCAATCTTCTTGCAATAGGAACACAAATACTTGCTTTTCTGTGCCCTAGGCTCAGAATTCGAAGTGTTTGTGTCATTTTTAGGTTTGATCTTAGTTTCTTTCTTAGGTTGATCCTTATTTTCTTTCTTCTTTCTAGTCTTCTTTCCCTTACTAGTACTTACCGCAAGGGCATGTGACTTGGACTGAGAGACCCCATTTGAATGAGTTTGTCCTGTTCTCGAATGAGTTGGGACGAAAAATAGTCAAAGGAGGGCATCATCCAAGTATCACCCAAAGCAGCTTTTGTAGCATAGAAATTTGACACAAAGACAGAGTATTCGAGACCTAGTTTATAGAGAATCAACAAGATCAGTTGAGAATATTTCTTTTCTACTTGACATCCTTTTAACAATAATCTAATGTGGGAAAATTTCGAGAAGAAGGCTTGTAGGTTTTTAAAGTCACTAGGATTTAACCAGTTTGTTTTCCAACTCATGCGCTCTCATGTCATCTAGTTTTCCAAACATCGTATCCAACATTTTCCATGCAGATGTAGGTGTTTCAGATGCCTCAATGTGGAAGAGAAAGTTAGGAGAAATGGACATTGAAAGAAGACCTAAAGCTTCATCACTATGGTTTAACCACTTAGATTTTTCAGGTTCGTTGTCTGGTTCAGTCTCAATTCCCATGGTGATGTGGTATAACCCTTTACCCCTTAGTTTCATTATTATTTTCGATCTCCATTCAAAAAATTTGAAACAGCGTAAGAAAAGGAATTGAAAGTGCATCCATAGTGTGAGAGAGAGAGAAAGAAATGTAGAAAAGAAACACAACCACCAGGACAATAACAACCCCTGCTTTCTGCACTTTATAGTTGAGTGTGTTGATTACAATCGAGTCTGTGCGTGTAGTTTGAAACACTTGGTAACTTGTCTTGTAATTAGCGTAATAATGTGCAAGAGAGGAGACCACAATAGTGTTTTGTGGAGCGCAACAAAAGAAGAACACCATAAATAAACACAAGCAAAAAATAGAAAGGAGGTGAAAGCCAACCCTGGTGGTGAGAAAAATCATCTCATGTCGCATGAAATAATCCCTTTGTCATAAACCGTGGTGGACTCGCCACAAGTCCACGAAAAAAGGAATAGAACAAAGCTCAAAAAATTGAGCTGACTTAAGCAATACAAAGACACCCCCAGAATGCGGCACTTTATAAAATTAGTGCATTTACAAAGCTAATTATCCCATCATCTAGAGTGCAAAAAAACATGCAAATTTGACTAAAGAAGTGCTCAAAATCGAGCAACGAGTCAAAATTTATAACAAAAACTAATTCCCGCAATTGATGAGAAAAAGCCAATAAGCCTACAAACAGATTTAAAAAGTGCCCTAAATGCATGCAAAGGGTGTCATATGTTTTCTCGTTGGAAACATAATGGAATTTGAGATAGGGTTTGTTTATATTGTGAGGGGGGATTAGCCACCTGCCAATCCCAGACCTCACCCTTCATCTTCGACACTCGATGGAAGGTTAAAAATACACAAAGCCAATAGACCAAATTATAATGCCAAAGAAATATAGTTTAAATAATGGGAAATTAAATTATATTTAATGTAATTAAATCTAATGAATGTTGAAAAAGACTTTAATTAAGTAAATCACTAAAAAGCACTTTTTTGAATATTTTCTAAAACAAAAGATTTTGAAAGGGGGCATTTAAAACAAGATTTTTAGATGAAGATTTTAAACAAATAAAGATCTAATCTAATCTAAGGGATATCTCTACGTTTTTAGAAATTATTTTTTAAATAAAGAAGGATTTGTTGATTTTTGTTTTAAAAGGAAAGCTTTTAACCAAAAACCAAGAAAACACAGCCGTATGTTTTAAAAAATTGATGATTTTTAGAGAGTTTAAAGAAGGAAAGAAATTAAAAAAACTTACCAAAAACTATAGGCCATGCATAAGAGTTTACAACCTTGTGTTACCTTTCTCTCACCAAAAAACGTAGAAGGAAAGACCAGGCCACGCCAGGTATAAAAAAATGAAGAGAGAGGGTTTGCAGCCATTTTTAGATGTGTGGGTGCCAGGGGGAGGAGACAACAGGTGCAAAAAGTCTCTAGAAGCAAAAAAACGTGGTAGAGTAATAGAAAATGCATTCTGCAACCAAAAAAACATGGATAAGTAAGAGAAAACACCCGCAACCAAAAAAACGTGGCTGAGTAATAGAAAATGCCCTGCAACAAAACAAAACGTGGCTGAGTAATAGAAAACGCCCTACAACCAAAAAAATGTGGTAGAGGTGATTAAAAACCCCTGTGAAGCAAAAAAAATGCCTAAACAGTCCAAAAAACACTTGAACATTCCAAGAAAATGCCTGGAACAACGTGAAGGATGGAGTGAAGGAGAAAATGTAGAGAACAGTCTAAAAATGGTCAGAGGGACAACAATTAGTTGATGAGAAACCACTAACTTTGGTGTGACGGCAAGTCATGCATCTCTGATACCAGGTAGTTAAGTGCACCAACCCCAGAGTAGTGTCTGGGATGGGTGACCTCCGAGAAATTTTTGGTGTCACTTCCTCTTAATATGTCATTGGGCCTAATTGGGTGTATACCTGGCTCCATCGTGCGGGAGGGTATTGGTGTAGCAACTGATTAACACGATGAGATCCCTCTCCACCATTAGTTCGAGCTTTTGGTGTGACGGCAAGTCATGTAGCTCTGATACCATGAAAAGAGTTTGCGAGAATCGAATCGGAAACGAGGCACCATGAAGTAGTTGCACTCCAACAGAATCGTGAAAGCTCCAGTGATAGCAAGGAAAAAATTGATCAGTAATGGAAGAAATTGCTCAACAGAAACAAAGCTTGCATAGAGGAAAGATAGCGGAGTGTCTTGGCATGCTCATAAATGAATAGAAAAGGGTTACATATAGGGTGTTGAGTAACCCTAGTGCATGACACATATGAAACCCTAAACCTAACCCATGTGAGGTAACCCTCCAACATGAGAGGAGGACATGTAGGATAACTCACACTAACACATACTTAAGATAATAGTTAGAAAATACTTAGGATTTTGGCCTCTCTTGTGTCCATGTTCCTTATTCTCTTTTATATTTCTACTTTTGAGTGAGCTATGCAATCGATATTTGAGAAATCTATATCTCCTATTGCATAGAGATCCATAGCACAAATTAGAACAATGTACGAATATGGATTAACCCCGAGACCTTTATTGATGATTTCCTTAATTTTTCTTTTCAGGTACCATACCTTGAGGATGAAAGGAGATGCTGAAAAATGAAGAATATACTAAGGCAATGATGGGTTCACTCATACTCTTTTTCTTTCTATGTCATGCATATGTACCTCTTACTTGATGACGTTTTTTCCTTTTCAATCACATCTCACGGCTTGTGTTTGAAATGTTTCACCTTCCTTGTGAATAAAACATTGAATTCTAAAATTGAGTTGTGTATTTCCTTTTGCATTTCAAGCTTCTGAATGGAGTGTATGATGAACTAAACAAATTAGTAATTTAATTGAATGTCTTAATCATGAATGAAAGAACATTAATGAGAATCTGTAACATTCGGTAATGAAATCTGATTTTTGTAATCTGCACTTATGTTTGATGTTCCAAAACTCAACACTTCACCTAACCTATAATTTGGTGTCTTCATCAAGATAACACAATTGTCCTTGTGGCCTTTGTGTTCTTATTCTAAAGGTAACATGAAATTGCAAACTATGTGATCTGTTACATTTTGTAACAACAAACATAGCTGTAGATTTCACTTAATCATTAATTAATTCAGCAATAACTAATAATATCATAACTTCCTTAGTTTAGGTATACTTCACCCATGACTTTCATCGTAATGATGAAGTTTCGAGTTTCCTTTTTACATAAGTGTAAAAATTGTCAACATTTTTGGCGATCCTGTGGGGAAAGTTATTTGCTAGCTTAAAGACTAGTGCCTTGCTCTTGTCCATTGGGCATGGAGTCCAAAGCATATAACCAAAATATTCCTTTTGAAATGTCCAACCCTTTCCGAAACAAACTACAATAGGGAAAGGATCTAGTAAACTAGATCACGTGCATGAATGTACTTATTAAATTGAAAAACATTACAATGTCTAGGAACTGCACTTATTGAAAGGGAAATCCTAATCTAACAATCACTGTAAGATTTTCAATAATAGTTTTGAGAAACATACCATTCACAAGAATGGGAAGTTCCTCTCCATTCAGCTTCAAAAGATGGAAAACATTGTGTTCCTTACTAGCAGAGATTATGTAAGGACCACTTGAGAGTGTATTAAACTTTGAGTGTCTTCTTGGCTTTGCACGATCAACATCCCATTTTAACACAATATCTCCTTCATTGAAGACTCTAAATTTGGATTTCTTGTCAAAAGTCTTCTTCATTTGTTTTTGATTCTTTTCCATATTCAAATGAGCTTGATCTCTTAGCTCTTGTAATTCCATTAACTCTACATAACAAACCTATAATGGTTCATTCTCAAGTAGCTCCATTTGGTGTAGCAAATCCAATGTTGGTAACTCAACTAAAATAGGAATTCTCACTTCTTTTCCATATTCAAATGAACTTGATCTCTTAGCTCTTTCAATTCTATTAACTCTGCATAATGAACCTGTAATGGTTCATTCTCAAGTAGCTCCATTTGGTGTAGTAAATCCAATGCTAGTAACTCAACTGAAATAGGAATTCTCACTTCTTTTCCATACACAAGTTTGTATGGTGAATTGCCAACTGATATTTTAGGAGTCACTCTGTTAGCCCAAAGTGCTAAATTCAACATCAGATGCCAAGCTCTTTGATTATCCTTGAGTGTTCTTCTGATGATCCTTAAAAGATTCTTGTTAGTACTCAGCTAAGCCATTACCTTGTGGGTAATAATTAGATGAAGAACTTAAATAAATTTCATGTTTGACAGCCCAATATGTTATCTTAGCACCAAGAAAAGCTAAAGCATTATCTGATATGATAGTTGTTGGAACACCAAATCTATAAACTATACCTTCATAAAAGGATAGTATTGAAGATTCATTTGCATCCTTCAAAACCACTGCTTCAGTCCATCTTGTGAAGTAATCTATAGAAGTTAAGATCCACTTTTGTCCTTGTGACGAGGGTGGGTTTATCATTCCAATGAAGTCAAGACCCCACGCATAAAAATGATTAGCTGAAATAGGTGAAGGGCGGTGAAGCTAAACATTCTTTTCCAATAAAGAAAGCACATTTTCTACACTTTATTATCCATTCAAAACAGTCCTTGAATATGCTAGGCCAATAATAACCATCTTTCATAATTTTTAAGGTTGTGGTACGTGTTGAGAAATGACCTCCTGCAGGTCCTTCATGAAATTCTGATAATATTTTTTGAACTTTATCATAATCAACACATCGCAACAAAATCCCATTTATATCTCTTTTGAACAACACACCATCAATAAAGATATAATGTACAGCTTGTAACCTGAAATATCTTCATTTATTTTTGTCCATACCTTCCGGATAGGTCCCATGCTGCAGTAGTTAATCAAATCAGCCATCCATCTTGATTCCTGAAACTCTTGAACTGACTCAGGTTGCTGATTTTCTGGTTGAACCATAATTTCTGATTGTTGATACACAATTTTAGCATGCTATTTTGAATCACTTGGTTCTGCAGCTTGCTATTTTTCCATATCAGCAATTAGATGTTCACATAAACCTTTCCCTTGAACCATCTTAGCAACCCGAATATCAACATCATACTCCATGACCTTCATTATCCAGTTTGCTCTTTTCTCATTCAACTCCTTATTTAGTAAGAATGCTTTCACACTTGGATGAGAAACAAGAACATAGATTTTATTGTTTGAAAGCATGTACTTGAAATTCTTTAGTCCTATGACTACTGAAAGTACTTGTTTTTCAAGAAATGTGTACCTTGTTTCGTAATCATGTAAGCTCTGTCCAAAGAAAGCAATAGGCTGCTCAATATTTTCATCATTGACTTGAGTTAATATAAATGAGATTGTTTTAGCTACTGCGAGTGCATACATCGTAAAATCTTTATCAAAATTGGGATTTACATGAGTGGTAGCCTAATATATGGTTGTTTTGATTGATTCAAATCCTTCTCTCACTTCATTGGTCCAAGAGAAAGTTCTCTTTCTTTAACATAGATGTGAGTGGTTTAACCTAATCTTTGTAAAACTGGAACAAATATCCTAAAAAAGTTGATTTTCCCGAGAAAACTTTGTAATTCCTTCTTATGATGAGGCAATGATAGATGTGATATGGCCTTGATCCTGAAATGATCAATTTCTAAACCCCGCTTAGAAATAAAATGGCCAAGTAGCTTGCCTTGATGTATGAAAAGATAAACTTCAATGTATTCAAAGATATTCCAAATTTCTTGCACAATTGAAAAATTTACCTTAAATAAATTAGATGTTCTTCAAAATCTTTTGAAAATACAGTAACATCATATAAATAAACAAGGATGCATTTATTTAACATGCTACGAATTGCCATGTCCATTGCACGTTGTAACATTACACCGACATTTGAAAGACCAAAAGGCATCCTTTTGTAAGCATAAGTACCCCACTTAGTGGTAAAGGTTGTTTTATATCTATCTTCTTCCCGGACTAAAATCTAACTATATCCATTGTAATGATCCAGAAGAGATAGTCTATCTCGAACTCGAGACCATTCTCAAAATTTGATCCATATTTGGGAGTGGGTAATGATATTTTAATGAAACCTTATTAAGATCTATAAAATCTACACATAGTTTGATTTCACCATTCTTCTTCCTAACAGAAAGCAGATTAGCTACCCAACTTGAATGCTTAATCGGAAAAATAATACCCAATTCAATCAACTTAGATGATTCTTTCCTCATCGAGGTTTTATTTTTGGATTTATAGGCCTCTGTTTCTATCTAACATGTTTAGAATTTGGTATTTCCAAGCAAAAACATCCTTAAACTCTTTGCAAAGATTAATAAATGACTACTTTTCACTTAAGGAACATACCTTTCCAAGAAAAGCTTTTTCCTTCATCAACTGAGATCTCGTCGTAATTATCAGCGTGACTTGAAATTTTAGTCTTGACCTTTTGAACTGATCATCAATGCTGAAGATGTCTTCTAATGTGACTAGACCTCGAGGTAGTTTATTTTTCTTCAACTGAACAATCTGGTCACCATATAAGTGATGTAATTTATCTTGATTAATTACGAGAAAACTCAACTTCTTGCTGCAAAACCTGCAGATTTGATCATCACTTTCAAAAACTTGTCAATTTGAATCATTATCAGGTATTGAGGGCCTAATAATTAACTTTATATGAGGCTAGATTTTGCTATTTTCAATATGTTCTAGTACTTCAAAACTAGCCCCAACTGCTGCAAGTTTGTTTTCATGTTTGTTTTTAGCTCTAGAAATAGAGTAAATGTTAATAGCATCGAAATATTCCATTAGTTACGAAACTCTATGTCCTGTAAGAATTCATTAATGGATTCTTACAAACATTAAAATTTCTTACTTGATTGATAACCAACTCAGAGTCACCAAAAATCTATAGAATGTTGATACCTCTATTTCTAGCCCAAAGCAAGCCATGAATTAAAGCTTCGTATTCAGCTACATTGCAAGTACATGAAAATTGGAGACTCAAAGTTGAAAATTACTTTTCGTTCATTAGGGAAGTGAGCATTAGACCTGCTCCTTGTCTATTCTTGTTCTTAGATCCATCAAAATGAAGCTTCTAAATTCCTTCTGTTGAATCTTCTATCTTGGATAGTAAGGGAAGTGGTTTCTTTCTTGATGCATACAATACACACCAAATAGGTGTTCTTCAACTTCCTTAAAAGGATTAGGAGCTTGTTCTTCCACTGTCTTTTCATCCATGAACATGTTAGAAACACCATCTAATGTTGAAACCGAGCTACCTCATCAAAGTCGACTCATCTAAGGCTGAATAATTAGCCACCGTATTTAGAGAGTGAGGCTCAATATGTAATCGGCCAATGGATTTGAATTGATAGTAACTTTGGAGCTGTGAACGAGTAGTGAAAAATAAGGACCGATCT
Organism: Taxus wallichiana var. yunnanensis; assembly: GCA_018340775.1. NCBI lineage: Eukaryota > Viridiplantae > Streptophyta > Pinopsida > Cupressales > Taxaceae > Taxus > Taxus wallichiana. The sequence continues at coordinate 192,095,204 of CM031235.1, forward strand.
CGAAGAGAGATAACCTCCTATTTTTGACGTGAAATCTCTAGATAAGCATAAGACAAATTATGGAGGTAAATCCACAAACAAGAACATCTTACGAGAATAAAAACATTTGGGCAAGCATGTAACATCACTTATAAATTTTTAATTATATGAATGTATTAGTTTAGGTTCCATCAAGTCGTAAGACACTCCTTTCGTAGGCTCATACTGCAAACCCAATTTTTCTGCAATCACTTTTGGCATAACTGTGCTACTTGTGCCACTATCCACCATGCAATTATGAAATAGATGTTCTCCAATAGTCAGTGATAAATAAAATGGTGGTGGTTTCTTGATGTCATGAGCATTCAGGACCTTTTGAACAATCCACTTAACTTCTTTAATGTGGTCTTGTTCAAACATTCCAAGGACCATGTCTGCCTTCTGAACTTCCTTTTCTGTTGTTTTTGAAGAAATCTACAGCTTAGCTAGTTCATGAGAAAGTAAATCTTGTTGTCCAGGAATACTTAGAGTGTCCCACATTGAGATGTTAACATTATGCTTTTTCATTACATCAACAATGTTAAAAGAAGCAATTATTTTAGAGACATATTCAACTGTCTTAGAGTAGACCTTAGCAAAAATTGATTCTGCTTCAATTTGCCTTGGATATATGAGGTATAAATAGTCTTCTTGGATCAGGCTATAGCTATTTTTGATGGCCTTTATCAACTAGAACACTTGTTTTTTAGGAACAACAAGGTTGTTGGTTGAATTTGAAATTGTAGATGTTTTCTTATCAGTGACATTAGGTAGGATAGACATATTTTGTTGTTTTTGACTTTCAAAATCTTTCCCTTGAGCCCTAGTAGTGACTACAATGAAATCCTCCTCATTAAAATTGACTAAATTTGTTTAGGTGCTTTTTGAACATGATTTTCTTGCTTCCCACCCTCCATTTGAGGCATGAACAATGTTTCATATTGAGGTTGTGCAACAAGATTCAGATTTAGAAAAGAATTTGGGTGAGTTGCAGCTGAATGAGGTTGATTGCAAGGTTGAAACCACTCTTCCGTAGCCATATTAACTTAGACTAAAGCATTGGATTAACTAGGAGATTTTGGGTCAAAGCTGCCTTTCTTTGGTAAGACTTTCTATAATTTTGATTTAGTTGATAAGGTTGCATGTTTTGTTGATTCTGTTGATTTTGCTAATAAGGAGCCTGATAGGGTCTGCTAGGTAATGCAATTCTATTCTCAATCGAAGTCAATTTATTTCCCATAGTTTGCAAAGCTTTAAATACATCATCTGATGGAGCTATAACAGTAGGTTCTATGATTGTAATAGGCTAAGGAATAGGTGCTAAATCTGCAAAAAATGGCATTTAAGGATTTGGTGCTAATTTTTCGGGTTGAATAAGACTATTTTCATCTCAGATAGCGATATCGTAGGCTTCAGGAGTGTCTCTCCCCCCATTGACTGAATCATAGTTGAGATATCATTGTTCAATGCCCTAAGATAATAAAGGAAAGCATGATCAGCTTGAGGCTTGACACTTGCTGGAATTCTTTCCCGGAGTTACGCAAAATGGATATTAAAACTGGACATAAACTCATTAGGAGCTCTTTTAATAGTATACAATTGTTCAATGAGAGACAAATGATCGAATTATCCTGGAACTATTTCAATTTTTTTTTACCTAGTTATCCCAAGTTCTTATGCTTCCAATTTATAGGTTTCTATACCATTGCAAGGACCTTTAAAAGATGCATCTAAAAGTCTTAAAGCTACGTCCTCATGAGTGATATTATAGACTCGCACATAGGGCTACAACATATTTGATATTTTCAGTAGGTGTAACCTGATTTTCACTCGTGAATGATAGCAAACTCTTCATGGTAGAATTAGGAATGTCATGGTAAATTGGGATTACTAATGGACTACCATTAGTAAAGGTCACAAAACTCCTTGGTGGTTGAATAGCCATTTGAAAAATTGGGATGTTAATAGAGAAATTGATACATGGTGAAGGAATATTAAAAGGAGGGTTATCAAAATTAGGTCTATTATAAGGTAAAGTATTACCAACTCTTCTCCTTCTAACAGAATTCAAGGGTAAAGAAACAAACTCAGGAGGAATTCCTCTTACCGATGATTTTGTAGTCACTTTAGGCATGGAACATGCTGCAATACTGGTCTGATATCAGGTCAACAAAGTCGCAAAAGATTTTAAAATCTTTAGAATAAATTGCTGCAGCTTACTCCCAAAAGTGAATTTGTAGCTCTCAGTAAATATCTTGTAGATCTGTTATAGAATTTGTAACTTACATGCAGATCTAATTCGTTGTCCCACCGGGCATGCCAAAAATTGTTATCTCTTGAAAGTGCACCCTGTAGAGAGATGGCATTGTAGGTTTTCTAATCTTGCAAAATTGATCTCTCTCTTTCATAGATACAATGGAAACACCTCAGGTTTGTGGGTATACCTATTTTGAGGTGAGTCCCCGGGATTAAAAGGTCGGTTCCTTATTAGTGTATCCAAAACTGATTTCTGGGAGTTTGAGAGTAAAAGATGACTGGAAAATAATTAAAACTAAGGTGTTACACCAAATTGATATGAGGGATTTGAATGAGTATATGCACAATTGATATGTGAAGGATTTTTGGTGCACGAGCCAACAATATTCTACAGAATATTAAGGGCAAAACGCTTGGAAGTATTGAGGGAGATTATCACAAAAATACTGTTAAGCTAAACATGCACATTAATATCATGCAAGAACTACTTTGAATTTTACACTAGGGTAAGATGATTAATTAGGTAATTTTCATTTACAAGACTAATAGAAATGTACACAAGACTACAAATAATTGGGAAGGTAAAAATACTTCACACTCAGAAGGCAAAATTGACAAAAATTGCTTCAGTACTTCTATATCAAAAAATTCCTCTAGAAGTTCTCATTTTTTTGTGTTTTGCAAAGGCACACAATATATAGAAAAAAAGGTTCACCTTCTTCCTTAAAATAGCCTAAGGCTTGTACTCACCCATGAATCCTATTTTTATCCTTTATTTAATAATAGATAAAGGAATAAAAATAGAGCATGCAATTAGACATAGGCATTTAATAGCCTTGATTACAATTGGTCAACTGAAGTTAACTGATCTATTTTTAAGCAAAAAGAGTGAATAATTTGCTAAAAATAAGATTGCTTGCTAGGCAAGTCTCTCTCCATGAACATGCAACTTTATCTTCATCTCTATTTTATCTGTTGTGAAGGCATGCAAAAATACAACTCCTGTTTGTGAGAAAAATATTATAACACTTAAAAATTTCACAAAATAATCCACCACTTTGTGTGGGGACCACTTCTGATTCGTACACTTGTCTTCAACTGAGTTTTGGCCATTCTTGTGGACTTAGCATAATACTATGGTTTTAAAATAATACAAGGGCACTTTGGAAAAGTGTCACCATATTACATTCGGCCACACATGGTATATCATAGTCTCTGCCACCTTTTAATTAAACATGGCCATGTAATACTTGTCGGCTTTTGCATTTAAGAGTGTATAGTTTGAAATTTCACCTTTTTGGTGATTATTGATGGCATAATTTGGTCAGCCCCTTTGCTTTTACGGGCATGTGGGAATTTTTTTGAAAATTTTAAGTCCTTTGTGGACTTTTGGACCCTTTTGAAGTGTTTTCCCTGTGCGGACTTTCAAACCTTTTTGAATTTTTTAGGCCTGTATGTATTAATTCTCAAAACTTTGAGAAAGCCCATCACCCTACTGCTACAATGTGGAACTAATTTTTGACTTTTCTCCCCACAGCTTTGAATTTCTCCTCGTGTGCTCGGGCTTGTGGGAAATTTTGGAACTTTTAACTTTTTCACTTTTACATTATAAAAATGAAAGTGACTCCCAACCTCAATTTTTCCACTCCTACCATGATGGTGCCACGTGTACTCTACTGGACTTTCGAGCTCGGAGGAAATTTTAACACTCTATAAAATTTGAAAATTATAAGTTGGTTAATCAGTGGCATTTCACTTGGACTACTTTTGCATCAATCTTGATGATAAATTTGTGAGTGTTGATCTTTATACTTGTCAATTTTTTATCGTTGATCTCAGAAGCATGACTAGGGTTTCTCACTTGTATTAAATGTGTTTTTGAAGACTCGGACCATGGTTTGCATTGAAAGTGGAGATCGTTCCTCATCCTTTGATCTTCATCCTTGATGAAGCTTGATCATTAATGTACTAACCATGGTTGAGTTCTATTAACTCACTCCTCAGGTTAGCTTGGTAAAGGTCAATCTGACCCTAATAATCATTTCATTTGGGTTTTTAACTTGTGGACGAAGCCCTGACAAAAATTTTCCTCGCCATTATTAGTGTTTCTTGAGCTCAGCTACACCTATATTTTGTAGCTCTTCCTCTGTCTAAATTTTATATGCCCTCAAAACTCTATGAGATTTATTTGTCGCTGTGGTTTTTGTTTTATTAGAGCTCGAGCATGTTCCCCTTTTTAGTCTTTGTGATATTTTGAAAATGACCACCACTTCTATCTATTCGAGCTCAGTTTTTGAGGTTCTTCTAGTTGTATATTTGATTATTTACGAGCTCTATGTGTTTTCTTTATTCTTTGGATCCTTGTGTTGTCTCTTGGCCTCCAAGAAATATTGATAATCAGTTCTTTCTTTGTATTTCCTATGTTTTCACCTTCTGCAAAGTTGTGCAAGCTTCTGGGTAAGTAATATCACTAGCACTTGAGTTTGGGATTTACCGTCAGATTTTGATCTTTGTGACTGGTAAGTCCATTTCCCTTCATGGGTATTTGGTAAAATGAAAGAGATATTTTTACTGGATCTATAGATTATTTCTTTTGAGGTAGAACATGATGTCATGGCTATATAAATATGCATATTCTCAAGTTAAGGTATCTCAGTATTGCTTTTCTTTTCTTGGAACAAAACAGATATTAGTCTTTAAAATTTTAATCTGGGTTTACTTTCCTTGTGCATTCATTGAGGCTTTCTGTCACAATATCCTTGAGCTTGAAACAGTTTTGAGCTGAGATGGGTGTATACATACCCCTCCATTGTTGATGTGAACAATAAAATAGATTTGAACTAGTGATGACTGAATGCATTCTTTATTTGCATAGTGTGGACCACAACCTATATTGTAACCCTCTGAAGATGACTTTCTCTTGGGAACCTGACTATATTGAAATATCTTGATAGGGTATGTGCTTCATATGCTAGTAGTAAGGAAAACTCCTTGTATGGTTTCCATTTTCATTAGTTGAATCTTTAATACATTATCTCTTTCATGCTTTCTAAGAACTAAATTCTGCTATGCATTTTACTGTACTTGTAAAAATGTGAATCATGCATTATCTTTAGCTATGAAGCTATATTGTAGCATTTTGTGCACTTTATCTACTTCTGGTTCTATTTAACCATGAATCTTGTATGTACTTTCTGGAAATTACAAGCAGTTCATCTGTTTTGTTGCTATTTTAGGCATAAGCCTTGATTCAGATGCTTGTTAAGATTTTTGTTACTTTGTTTCTTTCACATAGATGTTTTATTCCCTTTATAGTAACATTTCTGGCATGTTGGAAAATCAAAAATGTTGATTTTTCATGGTGAAGCCCTGACAAATTTTTTCCATAATTCCTTTTCTTTGACTGAAATATGGAAAATGTACCTTGTCTGCAAGCATATTCTTTGTTCTGTAGTACTATGATCCTCTTCCATTTGTAGGAAATATCTGAGTTTTAGTTACATTGGTCTTCTTTTTCAGCATGTATATGCTTCTTTCTTCTTGGCTGCAACCTGTACCTGCACACTTAAGAAAATAGTTAGAAAATACTTAGGCTTTTTGGCCTCTCTTGTGTCCATGTTCCTTATTCTCTTTTCTATTTCTTCTTTCTAAGTGAGCTATGCAATATGATCTTTGAGAAAGCTATATCTCCTGTTGCTTAGAGATCCATATGCATGAATTAGAACAATGTAGGAATATGGATTAACCCTGAGCTCTTTATTGATGATTTCCTTATTTTTTATTTTTCAGGTACCATGCCTTGAGGATGAAAGGAGCTGGCAAGGAGATGCTCTGCACAATGAAGAATATAAAAAGGCAATGATGGGTTCACTCATACTCCTTTTCTTTCTATTTCATGCATGTGTACCTCTTACTTCAGTAGATGTTCTTTCCTTTTCAGTCACATCCCACCGCTTGTGCGGGAAACATTTGACCTTTCTTGTAAATAAAACATTGAATTCTAAAATTGAGTTGTGTATTTCCTTCTACGCATTTCAATCTTCTCGAATGGAGTGTATGATGAAATAAAAAACTCATTAATTTAATTGAATGTCTTAATCATGAAGGAAATAACATTAATGAGAATCTGTAACATTCAGTAATGAACTCTAATTTTATGTAATCTGCACTTATGTTTTTGTCCCAAAACTCAACACTTCACCTACTCTGTAATTTGGTGTCTTCATCAAGACAACACAGCTGTCCTTTGGGGCCTTTGTGTTCTTTTGCTGAAGGTATCATGAAATTATAGACTATGTGATCTATTACGTTTTGTAACAGCACACATAGCTGCAAATTTCACTTAATCATTAATTAATTCAGTAGTAACTAATAACATCATAACTTCCTTAGCTTAGGTATACTTCACCCATGAATTTCATCATAATGATGAAGTTTTGAGTTTCCCATTTTTGCACAAGTGAAAAAATTGTTAACAAGGACTTGGGCTCAAGGTGAACCTATGTGTCCCTATCACACCAAAGTTCATGTTCACATTTTGACCATTCAGAGGGTGCGGTGATTTGGTGAAAACATTTTTGGCACGCCCGATTCAGACAGAGTTGATACTTCTCTTCTCATTCCATTAACCTAAAAGTACCTAGCGAATCCATCTCTCTAGATTTCAAAGTTTAGTACATCAAATTATGTAAAGAATTCACACAAGATATTCTTCATGGTGGGAAAATTATAAGCATACAGACATTTCCTTGTCTCCCCAAGGAGAAGGGGAAGAAGTCTTTCGATGTAGTAGTAAGAATGCCGCCGCTTTACCTCGTAGAGGACATTCAACTCCTCCTAAGGGACATTTTCATCCACCGAGACACAACCAACTTTTGAACAACATGGAAGCCAATGTTTGTCCTCCCTTAAATGCCAATGGTCCTTTCTTTGTCATAGCACAAAGAGATGCCATATCAGCAATTGCCTTAAAATTTTTACCATTTTACATTAGGGAGACTAATGTTTCACCTTGGGAGCACATACTAGATGTAGCTAGCATTTGTACGGTACATAGTATTATAGAAGATAACGTGGTAGTTTGACTCCTTGCAACTTCATTCAAAGGTAGATCACTTCAATGGTTCCAGAGTTTAACTTCCGGATCTATTACCACTTGGAATGAGTTAGGCACGAAACTTTGTAAGCAGTTCGAGGACAAAAGTGATAATCTCTCACTTGTGGAACAATTCCACACTATCAAGCAGTTCCCTCAAGAGTATATGAGTGACTTCAACCTCCATTTTGACAAGACTTGGAAACAAATCCCAACACTCATAAGGCCGTCTCCAGAGAGTGCATTTCTATATTACTTATGGGCATTAAATAGTGATGTCACCATCATGATTCAATCCATTGGAGGTACTATTATCCCTAATGCTTACAAAATCACCGTAAGAGAAGAAAATTACTTGATTCAAGAAGGTAAAATTTCTCCTAGACCTCCCATACTTGTATTTACAGAGCTTGCAGGAAAACAACAAGTCGGTTCCCCCCCGCTTGCTTCTAGTCCAATGGCTATGCATGCATCCAATTCTTCAAATGATATGGCTGAGGTAAAATCACTATTAAAAACTTTTGGGAATGAACTCGTAGCAATGAAGAGGAGCAGTCCTAGTATGCTCACCCCTTTCAACCCCAATATCAGATGATCTACCCTCCATTCCAAGGAAATAGTCAATCACAAAATCAGGCTACAAGCCAAGTTGTGAATGTAAAAACTTTAAACTTTCGGAATCCTTCGCCTCCATATCTTTTAGAGCCATATTCCCGATCTAGAATAACCTTATCCAAGACTATGAATGATGCTACCATTTTCTCACCCCACAACTAGAATCTCTTCTCAAATGGAGTTTTAAGTCAAGCCCTTATGGTCCAAAGCATATCCACTCTACCTAAACCATCTGCTGAACCATCCACTCTCGAAAGTCAAGACCAACCTCTTGATGAAACCACACTACTAAATTGGCAAGCAGAAAACTTTTATGGTTTGAATGATGAAGCCTTCACTATAGCAATAAACACACGTTCTAAGAAAAGGGAAATAGATCCACAGTCTTCCAATACTAATCAAGTATCTACTTCTCAGCCCCCAACACAAATACCGGATGATAAAGGCATGAAAAAGAAATCATCAAAAGTATCCATAGAGTAGTCTACAAAGAAGGGGGAATCCAAGTGTCACAATGCCCAATAGGAATTTTCCAAAAGAGGACCCCAATGCCCCAAAAGGCATTAGCAAAGTGGGAGCAATTCTATTCAGCATCATGGAGCAAATGAAGAAGACCAATTTGAGTGTCACAATGTGGGATGCACTCTCTATTCCTTCTCAGAGGAACTTGCTACGGGAGGCTTTGAACAACTTTAGCACTACTAACAGATCATCAGGTCAAGAAGTAGTGGTGGAAACCAACTTATGCCAACCTGAAACAAAAATATATGCTAAGCCCAAAAAACCTCCACCATTCTATATCTCGCTAATTATCGGTGACCATTTGGTACACAATTGTATGATTGATTCTAGAGATAATAGCTCCATAATTCCCAAACAAGTCACATACATACTCCAAATTCCATATACTCTAATTTTAAGAGGGGTTTTTCAACTTGATGATACCACAGTCCAAACTATTGGGGTCATTAAGGGGCTTCAACTTATTATCCAACGAATGTTTGAGCTTGACATTCACACAGGACATATCTGTCATTGATCTTCCTCCCCTCTTTTCCATTTTCTTATCACAATATTTCACTATGAAAAATGGGTGGTTATTTGTCATCAGAATGGTTCGCATATGATACTAAGGACTGGTATGGGACTAAGGTAACTATAAGGGTAGAACCAATCTGTCACAATCACGTGGAACCTTACACACCAAAACCATAAACAATAACTACACCCTTTGTGACCCGAAGATGAGGATGTAGATCATGATCCATCTACTCTCATAGAAGATGTTCCAGATATGATTCTCGATGAGGTGAGTATAGATCATCAATATGACCCTTATGCGGCTTTTTTGAAAATGAAGAATCTGGTCTGTTATTTTTGGAAGAGACTGGATTAGGTACATATTACATTCATGAAGAAGATTTCATCATACCTCAACTGGTTAAGGCATCAAGTGATACAAACGGACTATGGAAGATGTTCTTTGATGGCTCACAAAGTAAAAATGGATCTAGTGTAAGGGTTATGTTAATTTCTCTAGAAGGAAACAAATATTTCTCTTCCTTTCGGTTGTAGTTCAGTTGCACTAATAATGTTGCTAAATATGAAGCTCTTATATAAGGAATTCAGTTGGCCCAAAGAAGAGGAATCCAAACCTTGACGGTCTTTGGTGATAGTGAATTGGTTGTGCACCAAGTTACAACCCATAGTGCATCAAAAAATGATCTGCAGTCATACAAAAATTAGGTTTGGGATTTGATAGAAGATTTGAGGCTTTCAAAATTCATGCAATTCCTAGGAAGTAAAATCAAGATGCTGATAGGCTAGCTACTATTGGTTCTCAATACGATGTACCTATGGACATCATGAAAGAAGAGTAGTAGATAGTCAAAATGGTGGTCCATCCCGTGGTACCAGATAATGTGAGTAGTTGGCAGGTGTTTGATAGTGATCAATAGATTGTTCTCTTCCTACAACAAGAAGTAGAGTTCGTTCCTAAATATCAAGATAAAATCCAAAAATGTTATGGCGATCATATTATACAGCTAAAAGGAAACAATATGCCAAAAGTCCTGGTTACATTAGAATCTATCTTCAATTCGGATGATTAGTCTAAGCATAGCACTAATATGGTGGTCAAGGAGGAGGATTTTGAAGAGGTCGAGGTGGCAAGCGAAAAGGTTCTAAAAATTGGCAAGGTATGCACTGCTCATGAAAATAAATCTTTCATCGAATTATGTCAGGAATATCATGATATCTTCGCGTGGAGCTACAAGGACTTGTGTGGTTTTGATCCCGGCTTAGCTCAACATATTATTGAAATAGATTTGAACTCTAAGCTAGTTCGTCAAAAACAGAGGCCAATCAATCCCAAAATTGAGCCTTTGATGAGGAAATATCTAACCAAGATTATTGAGGCCTGTATAATTTTTCCCATCAAGCATTCTTTGTGGGTTACGAATCTGGTGTCCATAAGGAAAAACAAAGGTGAAATACGGTGGTGCGTAGATTTCAATGATTTGAACTGAGCCTTGTTGAAGGATCACTACCCTCTCTCTTGAATGGAGCAAATCCTCCAAATAGTGGTAGGGGATCGAAGATTTTATTTTCTTGATGGATATTCAAGATATAATCAGATTTTGGTTCAAGAATCTGATCAATTCAAAATGGCTTTCACCACCAAATGCGGCACAAACTCTTATAACAAGATGCCCTTTGGATTATATAATGCGAGGATACCTTTTAGAGAGCCATGGATATGGCGTTTATAAGAATCATCAATGACATGATCTTGGTTTACCTTGACGACATCACTGTCTACTCTAAACATGCTAAGGATCATATCACTCATCTAAGGAAAGATTTTCGAAGGTGTAGAGAATTTGGTGTCTCACTCGAACTGAAGAATTCCATTTTTATAGTGTAGGAAGGAAAGAGTTTAGGGCATATTATTTCAAGTAGAGGGGTTGTCTATCGACCCGGCTAGGATTAAGTCAATTATGTCTTTATCCCTCCTAAGTCATAAAAAGGTCTCTAGAGTTTTGGGAACAATAGTTTTTTTAGAGATTCATTCCTCGGTTTGCAACGTTGGAAAAACCACTAATGCCCATGCTTAAAAAGAATATCCCATTTTCATGGACGAAGGAGGGAAGAGAAAGTTTTGAAGCCATCAAGACAACTATTTCCCACGCTCTGACGCTGGTAAATCCCCAGTTTGATAGGGACTTCATTCTCTATGCTTTCACAGTCGGGGAAGTATTTTAGGAATCCTCACCCAACATGATGATGCCCCGATGGACCATCCCATTGCCTTTTTAGTCATCCTCTTAAGGAATACGAACTCAAATATTGTTTCGTTGAAAAGGTCTTTTCCATCATTCGAGCCCTAAATAAGTTTAGGCATATGTTGTCTAACAACAAAATCCATTTAATGGTGTCTCATCCTCATGTCAAAGAATTTTTGTTGAATAAAGAGATGAATGAGAAACATGTTATGTGGATTACGAAAGTAATGGAGTATAACGTACACATCAAGGTCACTAAGCATCGGGGAAAAGGGTTATGTCGGTAGCTAGCCACGGACATAGAGATCAAAGATACAAAAGATGTCATGCTTCTGAATGATGATGAAGGAAATGATCAGATTGATTGGTCAACTAAGATGCAGAACTTCCTTCTTTCAAGGATATATCCTCTAAACATGAATAAGTCCATAGAGCGTACTTTCTATCTTGATCTATTCGTATGTCATGATAGATAATGTTCTCTTCGAAAGGATCTAAATGGTGTTCTTCTACGTTGCATCAAGCCAAAATAGGTGAACAAGGTATTAGAGGAATTCCACAATGGCCTATCCAGAGGACATTACTCTGCATGAAAAACCACCACCAAGATCATGTGAGCTAGTTATTACTGGCCAGACTTGTTCAAAGACTCTCATATATGGGTGAGGAAATGTAAGGAGTGTGCTCTTTTCACAGGAAAATAGAGGCTGGCAGCTCTCCCATTACGCCCTGTTCAGGTGGATCAACCCTTCGTTTAGTGGGGATTAGATTTCATCGGGATGATTAATCCTCCATCCGGCCGACGGGCATAAGTGGGTCAATCTGGAACAAATTATTTCACTCATTGGATAGAGCCAGTGGCCTTAAAGGAAAGTAATGAAAGGGCTATTCTATATTTTCTAGAAAATTTGATGACAAGGTTCAATGTTCCTTTTACTGTTATCTCAGACAATGTTATGAATTTCCTTGAGATGAAGATAAGTGAATGGGCCATCAAGAATGGAGTCTATCTCAAGACTCCATCTAGCTATTACCCATAGGGGAATGGATTGGTTGAATCGGTAACAAGAATCTCATAAGAATCATCAGATGCATAATGGAGGCAAATAAAAGAACCTAACATACACAGCTCAATATTTCCCAATGGGCCGATCGGATAACACCTAAAAAGGCCATTGGGGTTTCTCCTTTCATGCTTGTATATGGAAGGGAAGTGAAACTTCCAATTTCCTTGGATATAACTTCCCTGGACTTGGCTTATCGACTTGAGGTTATGGAGGATGATGCCTTAACAGTGAGGTTTTCTGAACTCATGGAGCTGGAGGAAATTCAAAACACCACCATGAATATGTTGATAGAACATTAGGCTCAAGTTAAGAAATCCTTCGACAATAAAGCCTCTAATAGGCTATTCAGGGAGGGAGATTTGGTTCTAAAATGGGACGAAGATCACACCAAACCCAAAGGGCATGCCAAGTTTGATGCTCTCTGGAGTGGGACCTATGTTATTACAAGATGCAAAGAGGTGAATTCATTTTTCCTATCCAAGCTGAATGGAGAATAATTTCCCATTCCATTGAATGGGATACACCACAAAGCTTGCTTTTGAGGATGTTCCACCATATACAAGTGTTCGTATTTTCCTCCAAGTACTTTGCACATCATTTTTTTTATTTTCTTTTACTTGTGTGCTTTTTTTTAGTTTTTAGTTTTTTAGAATCCTTTGCCCAATGTTTTCCTTAAGGCTACTCTTTGAGTCTGAAAGCTTAGCAAGAAAGCATTCCCTAAAGGTCACCAAAAATGTTAAGCATTTAACATACCTCAAGTAAATGTTTCAAACAATTTTTACGAAATTCCTCGTATGATGAAATTCTCTAAGGCCAAAATCTGAAATTTTCAATCTTTGGACTTCGAAGATTTTCTCTTTCAGAGTTTTATTGCTCAGATTTGGGGTTGCTTTTTTGAATCTCTAAAGTCCGAAACCTCGTGTAGACACCAAATTTGGGTCTTACAATGCCCTATACCCCGTATCTCGTCCCACAACCTAACCCTACCTCACCACCTAAACCTTACACACTTAATTATTTATTAATTACCTTATAATTAATAAATCCACATCTCCAACCCTTCCACCTCACCTCGCCACCTCACCATGACTTAGCCCTAACCCTAAAACTAACCTAATTAAGACCTATAACTTGGTCAGGACCCACACCCATGACTCATCACCCTCACTAGCACCAAAACGAACCTAATAATGACTTCACCAAGCCCACAACCGGCCCCTCATGAGAAAAGGAGGAAAGTTGGTTATTTTACTAAAAATAACCAACTTTGACCTAACCAACATCGGTCCCTACGTGACCGGTGTCGGTTAGGTAACCGCCATTAGTTCCCCTGTAAATGACCTCCCCAACCAAAACAAAGGGATCCAAATTCATTGGAAAGCATACAAAAATTCATTTACGAGAGAGGAGTATTGAGCCCAAAGATCAGAATCGAGCAACTAGATTGCTTTGTCACACTCATCCAAACATTGGGAAAGTTGGAGGATAGCTTCATCAGACTCACTTCCGATTGTTGAATCATCCCAACGAAGCCTTGCCTTCGCCATTTGCATTCCTTGGACTGCATCCGCATCGAAACTAGTAAGTAGTCTCTTTTATTACGGTATTCTTCTAGACACTACTTTGTGAACTTTTGATTCATAGTGATTATAAGCTCACTCCTAGATCTACCACCCGACAAAGACCTACCCTACACCTAACCTTCATTCATCCATCTCTATATTGCCCCAAAGATAGATTTCTCTCTCTACGAGTCTTCTCTATCACCCTACTACTCCCCTAAACCATCTACCAACCTTCGAACCCCATAATCACCTTACAACCAACCTCCATTTAAAAACCCTAAACCACTACCCCTACCGATATCGGTTATCCCCACCGGTACCAGTTTTATAACCGCAGTGCTCGGTTATCCAGTGACCAAAGATCGGTCACATGTGACTTATACCAAAACCAACCTTTCACCTATTTACCTCCAAACAATCCCGAGATCCAAAGCCTTGTTTACCCTTGTAACTTGATCGAATGTATCAATAACCGATGACCAAACAAACAAGCATGACATTTTATTATTAGTTTAGTCTCTATTGCTTTTAGTAACGAGGTACCTAAATCATGGTTTCACAATAGCTTCTTTATTATCATTTGCATTAATTTCTATTAAAAGGGCCGACCACCTTCGAAAGGAAGTCTAATATTTCCTGGGCCCAAGGTAGTTCCCTCACTTATTGTTTAACGAAAATGTGGTGGTCTTGCATTCTTATTTACAGGGTAGTCCCTCCTGCACTCAAAAGGAGCTCTTCAAAATTGGTCCGATCCCTCTATGGTATGTGAACACCTTCCCAACACTTAACAGGTATTCCTCCTAGCCCTAACCCTTATCTGTTTCTCAAGAGAATGAAAAGATAGAAATAACTCTATCTCGGAACAAAAAATTTTGTGCAAAACATTTTGGCACGCCGGTGGACCCTTCTTGGGTTTCTTTCTTTCTTGCTTGTTTTCATATAGGAGCACACTTGTTGTTTCTTTCTTCTAAATATTCACAAAATATTGTGTCATTTTGGTAAAAGAACTTGTCTTTCTTTCACATCTTTGCATTAGTGAAAGTCATCTTCTTAACCTCTTCTCTTTCTTTGCTTCATCAAATATCATTTTCGATTTGGGTTTAAAACACGTGCATCACATTCTTGCTTGCTGTCTTTAATTCTAGTGAACATAGATTAAGTAACAGGTCGTACACGTGGGGGTGATATCCACAGTATTGATGAGAAATTAATCTTACTCTCACTGCACAACACATACCAAATCACATAATAAGCTACACAACATCTCAAACATCCCCCCTTCTAGCGGTATTCCTCTGCCCGATTGAGGTAGCCTTACAATCCAAAACAAACTTGACATCTCCCTTAGGTCTTTTGTTTAGGATTGACATCATCTTGTGTCTAAGGCATAAGCCCAAAGTGATTAAAACTAATCCTAGGGTTAGTCTCTTGATTTGTTTGTGCATCTTGCTTGTTTTTTGTTTTTCTTTCAGTTCTGTTTCTCTGTTATACCTTGTCTTAGTGATCACTTCAGACAGTTTAGTGGGTATACTAAGCCTTGTTATCCCCAAACCAGCGGCCTCTTACATTCTCTCTTTGCCTTCATAGTGACTAACACCGTTCCTCTTCTACCGAAATTGGTTACACTGATCGACGCGGCTACTGCGTCGAGTGACATCGGTTATGCGGACCGATATCGGTTACCAGATCGATATCGGTTACTGTGTTTCACAGTTCCTGAAAAACCAACAACCTACCAATTCCAACATTTTGTTATTGTTTCTATTCTTGATTGATTAATTCCCTGTTGTATCCTCTTGTCCATGGTTGTTATCACCCGGCAACAAGCCGCAGCCATGGTTTCACATGCTTGTTCTGTGTCTTTTCCTGAGTCACCCCCTTCGCATCCTATGGGGAATCCTACGGACACCAGTGTTTTTCCCAAGATCCCTGTAGGAGATCCAAACTTTACCAAATTTTTGGATGCTAATCCTAGTGCCGTATAATATTATTTGTCTCATACCGATTGATTGTACACCCGATGGTTAGCTCCTCTCTGGTATGCCTATTAGTATAGCCGCTCACTTAGCCCCTTCCCCACCTAATAACTCCGCCTCACCGTCTTCATCCTTAGCCCCGTCTCCCAGCTCAGTGGCTTCGGTGGTTCATACTGCACCAATTGGCCTTCCTTTGGTTAACTGGGCCCCACATATCACTACTTGTCCCTTTGCCCATACCTCATCTCTCCCGTAGATTACCTCTTTCATAACTCACTCTCTACCATCTATCCACACGAGCTTCCTCTCTTAGGCTCGCCCACCTTTTCATTTCCATGAGACTCATCCGGTGGCCTCAACATCTTATATAGGACACCCTTATTCAGCCACCCCAACACATTCATCACCGTTACCTTATCAACATTCAACCCCACCATTGTCTAGTAGTGGCTCTTGGCCCAATCCTCCTCCATTTACTTACGACAACACCATCATCGACCCAACCAATGATTTAATCAAAGATGATGGACAAGATGCAAAATCTTGAGTCTTCTTACATTTTAGGAAGCCGTAACACTGACGACATACGAGAAAGTTTATCGGGAGCCTATTCATCCTTTATTCCCCCTTCATACATATCCTCCTCAATGGGAATTACTAAAATTTACTCACTTTAGTAGTAAGGAGGACCCTCAACAACACTTGCGATCGTTTAGACATGCCTGCTATCTGATTGCTCATGAAGATGCCTTACTACTCTGTACCTTCCCCATGTCCTTATCGGGACTGCCTTAGAGTGGTATGCAGTGCTTTAGCCCAACACTTAATCTTCTCCTTTAACTTGATTAGCCCAATCTTTCTTAGATCACTTCTCCATCAATATTGCCAAGAAAGTATCCATTACCGACCTCTATGCCATCCGATAATTTGAAGACGAGTCCATCGTAGATTTCATTGGATGATGGCGGGGCCTCATCAACCAACTTACTTATGCCTTACCTTAGGCTGAGCTCATCAAACTCTTTACGTGGGCCTGTGCTAAACACATTTCTCCCACCCTCCAAATACAAACTTTCTACACCTTTGATGAGGCCTTTACTATGGCTCGGAAACTAGAGATTCGAGCCTTAGAGGAGGAGAAATTGAAGTTGTGTAACAAAAACTCAAATTTCTGAACCCAAGACTCCACCAACAAACCCAACACCACCAACTCTCATGCATTGGCTGCTTCAAAATCAAAAGGAGCCCTACACGCGGTGATGGTCAAATCTCAAGCATTGTCTAATACCCATCTGAAACCCACCTATAAGTATAAAGCTGAGCCCATCAAGTACAATCCCTTGGGAGAAACTTATGATGTGATCTTGGACAAATTGCTTAAAGCAGGAGCTATCACCTTGCCTCTGTTAAACTTCACTTTGGATTTGATTCCACCGCGCTATACCTTCTTGGTATAAAGAAAATGACTTCTATAATTTCCATCGCATGAAGGGACACAGCCACGAAAATTGCAAGATGTTGAAAAACATAGTGCAAGAAATGGTTGATGCAGGAGATATAACCCTTGATAATCCTAATGCCCATGCTAATCGAAATTTAAAAATCTTCAACAAACCATTTCCAAACCATTCATCTAACAGTAACACAAACCAAGAAACCTCAGCCGAGGAGAAGAGTGTGCATGATATCCATGTGGTTTTCAACTCCCAACCAAGGGCTTCCATCGAAGAAATTCTGAATCGAGCCTCTTCACCAATGCAGGGGTCCTCGCCCCCTTCTCCTTCATCAGGACAAGAGGATAGCCCCACTATTCCTTTACCCATAAAGGAATCAAGCGCCTGAGTTCTCTGCTCACATGAAACAGCCTTCTTACACCACATCCTGCGCAAGATTGTGACTGGATGTTATCCAACCTATCTATTTCCCAAACATCTCCTTCCACCACTTCTTGCTGTAAAAGAAGAAGGATCACCACTTTTTCTCTCGTCCTTAGAGGAGAAACCCCTCGAGCCTACATCACCAAACTCCTTAACAATGATGGATCCTCTAGAACATGCCCTCCTCCCTATCATTTCTTCATCACCTAAATCTTTCCAAAGCAAAGGTTGACCTCTTAACACCCATTGATACGTGCATCATACACCCCCTGTATCACACCCACGATGGACCTGGAATCACACCCACTTCTCTTCCATACAAAAATTCCCATCCACACGTAAAGACTGTCATCCCCCAAAAGATAGAATAATCTTATGGGAATGTTTGAGTACACCATCCTCTACTTACATGCAGATGACTAATCCAGACACCTCTACCATATGCCTGAAGTTTTTACAAAAGCTCAAAATGCCTATGTCTTCACCTTCACCCCCCTCATCTCTACCGAATACCTCACCCACCTCTATCAACCTAACCAAACCTTCCCCTACACTTGGGACTTCACCAATACCCGGCCTAACGTACCCACCTACGTGGTTAGATTTATCCAAAAATAAAGTCATCCATCTACCTAAGAGACAGGCCCAATCTCCTTGAGTCCAATCTATGCCTCCGCCACAACTAAACCCCTCACCCCGATCACACCGGTATAACAGGCATGGTTTCAACCCTTGCCATCACACCTAACTTGTATAGTGGGGCCTCACCCCTCCACCTTGCCTCAATACACCATGCCTCCTACGTCTTCTTTAACACGACCTACACCCTTCGCACCCATACGAAATCCACGGGCATCTTAACACCGTCGCCCCAAGTATCCCGCCTACCCATAAACCCTAAGAAAACTCGATCATCGAAGGACTTATTTTTGTTGCTCCTCTTTTCCCGTGGTTGTTTCCTCGCCACCACGTTATATGTGGCCTCATCATCTAACTAGCTAAACATGACTTCTGCGCAGAAGAAGCCACACCTAGTTAAACCCAATCATCAAAATCCCTTGCCTAAACCACCACCCGTACGAACCACTCATACCCAACCATTACCAAAACAATCAATAATCTCACTCACTCAATTAATAGCCTCATCTTCATTTGAATTTGACGCGCTTAAAGGATCTTACGCCAAGATCCTTGATATGTTGGTAGGGGATGCGACCATTTCCCTACCCCCACTTAGACCCTATGATCCATCTAAACCTCGACCTATAGGTTATGATGAATCTAAAATCTATGCCTACCACCACACACCAGGACACAATGTAGAAGGATGCAAAGCTTTGAAATCCATCTTTCGCCAGTTGCCTATCTCGGATAGAAAATCTAAGCAAGACAACTTACGGAGGGAAAATACCTTAGCTTCGATCCCTTCTCCTATACCACCTACCCCGACTCACCAAAATCTATCATCATTGCAACCCCACCTCTCGAGAACAATGACTTATCCCTGCCATCTTCCTCATCTCGTATTCATGAGATCAACATGATTAGCATTGCTACTCAAGGTCAGAAAAACAATGGAAAAGCTAAAGAGAGCACACTGCGGCCTCTCTTTCTCCTTCCACCATCCCGATCGCACCACCACCTAAAGTGGTTATTTGTGGACCTACCTATCCTATCTCTGATGGAGTTACCCATCGCACCATGATCAAACAAATTCACTAATCTCTTGTAAAAATAACACTCTATGATCTCATTCAAACATTTGAATCTCATTGACAAGCTCTAATTGAGATCCTCTAAGGGATAGAGGTCCTACCTAACGAAACCCTTCCCGTCACCTCCATCTTAACACCCAACCATGTCGCTTCTCTCACAAAACAACCTACCTCCACAACCACCTTTGTCCCTTCACAAAGCAAGTCGTTCTTTGTTAGTTTTTCCGAAGAAGAAATTGTCGTCTTTAGTGCGTAAGAAAAATATGGATATATACATTGAAACACCCATACAAACTAAGTCATCAAAAATACATCGAGATATTCTTGACCCCATTCTTTTCATTTCAGCTTACATCCAGGACATCCAGTACGTCATGTTATGATCAATGGGGGCGCTAGCCTAAACATCATCTCTTCCAAATCCTTCCAACAGATGAATATCCCTCCTAGTTGCATGTGTGCCAACCCCACCATGTTGCATTCATTCAATGATGCTATTACTTCTACCGTAGGCACCGTGATCCTTAACATTTGTGTAGGGCCACGTACCTTACCCGAACTCTTCTATGTCCTTGAGGGAGAGTTCCAATACAACATGTTCTTAGGCCGCCCTTGGATCTGGGCTATGAGATGCATTCCCTGCACCTTACATAGATGCATAAAATTTGAGTATGAGGGGAAGTCATACCCGTCACGGTGACACTTCCCACTTCAAAACTTGCAATATGTTATACCACCCTAATGATGTGCTTGTACTAGTCAAGGCACCCATTGATCCGACCCAACCATCTATTTCAACCACGCCTCAACCATCCACCTTAGCCGCACCCACACCTTCGACCAATGAAACCGCCAACGTGAATATCTCTTCCTTCCCCGAGATAACATCCTAACCTCAGATCCCTTGGTAGGTGTTTTCAACGCCTTACGCTAGGGGAGTACTGCCTATACAATGTTAGTGCCTTCCATACCCCACAAGAGTATAGAGACGATTACATGCACATCTTACCTACGACCGTCGTGTGGGGGAGTTGATATCCTACGGACCACCTAATTGCCACACCAACCTAATGTATGGGGGTGTCAACGCATCCTCTATCACCCCTAAACCTTCCCTTGGTGTGGTTCCCTTCCAATATGATTTTCAATATCTAACCAACCGTTGTTTTCCCTCACCTTCCTGACTCGCTGTGCTTGGAAAGGTTTTGGTTTTGGTCTTTATGAATAGGGCCGACATACGATCATTCCCATGACTACACACAAACACAAAGATCGTAGTGGTCTTGGATTTTCTAAACCACCTACACCGAAGAAACCTTGTGTCAATTGTATCCAGGAAGATGACGAAGTCACCCCTTTCGAACCATCATCTCCCATTTTGCCATCTTCACCACGAGTCGATAGACCGGAATCTATCCCTCCTAAATTTTTTTTTGTGACTCTTTATCTTCCTAGGTCCTCTCACTTATCAACACAATGGTGAAGACCCATCTTCTCTCCCCTTTTGTATCTAGACATGATAAAAAAAAGACTCACCTTTAATTAATGTTGTGGAGTGCCGGGATGATGACTCCATCCTCACCTACCTTCAAAAGTGCGGACGACTCTTATATTCAACGCACCTTACCATCTGAAACCCAAACCATGTTGAATGAGTCGACTATAGAAATCAACATCCACACAGAGGATGATCCTCACATTGTAAAGATCAGACAATCTCTCAACATATCAGAACAAGCTACCTTCACTACCTTCCTCCGTGCCTGCAATCAAGCTTTTGCTTGGTCCTACACTGACATGCCAGGAATTGTTCCTGACATTGTTGTCCATAACATCACTCTGAAACCAAACTCCAAACCAGTTAAATAGAAACTGAGAAAAATGCATCCACGCATTGCCCTCTTGGTTAAAGAAGAGCTTCAATGACTCCTTTCTATTTCTTTCATCTTACCTATTGACTATCCTCAATGGATTTCTAATGTCGTACCTATCACTAAAGCAACGGGGGGACTTTGGATATGTATGGATTTCAGGACCTTAACCTCACTTGCCCAAAGGACGACTTCCCCCTACCTAGCATTGATCAACTTGTTGATCTCACTGCGGGCCATGAGATGCTTTCTCTCATGGATGGTTTCTCGGGATACAATCAAATTTTAGTAGCCCCAGCCGATCAACATAAAACCACCTTCATTACCCCCTGGGGGACCTTCTGCTATCGTGTCATGCCATTTGGCCTTAAGAATGTAGATGTGACCTATCAGCGGGATATGACTTTCATTTTTCATGACATTATGCACACTATCCTCGAGGATTATGTCGATGATCTTCTTGGAAAATCCAAACATCACAGTGAACATCTCGATGTTTTAACCATTATTTTCGATCACCTGTTACAATACTATGTTCATCTTCAACCAAAGAAATGTGTCTTTGGCATCCTTTTAGGAAAACTCCTTGGCTTTATCATCTCTTTGCGTGGCATTGAGGTCGACCCAGCTAAAGTCAAAGATATCTTAGAAATGCCCCCACCCACTAACCTAAAACAATTATGTAGTTTGCAGGGCAAACTCCAATCTATCTCAAAGTGTTTCATCTCACAACTCTCGGATCGATATCAACCTTTCCATCATCTCCTTAAAAAGGAAATTGTCTTTCAATGGAGTGAGAAGTGACACCAAGCCTTTGTGGCTCTTAAAGATTATCTCTTGCAGCCACCGTGCTTATCCCACCTCAGGACGATCGCCCTTTCTACCTTTACCTTTCTGCCACCAACCATGTTGTAGGAGCCATGCTCACACATCGTGACTCCGAGAATCGAGAGAAAGTAGTTTATTACATAAGCCATACTCTTGTGGATTACGAGACTAGGTATACACATGTAGAAAAGTTGTGCCTAGCCCTATCATTCGTAGCCACCAAACTCCGACATTACCTCCTGAATCACAATACTTTTGTCATCACCAACGCTGACCCCATACATTATATGTATGCCAAACCTCATCTAAACCAACACATCACCCGATGGCTTATGCTCCTCGCCGACCTCGACCTTGAGTTTGTACACTAGAAATCAGTCAAAGGACAAACTATCGTGGATCAACTCGTGGAAGCCCCTTTACCTAGAGAACAATTTACCAATTTTACTTTCCCTGATGAACTCATCACAACCCTTTCACTCAGTGATGCATCTTATCCAATGACCCTCTTCTTCAATGGATCTAAATGTCAGCGTGGTGGAGGGGTGGGCATTGTTCTCATTCCTCTTGATGGTGAACCTATGCCTCTTTCATTCAGGCTTGATTTCCCTACACTAACAATACAGTGGAATATGAGGCCCTTGTTTTGGGTCTCCATGTTGCATTACACTTAGGTGTGAAGTCTATTAACATTTTCGGTGACTCTCAATTGGTAGTAAATCAAGTTATTGGCATCTACCAATGTAAAAATGAGGAACTTCAAAAGTACAAACGTTACGTGGATTCACTTTTGACCTTATTTACTCATTATTCTATCCAAACCGTTCCACACTCAACTAATAAATTTGCAGATACTATGGCTTGCTTGGCCTCGCAAATTCCTACCTCACCAACTGACTCTGACATATTTGTCTTGGTCCAACAACTCTTTTCCCCATCTTACTTAGTCTCGGATGTTTGTATGGTAAATAATGTATCTGCTGATTCACAGGATACCTAGTATCACCAATTTCACGACTACCTTACAACCTCTGTTCTCCCACCTGACCTTACTAGTAATGGAAAACATTCTTTTCTTAAAAGTGTTTCTCATTATGTTGTCATGGGGGGACTCCTCTATAAACGTGGCTTTGATGGTATCCTCCTTCGATGTCTAACTGGTGCTGAAGTCACCCATACCATCCAACAAGTCCATGACGGAATTTGTGGTGGGCACTTTAGTGGCCTTGCCGTGGCAAGCACTTTAGTGGCAAAGGATCCATACTCTTAATAAAGACTACTGCGAATACGTTAAGCGTTGTGTTATGTGTCAACAGCATGCCAACCTTCAACATACTCCCAGCCACCCGCTATAGGTCGCACGAGATCTTTGGCCTTTCTCACAATGGGGTTTAGACCTTATTGGTGAGATTCACCCGCCTTCTTCGTAGCGTCACCATTGGATCCTCACGGCAACTGAATATTACACTAAATGGGTGGAGGCCGTTCCACTCATTTCAACCAAAAAAGAGAAAATTGTTGAGTTCATCAATCATCACATTATCTGTCGTTTTGGTGTTCCTCATCACTTGATAACAGATAATGGTAAATCTTTCAAAAATAAGCTGTTACGAGCCCTTTGTGACAACTTTGGTATCAAACTTAGCTTCTCATCACCCTACTATCCACAAGAAAATGGTCAAGCCAAATCTTCTAACAAAACCTTAACCAAAATTCTCATGAAAGTCATTAACGATTCTGGGAAAAACTGGCATGATCACATCCCCTTTGCCCTTTGGGCTTATTGTACCAGCATTCGTACTTCCACTAATGCCACACCATTTTCTTTGGTGTATGGTACCGAGGCTGTCTTGCCTCTCGAAATACAAATCCCTTCCCTTAGAATATCTCTCCAAGATATTCTCACCAATGATGACTTCCACCAAGAGTGGTTAGCCCAATTGGAGCTTCTTGACAAGCATCATCTTATAGCTCTTGACCACCTTCAACTTTATCAAAAGTGCATCAAGTGTGCTTATGATAAGTGAATTCATGAGTGTACCTTTAAGATTGGTGATCTTGTCCTCAAAGAGAATCAACACGTAACCAAACTAGAAAAGAGTAAACGTGGAAAATTTTCTCCTAATTGGATTGGGCCTTACATTATCACTCACACTTACGGATCAGGTACTTATCATTTAGCTTCACTTAATGGTAAAATTGAGCCTAAACCCCTTAATGCTTTGCATCTCCGACCATTCTACTGTTGAATTTAGTGTTACATCACTTCTTATCTACCTTGTGCTCATCCCTTGAGCTCATTTACCACCTCATACACCTTGTTTTGTGCATCTCAACGTAGAATTAAACTCACATAGTTTGATCATCACCTCCTCTTAAATATAACTTCCCTTTAAAATAACAAGTTCTCAATTATACAATTCTGGGATATTCTTGAGTCAAACTTCCTTTAAAACTAGATGCTTCATGCCAAACTAACATCTATACCTCTAAGCTATAAACTAGACTACTCCCTCGAAGGACAGCTATGTGCAAAGATGATGCATCTGCTAGTATAAGTAGATCGCTCCCTCGAAGGACAATTGCTATGTGCAAAAGCCGCATCTGCTATTATAAGTAGACTTCTCCTTGAAGGACAGCTATACAAACTCAGCCTCTATCAGAAGCTTCTCACATTTATCACTTTGTGAAGACCTCAAGAACAACAAAATGCATATCCCATATAGACTTCCCGCATCGATCGCCTATATCTAGAAAAATAAAAGCAAAGATTCAAAAGCACTTTTGAGTCATGGACTTGTCTATTTAGGTTTGGTTCTCTTTCGTCCTATAACAAGTTCTCTGCACCCCCGCTATACTATCCACCTCACCTCACCATTCTTCAAAACAACAAAACTCAATGGATGTGACGTATATCCGATATATTGCGATTATACAACTCTTTTCACCTATCGACTTCTTGCCTATGCAAGGTACCTAGGGATTCAAGATCATCCTACAATAATATGTGGTTTGTTTAGCTCTTTCCAACTATGGGACACTTTTTCCTCTTTTTCCCGAATCTAGGATTATGTGTTAACCTTAATCAAGACACGGTTTCCTATGCTTGGGTAAGCTAACCCTCGCTTCCCCTATACCCACACCAACACCAACAACATTACCCTACCAACATCAAACTTTTACCATCCAACAAATTGCACGAATTCACCTCTCTCCTGGTCCTAAGGAGAACTACATCGATCTAAGGCCCCTCCTTGCTTTGTGTAATGGGCTATGTAGGCAACACTTAGGAGACACGGGGTCTCCCAAGGTTATCTCAACCATCCCCTACCATAACCTATCATGTGTTGTGTTTTCCTTAAAAATATAAATATTTTCACGTATTTATATTGATAACACTTACCTTTTTCCTTTATCAATCCAAACATTCAAAACACAAACATTCTTATTATTATCATAACTCAAATCAACATACATATTCAATTTTATTTAGATGTTAAACAAATACATCTTCTCTATTATCGACGCGTAAGTTGGATTCCTTATTTATTATTCTACCCGTATGTATGAAACTCACTTAGGCCCCTGCGCCTCGTCCCGAACTAAGTAGCGATGGTGATCATTAACGCCACTCACTTGGCCTCTCCATCCTCAAAGGTACCACTGCTATTGGTTCCTCCCACTGATCCACCAATCTCTCCTGTAACATACGAATATGCCCTCTTGCGTGGAGGAATCTTGCCTCTAGTCTCTCCACTCGTGACTGTGAAGCCTCTAACAATCTCGTGGTCTCATTCACCTGTGTTTGAAGCTGGTGAACTAAACCCTACAGGTGGTCTCTCTCTGTTGTAATCACAACTATGTTAGGATGATCGGCCCTCTCATGTGTACCTCACAACTCTGCTGCCCACCATAATCTATAAGACTCTGTCACTCCTGCATCCATTGCCCTGCGATTGATTGCTATCTCTTTTGGTCCTTCTGGAAGTGTCGGCCATGGAGGTGAGAATGGTGCCTCGGCGTCGATCCTCCTGTATGGTCTATGATCCATGGGTATATCCTAAACAAATCCAAATTGTCGCTGCATGTGATCTAGAGGAATCCTCTCGTACTCACCTAGCCTATGTCCTGCGATCCACCTCAATCACTCTACACCCCTCAAATCCTCGAGCTATGTTCACCGTCACCATGTAGTTCCCATCAGGCCTCCAACAGGATATCCACAATCATCACCATCTCCAACATCTACCTATAATGCTCGGCGTCATCTGTCACGGTCTCGGCTCTTGCCTCTTGCTCTGTCTGGACCCATCACCTGAATCCCAACCTTAGCAATCTTGTCTCTCCTTCTGGATTGGCCAGCCTATTGGTCACACACACACAATGTGCTCATAGGCCCAAAAATGTAATAAGTATGCACAATCCAGTGTAGTCTTGTGATTTCACCTGCATGCCCATAAACCCCATAATAGCTCCGCCAGATATGCGGGCGCCCATGTGAAAGTAGTGCTACCTTCTATCATCTCACAAATAATACACATCAATGATTGTGGAAATCTTCCCCCGTCCACTCTAGGTAATGCATAGTACCCCACTGTTATCATTAATACCATGGCTAACCTTGTTGCCTCAGGGTGTGCCACAAACATTATACCATAAGTAAATTTCAAGCCTCGCTCTGTCAGATCTCATGCGGCTGGACCAAATACTGTTGTTATCGCTTCCCACGCCACATTGGGCCCTTCCTGATACACTGGTCTTCCTGTAATTGGAAGTCTCAAAATTTGAAACACATCTTCTAACGTCACTGTCATCTCCCCTATTGGTAGATGGAAGGTATTCTTTTTTGGATTCCATCTCTCAATCAGTGCCTGCAACATAGCATGATTGCGTGTGATTCGTGAATAATAGCGGATTCCGCTTAACCCCACATGGTTTATTAATGCCCACTCAGCTGGTGTTACATCCGCTTGGACCCGTGACAACAAAGCTGGCACCCTATCATTCATCCTCAACCCTGCCTCTTCCTGCACACATCAAACCAACAAACAACAAATAAATCCCCAAGTGTTTTTTATCAAAATCTGCAACTTTACACAGTAACCGATATCGGTTATCTAACCGATACCAGTTGGCCTAAACCGATATTGGTCACTGACAATTCTATCCACCCTACTCAAAAACACCACCTATGATAACTTATTCACTTGTTTGCCTCTCTCTATACCTAAAAACATATCTGAAACACCTGATTACCTACCCCATAACACTCACCCCATCCCAAACCCTTGCCTATCACCTTTCTTTTCATCTCTACCCACTTACCTTACCACATCCTATTCATAACCATGCAAAATCTAATTCCAACCAAAACTTATACCTCTTGGGATGTAGCAGCTTGAGGTGGAACTTGTCTTCCCTCTCCTCTCTACCTCGTTGGACGCTTCTCCTTGTTCAGCCATGTTCACCACCCTCTTCACTATAACTTGCCTTTACACCTTCTTAATCCAAGCCCATGATCACTTTACCTATCTCTTTCCTCCTTATCACTCAATTCTCCCATGTAACTAGCCTGTATGGACATCAACAGCCTCACATCCTCGTATTTAACATGTTGCATGACTCTAAAAATAAGAATTTAAGTTTCCTCCCAAGCTTTTCTATTTTTAGAAAAGCTTGTTTTTAGCATAACCGATATCGGTTACCTAACCGGTATTGGTCACATAGTGACCGACATCGGTTAGATAAGCGATATCGGTCACCTGTCTCCTTTTTCTTATACCTAGGCCTTTTCTTTGTTTTTTGCAATTTTTGGTGGAGCCCGCCTCTTTTCCCTACATAACAACATCACTATCAACATCCATCAACATAATAAACATCAACATTTCAAAACATATGCATATCATCAAAACATCATCAACATCATCTATATACATCAAATTCCAATACCATTGACAAAACACATGAAACATTATAATATATGCATCAAATCAAAAATTATACACACCATGTGGATCAAACTCATCATCTATATATCGTCAAATCAATGTCAAAATATACAAATTGCCTACATGGGGCCTTTGTAATCCAAAATACAAAGTCGGCATGCGAAGCCGTTGTCTCTATCAAAATCACGACTCAGCTCGTAGGCCGGTCTCTCATGTCAAAAATATACTCAACTCACAGGCCGGTATCAACTATACAAAATGTACTCGGCTCGCAGGCGTATATACAACAAAAATGAATACATAAATCCTATGTGGGCATGCAGGCCCCTATATGCACACTCGGTTCGTAGACCGGTGTCTCTATCAAAAATCATCTATCCAACTCAACCAAAATGTCTCTGCTCCTGGGGCGACTCAACTCTCTCCTCCTCCCTCGGCCTGTCCCTCAGCTGGCCCCTATGCCGGGTCTCACCTCCTACCTGTAACCGACCCATTGAATGTGGTTGTGGCCACCTGTGACCTGTGACTCTGGGAAGTCTCAGCTCTATGAGCCATATATGGCTGATAATCTACACCAGTACCATCTAGTAGGTCTTGATAGTAATGGGCCTCGCTCTAGCCTCCATGTAACAGGCCCGTGTAACCATGGCTGGTGGGGCTGGTCCCCCGGCTCCTAATAGAAGTGGGCCCTGCCCGCCTGTATGCCCTGAACCTGAACTGGTACCTATGGTGGCGGTGGAGCTGCCATCGAAGCCTAAAAAGGGACCTAAGGGTTGCATCGTGCCTATGCCTATGCTCGTGCTCGTGCTCGGGCTAACTACCCCTATAACACCCCAATCTGTGCCTATGCGGTAGTAAGTTTGCCCTCGTAAGAATCGCACCTAACCCAAGAGATGGTCCCTCTCTGCTGTAACAGCCGCTAAATCTGGTTATGCTGGCTATGCTCTCACGGCCGCCCTCTACCCTGCCCACCAAACCAAAAATGAGCCTGTAACCCTAGCATCGTCCACTGTGTCATCTACTGGTCTCTCTGCTACCTAGACTAGGTCAAATGGCTGTGGTAGAGGCAGTGGTGCCTCTACATCCTCCCTCCAATACTATGGGAGGGGAGGTGGCACATCCTGCCGTAGTCCTAGCTGTCGTCGTACCCTCTCTAGGGGAATCCACTCATACTCCCCGGGTCTCCGTCCAGCTATCCAGAAGATGTACTAGATCCATCGCAGCTATGCTCGGGCTCCTCCATGGGGCTGATGGCCTCTGTATGGCCTCCATATAATATCTAATGCAGTCAGGCCCTCTAACATATGCCTGTAAAAGGCAACATCCCACCCTGCGACCACTTTGCTCGTGGCTGGCCCACGACCCCCAACCACCTCTGAAACCCATATCTGTAGACTGCCTGTGGCCCTGGCTGCTGGGGAAACCCTACTGGTCATATACACACGATGTGCTCATATGCCCAGCAGTGTAACAAGAATGTCAAACATATACCGAATCGCCTCATACGGCGATAGCCCCAGAGCTCTCTGTATAGCTACACCAGATACACTGGTGCCCATGCGTAGCAGGTGTGCTCCTCCACCATCTCCTGTAAAACTCCCATCAGAGCCCGTGGGAAGTGGCCTCCCTCTGAGTTAGGGAGGGTGAAGCAAGTGATACCGACCATCATCAGCACGACAAGCTGTGTCTCCTGTCGATGAGCGCGATACATCTCGCTGTAGCCGATGCTCGCACTATGATACGTAACCAATGGGGTTGCATCCCTGAATACCTGTAGGATGCTATCCATCGCTATCTCGGCATCCACCTAGAACACCTCCTCACCTATGATCGGTAGTCTCAGGATGCGATACACATCCTCTAGGGTGACTGTCATCTCTCCAGTAGGGAGATGGAAGGCATTGGTTGCGGATCCCATCTCTTAATGAGGGAAACCATCAAGCTGTGGTCCCTATCCATAGCCCTATACCTCTAGACTCGCGAGTCCAACCTCCCACATAACTACCCACTGCTCTATGGTCACATGTGGCCGCATCTACTCCAATAGGGGTGGCATCCGATCTCGCATGGTCAACTGCTAGTGTGCCTGCAAAAACAACCCACTCCGTCAGGCCTACCCTTAACAACACAACCCACCTAACCCTCTATACTTACTCACCCACCCATACACAACCCATAACCTATCCTCCCCGAACCGACCCCAACCACCCAATTACCCCTCAACCCTATAATCTATCCTACCCGCCTAAAACAACACCCATCAAATCAATTTTACAACCCTACCTCCTACCCATGGTAACCACTATCGGTCACCCTCGACCACCATCGGTCCCCCACTCACACCTTATGTCCAAAATTTTATGAACCAACGTTGGTCGACACATGACCGATGTCGGTCTCTCGAAACTCGCTAATCTACACCTAAAAACTGTGATCGATGCCGGTTGACTAGTGACCGACATCGGTCACTGTGGGGTTTAGGGGCTGAACCAAAAATGGCCCCCAAACCCCCTTTTCCCCTATTTCTCCCAATTTACCCAGTACAATTGCCTAAACCCTTACCCACCCTGACATTTTTGCCTACCTAACATATCTACCCAATCCATTTTACTGTTTACCTTCATTTATTCATTATTTTATCAAATTTTGGATTCCTACCCCAATACCCAAATCCCAGCTAAATTCATAAAATTGACAAAAATAGGGGTTCCAAGCCTACCGGTACGACTACACGTCATCGTGGTGGGATAGGTGGTGGTGGTCCAACTCCTCCAGCACCTCCAAGCACCTCCTGCTCCTCCAGCCTGTGCCATAGCTCCAAATCTCCTCAGCAGGTCCTCAACCAATCAAGCTCTACCTCCCGATCTCTGGGGCCTACCAATAACTCACTCACCCACTCAACTAGTGCCAACTCAGCCCAAACACTCGACACAATCAATTCAAAACTCAACAAGAGATGTTTTGGTGCTCAAATTCACAATGTGAAAATGACATGCCACTTTTTTCTTTTTATAGGTTTTGACCTCTAACCGATATCGGTTAGGTCATGCCCTAGAAGACCGATATCAATCTTCTAACCGATATCGGTCACCCCTAACCGATATCGGTTACCTACTTATTTTAACCTAACTCCTGCCCTTATCCACCAATCTCCATTTTTCACCACATCACCTACCCCCGGCTTTGCTAAATAGCCTTATTTTGAATTCATCAGCCCAACTTAAGGCCGTAACTCACTAATCAACCCGACCAAGGCCGCAACCAACCAATCGGCCCAACCCAAAGCCACAACCAATCAATCAGCCCAACTCGAGGCCACAACCAACCAATCGGCCCGACCCAAGGCCGCAACCCACCAATCGGCTCGACCCGAGGCCGCAACCAACCAATTGGCCCGACCCAAGGCCACAACCCACCAATCAGCCCGACCCAAGGCCACAACCAACCAATCAACCCCGACCTAAGGCGCGCAACCAATCAATCGGCCGACCCAAGGCCGCAACCAATCAATCGGCTCGACCAAGGCCGCAACCAACCAATCGGCGGACTCCAAGGCCACAACAATCAATCGGCCCGACCCAAGGCCGCAACCAATCAATCGGCCCGACCCAAGGCCACAACCAACCAATCGGCCCGACCCAAGGCCGCAACCAACCAATCGGCCCAACCTAAGGTCAGAACAACAATCGGCCCAACCTAAGGCCAGAATTCAACCAATCAGCCCGACCCAAGGCTGCACCAATTAAGTACCTCACTCGAGGCCCACAAATTATGATTCTATCCACCCATCATGTAGCTATTTGTTCAATCAAGCTCACATGTTCGTGTTTTAGCATGACTAGGATACTTGAATTGATCAGCCGACCAAATTTTCCTAGACCGAGACCGTGACGTTTATCTTAACCAAACCAACCATTTGGTACTATCGAACATGCCTAAATGTTCCGGCACCTTACCCGTTACATCCCTTGGAGCTACTTCCTATGCCTTGGATACCGGATTATATCAACCTTGTTTGACTAAACTATCGACCTTTGCCTATGAATTTCTTTTTTCTCTTTAAATCATGTACCTTGGTCGCACTACTATATTTCAACGTGCATCCGCTTCCTTGAACTTACCCCACCGTCTTACCCTCATCTCATTATCATTCACCCTTTATCAATCCTATCCCCGATTTCATGTCACCTCAATCTGTGATAGATTTGAGGGTGATTACCTATACCCTTAACTGGGGCAATCACTTCTTATTATTGTCAGTGAAACTTTACAAAACAAGCTATACGACAACAAGGGGCAAATGTAGACACTAAATTTGGGTCTTATGACACCCTGTGCCCCGCATCTCGTCTCGCAACCTAACCCTACCTCACCACCTAAGCCTTACACACTTAATTATTTATTGATTACCTTATAATTAATAAATCCACATCTCCAACCTTGCCACCTCACCTTGCCACCTCACCATGACTTAGCCCTAACCCTAAAACTAACCTAATTAAAACCTATAACTTGGTCTAGACCCACACCCATGACTCATCACCCCTCACCTGCACCAAAATGAACCTAATAATGACTTGACCAAGCCCACAAATTTGACCTAACCGACATTAGTCCCTATGCGACCAGCATCGGTTAGGTAACCGCCATCGGTTCCCTGTAAATGACCTCCCCCAACCAAAACAAAGGGATCCGAATTCATTGGCAAGCATCCAAAAATTCATTTTGCAGAGAGGAGTATTGAGCCCAAGACTGTAACTAAGCAACTAGATCACTGTCACACTCATCCAAACATTGGGAAAGTCAGAGGATAGCTTTATCAGCTCACTTCCGATTGCGGATCATCCCATCTCGAGCCTTTCCTTCGCCACCGCATTCCTCGGACTGCATCGCATCGAAACTAGTAAGTAGTCTCTTTTATTACCTTTTATGCTTCTAGACACTACTTTGTGAAATTTTGATTCATAGTGATTATAAGCTCTCTCTGGATCTACCACCCTAAGCAGCACCCTACACCTAACCTTCATTCATCCATCTCTATATTGCCCCAAATACAACTTTCTCACTCTCTCGAGTCTTCTCTATCACCCTACTACTCACCTAAACCATCTACCAACCTTCTGAACCCCATAACCACCTTACAACCAACCTCCATTTAAAAAACCCTAAACCACTGCCCCTACCGATATCGGTTATCCCCTACCGGTACCAATTTTATAACCGTGGTCGGTTTTCCAGTGACCAGCATCCGTCACTGTGACTTATACCAAAAACCAACCTTTCACCTATTTACCTCAAAACAATCCCATATCCAGGCTTGTTTACCCCTGTAACTTGATCTGAACATATCAATAACCAGTGACCAAACAAACAACATGACATTTTATTATTAGTAGTTTAGTCTCTATTACTTTTAGCAATGAGGTACCTAAATCATGATTTTGCAATAGCTTCTTTATTATCATTTGCATTAATTTTTATTAAAAGGGAACATACCACCTTCAAAAGGAAGTCTAATATTTCCTGGGCCCAAGGCAGTTCCCTCACTTATTCTTTAACGAAAATCTGTTGGTCTTGCATTCTTATTTACGGGTAGTCCTTCCTAGACAAAAAGAAGCTCTTCACATGATCGGTCGATCTCTCTACGGTACATGCACACCTTCCCAACACTCACAGTATTCCTCTTAGCCCTAACCCTTATCTATTTCTCAAGAGAATGAAAAGATAGAAATAACTCTATTTTGGAACAAAAATTTTGTGTGAAACACCCGAAAGTCTAAAAATTTAGACTTTCGGGCTTTCGGGTTTTAGAACTTTTGGCCCCATTTTGTTTAAATCCCTCTTAGACTTCCGAAGTCCAAAATTCCAAAATCTAAATTTTCAAAATTTTGGGATTCTCTCGAGTCCTTTTAGGATTTTTACTTTAAAAACTTCCGAAGTCCGAAAGTCCAAAATTCCAAATTTTTGGACTTTTTGGTTTTTAGGTTTCGGAATTTTCCATTTGTGAATTCATTTTTTCGTTTCCCAATCTCTAAAGTCCAAAACCCTAAAATTCTAAATTTTCATACTTTTGGATTTCAGACTTTCAAGGTCCTTCGTGTAATTAATTTTTCACCTATGTCTCATGCATTCGGATTTATACCATTAATATCGGGTTTTCTATTTAAACTTGGTTTTTACTTGTCATTTTTACCTGACACATTTTCTCTGACATTCTGTTTTTTGCACTTTGCATGACGTCTTTTTCAAGGTATGGTAATTTGTTTATTTTCTTTTTGGTTTAAGATCCTTTTCTTTATTTCCCTCTCATTTTGTTTTCTCTTTGGCCTTCCTCTATGTATTTTTTGATGTCACTCCCTTTGTTCACCATGTTTCACATTTTTGAGTTTCTTCAGGTATTCAGAGTTGTTTGAAGGATCTTCTTGAGTCTCTCATTCTTCTTCTCAATTCTCATTTCTTAGAATTTGGGAGTTAGTGATTGTTTGGCAAAGTCCTTTTCCCTTTCTTTTGGGTTTTGAACTCTTTTCAAAGAAATGTTTCAGAATTTTTGAAGTTTTTCCTTCGGGTTTTCCAAACTTTCTTCTTGAAGGAACTCTTTCAAAACTTCCTTCTTCAGAGAAACTCTTTCAAAAACTTATTTTTGAAGATTTCTATCAGAAAAAAATTGTTCAGAAAATTATTTTGGAGATTTCCTTCGAGAGAAAGTTCTTGGAAATTTTAGTTTCGAGAGAAAGTTTTCGAGAGATTTCTTTCGAAAAAAGTTTTTGGAGATATCAGTTCAGTGTTTCGTTTCGAAACTTTTTAGTTCAGAATTTCAGAAGTTTTTCTTTCAGGTTTTAAGAATTTCTACAACTTTAGCTTCCAAAATACAGGGCTTGATGTCTACTTCCACTTCAAAGGGAAAGGAAAATATGAAGTACTCATTTCTTTGAGTTGCTCCTCACTCCTTCCTATCCTCTCTGTCTTAGGGAATATTGGGGAG
Organism: Taxus wallichiana var. yunnanensis; assembly: GCA_018340775.1. Lineage (NCBI taxonomy): Eukaryota > Viridiplantae > Streptophyta > Pinopsida > Cupressales > Taxaceae > Taxus > Taxus wallichiana. Next base: position 192,130,301 of record CM031235.1, read on the forward strand.
ACCGATCTAGGAACAATTGATTTTCAGATTTCGGGAAATATTTAAGGCTCCAAACAAGAAACCATGGATGCAATCCATCTACGACAGTGGGCTTGCCCTTGCCGCTAGATTTCCCACATCTATGCATTACCCAAAAATTGTTTTAGGTGTAGTAGCCCACTTTGACAAAGACTCCATGTCGATCGAGAGATAGTGATGATAACTTTGTAATCCGTTTAGACCAGACTTCTTCGAAGATCTTCTTAAACTTCTCGACGTTCAAGATTTCACCACAATTCCATTAGAGATAACAGTGGAACATTGGGATAAGAAAGAGGAAGTATGCTCAAGGATCATGATGAAATATTATCTAGCCAGAACTTCCCCAAATTACACAAGACTATGCATCGGTTGAATTTTATTCGGGAGGTCGGTGATCTTATTCTCGCTATTAAGTAGAGTTTCAGTCTTCCTTCGCAAAGGGATTCTCGAATGGATGTTTTTGTACATCGCAACCATCAAGAAGAACGATGAATTTATCCGATGGGAGAAGCATATTAGTAGCTCCATTTGCTATCAATTGGGTAGAGTGTCAGATACAAAGACTTTCTACATGACATCCTTCTTGGTGTATGCGACCGTTCTATGGGAGATTTTCTTTGGTTTGAATATCGGGGTGTTTGCAACACCTACCAAATGTATGAATTTTATCCTCAACTCATTCTAGACGAGGGAAGAAGGAATTTCCATAGAGTCAATGAAACTTTCTTCACTATCATTCTCTATCATTTTGACAAAGAACTATATAATCAGAGGATTTTTGATGAAGCTTTCCAAGAAGTGCAAGAATGGGGAGTAATCTACTTTTAGTTTCCTACATTCACTTACATCTAAATTCTAGGTTTCATAGGTTCCCAAGAAAATTTCCAAGGTGCCCCACTGACAAATGGATTCTATTGGAATTAGTTTGGTAGTTGTTGGATTATCATCAAATCAAAAAAATTGTCACAAAGAGGGAATGCATTTCCTTGTTTCCATTGGCAAGTACTCTTCGCCCAAATATTCACAAGGTAAAAAATGTTGATGCAGAAATTGCCGAGGTAACCATACAGACCTTTCATCCATGGAATAATTTTGATTATTGGGATGAGTATGGGGAATCGAGGCCAGTCAAAGGCCCATGTGCCCCATTGGAAGATATATGGATTCATTGTCGGGACGAATACATTGTACAAAAAAGGGATTATGAAATATTAACCCTCAATGAGATTCGGTAATTTGGTTTGGTCAATGTGCCAAAGGACATAAAAGACAATTATGTGGTTTTGGATTCATCATACAAGGATGATAATGTTTCCAATCAACCATTTCCATGGATTGATTGGTATGTGGAAGAATCCAATAATACAAAGGAGAGGGTGGGACCCATTTTAAAGAGGACTTTCAGTTGGTTGGCCACCTTGGGAATCTCACCTAAAGGAGAAAATAAACCTATAAATAAAGGGGCTATACTAGTGATAAGCCAACCAACACCCACTAAGGGGAAAAGGTCGACTCAAAAGGATCCTACAATCCCAAAGAATATTTCATTTGTTGTTGGTGGCTCATCTCTCTCCAAGGCTTCTACTCCCAAGATCACATCTCTGCAGTGCGTGTGACCGAAGTGGTTGAAGTTAGTGACTCTTCTAGTATACTCCAAAATCCATAACACCTTATTCTTCCTCCATTATCACTTCTAATATCAGTCCATTCCACTTCCACAATCATTTCTTCCTTCACATCCCCTTTTATAGCCCAATTATTCTCATCACTTCCAGCTTCTATCGGGGGAAAATATTGGGTCACCCATTTCCTCTTCATTTTATTTAACACTTTCATTTTCTTCAATCACAACCCCGAACATTATTCTGTTAATTCCTATGGCTGTTCCTACATCCACACCTTCCATCATTGCTACCTCTTCTCAAATACTAGCTGGTATTTCTAGTGATCTTGCTTTAACCAATGTTTCAGGTATTGGATCTACAACCCCATCTTCATCAGCTCTAGCCATACCAGAATGGTTGTTTAGGAAAACTCCCAAGAAAAAGAAGAAGGTTCCTCTGGGAGATGTCATAGATCTCATCATATTGGATCATATACCCAAGAGATAGGCCAAGATATCGAGAATCATGTCAAGTCTAACGATTAACCCATCGGAGAACGTGTGATAGAGGTTTCCACCCCCATTGAGGGGAAAACTAAAGAAACTATCATAGCTATGGATTACCAGATTTCAAAATTCTCATTAGGGAAGGCTACTCATGAAGGAGCCAAGCAAGATGTGCACACTTCTCTTGGGGCCCTTTTGGAGAAATATGACAAAGATAAGGCCACCAAGGATGAGCTCAAAGCCAAGGTCGAGTAGCTCACTACACTGCTACACAAAGTAACCCAACCCACTCCATCCATTGAAGTCTCAACTACTAAAGATATGAAAAATTCATATACAATCAATAATATTTCTTATGATGAGATCGAAAAGCTAGGCTAGAAAGGGAGATCAATGAGTGGATGGATGGAGATAATTCTGCAGGAAGCCAATCCTTTAATCAAGGAAGGTTGAGATAAATGATGATCTACAAAAGTTACAAAAACCACCATTTCTAAGATGTATGAGGCCTTCTTTGAAGATAATAATAATCTAAATTTAAATTTGGTAACATGGAGTGACGTCGAGAAGTGGATCCCAACTTGTTCTTCTTCAGAATAGGTGATATATGATGTCTCTAAATTGTTTCAATATCAAAAGGCCATGGAATTATGATTTCAAGTTTTATAGGATCATATTAAGAAATTATAGGAGAAACGAGTGGAGATCACAGATGTTGTGAATGAAATCTCAAATCTCAGAGGAATTTGATATCACCAATCACAAATTCTTCAATGAAAATATCGATGCTCTTCCGAGGATTAGATTAAGGGAAATTTCAAAGATTTGGTGAAGTGTGAAGATGAGATCACCAAGAATTTCAATAGTGACTCCATTGACCGATTGGTCTTATGTCAAAATTTCATAGGGAGACTAAAGAAAGTTATAAATAAACTTCAAGATTGCTAGCCAAGATCACAAAAGAGATTGAGAAAACAGATGTAGTGAATCACTACACATGTGGGCCTAGAGATGAATAAATTCAGGGGATTATCAAGTGCTTCATTGAGTACAAACATTGAATGGTTGTGTGGGAAGAAGGAAAGTAGAAACTTGTAGGTGAGGGAGGTGTAGCTGAACCAGGCCAAAGCTAAGCGGCCATGAAAGGAAAAGTCCAAGCTCTGGATCGTTCAAAGTTGCAGGGTTGACTGATTCAAACCCTTGTAACAAATTTGCTATTTTCATGGGAGCATGTTCCCTTAATATTAATGACATTTCTATTTTTAGTTAAATGTTAGTTAAGGGCCCAGTTGTAATGGCTCAGCCTAAGAACTTATAAATAGTTGAATGCTTCCAATTAGTAGATATAGATTATTTTTTAGAGGAGTTGCTCTTCAAGCTTGGAAGAGTGCTTATGAGATTCTAAGATACCTTTTAATTATATTCAAAGTTACACCTTGTTGTTGAAAATATGATTTATTGTGTTGAATGGTTAATCAGTGTTTACTTTGTGAATTTACAATTCCTTAGTGAGAGTGATTATCCTACCTTTATTTCAGAATATTTATTTCATGTTGTGAAGGAATAATACTACTATCTTTTATGTCAGTTGTGGAAATATTATTTTCCTTCTACGTTAATTTTATGTCATTATTATCCTTGGTTGTAGAAATAGATGTTTGATATATGCATGTGTGGTTTCCTTATGATGAATTAATTATGTGTCGAATCTGATTTGATCTACCCTTATGTACACTCAAGTTTAACAGAGGAACGTCCACATTAGTTTGTGGTATTTTGTGCCCTTTCTAGTTGTGATAGGTGAAGGTGGTCAGTGATGTAAGCATACCTCCCACATTAACCCTTCTAGATGTTGAACATCCCTTAATTTGGTGCATCACCACTTCTAGTATAGGTCTTATTTCCTTGTAAATCTCTTTTCCTAATCCCATGAAATGTTAGAATAGGACTAGATAACCCTTTTATTTTGAATTATAAGTAGTGTGTGTATAGTTAGGAAGAGGAGGGTAGGCTTCTCTCGGAGGTTCACCTTGAGCCCAAGTCCCACAACTTGAGAGGTGATCCCATGTGTCCCAATCACACTAAATGTCCTACTCACATATTGGCCATTTGGAGGGTGTAGTGATTTGGTGAAAAATCCAACCTAGAAGCCTCTTTCTTGGACGGGTTTATCATAGACATGTTTGATACGTTATTGGTAGATTTGGAGGTGATCAAGATCATTGAGATGACGTTCATCTAATAACTAGATTTGTTCCAAATGGTCCTAGAAAAAATCATCATTGTTGAGCATATCTTTGAGTGAGATACAAAGAGATGGAATTTTAACTTCGAGAGGTAGGATAACCTTTGTACCATAGACCAAAGAGAAAGGTGTGGCATCAGTTAAGGTTCAAATACTAGTAGGATAAGCCCATAAGGAAAAAGGAATGTGTGTGTGTGTGTGTGTGTGTGTGTGTCAATCCTTTCCAAAGTATTGTCAACCACTTTCATAAGAATTTTGTTTAAGGTTTATTGGTTGATTCCTCTTGGTCATTGTTTTGAGGACAATAAGGTAGAGAAAAACTAATTTGAATGTTGAAGGCATCACATAGTTTCCGTAGGTTTTTTTTTTTGAATTTATTTCCGTTATCGTGATAAAGCAGTGAGGAACACCAAAGCAAAATATGATGTGATGATTGATGAATTCACATATTTTCTTAGATTTTGTAGAAATAAGAGGTACAACTTCCACCCATTTAGTTTAATATTCGGTAGTGGTAATAATTCATTGATGATGTTGGGAAGAATGAGGATTGATCTCTCTGACAAGATCCAAACCACATTTAGAGAAAGGCCAAATGTATCGTACGACCTATAAGGCATGACCAGGGGTGTGATGAAGATTAGCAAGTTACTAACACTTCACACAATGCTTGACATAGTCACAAAATCATGGCTTATGGTTGGTCAATAGCCATTGAAGTGACCCCAAAAAATTCAGTCGTGAGCTTCCTTGATGGTGTAGGGAATTTCAGAACTCATAAGACATCGTAAGAGGATAGTGTCAAAATCACATTTATAAAGAATGCCACCCATGTTGAGATAGCAAAGACATTTGAGAAAGACTCATTTCCCATTGTGAGTAAGATATGGAGGCAAAATGGAAAGGGAAAGGTAGTCAACAAACTGCTTATACCAAAGGTCACGTGTGTTAGTTTCAATATTTCCCACAATGTTGAAATATTGAAGAAGATAAGAGGGTGATTGAAACTTTTTATGGTGAAAAATAATTTCAATTCAGAAGGCAAAGCAGGATTTGAGAAGTTAGAAAGGCCATGGTATCTCGAATTTATTAGTGGAATGTGAGGTGGTTTAAAGTTTATAATGGTCAAATTGAGTCAAAAGTATGTCAACAAGATGTTTATATTTTTCAAATATATCATTACGACACTAGTGTATACCATTAACCTTGTTCAAAACCAGTTGAAATTCATCAAATATATTAATATATTTAAGGTCTAAGGTTATGGCGGCGTGAATGCCTAACATGAGTGCTTCATATTCGTGATATTGTTAGTACAATAAAAATCTAGTTTGAAAGACAATGGCATAGGCTCAACGTCAAGAGGAATGAGAATAAATTTGGCACCACCCCATGCTCACATTTGGAACCATAAAATAATAAGGACATCTAGTAAACGGTATCATCCAAAGAGAGAGTAGTGATGGATTCATCAGGGAAATCAAAGTTATAGGATTGATTTCCAGAGAGAGGTGCACCTACAAGTTGGTCGAAATTATTTGTCCTTTGACATACTTTTCATGGATGAATTTAAGATCTAGCTTTGCAAGAAGCATGAGCCAATTTGCAACATGTTGATGTTGGTAGGGATTAGTGTGCATGTAATGTAAGTGGTCACTATTGGTGACAACAAAGGTATTTTTGTTGAGTAATCAATGGTTAAGTTTAGTGATGAAAAAACTATGACTAAGTAGAGTTTTTGGCGTGTGTATATATAGTTTCGTAGTATAAAAGTGTATGACTTATATAATAAATTGGTTGTTCTCTATGTTTCTTATCATAATGAGTGAGCATGGCACCCAAGGAATGATCAAGGCAAGAAATATAAAGGTAAAATTCTTGGTAATCCTTAAAGGGATTGAGCACAAGTGGTTGGAGGAAGTATTTTTGAAGGAATTTAAGGCTTTGTGACATTAATAATACCATTTGAAGGAGACATTCTTTTGAGAAGATGATGAAATGGATGATAGCGTTCAAAAAAATGAGAAATAAAAAAACGAATAGATTGCAACTTTCTTTGCAAACTACAAAGTTGAAAAAGGTTAGTAGGTGGAGGAATTTTGAGAATAGAATTGATTTTAGTGCGATCAACTTCAATGCCACTCAAAGAAATGATAAAACCAAGAAGATTTCAAGAGAGAACAGTGAAGACACACTTCTTAGGTTGAAGGAAAATAAAATATTTGATGATACGGTCAAAGATAACCTTAAGGACTATAAGGTGTTCGACCCAATGTTTGCATTTGGAAAGAAGATTGTCTATGTAATCTTCAAATATGTGATGCATAATGTCATGGAATATATAAATCATAGCCCGCTGATATGTAACTCCAACATTTTTAAGGCCAAAGGGAATGTCAATATAGTAGAAAGTCCCCAAGGAGTCACGAAGGTGGTTTTTGTTGATCTTTCGGGGTGATTAATATTTGGTTATAACCCAAGAAAACATCCATAAGTGATAGCATTTCATGTTTGACGGTGAGATCAACTAGTTGGTCAATACTAGGCAAAGGAAATTCATATTTCAGAAAGCTAAGTTAAGGTAGTGGAAATCCATGCAAATACAAAGTCCCTCTGTCACTTTTGTGACAAGAACAATGTTAGAGATACATTGAGTATAATCAATCGGTAGGATGAAGCAAACCGAAAGGATGTGTTGGAGTTTTTCTTTGACAAGAAGGGCAATGTGAGGATCCATTTTCCGAGGCTTCGTTTCATAGGTTTGGCCTCATGAATAGTTACGATATTGTGGACCACAATGTTTGGGTCAATATCAGGCATATAAGTGTTTAACAAGGAAAAAGTGTGGTTGTGATCCTAGCGAAAGGAAGTAAAAGCTTCAAGTTCAGCAACATCTAAAGATAGGCCTATTTTTAGAATTTGTGGGCTATCCCGAGTATGAATGTTGATTTTGATGGTTGGTTCATTCAACATGGTTTATTTCTTAGAAGGTAATGACTAGTGAATATAAGAATCTTCTGCACCAAGGTAGGTGAGAATAGACACGCCATCCTAACATTGAACGATGTTAATAGAAGGTGTATCGTGATCGATCATGTAAGGATACATGAAGGGAAGAGAAGAGGGATCCTCACCATCTCATTGATAAGTTAGGGGTCTCAGAGAAATGGTGTTCATGAAAATTGTTTTTAGGAGGAATGGATTCGGATCCATAGAATTTATAGGTGAAGGTGGTGAAGTTGGTGAATGAGGTGGAGAAGTTTTTTTGTCCTCAATGAGTTAGACTCGGGCATTTTGGGGAGATGGTTTGGAAAATCTAATATTATCTGCGGTCTTTATGATTACGAGTGGTGCATGGGATGACACTATAGTGACCTTGTTTATAGAAACCAAATCCAAAGCCCTTCCAAGAAAATCGATGGAGGAAAGTGTGGGTGAAGTGGGGGTTTGTGAGAGAGTGAATAATGGATGAAAATGGTCAAGTTTATGAAGGTGGCTTGGGTGAGTAGGTAAAAGCATCAAGTCCCCCATACATTAAGTTGGGGTAATGGTGGGGAGGACCGTAAGACAAAAACTATCATATGCGGTGATCATAGCGGTGATGTTGGTGAAGTTTACCACACTCTTAAGGAGCAAGAAATGTGTCAATATTATAAAGGTGGTGCTCCTCTAGAGTGAGGTGTTGAAAAAAACCTTCTAAGGGGTAAGTAATTAAAATGTGGGTAACGGAATAGATGAATTAATTTACGAGTTGGGAATAAGATGCATTGATTGGTTAAGAGGTAGATGGGTTGGTTGATGGGTCACCTGAAAAGTTGTGGCAGCAAAGTGGGAATAGAGGAGTTAGTTATGGAAGAGGTAGTGACAACATTGATCGATGAGGCACTGGTTGAAGAAGAAGTGGTAGCGGTGGTAGATGCCTTAACTAGTATAAGGACATCATTGGGTTGATACAACATGTTATAGGTCTTGAATGGTGAAGGGTTAGTTGGAATGGTATAGTTGAGTCCTTCATGTTCAAATTTTAAATAAGCGTGTAAGGTGAAGGAAAACAACCCATGAAAGGTATCCAAGGTTGGTCAAGCAACATGTTGGAATAGAATTCTCCCTCTAAGACATAGAATAATTTCATAATAGTACAAGGGCCCACTTAAATGTGGAGGATGATGGGGCCAATCATAGAAGTCATGACATCATTAAATGAATGCAACATAATCTGGGTTATTATGCATGCAATTAGGTGGTTGCACATTTGGTTGTATGCATGGGAGGAAATGATGTTAATAATAGCACTACCATCAATCATAACGTAGTAAACACATATATTATCAATGTAGATAGAAATGAATAGGGAAGGATCAAGATCATCAGTTGGAGAGGTACAAGAGCATCATTAGAGAAACTAATAGCAACTACATGATGAATGGTAGAAGGCGCAAGAGAAGGGGGGATGAAGTTGTGAGAGGTGCAAACATGGTGAGGAGTGATAATGGATTCCATAGGAGTAGGGTCATTAGGTAAAACCTCAATAGATTGTAGAACCTCAATGAGGGCCTACTGATGAGACTCATAGGTTTGGACTAGGTCATATAAAGGCATTTTGAGAGGATACTGGTGTAATTTTTAATCATTGTTTGATGGGAAAGCGTATGATGGAAAAGTGACATGTGAGCATGGGAATCTACAAGTGACTCTTCCTCGCACCCGACCTCCCGAGGTTGTGTCGAGATAGCTGGTGGGGATGGAATACACGTGGGGTGCAGATAAGCTAGTTAGGTAATCTTATGTCTTCAACACACAATAATGGGATCTGCGAATCTAAGGCAAAGAAGGCCCTCCTAACTTGAACCAGTGTGATAGATCACTCGGTGAGGATAGCTGCTCGAAGGCTCCAATCAATATTGAGCTTTGTCATGATCCTATCTATGGGTTGTGGGATACGTGAAAGATAACCTGTGGGTGCTTTGTATATATCTCCGATAAGGTCATAAAAATGGAATGGCCAAAATATGTCATGGATATTTTGGTGTTTTATGGACGATTCTCTAGTCTAGCCCAAAAATATTTAGCTTGATTAGCTACTACATTTAGTAATGATAATTGTGTGATAATGTATATTGGAAGTGGAGAAGACCTAAATACTAATGTCTACAAACCAAAGGTCAACGTTGGATTGATTTGTAGGCTCTGTTGGGTTATAGGACCTATGGATCACAACCGAATGTTTGCTATCTTTCAGTCCTTCTATAGTCATATGGATATCTATCAAGGAAGTCTATAATTTGGCTGATTTGACCAGAATGTGTGTGCTTTGTCATCTTCTATGTTTAATCCTCTTAGTTGTGTGCTAATTTCTTGTAGGTCTGTTGTTGTTTGGAAGACTTGAATTCTGAGATTTTGGTCTATGTCAGCTAATGCTGCAACGAGATTTGGTTGAGGCATGATTGGCTCAAAAACATATTCCCTGGGCTCCCTAGGTCCCATGATTGTCATGCAAGATCAATATAAACCTAATCGAACCAAAATAAATTTACTATCCAAGATATATCTATAACATATATATATACATATATATACATATATATATATATATACATATATATACATATATACATATATATACATATATACATATATATACATATATATATATATATATATATTCCTCTATTTTTGTATTTTTGATAGAATTTTAATAGAATTGAAAGAGCAACTAATCTAATATATTCAGAAAATGAAAACTAATCTAATAACAAAATTAAAACAAGCAAGGTAGCCTAGTGTAGCTACTTGCCTGTGTAGTTGTGAGTTTTATCCTAAATAACTAGATAGCTGATTAACTTAATTGAAAGATTCTTGATCCTGCCTCAAAAGTGAGGAATGAATCATAGTTTCTCAGAAACTATCAATCCCCACAACTTCCCTGGCAATATCAAAAATGAAACTTAACTAAAATGAAATATTTCACTACTCTATTTGATATGTTTTAACTAGAACTTTGACAGATAAAACATAGAATTTGCAAAACAGTGGTGAATCTAGTAGTGTATGATTTTTTCCCCTCATAATGATCTCCTCATTCCTTCGTGTTCACGTGAGTCCAAAAGAGCGTGCATATGCTAGCATCAACAGAAGAAGGTATTTTGACCAATGTCATTTTTGGATATAGACCAAATAAAACACGAGTAGGAGAGGGACAACGTAAGTGACGAGAGCTTGGCGTATGCAATTCCTAGCGAGATTTATGCAAGGGAATACAACACAAGTGTACCAAGAGATTCTAGAATCTACGTTCGTGAAGGACACAACCTCTGCAACTCTAATGGATGTAATCTAAAAATGACACTACTCTGCTCTAAACTAATTTGTATGAACAACAATGAACAAGACTAAAGCAAGAAGATCGAATGGCTTCTAACAGCAAAAGAAAAACTAGCATGGATGCAAATATGAGAACAACATGAATTCTAAGCAAGAATTTGAAAGACTAAACAATGGAAATGAGAAGTTGAGGGGCCATTTGCTTGAAAACAAGTTGGCTATTTATAGATTTCACATTCACCCAAAGGTAATTCCTATTAGAACTCTTTTACCATTAAACAATGAAGAAACACTATTCCAGGGGACATAAAACATTAATACAAGCCAAGGCGGTTGAGAAAAGCTGGTGAAAGTTGAAAAATTACGCAAGTCATAATCACAAGAATGTGCTGGAAAACGTGTGAAGGACCACCACCCTAAGTAGGGCAATGGTTACAGGACCGCCGCCCTGCCAGGGTGGCGGTTTCATCACTAAAGGTCAAAACGCTGTTAAAAAGGGGGTGAGGGATAAAACAAGGCACGAGGAACTTGGATAAAGCATTTGGGATGCTAACATATACTTCGTGAGCTTATCTGGATCCGAACACCTTGTGAGGTGACCTGTATCATCATTGGGGCATGTGTAACATCATTCGGTGGTACAATACCTTTCAATTTTGGGTACGTACATATTGCCCCCTTGGAGAAGTGTTTTAGCCATAAAGAGGCGTAAAACGGTGGGTCCGAGTATGGTGGTCCCAAAATGAGACGCTTAGAAATTATACGTGACACACCCGTGTGTCGAAATGTCACCATCTAAGTTCTCGCTGCCTGCAAAATGGAAAGAGGACTCAAGTGCAGATAGATAAAACAAATTGAAAATAAATACTAAATTAGTATGAAATGAGGACTTACCATTTGTGTGGGGATGAGAACTTACCTCCATCGGTGCTCTAAACCTGTGAAAGGGGCATTCAAAATGAGTCAAAACACTATATATATATATATAAAACAAGGCCATTTTCCTATTCATTTGCACGTGTTGATTTGATAGTTTTTGAGCTCTAGGACCCACGGTGATGGTTTTCAATGAGAGTATAGTCAAAACATTCGTAGTGAGATAGCGATCATGCCTCCACGAGCGGAACATTGACCTGCGAGATCTCAGGTTAGTTCTTCTTGTTTTAACATTTTTGCACCCAAAATGTTAAAATGTCAAAATCTTTGTCTTGGGGGTCATTTTTAGAAATGTCAGTTTTAAATGTGTCTCTTAGTGGGGGTGCCTAATGGGTAGGCTTTTGTTTTAGCTAAAATGGTCGATTTTTAGCATTTTAAACATTTTTAGGGCATGCAACCCATTTTTAATCGTGGGACAGGACCGCCGCCCTGAGCAGGGCGGCAATTACAGGACCACTACCTTCCAAGGCAGTGGTTATGGAACCGCCACCCTGCTTAGGGCAGCGGTTCTCTCTAGAATGCTAAAACAACACTAATTTGAATTCATTTTTGCATTTTTAGCATTCCTACTTGCTTTAATGATTTTTCTAATGCAATCTTGATGCTAACTTGCTTCTTTTTGTGTGTTTTTGTGTGTTTTGCAGAAGAAAGAAGAGTACATTAGATGGAGCCGAGAGAGGGAGAGTGATTGGCTTCCAGCAGTGTTAGATGCTCTCTCTCAGGCTGAGCAAGATACTCTTTAGAGGGTAGGTATATTGAGGATCACATGGGTCCCCCATGTTGCACCTGCCAGTCACATACTATGTGACTTATTTTCTTACTGGGATGCAGATTGGAACACCTTCCGATTTCCAAGTGTTAAGGGTGAATGGACTATCACCCTAGAGGATGTCTACCACATTTTGGGAGTCCCGATTATTGGGAGGAGACTTTCATTTGATACAGTAGTATCTAGAGCTCAGGTGACTCAGTGGGCCACCTATATGGGAGATGTAGTTGTCTCCACTGGTTCGAAGAAGGGGTGAAGGTCCATTCTATTCTGGCCTACCCATCCCTCTAATTAAATCCCGAGCCATTATGGGCATCCTTGCTTCGACATTGATCAGGGATAAGGGAGGGGATACTTTACTCTATTGTTGGGCCCCCATCATCGCACAGATTGAGGCACATGGTCGAATTATGCCTGGGGAGCCGATATACTTGGGACCACCTATCATGACTTGTACAGGGTGGTTCATTTATAGGGACAATCACTAAGCCATCCAACCTTAGTTATGAGCTGGGTCTATGAGCACATCATCCCTTATGGGAGAGGTATAGAGGTGGAGGATCCCGGGGCCGTGAGGGAAGCTAGATGGACAGAGATGACGGTGCTTAGAGAACCCCACTAGCCAGTTGCTTCCCTGACTACTGAGGATATGGAGGCCACACCTTATTAGGCCATGACAGGGTTATGGGGTGAGGAGACATTTACTTTGATCTCTTACTCTACTATAGGGGAACTTGTGGATAGGATAGGAAGGTAGAGACACACCCCTTTGATCAAGTGCCTCAATAGTTCGGCCTTTCTTACATTGACATGCTTCCCCAAGTGGTGCCAGTGTTCAGATCAAGGTCCTAGAGGTCGGGGTTGGACTATTGTTACTCCTAGTGTCCCTATTGCAGCCAGGAGGGTGGTACATGCCCAAGAGAGAGTTGATGCTCCTCAGGAACCTTTACTTTAGATTGCCACCAGTCTTGCCCATAGCAGTGATGACCCCATTGATATAGAATCTGAGTCTGAGGAGTTCATAAAGGGAGAGACGGAGGAGGAGACCGAGGACATGGAGGCTAGCAATTCGGGTGGGGAAGAGGATAGTGATCTTGAGTGACATGACACTCAGGAGATCTTACAGGCCGAGAGGGCAGAGCAAAGCGTGGAGAGGGTGACTCTAGTCTTAGAGGAGTTACTTACTCAGGACCTAGGTGGAGAGGATGAGTCTGTGGAAGGATGCCATGTTGTCCCAGACATGGGAGGATGACATCAGTCAGCAGTGGCATCCATGGAAAGTGTGGATCCCAAAGATCCTTCTTGGAGGCCCGAGAGATCCGAGTGAGTTGCCACTCTTCTTTTGATATTTATTTTAGCTAGAATTTCCTTAGTTGCTACCTCTCTTTTTGTTCATCCTTGGTTTTACCTTTTGATTGTTTTCTAATTTGTTTTTCTCCTTTGCTTGCAGAGACTGCTGATGAGTGGCGAGACTTGATTCGTTGGGTATGTAATGATACCCTGATGCTCCCCATGGAGAAGACTCATGCCGAGCTATCCACGGATGCAAGGAGCCTCCAGCAGTTGGTAGGCATACTCGATGTTTTTTCCCCATTTGGCATGTGGCTAAGATGGTGACTTCCCTCCATACCGAGGTAGCTGGGTATAAGGCTACAGAGCGCTTGATGAGGAGGAGCTGCTCTCATAGCGAGGCTACAACTACTGTTCAGGATTACGAGCCCTCAGTGCACTTAGAGCACCGGCATAGCCGGAGTCCTAGATGTGATTGTGCACCTTCTGAGGGATCCCATAGGGATTAAGAGGCCACTTGGCTCTGTTTATAGCGACCTTTGTTAGGTTATTTATACGACTATTTTGTATTTTCTGGGCTCATTGAGCATTTTTACCATGCTTAGTGCATGATGGAATTGTACATGAAACTTCATTACACACAAACACACACATATCTTTTTGGATCTAGATATCTTTGTACCTAGATTTTTGTTATTCACTTTCACCTGTATACTAAATGTTTGTAAATTTTTTGTTTTTATATGCTTTTGAGAATGTATGCAATGGAGAAAAATATCGCAAATATTTTCTTTTTGTATTTCATGATGCTGATGTATGATGGCACAAATGAGCTTTGTGATCTTGAAATTTAGTTTTCATAAGAAATTTTCGGTACTTCATATTTTTTGGCAAAATGCGATGATGAACTGCTATGATGAGTAGATGAACTTGTTTTGCTCGGAATGTTTCGGCTCTTTGGGAATAGAGTTGCTTCTATCCTTTCATTCCTTTTAGAAACAGATAAGGGTTAGGGCTAGGAGGAATACCTGTTGAATGTCGAGATGGTGTGCGCGTGCCGTAGAGAGAGATCGGGTTGATTGCGAAGAACTCCTTTTTGTCTTGGAAGGACTACTGGTTATTGACGAAGATGCAGGTCCAAGAACTGTGATGACAAAGGTAGAACTTAGGTAGGATGGCCTGATACCCAGAAGATGAGATGTCTCCCTCCCAATGATCAGATGAGTGTCACAGGGCTCTGGCTATTCAGTTGCAGTCTTGGGCTTGATCTCCTTCACTGCAAACTCTACTTGTCTCTGCTCGGCCAAGTAAAGATCCAGATTCTCTTGATCTCTTCGATGATCCTGATTGATCCAAAAATCCTTCCCCCTTTGTTTTTGGTTAGGGGAGCCCATTTATAGGGAACCGATGGCGGTTACGTAACCGACGGCGGTCGAGTAGGAACCGGTATTGGTCAGGTCAAAGTGGGCTATTTTCAGTAAAATAGCCAACTTTTCCTCCTTTTCTCCGAGAGATTAGTTGAGGGCTTGGTCAAGTAACTAGAAGGTCGGTTTTGGGTGCGAGAAAGGTCGGTTGAGGGCTTGTTTGTTTTTGTAATGTAGATAGATGATATTGATGAAATTGTAATGAGAGGTGGATTTAATGTATGCTTATAGATAACGGTGTTGTTATGCAGAAAAAAAAAAAAGGGGCGCCACAAAAAATTAGGTAAAAAATAAAGAAAAGGACTATGTTTAAAAAAAGGTAGGTATATGACCGATATCGGTTAGATAACCGATGTCGATGGTAAATAGACCGATGTCGGTTAGATAACCGATACCGGTTATCTTCAGAAAAGGAGCTTTTCTAAAAATAGAAAAGCGGGGGTGGCAACTGAAGTTCTTATTTTAAGAGCCATGCAAGAAGTTAAATACGCGAATGCGACGCTTTTTGACGCCTGAGACAAGTAATTGCATGAGAGAATTGAGTGATAAGGAGAAAAGAGACTGGGAAAGTGAATGTGATCTGAGATTCAGAAGGCAGAAAGGAAAATTTGAAAAGGGTGGTGAACATGGCAGAATGAGGAGAAGCATCCAGCAGGCAGGGACGAGAGGGAAGACAAGTGCCACCTCAAGCTGCTGCAGCCCAAGAGGTAAACGTTTTGGTAGTAATTTGATTCTTGCATGTGATAAGGGAGAGTTAAGTAGATAAAGATGAGAAAGAAAAAGGTGATAGACAATGAATCGGGATAGGGTGAATGTAATGGGGTATGTAATCAGGGGTTTTCGGGTATGTTTGTATGTACAGAGAGGGGTAAACGATCAAATTATTGTCGTAGGTGGCGTGTTTAGGCAAGGTGTATATAATTGACAGTGACCGATAGCGGTTAGAGGATAACCGGTATCGGTTACAAAACCGCTACCGGTTGTTTATAACCGATACCGGTTACTGCAGGAATTTCCAGAGTGTGAGAAAAACCTTTGGGGATTTGATGGATTGAATGGTTGTTTGTTGTTTGGACGTATGCAGGCAGAGGCAGGGCTGAGGATGAATGATAGTGTACCAGCGACTGTTGTCACGAATCGAGCGGATGTAACACCAGCTGAATGGACACTGATAAATCGTTTGGGGTTAAGTGGAATCCGCTATTATTCATGAATTGCTCGTAACCATGCTATGTTGCAGGCGTTGATTGAGAGATGGAATCCAGAAAGAAATACCTTTTATCTGCCAACAGGGGAGATGACAGTGACATTGGAAGATGTGTTCCGTATTTTGAGACTCCCAATTACAGGAAGACCAGTATATCAGGCATTACCTAGCGCAGTGCGGGGAGTGATAACAGCAGTATTTGGTCCATACGCAAGAGATTTGACACAGCGAGGTTTGACATTCACGTATGGTATAATGTATGCAGCACACCCTGAGGAGACAAGGTTAGCAGTGATATTAATGATAACGGTAGGGTATTACGCGTTGCCGAGGGCGGATGGGGGAAGATTTCCAAAAGCATTGATGTGTGTTATTTGGGAGATGATAGAAAGGAACATGAATTTTACATGGGCACCTAAATATTTGGCGGAGCTATACAGGGGTTTATGGGCTTGTAGGCAAAATCACAGGACGACACTGGATTGTTCATTTTTATTACATTGTTGGGCCTATGAGCACATTGTTTGTGTGCGACCAATAGGCTGACCCATCTAGTCAGGGGAGACCAGAGTGTAGAGGTTGGGATTCAGACGATGGGTCCAGGAGATGTAATAAGAGGCAAGGTCCCAGTGTGGACTCGGTGACATTGAGTATTATAAGCGCAGTATGGTAGATGGTGACGATGGCGGATATCTGTTGGAGGCCGTACGGTAACTATATGGTGACAGAGCACATAGCGGAGGAGTTGAGGGGTGTAGAGCGATTGAGGTGGATCGCAGGGCATAGGCCGGGTGAGTACGAGAGGATTCCTCTAGATCGTGTGCGGTGACAATTTGGATTTGTGCAGGATATACCCCTGGCTTATAGACCATATATGAGGATCGACACCGAGGCAAGCATTCTCACCTCCCGGCCGACACCTCTAGAAGGGCCAGAGGAGATAGCTTGCCCGATCGCGGAGGTAATGGATGCGGGAACGACATAGGCCTATAGGTTATAGTGGGTACTTGAGTAAGCGTGAGGTGTATGTGATCGTCCTGACATAGCTAGGATTACAGCAGAGAGAGATCATCTACAGAGATTAGTTCATCAGCTCCGAACACAGGTGAATGAGGCAAGAGGATTGTTAGCGGTTGCGGAGTCACGAGCAGAGGGACTAGAGGCGAGATACCTCCATGCGAGGGAGCGTATTCATATGTTACAGGAGAGATTGGTAGATCGTGGGTGGAACCAATAGGCTGTGGTACCTTTGAGGACGAGAGAGGCTCTGACGAGAGGCGTCGATGATCACGATCATCCCCAGTTCAGGATGAGTGTGAGGGTCTAAGTAAATGTTAGCAAGGTATAAGAATAAATAAGGATGTCGACCTGCGTGTCGATGATAGAGAAGATGTATTTGTTTAACATCTAAATAAAAATGGATATGTATGTTGATTTGAGTTATGATAATAATAAGAATGTTTTCATTCTGACTTTTGGTGTTTTGAAAAAGGATAAAGAGAAATGTGATTAAATAGAAATACACAAAAATATTTACACATGATAGGTTATGGTAGGGGATGGTCGAGCTAACCTTGGGAGACCCCATGTCTCTGAAGTGCTACCTACATAGCCCATTACACAAAGCAAGGAGGGGCCTCAGACTGATGTAGTTCTCCCTTAGGACCAGGGAGAGGTGAATTCAAGCAATGTGATTGTGGTTAGGCAATTTGTCGGTTGGTAAAAATATTGATATTGATAGGGTAATGTTGTTGGTGTTGGTAAGGGATGGATGTTGTTGGTGTAGGTATAAGGGAAGAAAAATTTAGCCTACCCAAGTGGTAGGGAACCATGTCCTGATTAAGATCAACACATAATCCTAGATGTGAGGCAAAGAGGAAAGAGTGTTCCGTAGATTGAAAAGAGCTAAAAAACCACATAATAACGTAGAACCAGCTTGAATCCCTAGGTACCATGCATAGGCGAGAAGTCAAAAGGTGAAAAGAGTTGTATGGTCACAATATATCGATCAGACGTCACGTCCCTTGAGTTTAAACAAATGGTGAGGTGAGGTGGATGGTATAGCTGAGGTACGGAGAACTTGGTACAAAGTGAGTGTTCTGACGAAAGAGAACCTACCCTAAATAGACAAGTCCATGACTCAAAAGTTCTTTTGAATGTGGCTTTACTTTACTGAATATAGACTGATCGATGTGGGAAGTCTACAAGGGATATTAATTGTATTATTCTTGAGGTCTTCACGAAGCTGATCAATGCGAGAAGCTTCAGCTAAAGGCTGATTGTGTATAGCTGTCCTTCAAGGGAACAGTCTATTTATAGTAACAGCTGTGATTTTAGTGTATAGCTGTCCTTCGGGGGAGCAGTCTATATATAATAGCAGCAATAGTTTGGCATATAGCTGTCCTTCGAGGGAGCAGTCTATATATAATTTAGATAGCTAGATGTCCTTTTGGCATGAAGCATCTAGTTTGGTAAGAAGTTTGACTCAAGAAAATCCCATAAGAATGTGTTATTTTAATACTTTGAAGTCATGGACTAGACTAAAAAGGGAAGGCATCGTTAAGGGGAGGTGAGAATCAAACTATGTGAGCTTGATTTTATTTTGAGATGTAGGAAACAAAGTGTATGTAGCGGTAAATGAGCTCAAGGGACAAGCGTTAGGTAGATAAGAAGTGATATAACACTAAATTCAACAGTAGAATGGTCGAAGATGCAAGGCATTAAGGGGTTCAGGCTCAGGTTTACCGTTAAGCTGAAGCTAAACAATAAGTGCACGATCCATAAGTGTGTGTGATTATGTAAGGCCCAATCCAATTGGGAGCAAATTTTCCACGTTTTCTCTTTTCTAGTTTGGTTACATGTTGATTCTCTTTGAGGACAAGATCACCAACCTTAAAGGTACGCTCATGAAGTCGCTTATCATAAGCACGTTTGATGCGTTTCTGGTAG
The DNA here is from genome assembly GCA_018340775.1 of Taxus wallichiana var. yunnanensis. NCBI lineage: Eukaryota > Viridiplantae > Streptophyta > Pinopsida > Cupressales > Taxaceae > Taxus > Taxus wallichiana. The sequence continues at coordinate 192,149,573 of CM031235.1, forward strand.
ATTTGAAGGTGATCAAGAGCCGTAAGACGACGCTCGTCAAGAAGCTCCAATTGGGCTAACCGCTCTTGGCGGAAATCATCGTTGGTAAGAATATCCTGAAGAGATATTCTGAGGGAGGGTATTTGTATTTCGAGAGGCAAGACAGCCTCGGTACCATATACCAAAGAAAAAGGTGTGGCATTAGTGGAGGTACGAATGCTAGTATGATAAGCCCAAAGGGCAAAGGGGATGTGATCGTGCCAATTTCTTCCGGACTCATTGACAACTTTCATAAGGATTTTGGTTAGGGTTTTATTAGAAGATTCAGCTTGTCCATTCGCTTGTGGATAATAGGGTGATGAGAAACTAAGTTTGATACCAAAGTTGTCACAAAGGTCTTGCAACAACTTATTTTTAAAAGATTTACCATTATCTGTTATTAGGCGATGAGGAATACCAAAACGACAGATAATGTGATGGTTAACGAATTCGACAATTTTTTCTTTTTTAGTTGAAATGAGCGGAATAGCCTCCACCCATTTTGTGTAATATTCGGTTGCTGTGATTATCCATCGGTGACGTTGCGAAGAGGACGGATGAATCTCACCAATAAGGTCTAAACCCCATTGTGAGAAAGGCCAAAGATCTCGGGTGACCTGTAGCGGGTGGCTTGGAGTATGTTGAAGGTTGGCATGTTGTTGACACATAACACAATGCTTAACATATTCGTAGCAATCGTTATTAAGAGTAGGCCAATAATAACCTAGGCGAAGGATTCGTTTGGCCACGGCAAGGCCGCTAAAATGTCCACCACAAAGACCGTCATGGACCTGTTGGATGGTATAGGTGACCTCCGCACCTATGAGACATCGAAGGAGGATGCCATCAAAGCCACGTTTATAAAGGAGTCCCCCCATAACGACATAACGAGAAACGCGTTTAAGAAAAGTGCGTTTGCTGGTACTAGTAAGGTCAGGTGGGAGAACGGAGGTTGTAAGGTAGTCATGAAATTGGTGATACCAGGTATCCTGAGAATTAGCAGACACATTATTTATCATACAAACAACCAGGCTGAGTAAGATGGGGCAAAGAGTTGTTGGACCAAGATAAAAATGTTAGAGTCAGTTGATGAAGCTGGAATTTGTGAGGCTAGGCAAGCCATAGTATCCACAAAGTTGTTAGTGGAGTGGGAATGGTTTGGATAGAATAGTTAGTAAAGAAGGCTAGAAGTGAATCCACGTAGTGTTTGTACTTTTTAAGTTCCTCATTTTTACATTGGTAGATGCCCATAACTTGATTGACTACCGATTGAGAGTCGCCAAAAATATTGATAGATTTGACACCTAAGTGTAATGCAACACGGAGACCCGAGCAACAAGGGCCTCGTATTCCGCTTGTATTATTAGTGTAGGGAAATTGAGTCGAATGATAGAGGCATAGGCTCGGCGTCGAGAGGAATGAGAACAATGTCAGCTCCTCCACCGTGTTGGCATTTGGATCCATCGAAGAAGAGGGTCATTGGATACGATTCCTCTTTGAGTGAAAGAGTGGCGATGAGTTCATCGGGGAATGTAAAATTGGTAAATTGTTCCCCAGGTAAAGGGGCTTCCGCAAGTTGGTCCGCAATAGTTTGTCCTTTAATTGACTTCTATTGTACAAACTCAAGGTCAAGGTCAGCAAGGAGCATAAGCCATCGGGCGATGCATTGGTTTAGATGGGGTTTGGCATACATATAATGAATGGGGTCCATATTGGTGATGACAAAAGTTTTGTGATTCAGAGTTAATGTCGGAGTTTGGTGGCTACGAATGGTAGGGCTAGGCACAATTTTTCTACATGTGTATACCTAGTCTCGTAATCCACCAAAGTGCTACTTATATAATAAACGGCTTGTTCTTGATTCTCAGAGTCACGATGTGCAAGCATGGCCCCTACGGCGTGGTCAGTGGCGGAAAGGTAAAGGTAGAAAGGGTGGTCGTCTTGAGGTGGGATAAGCACGGGTGGCTGCAAGAGATAAGCTTTGAGAGCTTCAAAGGCTTGATGGCACTCTTCGCTCCATTGAAAGTCAATGTCCTTTTTAAGAAGGTGATGAAAAGGTTGACATCGATCCGAGAGTTGGGAGATGAAACGCCGGATGGATTGAAGTTTACCCTGCAAACTACGCAATTGTTTGAGGTTTTTGGGTGGGGGCATTTCTAGGATAGCTTTGACTTTAGATGGATCGACCTCAATGCCACGCAAAGAGACGATAAAGCCAAGAAGTTTTCCCGAAAGAACACCAAAGACACATTTCTTTGGTTGAAGCGGCTTGATCGAATATTACAACAGCAATCGAAAATAATGGTTAAAACATCAAGATGTTCACCGCGATGTTTAGATTTGCCAAGAAGATCATCGACATAATCTTCAAGGATAGTGTGCATAATTTCATGAAAAATGTAAGTCATAGCCCACTGATAGGTCGCACCAGCATTCTTAAGGCCAAATGGCATGACATGATAACAGAAGGTTCCCCAAGGAGTTATGAAGGCAATTTTATGTTGATCGGCGGGGCTACCAAAATTTGATTGTATCCCGAAAAACCATCCATGAGAGAAAGCATTTCATGGCCCACGTGAGATCAACAAGTTGATCAATACTTGGGAGGGGGAAGTCATCCTTGGGGCAAGCGAGGTTAAAGTCTCGTAAATCTATGCAAATCCAAGTCCCCCGTCGCTTTAGTGACAGTACGATGTTAGAATTCCATTGAGGATAGTCAATAGGCAAGATGAAGGAAACGAAAAGAAGTCGTTGAAGCTCTTCTTTGACCAAGAGGGCAATGCGTGGATGCATTTTTCACAGTTTTTGTTTGACTGGTTTGGAATTGGGGTTTAGGGTGATGTTATGGACGGCAATGTTAGGATCAATTCTGGCATGCATCGGCAAAGATAGGACCAAGCGAAATCTTGGTTGCGGAGATGGAGAAAGGTAGTAAAGGCGGCTTGTTCTGATGCATTAAGGGATTTTCTGATCTTCACAATGTGAGGATCTTCCTCTGTGTGGATGTTGATTTCTATAGTAGACTCGTTCAGCATGGTTTGAGTTTCAGATGGTAAGGCGCGTTGAATATAAGAGTCATCCACACCAAGGTAAGTGAGGATGGAGTCATCATCCTGGCACTCAACAACGTTAATTGAAGGTGAGTCCTCTTCAATCATATCTGGATATAGAAGGGGAATAGAAGAGGGGTCCTCATTATTGCGTTGATAAGTGAGAGGACCTAGGAAGATAGCATTTATGAAAAAAAAAAGTTAGGAGGGATAGATTCAGGATCTATCGACTCTGTGGGTGACGAAGGCAAAATGGGTGATGATGGTTCGGTAGGGGTGACGTTGTCATCTTCCAGAAGACAACTGACACGAGGTTCCTTTGGTGTAAGTGTTCCCGGAAATCCGAGACCACTACGATCATTGTGTTTGCGAGTAGTTATAGGAATGATTGTATGTCGGCCTTGTTCATAAAGACCAAAACCAAAGCCTTTCCAAGCACAGCGAGTCAAGAAGGTAAGGGCGAAACGACGATTTGTCAGGTATTGAAAATTAGATTGGAAGGGAACCACGCCAAGAGGAGGTTCAGGGGTTACGGAAGATGCATCGACACCCCCATATGTTAGGTTAGTGCGGCAATGAGGTGGTCCATAGGGGATTACTTCCCCCACACGACGGTCATAGGTAGGATGTGCATGTACCTGTCCGTACTCCTGTGGGGTATGGAAAGAACTAACGTTATATAGGCGATACTCCCCCAGCGTAAGGCATTGAAAAACATCTACTAAGGGGTCGGAGGTTGGGATGTTATCTGCGGGAAAGGAAGTAATATTTGTAATGGCGGTTTCATTGGTTGAAGGTGTAGGTGTGTCGGAAGTAGATGGCTGGGTTAGATGAATGGGTGTCTTGACTGGTACGAGCACATCATTAGGGCGATACAACATATTGCAAGTTTTGAAGGGGGAGGATCAGCTTTTATGGTGTAGGACTTCCCCTCGTACTCAAATTTTATGCATCTATGTAAGGTGGAGGGAACGCATCCCATAGCCCGGATCTAAGGGCGGCCTAACAACATATTGTATTGGAACTCTCCCTCAAGGACATAGAAGAGTTCGGGTAAAGTACGTGGTCCTACACGAATGTTAAGGATCACGGTGCCTAAAGTAGAAGTAATAGCATCATTGAATGATCGCAACATGATGGGGTTGGCACACATGCAACTAGAAGGGATATTCATTTGTTGGAAGGCTTTTGAAGAGATGATGTTTAGTTTAAGACCGTCCAATCATGACACGACATACCCGAATATCCCGAACATACGCCGAGATGAAAAGAGTAGGGTCGGGATCTTCGGCACCAAGTCAATAATTTCATCTTCAAGAAACCGAAGCTGCTTGCTTGTTGATTGAGAGACGAAGTGGTTGGGGAGATAGATTGTTTGGTGAGCGAAGCAACGTGATTGGGTGTTAGAATAGAGGTAACGGGCAAGGTTTCATTAGGTAAAACTTCTATCCCTTGAAGGATTTCAACGAGAGCTTGTCGATGAGATTCAGAAGTCTGAATGAGATCATACAATGTCATTTTTACAGGTGATTGGTGAAGCTATTTGATCATAGTTCGGTGGGCAATGCCATTAGAGACAGGATAAGCGGGTTCTGCGAATAACCACTTTAGGTGGTGGTGTAATCGGGATGGTGGATGGAGAAAGAGATGTCGCAGGTGTGTTTTCTTTCACTTTCCCATTGTTTTTCTTCCCTCGAGTAGCAACACTAATCATATTGATCTCGTGAATACGAGAGCAGGAAGATGGTAGGGATAGGTCATGGTTTTCGAGAGGTGGGGCTGTAATAATGATAGATCTTGGTGAGGCGGGGACAGGTGGTATAGGAGAGGGAATTGAAGCTAAAGGTCTCTCTCTTCGTAAGTTGTCTTTCTTAACTTTTCTATCTGAGAGAGGTGACGGACGAAGTATGGCTTTCAACGCTTTCCATCCCTCTACGTCATGTCTGGTGTGTGGTGGTAACATGATTTTAGACTCATCGTAACCTATAGGTCGAGGTTTAGATGGATCATAAGGTCTAAGTGGGGGTAGGGAAATGGTCGCATTCTCTACCAACATAGCAAGGATTTTGGCGTAAGACCCTTTGAGTGGGTCAAAGTCAGAGGAAAATGAGGCTATTGACTGGGTCAATTCTGGTGATGACGTGGTGTGGTTGGTTTGTATGGGGGGTGGTTTAGCCAAGGAGTTTTGATAATGGGTTTTAACTAACCGTGGTTTCTTTGATGTAGAAGCTATGTTTAGCTGGTTGGATGATGAGGCCACAGATGATGTGGTATCAGAAAACAACCACGGAGAAATAGGAGTGACAGAAAACAAATCTTTTGATGATGGAATTTGTTTATGGTTGATAGGTGGACAGGATACGTGGGGTGACGGTGTTGCTATACCCTTGGATTTCTGTATGGGTGCAGAAGGCATAGGTCGCTTTAAAGAAAATGTAGGAGGTATGATATATTGATGTAAGGTAGAGGGATGGGGTCCCAATATGGAAGGTAGGTGTGACGACGAGGGTTTTAGTTGTGTTAACGGCATAGATTGAGGAGATTGAGTCTGTCTCCTAATGGGATGGACGGCTTTATTTTTAGATAAATCAAGCCGCTTAGGTGGGTGTGTTAGACTAGGTATGGGTGAGGTCCCAAGCATAGGGGAAGATTTGGTTAGGTTAATAGAAGTGGGTGAGGTATTTGGTAGAGATGAGGGGGGTGAAGATGAGGACATCGACATTTTAAGCTTCTGTAAACATTTCGGGTATATGGTAGAGGCATCAGGATCATTCATTTGCATTTGAGTAGAATATGGCGTACTCAAACGTTCCCATAGGACCTGTCTATCTCCTGGGGAATGACAGTCCTCACGTGTGAATAGGAACTTTTGTATGGAAGAAAGGTGGGTTGTGATTCCGGTCCACTGTGGGGGTAGATGAGGCACTGTATCGATAGGCGTTAAGAGGTCAACCGGTTGCTGAAAAGATTTAGGTGATGAAGGACTAATAGGTAGGAGGGTGTGTTTGAGAGGATCCGTCATGTTTAAAGAATGTGGTGATGTCGGTGCAAGGGGTTTCTCGTCTAAGGATGACAAAAGGAGTGGCGAGCCTTCCTCTTGTGCAGCAAGAGCGGTAGAGGGAGACGTTTGGGAAATAGATAGGTTAGATAACATCCGTTCGCAGTCTTGGAGGGATGTGGTGTAAGAAGACTCATCTATGAGAAGAGAACTCTGGGCAGTTAACTCCTTTATAGGTAAAGGAATGATTTCACTTTGGCTTGATGGTGGTGAAGGAGGTTCGGGCCCCTGTGTCAGTGAAGAGGCTTGATTCAAAATTTTCTCGATAGAGGCTTTTGGCTGGGAGTCGAAGACTGCATGGATCTCATGAACACTCTCCTCGGCTAAGATATCTTGGTTTATGTTACTGTTGGAAGAGTGATTCGGGAATGGTTTGTTGAAGATTTTCAAATTTCGGTTGGCAGGGGCATTAGGATTATCAAGGGTTAAATCCCCTGCATCAACCATTTCCTGCACTATGTTTTTCAACATCTTGCAGTTTTCATGACTATGTCCTTTACGCGGTGAAAGTTACGAAGTCATTTTCTTTACTCAGAAGGTATAAGCGCGGGTGGAGTCAAACCCGGAGTGAGGTTTAACAGGAGGTAAGGTGATAGCACCGGCTTTGAGCAATTTTTCCAAGATGACACCATAAGTTTCTCCCAAGGGAGTGTAATTGATGGGCTCAGCTTTATACTTATAGGTGGTTTTTGGCGGGGTATTAGATGGTGGTTGGGATTTGACCATCACCGCGTGCATGGCCCCTTTTGATTTCGAAGCAGTCGATGGGTGAGGATTGGTGATGTTAGGTTTGTTGGTGGAATCTTGGGTTCGGAAAGTGGGGTTTTTGTTGCGCAACCGCAATTTCTCTTCCTCTAAGGCTCGAATCTCTAGTTTTCGAGCCATAGTAAAGGCCTTGTCAAATGTACGGAAAGTTTGAATTTGGAGGGTAGGAGAGATGTGCTTAGTGCAGGCCCGCATAAACAGTTCGATAAGTTCGGTCTGAGGCAAGGCATACGTAAGTTGGTTGATAAGGCCCCACCATCGTCCAATGAAATCTGCGATAGATTCATCTTCAAATTGTCGGATGGCATAGAGGTCGGTGATAGATACTTTCTTGGCAATGTTAATGGAGAAATGATCCAAGAAAGATTGGGCTAGCTGGTTAAAAGAGAAGATTGAGTGCTGGGTTAAAGCACTGTACCACTCAAGCGGGTCCGATAAGGACATGGGAAAGGTGCGGAGTAGTAAAGCGTCGTCGTGAGCAATCAGATAGCAGGCATGTCTAAATGATCGCAAGTGTTGTTGAGGGTCCTCCTTACTGTTAAAGCGGGTAAACTTTGGTAATTCCCATTGAGGAGGATATGAATGAAGGGGGACTGAAGGGTGGATGGGCTCCTGACAAACTTGCTCGTATGTCAAGGCGCTATGACTTCCTGAAACAGAAGCCTCCAGATTTTGCATTTTGTCCATCATTTGTTTAATTAAATCAGTAGTTGGATGAGATGATGGTGTGGTTGTGGTAAACAGAGAAGCAAGTGGGCCAAGGGCCACCGCTAGACAATGGTGGGGTTAAATGTTGATAAGGTATGGAGGACGAATGTGTTGAGGCAACCGAATAGGGATGTCCTATATAAGCTGTTGAGGTTACCGGATATGTGTGTGGAAATGAAAAGGTGGGCGGAGCTTGAGAAGGAAAGCTCGTGTGGATAGGTGGAAGAGAGCAAGTCATGAATGGAGCAGTCTGCAAGGGAGATGAGGTAGGAGCAGTTGGCGGTAATGACATGTTGGGCCCAAGATTAACCAAAGGAAAGCCAATCTATGCCGTATGGACCCCTGAAGCTGCTGAGGTAGGCGACGGGACTAAGGATGCGGAAGGCAAAGTGGAGTTATCAGGCGGAGAAGGGGCTAAATGAGCAGCTATACTGATAGGCATGCCAATAAGGAGTTGACCGTTGGGTGTACGGTCAAGGGCATGAGACAAATAGTATTGTACAGCGCTAGGATTAGCATCCAGAAATTTGGCAAATTCTTTATCTCCCACAGGAATTTTAGGAACCTCGCTGGTGTCCGTAGGATTCCCCACAGAATGTGAAGGGGGTGATTCAGGAAAAGGCACAGAGCAAGCATGTGAAACCATGGCGGCGGCTTGCTTTCGAGTGATAACAACCATGGACAGGAGTACACAGTAGGGTTTCAATCTATCAAGAACAGAAACAGACTCAGAATGGTGAAATTGGTAAGTTGTTGGTTTGTCAGGAACTGTAAAAGACAGTAACCGATATCGGTCTGGTAACCGATGTCGGTTAGACTATAGCCGACGTCGGTCAGTTAACCGATGTCGGTGTAATAAGACTGGTATAAGAAAAAATATGAGAAGCTGCTGATTTGATTTTAAACAATGTTTAGTACACTTATCAAATAGTTCTGAGGTGTTCACAGAAGACAGAGTATGACAGAGAAAACAGAACTGAAAACAAGCAAGATGCACATGCAAATCCAGAGACTAACCCTAGGGTTAATTTAAATTATCGTGGGCTTATGCCTTTAGACATAGAATGATGTCAGAATCCTAAACAAAAGACTTAGGGGAAATGTCAAGTTTGTTTTGGCTTATAAGGTTACCTCAATCGGGCGGAGGAATACCGCGGAAAAGGGGGGATGTTTTGAGCTGTTGTGTTAATTATGAAGTGATTCGGTATGTGTTGTGCAGTGAAAGTAAGATTAATTTCCTGTCAATACCGTGGAAATCACCCCCACGTGTACGACCTGTTACTTAATCTATGTTCACTAGAATTGAAAACAACAAGCAAGAATGTGATGCACGTGTTTTAAAACCCAAATCGAAAATGATATTCGATGAAGCAAAAGAGATGACTTTCACTAATGCAAGATGTAAAAGTAAAGCAAGTTCTTTTATCAAAATAACAAAATACCTTGTGAATATCTTTTAGAAGAAGAAAACAGCAGATATGCTCCCTATATGAAAGCAAGCAAGAAAGAAAGAAACCCAAAATGGGTCCCACCGGGCGTGCCAAAATGTTTCGCTCGGAATGTTTCGGCTCTTTGGGAATAGAGTTGCTTCTATCCTTTCATTCCTTTTAGAAACAGATAAGGGTTAGGGCTAGGAGGAATACCTGTTGAATGTCGAGATGGTGTGCGCGTACCATAGAGAGAGATCAGTTGATTGTGAAGAACTCCTTTTTGTCTTGGAAGGACTATTGGTTATCGACAAAGATGCAGGTCCAAGAATTGTGATGACAAAGGCAGAACTTAGGTAGGATGGCCTGATACCCAGAAGATGAGATGTCTCCCTCCCAATGATCAGATGAGTGTCACAGGTGGCTCTGGCTATTCAGTTGCAATCTTGGGCTTGATCTCCTTCACTGCAAACTCTACTTGTCTCTTCACTTGTCTCTGCTCGGCCAAGTAAAGATCCGGATTCTCTTGATCGCTTCTGATGATCTTGATTGATCCAAAAATCCTTCCCCCTTTGTTTTTGGTTAGGGATCCCATTTATAGGGAACCGATGGCGGTTACGTAACCGACAACAATGAGTAGGAATCGGTATCGGTCAAAGTCAAAGTGGGCTATTTTCAAAAAATAGCCAACTTTCCCTCCTTTTCTCCCGAGAGATTGGTTGAGGGCTTGGTCAAGTAACTAGAAGGTCGGTTTTGGAGTGCAGAAAGGGGTCATTAGTCATGGGTGTGGATGTGGACCAAGTTATAGGTCTTAATTAGGTTAGTTTAGGGTTAGGAATAGGTCATGATGAGGTGGCCAAATGAGGTGGCAGGAGTAAGGTGATGTGGATTTATCAATTAAAAGGTAATTAATAAATAATTGTGTAAGGTTTAGGTGTTGAGGTTAGGTTTTGAAATGAGATGCGAGGTCCCTGGGGTCGTAAGACACAAATTTGGTGTCTATAGAACTTGCCCCACTCCTAACTCCACGCAACTAGTAAGATGTGAGGGCTCACCACTGAAAGCTAGAAAGAGCACAAGCTATGGGGTGTGTTGAAATGGTAACGATGGGAGATAGACAAAGAGTTGGTGGCACCAAATTAGGATGCTATAAACCTATCTTACTCAAGTGACTCCATAGTTTAGAATGTGACTTGCTTTGTAGTTTATCCAGACTTAGATCCATAGATGGCCACTTAGTTGAAAAAAATTGATTTTCGTGGTTTTGAACTCTCTTGGAATTTTAGACATCTGATTCATTTGTTTTTGAATCAAGATTTCAAAGGTTTGTTTGAACTATTTGCTTATGACTTTTAACGTTTACTGTCAAGCGGACCCCCTACACCTTGCCCCATGCTACTAGTAGGAAACATGGGCTTATCACCATGGACAAGGCACAGGCGAGTAAAGGCATTCCCATCCTTTCCCAACCCTACGTCACTAGTAAGAGATGCAAGCTCAACACCGAAGGTTGGTAGGGCAAGGAAATGTGTAAAAGTAAATTTTTCTGTTTGATCTACATTTGACTTACTTACTTGAGCAAAATGTCAGGATGTTCTTATTTCCAACGAGATATATACATGGGATAGATGTGACACCATGAAGCTTCTAGAACAGACCATAGGCAAGACACCTATCCTAGGAAGAAACCAAAAGTGAGAACAAGCATGCAGGCCTTGGTATGGCTACGATTAAAGACTTTGTCATATCTAGCTTTAATTGATGAAATAATTCTGAAACAGTTGATGATGTTATGAAAATGAAGAAGTATGATTTGAATGCTCCTTCCAATACTATCAAAAGTTTGTAATGAATTGCTTAAGAATAAGTCCCTTGATCACCAAATTTTACAAAACGAGTGAACAAAATGAACCTATCTAAGTGAATATGTAATGTAGATATAATTATACATATAGTGCTAATGCTTCATGTGTAAAACTGTTTAAGATGCAAGGAATTGATTGATTCATTGAATTCCTCACCCTCCATTGTGTATAAGAGATACACACCATTACCGTAGTCTTTCATGACTTGATATGGGCCCAACCATTTGGGCCGGAACTTTCTTCCTTCACTGGTTTTCTTATCGATCTGGCTGTCTAGTCTTAGAACTAGATCTCCTTCATATATTTCTCACTCATAGACCTTTCTGTTATACTACTAGCACATCTGGTCAGATAGGCTTTATTCCATTGTTCAGTGTTTAATCAAGCGTCATCTAGACTTTCTAGTTGAGAGAGGTGTGCCTCCTTGTAAGCTTCTTCATCTAGAATCCCTTGTAGCTGTTTCGCACGGAATTGAGTTCAACTTTTGGGAATAGAGTTGCTTCTATCCTTTCATTCCTTTGAGAAACAGATAAGGGTTAGGGCTAGGAGGAATACCTATTGAATGTTGAGAGGGTGTGCACGTACCGTAGAGAAAGATCAGATCGACTACGAAGAACTCCTTTTTTTCTGGGAAGGACTACCTGCAAGTAAGAATACAAGACCACCAGATTTTAATTAGACAATAAATGAGGGAACTGCCTTGGGCCCAGGAAATATAAAACTTCCTTTCGAAGGTGGTCAACTCCCCTGCTAATATGAATTAACACAAATTCTAACAAATAAGCTATTGTCCAATTACAATTTGTTTACCTTATTAGAACAATAGAGAAAGGGTTGGTCTTGGTTTAGAATCAAGGTGACCGATGCCGGTCACTATAACCGGTACCGGTTGGCGCTAACCGATATCGGTAGGGGCAATGTTTTAGGGGCTTTTGGTGAAGGCTGGTTGTAAGGTGGTTGTGTTGTTTTATAAGGCTGATAAATGGGTGGGGTTGGGTAATGGGGTGATGAGAAGGACTCAGAGAATATGGGGGGTGTTCTTGGGGTAATGTAAGGGTGGAGGAATGACAGTTAGATGTAGTGTGTTGCTGGGTAGTAGATCTAGGAATAGACTTATGATGGCATTATTCAGAAGTTCAAGAAATGTTATTAAAAGAACGTATAAGACTTACTAGTTCTTGATGGAAAATGCAGGTTCTGGGACTGTGATGATGAAGACAGGGCTCAAGTAGGATGATCTGACAATCCAAGATGAGCTATCTCCTCTCCTGATACTCCGATGAGTGTCACAAGGCTCTGGTTACTCAGTTGTAGTTTTTGGGCTTGATGTCCTTCTCTGCAAACTCTTCTTCTTTCTTTCACTTGTCTCTATTCAGCCAAGTAAATTCCAGATTCTTCCAATGATTTCTCCTTCGGATCCACCAAAATCCAACCCTTGTTTTTGGTTGGGAGTGGTCATTTACAGGGAACCGATGGTGGTTACGTAACCGACGGCGGTCAAGTAGGAACCGGTATCGGTCAGGTCAAAGCGGGCTATTTTTAGTAAAATAGCCAGCTTTTCCTCTTTTTCTCCCGAGGGATTAGTTGCGGGCTTGGTCAAGTCATTATGAGGTTGGTTTTAGGTGCGAGTGAGGAGTAATTAGTCATGGGTGTGGATGTGGACCAAGTTATAGGTCTTAATTATGTTAATTTAGGGTTAAGACTAGGTCATGATGAGGTGGCAAAATGAGGTGGCTGGTATGGCGATGTGGATTTATTAATTATAAGGTAATTCATAAATAATTGTGTAAGGTTTAGGTGATGAGGTTAGGTTGCGCAATGAGATGCGGGGCACGGGGGTCGTAAGACACAAATTTGGCATCTACATTAGCCCCTTGTTGTCGTGTAGCTTGTCTTTGTTAAAAGCTGCATGAACAATAATAAGAAGTGGTTACCCTTGTTAAGGGTACACGTAATCCCCTCAAATCTATCACAGATTGAGGTAGCGTGAAATCGGGGATAGGGTTGATAAAGGGAAATGGTGTTGAGAGGATGGTAAGATGGTGGGGTAGGTCCAAGGAAGAAGACGACGTTGAAATGCAGAGTGTGACCTGTGGTACATGATTTTAAAGAGCAAACAAGCAATTCATAAGCAAAGGTCGATAGTTTATCCAAACAAGGGTGATATAATCCTGGTATCCAAGGCATAGGAAGTAGCTCCAGGGGATATAACGGGTAAGGTATAGGAACGTTTAGGCATGTTCGGCAGTACCAAATGGTTGGTTTGGTTGAGATAAACGTCACGGTCTTGGTCTAGGCAAAGTTGGTCGACTGATCAAGTCAAGGACCCTAATCATGCTAAAACACGAACATGTGAGCTCGATTGAACAAAAAGCTACATGATGGGTGGATAAAATTGTATTTTGTTGATGTTGGGCGAGGTATTTAATTGGTGCGGCCTTGGGTCGGGCCAAATGGTTGGGTGCGGCCTTGGGTCGGGCCAAATGGGTTGGTTGCGGCCTTGGGTCGGGCCAAATGGTTGGGTGTGGCCTTGGGTTGGGCCAAATGGGTTGGTTGCGGCCTTGGGTCGGGCCAAATGGATGGTTGCAGCCTTGGGTCGGGCCAATGAAGTTAACAAAGGGTTTTCAGCAAAGGTGGATATAGGCGATGTTGTGAGAAAGGGCGATTAGTAAATAAGGGAAGAAATTGGGGAAGAGGTGGGATAAAACTGATATCGATTGTCTATGACCGATATTGGTTAGGTGACCGACACCGGTTCCTTAGGGCACAATATAACCGGTATCGGTTATAGGTCAAAAACCTATAAAAAGAAAAAATTTGGCTTGTCATTGTCATATTGTCAATTTGAAAACCAATTTTAGTTGTCTGGCACTATTTGAGTGGAGAAATGAGTGATTAGTAGGCCCTAGCGAGGAGGAGGCAACATTTGATTGGTGGAGGACCCAGCAGAGGAGTTTGAGAGCCATGGCACAACCATGAGGAGCTGGAGGTGCTGGACCAGCTGGACCACCACCACCTATCCCACCATGACGACGTGTCGTCATACCGGTAGGTTTGAAACCCTTCATTGTGTGAATTTGATGTTGTTAAGCTATATTTGGGGGTTTGGGTAGGAATCCATGTTTTGATAAAATAATGAATAAATTGAAGTTATTTGAAAAATGAAGAGGATAGATGGGTTAAATAGGTCAAGGCGGCAGGGTGGGTAGGTTTTTAGGGTGTTAGGGTGGGTAAATAGAGAGAAATAGGGGAAAAATGGATTTGGGGGGCCGCGTCGGGTTCGGCTCGGTGATTTTTCAGTGACCGATGCCGGTCACTAAGCGACCGGCATCGGTCAAGAAGTTTTGGGGCAGGGTGGGTTTGTGGTTGACCGGTGTCGGTCGTACGTCAATCGTGTCAGCCGTGGAGAGGGATTGGTGTCGGTCATGGGTGACTGGTACCGGTCCCTAGTCAGCATTTTCTATTTTGTTGCTTGGTTTTGTTGTGGTTTTGGGTGTTTGGTTGTTATTTGGGTGTTTTGGTTATTGTTTGGGAGTTATGGTTATTGGGGTGAAGAGGGAAGGGGTAGAGGTTGATAGGAAGGTTGGTTGGTGGGTGGGGGAAAATGGGGTGGTTGTGTGGTCGGGTGGTTAAAAGGGGGTATAGAAGGTTAAAGGAGTTGTTGTGATAAAGAGTAGGGCTAATGCAGTGAGTTGGTTTTGCAGGCACGTCAGCAGCTGACGATGCGGGATAGGATGCCCCCGTTGTTGAGACGGATGCGGCCACACGTGTCCGCAGTGCAGTGGGCCATCATGCGCGAGGTGGGACTCGGCGGAGTCCAGCGTTATAGGGTGATAGAGAGGGATCATAGTCTTATGGTCGCCCTCATCGAGAGATGGGATCCGGCGACCAATGTGTTCCATCTCCCAACGGGAGAGATGACGATTACACTAGAGGATGTGTATCGCATCCTTAGACTACCGATCGATGGAGAGGCAGTCTTCCAAGTGGATGCAGAGACAGCCATGGACAGCATTTTACAGGTATTCGGGGATGCAACCGCGCTATTGACTTATCACAGTGCGAGCATTGCCTATGGGGACATGTATCGTGCCCATAGACATGAGACACGGCTTGCCATGTTGATGATGATCGGCATCACATGCTTCACCCTCCCGGACTCAAAGGGAGGCCGCTTTCCACGGCGCTGATGGGGGTACTACATGAGATGGTGGAGGAGCATACATGTTATGCGTGGGCACCAATATACCTGGTGCAGTTATACAGAGAGCTGTGGGGCTATCGCCGGATGAGGCGATTCGGGATTTGTTCTACATTCTTATTACATTGCTGCAGGCATATGAGCATATCATATGCATTCGACCAAGAGGGCTGCCCCAAGAAAGCAGGCCACTGGTGATTTATAGATATGGCTTTGTGAGGTGGTTGGGGTCGTGGGCCAGCCACGAGCGCTTCTCGCCGACGGGATGTATCGTATTACCGGCATGTATTAAAGGGCATGACCGCCCGGATATTGTATGGAGGCCTTACATAGGTCATCGCCCCGTGGAGGAGCCCGATCACGATTGTGGTGGATCCAGATACATTCGGATAATGGGACTGAGGCCGAGAGAGTATGAGTGGATACCCTTGAGAGGGTACGATGACAATTGGGGCTACGACAGGATGAGCCACCTCCCTTCCCTCAGTACCGGAGGGATGATGTAGAGGCCCCACTGCCTGCACCATAGCCTATGGACCCAGATTGGGTAGGCCGAGAGGCCAGCAGATGATACTGTAGACGACGCAGATGCACAGGAGCATTTTGGTATGGTAAGGCAGGGAGAGAGCCACGAGAGAGAGCACACCCACACAACCGAGACTTAGCGGCTGTTAGAGCAGAGAGAGGACCAGCTCGGTGGGGACAGTACAATTGTTACGAGGAAGCTTTTCTATCGCACAAGCATAGATAGGTGTCCTACAGGGGTAGTTAGCTTGAGTGTAGCAGTACGAGCAGTGCACGTGCATAGCACCACCCGGGTACCAACACAGCACCACTAGTAGCACCGGCATAGCCACAGTATGCAGTACCGCCACGCACCACGAGCACCACCGACACTAGCTAGCATAGGCACCACCAGCGGCACCGGCACAGGCACAGGGTGTACTGGTAGGACAGGGGCCATTGTTATTAGGAGTCGGGGGACCAGCCCCAGCAGCTATGGTGGCACGGGCCCGTTATATGGAGGCGAGAGCGGAGGCCCGGTACTATCAGGACATTCTTGATGGTACCGGGGCTGACTATCAGCCATATGTGGCACACAGAGCCGAGACCTCGCGGAGTCAGAGATCCCAGGGTGGTGCAGCTACAGCCGGTGGGTCGGTGACAGGGAGGAGGCGGGAGCCAGGGCCAGGACCTGCAGGGAGAGGTGCTGAGGGCGGTGGGGAGAGTTGAGACATCCCTGGGTTGGAGAGAGATGTTTTATTTATAGATTAGATATTAGATAGATGCACCTATCTGCGAACCGGTTATGTATAGAGAGGCCTACGTGCCCACATATGATTCTTTCATTTATTTATTCATCCTGTTGTATATACCGGCCTGCGAGCCAAGTACAGGTTGTATAGTTGATACACCACGAGCCGAGTATATTTTTGATATGAGAGACCAGCCTACGAGCTGAGTCGATATTTTGATAGCTATTGCGGCCTGCATGCCGGCTTTGTATTATCTTGAGATCACAGAGGCCCCTATGCAGGGCAAGTTGTATATTTGAAACCTTGGATATATATATATATATATATGAGGATTTTGACCCACATGGTGCATATGAAATGTTTTATGTGTTTTGTTGATGGGTTGTGAAATTTTAATGTATGACGAGTTTGATCCACATGGTTTATATATTGATGGTGTTGATGTCTTTTGTTGATGGCTTTTTGAAATGGAATGTATGTATATATAGATGATGAGTTTAATTCACATGTTGTGTATGCTGATGGGTTTGATGTATATATGATGTCATATGTATGTTGTCGATTGTTATTATAATGTAGATGGATGATGTTGCTAACATTATGAGGATATATATATGTGATTTGGATGACAAATATTGATAATGGTGTTGTTATGCAGGAAAAAGAGGCGGGCGCCATAAAAATTTGCAAAAACGAAGAAATGGCCGAGGTTTAAGCAAAATGGGGCACATGACCGATATTGGTTATGTAACCGATGTCGGTAGCTATATGACCGATATCGGTTATGTCAGAATTATTTTTCCTAAAAATAGAACTGCTTGGTTGGCAACTTAAGTTCTTATTTTTAGCATTCTTATTTTTAGAGTCATGCAACAAGTTAAATACGTGAATGCGATTGTTTTGACGATCGATACAGTGATCGCATGAAAGAATTTGAGTGATAAGGAGGAAAGAGACAGATGAAGTGAGTGTGGGATGAGATTCGAAGGCGAGAAAGACAAGTTATATTTCAAGAGGGTGGTGAACATGGCTGAACAAGGAGAAGCATCCCATGGCAAAGGAGGACGAGGGGAAGACAAGTTCCACCTCAAGTGCTTTGCAGCCCAAGAGGTAAATGTTTTAGTTGTAATTTGATTCTTGCATGTTTTGTGTGAATAGGATGAGAGAGAGTAAGTGGGTAAAGATGAGAAAGAAAAGGTGATAGGAAAGGGTTTGGGATGGGGTGAGTGCTATGGGGTAGGTAAGCAGGGTGGTCACGTATGTTTTTAGGTATAGATAGGAGTAAACGGGCAAAATAATTATCGTAGGTGTATGTTTTTAAGCAGGGTGTATATTTTTGACAGTGACCGGTATCATTTAGAGATAACCGGTATCGGTTAGCAAACCGGTATCGGTTATCTATAACCGATATCGGTTACTGTAGGAGTTTCCAGAATTTGAGCAAAAACCCGTGGAGATTTGTTTTATTGAATAATTATGTGTCGTTTTGATGTATGCGCAGCGGAAGCAGGTTAAGGATGAATGATACTATGCCGCCGTTGTTGTCACGAATCTAAGCGGATGTAACACCAGCTGAATGGGCATTGATAAATCATTTGGGGTTAAGTGGAATCTGGTATTATTCACGACTTAACGCGTAACCATGCTATGTTACGAAAGCGTTGATCGAGAGATGGAATCCGTAAAAGAATACCTTCTATCCGCCAACGGGGGAGATGAGCAAAGTGACTTTGGAAGATGTGTTCCGTATTTTGAGACTCCCAATGATAGGAAAAATAGTGTATCAAGCGTTGCCTAGCGCGGGGCGGGCAGCGATAACAACAGTATTTGGTTCAGCTGCATGAGATTTGACACAGTGAGGTTTAACATTTACGTATGGTACAATGTATGCAACACACCCTGAGGAAACAAGGTTGGCCATGCTATTAATGATAGCGGTGGGGTATTATGCATTACCGAGGGTGGAGGGTGGAAGATTTCCAAAAGCATTGATGAGTGTTATTTGGGAAATGATAGAAATGAGCGTGACTTTCGCATGGGCACCCGCATATCTGGCAGAGTTATATAGGGGTTTATGGGCCTGCAAGCGAAAACACAGGACGACACTGGATTGTTCATACTTATTACATTGTTGGGCCTATGAGCACATTGTTTGTGTGCATCCAATAGGCCGACCCATCGAGTCGGGAGAGGTAGGAGTGCAGAGGTTGGGATTCAGACGATGGGTCCAGACAGAACAAGAAGCGAGATCCCAGGCCGTGATAGATGACATCGAGTATTATAGACAGGTATGGGAGATGGTGATGATTGTGGATATTTGTTGGAGGCCTTACATGAACTATATGGTGATAGAGAACATAGCCGAGGAATTAAGGGGTGTGGAGCAATTGAGGTGGATCGCAGGCACAAAGCCAGTGAGTACAAGAGGATTCCTCTAGATCGCGTGGGACTAAAATTTGGGTTTGTTCAGATATACCTATGACATATAGACCATACATGAGGATTGACACCGAGGCAAGCATTCTCACCTCCCGGACTACACCTCCGAAGGGCGAGAAGAGATAGCCGCCAATCATAGGGTAATGGATGTGGGAACGACCGAGGCCTATAGAGTATGGTGGGTAGCGAGAGTGCGAGGTGCATGTGAGCACCTCGACATATTTGTGATTACAGCGAAGAGAGATGGTTTGTAGGATTTAGTTCACCACTTCAAACACAGTGAATGAGACAACGGGATTGTTAAAGGTTTCACATTCAAGTGGAGAGCTGGAGGCAAGATTCCTCCATGCGAGAGGACGTATTCATATGTTACGGGAGATGTTGGCAGATCGCTGGCGGAACCAATGGCAAAGTGGCACCTTTGAGGATGGAGAGGCCAATGCGGGGCATCGACGATCATGATCACCACTTGATTCGGGAGGAGTGCAAGGGTCTAAGTGAATTTCATAGGAATATAAGAATAAATAAGGATGTTGACCTGTGAGTTGATGATAGAGAAGATGTATTTGTTTAACATCTAAAATAAAACTAAATATGTATGTGGTTTTGAGTGATGATAATAATAAGAATGGTTGTGTTTTAAATGTTGTTTTTGTTTGTTTTGAAAAAAAGGATAAAGATGAATTTTATCAAATAGAAATACACAAAAATATTTATATTTACAACACATGACAAAGTTATGGTAGGGGATGGTCGAGCTAACCTTGGGAGACCCCATGTCTCCTAAGTGCTGCCTACATAGCCCATTGCACAAAGCAAGGAGGGGCCTCAAACCATGTATTTCTCCCTTAGGACCAGGGAGAGGTGAATTTAGGAAATTTAGTTGTGGTTAAGCAAGTTGTCGGTTGGTAAAAATAGTGATATTGGTAGGGTAATGTTGTTGGTGTAGGTATAGGTGGAGCGAAAGTTAGCTTACCCAAGTAGTAGGGAATCGTGTCCGGATTAAGGTCAACACACAATCCTAGAGTCAAGCAAAAGAGGCAAGAGTGTCCCGTAGTTGAGAAGAGCTAAACAAACCACATATTAATGTAGGATGAGCTTGAATCCCTAGGTACCTTGCATAGGCAAGAAGTCGATAGGTGAAAAGAGTTGTATAATCACAATACATCGGATATACGTCACGTCCCTTGAGTTTTGTTGTTTTGACGAATGGTGAGGTGAGGTGGCCGGTATAGCTGGGGTGCAGAGAACTTATTATAAGATGATTATTCTGATGAAAGAGAACCAAACCTAAATAGACAAGTCCATGACTCAAAAGTGCTTTTGAATGCTGCTTTTATTTTGCTGAATATAGACTGATCAATGTGGGAAGTCTACAAGGGATATGTATTTTATTACTCTTGAGGTCTTCACGAAGCTGATCAATGCGAGAAGCTTTTGATAAAGGCTAACTATGTATAGTTGTCCTTCAAGGGAGCAGTCTATTTATAGTAGCAGATGCGGTGTTTATGTATAGCTGTCCTTCGGGGGAGCAGTCTATATATAATAGCAGCAATAGTTTGGCATATAGCTATCCTTCAAGGGAGCAGTCTATGTATAATTTATATGTCTAGATATCCATTGGGCATAAAGCATCTAGTTTTGTAGGAAGTTTGACTCAAGAAAATCTCATAAGTGTTTAATTAAGAATGTGTCATTTTGATATTTTGAAGTCATGGACTAGACTAAAAAAGGGGAAGGCATCTTTAAGAGGAGGTGATAATCAAACCATGTGAGCTTGATTTGATTTTGAGATGTAGGAAACAAAAGTGTATGCGGGGAGGTGATAATCAAACCATGTGAGCTTGATTTTATTTTGAGATGTAGGAAACAAAGTGTATGTAGCGGTAAATGAGCTCAAGGGACAAGCGTTAGGTAGATAAGAAGTGATATAACACTAAATTCAACAAGTAGAATGGTCGAAGATGCAAGGCATTAAGGGTTCGAGCTCAAAGTTTACCGTTAAACGAAGCTAAACAATAAGTGCCGATCCATAAGTGTGAGTGATTATGTAAGGCCCAATCCAATGGGAGAAAATTTTCCACGTTTGCTCTTTTCTAGTTTGGTTACATGTTGATTCTCTTTGAGGACCAGATCACCAACCTTAAAGGTACGCTCATGAAGTCGCTTATCATAAGCACACTTGATGCATTTTTGGTAGATTTGAAGGTGATCAAGAGCTGTAAGACGTCGCTCGTCAAGAAGCTCTAATTGGGCTAACCGCTCTTGGCGGAAATCATCGTTAGTGAGAATATCTTGAAGAGATATTCTAAGGGAGGGTATTTGTATTTTGAGAGGCAAGACAGCCTCGGTACCATATACCAAAGAAAATGGTGTGGCATTAGTAGAGGTACGAATGCTAGTACGATAAGCCCAAAGGGCAAAGGGAATGTGATCATACCAATTTCTTCCACAATCATTAACAACTTTCATGAGGATTTTGGTTAGGGGTTTATTAGAAGATTCAGCCTGACCATTGGCCTGTGGATAGTAAGGTGATGAGAAACTAAGTTTGATACCAAAGTTGTCACAAAGGTCTTGTAACAACTTATTTTTGAAAGATTTACCATTATCTGTTATTAGGCGATGAGGAATACCAAAATGACAGATAATGTGATGGTTAACGAATTCGACGATTTTTTCTTTTTTGGTTGAAATGAGTGGAATGGCCTCCACCCATTTTGTGTAATATTCGTTGTTGTGATTATCCAATGGTGACGTTGTGAAGAGGGTGGGTGAATCTCACCAATAAGGTCTAAACCCCATTGTGAGAAAGGCCAAATATCTCGTGCAACCTGTAGCGGATGGCTAGGAGTATGTTGAAGGTTGGCATGTTGTTGACACATAACACAACGCTTAACATATTCAGAATGTGATCATTATTAAGAGTAGGCCAATAATAACCTAGGCGAAGGATTCATTTAGCCACGACAAGGCCACTAAAATGTCCACCACAAATACCGTCGTGAATTTGTTGGATGGTATAGGTGACCTCCGCACCGGTTAGACATCGAAGGAGGATGCCATCAAAGCCACGTTTATAGAGGAGTCCCCCCATGATGACATAACGAGAAACACTTTTAAGAAAAGCACATTTTCGGTACTAGTTAGGTTAGGTGGGAGAATAGAGGTTGTAAGGTAGTCGTGAAATTGGTGGTACCAGGTATCCTATGAATTAGCAGACACATTATTTATCATACAAACAACCGGGGCTGAGTAAGATGGGGCAAAGAGTTGTTGGACCAAGATGAATATGTCAGAGTCAGTTGGTGAGGTAGGAATTTGCGAGGCTAAGCAAGCCATAGTATCCGTAAATTTGTTAGTGGAGTGGGAATGGTCTGGATAGAATAACGAGTAAATGAGGTCAAAAGTGAATCCACGTAATGTTTGTACTTTTGAAGTTCCTCATTTTTACATTGGTAGATGCCCATAACTTGATTGACTACCAATTGAGAGTCGCCAAAAATATTAATAGATTTGACACCTAAGTGTAACACAACCCGAGACCCAAAACAAGGGCCTTGTATTCCGCTGTATTATTAGTGCAGGGGAAATCGAGCCGGAATGAAAGAGGCATAGGCTCAACGTCAAGAGGAATGAGAACAACACTGGCCCCTCCGCCGCGCTAGCATTTGGATCCATCGAAGTAGAGGGTCATTGGATACGACTCTTCCCTGAGTGAAAGAGTGGCGATGAGTTCGTCAGGGAAATTAAAATTGTAAATTGTTCCCCATGTAAAGGGGCGTCCGCGAGTTGGTCAGCAATGGTTTGTCCTTTGATTGACTTCTGGTGTATAAATTCAAGGTCGAGGTCAGCAAGGAACATAAGCCATCGAGCGATGCATTGGTTTAGATGTGGTTTGGTATACATATAATGAATGGGGTCCGTGTTGGTGATGACGAAAGTTTTGTGATTCGTGAGGAGGTAGTGTCGGAGTTTGGTGGCTACGAATGATAGGGCTAGGCACAATTTTTCTACATGTGTATACCTAGTCTCGTAATCCACGAGAGTACAAATTATATAATAAACGAATTGTTCTCGATGCTCGAGTCACGATGTGCGAGCATGGCTCCTACGGCGTGGTCGGTGGCGGAAAGGTAAAGGTAGAAAGGGCGATCGTCTGTGGTGGGATAAGTATGGGTGGGGTGCAAGAGATAGGCTTTGAGAGCTTCAAAGGCTTGGTGACACTCTTCACTCCATTGAAAGGCAATGTAATTTTTAAGAAGGTGATGCAAAGGTGACATCGATCCGAGAGTTGGGAAATGAAACGCCGAGAAAGATTGAAGTTTACCTTGCAAACTACGCAATTGTTTGAGGTTTTTGGGTGGGGGAATTTCTAGGATAGCTTTAACTTTAGATGGATTGACCTCAATGCCACGCAAAGAGACGATAAAGCCAAGAAGTTTTCCCGAAAGAACACCAAAGACACATTTTTTTGGTCAGTTTGATGAATATTGTAACAAAGCGATCAAAAATAATGGTTAAGACATCGAGATGTTCACCGCGATGTTTAGATTTGCCAAGAAGATCATCGACATAATCCTCAAGGATAGTGTGCATAATGTCATGAAAAATGTAATTCATAGCCCGCTGATAGGTCACACCAGCATTCTTAAGGCCAAACAACATGACACGATAACAGAAGGTTCCCAAGGAGTTATGAAGGCAGTTTTATGTTGATCGGCCGGGGCTACCAAAATTTGATTGTATCCCGAAAAGCCATCCATGAGAGAAAACATTTCATGGCCCGCAGTGAGATCAAAAAGTTGATCAATACTTGGGAGGGGGAAGTCATCCTTGGGGCAAGCGAGGTTAAGGTCTCGAAAATCCGTGCATATCCGAAGTCCCCCTGTCGCTTTAGTGACAGGTACGATGTTAGAAATCCATTGAGGATAGTCAATAGGCAAGATGAAGGAAACAGAAAGAAGTCATTGAAGCTCTTCTTTGACCAAGAGGGCAATGCGTGGATGCATTTTTCTCAGTTTTTGTTTGACTAGTTTGGAATCGGGGTTTAGGGTGATGTTATGGACAGCAATGTTAGGATCAATTCCTGGCATGTCAGCGTAGGACCAAGCGAAAGCTTGGTTGCGGGTACGGAGAAAGGTAGTAAAGGCGACTTGTTCTGATGCGTTAAGGGATTGTTCGATCTTCACAATGTGAGGATCCTCCTCTGTTTGGATGTTAATTTCTATAGTAGACTCATTCAACATTGTTTGAGTTTCAGATGGTAATGTGCGTTGAATATAGGAGTCATCTACACCAAGGTAAGTGAGGATGGAGTCATCATCCTGGCACTCAACCACATTAATCGAAGGTGAATCCTCTTCAATCATGTCTGGATATAGAAGGGGAAGAGAAGATGGGTCCTCATTATCACGTTGATAAGTGAGAGGACCTAGGAAGATAGCATTTATGAAAAAAAAAAGTTAGGAGGGATAGATTCAGGGTCTATCGACTCTGTG
The DNA here is from genome assembly GCA_018340775.1 of Taxus wallichiana var. yunnanensis. Taxonomy (NCBI): domain Eukaryota; kingdom Viridiplantae; phylum Streptophyta; class Pinopsida; order Cupressales; family Taxaceae; genus Taxus; species Taxus wallichiana. Next base: position 192,173,861 of record CM031235.1, read on the forward strand.
GGTGACGATGGCAAAATGGGTGATGATGGTTTGGTAGGGGTGACATTGTCATCTTCCAGGATACAACTGACACGAGGTTTCTCTGGTGTAAGTGTTTTAGGAAAACCGAGACCACTACGATCATTGTGTTTGTGTGTAGTCATGGGAATGAGTGTATGTCGGCCTTGTTCATAAAGACCAAAACCAAAGCCTTTCCAAGCACAGTGAGTCAAGAAGGTGAGGGCGAAACGATTATTTTTCAGGTATTGAAAATCAGATTGGAAGGGAACCACCCCAAGAGGAGGTTCAGGGGTAACGGAGGATGCGTCGACACCCCCATACGTAAGGTTGGTGCGGCAATGAGGTGGTCCATAGGGGATTACCTCCCCCACACGACGGTCATAGGTAGGATGCGTATGTAACTGCCCGTACTCCTATGGGGTATGGAAAGAACTAACGTTATATAGGCGGTACTCCCCCAGTGTAAGGTGTTGAAAAACATCTACTAAGGGGTCGGAGGTTGGGATGTTATCTGCAGGAAAGGAAGTGGTATTTGCGACATCAGTTTCATTGTTTGAAGGCATGGGTGCGGTTGAGGTAGATGGTTGAGGTGTGGTTGAAGTGGATGGTTGGGTTTTATGAATGGGTGTCTTAACTAGTACAAGCACATCATTAGGCGATACAACATATGCAAGTTTTGAAGGGGGAGGATCAACTTTTACCTTGTAGGACTTCCCTCGTACTCAAATTTTATGCACTGATCTATTTAAGGTGGAGGGAACGCATCCCATAGCCCGGATCCAAGGGTGGCCTAACAACATATTTTATGGAACTCTCCCTCAAGGACATAGAAGAGTTCGGGTAAAGTACGTGGTTCTACACGAATGTTAAGGATCACGGTGCCTAAGGTAGAAGTAATAGCATCATTGAATGACCGCAACATGATGGGGTTGGCACACATGCGGCTAAAAGGGATATTCATTTGTTGGAAGGCTTTTGAAGAGATGGTGTTTAGGCTAGCGCCCCGCCAATCATAACACGATGCACCTAAATGTCCAGGACATAAGATGAGATGAAAAGAGCAGTGGTCAAGATCTTCAAAGCACCAAAGTCGATAATTTCATCTTGAGAAACCGACAAGATGGCTTGCCGTCTTTCACAGAGAGTAGTGGTCGGGAGATAGGTTTTTGGTGAGTGAAGCAACATGATTAGGTGTTAGAATGGAAGTAACAGAAAGGTTTCATTAGGTAAGACCTCTATCCTGAAGGATTTCAACGAGAGCTTGTCGATGAGATTCATAAGTCTGAATGAGATCATACAGTGTCATTTTTACAGATGATTGGTGAAGCTATTTTATCATGGTTTGGTGGGCAATTCCATTAGAGATGGGATAGGTGGGTCCGCAAATAACCACTTTAGGTGGTGGTGCAATCTGGATGGTGGACGGAGAAAGAGATGCCGCAGTGTGCTTTTTCGCTTTCCCATTGTTTTTACGCCTCGAGTAGCAACACTAATCATATTGATCTCGTGAATACGAGAGCAGGAAGACGGTAGGGATAGGTCATGGTCTTCGAGAGGTGGGGCTGTAATAATGATAGATCTTGGTGAGGCGGGGACAGTGGTATAGAGAGGGAATTGAAGTGAAGGTTTCTCTCTTCGTAAGTTGTCTTTGTTAACTTTTCTATCCGAGAGAGGTGACCTGACGAAGTATGGCTTTCAATGCTTTGCATCCCTCTACGTCATGTCCCGGTGTGCAGTGGTAAGCGCAGATTTTAGACTCATCATAACCTATAGGTCGAGGTTTAGATGGATCATAAGGTCTAAGTGGGGGTAGGGAAATGGTCGCATTCTCCACCAACATAGCAAGGATTTTGGCGTAAGACCCTTTGAGTGGGTCAAAGTCAGAGGAAGATGAGGCTATTGACGGGGTAGATTCTGGTGATGACGTGGTATGGTTGGTTTGTATGGGTGGTGGTTTAGCCAAGGAGTTTTGATAATGGGTTTTAACTAAACGTGGCTTCTTTGGCGTAGAAGCTATGTTTAGCTGGTTAGATGATGAGGCCACAGATGATGTGGTATCAGAAAACAACCACGGAGAAATAGGAGTGACAACAAACAAATCTTTTGATGATGGAATTTGTTTAGGGTTAGTAGGTGGATAGGATACGCGGGGTGACGGTGTTGATGTATCCTGGATCGTTGTATGGGTGTGAAGGCATAGGTAGTTTTAAAGAAAACGCAGGAGGTATGATATATTGATGCAAGGTGGAGGGATGAGGTCCCAATATGGAAGGTAGGTGTGAGGATGATGATTTTAGTTGTAATAGAGACATAGGTTGAGGAGATTGAGTCTGTCTCCTAAGTGGATGAATGGCTTTATTTTTAGATAAATCAAGCCGCTTAGGTGGGTGTGTTAGACTAGGTATTGGTGAGGTACCAAGCGTAGGGGAAGATTGGGTTAGGTTAATAGAGGTGGATGAGGTATTTGGTAGAGATGAGGGGGGTGAAGATGAGAACATAGGCATTTTAAGCTTCTGTAAACACTTTGGGTATATGGTAGAGGCATCTGGGTTGGTCATCCGCATTTGAGTAGAATATGGCGTACTCAAACGCTCCCATAGGACCTTTCTATCTTCTCCGGGAATGACGGTCATCACGTGTGAATAGGAACTTTTGTATGGAAGAAAGGTGGGTTGTGATTCCGGTCCATTGTGGGTGTGATACAGGGGGTAGATGAGGCACTATATCAATGGGCGTTAAGAGGTCAACCTGATCGCTGAAAAGATTTAGGCGATGAAGAACTAATAGGTAGGAAGGCGTGTTTGAGAGGATCCGTCATGTTTAAAGAATGTGGTGATGTCGGTTCAAGAGGTTTCTCGTCTAAGGATGACAAAATAAGTGGTGAGCCTTCCTCTTGTACAGCCAGAATGGTAGAAGGAGACGTTTGGGAAATAGATAAATTAGATAACATCCGCTCACAGTCTTGCAAGGATGTGGTATAAGAAGGCTCATTTGTGAGAAGGGAACTCTGGGCGGTTAATTCTTTGATGGGTAAAGGAACGACAAGGATTTCGTCTTGTCTTGATGGTGATGAAGGGGGTTTGGGTTCCTGCGTTAGTGAAGAAGCTTGATTCAGAATTTTTTCGATAGAGGCTTTTGGCTGGGAGTCGAAGACTGCATGGATCTCATGAACACTCTCCTCGGCTAAGATATCTTGGTTTATATTACTGTTAGGAGAGTGATTCGGGAATGGTTTGTTGAAAATTTTCAAATTTCGGTTAGCAGGAGCGTTAGGATTATCGAGGGCTATATCCCCTACATCAACCATTTCCTGCACTATGTTTTTCAACATCTTGCAGTTTTCATGACTGTGTCCCTTCACACGGTGGAAGTTACAGAAGTCATTTTCTTTGTACCAAGAAGGTATGGCATGAGCGGAATCAAACCCGGAGTGAGGTTTAACAGGAGGTAAGGTAATGACTCCTGCTTTAAGCAATTTGTCCAATATCACACCATAAGTTTCTCCCAAGGGGGTGTAATTGATGGGCTCAGCTTTATACTTATAGGTGGTTTTTGGCGGGGTATTAGACGGTGGTTGGGATTTTACCATCACCGCGTGCACAGCTCCTTTTGATTTCGAAGCAGTCGATGGGTGAGGATTGGTGGTGTTAGGTTTGTTGGTGGAATCTTGGGTTCAGAAATTGGGGTTTTTGTTGTGCAACCGCAATTTCTCTTCCTCTAAGGCTCGAATCTCTAGTTTTCGAGCCATAGTAAAGGCTTCGTCAAATGTGTGGAAAGTTTGAATTTGGAGGGTAGGAGAGATGTGTTTAGCGTAGGCCCACGTAAAAAGTTCGATAAGTTCGGCTTGAGGCAAGGCATACGTAAGTTGGTTGATAAGGCCCCGCCATTGTCCAACAAAATCTGCGATAGATTCGTCTTCAAATTGTTAGATGGCATAGAGGTTGGTGATAGATAGTTTCTTGGCAATGTTAATGGAGAAATGATCCAAGAAAGATTGGGATAGTTGGTTAAAAGAGAAAATTGAGTGCTGGGTTAAAGCACTATACCACTCCAAGGCGGGTCCTGATAAGGACATGGGAAAGGTGTGGAGTAGTAAGGCATCGTCGTGGGCAATTAGATAGCAGGCATGTCTAAATGAGCGCAAGTGTTGTTGAGGATCCTCCTTACTATTAAAACAAGTAAATTTTGGTAATTCCCATTGAGGAGGATATGAATGAAGGGGGACGAAGGGTGGATGGGCCCCGAAAAACTTTCTCGTATGTTACGGCACTACGGATTCTCAAAGTGAAGCCTCAGATTTTGCATTTTTTCCAACATTTGTTTAATTAAATCCATGGTTGGATGAGTGATGGTGCGGTTGCGGCAAATGGAGGCAAAGTGGGCCAAGGGCCTCCACTAGATAATGGTGGTGTTAAATGTTGATAAGGTATGGAGGATGAATGTGTTGAGGCGATCGAATAGGGATGTCCTATATAGGACGTTGAGGTTACCGAATACGTGTGTGGCAATGAAAATGTGGGCAAAGCTTGAGAAGGAAAGCTCGTGTGGATAGGTGGCAGAGAGAGCAAGTCATGAACTAAGGACGATCCAGTAAGAGAGACGAGGTAGGAGCGATCGGCGGTAATGACATGTGGGGCCCAAGATTAACCAAAGGAAAGCCAAACGTGTCGTATGAACCTCTCAAGCCACTGGATTGGGAGACGGGGCTAAGGATGCAAAGCAGTAAAGCGGAGCTATCAAAGCGGAGAAGGAGCTAAATGAGCAGCTATACTAATAGGCATGCCAACAAGGAGTTGACCATCGGGCGTATGGTTAGGGGCATGAGATAAATAGTATTCTACGCGCGCTAGGATTAGCAAGATTCTAGAAATTTGGCAAATTCCTTATCTCCTACATGAATTTTAGGAACCTCGCTGGTATCCGTAGGATTCCCTATAGAATGTGAAGGGGGTGATTCAGGCAAAGGCACAGAGCAGGCATGTGAAACCATGGCGGCGGCTTGCTTTCGAGTGATAACAACCATGGACAAGAGTACACAATAGGGTTTCAATCTATCAGGAACAGAAATAGCCTCAGAATGTTGAAATTGGTAGGTTGCTTTGGTTTGTCAGAGCTGAAAAGACAGTAACCGATATCGGTCTGCTAACCGATGTCGGTTAGACTATAGCCGACGTCGGTCAGTTAACCGATGTTGGTATAATAAGACTGGTATAAGAAAATATAAGAAGCTGCTGATTTGAGTTTTTAACAATGCTTAGTACATCTATCAAATTATTCTGAAGTGATAATCAAACAGTGTATGATGTGAGAAATAGAATCGAAAACAAACAAGACACACAAACAAATTAATAGACTAACCCTAGGATTAGTGTTTATCAATTTGAGCTTATGCCCTTAGATGCAGAATGATGTCAGAATCCTAAACACAAGACTTAGGGGAAATGTCAAGTTTGTTTTGGCTTATAAGGTTACCTCAATCGGGCGGAGGAATACCACAGAGAAGGGGGGATGTTTTGAGCTGTTGTGTTAATTATGAAGTGATTCGGTATGTGTTGTGTAGTGAAAGTAAGATTAATTTCCTGTCAATACTATGGAAATCACCCCCACGTGTACGACTTGTTACTTAGTCTATGTTCACTAGAATTGAAAACAGCAAGCAAGAATGTAATGCACGTGTTTTAAACCCAAATTGAAAATGATATTCGATGAAGCAAAGAAGATGACTTTCACTAATGCAAAACTGGGAAAGCAAGCCAAATTCTTTTACTAAATATGACAAAATACCGTGTGAAATTTTTAGAAGAAGAAAACAGCAAGTATGCTCCCTATATGAAAGCAAGCAAGAGAAACAGAAACCCAAAATGGGTCCCACCGAGTGTGCCAAAATGTTTCACACGGAATTGAGTTTAACTTTTGGGAATAGAGTTGCTTCTATCCTTTCATTCCTTTGAGAAATAGATAAGGGTTAGGGCTAGGAGGAATACCTGTTGAATGTCGAGAGGGTGTGCGCGTACCGTAGAGAAAGATCAGATCGACTGCGAAGAACTCCTTTTTTTCTGGGAAGGACTACCTGCAAGTAAGAATACAAGACCACCAGATTTTAATTAGACAATAAATGAGGGAACTGCCTTGGGCCCAAGAAATATAAAACTTCCTTTCGAAGGTGGTCAGTACCCCTGCTAATATGAATTAACACAAATTCTAACAAATAAGCTATTGTCCAATTACAATTTGTTTACCTTATTAGAACAATAGAGAAAGGGCTGGTCTTGGTTTAGAATCAAGGTGACCGATGCGATCCACCATGTAACTGCAGTACCCGTTGGTGCTAACCGATATCGGTAGGGCAATGTTTTAGGGCTTTTGGTGAACGCTGGTTGTAAGGTGGTTGTGTTGTTTTATAAGGCTGATAAATGGGTGGGATTAGGTAATGGGGTGATGAGAAGGACTCAGAGAATACGGGGGGTGTTCTTGGGGTAATGTAAGGGTGGAGGAATGACAGTTAGATGTAGTGTGTTGCTGGGTAGTAGATCTAGGAATAGACTTATGATGGCTGTGATTCAGAAGTTCAAGAAATGTTATTAAAAGAATGTATAAGACTTACTTACTAGTTCCTGATGGAAAATGCAGGTTCTGGGACTGTGATGACGAAGACAGGCTCAAGTAGGATGATCTGACAATCCAAGATGAGCTATCTCTTCTCCTGATACTCGGATGAGTGTCACAAGGCTCTGGTTACTCAGTTGCAGTTTTTGGGCTTGATGTCCTTCTCTGCAAACTCTTCTTCTTTCTTTCACTTGTCTCTGTTCAGCCAAGTAAATTCCAGATTCTTCCAATGATTTCTCCTTCAGATCCACCAAAATCCAACCCCTTGTTTTTGGTTGGGAGTGGTCATTTACAGGGAACCGATGGCGGTTACGTAACCGACGGCGGTCGAGTAGGAACCGGTATTGGTCAGGTCAAAGCGGGCTATTTTTAGTAAAATAGCCAGCTTTTCCTCTTTTTCTCCCGAGGGATTAGTTGCGGGCTTGGTCAAGTCATTATGAGGTTGGTTTTAGGTGCGGTGAGGAGTAATTAGTCATGGGTGTGGATGTGGACCAAGTTATAGGTCTTAATTAGGTTAATTTAGGGTTAAGACTAGGTCATGATGAGGTGGCGAAATGAGGTGGCCGGTATGGCGATGTGGATTTATTAATTATAAGGTAATTAATAAATAATTGTGTAAGGTTTAGGTGATGAGGTTAGGTTGCGCAATGAGATGCGGGACACGGGGGTCGTAAGACACAAATTTGGTGTCTACAGGAGCGAGATGCAAAGATTGGGTATTTCAACCTCAAGCGAGAGAACCGCTTCTACCCCGAATACCAATGAGAAAGGAGTTGCTCCTGTTGGTGTTCTTATTGAGGTCCGGTGGTCCCACAAGGTCGGATATAGTTTTAAATGCCAATCTCGTTTGTTCTCTTTGACTATTTTGAGGAGAATAGCTTTCAACATTTTGTTTGTTGCTTCAGCCTACCCATTGGCTTGAGGGTAGTAAAGAGAGGCTGTGTGATGGTTTATTTTGAACTTGCTACATAGCTCATGAACCTTGTTGTTCTTAAAGGACGTGCCATTATCTGAGATAATGACTTGTGGGACACCATACCTACAGATAATTTGGTTCAAAATGAATTTGGCAATCACCGAACCTAGTACGGTGGTGAGAGGCATGGCCTCCACCCATTTGGTAAAATATTCCATGGTTGTGATTATAAAATTATGGCCATCGGTTGATGAGGGAGAGAATTTCCCTATCAAGTCCAGACCCCAAGTGGAGAAGGGCCACAGAGTCGCTATTGGTTGTAGGGATTGTGCTGGCATGTGAATCTCGTGAGAGAATTCTTGGCATTTGTGGCACTTACGTATAAATTCCACTGCATCATGTTCAAGAGTGGGCCAAAAATAGCCCATCCAATGTATTTTGCGAGTGATGGTGTGACCACCAAAGTGGCCCCCACATATCCCACTGTGGGATTCATGAAGAATCTTCTTGGATTATTCTATGTCGATGCATCTTAGAAGCATGTCGTCGAAGGCTCTATAATAGAGTACTTGGTCTAAAACAACATATTTAGCTATGATAATGCGTAACCACCTTCTTTTCGTGGCGTGGCACCTTCTGGATACATATGGTCCATGATAAAATTGATAATATCAGTATACCAGGGACATGTAGAGATGGGGGGTCTGGTTTTGACAAAGTATACACATTCATCGAGAAAGTCTAGATCTACTAGCTTGCCTCCATCTAGTGGATTGTCAGCCAACCAATCTGCAATGATTTTTCCTTTGATGGATTTTTGGTTTATGAATGTTAACTCAAATTCTCCCATTAGGGTTATGAAATGTCCAACCTTCTTAGACAAGGACCCTTGCATGAGGAATGTCCGTAAATGGTCTGTCTTCACAATGACCCTTGTTTCTTGATTTAACATGTAATGTCTTAAACATTTTGTGGCAAAGACTATGGCAAGGCATTCTCTTTCTACCTATGTATAACACATTTCATAATCGAGTAATGTTTGGCTAATGAAATAGATCACACGTTCTCATTTGTCATCATCTTCTTGAGCCAACATGCAAGCCAACGAGACATGAGTGGCTCATGAGTATAGGATCAATGGGTGGTCTGGTTTGGGAGGCATTAGCATGGGTGGTGACAAAAAAAGTCAATTAACTGCTTCAAAGGCCTCAGTGTAATATTTAGTCCAATCGATGCTATAATATTTCTTGAGTAGATTATTGATTGGATGAATGACAAAGCTTAAATCTGGGATGAAACTTTGGATTGCACCGAGTTTCCCAAGAAATGACCTGATTCCAGACTCATTTAAAGGTGGTATCATTTCAAGAACAACCCATATTTTGGCCGGATCAACATCAATCCCTCATGAAGATATAATGTATCCTAGAAGTTTGCCTCTGTTACACTAAACATGCACTTCTCTGGGTTTAATGTGACACCATACTCAATTAGTCGTGAGAGGATGATACAGAGCACCTCCAGATGATCACAACATTTCTTGGCCTTGGCTAACAAGTCATCCACATATGATTCCACAATTTTATGGATAAGATCGTGGAATATATAAGTCATTGCTTGTTGATACGTAGCACCGGTGTTCTTAAGACCAAATGGCATGACAACATAACAATAAGTTCCCCAGGGAGTTATAAATGTGGTTTTGGCTTGATCTTGTTTAGATATTTTAATCTGATTGTACCCTGAGAACCCATCCATGAGGGACAACAGTTCAAATCCAGTTGTTGCATCAACGATAACGTCAATGGATGGTAATGGGAAATCATCTTTGGGACAAGCTTTGTTAATATCCTAAAAGTCTATACAAATGTGTATCTTCCCATTCTTTTTGAGGATGGGAACGATATTAGACACCCATTGTGAATAGTCAATGGGCTTGATGAATCCTACCTGGAGAAGTTTTACTACTTCCTCTTTTACCATGAGAGCCACTTTTGGCTTCATTGGTCTTGACTTCTGTTTAATTGGCTTCACATCTGGTTTAGTGACAAGATTATGTACCATAACTTGTGGTGTGATACCTGTCATTTCTTTATAATTAAATGTAAAAGCCTTTTGATGTTCTTTGAGGATTTGGGTGTGTATTTCTATTTCTTCTAGAGTTAGTGAGGATCCTAACTTCAAAATTCTTGGTTCTTCCTCTGTTCCAATGTTTATGTCAATGGTTTCTTCTATCAAAGAAGTGTTACCTTCTTCAAATTCAGGTGGGGTTGGAGGTAGTTCCAAGCTTTCTCCATTTTCTATCTCGTAGACATCGAGATCCTTCTATGGAGGAGACTCTACCATGGGATTTCCAAAGTAGGAAGAGGAGTGTGGTATTAGGGAAAGATCAACTATAGGGTGAGCAAGGTGTAGCTCTGCATAGGCATTTAGATATTTGAGAGTGACTTTATCACTGTCAACATGATGTAAGATAGGAGATTCATTCTCAGTTGTATGTGTTAGAAGAGGGTTTGTTGATATTTTCTTCACCAATGGTTCAGTACGAAGTGATACCTTGAAACTTGTATCTTCCAACTCATTACTTGGGGTAAAACATGAAGCTAAGGTTGCTATTGAATCTACAAGAAGGTTCTGTTCTCATGGGATTGCCTCAATGGATATGAAGTTGAATCCTTTTCTTAGATCTAATACCGTTGTTTTATAGAGCTGTAAGTGCTTAGCTCTAGTCTCATATACTTCAGAGACTTGGTTTGCAACTAATTGCGAGTCTCCTAACACTTTGATGTTATTAACACCGATCCTTTTAGCTATGATGAGGCCAAGGAGGAGGGCTTCGTACTCAGCGCCATTGTTTGTACATTCAAAGTTCAACTTAAAAGAAAAAGGTAGGATCTTTCCCTCAGGAGAAGTAAAGATCACCCCGCCTTTGACTCCATAGCAACACCTAGCTCCATCAAAATGGAGAGTATAATATTTACTAGTAAAAATGGATCTTTGGGACATTATTTTCATCCTTTTCTTTTGTTTTGATTACTTCTACCATGCAAAGTTCCTTTCCGGAAGAGAACCAATGTATAGGTACGTTCCATACCTAGGGAATCAAATGGTAGGAAAATTGGTAGATCTTGTTACAGCAATTTGACAATTTTGGTAGTAGTTCCTAATGACACTGTTTCTACGATGTTAGCTTCATCCTTGAGGGCTGGGATGCCCTTAACTAGGTTCATAATTTCTAATTCTATTGTAGGTATTAATTTTTCTTCTGGTTTTGAGTCAATTGGTTTGTTAAGTTGGTTTGTTGGGAGTTCAAACTCAGAGTGAACGCCTGGTCTTTTCTTCAGGTCTGCTAGGTGTATTTTGAATGGTTTTGGGTCACCTTTTGCTACGAATATCTTTCCTAGGTGTAAGAATCTTATTTCCTGGAATAACGTAGAAGGGATTGCTTTCATGTGATGTATCCATGGTCGACCAAGGATCATATTATAGTTGGTTTCTTGATCTATGATATAAAACTCGGTGAGGATTGTCTTGGGTCCTAAGGTGACTGGTAATATTATAGTCCCAATTGAAGTAGCCTTAAGGCTATCATAACCTCTTAGCGTATTTCTTGTTGTGGAACAGTTTGTTTCTCCATATCCTAGCTTTTGAAGGAAAGAGAAGGGGACAATGTTAACTATTTCCCCATCATCAACCATTGCACATTTAACGTAATTATTGTAAACCCACACTTGTAAATGTAAGACCTGGATCGCCTCTACGTGCAATTTCAGCATCTGTTGGCGTTTTGTTTATGTCGAATATAAACTCGGTATCCCTATCTAAGTGCCTTAGAGGGTGGATATCGAAGTCTATATGGTTTACTTGTGTTTCAGGAGGTGGGGTGATGTTAATTAAATGACCTAGACCCAAAGTGCTTCTAAAAGAGAAACCCTATGGGGGAGAGTTTTTCAACAAGTCCAAAGCGAGATGTGAGAGAAGGTCTTTGTTAAGTCACTAATTAAATCATAAGCATCTATGGATTTTACTAATGTTTGTTAAATTTTATTTGGTTCTAGTGGATAGATTGGATTTGGTTGAGAATAATATTCTTGTGTTCTTGTTATGGCTTCTACGTGCAACTCAGTATCTAACTCCACTAGACCAACTATCTTGGTTCATGGCTGATTTCCTAATTGTGGTGTGATAGGTGGATTTAGTGAAGTTGAGGCTTCATGATCATTATTTCCTATCATTACACCTTTGTTTGTCCCATTCAGATTTAATTTATTATTGTGATTTGGGAGTGGATCATTAAAGATCTTGAGAGGTGCGTTTTGAGGGGAAACTACCCCTGTGAAAGTATTTGGCATAGGTGTCACAGAATCTGTTAAGAACATATCTATGAAGAGTTGTCTTTGTTCTTCTAGAAAATGTTGCATGAACTTATTGTAATCGTAGCAAGTCCTAGTGTCATGGCCTCGAATTTTGTGGAAACCACAATATGAGTTGGGATTATAACTCCTAGGTTGTTGGTTTGGCACGTGTTGTGGTCTAAAACTTTGATTAAATTGTTGATTATTAGGATTAAAGTTTTGCATTTGTTGTCTTTGGTTTTTGTTTTGATATCCAGTTGAGTTTTGACTTGGACCCTGTGTCTAGATCTGCCATTGTTGTTGTTTTTTTTTTTTCATTGGGGATGATTAAAATCCACTATGTTGATTGTTGGGGTGAAATTTTTGTTTCATTGGTTGTTAGCGGTGGTGGAAGATTTACAATGTTTGTTTTTTTAGTTTGGTCGATTACTCCATTTGTTGTCACTCCTTATTTTTGTTGAGGATTTTCGGTTCTTGGTGGCATTTATGATAGTAGGATAAGTCGTAGTGTTATGGTTGGGGATGATTAACCTCCCATTTGTTCCATATGTCTTGGGACTACTATCTATTACAGCTTGATCTATTCAGAGCGTGCTCTTGAGCACCTCATCATAATTTCTTAGTGGAAACTTCTGGACTTCTTCCTTTATCTCTCTGCTGAGAGAATGAAGGAATAAATCACATAGTTCCATCTAATCCATGTTTGGAGTGCTTGTTGAAGAATAGAGGACTGTACACCATCTTTGGATGAAATGAGCAATAGATTCATTGTGTTCTTGTTTAATATGCAAGAATTCCCTGATTCTTATTCTCAAAAATTTGTTCATGTCGAACGCCTTGATGAACTCTGAAATGAGTTGTTTAAATGAATGTATTGAGGCTTCAGGTATTTTGTAATACCAATCGAGGGTGATACCCTCTAAAGTTTTGGGGAATATTTTAGCAACAACTCCATCCCAAGGGAGTAGTTCTTGAATGGCTGTGGCATAGGCCTTAATATGTGCATTCAGGTCTCCCTCTCCTTTGTACTTGGGTAGATCAGGGAGAGGTCTTGGAAGCATGACGTTTCATATGGTGAAGTCCAAAGGTTCTTTCAAATATTCTGAATAAGTCCCTATCGCATAGGTTTCAACCATTGATGGTGTTTGCTGAGGGGGTGGAGGTGGAATGGGTTGTTGATATGGCGTAGCATATGTATTTGCAGGGGCATAAGGGAATCCTTATGGTTGAGCGAACATGCCAGAGAAGAGAACATATCTCCTTGTGGTGATTTGGAATACATGTTTAAGTATGGAGGAGCATTGCTTAGGAATGGATTGTTTTGTACTAAACCGGGGTATTATATTTTCAACTGGAGTGGCATTAGAAAACGTGGTTCTAGTTGGTGTTTGTTGTAAGTACTGAGGGGGCATACCCAATGTACCTGTTCCTGTGAGGAGGTCTACTTGGCTGGGATGATGTGGAAGATTGGAAGTTCCTGCTTGCATGAACTGTGAATTTTGACTTGCTTGAGCAAGTTCCAACCCTCTAACCTTCTCAACTAAGGCTGAGATGACCTCATTTGGTGAAGACATGGTATTTTGCCTTAGTGGTGTTTGTTGTATATCTTGAGGTTGTATAGGCATATGGTACCCTGCTATGAATTGATCAGTGCCCTGCCAAGTTTCACCAAGGACATTTCCCATAGGTGGAGGAATGGGGGTGTTTTCTTGGAATGAGACCTTAGGTTGTGTTTGTAAACCTCTTATAGATGGGTACATATTTTGAGAGTGTTGTTCACTCCTAGCATAACATGTTGAGTATTCGTCATCTAACAACAAATATGGATCTCGACCGCCTACCGATTTTTGGTATAAGCAACACCCGAGGAGATGAACCAGATTCTCCAATGAGCGTCATATTGTTTGAGCCTGAAGGCTCTAGTTATTACATTTGAGTGAGATGATCCAACTCCTCTATTTGGAAAGAAGAACTATATCTTTTCCTTTGAGGCGGAATTTGTGTTGAAAACCGATTCGTTAAATAGTTGTCACCCCATGTTGAGAACGAGGGTGATGGTTTTCTATTTAGTTGATCGTAGTGTGTTTTAACACCTAGGAGAGGTATGTCATATGCATCGTATCCCGACATATTTGGGGGTATATAAATACCCACAGAATAATGGGAAGAAGTGAAGGTGGATAAAACTAAAAGAAGAGTGTGAAAGTGAAGCAATTGTTCCTTTCACGTAAGTTTCACCAATTGTGTTGGTAAAGCTCGACGTGAAGGCTAATGTGGTGGAAAAGATGAGAAGTATACTAATTGGAAGAACAAGTAGAAATTTGACTCCAAATAATAAGGTTGCATGTTCATTTCACGTTGGGTTGACCAATTTTGTATAATGGAAAAGTGACATGTAAGCATGGGAATCTACAAGTGACTCTTCCTCACACCCAACCTCCCGAGGTCGTGCCGAGACAACCGAGTGGGGATGGAATACATGTGGGGTGTAGATAAGCTAGTTAGGTAATCTTATGTCTTCAACATGCAATAATGGGATCTATGAATCTAAGGCAAAGAAGGCCCTCCTAACCTGAACCAGTGTGATAGATCGTTCGGTGAGGATAGCTTCTTGAAGGCTCCAATCAATATCGAGCTCTGCCATGATCCAATCTATGGGTTGTGGGATACATGGAAGATAACCTGTGGGTGCTTCGTATATATCTCCCGACAAGGTCATAAAAATGGAATGGCCAAAATGTGTCATGGATCTTTTGGTGTTTTATGGATGATTCTCTGGTCTAGTCTAGAAATCTTTAGCTTGATTAGCTGCTATGTTTAATAATGATAATTGTGTGATAATGTCTGGTGGAAGTGGAGAGGACCTAAATACTAATTTCCACAAACCAGCGTCAACGTTGGATTGATTTGTAGGCATGTTAGGTTGTGGGACCTGTGGATCATAACTAAATGTTTTCTCTCTTTCAGGTCCTTCTACAGTCATACGGATATCTATCAAGGAAGTCTATAATTTGGCTGATTTGACCAGAACATGTGTGCTTTGTCATCTTCTATGTTTAATCCTCTTAGTTGTGTGCTAATTTCTTGTAGGTCTGTTGTTGTTCGGAATACCTGAATTCTGATATTTTGGTCTATGTTAGCTAATGCTGCAATGTGATTTGGTTGAGGAACGATTGGCTTAAAAATGTATTCCCTAGGCTCCCTAGGTCCTGTAATTGTCATGTAAGATCAAAATAAACCTAACCGAAACAAAATAAATTTATTATGCAAGATATATCTATAACATATATATATATATATTCCTCTATTTTTGATAGAATTTTAAAAGAATTGAAGGATCAACTAATCTAATATATTCAGAAAATGACAACTAAACTAATAAAAAAATTAAAACAAGCAAGGTAGCCCGATGTAGCTACTTGTGCAGTTGTGGGTTTTATCCTAAATAACTAGATAGCTGATTAACTTAATTGAAATATTCTTGATCCTACCTCAGAAGTGAGGAATGAATCATAGTTTCTCAGAAACTATCAATCCCCATAGCTTCCCTGGAAATATTGAAAATGAAACTTAATTGAAATGAAATATTTCACTACTCTATTTGATATGTTTTAACTAGAACTTTGACAGATAAAACCTGGAATTTGCATAACAGTGGCGAATCCAGTAGTGTATGATTTTGTCCCCTCAGAATGATCTCCTCATTCCTTTGTGTTCACGTGAGTCCAGAAGAGCGTGTATATGCTAGCATCAATAAAAGAAGGTATTTTGAACAATGGCAGCTTTGGATATAGACCGAATAAAATGCAAGTAGGAGAGGGACAATGCAAGTGACAGAGCTTGGCGTATGCAATTCCTAGTGGGATTTATTATGGGAATACAACACAAGTGTACCGAGAGATTCTAGAATCTACGTTCTGTGAAGAACACAACCTACAACTCTAATGGATGTAATTTACAAATGACACTACTCTACTCTAAACTAATTTATATGAACAACAATGAACAAGACTGAAGCAAGAAGATTGAATGACTTCTAACAACAAAAGAAAAATAGCATGGATGCAAATATGAGAACAACATGAATTCTAAGCAACAATTTGAAAGACTAAACAATGGAAATGAGAAGTTGAGGGGCCATTTGCTTGAAAACAAGCTGGCTATTTATAGATTTCACATTCACCCAAAGGTAATTCCTATTAGAACTCTTTTACCATTAAACAATGAAGAAATACTATTCCAGGGGACATAAAACATTAATACAAGAAAAGGTGGTTGAGAAAAGCTAGTGAAAGTTGAAAAATTATGCAAGTCATGATCAAAAGAACGTGTTAGAAAACGTGTTTAGGACTGCCGCTCTGCAAGGGCAATGGTTTCATCACTAAAGGTCAAAACACTATTAAAAAGGGGGCGAGGGATAAAACAAGGCACAAGGAACTTGGATAAAGCATTTGGGATGCTAACATATACTTCGTGAGCTTCTCTGGATCCAAACACCTTGCGAGGTGACCTGTATCATCATTGGGGCATGTGTAACATTGTTCCAGTGGTATAATACCCTTCAATTTTGGGTACATATAGAAACCCTATCGGAAATAGGGTATGTGGGTCCACAACTATACCAATAAAATGTAGGTATTGTCACGAGACATTGGTAATGTTCTTAAGAGAAAATCGTCATCATGAGTGATTAGATAACACCCATGTTTAAAAGACCACAAGTGTTGTTGTGGGTCCTCTTTGTTGTTGAATCGATTGACTTTAGGCATTTATCAATGTGCGTGGTATGGACGAATCAAAATGGATGGAAGAATGGGCTCATTATAAATATCGTAAATCTCGATAGAGGATAATGTGAGTTGGAGACCGATGCTTCTAATTTTTCATCTTGTCCATCATCATTTTTATAAGATCGTTAGTAGGTTGTGATGATTTGGGCACCCCTACAAAGTATAAGGGGGAAAATGATGAAGGTATGAGGTGGGCGGTATCCTAGTATATGATGGTGTCGAGTATGAAAATTGTGAGGGAGGAATAGATGCAGGTGGAAAGTATCCTAAATAAGAGATATATGAGATAGGGGGTTATTGGTGATAGTTTTAGGTAGGTGGAGTGGATATAATGACTCTTGTAGTAATTGGAGGAAGGGATTGCGAATGGAGAGGACAATGTTTTAGAAGGGAGTATGGGCTACCAACACCATGGGTGGCTGTAATGTAATATGTATATGACAAGTGGTGGGTGTAGATAGACCTACACTCAAGGTAGGTGATAAAGGAAAGGGTGACACAATAGAGAAACCGACATCAAAGGCATGATAGATGGTGTAATTGTAGTAGAGATCGATGACATAAGGTCAAGTTGGGACACCACGGGTAGTAAGGTGAAAGAGGGTAAGGTCGAGCTAGTACTAGTTGATACATAAGTGGGTATGATGGTACGAGGAATGGACACAAGCATGCAATATAAGAGCTTCCTGATGAATCCTAAGTGAATGAATGGGATAAACAATATTATAAAGAAGCGGTTTTTGATTAAGGAGTCTTGTGAACTCCTCATCACCGATCTTGATGATAATAGGTTGACTGGTATACATAAGTGAATGAATGGAAGGTGGCTATGGGTGAGACGGGAGCAGTTGAAGGCTATCTTGGAATATGAGGGTGTTGGCTTGGCCATGAGTCAAAACCATTTGAGTTAGAATAGACCTAGTAATCCGATCTCTGTAGATGACACAAAAGCATAGAAGGAATGGAGAAAATGGTTCTAGAAGGTGAAAACTAGTCATTTTTTAATTAAAAAATTAAAACATAGAGAATGATGATGGTTGGGTAATAGGTGTCGATGATGAGGGTAACCGATGATAGTTATAGGACTGATACCGATTACTATGGAAAATCAAAGGATTTGTAAATGTGGTAATAAATGATGAAAATGAAGCAAATATGGACTTTGATAATGATTTCAAAGACATAGAGATATGGTGAGGTAACTGAGGAAAACCCAGAAAAGAATAAAATTATGATGAATACTAATTTGGTTAAAATGACCAAAACAATAGGAAACCGACAACGGTTAGTAAACCAATGCTAGTCACTGTGAAATTTGTGAAAATATGGAAAAAAATGAATTTGGTAATTTAGATCAAATAAAATACCAACCCAGAAACTTAAGTATGGAAATGATTGACCTTAACACACTCAGAAAGATTCAGAATACACCAACTATGATTATGGAGTTTGAAAGGAGCGAATAATGAAGAAAATGAACTCACACCTCAAAATGCAAATCAGGAAAAAAATAAGAAACATAAAACCCTATGTGGTGGATTTTATATTCGACTTATGCCATTTAGGGCTGACTTGTTAATAGAGTATAGTTTTTGGTTTGATAAAAGGCTCCCTCGAAAATCTAGCAACTAAGGATAGTTTAAGGTAAGTTTTGGCGAGGAGGTCCTTTGTATGAGATAATGAATGGATAGAGAAACCAATTTGGAGCCCATTGTCAATCCTTTAATCATGTGATCATTGAAAACTTCTTCCAGGTAGGATGTTGTTTAAGAAAATGATTACTTTATTTTTAGTGGTTTGGTGTAGAGAGGAAAGTGTGCACTACGATTCAATTTTTCAACTATCAGCTAGGCATGACTTCCATCATATAGATTACCCATAATTTTAAATGAGTTACAAATGCAACACTTATAAAAGATATGAAAATGTTTATAGACCCAAATCCACAATGACGTTCAATGAGAGTGATGATGAATAGGAAAGAGTATGTCTTTCACTAATGCAATACAAAAATAAAAATAATGGTTCTTTTTCGTCAATATATGAGTGTCAATGAGACAAGTAGAAGAGAGAGAATGTTCCAAAGGAGAAAGTTTAATGTGAACACTTTCAATAGGAAATAGACACCCAATCTTTCACCTATGAATGGAAAATGCAAAATAACCGCTGATGGATCCCATCGAGCATGCCAAAATGTTTAACTCGAATGAGTTGTGTGATAAAACAGATAAGGTAAAGGTCAAGGAGGAATACCTGTGATTATGTTGGTCGAAGGTTGAATGCACATGTTATTGAATTTATCCAAGATGATCATGGAGAACTCATTTTTGTCTAGGAAGGACTACCTGTAGATAAAAAGAAAGATCACCAAATGATATTAAATAGTAAATGATAGTGGACTGCCTAACGATTACTAGTTTTGGGAAGTTTGATACTTCCTAGATGGTTGTCAATCCACGTTTTTTATCAAATTAATGAAATTAAATATGAGAAATAAAGGTCATATTGCTAACACTTTGATTTAGGTATCTCAAAATGCTATAAAACACTCTATTAAGAAGAGTATTTCAATCTAAAATAATCTAACATCGGGAAAGATATGTTTTTGGTTGGGACTGAGCCATAAGGGTGTTAGCTAAGGTCACGGAGGTATATCTGGTAAGTTCAAGGTGGAGTTTAGGTGATGTTAGAGGTAATTTGGTGAATTTTAGTAAAAACCATAGTGACCGATATCAATTTGGTGATCGATGCCGAGAGAGGGGAGACTTACGATGGTTAAGGTGACCAATGTTGATAGGGTAAATTTGATAACAAATTATTAAACATAAGTTTTCAAGATCACTATGATTGCAATGAGGGTGAGGGTAGTATGGTTTGGGTCATATTATTGCTAAGAATACTCGTGGATGCTAATAAGGAGGTTTAGAATGGTGAAAAGTCTTGAGTACGAGTTGAATAGTGGGTTGATGGGAGGAAGGTGATCTACGTGCAACATAGGAAATAAAATATTGAAAGATACCAGATATCTATAAAGAAAATAATGAAAATGATTAGGATCACGATACTTTCTTGATGTCTTGTAGATCTTGGGAGTTGGGATGGTTGATGGGATCGGAGAAGAAGTTCTTAAGTCATGTATCAGTGGAAATATGGCCTCTATGATTCCATCACTTTGGTTGTGTGTGTTTGTCACTAGGAAATCAACTACTTGTCTTGCATAGTGGTTGTGTGTGTTCATCACAAGGAAATACTCTACTTGTCTTACACGGTGGTTCGTGTGTTTGTCGTATGGATGCAAGAAGGCTTTCAGATTCATGCTTGAATGTAATAATGCTCCAATAAATAAATGACCAACTCGTGTAAAGATTTATGAGAGTGTATATAAGGTAACCAATGGCGGTTAGCTGACTGGCATCGATTGAGGGATAATCGATGTTGGTTAAGGTGGGAAAGTCTAGGTTTATCAAAAATAGGTAGATCGTTACTATTTTTGGCATGAATTTGATTGAGTACACTTAGGGAAGTGGATTTTATGTGAGATAATGCATGAAGGTCATTGAAGAATTCCAATTAGGTTTAAGAAGAATTCTTATTTAGTTAGGTCAAGTGGTGGCTCAGCACTAGGAGTGATGAATCGGTGGTCATAGTGATAACTCGAGTCACTGTGAGTTAAATGCCCCTGGAATGGGTCCAAGGTGAGGTGTAACGATGAGGTGGAGGTGTGAGGGTGAAATTAACTTAATTAAAATAATTAAATTAATTAATAATGTGAGGGTGAATATTAGTATAGGATGAAGAGGTAATGATGAATTAAATATATTACATTAATTGATTGAAGGGAAAAATGGGAGTCTCACCTAAATTTGATGTCTACATTTCACATCGAGTTACATGTCATGCATCTTCCTGCTTGGTCACATGAGAATTCAGTCCATAAAATGAAAATAGCCAACAACAAATCTTGTTCCTTCTAAGATCAGCTTGACTACATAGTTTTCCATTCATGTGCAAGAGAAATTTATTAGTTGTGCCTAAAGTAGATTTTCCATCATTTTAGAATTCGTAACGTGACTGGGATGAACGAGTTGTTTCCTTCTCCATTATTTTATTTTTCCTTGAAATTCAGATTCTAATAGAAAATTTACACTATATTTCCCAAGGTCAATGAGCATTAAATGCTCGTAGCTTGAACATTGGATTTCTTCGTTCTTTCTGGAATTCAAGTTATGCATAGGGCCGTAATCACCTAACAATTGAATCACCATCGATTTTTGAGAAGAAACTCTAAATTTTTCATGTTTGATTCAAATTAATTTTCTTTGACCCTTGTCGAGTCCACATTATACCATTTCTCGTCTCTCCTTATCTCCTCGACTTTATTCTTTGTATCACGGTACTTTCCTTTGATCAGTGGCATTTTTTGCTCGTTAGTGGATTTTTAGTAATCCACAATGCTTCTATACTTCTCGTAACTTATGCAGTTTCATGTGGCTTTCATCCTTGTCTGCTTTCCTCCAGTAGATTTGTTCGATGTCCTCAACTCTATCTCTTTTACTTTCAAATTTTGTAGTCTTCCACGGATATATTTCGTTCTTGTGATTCTTTAGTTCTCCATGGCTTTTCTCTTTATCCATATCTTTACCTTCTTCTTCGCGACTCTTCCTTCACATCCACAGCTTCACCTATCTCACTCACTGACTTATCCATTGGCTACATTTTTTCTTCACAGCTTACATCTCTTTACTTATGGCATTCACTTACCTTCCATGGTTTCTTTCGGAGCTTCGTGGATTTTTGTAGAATTCGGAGGCTATTACAAGTCTTTGGTGGCTATCTTTAGACGTCGGCAGATATCTACTTCTTTCTACAGCTTATACAAGACTGAATAAGTCCTGTTAGAACTTATCCTTAATCAACTTGAAGCCCCCGTGATTTTCCACTAGAAATCAACCTTCGTCTTTTCGGCTTGGTCACTTCACCAATTGAATCCTTTTTCCATCAATGCAACTTGACATCAATGAAAACCAATATGACACATGTCAAAGTTCCACTAGATATATAATTCTCATACTACACTTTTATTTAAATAGCTACATTTTTATTTTATTCCTATTTTAATTCCCTTTAATTAAAATTTCCCCATGAAAAATTTAAATTTATTTAACCATGTATAAAATACCGTAGTAGTGCCCTATTACACATCCATTCCCACCAAAATGCCAACAACTTAAAAGGTGTAGGGTGATCTCTTCACCCTTAGATCAAGGTTTAACTAAAAACTCTAATTTATTCTTATAATTTCTCTTTTATTGCTTTGGTTTAATTGCTTCATTTTCTCATTTGGGGTTTGCAGGTTTGAGAAGATGGAGGATAATGAAGAATATGGAGGTTATGGAGGTTTTACTTGGGATAAATGTCTAAAATGGGCAAATTTCTTCCCATACAATGTTTTGGTTTATTTTCGCTTTCACCTTCTAGGGTTTGAAGTATATAATTTACATATTTTTTTAAAATATTTTACCGGAGTTCTGTAATGGGAATTTATTTTACCCTTATTTCTTTTATTTTTCTTTAAATGCCTAGTAAATCTGATTTGAGAGGAAAATATAATGTGTGTGTGTGTGTGTGTGTGTGTACACACACACACACACACACACACACATATACATATTTGTACATATATATATACATACATATATATATATATATACATATATATATACATACATACATACATACATACATACATACATATATATATATATATATATATATATATATATATATATATATATATATGTGTGTGTGTGTGTGTGTGTGTGTGTATGTATGTATATATATATATATATATATATATATATATATATACACACACACACACACACACATACATATGTGTGTGTGTGTGTGTGTAAGTTTTTATATATTTTTGTATTATAGAAAAAAATAGTGTTTGGCTTATATATAATGCCCCATATTCATGTTTAAGGTTTTATATGTTGGGGGTGGGGGCGCTTCTGCCCCCTTACCCATTGTTTTGATTAATATGTGGGAGAGGGGTTGCACTCCCTCCTTACAAATGTTTAAAGATGTATGTATGTGTGTATGTATACACACACACACATACATATTTACACATATACATGTATATATGTAAATGTGTATATATGTATATATATACATACATACATATATATATATATATGTATATACACACACATGTGTGTGTGTGTGTTAATTTTAATATATTTTTATTATAGAAAAAAATAGTGTTCGACTTATATACAACACCCCATATTCATGTTTGGGGTTTTATATGTGGGGTGCCGCCGCTTCCTTACCCATTGTTTTGATTAATATTCGGGTGGGGGCACCACTCCCCCTTAACATTATTTAAATATGTATGTATGTGTGTATGTATATATTTATATATGTATATATGTATATGTGTAGTTGTGGAACTTAAGATTCTTTTCATTTAAAACAGATACAAGCGAAATAGAGAAAATATTTATTTTATTTTTAATTTCAAATGAAATTCATTACATACATTCTTTTTATAACACTCCTTAAGTTATATCAACAATAGGATAACTCTACCATTTTAAGGGATAAATAATGTAAACATCAACCAAATATATGTCCCTTTTCTTTTATAACAAGAATGACAAAAAATTTCAAAAGGAAAGCAAAACATATATTCCATTATATTTCTAGTTCAAATAAGCACAACTTCCATTGGTAAATAAAATGTACACTTGATTTAAGTTGCATATTTTAATGAGATACAATAATCAATAAGATGCAACATTCAATGCCTTACTTTCAAACATATACATTTCATGACTTGATATTTCATTTCAGATTTGAACAACTCCTTTACAAAAAGCTTAAACTTAAAATGCAAGTATACAAAATACCTCCACTCAAAGGTAGAGACAACATGTTAAATTTTACAACAAAATTTCTCTTATTTTGTTCTAAATTCACACATGTCTTCATCCCATGAAAGTAACTTGCAAATCTATTATCTTTTCTCCTTCTTCAACACAATAACAAGGAAGGGAGCATAGGAAACACTCACCTCCTAACCTTAATCCAATGAGAAGGTGAATCCAACATTCTCATTGGCCCATAAGCCCCAATAATACAGAAATAAGGGATTTTCACAACCATGGCAACTTCACATAACACATACATACACACAAATATGCAATACTCAAGAAACAATAACATAAGAGTTAAATTTGCAACATATTAAAAACACATAGGCTCAAAACTAAGCCAAAGGAGAAGAGAATATGGTAGCCATCTCCTTGTGCCTCCCAAGTGGGATAGGGGTCCACCCAATGCCTCCAAGTGCACTAACACAAATCATACACACATAAAACTCCTTATCTCTCCATTTCAAGAATACAAAATAATATAGTTTCCTTTTAACTCCACATAGGTGGATTACCCTTCCCACACTCCCTCCACAAAATCCTCACATACTCCCTTTTCCTCCACACAAATGGCTGAATTTCCCTCTCATAACACCATACTTAAGGCCAAAATCTACCCAATCCCTTACACAATCACATGCATTCATATAACTAACAACACAATACACCAAAATAGAACTAAAATACAAGGTATAAGACCCTACCTTGCCATTGAAAGCTCCTTCAATCCTTAAGCAACAAACTTCAAGATTATTTCCAAGTCCAACCATTTCTATGCAATCTCTTCAAATTTCCTAAGCTTTAATGCCGAAAAATTTCTACCCTAAATAAAAATAAAGCCTAATAATTTAATAGGGAAAATTACGGTGATTATTATTTTTGTTTAAAACGGATTGCAAGGGTAAACATTATTCACAATTTAATTAATTTCTCGATTAAAGTTTCCTCACAATCTTGTGGAAGTTGGAATTAAATTAGTAATTAAATATTATTAATTTACTTCCCAAAAATATTTATGGTTTAAAATATCTACCAAGTTCCATTAAATTATTTATTTACTCCTTATTAATATTTATTTAAAAACCCCTTTAGTTCATTATCAAATACCATGCTTATTCACTTTATTAATTTCAACAAAGAGGTCCCCGCTAGGCTAACCAATAAGGGGCCCCATTCACCCTATTATCCATGCCATTTTTAATTTAATTGTCATTCCCCAAAAATACCTCCCGAGTTAAGTGATGATGGGTTTAATTTGAGCAATTACATTCTATCTATCATGGTCATGTTAGGAATAGTTTAATATTGTGAACATTATTATTGTGTAAATAATGAGTTGGTGACAACTCGTAGAGATCTCTTAGAGAGATTCTAGGTTTGTTGAGTGAGAATAGGGATTGGGAGAGATAAGTGAGAGTTTGTTGAAGATTAGAGTTGACTCCTCTTTCATAGGAGAACTCCACTCTATATATGTAACCTTGTCTTATTGAATAACATCCCGAATGAATTGAATTTTCTATATTTTATTATTCAAGTGTTTTTATATTATATTAGATTTCTTATCAGTGGTATCAGAGTAGGTTAGAATAATGGAGGCTTGATTTTTTATGGGAAAGTATCTTGTGATTTTCCCGAAACATGAGAAAATAAAGCTTGTTCTCTGTTGTGAATTTCTGTGCATTGATCTACAGTAATAAAGCTTTCTATGTTCATGCTCCACTAAGCGAAGACTCACATCCATACTTCTATCTCTGCGTTGGAGTATGAAATTGGTATTTGCTTTGGTGAAGTGATACACCTGCACATTCTTCTTTCTCTCACCTGCGTGGAGAGGTAAAAATCCTGCGTATTGGAGCATTCTGCCCGCAAATTGAATCGTTCTTCCTGTGCATTGCATAGTTATTCGTACGTATTACATTGTCCCTCTGCCTATGCATTCTATTGATCTTCCTATGTATTACATCACCATTCAGTAATCGTGATCGACACTGTGTATTGTATCAGATCTTTGTTTTGGTAGTCTCGCATTTTTATTTTAGTTTTTGCCATTTTTGGAAAGGGTCCAGAAAGAAGTTGAATTTAGAACTTGTAAGCACAATAACTTTCAGCTGATAACTCAGATTGAGGTATCATTTTTTTTGAAAATGTGTATTTTTCAAGTTATACACATTGATCCTATTCTTTTTGTTGTTAGATAAAAAAAATTATTTTTCCATTTTTAGAAATTTAAAATATATATATATATATATATATATATATATATATATATATATATATATATAAATTATAAAAAAATTTCTCACTTTTGTTTGGACGCACTTTCACTTGTATGTGACGTCCATAGTGAGGGGGTGCATTATTGGTTGAAACCAACACCCGAGAGAATTGTAATATGAGCCTAAAAGATATATTTGCTAAGTAGCAAACTGATGGAGGCTGGAGGCAACAGAGGCAGGAGGGTAATCGGTGACCTCTTGTCAGGCACCATCGACGAGGCCGCAAAACTGAACTGGTGGCCAAGTTTTTAAGTTGTGTGTTTGCTTTCAACGTACATTTGTGAGAATAAGAATAAATGACTGTTCAAAAGTAATGTATAAACTGTTGGTGTGTGTTATTTTCCACATCATTAGGTGAGTCATCTCACTTAGGTGAGATTGTAGGTCCATGTGTCATTTAGGGGTCATTATGAGATTCTCTTATGCATCAGTGCATCAAGCACGTCAGTGTGTCAGTGCGTCAATGCGTCATATGCATCATTGGGAGTTACACTTCTATTTTGGGAATGTAACTCCCCCTCTCTACTCGAGTTATCATGATTGCAGTATTGGGGGTTACTCAGCACCTCCTATATGTACACCCCATTTGATCTATGAGATAGAGGAGAGTTTTATGGCTTAACCAGGTTCTTCCCGTGTTTCAAATCTTTGCATGCACATTTGGTTGATGCTCGCTCCTCCCGAGATCTCTTCATGCTACCATTCGCACGTCCGTTGATGTGCACATCGTCCCTCGTGATCCTCGCTTGTGGGTTTTAAACCCTCTTTCATGGTATCATAGTGGATCTTGTGGATCCGTGCAGCCTTGACATTTTTGTGTGTATTTTTCAGCTTAGGCATGATATTCAAATTCTCGTATGTGTGTCGTAATGGAAATTTTGACCGTGCTCTTCTTGCATTGATTTGGGTGCCATACCTCTTGCATGGGTTTGATCATGGTTTGTTTGGTCATGTTTGAGTTTGGTGTCTTCTCGGGCTCGTCAGTTCCTTGCTTGCATATGCTCATATTTGCATGCTCTACTTGCATTTTTGAGGGTACATGTACTTGGTTTTGTGTGTTGGGTGTGGTGGTTTTGCGTATAACTCTGTGCATTTTCTCTTCAAAACTCGGGTTTTGCTGCATTTTAGAGTTTACAGATTTGTGTTTTTCATAACTTTGGGTTGTCATTAGCATGGTTTGCATTGCTCCCGGTGACCTACACTCTTGGCATCTACAGCTCGGGTTTGTTTTGTGTGTATTGGTGCACCCATCCTCCACCTACAGACTACTCATTTTTTCTGTGGGAGCTCGTGAGCCTGCATTCAACTCAGGTTCAGGCCTTACACGTGTTCGGGTCTATTTCCATCTGATGGTCCACTCACCCACCTCTGCCATGTTCCTAACTTGGCATGAGACTCCCATTCTCGGCCTAGTTCATGGCTTCATTGTACAGCTCAACGGAATCCAGACCTGCATTTTACTCCTCAGCTCCAACTCCAGTGGTTTCCTCCACAACGAGCCAATAGCAACCTGGAACATGTCTTTTAGCTTGTTGGAATGTGTTTTTGCATTCCTTGCATTATGCCTTGGTTGAACTGATGGTGTATCAGTTCGTGGTTTGAACGAATTGATTGGTTCTGTATGAACGTTTGGATTGGGTTTGTTCCTTCACAAGGATTTCTCCAGCTCTGTGCGTGGTTGACTCCATCTTCAACCTGTAACCTGGTTATGCGTGGTCAACTCCATCATGGAATCCTAGCTCTCCAGCCCTCCTTCCAACGGCTCCATGACCCTCTCTTCCATTACCCGCTCGGCCAAGCCGTTACCTACAACCTGACAACACCCGAGACGTGGTTTTCCATTCTCTCGAACCAACTCCCTTGGCTCGGTCAACATCCACGGTGGTTTTCCATGCTCTCCAATGTGCACTTCCATCATAGTAGTCAACGTGGGCCGATGCTTCCTTTTAGAATTGTTTGGAGGTCAAAAAAATCCTACCTTTTAATGTTTTAAGGAAAAACATTTGTATTTTGGCATTATACTATTTTGGCCTATTTTTTGCTTGTATTTAATGCCCTTCCTACGAGCATCGAAGACGGAGGGCAAGGTCCGAGGTTGGCAGGAGGCTAATCCCCCTCGCAAGAAAAAAAAAAATAGGCCTAACATTTGATGCCATTTCAACGAGTAGTCACACGAACCCTTTACACTCGTTTCAAGCACTTTTTAATGCGTTTGCAGCGTTTAGTGACATTTTCCATCAATTGTGGGAATCATTTTAATGCCATAACTTTTGACTTGCAGCTCATTTTTAGCACTTCTTTAGTCAAAGTTACATGATTTCTCACACATTACGTGATGACATTGTCATTTTTGTAAACGCACTACTTTATAAAGTGCTGCATTCTGGGGGGTTGACTAATACTCTTGGGTTTTCACACGCAGACGCATTATCGGCCGAGTTCAACGTCTTGATTTTTGTGCATCTTGCATTTTACATCATGGAGAGTGATCTTTCTAGACTTGAGCATCGTAGGATCACCTTACAGCCTCCGCTACTCCTAACCAGGAGAGGGAACTATTTAGCTTGGCATGTTTCCATGAAACATTACTTTGCTCACGAGGGTATTTCACCTTTCTTGCTAGGGCCGGTTCCTCGCACCCACCGATCATCGTCATCCTGGAGGAATTCCTTAACACTTGTGAACATGTATTTGGTCACATGATGATGCATGTCTCTTGATATCTCTGGTTTCACGTGGCAAACTTAGATCCACCTCATCGTGTCTAGAGCATTCTTTAGTCCTCTATGGAGACCCTTAACATACTGTCACCATTGTCACTGCTGGTGATTCAATTATCTCCTCTATTTCTTCATGTGATGGCATTTCTGCCGACATAGACTCACTTGGTTCTACTTTTGATGACAGGGATTGTGCACCCAGTTCTGATGTCGAGAGTACTACATAGGACTCTTCTCCTCTTTCTCTCACTATTCCAGAGAGTGTTGACACTTCCCACATCTCATCAGATATCGAGCAGTCTCCTTCTTAGTCTCATACAGTCATCACACTCACATCCTTTCCACTTCCACTGTGTGAGGCCCCTTTCACTCCTCTACCTTAATTGGATGACTCATACCTATCTGACATCACTTTTCTATTTGTTGAGCCCCCTCATTGGGATGAGTATCTACCTGACCTTATTCATATTTTCGCAGAGTCTACTTGTGATGCTCTACAGGTCCCTCATCCATCTACAAGTGTTTCAGAGGAGTTTATCATCTTTGTTGTTGGGAGTGCCCCTTCCGGGAATCATGTCACTTCCACATTTCCAGAGACCTTCATTGATCCACCCTCAGCTATGGATCCCTTTTCTATTGTGGAGGATGTTTTGTTCCCTTCACATCACTTGGACATCCTTTCTGCGGGTGTTCCTCTTTTTCACTCTGATAGTTCTACGCACATGGCATTACCTTCGGTTCCTTGGCACTCACTCGCTAGACCTATGTCACACTTCCATGCACCAGACTCAGAGTTCTTTGTGTTGCTACCTTCAGTTTCCTTTTTGGAGTGGGTGGACTTCTAAAGACGTCATTTCTATCCTTCCTAAGGGCAGCACATAGTTTGTTGTGGGTGGCTCTTCTTTAGTCCAGAGGCAGAGGATCTCGTCATCGACATTCTTCTGGGAGACCTCCTAGAGCTACAAAGTTTAGATCCATCCATGGCATCTTCTGCATTCCTCTCATCTCCCTCTTCTTCTCTCTTCTTCTTCTTTTTCGATAGATTGCCTCTTTGTACATGGGCACCCTTTCGGGATCGTTTATCGCTGGGACCCATATTCGGCATCTTTCCTAGATTAGAGAGTGTTTTTTTCTCTTGTGGCGGATGTTTTTCCCACTGGGTTTTCCTTCACTACTTGGGATTTTTTTCTTATACATGGGTACCTCATCAAGCTTTGTTCCGAGACCTATTTCTCATTTCTGACTTGCCACCTCATCCTAAGTTATGATGAAGGGGGGTGTTAGTGTGTGTTATTTTCCACATCATTAGGTGAGTCATCTCACTTAGGTGATATCATAGGTCCATGTGTCATTTAGGGGTTATTATGAGATTATATTACGCATTAGTGCATCAGCACGTCAGTGCATCTGTGCATCATATGTGTCATTGGGAGTTACACTTATATTCTGGTAATGTAACTCCCCCTCTCTACTTGAGTTGTCATGATTGCAGTACTAGGGGTTACTAAACACCTCCTATATGTACACCCCATTTGATCTATGAGATGGAGGAGAGTTTTATGACTTAACTAGGTTCTTCTCGTGTTTTAAATCTTTGCATGCACATTCAGTTGATGCTCACTCCTCCCAAGATCTCTTCACACTACCATTCACACGTCCGTTGATGTGCACGTCGTCCCTCGTGATCCTCACTTGTGGGTTTTAAACCCTCTTTCATAAACATTCCTAAATGTAACTCCCAATGTAATGAAATAGGTGAGAAAAAGCACCAGTGTAAGACAGTTCATGGATCTTGAAAAGGTTTGTGGAAGATCCAGAAAACCACATGAGGTGGACAGGTGATGGATCTGTTACACGTCAAGGTTTGTGGTAAACCTGTAAAACCATAGAAGGTTGAGCATTGCTCCCTTCATTAGTATCAAGGTCATGAGTCACATAGTTTGACATGCTCCATAGAGGTGAGCATACTGCAGATGAGAGTGTGTATGTTTTTCCCATGTTCACACTAAGGGGGTGAATGTTAGGAATAGTTTAATATTGTGAACATTATTATTGTGCAAATAATGAGTTGGTGACAACTCGTAGAGATCTCTTAGAGAGATTCTAGGTTTTTGAGTGAGAATAGGGATTGGGAGAGATAAGTGAGAGTTTGTTGAAGATTAGAGTTGACTCCTCTTTCATAGGAGAACTCCACTCTATATATGTAACCTTGTCTTATTGAATAATATCCCGAATGAATTGAATTTTCTATATTTTATTATTTGGTGTTTTTATATTATATTAGATTTCTTATCAGGTCATTAGATGTAGGTTTCCCTAACTTTCCTTATGAGTTAATTTTATTTCCATTTTACCCTAATTTCTCATTCATTTGCTCATTCTTATTTGCAGGTTTGGAGGAGGAGAAAGAGGAGAAGCCATGGAGGCCATTAGAGAGGTTTGTCAGCTCCATTTTTTTTTGTAGTTTTGAGCAAAAATCATAGATCTACCCTTTTCCTTTGTGGGTATTATTTACCATTCTTTATTTTTTTTATTTGGTATTTTTCTTGCAGGTTGGGTGTATATACAATATGTATATACCCATTTGGGTAATGATTCAAAACCCCTACAGTTATATTTTATTATACACACACACACACACACACACACACACACACACACATATGCATAGATATTTATATATTATATTATTAAAATAAAAATGACATTAACCACAATTATATATATATATATATATATATATATATATATATATATAATATGTTCGCGTATACAAAAAAAGGGGTTGAGTTTACTATTTTCCTCAGCCACATGTAGAAATGGCATAGGGTTTATATAGTGGGGAGGGGGTGCCACACCCCACTCCCACCACTCTTTAATAAAATAGTGGTGGGGTACGGTGTGGCACAACCTCTATCCGCCCCCCTCCCCCACACCCTCCACTCCACCAATCAAAATCCCAAGGGTTGGGCCATGACCTAACCCTCACAATTTTTCTTTTAAAAGGGTTCGGCCATACGACCCTATATAGCAACACTTTTTTATAAAGGCATCCCCACTTTTAAATAAATGTAGCCCATTTTGTCTTATACTCATTTGATTTATTAATACATACACACACACACACACATAAAGTAAGACTATAATATTATATATTATTAATATATATCTATTTTATAATAATAGTATATATATATGGTGTATTATTTAAGTTTTCCCATTTCATGAGAAGATGGAAAATTGATATGTTAAAGGGACATTTTTTTGAAATTGTATATTTATATGAATATAAATTTATATGCACTTAGGTAGTTATAGTATTGTAAAATTTGTGCCTAGATAAATTTTAAACAAATTATCTCTTTCATATTCATTTGTGTAATAACTATAATGGTATAGGAAATTTGATAAATTTCATTTCTAATCAAATATGTGGGTATTTGAAGAATCTTTTCATTGCAACCAAGTAAAATTTGGATATAAAATTAACTCAATATTCCTTCTTACATAATCATTTGAATAGGAGAAAATAAAACACACTTAAATGAAATTTATCCATTTTCCATTTAAAACAAACTTTCCAATAATGCAAAAAGGATTAACATTCACTTTCCATTCAATCATACAACTTACAACAAGGTGAAATGGAAGTCCAGCTTTTTTAACAATGTAACTTTTAGATTTCTATTTCCAACTATACAATACCAATATGATAAGTGGAATTTGAAACTTTTTGCAACTACTATGATGACTGCGACTACTTCAAATATTTAAAACCATGCCTCAAACCCTAACTAGAAAGATTCGATGGTGGCATTCAGTAGTAGGTTCAAGTGGCGAAGGATTTTAGGAATCTCCCCTCTCGTGGATAGATTTGGCTTTCACCTATTCGGGAGGTAATGGAAGGCCTAAACAAGGAGGTAAATTAACCACACATATCCCTCCCGTGGTTCAAATTGAAGATCCATTTGGGGACATGGAGGTCGTTCCTAGTGCATCCATCTCTTTGGAGAAACATGAGACATTTAAGTAGAGGAAATATTTTGTTGTTGTCTCCAAACAGGGGACGGGCTACACCAAAACTGTTGAAAAACCTCTCAACCCCTCATTGAATACTCCAATACTAAATTTATGAGAGGATGTGTTGTAGAAGGTTTGCAAGGACAAGGAGAATGTTTCTTAGAGTGGCATTATATGTAGATTCCACAAGCTCTGGCCCAAGCTAGCTGAGCTCCATGAATGGATAGCCTCAAGATGGGGTGAAAAGGTCAAGGGTAAGATTGAACTGTACCCATGTGCTAAAGCTTACTTTATTTCTATTTTGAAACCCTTGAAGATATATATATATATATATATATATATATATATATATATATATGATTTATTTATCATTATTGGGTTTGGGGTGAACATGGCCTCATGTTCAAACCCTAGTATCCATCTTTTGACCCTTCAAAAGACTCCTTTGATACCTACCTGTTTTGGGTACGAATATCGTGGCTTCCTTTATAACTATGGATAAGAGATTGCCTCTCTACTATAGGGGATACCCTTGGGTCCACTGTGAAAATCGATGACAAATTTTTTGGCAAGACCCACACTACTTTTGCTAGAATCCTGGTAGATCTTGACACCTCCCAAGCCCTTCTAGCTGAAATCGATATGCAAATCAGAGAGAGACATTGGGTGTAGAGGGTAGACTATGAGTTTAGCCTTCAAATTCGTAGGATTTTTCCAACAAGACATATTTAAATGATTATGTATATTCTAGACGTAAGGAAAGACTAGCATGGTGGAGGGATTCACATGAAAAACATCTTACAATCAAGCCCCAATCTGACCCAGTCAAGGAATCACTCAGCCCCTCAAAGAAAGATCACAAATATGGACTTCCGACCCCTCTAGAGAAGGAGCTGCAGAACTCTATTCCTCTCACCTCTGCTGGGGCTATGACGGGTTCTTCACCTCAAATGGGCTTGGCTATGAAGGATAGTGCCTTGCCCCTCATTGAAGGTCACTCTCCTATTGAGAAGCTTGAATTCGTTCTTCCAATCCTCATGGAAGAAGGTAATGCAAAATGGATAGTGGTAGATAAGTGAAAGAAAGGACATAGCAAACCAAAAGTACCATCATTCCAGACAAGGTTTAAGTCTTGTCTTGTTATTTTATTTTTACTATTTATCTAAATTTGGAGGCTGTTGTTTTTATGTTGTGTTTAGGATGTCAGTTAGTTGCGGGTTGGCGCGCGCCTACCCTGTCCCTGGGCTATTTTTGTTGTGTAATTTATCTTGTTTTTTCTTAGGCCTTTTTTTCCTATGTGGGTACTTTGACCCTCTCTTTTATGCTCTCTTTTGTAATATATAGGTTTTTACCTCACTATTCTCTTAGGTAAGGTCCCTTAAAAACCTTTTACTAAAAAATAAAAATATACAAGTATTATCATCCATTTATTACAATGAAATAGTCCTTTCCAATAAGGTATAGAACTAAAGTTCTTTCTCCATTCAACTAAGTCACTACAAATTTGGAATAAATGAAATATACAAGGCTTTCTTTCAAACATACAAAAGTTACAATCTTCCACTCTAAGTGGGTAAGTGCACAAAGAAGGGGGCAAAAAATGGATAACAATCCATTTTTGGCCATTTTGGTAATAACGCGCTCACGTTATGGCTCGGTGGCGATAAAACATGAAAAATTAAAATATAGGTTTTGTTATAACACAACCGCATTACGGCTTAGGTTTAGAAGATGGAATGCATTCGCATTATGGTTTTATATGAGTTTTTCCGCATTATCCCTCCCAAATGGACATATTCCACATTGGAAACAGAACACAAGCACATTATAATACTACCATGTTTCATCTTGTTGGGGTTTGAAATACACAAACCAAAGACTTGTATTAGCAAACCAAAGGTTTGGACCATGTACTACATGATTAATACCATGTTTGACAAAAAAACATCAAAATTTCACGTGTGTACCCCAATATCTCTTATATTAAAACATAATATTTTTAAATAAATTATACTACGATGTCAAGCTCATTTTTACCTTAGTGAAGATATAATTATTTTTAAAATCTGATTAGTTTAAGGTTTTCATCCATAATTTCTTTTACTAGTGCCTTGTTTTCTTGAAAAAACATATGCATACATTTTGGTGCACAATTTACGATTTTTTCATCCAAAATATTTTTTTTTGGTTATTTCTAAACTCCATTCTACACGAACTCAAAAAAACTAAAAATGACTTTTTTTCTCAAAGTTACGGGGATGCACACACAAATATTTCATTTTTGGGATATGTGCACTTTGAAAATTAATTAAAAAAAGTATATCTTCATTCAAAATTTATGAAAATTTAGGGGATCTCGTACATGGTCTTAGATATCTTTCTAAAAAGGATTAGAAAAAAATACAACTCGAAAAAAATTGGGGGCGCACACTGATAGGTTCTTATCTTTTTGACCCAAAAATAGACATACTTTGTGCACACATCACATTTCATCCTCTTAATATCAACCATTTTCAAAAAAAATAGTAGTTTATAATATAGATTCTAAGATCTATGATACTTATTCTTATTACTTTATCAAATTTTGAGGGTAGGCATGCCGAATTATTCGATAAAGTCTAGGTTTTGTTGATTTCGGGAAAGAGGTGTGTTTTTTTACCCATTTTTGGTCCCTCATCTCCATGCACTTACCCAAGTGGGAACAATAAGAAAACTTTCAACATAGAGGATTCTCCCAATAACCGCAAAACATAATCCTTCTTTCCAAGTCATATCCCAAATTCATAGCTTTAATTTTTCACTTCTTCAACTCTTCAAAACTTGAATCATCATATAAAGAAAAAGGTTTATAGGAGATGTTGTCCGCCCAACCTATAATCATATAAGAGGAGAAGTCATCCCATTATTAGCCCCCAAGCCCCAACCAAAGAAAAATAAGGGGTATTATGAAACATTTGAAAACTTTTACAAAAGGCTTCCACAACATACATTCCACAAAATAACACATTCAAATAACACACTCAAACAATACACTCAAACAATATACTCAAACAATATTACAAATTTCCCAACAAGAAAAAAGGATTGAGAAAAAAATCCAACAATGATCAATAGAATATAGGCACCACCTCATTTTGTCTCCCAAGTGATGTAGGATTTCCACCTAAAATCCTCCATGTGCACAACTCAAAACATAATCAAATCCTTATTTCTACACTTGCAAGTATGTAAAATATATCCATGTTATCCTTTTCACTCCCCATAGGTGGAACTCAAACTCACACTCCCTCCAAAATGCATGCCTCACATCTCCCTTTTCCCTCCCCAATGGTCCCATAAATCCATCTCCCACACCTAAATTAAGGCAAGCTACCCATTCAAAATCAAACATATCCACAACACTCATACAATATTCAAAGAAGCACACTTTCCAAATCAAAATACATTAATACAAAAATACAATAAGAGGAGATCCTACCTCTCCATCTAGATTCTAATTTTTCACTAAACTAGCTTTGAAGCCTTCACACTAAGCTCAATCCAAGATGCAACTCCAAAAGAAAACTCCAAGTATGAAAAATAAGACCAATTTTCAAAAATGCAAGAGAAGAAAATAAGGCAAGTAACCCAAAATCCATCAAAACAATCCAACAAACAAAAAAGGGATGTGAGGATGATGATGTGGCTCCATGTAGGATGCAACTTCTCCATCCCTCTGCTCCAACACACAAGTCAAACACCATACCCAAAGTAATTAAATGCACATGTAAGACTTATGACATGCCCACATGACACTCCAACTTGCACACCATGCTTATCAAGGACAAAATTAAATGTGGTAAGTAAACAAGTGTAATTATTTACCCTTTTACACTAAAAATGTATTAAAATGGTCAAAATATGTCCCATACTTCATAAGTAGGGTTGGTATGAGATTTTGAGATGTGAGGGACAAGGTTAACTTGTC
Organism: Taxus wallichiana var. yunnanensis; assembly: GCA_018340775.1. NCBI lineage: Eukaryota > Viridiplantae > Streptophyta > Pinopsida > Cupressales > Taxaceae > Taxus > Taxus wallichiana. The sequence goes on from CM031235.1 coordinate 192,210,455, forward strand.
CCTCAAGTCTCTAAAAGTGGACAACAAGGCCAAATTCGAATTTGGGAAGGATGGTGGAGTACACACCACCTAAATACATTTAATTCAATTTAATTAATGCATAAAAATAAGGACTATCTACCCAGTTTATTGCCCACATGTCATATCTTCCCTTTTTGTTTAAATTTAAGCTAAATTAGTTAATTAAGATACATTGGCAACTATTAATTAAGTAACAATATTTCTCCAATAATTAAACACATGCACAAAAAATTAAAACAAACAAAATTAAAATAAAAGAAAACAAATTACACCCATGGCCACATAAATGAGGTTACTACACTATGGGAAACTCCTAACAAAACATGCAATAACACAACAAAACATTATACACGGGTTGTCAAATTTTTGCCATGTTGCACAACACCCAACATTCTTCTAGGGTTGGTCTCATATCCCCTTTTCGTGTATATGATATAATGTCCTACTGCAACATAAACAAAATACCTCTCTCGGCCTTATGGACGACATCAACAATATCAAGAATAATATACATATAGAAATAAATAAGTGTCATTAAAAATCATAAATTCTATCATCTATAATCATATAATTAATTCAATTTTAACATCCGTAAAAGAAAATTCTACTCAAAATATATAACATAGGCAATGCATCCGGAATATGACATATTGGTGTAAAATCGAATACTACAAATCAATATATAAAACTCTCCATCAATGTCATCTAGTGCATCATAATCAAAATATATATCACAACATGTCAATAGTCCAAATATCTCGCATAATCTATCATCTCTTTGAGCAATGTATAAAAATCAAAATCTCTAAGAATCAATCCAACAATAACAACATCATAATGAAATAGTGTCAAATAGGAGTGGGCACTACACAAGCAAGTAACCCCTAAAACAACCAAGAAATTCAAATAAATAGAAAAGGGTGGAGAGGTGGCTCCATTTAGGATGCCACATCATATCCCTCCAATCTATTTCACAAGTCAAACACATACTCCAAAACTCCATAAATGAGTAAGGTGAGGGTATGAAAATTTTCATTCTTACACACAAACCTCCACTCCATACTTTCAAGGACACAATTAAGAGGGTAAGTAAAAAAGTGACATTAATTGCCCATTTTTCTTTCAAAAACACATAATGAAGCCTAAATTTGACCCCTCACATCATAGGTTGGGTTGGTGGAGAAGTTTAAGGAGTATGGGACAAGTATAACTTGTCCCACAAGCCTCCAAAAATGGGCTCAAAGCCCAAATCCGAGATTTGAGAGATGGAAGAGGGTACACAAATCAAAATCAAATAAAATCCACCTAAAATTATGAAAAGAACAAGGACTATCTACCACATTCATTTCCCCTTTTGTCACATCTCCTAATTAACATTATCCACATAGTTAATTAACTAAATCAAGAGCACACTAATTAAGTACAATAAAATGAGAAGACATTATAATTCAATAAAATCACATACACAACTAAGACAATAAAATAAAATAAAAATTACAACATTCACACCCATGGTCACTTGTGAGGTTACTCCCCCATGGAGACCTCCTAACAAACATAGCAAAGTATACAACAATAACCCACAACCACAAATGGCTGCCAAGGTGACCATGTTGTAAACATCCGATATTATTCCATAGTTAGTCTCCTAGTCCCTTATTTTTTTATTGTGATTTCATTTCCTACAAACAACCAAAACAATACCGCCTTCACACAAAATCATCATATAGCATAATTGCATCATTACCATGGTTAGACAATTATATTCTAACTTAATTATTCACATTTACTAACCATCTACCACAATTCATAATTTATGGCAACCATGCATTCCTACACATTTACTTCAACTCATATATATATTTAGATGTGTTCAACAACGTCATACTACTAGTCACCTATTAACATCACATTATTAGTAAGTCATAATATTAATGAGGTAACATGGTTAGTCAAATCATCCAAACATAATCACCACTTTGAAAAGTCCAAAATGTCAGTGTGTAACAAAATAACACTAAACCATCATCATGTTTTGTAAAATCTATCAATGTCCTCAATAAACCCAAACAATCCATAATAAACACCATTACACAATGAAAATCACAATGTCCATAGTGTCTAACAAAGTATTTTATCCAAAATATTAAACAATGTCCATGTGACTAAGCAATTAATAAACATGATCATGACAAAATAGTGTCCAAGATGAGTGGGCACTACACCTAATAACAAAAACAAATCCATCATCACTAAAGAAAAGGTTTTTCATCATGGCTTGAAGTGTTCCTTTTCGCTCAATAGAAAAATGGATAGTTCAATTAATCATGGCATAAGACCGAATACACCTATAGACAATTCACAACAACAAATTCATCCATAACTCAAATGCGATAATAACACATAAAAAATGGCATGTATCTAAACCATGTACCTAAAAACAACAAACAAATCCATCATCATTGAAGCAAAAGGGTGTTTGTCATGACTTGAAGTGTTCCCTTTGCATTTAATAAAAAAGGCATAATTCCATTAATGGTGGCACAAGACCAAATATACCTCTAGAAAATTCAAAAGAAATATATTATTCTTAAAGAAATATAACGTTCAAAATAAAAAGGTGGGAACACATAGAAAGTAAATGAACAAACCAAAACAATGAACACCTTCGTTAAATAACTACAAGTAAGGGAATCCACACCATCAAAATTGCCTGTGGCACAATCCTAACACCGATAGACTAAGGGCGATCGAAAAGTTTTCAATATTTTATTTTATATTTGTACAATATAGCTAAAAACTATATTGCACTCGGTAAAAATGAATATAGATATATTTTTAAAATATTAATAATTTCTTAATCATTAATTAATATTTGAACATATAAATCTATTTTTGTGTATACATTCCTTGCTTAACATGCATTGCATATATACAATGAACATATGCATTTTTCTTATATTTTAATCAAACAAATTCTTTTCTACCCAAAAAATAAAAAAATAAATAAAAATAAAAATAAAAATAAAAATAAAAATAAAAATAATAATAGAAAAATGCAACTATTCGTATGTAAAAAAGGGATGGTGTTAAAGATATCATTTTTAATTGTATTGAAATATAAACTACTTAATATAGTAAATAAAATCTTTTAGATTATGAATGTATATAGCAAAGAAGAAAAAACAAAACAAACAAATATTTTGTGTTGTACAGCAAATCAACTTTATAATTCTACATATATATCCTTTCATTAAAAAAAAACACTGCAATTAAATGAGAACTACAAACACGATATTAAATGTGTTCGTAAATGCAATTGAAAAGAGAGTATTTATTAAATAATTGGAAGAAGATTTAACCAGTATCTTCTGAAAAAATCAATAATTTTCCCAAAGAAAAATGTATAGTCAAATTAAATTAAAACATAGTTGGTAGATTTTAAAAGCTAAGAAAAAAAAGCATATTATTGGTTCTTGATAATCAGAAATATTGAAGACTATTCAAATATTGTTTTGACCATTATTACAATAAAAACATTAAATTTATCTCCTTGCACAAGATGAGTAAATACCTCAATTTTTTTATTATCTAGTTCCTATCGGACACTTTAATGATTTTTTACCTACATTATTAGATATCAAATTCATTAATAAATTCAATAAATAAAGTTCAATTCATATGGCAACAACAAGATGGTGGAGATAAAAGAATGTTTTGAAGCATTTAGTAATAATACATGTGTATTTTCTCTATAATTCCTTTGAAATTAAATCTAAAATAAATTGTTTTCCACACTATAGTATTTATTTAACGAAATAGTAGATAATTAAATGTGATCAATAAGGATTTAAATTCTTGACTACTTAGAATTTCAAATTTTTTTGTGCTTATTAAATTAGAATTTAGTGATGAGATACTATTTTCAATTCCAACACAATTATTGAAAATCACTATTTTTTTAATTGAATTTTTTTAACGATAACTATTAATGGTATTTTAATACTTAGAAATCATAAATTATTTTAAAGATTGAAACAATATGTGCATCTTATATTGACATATCCTCCAAATTGTAGAACTTCAAAGTGTCAACAAGTAAAAATTATAAATTAATTTAAAGATTGAAACAATATGTACATCTTATATTGGCATATCCCTTAAAATATAAAGATTCAGTAATAAATGTTGTCAAAAAATAGAAGTTGAAAATTAATTGAAAGATTGAAACAACAATTGGATCTTATATTATAATATCCCCAAATATAGACAAAAATTTAAATGATCTATTTTGTCAAAAAATAAAAAAATAAAAAAATGATAATTAATTGAAACAACAGATGCATCTTATATTAACGTAACCTTTAAAATACACCAAAATTCAAATAATCGATTTCGTTAAAAAAAGAAATTGAAAATTAAGTGAAAGATCGAAGGATCTTGTACATCTCATATTGGCATATCCCTGGAAAAACACCTAAATTTAAATGATCGACTTCTTCAAAAATACATCATCCACAGAATAAAAGTCATTCATCCAAACAGAATAAAACAGAGACGAAACTTATTAAGGAGTGGATCGATCTTACACCATAAGATGACCTGTATGAGTAAATGCATCTTCTTTGAAACTATTTCTTTCGTTAGAGTGAGGAAATGGTGTGCCATTGGGAGGAATCGGAACACCCAAGAATTTGCAGAGAGGAGACCAGCCCTCGTTTACATGGAAGACCAGTAATTTATCTGCAGGCACATAATTTTTCACCATTTCTACATGGGCCTTGTATATACTGATGGCGTATTCCTTGTCTTCAAACCTTCCATTAAATTTTCCCTCCCATGCTACTAACTTGGCTAGTTTAAACATGTCATGGCATGGCGCCTCTTTATATATGCGGTAGACACTCTGGTTTACGCTTTCATACCAGCTTTCCTCGTCTCTCACAGTTAGTATCGTCTTCGCCTCAGGAAAGGCGTTCATCAGCTTTCCATGCACCGCCAATGATGGGTACTCTACGGTTGATGTATATCCCTCGTATATACTCTTCCAGTCTCCCTCAGATTTCCCTACAGACAATAGTATCTCTATTTTACCATTAAAAAAACCCTAGAAAATCGTTACTCTCATATTTTTTAATGAAAACAATAACTTGCACTTACCAGAACAAATATCAATCCATGTATTCAGGTGTCTATTTTATAAGATTTCAGTAAAGTGATAGCAGGGAAAGCCGAGGACGTTCAAGGCATCTCTTAATGAGGATGTGCCTGTTCGTGGTAAGCCTACTCCTATCACCTTCAATCCCTCTTGGTCTCTGCATTCTGTGAAACAAATAATTATCAGGATTGACACAGCTCAGAAATAAAGATAGAGAATATTGTATAGAGGAAATGAAAAGATGCCATACCGTTTATATTCTCCATCTCGATAAAAAACCTTGCACAGAGTGCAGGAGAATCTTGTAAACGCAAAAAGAGGAATATAGAGGAGGTAAACGATAGACCTATTTATGCCTTAGTGGTGGACCTGTATCATCATCAGAATTTGGCCGTCCTTGCCCTGTGTCATCCTGATTCCTTAAGTATGTCTGTCTCTGTCTTTTTCTTTCTTTTGTCATTTTTAATGGACACTTCTCTGTGTCTTATGCATAACTAAAACCCGCGACTCCACTCACTCCGTCTACACAAAACTGATTTTATATATATTCTTGCGGCCTGCCAAATGGTTAATTATTCCTATAGTGTCCGGTCACAATAATTAAACTATGCCAACAAAATTGTGTGTGTTTTTATTTTGTGTTATGTTTTAATTGTTGGAAATTGTAGGCACTTTATTAGCAATTAATAATATTTGTTAATTAAGTTAATCATTGTTAACTAAAATAAAGATGTGACAATTAGATGGTTATGAAGGGAGATAGTTCTTGAAATCTTGTGGATGTGGTTTGGATTTTGTGTATGTGCTCTTCCCCAACTTTAAAATTCAGATTTTGATTTGGGAGGGCTTTTTGAAGGTTTGTGGGAAACACTAAGTTTGTGTCATGCCTCTTAAATTTACCCAACAACCCTACATATGGTATGGGGAGTTAATTTTTAACTTATTTATTCTTTTTGGAGTGTAAAATGGTGAAAATAATTGCACCTTCTTACTTGTCACAATAAATTTGTCCTTGGAAGACTTGGTGTGCAAGTTTGAGTGTCATGTGAGTTTGTCATAGTTCTTACATGCTTATTTATTGTCTTGGGCATGGTGTTTGACTTGAGTGTTGGAATGGAGGAATGATGAAGTGGCATCCTACATGGAGCCACCTCATCATCCTCACATCCCATTTCTATTTATTGATGGAATTTGATGGATTTGAGGTTACTTGTTCATTTTCTTCCTCTTGCACTTTTGGATTTGGGAGCTTGTTGGAGTTGCTTTTGGAGTGTGCTTGGCTTGGAGGTGTCAAAAACTTGTGGAGTGAATTTTTCTTGGAAGCTTGATGGAGAGGTAGACTCTCCACCTTATATTTTTATTATGCTTTGAGATGTAAAATTTTCTCGATTGTTATGTATTGCATAAGTGTTATGAATGTGTTGTTTTTGTGTGGAAGTCATTCTTGTAAAAATGTTATCAAGTGTTGTTCAAGATCCTTCATTTTTCTTTGGTTGGGGATTGGAGGCCAATAAGGGGACGACTTCTCCCCTTATTGGATTATAGGTTAGGCGGAGAGTGCTTCGCTGTACCCTTTTCCTTGTATTGTGATCCAAGTTAATTTAGAATATTGAAGAGTGGAAGATTGAACCTACAAGTTGGGAGAAGACATGCAAATTGAGACTTGTCCTTTAGCCTCGTGGAAAATATTAATGGTATAATTTGTTGATTTCATTATTCCCACTTTGAGTGGAATATTGTAACCCTTGTATACTTAAAAGAAATCTTGTACATTCATTTATTCAAATTTGAAAGTATTATAGTGAAAGGAACAAAGTTGAGTTGTATGTTGGTTGAAATGAAACTCTCCTTCACTTGTATGTTTTTCCAAGTTGTAAGATAGATATGCATCATAAAAGAAAGTTTGAAATGGAAATGCATTTTCTTTATTTTAAGATGTTTTATTATTTCCAAATGTGATATTTTCCTTTTTACAAACATTGTGAATCTTGTCAAAATTTATTGGTGTAGAAAAAGGTTATCACTTATATCATGTGAAGGAAATGGGATAGTTATATTTCTTAGCATCTTAGACAAAAGAAAGTAATTGATGAAAATTCTTAAAATGAAGAATAATCTCCCCTTACTAGTTATAGTATGTTGAATGTAATCCTTATTAGTTTTCCCAAAAAAATTTTAAATGAATAGGAAGAAAGCTACAACACTAGAAACACTTCTTTTCTTGTATTTCACTTATGCTATAAAATTTTGACCATTTTAAATACACAACAAATATACATATATATATATATATATATATATATAATTTTAATCTATATGTAATTATATTCATTTATTTAGTATATATATTAAACTAATTATGGGTTTCATTTATCAAAACAATAAAAGAATGAATTTAAATAAGTTCGATTATTCTAATATTATTACAATTTATTATTATATATATATATATATATATATATATATATATATATATATATATATATATATATATATATATTTATTTATTTATTTATTTAAAAAAACTAAAAACCAAAACTCTTACTATAAAGAAAATATATATTAAAAAAATTGAAAAGGGGGTGCATGGGGTTAAACCCACATGGCTATTGTTTTTATGTTTTATTAAAAGGGGGAGGGTCGCCAACCTGAACCCCACCCTATCTTTTTATGGGATGGGGGTGGGTTCAGCGACCCTTCGAATTCAAATGATTAATTCCAACTATGGCCGCGGCCACATTTTTTTTTATAGGTCATGTTTTATAGATAACAAATAAAATAAAGCTTATAATCTTTGGGGGGTCAGGGTCGACCTCACCCCCATCCCATAAAAAAATAGGGTGGGGGTGGGGTCAGCGACTCTCCTCCCTTTTTAATTAAAACATAAAAAACAATAGTCAGCCCCTTATTAAAACATGGCCTATAAAAAGAAAAATGTGGTCGTGACCACAGCTTGAATTAATCATTTAAATTATATATATATATGTATATATATAATTTTTAATAAAAATAAACATGTATGTATATATACATTTATATAAACACACACAACTATATCTATATCTATTTACGGAGATGTATATATACATGTATAAACATCCTACAAAGACAAAACGATCCTCTATTTTAAATCATATTTATTAAAAAGGAAAATGCCCATTTACCCAAGTAGGGAAATATAATGAATTTTATCTCCAACAAATGAATTTACTATCAAACCCAAGGAGGGTAAAATTGAAATAGTATAACAAAAAGAAGATGAAATGGGATGTTCCACCTTAAGCCTCATCTTCTTCCATGGCTTCATTATCTTCCTCCTCCCATAAACATGCAAAAACAAAAATGAGGAAATAATTCAAATGAGAGAAGAAAAGATTTCCATAGAGAATTTAGGCTTAGTTTGAAATCGCTTAAATCCAGTGGCCTAGATTGAATCCATCCAATGGCAAAAATTCTTTCCTACAAAAGTTAGGTGAGTGTTAGGTAAGATTTATTTAAATGAAATGCATGGGTGAAATTTGAATGGGGCCACTTAAGTGGTATAGAAGTTTAATCTATTCTATAACCTATTTGATTAGTTGATGTCTTGTTAATAAAAGCCCTTGAACCTTGTAATAAATTAAATCAATTAATCCTTAGTAATTAGGAAATGTTATTATAGGAATTTAATGTAATTGTAGTGCCCACTTCCCTTTGACACCCTTTTGTTACTAATCATGATACTACTGATTATATTATGGACATGATTATGGACTTTATTATAGTATGATGTTAGATGTTAGATCATGGATTATTGTTGACTTGATTCAGTTATGATGCATGATGATTATTAGAGACATTTTGGATATTGATGTTGATATACTATTTAACATGGTTATATTATGGATGTTGTTTGGACATGTGATATTTGGATATTGTGAGTAGACCTAGAAATGGAAATTATTTGATGATGATATAGTTGTTGAGTAAAATTGTAAATGATCTTGTTGGTTTCTTGGATGTTGTTGTGATTCATATATCTAGATGATCTTGGAATTTTATTTATATTATTTTGGATGTTCTGATATGGCCATGAGGCCGAAGGAGGTATTTTTGTTTTTTACAGTTAAAATATCACAACAAACATTGGGGGATTGGAGACCAACCACATTGGAATTCTAGATGAATTCAACAAGGTCACCATGACAACTAGTATTTGTTTGTGTGTGTTTGTGTGTGTTAGGGATTCCCATGGGGGGATCACCTTTAAATGTGACCAAGGGGTTATGTGTTTTTATTTATTTGACCCTTTTGTTTAATGTTGCATGTGTTTATTTTGTGATGCATTTTCCCATTTCTTTATTTGTTAAATGTTGTATTAATATTGTAGGTAAGCATGTTGTTAATATTAATTAAATAAAATATGTCATTAGAAAGTAATTAATAGAGTTTTTGGACTTGAATTAAAGTGTTCAGAAAAGATGTGTAAGTTAACTTTTGAGTCCTGAAACACTCCACCTTCTTAGAAATTTGAAATTGTCCTTGGAGGCTGATTTTGGAGGCTTGTGGGACAAGTTAAACTTGTTCCATACCTCTTAATTTAATTACAAACCATATCTATGGTTGGAGAGTTGAGATTAGACTTTTATAATATTTTTTTAAAAGGTAAATTGTAAGTTTTAATTACACTTTTCTTACATGATTTAATTTCAGTCCTTTGGGGTGTGGGTTGGATTTGAGTGTGTAAGTAAACTGTCATTTTATTCACCCACCTATTTATTATGCATTGGAGAATGAAGTTGAATTTTGGGGTTGGGGTTGAGGATGTGTGATGTGGCATCCTACATGGATCCACCTCATCCTCTTCCCTTCCCTCTTCTATAAAATTTGAATTCCTTGCCTTGTTTTGGGTTGCTTCACCTTGGAGACTTCATTCTTGGGTGAATTATTTTGTTGTTTTGGAGCTCTTGCTTTGAAGAAGTTTTTGGAAGATTGTTGCATGCTTGTGCTTGGCTGATTTGGATTTCTTGCATTGGGATAAAGCTTGTTGTTTTGGAACTTGGAACAACTCCATCATGGAGAGGTAGGAGCTTGGCTCTTGAAATGTTTCTTTTTGTTTATGAAAATGTTAATGTGTGAATGTTTTGGCATGTTTGTGGGCTGTTGGGTAGATGGCCTAGGAATGGTGTAGGAGAAGACTATGGGGTTTATTTTGTGGGAGGCACAAGTGTGTTTTAGGAAGGTATAATGGAGGAGGGAGTTAGGATTTATGTTCCACCTTACAAAGAAATAACTTGCATTTCTTTACTTGTTATGGGGTGCCATAAGAGGTTGGGGAGGCATAAGGAAATGTGAGGAATAAGGGGTACTTGGGAGGCATAAGGAATGTCAGGGTTTTGATATACTATATTTTGGTGGTTTGTAATTCAGGTGGTGATACCTATTTCCCCTTTTAGGAAGCATAAGAAGCATCCCCATAGTTTCTTGCTCCTTTGGCTTGCTTGATAAATCCTTAGTATTGTTTGTCATGTTTTAATGTAGTTGTAAACTACATTCTGTTTTGGGACTATGTTTTATTGTGAAAATGTTGCTTGTGTGTTTGTGGAAGCATGTTGTTGCCATGAGTTGGATCACATATTTTATTACATTGTGGTTGGGGCTTGGGGGCTAATGAAGAAGGATGGCTTCTCCTCTTCATTGGATGTCTTGGTTTGGTGGAGAGCATTTCCTTTCCCCTACTCTTGTTGTGATCACAATTTGGAAGAATGAGAAATATGCATGTTGTTGTTATGGATCGAGAAAAGATAGTTTGATAGTCCCTTGTGAAATGAAATTTTATTTTAACCTTTCCCACTTTAAAGTGGATGATCTATATATTAATTGTAATGGAAAGATACTTTGTATTGACAATGAAAGTTGAAATTTGAAATGTAAAAGAGTTATACTCTGTATTCTATTTTTGGAAAGAATGTGAAAGAATGATACATATTTTGTATGTTGTATTTTGAAATCAAATGGAAAGGAAGTTGTAAGAGTTTCATTTGAATTAATGGAAGTGTTTTCCTTGTTCATATGATATTATTTCCATTGGAAATCTGTGTTTAACATGCACTATGAAATCCTGTTTGGAAAGTGGAAAAGTGAAACACGTGAGGAGAAAATGTATTATTCTACCTTGTTTATAATATATGATTTTGGAAAGAATAGAAACTACATTCTTGTTTTAATATTTGATTGAAAGAAAGAAAACTATTTATGACCAACATGGAATGAATTCAATGTTTTATTTCATGGCAAAAGAGATAGTTAATTTCTGTTTTGTAAATGTATACACTTCTTTCAATTCACTGTATACTTTGTAAAATTCCTTTATCAAATGTTCAAATAACCCTACAAATAGATAAGAGGCAAATGAAATAATCAATTGGACTTAATGAGGAAAAATGATCCCAAACCAAACTAAAAACACTTAAGGAAATGTCTTGAAAATCTTCCAATTGAGCCAAGGCAAATCTGTAGGCTTTTTGCTATTAAAAAGAAACTTGTAATTTGAAATGCAGATCAAACCAACAATTTTACACTTGATATATATCCTAACACTTTCCTAATGGAAACCTCCATGTCTGTTTGACACATTAAAGGAGAAAGAATGACAAATTTGAGCAAAATTTAATAAGTTAAAATTTACCAGTCAGGACTATAAAATCTTGCAAAACATTTTCAAAAAATTGACTCCTTAAGTTTTACCAAAACCATAATTTAGTGAATCTTGTGCAAATAGGACATCGAGAGCTTTCTAGAAAGTCCTTGTTTTCCCAAAATAAATCTCTTTATCAAAATTTATGGCCTTCTGAAGTTTTTATTCACTTGGCGTCAAAAATAAATTTGAAAAAAATTTCCATGGCACGCCCACAGGCCCAAATTTTTCCATTAGCACTTCGGAAAAAATTTAGAAAATTTTCCCTAATTTTTCCTGTTACCCCACAGCCAATCAGAGGCTGCCACGTGGCACCACAAGGCATTGTCGAAGGGGTGGATCACTTTTTAACTTAGTCCTTCAAAAAAAAATTGGGAAATTTTTCTAAATTTTCCCCGCCGACTTGATGGCCCATGACCCAATTAGAAGATGCCATATGGTGTCATGAGGCATCAACGGAAGAGCGAGTTCCTTTTTGCCTTTTGCGCTTTCAGAAATTTTTGGGAAAATTTTCTAAAGTTTCCCACCGAATCAGTAGCCAATCAGAGGTCACACGTGGCATCACAAGGCATGACGGAGGCACAGTGCATTTTACCATTTTTCCCTACGGGGTGTTAAAACACTTATATCCCCACCACCCCACTTTCCCCACGCTGGCTTAGGAGGTGCCACATGTCCCTCGCGGACTCGTGGGAGCGCAGGTGCAAAGGTGGATTTCTGCCCCTTGGGAAATTTTTCTCCCCGCGGCCTGTCGACCTACCCCGGGGAAAATTTTCTCCCCTGGCCCATAAGGATGCTCTCGGGAAAATTTTCACCCCAAGGCCCGTCGATCCATAACTTGAGAAATATGAGAAGTTAAGAGGAATTCTTTATATCAATAGAAAGGTGAGGAAATTTCCTATCCATTGGGAATGATTTAGGAAAAATTTGAATGCATTAATTTTGAGAAAAATCAAGTTTAATCTTTATGCCTGTTAGAGAGTGCGTATGGTGAGGAATTACCCTCTGACCCTAATTGAACTTTCTAACCCTAAATTTTGGACCTTGTGACCTCTAATAATTGTTAATTATAAAAAGGAATATTCTAGTGGATTAGAATTGATCTGGAACTTGTTAGTGACAACAATTGTTTTGTAACCTAGTTGTAGACTCCTTTAAACAAAAAAATTATTCCATAATTTTTCCTAACTAATCCTAGGTTGTTCTTGAGTCTCAAGTGGGTTGTTTTAGTGGGCACCACAGTAATTGTATTTAATCAATGAGAGGGTGAATTGGAATTAGCCCTAAAATAATAAATTATTAAGTGACTTTTAAACCAAACTGGAAATTGAATAATATAATATAATTGTTAGTTTAAAATGATCGTTAACCAATGATTAAGCTAAACATTACATTTTTTTTAAAAAAAATTATTCAGTAATTTTTCTAGTTTTAATTTCGTGTTGTCTTGGGTTTTGTATGGTAAATTTATGGGCGTCACATTGGAATTGCACTATAAGCTATTAAATTCAATTTCATTTAACAAATATATCCAAATTTTATAATACAAAACTTCAGATCACAATAACAACCATGTTTAGTTGAACATTTCCCTTAAACACTAGCATCTTAATAATGTTACAAAACTTCACTAATAAAAATTTCAATATGTCACAAAATTTTGAACTATCATCTACAATTTCACTTAAAATATCTATCCAACCCACTTTTTACCATATGTAAATCTAAATAAAAAGAACACCTATAGTTAAATGCACATTTCCTAAAGCACCCCTAAAACTAACATCTTATTGATTTCAAAAATTTAAATAACAAGTTTTCAATGTAACATTGCAATACACACACACACACACACACACACACACACACACACACACACACACACACCCACCTAAATCTAGCATAATGAACATTTTTAGTTTCTCATTTAAATAATAATAATAATTTGCATTTGAAAGAAGAGAGTTAGACACATGAATTTATTTTCTTTAGCTAGAAACCACACCGTAAAAGAATTGAACATTCAACTTTATTATCAGATATCTAAGAGAAACTTCAATAGGAATCTAAAACATTTATTAGGTTATAAAACTTGTTTCCATTACTTTAAATTTGATGTTACTTATTTCTTGTTCCCAGATAACCCAATTTTGGTTGCCTCTATTTTGTAAGTGTGATATCAACTTCTCTATTTCAATCCATCTCTCGTATCTACACACACGTTCTTAGTCCTAGAGTGTACAATGTTTGTAATTAAATTTATCTCAAGCATATTAGTTCACGGAATCAAAAATTAAAAAAATTAATGCCATAATCTTATTTGAGGTTTTTAAGTACTTAGTCTAGCAGTTGTGTCAAAAATCATGCCTATATATAAAATCCTTCCATACTATCGCTATATTGAGTTTTTAACCTCGGATTTGAAATCATAATCAAATCTAAATTCTTCTGAAGATTTTTTCATCTCATTCCCATTTTCAATCCATTGAACCAAACCATTATGATGTTCCAAATTCAAATTATTAAAAGAATCACTAGCATCAACTTTAAATATACAACTAATATTTAAAATCTCCTCTACAAATTTAATCGATGAATTAATGTAACTTCTCATTTAACCCGTATTATATTGATTTTCCATTTCAACCTATGGTTTTTGTATTTATATTCTTCACGTCATTTTAGATGGTCCTCCTCTCTTTTTATTTTGATGGAGTTGTTATGAGAAGAAAGAGATATAATGGTAAAGGCGGCATGAAATGGAAAGGAAACATTTATCTAAATTACTACACATTTCCTCTATGTAATTTATCTCAACCATTTTCTATATTTTATGTCGTCATATGGCTACTAAAAAATTAAATGATCCAACTTCCATGATCTTCTTTATTCCTACTTGCAAGAAACTAATTAGTTGACACATATAATGCATGCATTTCGCATGATTGTTGATCAATACTCAACTTTCTCATTGACAACCACCACTAAATTGAGAGATCCATTACAAAATTCTACAAGACTATGCACACGTTCCATAAACTATACATTTTAAGGTTCAAATGAGTAGAAATATCCAAGCCTAAGTAAGTATACTTATATATATATATATATATATATATATATATATATATATATATATATAAGAGCTCAAACCAAAAACATAAAATAGAGAATAAGCATTGGCACATAAATTAATGAGAAATAATTATTGAAAATAAATAAAACGTTACATGAAATATTGCAATAACTAATGAACTCAGAGAAAAGATGAATAAGAATTGGCATATGAAATTAATGAGAAACAAAGCACTTGGAAAGATGAGGAAATAAAATTGTAATACAAAAATTTAAACCTTCAAAATAAATTTTCCAATCTAATGAAAATTTTACATGGAACTTTTGCTCTATTTATGGTTGTCACTTATGGCACATAAGAGACTGTCATTTACCGACCATTCTTGTTTTGAAGACATAGGAGATACATTTGCAAAGTAATGTCAAGGAAAGAAAGATGCAAGCTCCAAACATTGATGCCGCTCTCCGTGGTTTATAAAAATGGGCTTGTATAAAATTTGCAAATATAACCTTGTATTTTCTCTTCTAATACACAATAACCTCCTTAACAACCTTGTCAACAAACACATATCTGCTCTTTCATAGGTGCATAGGCACTTATGCCATTGTTGGATTTGGCCACCTATTTTTGTTTCCCATGTGGTTTCTACACACCTCACATATTTTGAGCTCTGCCACATCACTCGGAGTGTCGTTAAGCCGGTCCATCAAATCCACATAACTCAACATCGTTCTAGTTTGAAATTCAACAACCACCTTGTGTGCCAAAAGGTTTCTCGAGAACTACCTTTGTTCTATCTTCCATGCGAATGGTAGGAAGATAAAATTTGTGAGGTAATCAGTGGGTAAGATGTATGAAGAAGGTTATAAATGTTTTATTTTTAATAGTGCATGCGAAGATGTATGCGAGGTAGTTACTTCTTCTTTTTGGTAATTTTTTTTTCATGGACGAGAAAATAGGAATTTCACGGGCATGATATTAGACAATGTCACTCAATATATTTAAATGTATATGCCTCTCTACATAGCTATTCATCTTTTTGTATTTCACTATATAAAAGTAAAAATTAAAAATCAATTGAAAAATTAAAATACCATGTGCATCTTATATTGGTGTATCTATAGTGCGACAAAATAAACAACACTTAAATAAAAAATCATAAATAAATAAATAAAATAAAAGTGGGAGGTGTGAATGGTGGGTGAGTGGATTTTGGGTTGGTGTGAGGGTGTTGGAAAGAATTATTGCATTTAGGTGAGATGGAGACAGTGGAAGATGGGCTAACAGAGCGCGTGGGTAGGTTTCCGGTCATTCAAACCTATCATCATTCCTTGCTTAATAATTTCAAACACTTTAATGTGAATCCAAAGGCTAAATCCACATTGGAAACCCTTGTTAACATTGTAAATGTAGCAAAAATGGATCATTGCAGCAGATTCCTTGTCCCTGTGAGGAAATGACCTCTGCCTACCATTGGTTTTGGTGTAAGCAAAAGAAGATTGAGGTCATGAGGTGCTTCAAATTTTTGTCTCTAACTTGATCAGTTCACCCTTTTTCAACTTCCACCCAGCTTACACTGAAGGAGGATTTTTCAGATGTTTTGTTGCAAGTGCTCTGGCAGATATGTATGCAATTGTGGAAGCATGCATTTGGCATTTGAAATGTTTGACTAAATGCCTGAAATGTGGCATCATGGACTATAATGATTTTGGATAGGCATGAAATGGGTT
Organism: Taxus wallichiana var. yunnanensis; assembly: GCA_018340775.1. Lineage (NCBI taxonomy): Eukaryota > Viridiplantae > Streptophyta > Pinopsida > Cupressales > Taxaceae > Taxus > Taxus wallichiana. The sequence goes on from CM031235.1 coordinate 192,227,116, forward strand.
TATTGAAAAGGCTTAGAAATTTCCAAGAAATGCAATTACAGGTGTAAATCTAAATCCCACAACCTTTCTAGCCTCCTCCCTACCTATGCACAAATGGGAACTCTGGAACATGACATGGACATCCATCAAGAAAATTTTTGTTGTAGCCACCATGGATGAAGCTCGAGCCAGGTTTTGTCTTCTAGGCTGTGCAGGCTTGCTCGAGTCATGGTTGTGGATATTTTAGCATGCAAGCTCAGATCTTGTGATTTTTGAGTGAGATCCATGTCGTAATTTTTTTAGCTTTTGTATTGTTCAATCTCATGGTGTTATTAACTCTAGGTGTTGGGTTCCATTCTCTTATGCCTCCGAGTTTCGAGTTCGTGGGCCTCAAAATATCTTGTTGTGTGGGGTTTCTTTATGAGATCGAACCATTGTTTTTCCACCCTGTTTCCATGAGCTTGTTGTAGATCTCTGTGCATTTCTTCATTGGCTCAGTCTCATTTGTAACTCATTCGTTATTGGTTTGATCTCTTGCCTTGAGTCATGGGTGTCCTCAACATAGCTTGAGCTCGGTTTGGTGGTTTCTTATTGGGTCTGTGATCTTCCTAACAAGTGCTTCAAGAGATGTGGTCACATGGAGTTTTCCTGACCATGTAAGATTCTTCTTTGTTTGTATTTGGCAGAAGCTTATAGTTTCAATGGAGGGATTTCTAGTATTGGTGTGAACAAATCCTGTTGCATTGCATCTACAATAATCCTGTATGTGGGTATGTATGGATTTCTTAGTCATGTTGGCTATCCTAAGGAGCTCCAAACATTATCATCAAACACCATTAAACATGTACTTTGGCCATTCTGGGTTTATATTCTTGGTTATTGAAGATCACATAAGAATACGAGGACTATGCTAACTACTTTGAGGGGCTCTAAAATCTTATTATCGACATACCATTTAAACTTGTGTGGTTTTATTAATGGTTCTATGCAAAGTGGGTTCGTTGGAAAATACTTTGAGGATTTTCAAGCAAAGGTGAAATGGTAAAATTGTGGATGCTCATGAACTGTTCGACAAAATGCTTAAGTGAGATGTTGAACCGAATCCCGTGGTTTCGATTGGCTTCATTCCTCCAGGCATGGTTCATCTCTCCTTATCTTTCATAATTATTGTACTTTAGTTTTTCTTTTGCAATGAAATATAATTTTAAAATCTTAGGATTATCATAAGATTTATTTTTTTATATTAACTTGTTACAAAACAATAAAATTTTGTATCATAACTCACACAATAAAAATAACCATTTTGTAGTAAACCATGAACTTCAACCCTCATTTTGAGGTGATTTAGAAAACTTCCTGACCAAACTAGATCACTACAATATTGTTTTATCAACAAGTTGAAGTTGACTTCTGGTAAATATGTTGACCATCTCTTGGTTTAAATAGATAAATTGTGACTTCCGAAGACTTGCAAAGTAACCTTCGTAACTCTAGAAAGGGGAGGTTAATCTTCCTTCATGTACCTTGTTATGTGAGGTGTCACTTCAATATTTAGATCAACCTTGAATGAACATTTGTGACCTTTTGACGCCCTTATAGGAGCCATGTTACACTATTTTGCAGCGGTAGGAAGCTGTTAAATCTAAAAAGTTGGTTTTCATTTTGAACCGCCATTTAAAACCTAGATAGCAAAATTATTATCCATCTTTGCAAATCTCTAGTGTTTTTAATAGAAAATTGCATGAAACCTTCATTTTAGGGAAAACACTTTTTTGTATAGTTTGGAAAATTCATTTTATAGGCCTTGGGTCGCAGTTTGACTAGGTTAAACTGGACCAATTAGGACTGGTGGCTTCAGAAATCATGTCACCATTTGAAAACCGTGTTCTAGTTTTAGTTCCGACGACTCTAATGAATTCTCCATATATGGTGGAACTCATAGAAAATTTATTGTGGTGCGTTCATCCATTGAACGTTAGTTTTGGACATGGTTTTTGAGCCCTCAAGCTAACTTTTAATCATTTACAACTAGGTCAATTACGACCGATGGCCTCAGAAAACTAGCCGCCAATCGTAAACCGTTCGCTAGTTTTGAATTTTGTTAGTTCCTATGGACTTTTGGTATATAAATGGACGATAGAGATTTTAACCGTGGTGTGTTTTCTCATCAAAAGATAATGTTGAAATTGGTTTCTTCACCTCTAAGCCTTTATTGAACGTTTTTGCAACTAGTAGGAAAACGTAAAAAGAAAGTTGTAGGACCCCTGTCGGGTTGCCAAACCATCGTGGAAACTTGTTGACACTTGTAATTAATTACTTGAAACTCTACTATGTGACTTTTTATGTGAAATTGAACTTTTGGCGAAATAGTGTTTCTCTCTCTTCCCTATTTCTTTCTCTCTCCTTGGTTAAGAAATGAAGTGAATTGAAATGAAATAAATATGTGTCTCTAACCTTCTCCTTTTGAATGCAAATTATTAATGTTATTATGTAAATGAGAAACTAAAAATGATAATTATGCTAGATTAGGGTGGATGCCATGCCATCGATTTATCGCGATATCATGCTCACATGGTTTTGCAGGATGGAAGTAAGATGGTGAAAAGGCATGGCATAATTCATTACTTATTATTGTAATTTATATATTTTATTGGAAAATGTATATATGTCTAATGTAGTTGCAATGTAACATAAAAGTTTATATTTGAAATTTGGTAATATGCATGAGATGCTACTTTTAGGAATGCCTTGGGAAATATGCATTTAATCATATGTGTCATTTTGTTTCATATTTCAATATATTTTTAAAAAAGAAAGAAAGAAAAGGGGGTTGGATATATATGTTAAATGAATTTGAATTTAATATCTTGTAGTGTGTTTCTAGTGTGCAATAGATGATTAAATAATTGGTGTTGTGTTTCTTACCTTGAAAATGTAATAAAGGAATCTAACCACAATAGTCAACCCTAGTATAAGATTCGTGCATAACTTGTCTTCATGTGTGATCCTTCTTAGCATAGAAGAAATTGAAACCATAAAATGAACTTAAACTTTTGTGCTCAATGGAACCTCCTAGCTTAGGTAAATAAGACCCCTAGTTTGTGTTATCATCATGGTTGGTATGTTTAGCATTATCATCATGAACCCGATGGTTAGGAACAACCTAGAAAAACTTTATCTGGAGTAAGTAGAACTAACACCTCCTTAGTATCCTAGTCGTCTACCAAGTCTTATGAAGTTAGATCTAGGAATTTTCTTCATCATCGAATGAATTCCTTGTGGGATCTAGATGTCACAAATGGACCTAGTGAATAGTTGTACTTTGACTTAAACTCTTGTTAATGATCTCTTTAGTTCCTCACAGCTAAATGTGTTACTTTGGCTTGTGACAATATAGCACCTTGATCTTTTACGAAGGGTTTATAGGGTAAATATGTTTTCACACCTTAATCTAATCTATAATAGGGCATAGAGCCCTGAGTGACAATTGGAATTAAACTAAACCTCAGTTGTTTAGGAGGTTAACTTGTGGGTAGAATATGGTAAGTAACTCCTTGCTAATGAAATTGATTTGAAATTTTTTACCTTAGAGAACCCAGGAAATTGAAATCTTGGTCCCATAATCCTGTTTATGCCCTTTTATGACATTAAGAATAAAAGAAAATTCACATGCAGAATCGTGAAATGTAGAAACTTGGGATCTTATCTTGAACAAAAATCACTTTTGGTTCATGTGTAGTTTATAATGCTTCTAATCATGCACTTCTTCAAGATGTTAGACATGTAATTTCGTAACTCATTTGTTATAAAGTGATTCTAATAATGGGACCTTAAAGTGATGTAAGAGTAAAATAAAAAGGAGTGAAATGAGGTTTGGCATTAGGAATAATGTAACTCTTGGAGTCTTTATAACTCAATTAAACATTTCATGTGTTACAAAGAATATGAATTTCCCTTAGTGAGATCAAATTTTGAGAAAACAAAAGATATATATAAATCTAAATACAATTTCTTGATGTGGAAATGTTGAAAAGATTCAACAAGTTTTGAACTATATTAATTATGGTAGGGAAATACAGATACCGTGATCAAAGAATTTTTTTGGGAAAAAGGTATCTTGAATCTAAACCCCCTTAAATCCTATATTTCTTTCTTGACATCATGTCGATTCACTTATGTAGTAAGGGTAAAATTTAAACATTGAATAAACATTTGACAAGCATATTCTTAACATAAGAATGAGAGAATTAAGAACTTTGTATGCAATTTGAAATATGCCAATTAATTATGTAAGTTATGGAGATTGTCGTAAGAGATAAAGAGCCAAATTAAATGGTTGAATTGTAAGTTGAATGTGAAATGAATTTAAGAATCTGTAGGAGGAAAAATGATAAAATTATCCTTGTATAATAATTTTCTTGGAATGTTAATCAGTAACTAAGATGTAATCATGGGAATGATGTGTTGTGGGTTTGCCAATCCTTGAGTCCCTTTCTTGTGGTTGGGTCATTGTTAGCATCCGTTCATTAGGGAAAGTGTGGCATCAACATGTATATAATTTTCTCATGTGTCTATGTGATTCAATGACTTATGTAAGTGTCTTATTCGTTGTTGAGTTTCTCTTCTTGGAAGCCTTGTGGTGTTATGTAGTGAGCCATGAAAGTAAAAAAATAAATAAAAATTTAATTCAGATATTTTTACTGTTGTATTTGTGTGTGTAAAATAGGGCATTAGAGTATCTCCAAAAATAAATATAGAAATTTAAATAATTAATTTCATCAAAAATATAAATTATAAATTAAGTGAAAACTCGAAACCAGATGTACATCTTATATGGGTGTATCTCCCACAATGTATGGAAATTCAAATAATAGATTTCATAAAAAAGTAGAAATTGAAAGATTGAAATAACATGTGCATTTTATATTGACATATCCCCCAAAATATACCAAAATTTAAATGATCGATTTCACAAAAGTAGAAATTAATAATCAATTGAAATACTAAAACAACATGTGCATCTTATATTAACTTATCCCCAAAATATACTAAATTTAAAAAGATCAATTTCTTCAAAAATAAAAGTTAAAAACAAATTGAAAAATTAAAACAAGAAGACCTCAAAAATATACTAAAATTTAAATGATCAATTTCATTAGAAAAAGTAAAATAAAAAAATAATTAAATAATTAAAAGAATGATTGAATATATTGGCAAATCCTAAAAGCCACACCTAAATTTAAATGATCATCTTCCTCAAAAAATACATCATCCACAGAATAAAATAGACACAAAAATTATTAAGGAATGGATTGATCTTACAACATAAGATGCCTTGTATAAGTAAATACATCTTCCTTGAAATTATTTTTTTCCGTTAGAGTGAGGAAATGGTATGCCAATACGAGGAAGCAGAACACCCAAGAATTTGAGAGAGGAGACCAGCCCTCGTTTACATGGAAGACCAGTAATTTATCCGGAGGCACACATTTTTCACCATTTCTACATGGGCCTTGTATACAATGATGACATATTCCTTGTCTTCAAACCTTCCATGGAATTTTCCCTTCCATGTGTTGAATATGTGGATTCTAACTGCAAGATGAAGTAGCTATTTGTTTTTTCCTTGATTTTCGAGAGGAATGCATAGTCATGGATAAAAATAACATTGTCTTATTAATAGACGGGAGTTGTTATTTTTATGTTTATCTTATTTATATGTGTGTCTTATTTATAATCATGTTATATTTAGGTTGTTTATGGTTGAAGAAAAAATTTACAAAGAGGCGCACAAACTATATATATGTGAATCGATTTAATCTTTAGAATATGAAAAAGAGAGAATTGTATTGTATTCCTCTGGATTGAATAAAGGATAAGGATAGCTTGTTTCTGATGGATGCTACCCACATTGGGTGAACCACGTTAAATCTTGGGTTTATCTTATGATTACATGCTTATATTATTTTTGTTTTAATTTCGTTTTCTTTCTCATATGTGTTTTTTTCCTAAGCGGCATCGAGTAGGAATTTTTTTGGTAGAAGAAGCTCACACGAGGGTTTCTTATTTGAGTGGGAGAAATGACAGAAGATAACAAGTTCAGGGTTGATAATTTTAACAGACATAATTATAAGCTATGAAATATGTAGGTGGAGGACTACCTATATCAAAAGGATCTTTATCTACCATTGAAAGGGAAAGCTTTGAATTCATCAGCTATGAAAGATGAAGAATGGGATGTTCTTGATTGGAAGGCACTGGGAATGATACGGTTGTGCCTGAAAGCTATGGTAGCTTTCAATATTTCTACGGAAAATACAACGGTAGATCTAATGGAAAAATTGGGTAAATTGTATGAAAAACCCTCAGCCTCCAATAAGGTATATCTCATGAAAATTTTGTTTAATATGAAGATGTCAAATGGTGATTCAATAAATGATCATTTGAATGAATTCAACATGGTTACTAATCAATTAAAATTTGTAGGAGTAAGTTTTGATGATGAAGTTAGGGATCTTTTGATTTTGTGCTCATTTCCTGAAAGTTGGAATACTTTGGTTATGGCTGTGAGTAATTTTGTTTCTAGTTCAAACACTTTAAAGTTTGATGATGTTATTGGTGTGATTCTTAGTGAAAAGATGAGAATAAAAATCACGGGTGAGTCATCAAGTAATGCTCGAGTGTAGAGAATAGGGGAAGACAGGAAGGAAAAAAAAGGTCCTAGACATCATGGAAGGTCTAAGAAGGGAAGATCTAAATCTAGAAGCGAGGATCGTATGCTAGACTTGTTGAAAAGATGGACATGTAAAGAAAGATTGTTGATCTTTAAAATCAAGGAAAGATCAACAAGAAGGAAACAAAGAGGCAAACATAACAGGTGATGTGTTACAAGATTCTCTTATTATTTCTTTAGATAGTAAATCATATTCTTGGATTTTATATTTCGGTGCTTCATTTCATGCAACTCCTCATAGACAATATTTTTAAGATTATGTTCGAGGGAATTTTGGGAAGGTATATCTTGGTGATGATGAGCCATGTAACATTGTTTGTAAAGGCAATGTTCATGTTAAATTGCAGAATGGTAACACTTGGGTGTTGAAGAATTTCGAGACATGTTCATAGCTTAAGGAGGAATCTAATTTATTCAGGGAAATTAGGATATGATGGTTGTATTGTCATATTTACAATAGATTCTTGGAAATTTACCAAGGGTTCTCTTGTGGTAACAAGAGGTAAGAAAATAGGTACTTTGTATTTATCCACTATTAGTATTGATCCATCTTCTATTTTAGCTACTACAGGTATAGACACAACTCTATGGCATCACAGACTTGGCCATATGAGTGAGAAGGGGATGAATATTTTACATTCATAGGGAAATTTGTTAGATTTGAAAAACATAGACCTGGACTTTTGTGAGCATTGTGTGTATGGGAAACAAAAGTGTGTGAGATTTCTCAAGGTTGGATCAACCAAGAAGGAGCACAAGTTAGATCTTGTTCATATGGATGTGTGGGGTTGGCTCAGGTATCTTCTCTTAGTGGTTCATGGTATTCTATTACTTTTATTGATGATGTTACTAGGAACGTTTGGCTTCACTCTATAAATAAGAAATATGATGTATTTAATACCTTCAAGAAGTGGAAAGCTTTAGTTGAAAATGAAACGAGTTTGAATTTGAAGTGTATTAGATTAGGTAATGGTGGAGAGTACTATAATAATGAATTTAATAACTATTGTTCACATAATGGAATACATAGGGTGAAGATAGTTCTAGAATAGCACAACAGAATGGTGTGTTAGAAAGAATGAACAAGACTATCATAAAGTGTGCAAGGAGCATGAGATTGCATGTTGGATTTCCCTTACAGTTTTGGGTGGATACTGTAGATACTATTGTTTACTTGATAAACAGAGGACCTTCAAGTGATTTGGAAGATGGAGTACTCAAGAAGGCTGGAACGGTAAGGAGTTAAAGTATTCTTTTCTTAAAGTTTTTGGTTGTGAATCATTTGTGCACATTGATAAAGAGAATAGGACCAAGCTAGAAGCTAAGTCAAAGAAATGTACTTTCATTGGATATGACACTAATGATTTTGGATTCCGATTGTGGATTTTGGATGAGAAGAAAATCATTAGGAGTAGGGATATTATTTTCAATGAAAGGGTTATGTACAGGGAACAACTACAAGATAAGAAGATGGAAAAGTCTGAGCATGTAGCACTTGATGAGATAAAAGATAGAGAAGTTCTCAAAGGACTGGAAAATCAACAAGTTGGCATCAATCCAAACACGGTCGAGGTTTATTCAGTAGCTCAAAATCAGCAAGAACAACAAGAGCCTCAAAACCTAGAAAATATTGTAAGACATTATACCATGGTAAGTAAACCTCTGCACAATTATCTTCATATGAGATTTATTATTTTTTATTGATAGATGGTGGGGAACCAAATTTTTTTGAAGAAGCAATGCAGGTAAAAACACAAAAAAGTTGGAGCAGGGTATCGATGAGGAGATGGACTACTTGGATCACAACTAAACTTGGGATTGGTTGATTCTTGTAGAAAAGAGATCATTGCGAGAACAAGTGGGTTTAAATGTTCAAGGAAGAAGAAGGTGAAAAAAATAGGTATAGGGAAATACTTGTTGTGAGGAAAGGATTTGCACAAGAAAAAGGTATAGACTTTGATGAAATTTTCTCTCCTGTTATTAAAACGACTTCCATTAAAAGTGTTTTAAGTCTGGTAGTTGTGGAAAATTTTCATCTTGAACAATTAGATGTAAAGACTTATTTTCTTCATGGTGATTTGGAGGAAGAAATATATATGGAGCAGCCACAGGGATATGAAGTCAGGGGGAAGGAGAATTTGGTGTGCAGATTGAAGAAGAGCTTGTATGGCCTTAAGCAAGCTCCAAGGCAGTGGTATTTGAGATTTGACAGGTTCATGATAGAACAAGGTTACTCTAGATGTCATTATGATCACTATGTTTATTTTAAAAGACTAGATAATGACATGTAATAAACTTGTTCTTGCATGTGGATGAAATTCTTATGGTAGGGTCAAACTTGCACGGGATATAAATGAGCTAAACGAGATAGTTAGCCAATAAATTTTCCATGAAGGATTTAGGTGTAAAAATAAAATTCTTGGCATGAGAATACATAGAGACATAAAGAGTAAAATACTAACTTTGTCTCAAGAAGATTATGTGAAAAAGGTGTTGGACAGGTTTAGGATGTAGGATGCAAAACTAGTAAGTACACCATTGGTAGGGCACTTCAAGTTGAGTAAAGAACAATGTCCTAAAACATATGAAGAGATTGAATATATGTCTAGAGTTCCATATGCTTCATCTCATTGGAAGTTTGATGTATGCTATGGTATGCACAAGACCATACATTTCCCATGCAATGGGAGTTGTCAGCAGATACATGAGTAATCTAGGAAAGGAGCACTAGAATGCAGTCCAGTGGATTCTCATATACTTGAGAGGGACTAATAGCAGGCAGTTGTGTTATGGAGGGTCAGAGGTTTCTTTACATGGATATGTTGATGCAGACATGGATGGAGATTTGGATGGTAGGAGGAGTACCATAGGTTATGTATTCATTATTGGTGGCATGACAGTTAGTTGGATTTCTAAACTACAGAAGATTGTTGCTTTGTCTACTACAAAGGCATAGTATGTTGTTACTACTGAGTAAGTAAGCAAGGATATGATATAGATGTAACACTTCATGGAAGATTTGGGAAAGAAGCGGGAGGATTATAGGTTATTAAGTGATATCCAGAGTACAATTCATCTTACCAAGAACTCAAGTATTCCATTCAAGAACGAAACATATACAACTCATGTATCAGTTCATTAGATGGGATTTTGGAGGATGGACAATTGATATTGGAGAAGATCCATACAAGTTAGAAACCTTCGATATGTTGACAAAGGAGGTGAAAAATATAATATGGAAGGTTGTTTGGCTTCAATAGGTCTTCAAGATTGATCTTAAAGAAGAGAAATGAGTTAGAGAAGAGTCGAGGATGAGTTGTAATAGTGGGTTGCAACAGTTAGTCTCCAAGTGGGAGATTGTTGAAGATGTGGAGTCTAACTGCAAGATGAAGTGGTAGTTTTTTTCCTTTCTTTTGGGAGGAATGCATGGCCATGGATAAAAATAGCATTGTCTTATTAATAGATGGGAGTTGTTATTTTTATGTTTATCTTATTTATATGCATGTCTTATTTATAAGCATGCTATATTTAGGTTGCTTGTGGTTGAAGCAAAATTTTACAAAGAGGTGCACAAGTTATATATATGTGCATGGATTTACTCTTTAGAATATGAAAAAGAGAGAATTGTATTGTATTCCTCTTGGACTGAATAAAGGAAAAGGCTAACTTGTTTCTCGTGGATGTATCCCACGTTGGGTGAAAAATGTTAAATGTTGGGTTATCTTTTGATTGCATGCTTATATTATTTGTGTTTTAATTCCACTTTATTTATCATCTATGTTCACTCCTAACACCATGAAACTAACTCGGCTAGTTTAAACAGGTCATGATATGACGCCTCTTTATATATGCATTAGACACTCTGGTTTAGGATGTCATAACAACTTTCCACATCCCACAAAGTTACTATTATCTTTTCCTCGGGAAAGGCATTCATCATCTTTCCATGCACCGCCAATCATGAGTAGTCTACGATGGATGTATACCCATCCTATATACTCTTCCAGTCTCCCTCAGATTTCCCTACGGATAATAGTATAGATGTATAATATCATTACCAAAACCTATAAAATGGTTACTCTCATATTTGTTAATGAAATCAATAACTTGCACTTACGGAAAAATATCAATCCATGTATTTAGTTGTCCATAATGTAATATTTCTATAAAATGATAGTAGATAAAGCCGAGGATGTTCAAGGAATATCTTAATGAGGATGTGCTTGTTTGTGGTAAGCCTAATCCTATCACCTTCAATCCCTCTTCCTCTTTACGGTCAATGATTTTTTTATCAAGATAAATATAAATACAAATCATAAATAAAGATAGAGAATATTGTATAAAGGAAATGAAAATATGCCATACCATTTATATTTTCCATCTCGATAAAAAAACTTGCAAAGAGCGCAGGAGAATCTTATAAGCACAAAAAGGAGGAATATAGAGGAGGTAAGCGAGAGACCTATTTATGCCTTAGGGATGGACCTCATTATTCCTTAGTTGTTTCATCATCAGAATTTGGCCATCCTTTCCTGTGTCATCTTGATTCCTTGAGTAGGTCTATCTTTGTCTTTTTAAATGGACATACGTGTCTTAAGAATAACTAAAACCCACAACTCCACTCACTCCGTCTACACAAAACTAATTATATATATATTCTTGTGGCCTTAATTTTTTTAATTATTCCTATGTTTTATAGTGTCTGGTCACACTAATTACAAGTATGCCAAGAAAATATTATAATAGCACAAATATTAGAAGGAGGTGCAATGTTATGTTGATAGTTAAATATGAGGGTTTGTAGAGAGAAGGAAAAGCAATTTCAATGTATGTTTGACATGGGTAGTAAGGAACGTAAGGTTTGTGGATTTGTAGAAGCAATTCCAATGTTTACCAGTTCTAAAGCGTCAAGGATATCTGTTGTTGCCACCTGCAACGATGTCGAGTGATATACCTCTAGCTATAGATGAAAGTGGGGTGTCACTATTATTAGCATACTATATTGTTAAGAGGGTAACCTAGATGTTCTGTGCCACCCCTATTGACATAAAAATCATGGTAAACTAAGATGATGCTATCTAAATCTTCATGAGACCTTTTTCATATCAATAAGAAATTTTCAAATGTGTTATGCGGTGCCATATGTCATCCATAAGCGGGTTGTCATTTTATTTTTCTTTTTTTTTTTTTTGGATCCTTCTCCATTTCTTAAAGATGACTATTACCCACCACTCCACTTACTCCACATGTAAACAATTCTTTCTATCCATGTGTCTTCCTCTATTTATATTCTCATGGCCTACGAAATGGTTATTCACATGTTGCATAATATCCAGTGACAAACATTTTTATGCCAAGAAAATATTCTACGAAACTTATAAAAGGAGGTGGAATATTACTCCATTAGTTAAATATGGAGTTGTGTAGATTTGTTGAAGTAATTTCAAGATGTATTGAAGATGTATGCCACGACATGGGTGGTAAGGCACTTCAGGTTTGTTGAGTTGTAAAATAAATAATGAGGTGCACCATGCCTACAAAATTAAGGATTTATGTCACTATCACCTCGACAAAATCAACAACATTTCCCAAGTTAAAGATGAAGGTTGGGGTGTCACCATTATTGACATACTATATTTGGGAGAGGGCCGCCTACATTATAACATTACCCCTAGTGCATATTGACATAACAATCACAATAAATTATGGCCATCTATAGATCTTTATTACATAGTTTGTCACCTATCGTTAAGAAAATTAAAAGAAAAATATGTAATTATTAATTTATCTATAGATAAAAACACACAAGCACATATTAATAGTAGTGAATGTTAAAAATGGGCTGGGTTTGTAACCTAAAAAATTTGCTAACCTTAGATGTTACAACAAGAATTTTAGCTAATACAACACAAAAATACTAATATTCAAGCATATAACACCAATGTGTGATTCAACAACCTTGACGTTAGTTGTGTGGTGGTTTTTGTGTAACACTAAAATCTAACAACACCAAAATTGATTATGACATATAACACGGAAAATATAACACCAAATTTGGAGTTATATTTCTAGTGTTATATGCCATAACTGTAATGTCTATAATTTCAATGTTCTAAAACCACATTAATCCTTAAACAATTATCCATAAAGTTGCTTAATTTTTTTGTTTTAAGTTACAAGGGTGTCAAACCCTAATATACGTTTAATTAATTCCTACTAGAAAAGTTGCATTTCATAGGATAGATCCGGTCTAGATTATTAATTAAATATTCTTAATCCAGTTCTAATGTCAATTTAATTATCATTCACTAGATAAGTGTCCATTAATTTCTTTTACTAGGTTAAATAGTTTCCCTCTTAGGAATTAACATTCAACCCACATTTAATAAACCCTTATCCTTAGTTACCTTAGTTCTCTTAAATTATTTTCTTTAATGTCCATTGAATCATTTACTAAAACCTACTAGAAGGGTTACATAATTAACTTAACATACAAGGGTATTAAGTGGCCCCATTCACCAATTTCCACATACATTAAATTATTTAAAAACCCATAATACATATTCCCACCTAACAATTGTAGGGTTGATTCCTAACCCTTTGATCAAATCAATTGTGGCCACTAGATATTAGGGTTCCATACAAGCCCTAACTATGCTTATGGAATCTTATTAAACCTATTTCTTTTCCCTGGACTCCTCATTTGGTCTCTTTTCTTTATTTAATTTATAGGTTGGAGAAATGGAAGCCATGGGAGCAAGGAAGGAAGAAGCAAAGAAGGGATTCATTGGGATCAAGCTTAGCTTAGTTTAGTTGATAGATTTATTTGTGTAATGTCTTCCATTGGAAGATTGTGGAGGTTTCTACTATAAATCGGAGTAGTTATTTAGTTATTTCAATTTTCTTGAGTTCTCTATTTGGGCAAAACCCTCTTTCCAATTTATCTAAGGGATTTGATACATTGAAATTCCCATTTAAATATTTACATGTACAAAACCATGAATTTATTCCCTTATAGTTTGTTGGTGATTTCCTTTTCATATTTGTAGGCTCAAATTTTTAATTAAATCAAGTTTAAATTTGCACAGTCATGGATTTTATTTTTCCACCATCAGTTATGAAACCACCACCCAAAGTAGGTCGGCGGTCCTAGGACCACCGCCTTACCTGGGTGATGATTCGTAAAACGCCACCTTTCCTAGCAGCGTTTAGAGACTCGATGCTATGCATAGGCAGCGAGTCATGTTATTTGAAAACATAACCATCAATTCCACATTTTTTCCAAAAAAAAATTTTACTAGAGTGTTTTAAAGATTATCCTTAGCTTAATTTTATATGCCTAAAGTCTCTAGTTGAAAGGTTACACCATTTATTCATTCCATGCTTAAATAACTGCATTTAAATATTTTCTATTTCAATAGTAACAATAAAACAAATACAAAATTATCTTTCTAACAACATTATTTTAAACTCAAAGGAAGAAAAAATGAAACTTTATATATTTCTAAGTATCATTGTTTTCCTTTCCACAACAAAATGTAACCTATCAACAAAGTAACCTATTATAACTTAGTGCATCTTTCCATTTCAACTACAACCATTTACTCAAGGAAAACACAACTATTATACATTTAAGATTTACTAAGAATACATTCTCAATGGTTTACAACTCCTATGTTCTTCCTTCATTCTAACAATAATGAAAATTAAACAAATAATAATGAACTTTCTTTTTCTTTGAGCATAGCTCATTTCTTTCAATACAAGGAGCTTTCTTTTCAACAATACATTAAAACTTAATAACAAAATATACAATACAAATTTTCTTTCAAATAAAATTCTACTAGTCTTCCACCTTAAGTGGGAATCACAAGGAAAGTTTCTATAATGAAGGATATTTCTTTAATTTCAAAAAAGCTCCAAGTCTCAAATCTTCAACAAGATCTCCACCATATCTTCATTTTAATCAAAAAAAGGGGGGAGAGGAAACACTCTCCACCCACATGATAATCCAATGAGGAGAAGAATTTATCCTACTCATTGGCCCCCAAGCCCCCCAAAAAATGTAAAAAAGATGGATCCAACTCATGGAAACAACACAATTCTTCAACATCACAATACAAAATTTCACAACCATATAACACACATTCAACATAAGAAAACAATCACAAGAATGTAACTTTCAAAATACACAAGGCTTGAAATGCAAAGCCAATGGAGTAAGGATCTATGGGGAGATCACTTATGCCTCCCAATGGGATTAGGTGCCCACCTTAAAACCCTCCAAAATACATCTCAAACCCCTACACAACTCTTATGCCTCCCTCAAGATCCTCTTATGCCTCCCACATTCTCTTATGCCTCCCTACCAATACTTATGTCTCCCTCAAAAGAAACAAGTAAGAAATACAAGAATTTTCTTATCTAAGGTGGGGCACCCAATCCAACTCCCTCCCAAAACATGAAATAAACTCTTATGCCTCCCTACAATGGAAAAATCCCCATAGCCTTCTCCTACACCATACTTAGGCATTCTACCCAAGATCCCAACAAGCACATAAAAATTCACATACATGCAATACACACATATAAAAACAAACAAGTAAAAAGAGTGTAGATCCTACCTTTCCATAGTAAGAAATTGATCAAGGAATCACACTCCAAGATTCTTGAAGATCAATCCAACTCTAACAAGCTCCAAGACTTCAACAAGCATTTCAAAAACTCTCTAACTCCCTAAAATTAACATGCACAATAAAAATAAGTAACCCTCAAATAAACAAATAAAATTACATATATAGATAAAGGGAATAGGAGGGTGAGGTGGCCCCATGTAGGATTCCACATCACTTATCCTTAAATCCACATCACAAGTCAAAGCTCAATGCCCAATGCACAATAAATTGGTGGTTGAGAGAAATGAAAAGGCTCTTACACACACAATATAAGCCCACACCTCCCTAAGGACATAATTTAAAACCCATGTAAGAAAACTACAAGTAAGATGCTATATTTTATAAATATCAGTAAGATCACAAGATTAGTTCAAATGCTAAATCCTAGTCAATCATGATGAGAATTTTGAATGTTAGTAATATATATGCTAACAACACATCATCATCATCAATATAAAATGTCTCTCTCTATGTCTCTAAGCATCCACACAAATCTTACTATGAATGAAAATCTATCAATAGTCAAAATATATCTATCATCTAACATCATGCTAAACCTAAATGATACAATAAATTCTATTTTTATAATAAAAAAGTAAGCGACATCAAAATATAATCACAAAGAGGAGTGGACACTACATCCCCCTTCCCTTAGACTCGACTTCCTCCCGGAATTCACTTTGAAGTAGGTGTGGAAGCTAGACTCATACAGTACCACCCTGGACTCACACATGATCAATCTCTCTACCTTAAAGGCCCATGGTCCTGTACTCTAAAATATGCACGGGCTCTACCACCATTCGCCCCTTCTCCTAAACCTGTAATACGGTCTAGTCTAATATATGAGATGGATCCAGGATATATCTCCTAAGAATAGATACCTAAAACACATCATGCACATGAGACAAGATGGGTGAAAAGGCTATACTATAAGCTAAGGTACCGATCCACTCCAAGATTGCGAATGGACCCACAAATCTATGATACAACTTAGAGCCTTTTCCATAATGGATATGACTCTTCGATGTCTAACATGAAGAAAAAAATTTGTTCCTACCTCATAACTATAGTCAACTCTCCTCTAATGTACATACTTCTTACGTCGTCTGTCATGTACCTCCTGCAACCTCTGTCGGACCAAAACAACCTGTTCTTCCATGTCCTATAACAAATTTGGTCCAAGAGATACTCTATCCTCCAATCTCTCCCAACTCAACTCGTATCTGCACTCTCTACCTACCATACAATTTCTAAAAAGGATCCAAGCCAATCGAACTTTGAAAACTATTGTTGTATAAAAACTCCTAATACAAGTACTCCTCCCACCTTGACTAGTGATCCATGACATACATCCGAACATTTTACTCAAAATCTGATTCACCCACTCGGTTTGACCATTTTCGTTAGGATGATATGTTGTGATGAAGTTAATACTTGTCCCAGGGCTGCTGCATGAGTAGTCCTAAAGTGTGATGTGTATAAGGGAGCACGGTCGTAGATAATCTTCCATGGAATCTTGTGTAGTCTAACAATCTCATCCAAGTACACTCTCACTACTACACTAGTTGTATAGGTGGTTTTCACTAGAGAAAAATGATCCACTTTCATCAATCTATCCACCATGACCATGATGGAATCATGGTGGTATCTCGATGTCGGTAGACCTGCTATGAAATCCATAGAAATGGTGTCCCATTTCCACTTTGGGGAAGCATGTGGGTAAAGAAGGCCAGATGGATGTTGATGCTTGGTCGTCACCCTCTAAAACTCTAAATAGTGCTACACAAACTGATCTATATCTCTATGAAGGCCTCTCCAAAGGTAGTGTTGCCTCAAGGTGACATGCATCTTCTTCACCCTGGATGGGCTGAATAAGGTGCATGATGAGCCTCTGCTAAGATATCCTATCTCAAACCTCCATCCCTAGGTACATAGATCGACCTCTATGCCTGAGAAGTCCATCTGACTCTAATGCAAAACCATCAAACTTCCCTTCAAGGGGTCTCTGAGACTCAATCTCTAATCTAGCTACAAGATAGAAAATATCATGAGGAATTTGTCACAAAATCCTGCTCCAAAAATCAATACCCATTGAAGTAGCCATAACAAAATGTCTTATCTACTCATAGATTTAGCAAAAAAATTCCTTTTCCCCTTCACATGTTTTATCTCCATATCATACTCACATAACAAATCCATCTAACACCGCCGACAAGCGTTGAGATTGGACTGCTTGAAGAGGTGACATAGACTCAAATGGTCTGTCCTGAGAATGAATCTCCTACCAAGAAGGAAATGTCTCCATCAAACCAAAGCATGCATAACTGCTACAAGATAAAGGTCATGAGTCAGATAATTGAGCTCATGATATTTTATTTTGTAATACTCAAAGGCAACCACACGGCCCTCCTACATCAATAGCCCACCTAATCTTTCTAAGGAAGCATCCACACATATAAATAAATCCCTCCGAGCTACCGACACAACAAGAATTAATGCTGATGTAAGCAATTCCTTGAGTATCTTTGAAGGCCTACTCATATTCATCGAGAAAATAAATTTATTCCCTTTCCACTGATGGGAAGTGATGGGGTGCATAATCTGAGAAAAGTCCTGAATAAATCTCCTATATTAATCTACACAAGACCATGAAACTACACAGTTCGGTCACACTAGTTAGCATGGGCCAATCCATAATATATCTAATATTAGAAGGATCGATGATGATACCTTCCCTAGAAATGATGTGACCCAAGTATTGCACCTCTAACTAAAATAATGCACACTTATCTAGGTTCCCATAAATTTTCCACTCACGAAGACACTACAGAGCCTATCGAAGGTGATCATTGTGCTCATCACGCGCGTACGTGAGTAAATCAAATGTCATCAAGAAAAATGAGCACAAAGTGATCAAAAATTTTTGGAATACCCCATTCATCAAATTCATGAATACTTGTGAGGGCATTCGTCAGATCAAAATGCACTACTGTGAACTCGTAATGGCCATATCTCATATGGAAGGTTGTCTTATAAATATCTTCCTTCATGATCCTCAATTGATGGTATCCATACTTAAGATCTATCTTAGAAAATATTGTGGTCCCCTTCATCTGATCAAACAAATCATCAATACATGGAAGGGGGTAACGATTCTTGATCGTTACTTTTTGTTCATTGACGGTAATCATTACACAATCACAAAAATCATCCTTCTTCTTTACAAAATCACCGGTGTACCCCAATGTAACGAGATACACTATGATGGATTAAGTCTTTCTCAGATTTCCCTCAAGCTTCGAATTAATCTCACATAGCTCAGGGGTAGTCATCCTATAAGGTGCTTGTGAGATAGGCTCTTCTCCTGGAACCAAATAAATGTGAAAATCTATCTCACGTGGGGGAGGTAACCCTGAAAGCTCCCCTAGAAAGACATCTGAAAACTCCCTCAAGATATGATGATCATCAAGTGACATCCCACTAGAATAATTCTATGATCTGTTGCTAACCGTGATAACAAATAAATGGCAACCTTGTCGTGCACACCGCTTAAGTTGCATAGCATATATGGTGTGAATAGAGGTGGGTCTCCTGACTCCCGCTATCACCAACTCCACTCCCAAAACATATGCATGTGATATTACCTTACTTGTAGAAATAAACCCTAGCCCTATGTGCAGATAACTAATCTATACCCAGAATAATTCCATAGGAACCCAACAAAAGAATACGAAGATCCAAGGTCATGGAAAAGGGTCCTAGGTCAACTATGCACTCCTTGACTAAGAAATCCTTGTGATCTTGGCTCTAGAAGCCATCTCCACATCCCAACTACGGATCTTCCTAACTTCCACTAGCTTGCATTTCTCTACTATAAATGGAGAAACATAAGAATTTTAGGATTATGGATCAATTAAAACAAAACTAGGAATTCTAGAAATGCTACCTTTCATCTCAATCATCATGCTCTTGTGCTCGGCCTTGGCAGTTCTTGACCACCTGCATAAAACCCGTGGCTCCTAGCCATGTCACCTATTGTAGGATAAAAAACTAGTGCCTTACCCTTGTTGTTACGATTCTTAGGGCACTCTCTCTAATGGTGCCTAAGTACTCCACACCCATAGCAGCTACCAAGTCCCTTCCAATGAGAAGTCGCTCCAACAGTAACTGTAGTGGTCATGCCATGGATCGTGATGATCCTGCTATGGAGTCCTATGGTCACTATTTACGAGCTCCTGCTGACTAAGCTCTAGGAGGTTCCTGAGTCTTGATTGGTCCCCTAGGAGGAGGCCCCATATTGCATCCCCTCTGAGCATCGAATATCTATGGAGGCCTAAATGGAGGTCGAGTTTTCGCTATGGTGGTCTAAATGAAGAGTATGCATAACTATGTCTTCCATGAGGAGGAGGAAATAAACTCCTTGGTCTATATTATCCCGCATCTGTTGGATATGACTCTGCACTCTATATCTAGCCTACTGCATCTTCCCCCTGGTCTCCTCTGCAATGTAGGCCTTAACCACGGCCTCTTGTAGTATGTGTGGATAATGAGTGTGTACTACCCTTACAATGTCTAGGTTCAAGCCCCTGATGAACATGTGGATCCTCACCTACTCATCCTGCATGTAGTCTACATATTGAAGTAGGTCAGGAAGTGACTCTCATACTCCACTTTGTTGTCATCGATGACGTAGGTCATGGAACTCATCTATCCTCTGGGGAATGAACCTTATCGGCAAGTATCTCTGCTCCTAAAACGCTCCTCAAAGATCTTCATCTTCCAAGTGATCTGTTTTAGAATCCACATGGATCTTCTGCTCCTTAGTCCTCCACCAAACCCGGCTCCGTCTCTCAGAAGGTGGATGACAACATGAGCCTTTGTGTTGTTAGTACACAGACATAGCTTGAAGCATCTGCTCAAGCTGACCAACCATGCCTCTACCTAAAATCCCCTAGTGTCCCCAATGAAATGAGATGGATGGAGTTTTAGGATCTCTCTGATGTGATCTTCCACTGTAGATTGTCTTCCTCTAGGTCTCTCAACATGATCATCACGTTGTCTAGGGATCCTAGATCTATCTTTGTGTCCTGTATCCTTCTCACCATGAATTCTCTCGTGGTGAATCTCATCTGACTGACTCCATGTGGGAGTTCTCTACCCTATGCTCATCACTATGTCAGGAAGGTACATGAGCCTCTACTGATGGCTCTCTATATTGTCTGTTGTGTCTCCCTCCCAAGGATTCTCTACATATAAAAACATTAACATCCTATAACATCTAAACTATCTGAGGAAATATGGCTACTACTACCTAATCTGCGGATGGTAATTCTAGTTCCATGTGTAAGAACCCCTCGTATGGTTTATCTTTCTAGGTTTTTTTTGAGTTTTCTAGGATTTCTACATTTAAAATATCAAGAAAAGTTATGTGATCTAGGTTTTGAGTTGCGCTAATTTTTCTTGTTATGTTTTATGTTTCCAAGTGTTCCTGGGTCAAGCGTTGAACCCATGACTCTGATACAAAGTGTAACACTCACAATTTTACATTCTAAAATCACATTAATCCTTAAATAATTATCCGAAAGTTGAGGCAATTTTTTTTTTTTTTTAAGTTACAAGGGTGTCAAACCCTAATATATGTTTAATTAATTCCTACTAGAAAAGTTGTATTTCATATGATAGATCTAGTCTAGATTATTAATTAAATATTCTTAATCTAATTCTAATGTCAATTTAATTACCATTACTAGATAATTGTCCATTAATTTATCTTACTAGGTTAAATAGTTTCCCTCTTAGGAATTAACATTCAACCCACATTTAATAAACCCTTATCCTTAGTTACCTTAGTTCTCTTAAATTATTTTATTTAATGTCCAAATAATCATTTATTAACACCTACTTAGAAGGGTTACATAATTAACTTAACATACAAGGGTATTAAGTAACCCCATTCACGCATTTCCATATGCATTAAGTTATTTAAAACCCATAATACATATTCCCGCCTAAAAATTGTAGGGTTGATTCCTAACCCTTTGATCAAATCAATTGTGGCCACTAGATCTTAGGGTTCCATACTAACCCTAACTATCCTTATGGAATCTTATTAAACCTATTTCTTTTCCCTAGCCTCCTCATTTGGTCTCTTTTCTTTTATTTAATTTACAAGTTGGAGAAATAGAAGTCGTGGGAGAAAGGAAGGAGGAAGCCAAGAAGGGAATCATTGGGATAAATCTTAGCTTAGTTTAGTTGATAGATTTATTTATGTAATGTCTTCCATTTGAATATTGTAGAGGTTTCTACTCTAATTATGGAGTAGTTATTTAGTTATTTCAATTTTATTGGGTTCTCTATTTGGAAAAACCCTCTTCCAATTTATCTATAAGGGATTTGATACATTGAAATTACCATTTAAAGATTTACATGTAAAAAACATGAATTTATTCTCTTATAGTTTGTTGGTGATCTCCTTTTCATATTTGTAGGCTCAAATTTTCAATTAAAGCAAGTTTAAATTTGCACAGTCATGGATTTTTATTCTAACTCCGTCAGTGATGAAACCGCCACCCAAAGTAGATCGTAGGTCCTGGGACCTCCACCCTACCTAGGTGATGATTCGCAAACTGCCTCCTTGCCTGGGTGGTGGTTCAAAGACCATTGCTCGGCATAAGGTGGTGGTCATGTTCTTTAAAAATAGAACCATCAATTCTGTAATTTTCCAAAAACAAATTTACTAAAAGTGTTTTAAAGATTATCTTTATCTTAAATTTATATGCCTAAGTTTTCAAGTTGAAAGGTTACACCATTTATTCATTAGAGGATTAAATTACTACATTTAAATATTTTCTATTAACATAGTAACAAGAAAGCAACTACAAAAGTATCTTTCTATAAACATTGTTTTCAACTCAAAGGAAGAAATGAAACTTAATCTATTTCTAAGTATCATTGTTTTCCTTTCCACAACAAAATGAAACCTATCAACAAAGTAACTTATTAAAAATTAGTGCATATTTCCATTTCAACTACAACCATTTACTCAAGGAAAAGAAAACAACTATTATACATTTAAGATTTACTATGAAGATATTCTCAATGGTTTATAACTCCTATGTTCTTCCTTCATTCTTACAATAATGTAACTTCAAAAAATAATAATGAACTTTCTTTTTTATTGAGCATAGCCCATTTCTATTAATAAAAGGATACTTATTTTCCACAATACATTACAACTTAATAACAAAATATACAATACAACTTTTTCTTTAAAATACAATGTTATTAGGCTTCCACCTTAAGTATGAATCACAAGGAAAGTTTCTACAATAAAGGATTTTTCTTTAATTTTAAAAAAACTCCAAGTCCCAAATCTTCAACAAGATCTCCTCGATATCTTCACTTTAATCACAACAACAAAAATGGGGGAGAGGCAACACTCTCCACCCAACCAATAATCTAATGAGGAGAAGAATCTATCCTCCTCATTGGCCCCAAGCCCCAACCAAAATGAAATAAAAGATGGATCTAACTCATGGAAAAAACATCACAATACAAAATTTTACAACCATATAACACACATTGAGCACAATAAAACAATCAAAAGAATGCAACTTTCAACATACACAAGTCTTCAAATAAAAATCCAATAGAGTAATGATCTATGAGGAGATAACTTATACCTCCCAATGGAATTAGGTGCCCACCTTAAAACCCTCAAAATACATCTCAAATCCCTACACAAATCTTATGCCTCCCTCAAGATTCTCTTATGCCTCCCTACAATCTCTTATGTCTCCCTCAAAAGAACCAAGTAAGAAATGCAAGCATTTTCTTATCCAAGGTGGGGCACCCAACCCAACTCCCTCCCAAAACATTAAATAAACTCTTATGCCTCCCTACAATGGAAAAATATCCATAGCCTTCTCCTACACCATACTTAGGCATTCTACCCAAGATCCCAACAAGCACATAAACCATTCACATACATGAAATGTACACATGAAAAAAGAAACAAGAGAAAAGAGTGTAGATCCTACCTTTCCATTGTAAGAACTTGATCAAGGAATTACACTCTAAGCTCCTTCAAGCTCAATCAAACTCTAAAAATCTCCAAGACTTCAACAATCATTTCAAAAACTCTCTAACTCCCCAAAATGTAATGCACAATAAAGAGAAGTAACCCTTACACAAAAAAATAAACTTGCATATATAGAAAAAGGGAATAGGAGGTGTGAGGTGAGGTGGCTCCATGTAGGTTGCCACATCACTTATCCTCAACTCAACATCACAAGTCAAAACTCAATCTTGAATGCACAATAAATTGGTGGTTGAGAGAAATGACAAGGTTGTTACATAGATAATCTAAGCCCACACCCCCCTAAGGATATAATTTAAAACCCATGTATGAAAACTACAATAAATGTCACTTTTTGTCTTCGACAACATATAATGGAGTCTATTTTTGACCCCCCAATCCATAGTTAGGGTTGGTATAAGAAATTAAGAGTTCTGGGACAAGCTTAGTTTGTCCTACAAGCCTCCAAAAATGGCCCTTAGGACCAAATCCGAAATTCTGAAATAAGGACAGCAGTGTACAAAGCACTCAAAGTCACATACACTCAACTTAAAATCTCAAAATCCAAATGACTAACTACTCCAATTAATGACACCTTTTGTCACATCCCCAAATAACTTAATAACATGATTAAATTACTTAATAAAGGCACATTAATCAACAATGATTAAATAAATTACATCACAAATAAACCACATACTCTACAATAAATAAAATAAAAGGGAAATAATTGCACACATAGCCCAAGGTCACAATTGGAGGTCATCCCCCCCATGGGAACCCCTAACAAAATAAAACGAAAAAATAACAACATTATAGAAGTTGCCATGGTGACCTTCATTGTATCCATCTAGTATTCCACTGTGGTTGGTCTCCAATCCCCATTTGATTGTTGTGATATAATCACCTGTAAAATCACACAATACCTCCTTCATCCTCGTGGCCACATCAAAAACATCAAAGATAAAATATATGCACATAATCAATAACCATCCTCATATAGCTAAATCATCATCTCAACTAAACAATGTTATCATTTTTCTAAAATTCCAACAACATTTCAATTCTATCTTTTATCAATATCAATAAGATCACAAGATTAGTTCAAATGTTAAATCCTAGTCAACATGACGAGAATTTTGAATGTCAGTAATATATATGCTAACAACACATCATCATCATCAATATAAAATGTCTCTCTCTATGTCTCTAAGAATCCACAAATCATATTATGAATCACAATCCATCAATAGTCGAATATCTCTATCATCTAATTATTTATGTGTAATCACAACACCCTTGAATGTCTACAACTCGATAGGTTGAAAATGTTAGTGTGATTACATAACATGGAGATTTTCCAAAAAGTGGGATTTTGCAATTGGGAATTCTCTTTGGATGAATGTCGGTTCTTATTTCTCTATTATGATGTAGACATACATACTGTAGAGGATCTACTCTAAAATCTACTTTAACTTTCCAAGGAGACATGGTTAAGAAGATTACAATAAATTAAACCTAAATGAAAGATGTGATGCAAATTGAAGAGGATAACATGTCTTGCATGGAAACTAATGTGAAATAATATGAAGTGCGTGAAAATCAACATATATCAGTTTCTTATCACCAATTCATTCACCATTGAACATAGACCATCAAATATGCAACACAATAACCATGCACAGATAACCAAGATTGCAATGAGAGATCAGATGAAAGAAATGAACACAAGAGAGGGTTGAAATTCATCCGAAACTTCTATTATTGCTCGCAGACTTGATACATACTGATGCATTACAATCGTCAAAAGGAAAGATTGCATTTTTTTGTTTATATGGGATGTTTGAACTCCACAAATTCACTTATAGACCAAAGAAAAAGTGAGGGTGAAAAATAAAATTATCCAACATTAGAACAATGACCATCCTTACAATATATATGAAGAATGGGAGAAGGGAGAGAGAGGGAAGAAACTCGAAATCTTGCTTCAACCACCCTAAAATTCATTGAATTCACTTACAAAATTGATGGGTGCCACTACAAAACCCATACCCCTATGTACTATTCCTTTTTGGGAAAGAAAGGAAGCCCATACTTCATCATTATGGTAGGTGAGAAACATGGAACATCCTCTCAAATGGCAAGCTATATTTTTTCATTTTGAAAAAATTAGTCATAGTTGTGTAGAGGAGAATGTAAGATTTCCAAAAAGTCCTTTCTTGTGAAAATACGAGATCCCAGTCAAAATTTATGGCCATATGAAGATTGGGGTGCCATATTGCATTAATGATGAGTGGTTGACCTTCTCCTTTTAGAGTCCTAAATTTCCTATAACCTCCAAAATCCAAAAATTTGGACTTTCGGACATCTTGACTTCGGAGGTTGAGTTATTGTTCATCATTAAATTGGCTTGAAAGGTCCAAACTTGAAACCCCGAAATCTAAAATTCAAACTTTGGGTTTCGGACCTTTGCCTTTTTAGGGGTTGCTATAATAATTCATCCACCAATCCTTTCAAACTCTAAACCAAAAACCTCTAAAACTTGAAGTCTGAAATTTAGACTTTGGGTTTTGGACCTTACACCTTTGTACCTTTGAAACTATTCACTTGCTTGATCCCACCAAGACCTCGAAACTCCAAACCCCAAACCTTCAAAACCCAACCTTGAAAGTCTAAAAATCCCTGTCGCGTTGTCCTTGAAAAAATTTGACCCCAAAAATACCGAACTGCTTTGACTTTAGAACTTCAAGAATTTGGGCATTAGCTCACATTTTTGCATTTTTCTCGGTGAAGACCCCGATCCTCCAAATTCCGCACCTCTGATCCTCTAAAGTCTGAAATTGAGACTTCGAGTTCGAACTCTAATCCATGACATCGTTGAATCTAAAAGGAGAGTTGACCTCAAAAGTGGAAAACTTGTCTCGGACTTCGGCATTTCGGGCTTTAGGGCCCTTTTTCTTGAGTTTTTACCTTTCTATCCTACCTCTGAAAGGCTCCACCACTGAAGTCCAAAATTAGGACTTGGAGCTTCCTCATTTTGTGAAGTTCTCTGTAATTTTCTCGGCATGCTTCAACCTATTCACCCAACTCCGAAATGCAAGCTTAGTGTGTAAGTTCATGTCTGTTTATTTTTCTTGAGGGGAAAAAATGGATAACACTAAAATCATGCAAAACCAAAATGATACAATAATATCCATGCCTATATTAAATAAGTAATCGAAATCAAAATATAGAATCGTCGAAGAGGAGTGGGCACTATAATAACCAATTTTGGTATTATACAATAATTACTACACACAACTAACACCAATGTTGTTGAATCATAAATTGATGTTTTACGCCTAAATTTGAGTTTATTTTAGTGAATTATTTAGTATTATACATATTTGTTGTTATCTACTTATATATAATTGATTTTGGTGTTTGATATCAATATATAATTGTAGTTCAAGAGATAATATAGCTTCATAGCCTTGTTATTTTAATCCATCATCTTTAGAACCAAAGTGGGCATGTGATAAGTATTATACAAATATTATGGAAATATTTTGAGATTAATCTTATACCCACAAGTGAGTTTATAAGTATTTTATTTATATCAAAACGAAAAGTAAATTATAAGGGTACTTAAATGTCGTTAACCCTTAAAATAGTTTTGTGCAATCGATGTAAAAACACAATTTAATGACTATAATCCATAAAGTGTGAACTACTAAGTAATATAACAATAATATTTCATGTAAGAATCAGTAGCATTTAGATGATTGAAAGCTGTAGTGCTTATTGATGTGTAATCACAACACCCCTGAATGTCTCTAACTCGATGGGTTGAGATTGTCAGTGTGATTCCATAACATGGAGCTTTTCCCAAAGTGTGGGACTTTGTAATCGGGAAATCTCTCCGGATGAAGGTTGGTTCATATTCCCCTATTTAGGTGTGCACATACAATTTGCTAAGTATCTACTCTTATTTTCCAAGGAGACATGGTTAATAAGATACATGGAAATAAACCTAACTAACAGAGGTGATGCACCAAAGGAATGTTGAACACCTACTTTACAATTAAACACAAACCATAAAAACAATACAATCACCATGCATAGTTAACCAAACTATAATGAGAGATCAGGAGGATGCAATGAACACAAGAGAGGGTTGAAATCATCCACAAACTTATCTTATTGCTCCAAAAATTGATACAGTGCATTACAATAGCCAAAAGGTGAAAAATTGCATTACAAATTGAATGGGAGGTTTGAAAACTCCACAAATTCACTTACAGACAAGGGAAGAAGGGAGGGTGCAAAGAAAAAATGTCCAACCCTTGAAAAATGTCCCTCCTTACAATTTATGGTAAAAATAGAGAAGGAGATGAGAAGAATTTTGAAATCCTACTCTAACCACCCAAGAAAATGCATTGAATTCTCTTGCAAAAATGATGGGTTCCACTGCAAAACCCATGCCTCTATGTGTTGTTCCTTGTTGGGCAAGAAAGGAATCCCATACTTCATTATGGTGGTAGGTGAGAATCCTGATAACCTCAAAAATGGTGGACTGTATTTTATCATTTTTAAGAACCTAGTCCCACTAATTTAAATATATCTAGTCCTATTTGAGTAGAAGACATCGAGGGATTTCCAAAAAGTCCTCTCTTGCTCAAATCGAGATTCCAGTCAAAAGTTATGATCATCTTGAAGGTCAGGGTCGGGCATTCCATGTAGGCTCTCACAATATTTTAAAAGATCTAAGCATTTAAAATTCTTTGTGGGATTCATGATTCATTTTTCATTGAATTGACCTTCCGCCAATATTTTCCAAACTGCTTTGGGTTTGGAGTCTATCCGTGCAAGATCCACGTGGAAGCCCCGTGCATTCTTAATATTTTTACTACCTTTTAGGGTCCTGGGAATGCAACGTTCGACACTTGGCACCGTTCGTGAACATGTTACTTTGTTCCTTTGGGTGAGTAAAGGGCCCCACTATATATAATGTCAAAACCCCTTTTCAGGTGGGACCTTTGTAGTTAGCTCCACGTGGAAACCCTACGGGCTTCCAAGACTCTACCCCCTCCTTTCACTCTTGAAGTTGCAATGGTTGGACACTTGGCATTGTCCACGAGCCTGCTCTACTTTCTTTTTGTTTTGGCTAAGTCCCTTCTATTTAGGAGAAACATTGTTGGACCCTAGACATGTGGAGGGCTGTGCTCGATTGGGGACCAGCCTTTGGATTTTACCATTGAAGTTGCACCAAAGAGACACGTGGAGGCTTCCGTTGGCTCTTCTCGTGCTTAGACTTTTTAATGGTCGATTCATCTTTCTCGAGCTATGGCCACATGGAGATACTGCACTCATTTTGGGACCAACATTTGTACTTTACCATTGAATTTGTGCCAAAGAGACACATAGAGGGTTCGGCTAGCTCTTCCCATGCTTAGAATTTTCAACTATTGGTGCATCTTTCTTGTGTTCTAGCCACGTGGAGAGCCTGCACTTGTTTGGGGACCATCCTTTGGATTTTACCATTGAAATTATCCCTAAGAGACACGTGGATGCTTCTGTTGGCCTTCCCATGATTAGAATTTTCAACAGCTGGTGCAAATTTCTTAGGCTCTAGCCATGTGGATAGCCTGCTCTCGTTTAGGTACCAGCCTTTGGATTTTACCATTGAAGTTGCACCAAAGAGACACATGGAGGCATTTTTGGCCTTTTTATACTTAGCCAATTCGAGCCTCGCATGAAAAAAATTATATGTCTTTGAGATCCACATGGGGGTAAAATGCATCCCTAGGGTCTCCGCTTTTGTTGTACCTTTTGTAGCTCTATTTCTTTGCTTCAAGTCAACTCACTCTGGGCTCGATTTTGACTTACCGAGTTAGCTTTCTTAATTTTTTCAACCTCTGCATTTCCCGAGATCCCCAAAAATGTGAAGTCTGAAAACTTCAAGCCTTTCTCCATTTTTTCACTTGAGCTTTGATCTTCTTCAACATTTCCATTGGCCATTCATTTTCCCATCTTCCATTGCCATTATCAATCCCGCCTATAACCTGATCTTTTGGGATTGAATGTTATCTCGCACGACTGAACCAACCTTTCCATTTATCCTGTGCAAGGTTTTGTCTCGATCAATTTTACTTGAGGGGAAAAATTGGATAACAATTTGGTGACTCGAAGGATCACCTACCTGCTAGGTAGAAATATCAGTTTCCTTGTTGTATCCATTAGGCATGGAGTCATGAATGATAGCCCAATATTGATCTTGTGCTTGAAACCTGAACCCAAAGCTTGCACTCTCTGATCCTGAACCTGGCCCACTACTTATGCTCTCCATTTTCATAGAACATCTTGAAGATGAGATTTCGAGAGTAGAAAATTATCTTGACCTAGAGTTTTCACTGTTCCTAAAATGGTGTTACAACATTCACCTGGAGGCACATTGAACTACATAGTGATACAACCTTGGAGCAAGAATACCCATGTCAAAGTGCTTAAGGAAATTGAAACTTACAAGACAACAAGACAATGTGCACACGCACTTAGAGGAATTAAAATCCTAGGTTAACATTTACAAGGGTGAAACCTTATCCTTTCAGTAACAATTTCTAAGATAGATTCCGTTAACTAGAATCGGAAACTCCTCTCCCTCCAAGGTAGAAAATTAGAAGGCATTTTTACTTTTACATCCTACTACCATGTATGGGCCACTTAAAATGGCATAAAACTTGGAGTGCCTTCCCAGTTTTGACTGATCTGCATCACATTTCAGAACTAGGTCCCCTTCCTGAAAGGTCCTTGCTCTTGCTTTCTTGTCAAACCATATTTTGACTAAGGCTTGATCTTTCTCTATCATTTGAACTGCATGTTCTCTAATTTCTTCCAATTCCATCATTTCGCATACCTAGCTTCCATAGGCTCAAACTTAGACAACTCCAACTGCTTCATGAGCTCCAATGTAGGTAGCTCTAATGATATAGGCAACACTGCCTCTTTCCCATAGACCAGCTTGTAAGGGGAATTACCTATTGACCTCTTTGGTGTGATCATGTTAGCCCATAATGCTGATTTGAGCTTGGTATGCAATGTCCTTTGATTTTCATCTAGATTCCTTCTGATGATCCTTAGCAAATTCTTATTTGTGGACTCATGTCGCCCATTACCCTGTGGGTAATAGTTTGAAGAGGTGCTCAAGTAGGTTCCATTCTTGACAGCCCATTCCATGATATTGGAACCTAAGAACGCTAATGCATTATCTGATATAATAGTGGTCGGTAGTTCAGACCTAGTCACTATACCTTCATAAAAGTCTAGTATGCTAGACTCGTTTGCTTCCTTGAGCACTACCACCTCAGTCCATTTGGTGAAATAGTATGTTCTTTGTGAGAATCCACTTGTGACCTTGGCTTGAGTTTGGATTGATGACCCCAATGAAGTCCAATCCCCATTGCATGAATGGTTGGTCAAATGAAATTGGGTGCAATGGAAGCACTGCTAAATTTTCTTTACCTGTGAAGAACGCACATTTTTTACACCCTTTTATCCATGTGTAGCAGTCACTAAACATTGTGGGCCAATAATAACCCGCCTTCATTATCTTGAGAGCTATTACCTATGGGGAAAAATGACCTCTGGCCTCTCCATCATGGAATTCTGTAACACCTTTTCAATCTGACATGTTCTAATGCATCTCTAGTAGAATGCCATTGATGTCTTTCTTGAATAAGACACCATCAACAAGCACATATGGAATGGATTATAATCTGAATTATCTCCTCTTTTATTTTATCATTTCTGGAGGACATAGACCTATTTTCAGGAAGTGTATCATGTTTTCAGTCCAACAAGGAATAGGAACATTATCATTTTCTTGTTCTTGACCATCTTGTAGTACCAAAACAACCCCATTTTCATTACTTGCATCAACCTGTTGGCTCGAGACTAGCTGTTCACACAGTCCTTTTCCACAAAACCATCTTAGTGACCTTAATTTCAATGTCATATTCCATGACATGAGTGATCCATCCTACATGTTTCTCATTTAGATCCTTGTTCGAAGGAATTCCTTGACTCTTGCATGAGAGACTAGCAATTGGATTTTATTGTTTGAGACTAGGTCCTTGAACTTACTCAAGCTCTTGATCACTACAAGGAAATGCTTTTTGATGAAGGGGTATCTCACTTCATAGTCCTCCAAAATTTGAATAAACAAGGCAACTGGTTGTTCATATCTCTCTTTGTTTTGTTGTACTAGGATTGTAGAAATTATGTCCCCACTACCAAAGGCATAGAACATGAAGTCCTTGGAGAAGTCTAGATTGACGAGAGTTGGATCTTGGGATATAGCCTCTTTTATTACTTCAAAACTCACTTTGCTTTCATTTTTCACCTAAATTCCATGATTTTATTCAACATCAATGTTATTGGCTTCATAAGAGTGGAAAAATTTGGCAAAATCCTGCGAATAAAATTGATCCTTCCTAGAAAGCTATAAAGATCCTTCTTATGGCTTGGCCAGGGAAATGCTCTAATTTCTTCAACTCTTTCTGGGTCGATCGTCAATCCTTCCTTTCACACAATATGGCCTAGGAGCTTGCCTTTGTGAGCCAGGAATATGCATTTTTGGGATTTAATTATCCTCCATATCTCCTACATCTTTGAAATACCTGTCTCAGATGAAAAAGGTGATCCACTGCATTTTTGGAGAACAAAGTTATATCGTTAGGATATATTAGCACTATTTTTTTGATCAACCCCTTGAATGCCATGTCCATCGCCCTTTAAAAAGTGGCTCTCGGCATTAGACAATCTGAATGACATCTTCCTGTAGGCATAGGTGCCCCACTTAGTGGTGAAAGCTATTTTGAACTAGTCATCTTCTTTTACCATTATTTGATTATACCCCGAGTAGCCATCGAGGAGGGAAAATATTTCAAGCCTGGATACCACTTGCAAGATTTGTTCCATTAAAGGGAGTGGATAGTGGTCTTTGAGAGATGCCCTATTCAAGTCTTGGAAGTCCACGCACAACCTTATTTCTCCATTCTTCTTCCTAATCGGGACCAAGTTGGCAACCCAACTCGAGTGCTTGATTGGAAATATAATGCTTGCCTCTATTAGCTTGTTTAGCTCTTTCTTCATAAGAGGCTCAATGTGTGTGTTGTCTGGTCTTTGTTTCCCTCGATGGGATTAGCATCTAGATCCAGTTCTATGGTATGTTGTGCCAACTTTGGATTGAATCCTCATAGGTCCTCATAGCTCCAAGCAAAGACATCTAGGATTCTTGAAAAAGTTGAATGAATTCAGATTTTTCTTGTTGGGTACTTACCTTGCCAATTTGCAATGTCTTGCCTTCATCTACTACAATGTATTTCCGTAATCGATCATTCAAAGTTGAAGATTGACTCCAAATTTATAAGGACCTTTGGTAATTTATTTTTTCTTAGCTGTACCACTTGGTCACCATATTGCTATTCCAACTTGTCTTGGTTTCTGGTGAAGAACTCAACTTCTTCTTGTATAAAATTAACAATTTGCTAATCATTCTTGAAGACTTGCCAACTTTTGTTGTTATCTGGAAAAATTGGCCTTACAACCACTTTGATATGAAGCTAGGGTTTCTCATTGTTGATACTTGCCACAACATCAAATTCAACCCCAATCATTACCAGTTTGTCTCGATCCTTCATTCTTCTTTCTTGGGATGGAATTGATGTAAAAAGCTTCAAAATCTTCAATGATATCCCATACCCGATTCTTGTAGTTCTTCAAAAAATCATTCTTGGCAACATTTTGTCCTCTGACTTGGTTTAGAATCAGCTCACTATTACTAAAGACTTGCAAATTTTTAATACTTCTCTTTCTTGCCCAATGCAATCCGTGAATCAAGGCTTCATACTCGGCCGTGTTATTTGACCAAGAAAACTAGAAATGAAAAGTTGAGTAATATTTTGTACCTTGAGGTGAAACAAGCATATTTCCTCCTCCTGCACATTGTCTACTTCTCGAGCCATCAAAGAATAAAGCGCCATCTTTGCATTATCATCCTTGCGATCTATCTTGGTGATGCTAGGGAGAGGGTGATTCTCTTCATGAAAACAATAAAATCCTAACTCAACTTCTTCTATCTCCTTGTATGGATCAAATGTATGCCTTTTGTTCACCCATTCATCAACAAATCAAGTCCGGAATTCATCCGACTTTGGTATCGCTTCTAGATCGATCGGTTGAACACTCCTTCTAATCAAAGGCCAAACAATTTGCATTGATAGGACTTGGTACATGAGGCTCAATGTGAAAGTTTACAATTGGTTCTAACCTGATGGTTTCCTTAGCTCCATACCTTGTTTTGAATAGCATGTGTGACCAATTTGCTGATAGATATCCACAAATTTTTGTAGTGAAATCTCTTGAAAAACATAGTGCAAAGAGTGGTGGGAGGTTAATTACAGACACATCTTGCAAGACTATGACATTTGGATAGGCATGTAGTGTTAGGATTAAACCTTTGATAACCCCAACCATTCTTACTGTTGTCCCATCTAGTTGCACTACTCCTTTCAATACTAGCTCATACTTTAGACCCAATTGATCTACTATTTGCTTTGGCATCACTGAGCTACTTACTCCCAAATCAATCATGTAATTATGCACTAACTTATCTCCTATGATCAATGATATATAGAATGGAGGGGGCTTTAAATTCTTACCTTGGTCACCTCCATGGATTCCTTCTTGATGAGCTGCATTGGTAAGCACTTTTTCATGTTGATTGGGTGACTGATTTGATGTTGACCAATCTACCATAGTAGCTTGTAATAGGTCTCTTTGTCCTGGGATAGCCAATGACTCCCACATCGAGATGTTTACATTCGTTTTCTTCATCTGCTCAATGATGTTGAATGGAGATGAGTTATCCTTCTGCTGCCCCTTTCTCTGCACATTATTCTCTTACACATGGGCTGTTATAACCAGCGCTTGAGTTGGTCTACAAGGTGGCTTGGGCTGAGCTTGCACATTGAGAGCTACACTTTGATTATTAACACCTTGTGGAGTAATAGGAGGTTGTGGATCATTTGAATTGGATGAATTTCCTTCTCCAATATTTATTTTCTTGGACCATGTATTGGCTGCTACACTTTGAGAAGGGGCTTGATTAATACCACATAAATCTTCAGCCTGCCAATTGATAAGTGTGGTCTCCTTCAAAGGTGCCTCTTACTGAGTTACATCCTCTGCTATTGATTTCCTTCTTGGCTTGTCTCTTGTTCTACACCCGTTGTTGTCACCATAAGAGCTTGATTCAAAGCACCATTGAAACACATTGATTGGTTATGAGGTTTATTTATGAGGTTTATTGCATGGAAAGAACCAATCATATTCTTTGGCCATGTTATTTTGCACTAGTGCCAAGGCTCTAGATGTGGATGATGCTGAAATGGTCTATTAGTCGGAGACTTTACTTGGTTATGATTTGTAGCTTGAATGGGTGGCCTATTGGGCTAATATGGAGGTCTATTGGGTTGAGTTTGAGGCTGATACAATCTGAAATTTTGAGCTTGTTGCCTCTTAAGTGTCACTAACTCATTACCTAGGTTTTGCAATTGCTTCATGAATTCTTGGAGCTCACTTGAGGTGCTAGAAGATGAGATAGAAGCTTCAAATGAATCCGTATTTCTTGGGTCAGGAATGGGAGATAATGTGGGAGCTTGAGTAGTGCTTGGAGTTCCTAGTTTTGGATATAGAGGCATAAGTTGCCTAGGTGCAAGTTTACCAGCTTGAATTAAACAATTTTTAGCTCTAATAGCAATTTTATAGGTTGCAGGTAAAGTTATACCTCCCATATATTGAATCATCATGGAAATATCAAAATTTAAAGCTTTAACGAAGCATAAGAAAGCACCTTCAACTGTTGGTCTAATGGATAATGGAATCCTATCCCACATCCTTTGAAATCTGAAGTTGAAATCAGTCAACTGCTCATTAGGAGCCCTCTTGATTGTTGTCAATTGTTCTAATAAAGACAGATTATCCCCCTTTTCTCCAAATTGATTGTGGAGAGCTGTGCATAAATGGTCCCAATTCTAGATGGATCCCGCATTAGACTTTTGAACCACTGCAAATCTTTACCTTTAAAGGAGGATGCCAATAACTTGACAATAATGTCCATTTCAGCAATTTCATGAATTACACAGACGTTTGCAACATCTTGAATATGATCGATTGGAGTTGTCTAGTTCGTCCAAATAAATATGGAATGTTCTTCAAAGACCGCAATCGAACTGGATTTGGGCATTGAGAGGAAGTGGGTTGTTTCAGTGAAGTTTACGTAGGGGTTGGGTTGTGCCATCCCGATTGGTCAAATAACTCTATTTTATTGAATGAAAGGCCTACCAGATGGAGGTGTTAACAAAGTTCTGTTTGGCAGAGATGGATACCTTTGAGCTCTTCTTCCTCCTTTTGTTATTTCGGGAGACAAGTGTAGATAGATGAACAATATTTCTTCTCTTGTTCTTGACCTTGTTTGAATTCTTCTCATTAATCTACCAAGATTGGACTACTGAAACTAGTGGATTATGCCCCTTTTGGAGTCGTCAGATGTGCAATTTTATAGCTTTTACAAGCTGGAAACTTACAACAAGTGCACATCAATCTTGCTGCAATAAAAATGAGGACTTCTTGGTCCCGTTGGCATGCCAAAACTATTTTTGATGTGTAATTGCAGCACCCCTGAATGTCTCTAACTCGATGGGTTGATATCATCAGTGTGATTGCATAACATGGAGATTTTCTCTGAGTGTGGGACTTTACAATTAGGAAATCTCTCCAGATGAAGCCCGGTTCCTATTCCCTTATTCAGGTGCACACATACAATTTGCAGAGGATCTACTCTAATTTTCCAAGGAGATAGGGTTAAGAAGATACATGGAAATAAACCTAACTAACAGAGGTGATGCACCAAAGGAATGTTGAACACCTACTTTGCAATTAAACACAAACCATTAAAAGTAATACAATCACCATGCACAATTAACCAAACTGCAATGAGAGATCAGGAGGATGCAATGAACACAAGAGAGGGTTGAAATCATCCATAGAATATCTTATTGTTCAAAAAATTGATACGAGTGCATTACAATAGCGAAAAGGAGAAAAATTGCATTACAACTTGAATGGTAGGTTTAAAAACTCCAAAATTCACTTACAGACTAGGGAAGAAGAGAGGGTGCAAAAAAATGTCCAACCCCTTGAAACATGACCCTCTTTACAATATATAGGAAGAATTAGAGAAGGAGATGAAAAGAATTTTGAAATCCAACTCCAACCACCCAAGAAAATGCATTGAATTTGCTTGCAACAA
This sequence comes from Taxus wallichiana var. yunnanensis, assembly GCA_018340775.1. NCBI lineage: Eukaryota > Viridiplantae > Streptophyta > Pinopsida > Cupressales > Taxaceae > Taxus > Taxus wallichiana. The sequence goes on from CM031235.1 coordinate 192,263,931, forward strand.
TGATGGGTTCCACAGAAAAACCCATGCCTCTATGTGTTGTTCCTTGTTGGGAAAGAAAGGAAGCCCATACTTCATTATGCTTTGGTAGGTAAGAAGCTGTGACCTTGAAAATGGTGGACATTCCACGCGGGCTCTGACAATATTTTAAAATATCTAAGCATTTAAAATTCTTTGTGGGCTTCATGGTTCATTTTTCATTGAATTGATCTTTCGCCAATATTTTCCAAACTGTTTTGGGTTTGGAGTCTATCCATGCAAAATTGAAGTGGAAGCCTTGCATATTCTTAATATTTTTGTTGCCTTGTAGGGTCCTAGCAATGTGACGTGCCAAAACTTGGCACCGTCCGTGAACATGATGCTTCGTTCTTTTGGGTGAGTAAAGGGCCCCACTATAAATAATGTCAAAACCCCTTTCTGGCGGGGGGACCTTCATAGTTAGCTCCATGTGGAAACCTTCCGGGCTTCCAAGACTCTACCCACTCCTTTAACTCTTAAATTTGTGATGGTTGGACACTTGGCATCGTCCATGAGCCTACTCTACTTTCTTTGTGTTTTGGCTAAGTCCCTTATTTTTAGGAGCAACAATGTTGGACCCTAGACAAGTGGACAACCTGCGATCGATTGGGGACCAACCCTTGGATTTTACCATTGAATTTGTGCTGAAGAGACACGTGGAGGCTTCGCTTGCTCTTATCATGCTTAGAATTTTAAATGGCAGTACATATTTCTTAGGCTCGCCACGTGGAGAGCTTGTGCTTGTTTGGGGACCATCCTTTGGATTTTACCATTGAAGTTCTGTGAAGAGACACATGGAGGCTTCCACTGGCTCTTCCCATACTTAGAATTTTCAATGGTCAGTGCATCTTTCTCGAGCTCTGGTAATGTGGAGAGCCTGCGGTTGTTTTGAGTCCAGCCTTTGGATTTTACCATTGAAGATGCCCCAAAGAGACACATTGAGGCTTCCGCTAGCCTTCCCATGCTTAGAATTTTCAACGGCCGGTGCAACTTTCTCGGGCTCTAGCCATGTGGAGAGCCTGTGCTCATTTGGGGCCCAGCGTTTGGATTTTACCATTAAAGTTGGGCCGAAGAGACACATGAAGGCTTCAGCTGGATTTTTTATACTTAGCCAATTCAGGCCTTGAGCGAACAACTTATATGCACTGAGATCCATGTGGGGTCAAGCACGTCCCTAGGGTCTCCGCTTTTGTTGCACCTTTTTAAAGTGTGTTGAGATGACACGTGGCACCTTCCATGGCTCTGTTGCTTTGCTTCAAGTCAACTCACTATGGGCTTGATTTTGACTTACTTGAGTTAGCTTTCTTCATTTTTTCAACACTTTGTTTCGAGATCCTCGAAAATTTGAAGTCTAAAAACTTCAAGCCTTTCTCCATTTTTTCACTTGATCTTTGATCTTGTTAAACATTTCGATTGGCCATTCATTTTCCCATTTTCCTTTTCCATTTTTGAGCCTGCCTATAACCTTATCTTTTGGGATTGAATGTGAGCTCGTACGGATGAACCAACATTTCCATTTATCCTATGCAAGGTTTTGTCGATTGATTTTGCCCGAGGGCAAAATTGGATAATGATGTCGCCCAGCTTTTGCTCCTTTGCTTTAATATTGAATCTATGATACATATATGTTTGAGACATAAATGTGGATAATATCATGTTTATTGGATTATATTACTATGATTTGTTGTATTTTATCTCTTGTGGACCTTTCCTTAGTAGTATAATAGATGGGATTTATGAAGACAAGTCACCACCCTACCCTCACCACCTAGTTCGATTCATTTTGATCTAAGGTTAAATGAGTTATATTTTGGATAATGCTTATATTGGTTAATTTTTCAAATATATGTATATTAACTTGTCATCTCTATTTGGAAAATTTGAACTGACTTGACAAGTTGCATGTGAAGCACATAGTGCCATTTTTTTCCATTATTTTGTGTTCTTGTTTTTTTGATGAATGTTATTAAGATGAATTTTGGATGGATTATATTTGTTGTGTTCTGAATATATATAGATTTGGCCTTTATCTCCATATTTATATTAACTAATTTTATAAATTGGATATTTTAGCTCAAAAATTTATTTGACCAATTCGATGTTTTTAGAGTGGTTTAATTTGGTTTATCGTATTGAGTACTTACAATGACATGAGAATCAAGTGTGTAGGATACATATTCACCACAAGAGAATGTGGAACCTATAGATGCACCTCCAATTTTTACAAGCGGATAAGGGGGCAAAAACTCACTTTTTCTTGATTTTTTTGGCCTTCTATTTGTGTTGTGATTATTATGAACACCTTTAGTGGTTACCTCTTGACCATTTTTTATATCAATTTGTTTAACCCTTTCTCTAAGTAAGTTTAAGGTCCTAATCATTCCTACATGTGTTAATGGGGAATTTATTATTGTTAACCTTGTTCTTAGAAGGTTATGTCCACTTAAATATGATTTGGATGGGCACCACAACCTCTTCATGTGCGACACTTTTCCCAAACCCGAATTCAAAGCTAAAACTAGAAATTGTAAGTGTTTTTTTTTGTGTTGGGGTCTCATTTTAAAAAATATGGACCCCCTGGACCCTACATATGGGAAGGAGGGTCTTTCTCAAGGCTAAAATGGGCATTTCCATCCTATTTGATCCCCTTTTGTCCACATCATTATTAATGTGCTTGATTTGTGAGCCACCTTGGAGTGGAGGAAATTTAGTTTAAATTTTAATTTGGGATTTTGTGTAATTCTCTTCCATTATTTCTTTAGTCTTTTGATTGATCGGGAAATGTGGGAGTTATGTTGGGAGAATGAAGAGGGTGATACATCCCACCCTCTCATTGGTGAGAATCCTTGGGGGAATTCTCCTCTTATACATCCACTTAGATGCTTGGATGAAAATCTTGGCTTATTTTTTACATGGAGAGTTTTGGGAAGAAATAGGGAAGAACTAGATGATTGGAGGGATGTTTTCGGATTCTTGGATCTCATGCGGATTTTTAAATTAAAATTAATATTTTTTGGAGGTCTTTTCTTATGATGTAAGCCTTACAAATCATTATTGATCTAGCATTGAATCTATGTTTAATTTTTGGTTATGTTTTGGAATGAGTATGAAGGTTGTCTTAAATGATTTGCTAGTAAATTCTTTAACCTTTTTCCACTATAATTGAAAATAATGGGAATCCATTATTTAGGTATGGGAAGCCGTTGAGTCTTTTGGTATTATGAAAATGTGTGGATACACAATTGGTTATATGGGAAATTCGGATTCCAAAAGTGGGTTGTATTTCTTTCTCTTTTCTTGAGAAGTGTGGTCCTTTTTATGGGTGTGTTATTAATTTGTGTAAAGTTTGCAATCCTTTTGTATATGTTCGGTGTCTTGTTTTTCCATCACTCTCCTTGTGAATCTTGGAGGCATGCTTCCTCTCTTTCACATGGGCTTGGAAAGAATCTAGCATGCCCTCCTTTTAGGTAAATGGCATGTAATGATGCCTATTGGTAGGGTGGAAAACCAAACATGTTTCGTTATGGGTTACGAATGTTTGTTAATGGATAATGAGCATAATACTTGAATCCTTGCTTAAAGTATATATTGTTGTGAAATGAAATAATTATTTAAAATGTTGGCATGTTATTGCCTTACTCAGGAGGCTTCTCCACTTGTATTTTAAGATGTATTTTTTTATTGTAATTATATGGAAGGAGGACTATGAAATCCATGTACTAGATTAGAATGTTCCATGGATATTTCTTCTTAAAAATTCATCTTGACAAGAAAGAACATGGTGTTTGTATACCGATGAGCTATTATACTTCCATGTCATATTTTTTCTTAAATTTATTTATTTGAAAAAAAAGAAGAGCTTATCCCTTGTTATTTCCCTTTCCAAGATTGTTGGAGAAGAAATTAGTATAAGAATGTAAAGATAAGGATTCCAATTTATTTCGGTTTTATAAGGTAAAGGATCGGTTTTGATAGTTATGGATAATGCTTATAGATCTTGTCTTACCGGAATAATGGAATCCATAACTTATGAAACTATCTTACATAGGGAAATATAAGATTACTTTGGGTGTTATGGACTTATACTAGCTCGGTAACCTAAACACTTATGCAAAGAAATGAGCTCATTAATGTAAGTTGAAACTTTATTCTCGTGCTTTATAAAATAGTTTAATAAAATAATTCATATTAATGGTGTTATAAGGGAAATCCTATTGTTTGGTTAATATTGTTGTTGGTTGAGTCCTCAAAAGTCTTTTCTTGGAGTACATTGACAAAATGGGGTTGGAAACTTTGAAATTTATTATATGAAGTCAGGCTTAAATAGTTTTAAATTTTAGTTACTACCCATATGTGGGTAAAATCTCACTCATGGAATTCTCACAAAGGATAATTTTTATTCGTGTATTAAATATATTTTATCGATAATCTGAAATGGACTAATAAGAAGAAGTGGGATTCCATATCTACTTAAATTTTTCTTCTAGCATAGAAATTTCAATCATATTTTAAACTTGAACGGAAATTTTATTGGCTTTATTTTACATTTATTAGATGAAAGAAACACATAATGTTTTATCTGCTAATTTCACAAGAACAAAACAAAAGAGAAGTTTTCTCATCTACGGATATAGAATAAATCGTGTAATTGTATAAATATTATTTACATAAACCATTACTACGCATTACACACACACACACACACACACACACACACACATGCCACCTCCTTTCCAAGAAATTTCAAACCTGTAATTTACATATGTAAAATTTTCTTCAAACCCTATAGAGTATGAGATGAAACAAGGGATTTGAATCTTAACAAAAAAGGAGAAATAATAATAGATCGAAATACATAAAGAATTGAAATATGAATGAGATCCTATAATACATGAGATTTCAATAAATTTATAGGAAAAAAATTCAAATTAGCCCTAAAGTGTCAATTGGGGGATAAACAAAATACATGAATGTAGTTGTTTCTCCTCCTTGAAGCTAAAACATGTACAAAAATAAGAGTAACTAGAATAAAATAAGAAGAATAAAAAGTCTTATAATGGATGGTAAGGAAAATTAGGGTTGCATGAATAAATCTTTGGGATCTAATAAGATCCAAAATAGTTGACATTAAGATGGATAGTTGTATTTATTTCCTTCAATTTTGTTTGAAAAAGAGTGGGTAAATATGTTAAATAGATTAAAGTAAATGGAGTTTTAGAGTTGGGGGTTCAATGAACTAATAAGTACATATATTATTAAATGGCTTTATTTAGGTGTGAGTCAAGGTATATAGGTATTTAAACAAATGGAGATCATATAAAATACACCATATCGCTATAACACATGGTCACGTCGATTCATGAATAAAATAAGAACAACTAAACACGTTATTGAACTTAATAGAATCCACGGCGTAATATGATGATGGGAATACAAAATTGTAACTTAAAATTAGTGCAAAGGATATTTGGTTAACCTTAGATAACGTTACCATGTAAGTATTAATATCATTTTTCATTCATGCCCCGACTAAATTATTGACTTGTGATTAATAACTTAGCTTTATTATGGTATTTCTACCCATTAATCACCAAATATTTTTTCCAAATAAACCTCATGATGTAAGTATAATAAAGAGAATCCTTATAAACTTTGTAAATTGTTCTACGGAGATTTTTATACATGCTTATTATCCCCATAATGAACCATATGGGGCTAAAATAGTAAAGAAATAAGGAGATGTGATAACTAATGTTACTGTGTAAATAACACGACCATGTCTCTTTTACACCCTCGAAGGGAAATTCCATCAAGAGCATTATTTTAGCAATTCATGTGAACATTATAGTGCACACAAAGGTATTTTTATTTGGTTCATCACATTTTGGATGATTTTTAGTTGTAATAATGACTATTTAATCATGGATAAGAATAAAAATGTTTTAAATTAAAAAAATATTACAATTTTACCATGTAGCTAGAAGGTTATTTTGGATTGTGATTTTTGGGATGACAAATTAGTATTAGAGCAAGGTTCAAACACTTGAACCTTTGGGTTAACATGGTAAGAGTATTGTGTTCTTTTCAACATGTGGACTACTTATGTCGAGGTTTATTGGTGTGTTATGGGATTACTCGGGATTGTACTCAAGGCCATTTATTGTAATATGCATGTGGATCCCAATGAACATAATGTAGAGGATCTTGAACCTCGTGAGATATAGTTCAACACTATGTCATAACTTTCATAGGACAACATTAGATGGTTTATTATTTTTATTTGGGAAAATTATGGGAAATAGTGATATGGGTGCCACTTATGGACCGTTATGCGGGATATTTTACGATTGGTCGACATTTTGTGCCCTATTATATCATCACCTACTAGGACATTTGGTTATGGTATTTGATAGTTGATACAATTATTAATAGTTTTTTTCCTTAAAGGCTTATTTCAATCTAGGAGAGCGACAATAATGACATACATATTGTTGGATCCATATATGTGTGTGTGTGTGTGTGTGTGTGTGTGTGTGTGTGTGTGTGTGTGTGTGTGTGTGTGTGTGTGTGTGTGTGTGTGTATAATATACCGAGAGGTGTACTTGATGATTAGTACCCATACAAGTGGCCCATGAAAGGTTATACATTGATTGTGATGTGCATATTTTCATGTATTATATTTGTAAACTTGAAATTTCCATAACTAAATTTTTATTTAATTTATTTATTGAAAACTATTCGGGACTCTTATTTTTGGTTTTATTACAATTTTTTGTTGTTTGAATGTGGTTGTTTAGCCATTTATTTTGAATGCTAATATTTCATGGATTTTATCTCTTTTTCGTGATTTGTGAGCTTGATTTTTTAGGCCACGTGGATAAGTTGTAATCAATAATGCCACATAGTGTTTTGTGTCTATTTATGAGTTATTTAAACCTTGTTTGTTCTTTGTGTTTTTTTCGTATAGGGGTATGCACAAGGTGTCATGATTAAATGCTTGGGGCTGTAAAACATGTCCTTAGGGTGTCTCGAGTCTGCAAAAATAACCAAGGAACCTCCTCGGAGTATTGCTAGATGTTCGCCTATGTTCATTTCCTATCACAATAATGTTGATGATCGAACTAGATGTCATTGTGAATAGGGTATGGAAGAATCACCTCCTATGAAGTGTGAGGTAGATTAATCATCTTTATATGCCTTGCAATAGAGCTAGATAGATGCAAATGTAGCATTATATGCCTTTGATGGATGCCACGTTATGTGGTGATAGTAAGTGATTAGTGCTTGGTCCCTCATTATGGTCTCATAACTTTATATATATATGGTTCTCTTGTTCGAATTTCATAATTAACCCCAAAAATTTTTACCACGAAAAAGATAGAAATATGAAATGGATAGAATGTTTGCAAATGGTGAGAGTGAAGTGCAAAGAGGATTTGGGTGGTCTAGAGGGAACAAGGTCACCTGGGCACCTCGGTCCTTGCTAATTGCCCCAATTAGAAATAGGGAAAATGTATAATGAAAATACGAGTTTGGGAAATGGCAAGTGTAAGATCAAAAATTAAAGAGCAAGAAATGTAAAAATGGCGAAAGACATGGGTTAATTATTCTTATTTTCACTTAAGAACCATATAAATAGTAGTATGAGATCCAGACTAAATAGTGACTCAAAGTGCATGGTTTTGTGTTTAGAGAACTATGGTCTAAGATGTAGTGCAATGCTTAGTCATAAGTTCACCTTTGTGACAACTAAGGATAGTATAACCATTCATCTTGCATCTTTATTTATTAGGATTTGATGGCATTTTTAGGGTTTTGCAAGAGGATATTTTTGTGTAGATTTTTAGGTGCCTTAGCAATCCAAGTACGAAAAAGACAAAAATATGAACAAGTTTAAATCCCTAACAACATGTTCAAAACTAGCTTCTAACCATTTATGCAAACTCCAAATTGCCCACACAAAGTTCTTGGGCTTCCAGCGAGTTCCTCTGTCCTTGCCCAAGAACTCCTGTGTCCAGAATCATGAGCATCTCTCGCCTTTCTCTAAGATAGATTATGACTTTACTCTATCATTTTCCATAAAATTTTATAGTTAAAAGTCACTTTACGATAAGTGACATTAAGATAAGTACTTTAACACTTTTATTTCCTTTCATAATTATAATTAATAAATTATTTAGCATTTATATATTAATTGTTTATGAGTTATAGTAGATTGCGGCCCCTATATCTCTCTACCTTCTTGTGAAATAATGTCACCTTAGTCGATGTTGTGTAAAATGAACTTCTATCTCTATGAACGATGCAAATACCTCATTTTCTAAGGGACACACACCCAGTCTCTCAAGCTCATTGCATCTCCTCTCGTGCCTCATATTGCTTTCTCACCAATACGGTCACCTCTGCTAATGTCACTGGATAAAATAAGTGGACATGCTCACCTATAATAACATCAACACACTTTAGCATACCTCGCCTATGAGTACTTTGGTACGCACATTTTCCATCAACGTGTAGATGGATGTATCCACAATCACCGATGAATAAACATCACATGCATCCATAAGATCAACAAATCAAAAAACAACAATAGTTATACAACCGAATAAATCATAAACATCACCATACAAATACTTACGCTTTTCTATTGCCACTATTATGATATCAGGGGTATGTACTTTTTCCTCTACTCCTCATCTCAGTGGTGCTCCCAAAGACATCTAAAAATAATTGAAATAAATATACCCACCAATGTGATTCCAACCATGCACGGTAGTCCTCCATAATACCCCAATTATCCATGGCTATCATATTTATTTCTACATTTGCCTCATCGACCCACGAGGTAATGGTTGTGCTCTTATGGGCCGTGGTCTAGTTCCACCCTCCTTAGTGCCCTAATAGTACTAACCCATACATATGGCTCTAGGTGCACATCCTTGACCATACCAAAATTTTGCGAGACTCATTTTACCTTGAATAGCTTGGTCACCCATGGAAATTTATCCTCTAGCTACATAGAGCATCGTATACATTATAGCTCTACTACATCCTCTAGCCATCCTCCATAGTCTTGGTATGGCCTTTATATAATGAAATCTATCCCCATATGCTCTAAAATCAATCTAAGGGTATCTCTATACATATTATTTCCATGAACACCAACCCATCTCCTAGATTAAATATCCGGCCTCACCTACTCTCCTCGAGGACCACTAACTGGTGTCAATACTGAAATATGTTGATAAGACCATACATGTAATAATGTGGTAGCTCCAATACCACCCCCTTGCTGCTCCTATGTAAATTTGTATAGATATATTTACAGGTGGGCCAATACACATTGTGACCAAGCATATCTTATGCCCTCCTCTTCTATTCAATGGTAGATGTCATGCATCGTATACATTGAAGTAATGATGTAATTATAACCACAATGAAATTTTAGAAGCACGGAACCCTTAATATCCTAATAGTATCTAGGCTAATGTGGACCTCGCTATTAAGTTGGGTCTTCATAAAATACTTCTTAGTGGCACTCATCATCCTTTATGCAGCATCCAAAACCATCACATAAACCCGGAACAAAAAATAGGTAGTCACGTGATGTGGTACACATCCTCCAAAGTCACCGCTGTCTCCCCGTAAGTCACCAAAAGGTAAAAGTATCTACACACAACCTCTCGCACAAAGATGTGATCATAGGCATGTTATGGGGAAAATACCCCATCCTTGCTATGTGCAAGGCTGAAACGGTCTAGAACATCGCACTCATCATCTAACAACTCCTATCCTAAAAATGCTCTCAAATAGATGTCCCTCTCGCAAAACACAAAATGGAAACAAATAATAGATTAACATCTCATATATATGAAAACATGCTTACCTATAGCATTAAAACCACCAATTTTCACATCTACAACACTCTGGGCTTAACTAAAGAATTTTTGATACCATCAACCAGATGCAAGATTGGGGCACCCAAAAGTAGGTCACTAGCACCGAATCTTGGGTGCTAAAATCTGAAGGTCATTAGTGTCTTTAATGCTCTTGTCTACATCTAAAATGCCGAGAAAATAAAAAATAAAAGTTTTGTAAAAATTCATCAAAAATGACAAATATCAACACATTTTTGTAAAAATAATACTTACTAGCTCAATTATCATACATGACGCCATAGCTTCAACAATCATCTCAAACCGACTAAATCATGGTACTCTAATTTGAGGCATATCTACACAACCATAGCTCAAAATAACACTCGCATGATAATCAATTGAAGTAGCTATTAACTTTAAAAATAAAGTACCTAGTAAGATACACTCTTCAACGAATATGATCCCGATTGTTTGCAACCCCTAATGACAACCCATTGTTGGAAACCCTAAAGGGAAGAGGTGGCGGCCATGGCTGCAAGAAATATACTCTTAGTGGATGTGTTAGTTCTTCCATCCATGGAGATGGCTCTAGCAACGTCGCTCCAAAAGAACATGTGCTATCATGGATTGATCAATATTTTTGTGGCACTAAGCTACCTCCCGAATCCTAACCCTAGATCCTCTCATGGAAGTAGCTCTCACATGGCCTCTCTACAAGAAATTTTATCCTCTACTAAGCGAGTCCACTATTAGTGGTGGTAGAAGTGATAAATCTATGAATGAAAATGTTTCTTTTGACAATATATTGATTTCGGGAGACACTTTGCTCATGGCAATACAAGGGATGACCTGGTTCTCGATTGGGGTTGTCATGCGGGTTCTCCTCATGTTCCAATGGTGGATATTATTCAACATATGGAAAACAGATTCTCTATTTCTTTGCTACAATGAGAAACTCATTTCTCCCGAATATAATTACATCAAGATATCACTCGGAGTAGTCTTCTCTTGGACTAAATTTCTTACCAATACTTCTATGTGGGGTGGGTCTTGTTCTAAATAACACTCAAATGACTTAGCTACATTTAAAGACATTTACATGGTAGGATTTCTTTGTAAGGGAGGAGTCTCACACCTATGGTCCCCTGTTGTGACCAACCATACCATTTATTTTGGGGAAGAATTATTTTATTTAGGCCGATTCTACTAAGAGTATGCCCATATCGAGAGATTCAAAATAATCTAGCCCATCCTAGCTACCCTTCATGACTGGATTACGAATCATTGGATCCCGATTCTCGGGAAGGTTAGATATTTACCTCTATGCAAAAGGCACGTTCATTTTTATTATTCCTCATCCAAGGATAAGGAAATCATAGCTTAAAAACTCTTTGTTTTTCAATCCCACTAGGTTTTGAAACCTTAGTTCCCATATTTTAAGTCACTCATTGAATCTTTTGTGCGCAAACCATTCGGATCAAACTTGCCCATTTACCACTCCAATTTTGGGATGATACTTGTCTAATCTCTATTGGAAATGCTCTAGGTCATATCTTATTTATTGATCCCCAAAAAAATTAGTTCACACACACAATCTTCATCGAATCCTTGTTGAGCTTGACACTTCCAAAAATATCCCCGCTGATATAGAGCTTAAATTCCAAAATAGAACTTGGACACAACCATTAGATTATAAAGGCTTTCCCTTCAAGTGTAGAAAGTGCTTTGCTATAGTCCACACAATCGCTAATGTATGCGGGATGGAAAAGTGTAAAAATGGCAAAAAAGAGGTGGAAAAATGCCCTTCTCGAGCATTTAGATTTTGATACCAAGGATGATTTTATTTCAAATGCAAATTCGGATGTGGGGGTTGAATCAGCCCCATAATCTCCTACTCAATAAATTATTTCTGGTAAGAGTATGGAGAATAAAAAAATAGAATTATCAGAGCATAAAATAGAAAATGAAAATATCCCTCCTCTTTTTCCAATGGAAAATAGCACATATTTACTGATTGAGGATCTCAACGTTATGCTCCATATCAAGGAACTTTATGACGGGTAGAAGATGATGAAAAAAAAGAAAAAAAATATAATGACAATCCCATTTTTCCCACATAACTTGATTGTGCGGTTGGGTCTGCTGAGCTTGCTATATTTTTTTTGTTCTTTTGTAAACCTATAGACTTTGGTTCTTTTATCGCGAGACTTTTTTCTACTTTTGGGCTCTAATTTAAAATCTAGATTTTGAAACTTTTTGTACAAGGGTATAGTCCCTTTCAAAACAAAATTACTAACGATAAAAAAACTTTTCCAATTACTATTTATAGAAAGTTTCCATTTAATTAACGCGTTATAGTCATTATTAACACCTATCCTTTGAATTAATACACATTATACGATTTCAATTGTATCTTGAGCATCCTTACTCTAATTTCTATTTTTTTTATGTCATTCTTTTTAGAATTCTCGCTTACTACCATATCACACACATTTCACACACACAAAATTACACCTTGACATTGTTTCCACTTGATATAGACACACTGTGTGATATCCGTAATACATTCACTATCACATCATTTCATGCTTACTTTTACCTCAAAGCATTCGTTCTCATTATCACTCTCCCTTTTTCCCTGAAGGGGGCATACTATGGGGTCATCTAATAATTCCCCTTACACCATTATGTGATCATTATACATTTGATTAGTCATCTTTGAAAAATTCTCATAGATTAAGTGGATTTTCACACCACTATCCGGTGATCCCCCTAATGACCTAATCTAGATGTAATAAGCATAAAATATATCCATGAGTAACCAATCAATCGATAAAATACATCAAAAAATTGACAACACAAATTTTCTACTATTCTAAATCACTTTAATCAATCAACACAATACAATGTATTTATCATCCCAGATGACCTAACTTGGGATTTATTTCACCACTTTCCTAGATAACCTAACATGTGAAGTTATTCTACATTTTGCGACTACTAACATATGACCTAACATGGAAGCAATGTCATACAGATTACAGTGACACCCCTAGAGTGGGGGAAATGAGACATCATTGGATTTCATATACTTCTCCTATATGGGTTATTCATGTTTGATCAAAATTGGATCCAAATGAAAAAAATCCAGTCTTTTTCTATCTCGCAATGGCTAGACATTTTTGGGATGTAGTTAAAGTTGGAGAGTAAAACTAGACATCTCTCTCTAAACTCTTCCTCGGTAACATAACAACAAAATCGTTAGCTTTCAACATACACACACTCGGGTTGGGAACCGATAAATCCCTAGCCCAAAGACATCTCCATCATTGATAAAAAAATTGAAATCTCCAATCATTCAACACCATAATCATCAATATTTCTTTTTGCTCCTCATAACAGTCCACATCTCTCATTATGTTGTATGGATCGACACGTTGATCCATGGTTTTCCACGCTATGTGTTCTCAATCAATATACTTCTACCAAATTTACTTTTACTTATGCAAAATGGGCTTCTATGAAATTCCATCATGTATGTATCATTATCTCCTTTATGTTACCGATCACTCACTCACCATCATAAAATGGCAGAAAATGTAGACAAAAAATCATGCACTTATCTGCTACTTACCATACCACCAAGTATGTTGTTTTATAAATGGATCTTGTGTAAGGAAAGTATTAACTAGTGACCCATTCTATATTCCATTCACTTGTATTTTTAGTTTCTATTTTTTTATCTTTCATACTTTTCACTCATACACCCGGTTCTACTCAGCTCATAGGGATCCATGTCTATTAGTTTTCACTCATTTCTTGTCATCTCTCTAGACACTAGCTCCCAAGATGGACACTAGTGCCATGCACTCTTGTCCATCCTAGGCACCCATGTATTCTTTATGTTTGATCTTATTTTTTACATTTAAGGTCAGTATTTTCAGTATTCCCTCTCATATCCCGAGGTACTAGTCGGAATATTGGGTCGTTAGTATCAAAATTCATGCTAGAGATCCTTATATAAACACAACATATATATCATTACATGGGAAGACAATTCTTATAAAGGATTATCCATCTACATATTTTGAGGGGCTGCGTTTGGGCACATTACTCTACATACACACTTCATATGAAGGGGAGTTCATTCTATTCCATCCACAAATTTTCATTTTATCTAGTTATTGCCCACTATCTTGGTGTCATTGGCATGAGGGTGACCTAGGGGCACTTTTGCACACATAAGAACATATCAATACATTAGGTCCGAGATGTAGTGCAATGCTTAGTCATAAGTGCACCATTTTAATAGCAGATGACATCCCAACACCTCATTTTTCATCTTTCTTTTTTTGGATTGTTTATCTTTTGAGGGTTTTGCATAAGTATATTTGTGTGTATATTTACAGGTACCTTGGTGATCTAAGTGTGAAATAAAGGTGAAAAAAAGAGAAATAGTGTGAAGCACTAGAGAAACTATTGGAAAAAGGTTTGAAAAATTTTATAGACTCCAAAAATCACATATAGGTCTTAAGGGCCCTTGGGCCCCCTCCTTACCTAGATGCCCATGCCCAGAATCACAAGCATTTCTACATTTTTCTAATCCTAATTATGACGGTATTTTATCTTGTTGAATTACATTTTCCAATTCGGACTCACTTTGGGATAAGTGACATTCGGATAAGTTTCTTTCATCTCTCATCTCATTTCATAGCTAGAATTATTAAATTATTTAGCATTTAGATTTTATCATTTATTAGATATAGCAGATCTTTGGATTCATATTTTAATAAAATATTCAAAATTTATAAAATTATTTACTAGTGGATAGTGTACTTGTGGGATATGAGGATTCATCAAGAAGCATCTTGGATGTTTAAAATTGGTGATGTTAGTCTTCTTTGGGAGAATATCAATGTTTGGACTATAAGAATTCCTTTAGGTAAGATTGATATATTTAAAGTGCTCTGGACATTGAGCTTAATGAAATGTATTTTCTTCATGAAGACCTATAAGTATAGGTATAAAGGTCATATTCTCTTTGTTTTTTTGAAGTATGCCATATTATAAACATTTTAGTATCAAGTGTATACTTCGTCGATTGTGTTTATGGTAAATTTTTTCGATCTCCATTCTTGGTATGGGGGTGTTTTCTTGGTTTGAAAATATATAATAATCTAACTATTTCATATTAGAAGTATAATTGGTGATAAGGTTTTGACAGTGATATATTTTTTAACAATCATCAAGTGATAAAATTTTGGGGGTTAGTCCATAGATATTCATTCCTCTCTAGTACTGAAACAAATTTCTTAAACTCTTAAGAGCACACCTTTTACTCGAATATAACCTACATTGATCCTTTCGTTGTGACTTATGAAATTTGTTGGGAGATGTTTTGGTGATACTTGGAGCTCTTGGGGAACCCTTTTTACATTCAAGATGTCTAGTTTTGTTAAATGGTCACTTTTTAAACATTGGTTTCCCGTACGTTATAATGTAATTTACTCATTATAAAATAACCTGGTGAGGTAAATTTATTCAAGAAATATAATTTTCAAAACTTAATGCGTAAAATGTAAAGATTAGGAAAATGGTTCCTCTTTGGGTAAGTGCATGAAAATGGGGGCAAAATGGGGTCTTAAGTAGACACTTTTTTCAAAAAAATAAAAATCTTCAAATTATATGAGTTATTTGAAATAGCTACACTCAAAATTGTAAGATGTTATAAGAACATGAATAGTAGCATTTTCAGTCTAGTTTCTAAGATACTATTTTAAAATAAAATTTGTTAAGTGGGTTAAACATCTAAAATACTAATAGATGCTCTTGTTTTGGTTCAAAAACATAGTAGACTTTCGGTCCCGCCTCCCCATTTTTAGCACTATTTAGTATTTTTATTATTTATAGGAGCATCTAGTTTGTGATAGATTTTTTTAGATTTATTTAGTGATTATTTATTTTGTAATAATTTTTCAAGTACAAAGATTTTAAATTTTTATAAAAATGGATAACTGACCGACCGTCCCCTTAGGTACCTCAATAAATACTAAAAATTAGTTTTTTTAATATGTGTAGAATTATTCCTAGTTTGTGTCTCGTATGATATTTATTTAGATTGAAGAAGTGAAAACAAGAGGTACATGACAAAAATAAGTGTTTACAATCCTTAAAAATAGACATATAAAATACATAGTTTGAAATAAATATAAATGGAAACATTAGAATATTAAAAAAATATAAAAAAGTATATATTTAGAAAGAGGATAGTTCTCCGACATTGTAGGTAAATTTTTAATAAAGATAGAAAATGTTTTTGTAAGATTTAGTATGGTAGAAGGTAATGTTTTTCATATTTTGTCAAAAGCATGTAGGTTGTTGTGTTGTTACATGTCCAAGGGGAAGGATTGGGAAACCAAATAAATTCTAAGCCTGTAAAAGCTTTGCTTGGGGGCATAATATTAAGGAATGCACTCACATTCAAATGTGCACATGTTATAATGCACACATGTAACTTAGAATAAATGTATTATACGTGTTTGTGCCAGATTTTATTTACAAAAATAAATGTTTAAGTTTTAGATTTATTATTATTTATATTTTATTATTTATTATATTTTAAATTTATTTTAGTAAATATAAGAAATTAGGGTCACTCTGTACCTTATGGAATTAGTCTCATGACTCCATGAATCACTGTTTAGGAGATAGATTTTTACAATATAATTTGGTCAAGACATAGGTAATTTTTAATATTTCGCATCCAACCTAAAGATTTTAGTGTTTAAATTCTACAATTGATGCTTATTTTTGCAACATATATAATCATTGTTTAGGTTTTGGGGAATTTGGGATTAGTTATGACATTAGTAGGAGTGTTAGATGTATAAAAATAGATTTTTACAAATCTCACAACTCTCAAAGGAAAAAAATTGCTCAAATATATGGACTCATGAAATTCCTTATAAAATATAACAAATAAAAATACATGTGTTGGACATATTGCCATTAGTGTTTTCGATGATTTCAAGTTTCATTAATGGAAAAGGGTGCCCGGGTTACATATGAGTCATCACAAGGTGTCAAAAATCAAGAACCATGAAGGTTGATTAGTAGTTCCCTATTTTGGATTCATGATGTTTTGCATTGGCGAAGTGTTGTTTTGGATCCAAAATGGGAAACTTCTTGTTTTGAAATTCTTCATTACAAATTAAAATCTTGGAGAAAAGTGGATATCTCCAACATGTAAAGGATTCAGGTAGATTTCAATACCTATTTTTAACCTCCTAACTCATTAAAGAGCTCGTGAAATATTTTAGAGATTTTAGGTTTTACCATAAGAGTTTTTGTTTCCTACACCTAGAAAACTGTTGTTGAGCAGATCATCCTTGAATGATATAAAAATCATAAATCTTCCTAAATTGCCTTCAAACCTTCCAATATTACCCTAAATATAGTAATATGATGGATAAAGGAGTAATTGAACATTGAGGTGTGCTTGAGTAAGGTGTGTGGGTGTGTTGAAAGGTGGATGTAATGTAACCAAAATCTAAACAAACTCGATATCCCGCAAATATTATGAACTCCAAAAGAAAATAGATATCCTTCTTCATTCTTGAATTATGAATTAAAATGTTTCCTAAATAGGAAAACGACTCCCAACTCAATTTGCAAAGCAAACTCTAACTAACTTTAATTAAATCTACTCTAGGTGGTGGAAATTACTATTTTTAGCAGTTTACTAGAACCTACTATTCTTAGTAAGTTTGCATGCTTATTTGTACGGGAACATAAATTTCCACACATCTTCTACATTCCTAAACTAGAGGAATTTCCTACTTTTTAACTCATAAGTAACTAATGCCCAAAAATAGGAAAAAAACAAACTACAACTTAAATCTTAATTGTCGGCCTCAAGATGACGGATTTAGGGCCCGAAAATGTGTTGAAACTTGCCCTAATTGGTAGTATTGGTTGACCAGTGAGTTTTTCTCATCGAAACATGTGGTTTCAGAAAAAAATGAACTCAAACGGACACCCAGAGCTCTAGTTATGACCTTGTCAAGTTCTTGCTAATTTTGGTGCAACATTCTTCTCTGCTTGAAAAAAAGGTAGCTCTTGCAAGTTGTATTCTTCAAATTTCTTCCATTTATATCCATACAAATTATTAATCTCCCACTCTGTGACCCAAGTATTTTCCTCTTGTTCCAGTCCTTTCCAAAGTATCAAATATTTTTGTATTTCCCATGTCGCGTGTCTAATGTTTCCTCCAATCTAATACTTCATCAATAACATCCCTTTTGCACCATGCCCATGAAAATAATACAAATATAGAACATTAAACATTGGAGAAAAATTAAAATTCCCTAGAAATTCTACCTCATAAGCATTATCATTATTTTTTTCATGATTTTTTACTGGGGACCAATCTTTTTGTACTTCAACTTGTTATAGATTCCTTTTGGAAACCTTTCCTTCAGTGGGTATACCATAACCAAATCAAAAGCGTAAATACCTTTGGCCATCTATGCACATTTTTATTTCCTTAAACTTATCATTACTATTTTGTAGCTTCTTCCCGTAATTGGTGTATATGGTTAGAAAATGCTTCTGCATCATCACTAACTCTTCCATCAACTTGTAGATGTACCAAATCTAACACCCCATTTGGATTACTCCCATCCACAATTAAAAATGGAGACTTTCTTGTGGATCTATTTATGGAATCGTTATATACAAACTCATTTTGGTGGTAATGCTAAGTCCCATTGTTTCGACTTTTCCCCAACGATGCACCTTAACTAGTTTCCCAAACTCGATTTACCACTTCTATTTTCCCATTAGTATGAGGATGATAGGTGTTCTTGAACTATAGTTGAGTTCCCAATTTCTTCCATAAAGTCTTCCATGAAGTGACTTAAGAACCTTGTGTCCCTATTTGAAGTAATGTTTTTGGAACACCATGTAAATGAACAACTTCTCGTGTGAAAACAAAATCTACTACACCAATTACATCACTTGTTTTCTTGTAGGAAATAAAATGAACCATGTTAGAAAACCTATCAACAAGAAAAAAATTGATTCATTACCTCATTGTGTTTTTGGTAATCCCAAAACAAAATCAATACTCGGATCTTTCCATGACCGTTTAGGAACAAGGAATGACATATACAACCCTGTATTATGTGCATGGAATTTCGAGACTTGGAAAATTAGACACCTATCCACATATCTTACCACATATCTTTTCATATTTGGCCAATATTATATCTCTTCTACCAAGGATATCATCTTATCTTTACCAAAATGCCCAACATATCCTCCACTATACAACCCTTTCGCTATATTCTCTTTTATAGACCCAACAAGAATACATAGTTGGTGTCCTTTGAATAGGTAGCCATCCCTGTAAAATGTATGCATCCTGGACATCTCCGCATTGTATGAAAATGGACAAATTAACCTTTCAACAATATCCTTGAAATCAGAATCAGAAGAATACAAACCCTTTATTTCTTCAAAACCCACCACCTCATTTTCCATAGTGGTAAACAAAGTCACACGCCTACTCAATGCATCTGCAACTTCATTTTTTTTCCCGATTTATGTTTTAGAGAAAAATTATAACCTTGCAAAAATGATACCCACTTTTCATGCATACTATTCAAATTCTTTTGTGTATTCACATCGTTCGGGCTATGTGGTCTCATGTATACAACACAAACTCCTTAGGCACTAAGTAATAACTCCAATGCCTTAATGATTTTAAAATTGCATAAAATTCCACATCATAAGTAGAGTAGTTCTTTCTTACCTCATTCAATTTCTCACTAAAGAAAGCTACTGGCTTTCCACCTTGATTTAGAACAACATCAATACCCACATGTGAGGCGTCACAATCAACCTCAAACACTTTATCAAAATATGATAGTGCCAAAATGGGTTCCTTTGTCACCTTCTTCTTCAAGAACTAAAAACTATCCTCACTTTCCTTTTTCCACAAAAAATCCCTTCCTTTTGTGCAATCAGTTATAGGTACTACAATACTGCTTAAATTTTTAATAATTTTTTTGTAAAATGTTGCTAGACCATGAAAAATTATTACCTCTGTTATACTCTGTGGAGTAGGTCATCCAATAATTTCCTTTATCTTTTCTGAGTCCATTTGTACCCCATCTGCTAAAATAATAAAGCCCAAGAATACCAAACTCTCTTGCATAAATGTGCACTTCTTCATATTTTCATAGAGTTTCTCTTTCCTTAACACTTCAAATATCACCCTTAGATGCCTCAAATGTTATTCTTTAGTTTTATTAAAGATCAAGATATCATCAAAATAAACCACAAAAAAAATTACCATTATACTCACGCAACACACGTTGTTCATAAGTCTCATAAAAGTAATAGGTGCATTGGATAACCCAATGGGCATCACCAACCACTCATATAATCCATTTCTTGTCTTGAATTTTTTTTTCCACTCATCTCCTTCTCTCGATGATAACAACTTCAAAAATAAATCTTGGTGAAATACCTAGATCCAACAAGCACATCCATCATATCATCAAGGAGAGGTATTGGGAACCTATATTTGATTGTAATTTTATTAATTGCTCGTTATTCATGCACATTCTCCACATTCCATCTTTCTTTAGTGTTAATAAATTTGGGGTTGCACATGGACTCATGCTCTCCCTTATGACCCCCTTTCTCATGAGCTCTTCCACTTGCCTATTCAACTCTACATACAATGTCAAGCTCATCCTATAAGCCTCCTGATTTGGGAGTGAAGACCCTGGAATCAAATAAATATGGTGTTGAATATCTATTTTGGGCAGTAATCTGTCATGCCCAGTAGCTCATCAGGAATAACATCAAAAAAATTCTTCTATTAATTCTATTGTTTCTACTGGTATTTGTGCACTTCCGATTCATCCTTATTTGTGACTAGTGCATAACAAAAACCGGTTTCCTTTGCCTCCTTCAAAATTCCTTTGCAGAAAGCATATTTTCAGCCTTCCCCTCTTCCTTAAGAGGTAGAAAAACTATATTTTTTCCATCCTTCCATAAAGTATAAGTATTCTCTCCCCTGTCATGAATAAATTTTCTATCAAATTGCCATGGTCTTCCTAGTAGCATATGACATGCATCCATAGGAATAACATCACACCAAATCTCATCCTCAGAATCGCTCCCAATAGAAAAACTTATTAAACATCTCTTATCAATGATAACTTCATTACCCTTCTTAAACCATGCAATACGGTAAGGGTTAGGATTCTTCACAATGAAAACACAATTTCTCAACCATATCATTTGAAACCATGTTCTCACAACTACCACCATCAATAATAACATTGCATACCTTTCCTCCTAAAGTGCATCTTGTTCTAAAAATATTTTTACGTAGCCATGCATCCCCCTTGATATCCTTTCTTGGAGCAATCATTGTCCTCTTGATCATCAGATTTTCTCCAACATTGGGTGGAATTTCTAGGTCTTGTTTGTCTTCTATGTGTTTAGATTCAAAAATATCTACCCGTGGAGTATCTCCTTGCCTCTTTTCATGTGTATAAGAATGCGGGAATTCAAAATCTTGATGCCCCTCTTCACCACATTTGTAACAAAAAATTAGTCTCTGTGGAGCCTCCCATCCTCAATTGCCAACATGTCCTTTACCCCTAAAACATCCTCTACCTCTTTCTTGATTTTGGGAATCTTTTCTCATATCTTCTTGTTTTTCCACTCCATGAGGTGATTCTCCCCTACCTTGGTTGAAACCAACTCATCCCCGAAAGGAAGATGAGGCCCCTATTCATTCCAGGTGATCTCCTAAAAATTTGATGACTTTGTTTTTCCTTGGCCTTTAAGGCTAATTGATAGGCATCCTCCATGCTCTTAATCCTATGCATACTTATCTCATCTTTAATAGAAAATTTTAATCCATTTACATACCTTGTAGCCATTTGTTCCTCAGTTTATTCATTCTCTCCATGATTAGACAACTTGTAGAACTCATCTGTGTATTCTTCCACTATTTATAAGTTATGTCTGAGATTCTAAAACCTCCTGTAAAGGGTTTGTGCATAATCCACAGGGAGAAATTTATCTTTCAACTTTTTCTCCATCTTACTCCACATCCTAATTCTTTCTTTCCCCTTTCTTGACCGCTCTTTCTATAGGTGATCCCACCATAACATAGCATGACCTTTCAATTTCATGCATGCAAATTTTACCTTCTTTTCTTCTGACATAGCCTTCCACTCAAAAAATTTCCCCATGCTAGTCAACCAGTCTATCAACTCCTCTGGTTTTAGACTACCTCCATACTTTAAAATATTAACTCTTATCCCATCATTCCTTCCTTCTAATGCTCAAAGCATCCTTTCTTCAAAATCTAATGGTCATGCTTGCATTTCCTCATCTTCACAAACTTCTTTTTCATTTGTGTCATCTACACCTTGATTTATTCTATGGGTTATCATTGCATCAAGTACAATAACTTGCCTATGCAGATCTTCCATATTTCTATTCATCTAGGGGATACCGCCTCTTCTTCATCTTCCTCTTCCTACCATTTTTTAATAAAAATACTTAAACCCGCTCCGATACAAGATAATGTAGCCAAAATCTAAACAAACTCGATATACTGCAAATATTATGAACTCCAAAAGAAAATAGATCTCCTTCTTCATTATTGAATCATGAATTACAATGTTTCCTAAATAGGAAAAAACTCCCAACTCGATTTTTCTCCGAAAACTCTAACTTTGACTAAATCTACTCTAGGTGGTAGAAATTACTATTTTTAGCAATTTACTAGAACTGTTATTCTTAGTAAGTTCCCATGATTATTCGTATGGGCACAGAAATTTACACGCATCTTCTACATGCCTAAATTAGAGGAATTTCCAACTTTCTAACTAATAATGCAACTACTAGACTAAAATTAAATAATACCCAAAAATAGGAAAAACCTAACAACAACTTGAATCCTAATTTTTGGCTTCAAGATGATGGATTTAGGGCCCGAAAAATGTGCCGAGTGGGTGGATTGATCGGTGCGTTCATCTCATTGAAACATGTGATTTAAAAATAATAGACTTAAATGGACACCTAGAGCTCCGGTTATGACCTTTTCAAGTTCCTGCTAATTTTGGTGCATCATGATGTAAGGTTAAAAAGTGGACAAGGAGAAGAATATGATACCATTTCATAGAAAACACTTTTGATCAAATTTATCCATGTGGAATTATAACTATAAGGTTAATCACATGTTGCATTGACATCCACAATGTATTTTTCATATTTACAAGGGAAAGAAAAAGATGTAATTGAATCTTTTGTGATGTACACATGGGGTTTTTGGGTGGAACCCTTATTTCACTTGGGAGGTAAAATGAGGTGGTTCCCATATTTCCTTTCTCCTTTGTCTTGTTTTCAAGCCTATGTGTTTATTGGAAAATTGTAAATCTTGTTTGTGTGTTTATTTGAATGTGTTGCAAATTTGTGGATTGTATGTTTTGTGGAAGCCATTATAATTGTGAAGTTGTCAAAGATGCAAACACACATTATTGTTCTATGGTTGGGGCTTGGGGGCCAATAAGAAGGATGGATTCTCCTTTTATTGGATTAAAGGTTGGGTGGAGAGCGTTGCCTACTCCCCTTTCTTTGTATTGTGATTCAAATTTGAAGAGATGAAAGATTGCAAAGTTGAAGCTATGAAGTTGGAAGATGATATTGATATGAAGACTTGTGTATTTGAGCCTATGGAAGAATCCCATTTTGGTAAAGTTGGTCATGTTGTTTCCACCCTTCGGTGGAAGGCTTGTAAATAATTTTATTTTAAAATGAGTTCTTGCAAATTTATTTATCAAACTATGTAATGCAAAGGTTGAAAGAAGAAATTCTAGGGTGTATTAAAATGGAATTCTTGTAAATGAAGATTTTAAGGCATGTAAAGTATATAAGTTGAAAGTAATATTTTGAATGTGCATTTTATTATTTTTTGGAATTCATTTAAATTTTCAATTTAGTATTAGTATATATATTTTTGGAATTGGATCTTGCTCCTATTTTAAACTAGAATGAGAAAGAAACATATATTTGTTTTCCTTTAACTGTTCTTTCCTTGTATTGTATTCCTCATTCAAAAGAAAGGATATAATGGTTAAAATGATACTCATTTTCCTCTGTCGGATAAATTACAAAATAGTGAAATTTTAGTATCTTGTTTTTGAGTATCAAACCTTGTAAGGTAAATGATGTGAAAATCTCTATATTTCTAAATTAAAAAAAAAGTATTTTGTACTTGGTATACCTTAACAATGGACTAAACAATTTCACCATATGTAATTATATATATAGTTAAAAAAATTACATTTATTATGTGTTCTTATATTTTACTTATTCAATTGAATCTTATTCACAAAGATATTATTAGAAAGAAAGAAAAACTATCTACAAATAAACACATATGTATTCATAATAATATAAATGTATACATATATTAATTACGATACTTTTATATTATAAGAACTTATCTATATATTAATCAGAAGTTTGGATAATAATAATAATAAAATATATATTACAAATATATATATATATATATATATATGGATATATATACACACACACATATATGTGTGTGTGTGTGTATATATCCATATATATATATATATATACACACACACACACACATATATAATACTATTAACTAAAATATAAGATTAAAACAAAACTTAATAGTGTAACCTATCACCTTGGCTTATTGTATTTTAGAACGAGTTTTGATTTTGTTTTAGGCACGTGTGTTGGAATGGGGGCCGTATGGCCCATGCCACCATGTTAGAAATTGCAATGGGGGTGGCTCCCCCACCCATACATTAAAAATCTCCACTTTTAAACAATGTGGCCAATATATACACTTTGTCCCAAGCCTTTTCATGACCGCTTAAGCTAAAACATAGAGCCTAGCTAGGACCGAAACTATAGTACCCACTCCTTTTCGACATTCATATTACTATGATTTTGGTTATTATGGATTGGGGTTATAGACATTTGTTATTATATTTTAGACATTGAGATGTAAATTGTTATATTTGATCTGGTTATTTGATGGACAATATCAATGTTTAGACTTATGAAATGATTTACAGGATGGATTATAACATAGATTGACATATCGGTATTTGATGATCTTCAACTATTACTGTACTGACACATGGGATTTGATATATAGATGTTTCTAGATGATTTAGTTGATTTTTTTATCTTATTGCTAATTGATAAATTGATAAAATTGAAATTGTGAACAATTGGTGAATTACTTGTTTTAGCGATGATTTAGTTATGATATTTGATGATATGAATTGATATGTATATGCATGTGTTTTATTATCTCGATGTCGTTAATATGGCCACAAGGCCAGAAAGGTATTGTTTTGATTTTTTAGGCATTTGCAACACAACAAACAAAAGGGGGATAAGAGACCAACAGTGAAGGAATTTGGGGTATTGGCAATAGGTCACCTTGGCAACTAGTGTAAATGTTTGATGTTATTGTTGTTAGTTTATTAGGAGGTCCCCATTGGGGGTTGGCCTCAAATGTGACCTTGGGTAAAATTGTGTTTTTCCTTTTTGGTTTTATTTATTTGTGAGTAATTATATTTTGTTAGTATTTTGGAGTCACTTTTATTATTGTTGTTAAGTACTCCTTTTAAGTTAATTAAATTTGATTAGTTAGTGCTAATTAGGATGTGAAAAAAGGGGGTAATTAATGTGAGTAGGTAGTCTTGGTTTGTGTTGGATTTGAAAGAATTTAATTGATTTTGAGTGGTGTGTACTCAATCTTGCATGTGAATTTCGGATTTTGACTTTCTAGGCCATTTTGGAGGCTTGTGGGACAAGTTAAGCTTGTCCCACACCTCTTAAAGTCACCCACCCACTATGCCTATGATGTGAGGGGATTATTTTAGGCCTTTTTGTGTGTTTTAATGGAGAAAAAGAGAAATTAATTGCACTTTTCTTACAAGAGTATTTAATTGTGTCCTTTAGGGGTGTGGGTTTGGGTTTGAGTGTGTAAGATGGTTGTCATTCCCTGAACCAAAAAATTTATTATGCTTTGGGGTTTGGGTTTGACCTTGTGATGTGGACTAGAGTAAAAGGATGTGGCATCCTACATGGAGCCACATCACATCTCCTTCATCTCTTTTCTATTTATTCTAATTTGTTTGAGGATTTGGGGGTTACTTGTTTTATTTTTGGTCTCTTGATTTTGGAAGTTCTTGCTTTTTGGGAGTTCTTGTTAGAGTTAGAGATAACTTGTGATTTCTTGGACTTTGAAAGGTTTTAAATTGCTTGTGGATTAGAACTCTTGCAATGTAAAGGTAGGGTCTTCACCCTTGTATTCTTTTACTATTTTTGTTTGCATATGTTTGTGAATGAATGTTTATTGCATGTGTGAATTTTTGAAGTAGAATGGCCTTAGGTTGTGTAGGAGAAAGTGAAATGGGGATAAATTTTGGAGGGAGGCATAAGAGTTTTTATTGGGAATTTTAGGAGGGAGTTGGGTTGGGGTGCCCCACCTTGTGATAAGTATAATTTGTGCTTATCTTGTTGTTTTTTTCCATTATGGGAGGCATAAGAGTGAGCGAGTAATAAGAGTTTTTTCTTGTCAGGAGGAAAAAGAGTTTGTGGGTTGTGATTGAGTTCTTAGAGGTCTTAACGTTGGAACCTAAACCTTTGGGAGACATAAGTAGAGTCCCAATGTTCCTTTCTATTCTTGGCTTGATTTTAGAACCATTGTGTTGGGAAACTTGCGTGTGTGGAAGTTATTTTTGCTATTACTTCTTATTGTGTTTAATGTGTGTTTGAAAGTGATTGTTGAAGCCTTGTTATTTTGTCAATGGTTTCCTTATACTTCCCATTACTTCATTGTTGGGGCTCGGGGACCAATGAGGAAGAAGAATTCTCTTCCTCATTGGATTATTGGTTGGGTGGAGAGTGTTTCCTACTCCCCCATTTTGGTTGTTTTGTTTGGTCTTGGGAAGAAGGTGGAGCTCAAGTGAATAATGATCTTAGTTGCATTTGGAGAAAAGAAGCAAGATCCCCCTTTGTAAAATTTTACCATGTTGTCTCCATTTGAATGGAGGGCTTGTAACTTGCATTTTTAAGAATTTTAATCTCTTGGAAATATGATGAAAAATAGTTGATTTGTATTGAGATCTCAAAATGTATGTGTGTTGGAAAGTAAGAAAAAGAAATTGTATTTTCTACTATGTATATTACTTCATTTTGAAAACTTTACTAAGAGTGTTTTGAATGAGAAATTTGCATTCTAAATGTGTTAGTTTTTGTAAAGGAAAACCACCAAATCTTGCATTGTTAAATGAAGTAGAAAACTTGAAATGGGCTTGAAATGGAAATGCATTTCTTTCAATATAATTTTTTTCATTGCTTCCAAAGTGTGATATGTTTCATTTTTAAAATATTGAGAATCTTGTTAAAATGCACTTGTCGTTTGAAACGGTTGTCATTTATTTATTGTAAAAAGAAGGAAAATAGTTTCTCCTCCTTGTGGAAAATATAGTATATTGAAAATCATGGAAGTTTTTGTTACATTTATTATTGAGTGTAGGAAATAAAGTAGATTGTTAACATTTTTTTAAACGAGAAAAAATCTCCCATTTGAAAAATGTATTGGGTTGTATAAGAAACTATATTACTATATCAGTTTTAGTCTTAAATGGGATAATAATATATATATATATATATATATATATATATATATATATAACTACGATTAAGTTTAAATATATATAATTGTTTTACAAATTTTTATTTATTCATAAAAAGAAAAAGGATTTAATTAGTATGATGGCTTGACATTATCAATGATATTAATATTAATATATAATAATAATTATAGTAATGCTAACGTATTAATATTGATATATATATATATATATATATATATATAACAAAATTTATAATTTGTAAAAAAATTAAAAAAATTGGTTTGGCTCTAAGTCCTTAGCCACCGCTGCACCCTTTTGGGTTGTGTATTATTTTAAGAGAAGGGAATAGGGGAGGGTCACCAACCCCACTCCCACCCTATAGTATATGGGATCGGGGTGGGGCTCGGCCGACCTCCCCCTCTCCCATCCCACCCCAATATTTAAACGTTGCTAATTTACATGAGAACTACTATTGTTTAATAATATAGTCATCCAATCCTTTTTAATGTCGCTTGTGTATTTGTAAATCCGCGGCTTGATTAATATGATATTTATTCATTCGTGTGTGTGTGTGTGTATACACACACACACACACACACACACACACACACACACACACACACACACTATTATATTTGTTTGGAAATTTCAAGTTATAGTAGAATATGTATTTAGATTAGGAAAAAAGAAATAAAAATGTATATACATATATATAAACATATAGCTACATATATGTATATATACTGAAATCAATGGTGTATATACACTATTTTAAACCAGATTTGTTAAAATGGGCCAAATGCCCGTATACCCAAATAGGGAAAATACAATGAAATTACTCAACAACAAATAAAATTGTAGCTAAACCCTAAAAAGAATTACAAATATAATAAACAATGAAATTGTGAGTATCCATCATTGAGCTCCATTATCCTTCCATGGCTTCCTTCTTCTTCTTCTCCTCCCAAAAATCTACAAAACAAAATGAGAAAATAAGTCAAAAGAATGAATAAAATATTTTAAAAAGAGGATTAGGGTTAGTTTGAATCCCTAGATCCAAGGGCCCAAATTTAGTCCATCTAATGGCTAAGAATCATCCCTACAAAAGTTAGGTGAGAATTAGTGGGAATAGCTTTTAAAATAAAATGCATGTGTAATTTTTGAATGGGGCCACTTAAGTGGTGTAGGAGGTAAATTTATTTTATAACCTTAATGTTTAGTTGGTGACTCTTAAAATAAAATCCCTTGACCCTTGTAATTAATTAAACCAAATTTTCTCTTTATTAACTAGGTATTGTTTACTTTTGGGATTAATTTTTTTGTATTTAATTTAAATGGAGGGTAAGTTTAGACTTAGCCATAGAATAATAAAATATTAAATGACATTTGAACTATGTTACTAAATTAAATAAAGATTATCATAAGGGGATTTTAAGCCCGAACTGAGGGAATTAAATAATATTAATTAAATGATAATTAAAATGAATAAAATATTAACTGAGAAATAAACTAAACCTAGTTGGAAGTTACCTAGTTGCGACCGGTTTTAACACAAAAACAATTCCGTAAATTTTCTAATTTAACTTTTAGGTTGTATTGAGTTTTGTGCGAAAAAAATTATGGGCGTTACAAAACCATTGTTTAATATGACCGCATTATATAAATTTTTTATTTAAAACAAATGCAATATAAATACAACTATAAATATGTGTAAATATCTCTTTATAACAAAAATGAATTGGGTTAAATAATGCCCATAACTCAACTAGGGTAGTTTTCGCTTTAAAAAAAAATAATACATTAATAATGTAGTTGTTCAAACCCTCCTTAGCCTTCATGGTTCCCATGGCTCCTCTTTTGAAACATGCAAAACATCACAAAAAAGAGAACAAATGAAAATATTAGGGTAAAGAAAGGAATAAAAAGGTTCCATA
The DNA here is from genome assembly GCA_018340775.1 of Taxus wallichiana var. yunnanensis. Classification (NCBI taxonomy): domain Eukaryota; kingdom Viridiplantae; phylum Streptophyta; class Pinopsida; order Cupressales; family Taxaceae; genus Taxus; species Taxus wallichiana. The sequence goes on from CM031235.1 coordinate 192,293,499, forward strand.
AGGATTTTTAGGGCTTAAAGTGAAACCCTAAGATCTAAGGGCTCATAGTTAGTCAATCTCATGGTGGGTGTTTAATCCTACAACTTTAAGTGATGGGGATTTTGTGGAAATTATTTTTAAATAAAAAGGTATGGGTAATTAGTTAATGAGGCCTTGATTATAGGAGATTAGGCAATGTTAGGACCTTATACATTTTTACTAGGGACAACTAAATAATTAAATGTGCCTTGGCTATAGGGGATTATTTAAATAAATGATTTTGTACATGGATAAGTAGAGTTTTCTTAAAAGGGATTATTTAACCAATTTTAAAATAAGGATTAATGGAACTCCATAGAAGAGGGTTGGATTCTGAAATGTATTTAGAATTAAATTAATAATATTTAATAATTAATTTAATTATGATTAACTTGAGCGTGTAGAGTGAATTAAACATAGTTTTTTTCTTAAATATTGCAACCTTTTAAACAAAAAAACCACAAATTTATTCCTAATAATTTGATAGACTTGATGAGGTTTTTGGGCATTACACTTGGTATCAAAATGGAGGTTTAGACACTCGTATATCCGGGATTAAAATAATAATAACAATAATAATTTCTTTTGGATTTTTGTTTTCCCCAATATGGAAGGTCACCAACCCTCGAAGTGATTCAACTACTATGGAGTACCTATGCAAAAATTTCATGAAATTTATATTTCTAGAAATTACTAATTTTAGACAGCTCTATGAAAATTGCATTTTAGAGCCTTACCGTGAGATTTTTAGAGGTAAAAGTTTGAAGAACAATGTTCACACTCCTTCACCACATTCTATGTGTCCTAATATTTCTGACACCTTTTGAACGGAGTCAATCGGAGCTACGGTGACAAAGTTATGACTCTCGGAAGTTGCCTCACCTATTGAAGTGGAACTACTACCAAAATCAACTTTATCGGGGGGTGGCAGTGGGTGTTGTCACTTGAGGACTCAATTACCATATTGGAGAGTAGATATCATGACATGATGTTCTAGTAGATCAAGTTTTATTTTTAATCGAGATGTGAGCTCAATATTGTGTACCCCTACCGACGACCCTGGTGCAAAGTGATTGTGATGTTGATATTTCCTGTGTTTTATATGTGTAAAATTAAATTATTTTATCAATGACCAGAATTTTATTTTAATGATTTGATTGAGAATTTCTAAGGCTTTGCTTATTATTTTTGTGGATTGAAATACAACTATTTAGCAATTTTCTTTTATTACTGATATTTCTTGGATTTTACCTTTGTTTGGTAACTCAGAGCTTGTTTTACTTGAAGGAATCTTGGCTAAATGTCATCAATAATGTTACATGATTTTATTCTTTTCTTCTAATGAGCTGGTTCTATTTTTATTTCAATGTGTTCTCTCATTGTATCGGGGTACATCCTAGGTGTCTTGATTGTATCCTAGGTGCTTCAGAGAATGCATTAGGTTTTTAAGTGATGGAGATTTGTGTGCCTAGGACCCTAGAGTAACCATTTTGTTGCTTTGAACTTCCTAGGAGATGCCTCTTTGTGTCATGCATGATAGTTGGTAGATTTTGTAGTGATTATTTCCCTTCTTGTACCCTAGTATGAGTTTTATTCCTTGTTAGGATAGATGTGATACTCTGTGTGAATTGATGGTTTATGTTAGCTACGAGTAAGTATAGGATAATTTTAGGTTTGTTTTTGTAATTTACTATTCAGATATGATGGTCCATCAATCAGCATACCGGGTTCCTACTAAGTTACTTTATGTTATCTAAGGAAAGATCAACTATTAGACTATAAATACCATGGATAAATTGTTATACTCAAGATCATTTTATATTTGTGATTAAATAAGTATTATTTTCTTGATCTTAAGGACCTTGGATAGATATACACTTACCGATATCACTTCCTTTTTTTTTTCATACACCACTTTATGAGCCATTAGTATCGAGTTATGTTTAAGAAGATATCGGTGCATTGGGCTCTTTTGGGTATTTTTGCTTATAGATTTTGATTTTAAAAATATTAAATTTCTGACCTTGGTTGTGCGTACATCATGTTATTTTATCTAAGGATATAACTATTTGTCTTAGAAGTTGTGTTTCGAGTAAATCATTTGATTTCCCTATTGATATTTTGATGTGCTCTTGGTGAGGAAGTATGGTGTCTATGGGGTAATTTCCCCTTCTTGCCAAGTGATTTTTGTTGATAATATCTTGTAAATTTACAAATTTTTTTGGAAAAATCTCTTTATAGTGAACCTATTTTGAGTTTAAAACACAAACATTGTTTTCTCCTCGTACTGATCTAAACCCCTTGAACTCGTAAAAAATTGAAACTTCGTAATGTACACCTATATCGTACCTCTTATCGAAACTTGTGTAGACTCACCTAGAATGCATCAAGTATGCATGTAAATTTTGGGAAAACTCTTGAAAACTTGTTGTGTTCCATTTTTGTTAATGACCTCTTGTTCTATGAACTTAATAATGTGATAAGCTTGGCTCTTCCTACTCATTAAAATTTTATTGGTAATGTGACAAATCTGAGCATATTGGATCTCTAATTAGGAGGCTTGGAATTTCAAAATTTAATAAGTAAATTGGGACATTAGGAAAATGGTTCCCTACTCTAACCTTATGGTTTAATAGAAGAAATAAAACTATGATAAAAATAGTAAATAAACCATTTACACTTCCCCTAGAAGTAGAATTAATAATTTTTCTACCTATATAGAATGGCAAGATAATTTTTCAACATTAAATATGATGCTTAATGACATAAGATATGGGATATTAAAATATAAGGAGTGCATTAATTAGAAAACCAATAAGAAATATGCTTAGAAAATGTAACTATAACTTGTGTTTTATAATTTGAAATGTGGAATAGATAAATTTATGGGATTAAACACAAGTAGAATGTGTTTTTTTTTATTATTGGCAAATAGTTTTTTGAAAGGGACTATACCCTTGTGAACAAAAGAGGGCCTAGGAGCCAGAATAGGAATTAAAACCTAGAATAAAAAGGATCAGAATCCAAGTGTGACAATGAAGCCCAAAGTAGCCAAAAAATAGCTACCCCATCAAGACAAAAACAACAAAAACTCTGCAAAAAAGCAGCAAAGAGACCGCAAAAAAATAGCAAAAAAACATACAAGAGCAGCTAAAGCACCTACAACTACTTCTTGGCAGCTTTGTCGATGCTGGATTTGATGTTCTTCCAGGATTTGAACATTCCCAAAGTTGTCATGTGGGCAGCGTCAGTCTTATCCAGCTGATCAATGGTCCTTTTGCTTTCCTTATCAGTGCCCCAAAGTGTTGCCGGAACTCCGCTGAGATTGGAGACACTTCGGACATGCTGCTCAATGAACTCTTCAATCACACTAAAAATGGCCATATTATAATCATGATGAGTTTTGGCCTTCCCTAAACGGGAGTCTAAGGAGTTCAGCTTCTTGTAGATATCTTCAATCTGGTTGTTATCAATAGCCACCTCCTCCTCCTTCTTCCTCTTACCTTTCTGTTTTGCCAAGTTCTTAACCTCATCCTTCAACAGCTTCATATCAGCTTCTAAGGCTTCTAGCCTTTTTGTAGAGCTCTCCATATGCACATCCGGGGACTAGCACTGCTAATATTCAGGAGGTCATGTGCAATTTCAATTTCATGAGGACCCTTCCCCACAACAAGGGTATCGAGGTTAAGCCTTCTAGAGGACCTGGTGACCGGTCTGGCCGAGGTGGAAGCGAAGGGGGTGGGAGCAGCAGTAGGGGGAATGGAAGATGAAGCCTGGATGGCTGGTAGGGGTGACAGTAGTGGTGGCGGGGACAGAATGTGGAGAGACGGGGCTAGCAGTAGCTGAACTCGGCAGAGGGGGAATTGAGCTAGGGGAGGAAGGGAGACCAGGATACCGAAGAAGACATAATTTATGCAGCAATAAAATAAGCCCCTGGTGTAAAGGAACTACCCAAGTATGCTTTTGAAACTCCAAAATGGAGCGCTCAAGAGAGTTAAGAAAATAATGGGGGAAACATACCATACAAGTAGAATGTGTTGATATATAACCATGATTGTATATAATTGTTATTGTGTGCCCTTAAATTATAAAGGACATAATATGAATGATTGAACTAATTGAAAGGTTTCCTTGAGCTCTTGTATGAGTATCTAACCTCAATTTATGCCCTAAGATTTTGGGTGTTACAAATAATATTGAAATTTTATACAAAAATGTATCGAATATATATATATATATATATATATATATATATATATATATATATATATATATATATATATATAGCCCTAACATAGCACATATTATGTTATCATTGTAGAATTATCATGATCTTTTACGAAAATTAGTTTTGCGATATAATAACGGAATCTGTAAATCATGAAAGAATGAGTTGTTTCAATGCTAGACTATTATAAAAATTAGTGTGAATCTCATAATGAACTCCAAAGTTGAAACCATGATAATAAATGATTATAACTCCCTTTTTATATCAAATAATAAATATATGTATAATGGTTATAACGTAAGTACATGCTAGAGTATTTTAGACCTCTCAATAGTAGTATGGAAATTTTTAGAAGTATGCATAAGGATTGTATCACCTTGTTAGAATGGAATAATTGTTATGTTCATGTTGGTGGGCCCTACATCCATCTTTCCAACAATGGAAACTATTTGAACCTTTAAATCTATCCTCCTACCTTGAACAATGGAGTACCTTGTTGATAGTGATGTGTTCTAGCCGTGTTTACTCCCTTGAACATAAATATGTGTAATCCTCCTTGATTGATTGATGATTGAACATAAATATTGATGTTGCAATATGAAAATAGGCGAATAATCATGAAATGAAGGATTTGTTCAGAAATCATGCATTTGTAAAGAATGAGAAGCTTTAAAGTTGGCTTCCTTATTATTTTATATTTTCTAAAAAGTGCAAACATGAAGTCTAACCCTTTAACAATTCAATATGCAAAAAATTGATATAATGTACAAAGCTTTGGTTGAAAACAACTAAAATTTGTGTGGTTGTTTGTTGGAATTTTAAAACTATATGTATTTGTGTGCAAATATTATGAAGTACACATTAAAAATGCATCGTTGGTTTACATAAAGAAGCGAGCAATTGTATAAAGGAAAGATATAATGAATAACACATTAAAAATGTGTTGTTGTTGTTTAATGGAAAAGTTAGATTCTATTTTCTATATGTTTCATTGCAAGTATATAAATGCATTTATTTGAAATAAATTACAGATTATTATGTTAAGCAAATAGAATGGAAAACAATAAGAACAATATGTACACTTGAAGTGAGAAGACTATAGGTATTTGTATGGAAACATAATGATAAAGAAATTAGGAAAGTATAGTTGTTGGATAACAAAAATGAACATGTGTTTGATAAGTTTGATTCTCTATCGGATATATACTGCCACAATACATACATGGAATATTTGGAACGAGTTACAGTTTATTTCAAAAATACTTATAAACAAACACTTATAAACTAACCACTACAAGCTATTTTTAAAATCAAATTTCTTGCTTTTTTCTTGTGTAATTTTCTTTGCACATTTCTTGTATTTTTGTCCAGTTGCAGATGCCTTGATTGGAATTCCCATTCTCCTCAATTTTTGGGGTGGTTCATATTTCAGTGCATCTTCGTTAGAATCATAAATCAAGTAGAAGCCTCATGAATGATCTCCAATCGTTCAGATTTTGGAGAGAAAAATTGGGGATGTTGGCATCAGGTGGAGGTGATCTCTGATCATTTCATCTATCACTGTTTTAGGTGGTTTTGGTTGCCTATAATGCAAAACATTAACAACACATTGAATACGCTTAAAATTTTCCTCCCTCTACAAGTGAGGCGTAGTTAATGTCAATCCCATTGTGGGGAGGGGAATTGTGTTTCTAGTCTGCATCATATTAAACTGGAGAGGGAAAATAAGTATGTTAGTCCACCAAGATGTTCTTAGGTATGACGGGAAGCTTTAAAATCCTTTTCGCTGATCAGTCTACCGTCCAACTTGGGACGCTTCAAAATGGCCTCATTGGGGAATGAGCCCCCTAAGACATAATGAATCCTGTCATTGACGAAGGCACGTGCCCCCACATGTCACTTCAGAAAAAGGATTGGAGTCTAAATATAAATGTAATCAAAGGAAAATAAAATGAAAGCACTCTACAATAATTTTTTAAACCATAGCATGCAATAAACAAAACAAATGAATAAATACTTGAATCAATATTGAAACCCACCTCAAGTTTGTTTAGAGACGACGCTCTCTTCTTTACCGCGGGAGAATGAGAATCACAAATACCCTACAAAAAAGTGAAAAAGAAGTTAATAAAACTAAATATATCTACACTGCCAATGTCATATTCACTACATAAGGCTACCACTCATGATATTAAATCTGCACATGTACAAAAATCTTCATGTATTCATGTTTAGTTCAAATAAACAAATCTGCAAAACGCTACCACTCATGATATAAAATTGGTAAATGTATATGTACGAATTTGTAACAAGTTAGAAATGTAGAGATAGAACATTTAAATGAAGTGGTTCATCTATATTTCTACACTTATAAAACCAATCACACCCCTTATTAAAACATCAACTACAAAAGTAATAACTATCCCTCTAAAACAAATCACCCAATCACCAAATGTTGTCTAAATGATTGCCATATGTGGGGAAGTAATGACTGTTCTTCATTCCATTGTCATAAATCAGCTTCAGATGATCCAAGTACAAAATGCTCACACTTGTAAAATGTATCAGGATTAGTATTAAACATGAATTGTCAGGAAAATTAACTTGTTCACCGATTTTTGTCTAAAAGGGAAAATTTGGAGGTTGTTTTAACAGTGCAAGCATTAATGTGAACATTCTCTCAGATTTATAACAGGATCATGATGAATAATGGTAACTGGTCCATAGGAAATTAGTAAATAGGATCCAGATATTGTGAATTCAATTAAATTATGTAAGATTTGAATGTGTGGGGGCAACATTTCTCACTCTCTAACATGCACAAGGAAAAGATACCGTGGACAGATGATCAATAGTAGGACTGTGGAGTAGATGATCATTGAGGACAAGACCGGATAGTGCATTACAAGCAGAATGGTACCATGGTTACATGTAGCAAAATGTTAAGAGAAGCTCAGAAAGTAGCAACAAAGCAAAACTCGTTAGTCTACTATGCAAAAAGAGCAGTGCTTCCATTCCTTTATCAGCAATTTAATAGACAAAATGAAATCCAATAGATATTTAGGAGCAAGATACAGGAGATGTAGATGAGGTGTGTTATCTTGAGTGGACATGAAATTCAGAGATGAAAGAGAAAGCAGGAAAAGACAAAATAACTTTTCTGAAAAATAGCAGCTATTTTCAGGATGCTTACTGGTGTGCATTATAGGTAATTAAATCCCAGTACGTATGGTCATCCATGGGATGCTAGCAATATGCTACCATGTTAAAAACTACTTAAAAGTAGCTAATATTGCCTGATATTGGAAATGGATCAGGGATAAGCCATGACCTAAAAAGCTACAACTTAGAGGATTCCAAGTAAAACATGAGTTTTGCATTTCAACTCTAGAAGAAGCAAGAGAAAAGGGATGGGGGAAATTTTTAAGAACTCTTTTTCTTTTATGCTCATGTTTTTACTCAGCAACCGTGCTAAGAATAATCTGTAGCCTGATGCAATCATGCAATCCTCTAAATGCATGGAATCTCCTACTTCAAGGTATAAGGAAAGACCCACCCTCGGAAACATCTAATTCTTAAGTGAAATCAAATGAGATACTAAAGAAAGGATTAATAATCACCTGACCCATCACTTCAAATGCCTTTTTCCAGCCAAAACTTTGATTTTTAGACTACCTTAAAGTGCAGTAAAGGGAAGATGGAACTGCCAATTTTAATCCAGTGTCTTATTAATCAACAAAACCACCATTTGTTCCCTGAAGTGGAACCTCTATATCTCACTTGACATAAATTAAGCAATCAAAAACAAGAAAATGAGATATAGGAAACTGGTATAAGCTGAGAGATGAAAGAAACTCCAGACAAAGGAAATTAAGCTGAGAGATGACAAGACGCTTAATTCCAGACAAAGGAACTCCTGAATACGATGAATTGCTCAACTGTCAGAAGGTGAAGAATCACACATGGAAGTGCAACTATTCTAATAACTATTTCTTAGCCTTCATGGTGTTGTAATATTATATAAACATATCTGCATTATTAAAGCACCAAATAGTAGAAGGTGGACAGCCATACATGTCCTTGGAGAGTGACATGTACATAACACAGATTAATGAAGTTTCATGTTCCAGTTCTAATATCTTCTCCATGTTTCATTTTCTGAACGTTGTTTATCATCTGATGTACTATTTAAAATTGCTTCCACAATGTGCTTACCAAATGTAGATTCCAAGTGTGTTGCCCTGACTGCCTCTTGGGCTTCCGATCACACAAAGCTCATTCAGATTGTCAATACAGATTTTGTTTAAATTACTCATTGCAAGTTAAGATTTTGTTGTGTATCAGGAAAGACATAAAGCAGGGTGGTCTAGGAGAGCTCTTTTTAAGCCGGAGTTACTTCCAACCTTTGCCCGTCAAGTCGATTCTGCAAGAGTTTCATGGTGACTTCACCCTGCAAGCTCTTTTATTTGGATTGGTTTTCTGGATTTTTGGAAAGAGAAATGCAAGCAGATTTCCAGGTTGTGGGTCGATTGGCTTATAAGATCTCTACAATCTCTTATTTAATAAGTTCCAACCATTTACCTCTTTGACTTCTTGTCCATCTAGTTACTAACCATTTTTGGTGTTGGAAAATCAGGAAATTGGATTGATGCCATTGGATTTAAGACTCAATATCACATCATATTATAGTCTCGAACCGTAGTTCAGAAGTATGAATTCATATGGGATGGGAAAATCTAAAAGCCTGGAATTCCTATAGAAACTTGGGAAGTTGAGGAAGAAAGTATATATACAATTATAACATAAACATATCCAATTTTTGATAGGGTAAGAACCCAGATGGATATTTCCTGAAGACAGTATCTACTCCAACACAGGCTACTCTAATTATGGGTGTTTTGGAGATTTTGTCAAAGCATAACGCATCTAAAGCAGCCTCTTGAGTTGGTTCTACTCCAACCTGTAGAGCACCAACCAAATGTGGGATGCAGAGAGTAGCCACTTCTGTTCCACGAAGTCTAGAAAACAAATTTCAATCCAGGCCAAGATTTTTATGTTCCACTATCCAGGTAATAATGAAAAACAAATTTGATTAAGAATGCAGAGAGACCAAAAGTATGCATTCAGGATATTTCTATAGTTAAAATTTAAGCTATCAAATGGAAAACATATGCATCTTTCAAATCGAAAATTACAAACACAGAATGAGGTCGTGTTGAATAGGTGCTCAGTTAGGCTTAAGCTAGCACAACAAAGAAAACAAAGCAATACCTAGGTCGAGGCAGAGCACGAGGTCAACAAACACAGAGCCAACAATGGAAAAAGACGTGTTTGCAGTTCTAAATCCCTAGAAACACAGATAACCATAGGTCCTCGGGCTTAAGATGGACTGAATCTTGCTTGGGAAAGGGAGTATTGCAAGCAATCTGTTGGTCTTTCATGGAACAGAGGAGGATTTTACATACCAAACAACGTTGTCTGCCTACGCAATGCCCTTCACTTTCTCGGATCCCTCTTTCGCAAAAACGACCGCATCTTAATATATGAGAATCTTGAAGACAACAAACAAACAACAGACAAATTATGTAACTATAAACTTTGGATCATACTACCTAATTTATACGGCCGCGTCTTCTAAATTAGGGCGGATTTGCAATTAAAAATAGGATCTTAAAAATAGAAACGCATGTAAAGTAAAAATGACATGCAAACAGCTGTCAAATTTAATCCCTTTTGAAAAACATCTAAAAGGCTGTCAAATTTAGCATTGATCTTAGAAACATCCGGAGGTCCTCTACCATGGGGATGCCTTGAGTGTAATTAAAGATAAGTAACATTTATTATTTGTTGAAAATTTATCCATCATCTACTTTATCAAGAAATAATATTTTTACCATTAAAAAGATCAAGCACAATCCATTAAGAGACCTTTTAGGATCACAAACTCCTCATTTTGAAATAATTTTGTAAAAGCACCTAAAACATATCCCCTAAAAGTGGAGTCCCAATAAACAAATTTCAAATGAATAAATGTGATGTTTTGACACTTAATTCTCTTCTTGAAGAGTGATTATAAAATATAAGAATAGTGGAAAAGGAATTAAAACCCCTACACTTATTTTCACAATTTAGTTAAAATTTTGTTGGCATTTATAACTTTGTTTATTATCACTTCATGAGAATAGAAAGGTTAATATTCTACGAGGATTGTGGCTTAGAGATTTGGCTCTCATTTAAGAGTTAAAATGTGCATTTAAACCTTGTAAATGCGAGTAAGGTCTTAGAACTCATAATTGTTAATGAGGCAAAATCTAGGAACAAAATAGGATTTACTACATTGAGTATGGTCTAGATACTCCTTATCATTTGAAATATTATATTTTAATGTTTTATATAACTCATTGAGTTATAATATTTGATTTTTATTTTTGTTTTCAATAAGAAGAGTGCATACCCTTGGTAGCCTATTTTGGAAGAAAAATACAATAAACTTAGCATTTTCTCATTTCTAACCAACTTTTATATTTTGTGGAACACCTATACACCTTTAAATCACCAATATTTGAGCAAGTTAGAAAAATAAAGTAAAATGCACAATGCAAAGGATTAAATATTGAGAACAATGTTCGAAAGAACCTTATAGGAAGTGTGGAAAAGCATACATCTCCATCCCTAGTATCACATTCTAACCCATATTATATTTCTAATAGCTTCTTCAACTCTTTTCCATTGTACTTAAATATTCGCTCTATCCATTACCTTCGTTTTCATCCATTAATATATAAATTTTAATATCACTACTCAATCATAATATATGTAGTCATTTTTCCTCCTAACATAAAAGGATGAACCCCATGCGTGCTTAGCCTATCACCCAATGAAGTGAACGCTCACCTGAGGCACGTGCGGGTGTCGAGTCTCTCTTTTATGTGAGTTTAGTGGGAAGCATTATCTATGATTAGTGTAAGAGTATTTAGGAAAGAAGTTGAGACATACAAGAACCATAGGGCTCAGAATGGCCTCCAGATCCTTGCAGTCACTTCAGATCGAGTGCTTTAACAGATTCCAGAACATATACTATAACAAGAAAGAAAGATACAACCATTCATTCATATCATGACAGGAAAGAGAACTCACATGAACAAAATATATATTAAACCCATTGATATTCATATCTATTTATAACATGTAACCTCAATATATTCATTGGTTCATTATAGAGTGTCACAGAGAGCATCTTTATGAGTCATGTGCATCACTAGATGTATGTAGCTAAGCTAACAGAAAAGAAAAATAACAACCCCATGCTTAGTACATCCTTTCCTGAACCAGAATATCCACTTGTAGCATTTATATAGAGCTTCTTTCACTCTCTAACCTGTTATTCCCTATGTATATCTAGATGATATATCCTTCTTTCATGTGTATATCTCTATATCTTTTCGCAGCGAGAGCACTTGTATTTATCACTTTCCCGGGCTGCCAAATCACTTTTCCGCGTCCTCAAATCTGTCGCCAATTGTCGAATGTGGTCCTCCATGCAAGCATGTTCCTTCAGGCTTGAGCTCTCCATTTCATCTCATGATGATCTTCTAGAAGATTCCATCGGGGCATGCTCTTTCTGGGCCAACTTGTTGCCAGGTTGGCATCTTATCCACGCACAACTGATCATGCTTTTCATGTGTTCGACCTCGGGTGCTCAAATTAGCTAAGTCCCAAACCTCCATTCGCACGTCGCGCACGCTATTTGCTTCCTTAATCCTTTATTTTGCACGCTTGTGCCTTGTGCACCATCCAGTAATTGGGATCTCATGTGCCCACGCGCCTTTATACTTGGTCAATATTCTAGGGGCCCAACATCACCCCATACTATGCCTATTCTCCGTCCTCAGAAACATTTTACTTGACAAAGAGGTAAACTATTTTATGGGACCAAGATGTATACTTATACTTTATAAAAATGAATAAGGAAAAATAGGGGAAAGAATGAAGAATCAGGGGGGAACATCAATTCAAAAGGTTAGGAAAGTCCTTTCAGAGATTTTCCTCTAGATTGTTCCACACTTCAACCTCGTCCTTCGACTTCTGGCATAGGTCGCCCACCAGGGTGCTTACTTCATCAAAGCTTAGGCCAATTCCCTGGGTGCCCAAAGTGTCCACAATCTGCTCCATTTCCTTACCTAGGTCTACGAGTTTATCCATTCTTCTGGTAATTTGGGGGTATAGTTCCTTTAGCCGGGCCTTAATTGAGCTCCTTAAAGCCTCAATTGCCTTTGATTTCTTTTCTACCTCAGCCAAAACCTTATCCCTCTCTACCCTGTTCCCTTTTTTTTTCTTGGAACTCCTTCAGCTCTGCTTCAAGCGTGGTGACCAAGGATCTCGCCACCTTATCTCTATCCGCGCATGTGTCATATGTGGCTTTTGTAGACTAGGCAACAACCTTAATCTCCATGAGTACTTGGCTATACTCGGCAACAATTGCTACTACCTTCAATCGGTCTTCCTCTTTCAACCATGCAGCCACTTCTTCTATAGATTCCAGCACCAAGGGTTGCCTCTCCATAGTGAGGACGCGCATTAGGTCTTCTAAGCATTCCAAAGTTGATGCGTACCTCTGAGGGATTGGCGTAAGGTCCGGGTGCTTTAATATGATGGCGCTCTTGATTGACTCCACCTTCTTGTAGACCTCCTACACCTTTACCTTTTCTTCCTTTAACTTGTGCCTTAACTGTGTGCTGATTAATTCCTCCTATTTTAAACTCTTGGCCTTCTCCGCTAGTTCTTCCTCCTTCTTCCCCAACTTCACCTCCAATGCTTTGATTCTGTCATTTCACGCAAACAACCTAGCCTCGGTCTCGACCATGACTTTTTCAGAGCATTACATACTTGCTCGTCTAAAAGCTCTTAAGCATTTACTAAGGGGTTGTCTCCCTTAGATTCTGGCAACAAGATGAGCACTTTCTGGTAGACTTCAAAGTCTGGCTCGTCAATGTGTGACTCAAACGCCCAAGAGAGCATCTTCTTGGTCCTGGGGTACGCACCATCCTTTTCAAAAGACCCCATGGCTAGGAGCCTTTCCATGGGTATGGTGCTTTGGAACCATGCATGTAACACCTTCTTCGTGTCATCCACATAGCCCATTATTTGTCTCTATTCTATATCTAGAGTTCTCCTACCCGAGCACGCGCCTTTGGGGAAGCTAACTATCAGAGTGGGGCCTCCTAGGCTGTCATGTTCCTTTTCAATGCTCTCCTCCTTCCCTTCCTTAAGCACTATGTCCACGTTGCGCTCTAACTCTTGGTCTATAAGGACTTTGAGCATATTTTTCACTTCTCACTCTGCTAACTTAGTAATCTACTCTTTTGTAAGGCTTATGGCTCCCTGCTCCTTGGCATCCTTCTCATCTACCTTCATGTCTTTAGTGCCTTCCTCATCTTGTGCGCCCTTGCACCGCGCAAATACAAACTCTTTCTTCTCCTCTCTACTTTCTTCCTTTGAGTCATAGATACTAAACACATGTGGCTCTTTTTCCCTTCTCAGGCTCTTCTTCCTCATCACCACCTCCTTCACTCTCATCTTCTCCTTCTCCCAAGTACTTCTCCAAGTTGTCGGTTGCCTCCGAGTCAGCTTCTTCATCCACCCTCTGCTTCTTCCTAAGAGGTGGCTTCTGATCAGGAGATTCGGCCTTCTCTTCTTCCTTTTGTCATTCTTCCATGGTCGTGGGTTGCTTTGGTGACCCCACTTCTAGCATCTTCTCCTTTATTGGAGACTTCTTTCTCCGTATGTAGGTGCTTGGCTTGGCACTTGTAGATGGCATGCTCACTATCTGAGCAGTCGGCACACTTGGTGCTCCTTCCTCTCCTCTACCTCTCTTCTTAGACGTTGGCTTCTTCTTTCCCAAGGGGTCTTCAGGTATGGAGATTTCATTCTCCAAATACACGCCCTTTTCGAACTTCAACCTTATGCACATGTACACGCATGCCACGGATCCTTCAGCAATGGGAAGTGTCATCAGCCTAATCATTTGGATTTCATGTGACACGTACTTCTCTATGTACACGCGCTTACCACCGGGGTAATTCAACTTCTTCCTCATCTCCTGTGTTCCCGGTCTAACCTTCCTAGTTCTATCCTTAGCTTCTTTGATTCCTTAAATTTGTTTACTCCCACTTGGAAGTATTGGGCAGTGAACGCAAAAGGAAGCTTGCACCAAGGGCTCCATGATTCATCAATAAGCTTGAATCTACCCAAGCAGTAGTGTTGGTACACCACGAACTCAGCTTCTCCCTTAGTGGCTGTTGGGAGTTGTTCAAGGATCCTCCACTCTACCTTGAATGCATTCCTCAAGCACGTATACCACTTTTCTAGCTGCGCTTTGTGGGGAGCCATCATTGTATCACAAGCATACTTCTCAAACCTCTTCACGGGTGAAGGGTCTTGGTGGTACTCCCACATGAACTTGTATGAGGCATCCGACACTCTAATTTCTGCAAACACTATGGTGAGAAAGACATTGCCAAAGAGGATCCTATCCCCTTCCTTTGTGCACTTAACAATCTCCTCTGCAATGTACGTGGATAAGTTGTATATAGTCCCCTCTGCAATCTTCCTACAGACATGTAGCCAAGGTTTGTTGACCTGCGTCCATCTTTCTTGGCCATTCAACTTAGTCACCAGATGCACGACCATCTTCATAATGGGGTCCTTGATGTCTGAAATATCATAGTACCGCGACCCTTTCTTGTATGCATACTCAGTGACAGTCTCTTGAATAGCCTCCTTATCGCCAAGGTCATCTTCTAGGCTATCTCCCTCACATATGAGGCCTGTAAATTGTGAAATCAACTGGGGAGTCACATGCATCTTGTGCCCAACAAAGTGGAAATAGTCTTCGTGCACCCAAGACATCAACCACTGGTACAAGCGATCTGGCTTCCCAAAATAAGGAAACTCATAGAGTTACAACAACCCTGCCTTCGCCAATTTAACCTTAACGTCATCATCATATATGGGCAAACCTTCAGGTGTTCACTTGTTGGTGGGGCGTACCAATTCCAACACCATTTCTTTCTCTATGGTGTTTGTGTGGTGATTATAGTCACTAACAGGTATGCTTCTCAAGTGGGATTCCCATTCCTTTCCCAACATCACCCCATCTGGGTATTGCATCTCTACATACCATTCTTCATTTGTGTCTACTTTGGGTTCTAGTTGTTTAGCCTTAGCTTTTCCCTTTCCTTTCTTGGGTGCCATGGTCAAGGTATTTTTATCACTCCTACCCTCTCTTTGTTACTCTATCTTTCTTCTCCAACCTTCGATCTTAGATCCTCGATATAACTCTTCTAAACCCGTGCCCTAGTTTGTTGAACCCTAACTTGGATAAACTCTTCACAAGACAATGCCTTTTCCACTCCTTCCACACCCATGTAATTCCTTCTAGTTCACAATCTCAAACTAGCTCTTCGTGTTTTAATCACACAGATCTTCCACTCAATCGAATCTGAAAACCCTAGTTTATAACACTTTCTTATATCTCCAACTCTTAGTTTTGCAAAGTAAAAATGAGAGTTCCCTAACCCTTTATTTATAGTTTTTCCTTTTTCTAATCATTAAATGCTACTTTACCTACCCCGTACTTTATTCATTTAATGCAGCTTTTTCAAACAAAGTTCATCTTCAGTGCCTTCACTCACGCACCCTTCCTGCATGAAAACTTCTCCAACCTTCTGGCACGCAACCCAACCAACCTGACAAGAGACTCTTGTGTGTGCTTAACCTATGCCGAAGGCACTTCTTCTATCTAGATTCTTGCTTTCACCTACCTCATGTTTCTTTAACTGCGCTTCCTTTTCCTTTGTACATGGGATCTACCAGTAGCTTTATCCTAGCACCAATTATTCTATCTTTTCTCTTCATCTACCTCTTTCAACTGGGCTACACAACAAGGCTCTTCAACACAACTTCCTTGGTACTTTAATCACGTGCTTCTTCACTTTTCTCCACCCCACACTTAAACGATGCGTGGTCCTCTGTGCACTCACAAATTCTCCAAAAATAGCAATAAGGTTACCGGTGCCCAAGGCGCAAAACCAAAACAACAACGCGAAAGGGAAACACAAGAAAGGAAAATTCAATAAAGGAAACTTCTAAACTAACTGGCAAAACTACCTTATTTACAAACACCAAGAAGACTTATTTATAGTAGGGCTTTAGCCTACTGCCATTGAAGTGTCTAGGAAATTTCGTCCCATCCAGCGCTTGTAACTGGCACGTACCTGAATCAAGGATGTATGAAATTGTGTAGGGACCCAACCAATGGACTTTCAACTTTCCAGGATGGCGCAAAAACTTGGAATCATATAGTAACACCATCTGCCCAACCTCAAAATTCTTGTTTTTAATGTGGCGATCATGCCAAGCCTTTTGCTTTTCCTTTTCCATTGTTTGGCTCCATTAGGAAAGTGATCGTCTCTCATCCAGTTTCATTAGTTCATTAATTCTTTCTTCCAGTGCTTGTTCACCGGCTACTCCTACCGTGCACGTTATTCACAGAGAGGGTAACATAAATTCAACCGGAAAAATGGCTTCTACATCAAACACCAATTGAAAATGTGTGGCTTTATTTAGTCTTTTATACATAGTCTTGTAAGCCCATAACACTGTCAATACTTTGTCATCCCAATCTTGTCTTCCAACATCACAGATTTTGGTCAAGGTATGACTCAGTATTTTTTTGAATGCTTCTGTAGTTCCATTTTCTTATGGGTGATAGGGCATAGTCTTGTGATGAGCCACCATGAACTCTGATAATAGGATCCTCACGGTCTCATTCAAAAATGTGTACCCCTATCACTGGTGAAACTCAATGGACATCCATACCTCGTGATAATATTCTCCCATAAGAACCTTTCCATTGTTGCTGCCGTGAAATCTTTAGTTGGGGATTCCTCTACCCACCTCATGAGATAATCCGTGTAAGTGATGACATAACGTGACCCATTCCTATGCATTGCTGGTGTAATAGGTCCCACAAAATATATCGCCCATTTTTCAAAAGGCTCCGTCTAGGGATAAGATGCAAAGGAATTTCATCTCTCCTTCCTGGTTTTCCAATGCGTTGATAGTGGTCACATGCTTTACAATAATCTCTACAATCCTTGTACAAGGTTTCCCACCATAATCCTGTCATTAATATCTTGCATGCAGTGGAATCACCTGCGTAATTCCCACCTGCACTTCCTCCATGTGCTTCCTCCATGATGGCTAGGTGCTCATGCTCTAACACACACCTACACAAAACTTCATCATGTCCCAATTTGTATAAGTCTCCATTAATCAACATGTAGGGTGTGACGCGTATGGCCAACTACTTCTTTTCTAATGCCTTCATTCCATTCGGTGCCATACCTTCTTTTAAAAATACTACAATCTCCTCCAAATCTGAGGGTGCGCACTGCAACCTAAATATTTGGGCATCTGGCATTGCTTCCTTAATACTTTGTGCATCCTCTCCTGAATCAATTCTTGAAAAATGATCAGGTCCACAATTTCTTTTTCCAGGCTTCACTGATGGTGAATTCAAACTCCTCAAACAAAAACACCCATAGACATATGTGCCCTTGAAGAATGGTCTTATTTACTAAATATTTTAATGCCATGTGGTCAGTGTAGAATACAAAGGGTGTTGCCAGCAGATATTGTCTAAACTTGAAGAGCACATAGATCATCGACAATGCCTTGTGCTCGGTAGTGGTATAATTCTACTCTGCTAGTGTTAACTTCCTGCTCACAAAATAGAGAGGATGATCAACAATCCCCTCACCTAGTTATGCAAGCACTACTCCAATGGCGGTTCTGAGGCATCTACATGGACATGGAAGGGCTTGTCCTAAGAGGGAAAATGTAAAATAGGCACAGTAATAAGCCTATCTTTTAATGTATCAAATGCCCTCTCTGCTGCACCTCTCCCCAATGGAAGGCACTTTTGTGTCTAAGCAACTCCTCTAAAGGCATGACAATCTTGGCATATCCCTTAATGAATTTTCTGTAATACCCCATATGCCCAAGGAATCCATGCACTACGCTCTGGCTAGTAGGTTCCCTTAACCCCACAATAACTACAACCTTAGTGGGATCTACCAGCAAGCCCTCCTTACATATGATATGCCCCAATAGAGTCCCAAAGGGAGTAGCAAACACACATTTCTTAATGTTGAGGGATATCCTCAACTGCCTACACCTTTCAAACATTAATCTCAAGTTGTCATAATGGTCCTTAACCAGACCATATACTTTGTCCAATCATCCAAATAGACCTGAAGAAATTTATGGATGAAGTCCTAGAATGCTTGCACCACTATGCATGAAAAAATAGTAGGCACATTCTTCAACCCAAAGGGCATGACTGTATATGCAAAAATTCCCCACTCGATGGCAAAAGTTGTCTTCTTTTGGTCCTCCTTTACAATCGAACTTGGTGGTATCTTGAAAATCCATCTAAAAAGGAATAGATTTCATACCCAGTGACTCCTTCCAAAATCTCTTCAATGAAGGGGGTTAGAAATGGATCAATGACACAAATTGCATTCAATTCCCTATAGTCCACACAAATCCTAATCCACCTATCCTTCTTGATGTTGATTACCATTGGACTTATCCACTCTAATTCTTCCACTACCTTAATGATCCCAGAAGCTATCATTTTGTCTATCTCTTCCTTAACTTTCACACGCAAATTGGGATTCATCCAGTAGGGCCTTTTTCTAACTGCGCGCGCACCATCCTTTAGTTTTATCTTCATCTCCCCAAAGGAATGGTGAATGCCTTTGAGCTCATGGTACCTGCATGGGAATAAATCCTCAAATTCACGCGTAGATCAATGATCTTTGATACTTCCTTCTCTATCTAGTAATCACCAATAATAGCTTCCTTAGGTTCTTCTTCTGAACCAATGTTAACTTTCTTCATCTTTAAAGGCTCGTGGTAGGCATGTGCATGAGCATCTGCACTATCCACTACCTTGTGCATTCCTACATAATGTATAACATCTAAGCTTTTCGATTCCTCTCCATCAATCACATATACTAACTTTCCCTTCTCTTTTTCCAAATAGGTGCGCTCAAGTTGTAACTCTTCTGCTTCCTTAATTTCTTCAAAGCACACCTCCAATCCTAGTTCACCTAATAATTCTAACATCCTATCTTCCATTATGGCACTATCCCCCATAGTAAGGTGTTTGATACCCTGAAAGGCCTTATCAATTGATGGCTTGGTACTCCGATACTCAAAGGTTTGAATAAGGTCAGCCATGAGCTCTTGTCAATTCCTTGTTTGGTGGCGTGTCTCCGAATGAATGTACCATGCGTGTGCACAAACCTGCAATGTAGAATACAACTTGTGCACCCAGAGGGATGGTGGAAAATATTTTTCACCTTCTCTCCAGACCCGTTGACACTCCTGGATATGGAAAGAGGTGGGATCCTTCCCATGGTACTCCTTGATGATGGTGGGTACATTACTTCTAGAAAATCTAACAGAGAGTAATTCTTACCTCGCGCCACTCTAAAAGTCTCTCCTGATGTGTGGCCCACCAATGAGCTGCCGTGTCAAGAAAGACATAACTTAACATCTCCTTCCATTCCTTCTCATTCTTCCATTGAGCTTCTACCTCCTGTAGAAAGATCTCAGGGAAGGATCCTCCTGAATACTTGGGTAGTTCTTTTCCTCCAAGGTGCCTAACAGTGCACACCTTTGTTACCTTGGTCACTGACCCTCTTAACTACCATCCCATTAATTCGTAAGTTCCATGTGCCCAATTTTCACAAGCCAAACTGGTGGTATCACTTACTGACTGAGCATCTTCAAATTGGATAACTCCATTAGTAGGGTGTACCATCTCAGGGTCTCTAATTGAGCGCACATAAATTTTGTCCAAAACTTCTTCTCCCAATGGTTCAATATAGGGTGTCGAATTCCCATCAACTAGGGGTATAATGACTGTTCCTCTTTATTCTCAAAGTTGATGTATCCTTTATTGAACTAAAGGTCCACATTATTCTTGTAACACCAAGGGCACCCAAGTAGTGCTGGGAAATTATCTTCCTTGGCGAGCACCAAGACTTTGAAGTCCCTAGTAAAGTTGGCTCTCGAATAGTAATAGATGCATCCTTCAAAACACGATGGGCATTGCCTTAGTCTTTTTTTCCATATACAAAGTACATTTGAAGATGACTGTAATGCAGGTCTTCCCATCTGATGCCATACATCTAAGGTCAGGACATTAACCTCCGCACCGGTGTCAACGAGTATATTGCTGAGGAGCCATCCATCTACAACTGCATTCAATGTAATATCCTTTTCATTGTCAAGGCTATGAGGGTAAGGTTCACGTGCAAGACCTATCTCTCACACTCTTCCTCGACATGTGGTACCTTCTCTCTCAACCAGGATCCTAGCAAAGGAATGATTTTCTCTTGCCTTAGCATCTTACACACCTCCTTGATACATTCTTCTTGATCGTATCTTGTAGCAAAGGACATCTACTTACATCATAGTTCCCATGAAAAATCTCACAATCTACTATCATAGTGCATACCATCCTCTGAGGGAAATTATCCTTAACATGCCCCTCTATTTCACAATCTATGCACCACAAACACTGTGAGTCTCATGGGCTGAGTTCGCACAAAAATATTTCAAATGTTTTGCCATAGTAGAAATCGAGCCTCTAAGAATGGGCTAACACCAATATTAATACTACCAACACCTTGATGTGCAAGGTAGCTTCAATTCTTTGCACAAAACTATAAAAGTTCTATGAGACAAGGCTCTTCTAAAAGGGGCAATCAATCCTCCAATAAACCACTATGTATGCTGAGAAGGATGGATATCATATGATAACTTAGACAAGAGAATTTTAAAGCGTGCATCATACTCCCGCACACTCTCTGTCATTCCCTGTTGAATCTCCTTTAAAGCACTGATGCTTTTCTGCTCAAACTTAGGAATGTGGAACTCTACCAAGAATGCATTCTTTAAAGCAGTGTAGTCCACCACTATTTGATGAGGGTCATACTTTCTATACCAGCTATGCGCGTGCCCTTGCAATGTGGTTACAAATTGACTAGCCTTTCGTTCTGGGGTTGTGATACCCTTTGCGCACCATAGCAGTTCACACTTGTGAACATGTTCCATCAACATCTTCAATGCCCCTATAATTTGGAAAATGTAGAGACATTTCAAAGAATACTTGAGGTGGTGGCTGGGGTCCTTGTCCTGAACCAGATCCTTGGTTCCCTCCGGTGTTTCTTCCACCACTTGATCCACCAGGTCCACTAGGTCCTATACCTCCAGAGCCACTAGATCCACGGAACCACTTGGGTCCAATAAGGCCTATAGGAGTTGTGCCGGCGCCCCATGGCCCCACTAAATTGTGTGTCGATGGTCTGTGATAGTACCCCACTACCACTACTTTGTCCCGTGCCACTCCCTGATGCAAGCCCAAAATCTTGTACACTTGCCCCTTGTCCAAAACTCCTCTGAATACTAGAATATGTGCAGCCATAGAAGAAGGAAATGAAAAATTGTATCTCCTAGGCACGGATCTGTCTCTTCCACTAGTTTCAACTGGATCAATACTTCTTCTGGTTTGGGAAAACCAAGTGCCAGGGCTCGGTCACTAGGTGGGTTTAGATATGTGCCAACAACTCTCCTTTCTTTATGCAATGAGCTCTCACCGGAAGGTTTGAGCAGAGTCTCCCTTACGCACTTGCCAAGATGGGGTAAAGCACAGGACTACTCGGGTTCCACGTCCTCCGCATGAACCTCAACTCCTTCCCGCAATACTGTCTTCATAAATCCATCACACTAGCATCCTCACATCATCTAGCAATCTCCCTTTCATTCACTTCGTTATACTTTAGTCGTCTTTCTTCCCTCTCCTTCTCTGTCGTATCATCTATCATCTTCCTCCACCTGAGCTTCCTTACATAGTGCTCAAAAGCTGTTTATCCAGCCATTGGGAGTGCCTCTAAACTCATGGTAACCATTAATATCTTCACAGCTAGAGGAATAACACATAGAAACATTCCTCTAGGTTCTCATAGAAGTTCAAACTCAGCAACCTCTGGGAAAGAGTACATAGAAATGGCATATTCTAGAGTGTAGCTAGCTAGTGCTCCTCTCCAAAAATGATCTACAACATGGGTCCATGTCAGATCTGCATCCTACAACCTCTGGTAGTCTTTTTCGGCCCACACATGTGATCTATAACTCCAACTTGATCTAGATGCATAGGCTGAAAGCCATCCATATAACTCTACTGGAAAGCAGCAAAAGAATGTCTCATACAGATCATGGTAGATGTTCTCTTCCACCCATTTACATGTATTAAACTTAGGTCCAGTGTTGAATCTCTGAGAAAATTCATCCTCTGTGCTCTTGAACCACGATTCAACATTTTCTAATGTTAACCGATCCATCATTACTCTTTACATATATCATGATGCATATTATATCCCACTACAACTTCATCAAGAGGTCCTAGAAATAGAACCAAGATGTAGTCATTTTTACTCCTATCACAAAATGATGAACCCCATGTGCGCGACCTATCACCCAGCAGAAGCTAAGTGCTCACCGGAGGCACGCACATGTGTCGAGTCTCTCTTTTATGTGAGTTTAGTGGGAAGTATTATCCATGATTAGTGTAAGAGTATTTAGGAAAGAAGTTGAGACATACAAGAACCATAGGGCTCACAATGGCCTCCAGATCCTTGCGGTCACTTGACCGAGTGCTAAAAAGCAGATTTGAGAACATATACTATAACAAAAAGGAAGATACAACCATTCATTCATATCAAGACAGGAAGAGAATTCACATGAGCGAAATATATATTAAACCCATTGATATTCATATCTATTTATAACATGTAACCTCAATCTATTCATTGGTTCATTATAAAGTGTTACAGAGAGTAGACCGTAGTCATGTGCATCACTGGACATATGTATCTAAGCTAACAAAAAAGAAAAATAACAACCCCATGCTTAGTACATCCTTTCCTGAACTAGAATATCCACTTGCAGCATTTCTACAGAGCTTCTTTCACTCTCTAACCCACTATTCCCTATGTATATCCAAATGATATATCCTTCTTTCATGTGTATATCTATATATCTTTTCCCATGGCAGGCACTTGTATTTATCACTTTCCCGGGCTGCCAACTCGCCTTGCCGCACCCTCAAATCTGTCGCCAAGTGTTGAATGTGGTCCTCCATGCGAGCATGTTCCTTCAGGACTGAGCTCTCCATTTCATCTCATGATGATCTTCTAGAATATTCCATCTGGGGCATGCTCTTTCATGGGCCAACTTGTTGCCAGGATGGCATCTTATCTATGCGCAACCGATCACGCTTTTCACATGTTCTACCTTGGGCACTCAAATTGGCTAAGTCTCGAACCTCCTTTCCCGCGTCCCATGTGTTATTTGCTTCCTTAAGACTTTCGCGCTTGTGCCTTGTGTGCCATCTAGTAACTAGGATCCTGTGTGCCCATGCACCTTTACACTTGGTCAATATTCCAGGGGCCCAACAATATCAATAGAATAATCAAATCCATTTCACTTATAAATTGGTAAGAACTAAAAAAATCCAAAATAAAATCCCAAAATGAATTTTATAGTATGCAAAAGTGTTTTAGGATTAAATATCAGTCTTGTTGGATTGTTTCATAAAATTTTACCAAATTAAAAGAAAACTTGTAAAATGAGAATATTATTATTGTCTAAGTATACTCTCTTAAATCTCAATTTATTCATAACTTCTATAAAATTACTCCCCTAGTTGATGATGTAGTATTTGGATGAATTATCTTGAAATGTAACTAAGGTGAATAAAAATAACTTCCTTTGACAACCTTGTAATTTTCATCAACCTCCAAAAATAAGAACATAGAGATACAATAATTGATAAAATTGGTATATTAAAATCCACATATACCCATATAAGGTATAACCCTCACATTAAAAATCATGGCACATATATTTTTTAAAATATTAACAATAAATTAATATATGTCCAAAAATATCATTTCAAACTTAGAGGACTTTCCTAAAATCATGATAATTCAATTCCAATACCTCTCAAACCAAAGTGAAGTTCGAGAAGATATTTTTATTACGTTTTTGAATTGATAATGTTAAGGAAAGGATATATAAACTAGTTTTCCACTCGCACTAATATTTAAGGTCTTTATAAAGTTGATTTTATGGCCTAGATTAATCAATAAAGGAAATTAATTTTGCCAACCAACATCTATTTTTGATTATATTTCTTTCATACTTGATTAGTTTAGGAGTAGTGTACATTTGATTTTCAAATAATAATTGCTTTGCAAAATTTTCATGTTTCAATTGAAACATGTATGATTATTATTTCGCATAGTTATTGGGATCTTATTTTTAGTTTGTGCATAGTCATGTTAGTCTAATTGATATAAAAAATTCAATGTAAAAGGAATCCCTTTTCGATATAGAGTTTAAAAATCACATTTAGAGCATGATACATCATATACATTAAGACCTAAAATGTACTTTTCAGCTCCTCTAATACACTTCAGTGATCCTCAAATGTGCATAACTCTTCAAATACACTCTAGTGATTTGTAGGTGGACTTTGACACTCTTTTCCCAAACTCTAATCCTCTTTTCCATACTCCAAATTTATTTTTCTAGACTTCGGGATCTTCAAATGGAATTTGGAACTCCTGAAAAGTACTCCGATGCTTTATAGGTTATGAAACTCTTTTTCTAAATACTAGAACTCTTTTCCCGACTCGATGCTCTTTTCTAGAGTCGGTGCTCTTTATCCAAACTCGGTGCTCCTCAAATGGGCATTTGATCCTCTGAAACGTACTTTGATTTTTTTTACGAAAACCTGCTATATTTTTTTGATCGTAACGTTCTTTTCTAGACTCAAGAACTCCTCAAATTTCGTGTAATGTTATTTTTCTAGACTATAACACTTTTTTAGAGACTCCATTTCTCCTAAAATATACCCTATAACTCTTAAAATGCACCGTGATTCTTTGGAGGTGAAATCCACTAGTATTTTTCCATACTATGATGCTTTATCTAGATTCACATGCTTTCTAGCTAGAATTTGGTGCTCTGACTAGACTCAAACTACTCGACTAATAGATTATAGTGCTCCATACGAAGTATCTAAAGATGAATAAATTAATTCAATTTTTTTGGAACTTATCTAAAGTAAAATACAAGCGCCAAAATGGTGCTTGACGCATTTCAATCATGTTTTATGGAGGTTAGATTTCTAATTGTAGTCAAAGTCAATTATAAATGTTAAGCATGCATTATGTTAGGACTACTAAGGTATAAAAAACTTTACAAGATATTTTATTGATTTCCAAAAATGCTCATATCAAATAAATGGTTTAGCGATATGTTTATAAGGCTCCATATTGTATAGAGTAAATGAATGCTACTAGTATTCCCACACCTAGGAAACATATATCCCTAAGATGTTTTCATAAATGTTTTCACTTTTATTCCTTCTCCTTCCTCATAAGCAAGCTACCTAATGGGATAAAATCAAGTGGATCATTCAATTTTTCCTCTATTTTATTTTCTTGTATACTCTTAGGGTATTCAATGAGCCATTTAAAAATTTGACCATACATATAAATGGTTCACACATAGTAAGGAAAACATATCTAACCTCCCCTAACGAGTTTACAAATTCTATTTTGTGCTCTTAGCTCAACCATTTTAAAGGGAAATGATTTTAATGTCATAAAACAACTATTAAAACATATCATGTACATGTATAAAAGAACCATAAACATAATTCCCATGGTTTTACTTGAACACAAAAATAGATGATGAATTTTTGGGAGGATAAAAACTTATGTTCATAGTCGATCCATTATTAGAGATGGGTCTACATGTAGAGAGTCAAAGCAATATTATAGTTGAGGATTAATATTTCCCGCACATAATTGGGAATTTTCACACCTCTTTTATACCTAAATAATTTAATCTAAGGAAAAACCTAAATAATTCTTTAGAATTTTACATGATAAGTGATGTGGAGTTTAAT
This sequence comes from Taxus wallichiana var. yunnanensis, assembly GCA_018340775.1. Classification (NCBI taxonomy): domain Eukaryota; kingdom Viridiplantae; phylum Streptophyta; class Pinopsida; order Cupressales; family Taxaceae; genus Taxus; species Taxus wallichiana. The sequence continues at coordinate 192,319,862 of CM031235.1, forward strand.
ATGGATGAAAATTTTTCCCTAAACTTCCAAAGATAGGTTGGAGTTTAATGTGGAGTTTAATAGGTTAGTTAAGACTATAAAAATTCTTTTATTATCTTTCTTTCCCAAGCATGTGGGACTAGTCGGCAATAAGTCACACCAATGACTAAGGCTCGTAGATGTGGCCAACAACCCATGTGGAGACCATAAAACCACTATTATATCTTAAGCACTCGGTTAGAAGACCCATGTGGCATGTGGATAATCTTCGAGCTTGTTACGTATTCATTTTGGACCTAGGACACATGGAAAGCCTACGCTTGTTTGAGGACTGTCCCTTGGGACTTGCCCTTAGATTTGCGTCGTTTGGATGCGTGGAGGCTTCCACTATCACTTAAAACATGGGCATGCCACATCCAATCTAAGATGTCCACGTACTACTCGTGGATGTTGGGGAAAAAATTGAAAGGGAAGATACACCCATCATTCCGATTACGAAAGAATAAAAGGAAAGGGAAAAACTCCACCTTTACGCCCGAATTTCAAATTGTTCTCCATGGAATGAAAAACAATAAACAATACTAGGCTCGATGTGATCCATTACTCCAACCCACCAAAGTAGGGCGGTTAGCATGGAATCAACCACACTTCTATTTAAATTGGATAAATGTTATAATTGGGGAGGTAAAGTGGATTTGAACCCCTAACCTGACACCCAAAAGGATAGCGACTGACCACTATGCCATGGTTCCAAGTTGGTAAAATGTTAGCAAATGTGGATTATAACCACAATGGTTGGCCAACATTTGGATATAAAATCCAACCTCCTCCATTCTAAACAAATTCTCATTTGAGCTTAAGGTAAAGCTCCTACCAAGATATTCTTCAATTCAAGGAGGTGGAAAGTAATGTGGGTGGTCCTAGCATTATGGAGGAGGAAAATTTAAGACCTATATGATTATATAGGCATTATTATTTTTAAGACCTATATTTTTATATAGGCACAATTTTGGAGCTAAGGCCTATTATTATAGGCATGTAAATATGTAAGTCCTATTATTATAGGCATTATTATTATTTTTAAGTCCTATTATATTTAATAGGAAAATATTATTAGGAAAGATAAGGACTGAGTTCTCTCGAAGTAGTGTTCCATGTTGAAGGTGAAGGATAATCGATATAGTTTGAAGGTGATCATGGAAAAATTTTGGAGACAAAATACCTATTTTAATATAGGAATTATGGAGAGATACTAAGACCTATATCATATAGGCATCATCTTCATTAAGGACCAATATTATTTGTTATCAAAAAAATGAAGATAAGACCTATTATTTTTAATAGGTGAAACATTGTTATTGGGAGTTATTCAAACTACCCAATAGGCCACATTTGAGCCACACTTCAAAATGCAAAGCATAGAGAGCAGGACAGGGTGCCATCTGGAAGACCAATTGATATACCAAAAAATATACACCTTTCAAAGTGTGGATTCGATACTTTGAAATGTTTATGCCCAAAGATCATCAATAGAAAACAAAAGAAGAATTAAGGAGATGGGGAAGGAGAACATAACAATACCTTATGGAAATATAGATAGTAGAGTATAACCTTCTAAGTATTGAGCTAGGGAGATGCAAAATAGAATCATTCACTTTCAAAATAGATATAATTTCATGGACACAAAGTTCCAGAAATCATAGAAACAAGAACACAAATTTTCTTAGCATGTAAAGATGGATGATTCACAAATTTTTAGAAAAAGAAAGAAATAGTAACAGAGAAGAAAAGGGAAAACTTTTGTATTGATTACTTCGAATCTATTACATCTATAGAGTACCAGGATCCAACCCTAATAATGACATGGAGAATCCATTAAATAATTTCCAAGAACGGTTACATTCGGTTACAAAAAAATGATGAAAAGATTCAAGAAACCGATGTCTAAGTCTCTCAATGCCTCGGCCATTTCCATGCTAGGTGGAAAAACCAGACACATTGAATCATCCATTCATCTATGCCTTTGCAAACTTTGAATTTGAGTCATCCATGTGGGAGAGATTTAAAACAAAAATGGGTCTAGGGGGACACCTTTTGTATTTTGTGCCTCTTGGAGAAATGGCACTTTGGAACATTTTGGCCCACCCACCCACTTTTGATATGGGCTTGACACGTGGCTTTACTTGAGTGGTGATGGAGACCCTGTGGATCACTTTTATAATTTTACCTCTTTTCAACGCGGGCTCAAAAACTCAAAAAATTTCTCTGCACACCCGCCTCCCCACCTTGAATTTTCAACAGCATCAAAACACAAAAAGGGCCTGCCCCCCCCACCTTGAATTGAAATGTTACCACATGGCCCTTTGCAAGTTAGTTCAATATTTTTTCATTTTTACTAAGTCCCTTTCATTTGGTGGGGCCATATGTCTGACCATGGACACGTGGAGAGCTAGTGCAAGTTTGGGACCTACCTCCGGATTTTTACTATTGAAGTTGCGAGTTGGTGACATGTGGAGGCTTCACCGAACTCTTCTATACTTAGCCAATTCAATGGTCGACTCTGCCCCTTTTTGACTTTAACCATGTGGTGAGCTCGTGCACATTTAGAGACCCTCTTTGATTTTCCCTTGAAGTTGTGCCGAAGAGACATGTGGAGGCTTCCAGCTAGTTCTTCATACTTAGTTGATTGAGCTTGTTGCCCACCCACTTGACTTTGTTAAACCCTAAACACGTGGAGAGCTGGTGCTCATTTGAGTTTTCTACTTTGGATTCACCCCCTAAAATAGCTCCAATATTACACATGGCTCCTTTCAGAGTCCTAGACTCTCTTTAACTCGACCATGTGTGAGTGGCAGTGCTCATTTGAAGACTATCCCTTTGGTCTCACTTCGAAGTTTGCATCATTGAGGCACGTGGAGGCTTCCGCCGACCCTCTTTGTACTTAGCCAATTCAATGGCCAACTCTATCCCCTTTTTGAACCTAGGGACATGGATAATTGGTGCAAGTTTGGGAACCACCTTTGGCTTCGACCCTTGAAGTTGTGCCGATGAGGCACGTGGCGCCATCCATTGAACCTTCCATACTTAGCCAATTCAAGCTTTTTCTGTCTTCATTTTGGACCTAGGAGACATGGAAATCCTACGCTTGTTTGAGGACTATCCCTTGGGACCTACCCTTGTATTTACGTCATTTGGATGCGTGGAGGCTTCCACTATCACACTTAAACATGGTCATGCTGCATCTAATCTAATATGTCCACGTACTACCCATGGATGTTGGGGAAAAAATTGACAGGAAGATACACCCATCATTCGACTATGGAAGAATAAAAAGAAAGGGAAAAACTCCACCTTTATGCCCAAATTTCAAATTTTTCTCCATGGAATGGAAAAACATCCAAACAATACTAGGCTCGATGTGATCCATTACTCTAAGGTACCGACTCAAAATTTTAAAAACTTGACTTCAAAAAGAGGGGAATTTTGAGGGTGACAAACTGGCTCTTTCTGGGGATGACTTGACAGAGGAATGAGGCAAGATCAAGGACCATAGAAAAAATTAGGGGAGTAGAGACCAGTGCCTTATCCATTGGGAAAATAGAGTCAAAGGAAAAACCAATACAGAAGAAAAAACACACAAAAAGGAAACAAACCAAAAGGAAAAAAAGAAACAAAACACAAAGGAACGACCCAAAACCAAAAACATTACACAATATATAGAAGGACCACCTAGTCACCTAGGACTTGAACAACTTCAGATAGTACCCACTATAAGGAAGTGGGAGAGGAGAACCATCCATATAATCCAATAGAAAGAATTTTCTCCAGCAAAGTGCCTGATTTTAAAAGGACCAAGCCAAAGGGAATCAAACTTACCATGGCTTCCTCGAGGTTCATGTCTTTTGTCCCCATAGAACAATGTCTCCCACTTGAAAATATTTGGGTCTAGCTTTCTTGTCAAACAAATCTTTCACCCTCAGTTAATGAGCTGATATCCTATCAAAACCATAACATGTCTTCATCTAGCTTTTAGAGATACATGATCCTCTTGTCCAAGGAACTAGTAAAACTTGAATCTTCAATAGCCTTCATTAAGTGCAAGTTTGGTAATTCCATTATTATTGGAAATTGAGCTTCAACACCATACACCACTTGAAATGGAGACATTCCAATTGCTCTTTTGGGTGTAATTCTATCTTCCCAGAGAGCATCATAAAGTTTCTTGTGCCAATTCCTCTGAGAGTCATTGACAAGCTTCGAATGATGGTTACCAGATTCTTATTTGTTGATTCTGCTTGTCCATTCCCTTGGGGGTAGTAGTATTATGAAGAATGAGCAAGGGAAATTCCATAACCATAATAGAAATCCATCATCTCAGAAGAAGAAAAATTTGAAGCATTATCAGTCACAATCTTGTTTGGTACCCCAAACCTTATCAATATGTTCTCCTTAATGAAATTACACACCACCTCAGAAGTAGTGCTTTTGACTAGAATGGCCTCTACCCACTTTGTGAAGTAGTTTGTAGTAGTTAGCACGTGAGTATGCCCAACACTGGAAGGTGGGTTAAGAGTTCATAATGAAATCAATCCCCACTGTTGAAAAGGCTCATCGATCACTACTGGCTTTAGTGGTAAAAGCAGCCAACTTAGGTCTCCCAAAAAAAGTCTGACAAGCTTCACACTTGCCTACCCATTTTGATGCATCTCTGAACAATGTAGGCCAATAGTACCCAAGCATGAAGGATTTTATGGGTAGTGACAATAGAAGAGAAATGGCCTCCACAAGCCTGATCATGAAAAGTTGAGAACAACAACTTCTGTTGCTCTTTGTCCACACACTTCAAGAATATTCCATTTATGCCTTGTTTGAACAAAGCATTCTCCCACAATACACATATTGTGCAGACCTTATCTTAATAGTCCTCTTCTCCTTGGCACTCAAGTGGGATGGACACTCACCATAAGTAAGAAAATGTGCAATATCAACATACCATTCATCTATTGAACTGAGGAAGAGGAGAACAAGAACATCAATTGCTTCTTTGGAAAATGTTGCATCAACTCCTTCAGCAATAAGCTCACACAAGCCTTTACCCCGGACTAGCTTAGTTGGCTTGATATCAAGGTCATATTCTTGAACTTTTTCTACCCAATTGCCTCTCTTAGTTCCAAACTCTTGTTGTGTAAGAATGGACTTGATGGTTGTATCAGGAACAAGCACAACAGAGTGAGAATTAAGAATATAAAAAATGAAACTACTTGACAACTTTGACCACTGCAAAAGCATGTTTCTCCATCATAGTATATTTCAACTCATGAACTTTTAGAACATAGCTCATGAATGCAATTGGAAGTTCATGATCCTCAGAATCCTTCTGAGTTAGCACAAGACCAAGGTACTCTCTGTAGCATAGCAATAGATGATAAAATCCTTGTTGAAATCAGGACATGCTAAGATGGGAGTTTTAGCAATGGATTTCTTGATACCTTCAAATGCTTCCTTACCCTCGGAAGTCCAACCAATTTTTTTTTCCTTTCATCATGTGAGCAATGCTCATAGTCAAGTTCTACAAAATTAGGAATGAATCTCCTCAGGAAGTTTATCTTACCAAAGAAAGAGTGAACCCCTTTTTGCTTGTGGGAAGAGGAATCTGTTGGATTGCTTGAACTCTTTCTAGATCTATCTTGATTCCCTCTTTGGAGACAATATGCCCCAACAACTTGCCTTCAGTGACACAAAAGACAACTTCTTTGGATTGAGAGAAACTCCATGTTCTCTGCATTTCTGGAGGACTGCTTCAAGATGTTGAAAGTGATCTGCCCTTGTTTTGGAGAAAATAGTCAAATCATCAAGGTACACAACCACACACTTTCCCTTCAAACTTCCAAAATCCAAGTCCATTTCCCTCTGAAAGGTGGCACCAAGCATTGATAAGACCAAAAGGCATTCTCTTGTAAGAAAAGGTGCCCCAAGGAGTAGTGAAAGTAGTTTTGTGTTGATCTGGGGTACTGACTTCCACTTGATTGTATCCAGAGAATCCATCAAGCATAGACAACATCTCAGAGCCTGTGACAACTTACAAAACTTGATCCATCATGGGAAGAGGATAGTTGTCCTTCAGAGAGGCTTGATTCAAATTCCTGAAATCCACACAGATGTGAATCTCACCATTCTTCTTCCTGATAGGAACAATGTTGGCAATCCATGTTGAATGATGTATAGGAAGATGATCCTTTGCCTTTAGTAACTTCTGGATCTCTGAAAAATAGTGCCAATAACCTTGGGATTGTATTGCCTTTGTTTTTTCTTGAATGGTTTGATCCCAGGTTTCAGAGGGATAAAGTGTTACATCTCCTTTGGTGAAAGCCTTGAGATCATCATATGAATAGGCAAGAACATCAACATACCTTTTTAGTAGATTTACTACCTTCTTCTTCTCCTCTTGAGTACAACATTTTCCAATGTTCACCATCTTGGGTTCATCAAGACTCCCAATATTAATCTTTTCACATTCAGTGAGACTCTATCGAGCTCCTTGGGAAGCTTTAGACTTAATGTACCTATCATGCTTATCAAACAGATCCTCCAAACTCACCAGTCCTTTAGGGATCTTGTTACCTTTCAATTTGATGCAGCCATCTTGATCCATCTCTTCCTTGATATCTCCTTCATTAGAGGATACACACTCTCTAGGAAAAGTCTCACTTCCTTCAAAATACAACTGGTCAAAATTATCCTTAAGCTCCAAGAATGAGAGAAAGTGTTGATCATCATTGAAAACTACTAGTTATTTGTGTTATCAGGTACACTGGGCCTATGAATCATTTCAATAGTAAATTTCTCCTGAGAGAAATCTAGGTGAGGAATCAACAAAGACCCTAAGACAACTAGAGAATCAACTCTAGTGTTCCTTTCTCTTGGCACAACTTCAATGGAGAAAGCATCAAGAAACTCAATGGAATCCTAGACAAGATTTCTATAATGTTTCAATCTCCTATTCTTGACCTGAAAAGATCTCTGACTTGTTTCACAATCAACTCTACATCACCATGAGCACAAAGATTCTTCACTCCCATTTCTTTTGCCATGTTCAATCCAAGTATGAGTGCCTCATATTCAGTTGTATTGTTTGTATTTTCAAAACAAGAGCTTGAAAGAAAAGGATGAATGTTCCCTTCTGGAGAGGTCAACACCACTCAGCTCTAGAACCAGCTGAAGAGCAGCTTCCATCAAACTCCAGAGTCCAAAGGCCATTGGGGTCATGAATCACTCCCTTAGGAAGTTTTCCTCATCTTGTGACATGATCATGTAGTTACCATGCCCTATATCTTCATAGAGTATTTGTGCTTTTGGATCATCAATCTTTTACACAATGTATTCAATTTTTCTCTCAGGTATGGCTTCTTCATTTTCCATTGACCTAGGATCAAAGCATGCGACTAGTCCATTTGAATTTCACCTCCTACCTCCTTACAAAAATTTCTACTCAGCAACATCCCATATGAGGGAGGAATATCAACTACCAAAATGGTGGCTAAGACCCTTTTCTTTGGAAAATCAAGCAAAAGCTACTTGTGCATCCTTAATTCTCCCAACCAAAGGCACTTTTTACTCTCCATGGAATAGCAAGAACCAAAGGCATGTGTTAGAGTGAGGCCCAAAGCATGAGCTACTTTGTAGGCATTACATTGTCTGATGCTCTGAGTCTATAACACAATTACTGAGTTTATGGCTAGCTATGAGAAGAGTCACATAGAATGGTTCAATTTTCTCATTAGGGGAAGTGATTGCAGCCACAAGGCTTGATTGAGGTGAGGAAGAGGGAGTAGGAAAAATACCTTTAGAAGTATTGGATGAGGCTTTGGATTTGGAATTGACAAAGTTTACCATTTTAGCAAAATCTTTTGGATGTGTTTGGTAAAACTCTACCTCTAAAATTTGAATTTTGGTCTTTTTGAGGTGATCAATAATATCAAAAGATCCAGAGGTAGATGGGGCATCATTGCTAGGAATTTGAGAGACTTTTGATCTATCAGTTTTAGGATTTGAAGGACAAGGAGCTTTGGGAACAAAAGAAAGAAGGGGAATTAGCATTACTCACCTTTTGTGTGGAGGCAGTGGGAATAGGAGCTCCTCTTCTTGCAATCACTGGAATAGTTGTAGGAAACTCCTTGGACTTCTTAGTAGGATGCACCACTTTTTCTTTTCTATTTTTTTCTCCCGAAGTCATGATAACATATGACTCACTATTCATATCTACCACTCTTTCATCATATTCATCTTCATCATCCATACCTTCAGTGGTGAGGAAATGAACTTGAGACCCACCAAGCTCTTCCTAGTTCTTCATCAACCTCTTCTTCTGGTTCTTCATAGAGTTCATTACACTCCTCATCATTAGGTTCTTCAACTTCACAAGTTGCATTGACTAGAACCTTGATGGGTGGGCCTTTCAATAGCCAATCTAGAGAAGAAGAAAGGACAGACGGTTCCTGGGCTAAAATTTTTTCTTGGAACATCTTGGTAAGGAGTATGTTGAGCCAATTGTTTCTTGAGAGCAATGAGATCATTTGCAAGCTTCTTGCACTAATTTCTCAGAATTGGCTCAGGGGAAGAGGAAGAAGAAGAAGCTTTAGATTTGGAGGATTCTCTTTTCAGTTTACCAGACATGATTAAGTCATCCTCAACACTAATGGCTAACCGTTGATCAACATCCAGAGTTGCAAGGTTAGCTCTCCTTAGTGCATAACTCACTTTAGGTAACTAGGCATTGAGGAAGAAGCACTTTTGGATTTGATCCATTGGATGAGTGTTCTATGGAATTTTATTAATTAGCTTGTTGAATTTAGCCACAAACTCCCTCATGGGCTCAAATGGTTCCTTCTTGATATGAGAAATTTGTGCTAACAGAGCATGGACATCTTTAGTAGGTTTGAAACACTTGCTCAAACTGAGTTGTCATGGTATTCCAATTAGTGATCGACCCAACAGGAAGATGATAGAAACCAATCAAGCAACATTGTCCTGCAATGTCTCCACAAAAATCTTGATAGAGACATCTTCATGTTCAACCCCAAGAATCCCACATGCAACAATGAAGGTTGTAATGTGTTCATCTGGATGAACCTTCCCATCACCCCGAAATTTGGGAAAACTTTTCCTATTACCCCTAGGTAACTCATGCAATGGTTGAGGAAGAGCAAGAGGCCCAACCTGTTGTCCCCAAGGAAAAGGGGCTGCCATCTTTGGAAAAATTGACTGAAGGGGAACAGAAACACCAACAAGTATCAAAGCACGGAGATTAGGATTGAGATGTTCTGAGGAATGCTATCCTTGGAATTTCTATTTTTAACAGGAGGTGTGCTTGTAGAATGAGTCCTCTATTCCTTCTTGCTGGAAGAGAGAAGTTTTGTTGCTCTAGAAGTTGAAAATGGGAATCCTCAACCCTGAGAGATTTCTTCCCATGTGTATACCATAGAGTCTCTAGACCAACAATGATCTTGAAATTTTTCTTTTAGAAAGGGTCCACGTTTGAAATGAAATCCCCAAGAGTCACCAAAAATTGTTGGGTTTTTAAATAGGACTTTAACAAACCACAGATCAAGGGGACAACAAGTCCCTCCTCTTTAATGGGAGAGGTTCCCTTATTGAAAGCAAGCAAGCAAAACTTATGTACAAATATACAACTTTCAAAGTGTGGATTCCTGATACTTTGAAACGTTTATGCCCAAAGATCATCAATATGAAAGAATAGAAGAATTAAGGAGATGAGGAAGGAAGAACATAACAATACCTTCAAGAAATATAGATAGCAAAGTATAACCTTCTAAGTATTGAGCTAGGAGATGTAGAATAGAATCATTCACTTTCAAAACAGATATAATTTCATGGACACAAAGTTCTAGAAATCATAGAAACAAGAACACAAAGTTTCTTAGCATGCAAAGATGGATGATTCACAAATTTTAGACAAGGAAAGAAGGAGTAACAGAGGAAGAAAAGGGAAAACTTTTGTATTGATTACTTCAAATCTATTACATCTACAGAGTACCAGGATCAACCCTAACAATGGCGTGGAGAAGCCATTAAATAGTTTCCAAGAATGGTTACATTCGGTTACAAAAATGATGAAAAATGATTCAAGAAACCGATGTCTGAGTCTCTCCAACGCCTCGACCATTTCCATGCCTGGGAAAAAAAATAGACGCATTGAATCATAGTTGTTCAATCTTCCTTTACAAAATTTGAATTTGAGTCATCCACGTGGGAGAGATTTAAACAGAAGCGGGCATGGGGATGCCTTTTGCATTTTGTGCCTCTTAGAGAAATGGCACTTTGGAACATTTTGGCCTACCCACCCACTTTTGATATGGCTTGACATGTGGCTTTACTTGAGTGGTGATGGAGTCGTGGGTCACTTTTATACTTTTACCTCTTTTCAACGTGGGCTCAAAAACTCAAATTGCTCTCCACCTGGCCCCCCCACCTTGAATTTTCTTTATCCCATCAAAACAAAAAAAGGGCCCGCCCCGCCCACCTTGACTTGAAATGTGACCACGTGGCCCTTTGTGGGTTAGTTCAATATTTTTACATTTTTTACTAAGTCCCTTTCATTTGGTGGGGCCATATGTCATACCTTGACACAGTGGAGGGCTGGCGCAAGTTTGGGACCTGCCTCTAGATTTTTCCTATTGAAGTTACACCGAGATGACATGTGGAGGCTTCCACAAACTCTTTTTTACTTAGCCGATTCAATGGTCGGCTCTGCCCTTCTTTGAATTTGACCACGTGGTGAGCTCGTGCACATTTGGAGACCCACTCTTGATTCTTCCCTTGAAGTTTTTCGAAGAGACACATGGAGGCTTCTACCGGTTCTTCATACTTAGCTAATTTAGGCTCTGCGCCCACTTGACTTTTGTTAAACCCTAGACATGTGGAGAGTTGGTGCTCATTTGAGTTTTCACTTTGGATTCTCCCCCTGAAAGGGCATCAAGTTGATGCGTGGCTCCTTTCATCAATCTGGACTCTCCTTTAACTCTGACCACGTGGTGAGTTGGTGCTCATTTGAAGATTGGCCCTTTGGTCTCACTTTTGAAGTTGCACCATTGAGGCACGTGGAGGCTTCCACCGACCCTCTTCATACTTAGTCGATTCAACACGGTGACTCTATCCCTTTTTAGACTGGGACACATGGAGAGCTAGCACAAGTTTTGGGAACCACCTTTGGCTTTGACCCTTGAAGTTGTGTCGATGAGGCACGTGGCACCATCCATTGAACCTTCCATACTTAGCCGATTCAGGCTTGTTCTATCTTCATTTTGGACCTGGGACACGTGGAAAGCATGCGCTTATTTGAGGACTGTCCCTTGGGACCTACCCTTGATTTATGTCATTTGGATGTGTGGAGGATTCCGCTATCACTTGAAACATGGCCATGTCGCATCCAATCTAAGATGTCCACGTACTACCCTGTGGATGTTGGGGAAAAATTGACAGGGAAGATACACCCATCATTCCGACTATGGAAGAATAAAAAGAAAGGAAAAACTACCTTTACGCCCAAATTTCAAATTGTTCTCCATGGAATGGAAACTACGAGACAATACCATGCTTTAGGTAATCCATTACTCCAAGGTATCGAATCAAAATTTTCAAAACTTGACCAATTTTTAGGTCAAGTTGGTATCAAAGTAGGTGATCTCACTTGCAAACTTGTTATTCTCCAAGTAGGTTGATTTGTACAAGATGAGTTGACGGTGTGGGTATCAACTTATACTTGTGGATTCTATATTTGTGGGATAATTTAAGGGACATGTTTACCATACTTATTATTTTTCTTGTATTTATATTTTTATTAATCTATTATATCCCATATATAGATGAGATATCGTTCAACAATCCACATGACATCTATTGAGATAGTTCAATACCGAGGATTCCACAGCTGGTAAGAAATCTAAGGTGTAATCAAAGTTTACATTTTGTTCAGCTATTTTTAGGTCTTTCGAGCATTATTTAATACTCTTATTAAAATACCAACAAACTATTGTGCTAGGTAGAATGTATTAATAATACCCCCGTGGGCAATGCTTGTATATATCTAGCAGTCGAGCATAGAGTTAAAAACCTAATTTTGGGAAATTTTTAAATTTATTATACTTCAATTGGTAAGATCCCAGAGGGTAATTATTTTTGTGATTTTTGAACACCATGACATGCAGATATTTTTTCCTTTCTGTTGAGTCATTTTTCCAACAGCGGGGAGGAGATAAATGAAGTCAATCTACATGTGATGTAGTGGAGAAGAAAAAGTACATAAGACATTGAATAGGAGAAATTTTCGTGAAAATTTTAGCATGTGAAATTATTTTCCTTATAAATTTGGTATTAAGCTTATTGTACAAAGACTCCAAAAATGGAGCATTTTTACAACTAATTTTACATGATGTATTAGGAAATGTTCTTCCCTACAATTTTATTTGAAAGTTGTGTAAAGAACCCTGTTAGGGAACATATATTCTAATTAACTCTTGAGTGTTTGTTATATTTAGATAGTCATAAAGCGGTGGTTTGTCGGTCATTTATACAAGTAGATCTCACTGGTGTTGGCTCATATCTTCATTCTATGTAGAGGCTCATTGTGGCTATGTAATAAAATGTCAAATAATCATCATCATCATTGGGGCTTGTACTATGTAGAGGTAAAAACAATGTAGCAGGGAAGTCACCATCGGACACTTCTCGGTACCGTTGAGAGGCTAATGCCATGCAACAGGTGATGCAAATTATTTTCTTTAGTGACACCGAAATTATTTCTATGTAAAGGCATAGTTCATGCATCGAATACAAATTAGTAGGAGGTGTTAGAATAGTGGCATACATGCCACATGTCCCAGAAGATTGAACCAAGTGTCGTATTGAAGAAGTAGCAGTTTGGAAACTACGGTATTAGCTGCGCAGTGATATCTTCAGCAAAAAAATTATGATCTAGGATCAAAGATATTAGATTTTTGGGATAAAAAGCCTTTCCCATTAGGGAGGTGTGATCCATAGGTCAATATAGATGACAAATGTTCCCTAAACTTCCCAAGATCTTTGGAATAAAAACTATTACTCGGATATATTTCCTTTGACTATTTGAATGTCAAAAATAGAGTCCGTAGTAGGTGCAAATGATTGCTGGTCAAAGTTGAATTCAACCCTAGGTGGGGGTGGGGATCAACTGATAAGTCACAAAAAAACATGGAAAGATGCGAATTAAGCAACAATGGGAAGTTTTATTTTATAATGTAGGTATTAAACAATCATAACGATGCGGGATAGTCATCATCATCAACCAATCAAAAAACTATATACCAAATGGTAGGTCCTCAGGCCACCACATGACCTACTACCACATTTACACATTAGACTAAGCTCGAGTTAGCAATGGTGAGTTGATTTTTTATCCATCGAGCTATATGGTGAGCTATTATATTGCATTGATGGGCATGTTAATAGTTGAGCTCAACGAGCTCCCTGTATTCTGACTTAAAAAATAGAGGTGTGGCCCGAAGCCATGGTTGCAAAAAGTTGGCTAAGGCTATAAAAAATCCTTTTTATCTTCATTTCCGAGCATGTGGGAAAAATTGGCAATAAAGCCCATGTGGATTAGCGAAGGACTAAGGCCCATGGATGTGGAAATGATAAGCGGTGGAAGGTTAAAGTGGGGAGTGGCCAACAGCCCACATGGAGACAACTAAACAACCAATAAATCCTAAGTGCTTGGTTAGAAAAACCACGTGGCATGAGGATAAGCTTCGCAAAGTGAAAATATAGCATGTGGTTGGGGTGGTTGAAACCCCTGACCACTTGTCTCCTATTTTTAGCACCTAACCAATCCACCAAAGGAGGGCGATTAGTATGGAATTGGCTGCATTTATATTTAAGGTGGATAAATGTCATGCATCAAGTAGTAAAGTGAATTCAAAACACCTAACTTAATGGCCAAAAGGATAGTGACATACCACTATACCACGGTTCTTTAGTTGATAAAAGGATATCGGATGTGGATTATAACCAAAATGTGCGACCCACATTTGGCTATAAAAGCCAACCTCCTCCATTATAAACACAAGCTCATTCGAGATTAAGCTAAATCTCCTCCCAAGCTATTCTTCGATTCTACTCGTTTCGCAACCTAACCCTACCTCACCACTAAACCTTACACACTTAATTATTTATTAATTACCTTATAATTAATAAATCCACATCTCCAACCCCTCGCCACCTCACCATGACCTAGCCATAACCTAAACTAACCTAATTAAGACCTATAACTTGGTCCAGACCCACACCCATGACTCATCACCCCTCACCCACACCAAAACAAACCTAATAATGACTTGACCAAGCCCACAACTGACCCCTCGGGAGAAAAGGAGGGAAAGTTGGCTATTTTACTAAAAATAGCCAACTTTGACCTAACCGACATTCGGTCCCTACTCGACCGCTTCGGTTAGGTAACCACCATCGGTTCCCTATAAATGACCTCCCCCAACCAAAATAAAAAGATCGAATTCATTTCAAAAAGATCCGAATTCATTTTGCAAGAGAGGGACAAGTGAGAGAGAGAGAAGAGGTTATAGAGAGGAGTATTGAGCCCAAGACTGTAACTGAGCAACTAGATCACGGTCACACTCATCCAAACATTGGGAGAGTCGGAGGATAGCTTCATCAGCTCACTTCCGATTGCCGGATCATCCCAACTGAGCCTTACCTTCACCACTGCATTCCTTGGACCTGCATCCGCATCAGAAACTAGTAAGTAGTCTCTTTTATTACCTTGTATGCTTCTAGACACTACTTTGTGAACTTTTGATTCATAGTGATTATAAGCTCACTCCTGGATCTACCACCCGGCAAGCACCCTGCACCTAACCTTCATTCATCCATCTCTATATTTCCCCAAAGACAACTTTCTCACTCTCTGAGTCTTCTCTATCACCCTACTACTCCCCTCAACCATCTACCAACCTTCTAAACCCCATAACCACCTTACAACCAACCTCCATTTAAAAGCCCCTAAATCACTGCCCCTACCGATATCGGTTATCCCCTACCGGTACCGGTTTTATAACCATGGTCGGTTATCCAGTGACCGAGCGTCGGTCACTGTGACTTATACCAAAAACCAACCTTTCACCTATTTACCTCCAAACAATCTCATATCCAGCCTTTTCTATCCCTATAACTTGATCTGAACGTATCAATAACCAGTGACCAAACAAACAACATGACATTTTATTATTGGTAGTTTAGTCTCTATTGCTTTTAGTGAGGTACCTAAATCGTGATTTTGCAATAGCTTCTTTATTATCATTTGCATTAATTTGTATTAAAAGGGAACTGACCACCTTCGAAAGGAAGTCTAATATTTCCTGGGCCCAAGGCAGTTCCCTCACTTATTGTTTAACAAAAATCTGGTGGTCTTGCATTCTTATTTATAGGTAGTCCTTCCCAGACAAAAAGGAGCTCTTCACAATCGGTCTGATCTCTCTATGGTACGCGCACACCTTCCCAACACTCAACAGGTATTCCTCCTAGCCCTAACCCTTATCTATTTCTCAAGAGAATGAAAAGATAGAAATAACTCTATTCTGGAACAAAATTTGTGTGAAACATTTTGGCACGCCCGGTGGGACCCTTCTCGGGTTTCTTTCTTTCTTGCTTGTTTTCATATAGGGAGCACACTTGTTATTTCTTTCTTCTAAATATTCACAAAATATTTTGTCATTTTGGTAAAAGAACTTGTCTTTCTTTCACATCTTTGCATTAGTGAAAGTCATCTTCTTAACCTCTTCTCTTTCTTTGCTTCATCGAATATCATTTTCGATTTGGGTTTAAAACACGTGCATCACATTCTTGCTTGTTGTTTTTAATTCTAGTGAACGTAGATTAAGTAATAGGTCATACACATGGGGGTGATATCCATGGTATTGACGAGAAATTAATCTTACTCTCACTGCACAACACATACCAAATCACATCATAATCTACACAACATCTCAAACATCCCCCTTCCGCATGGTATTCCTCCACCCGATTGAGGTAGCCTTATAAGCCAAAACAAACTTGACATCTCCCTTAGGTCTTTTGTTTAGGATTGACATCATCTTGCATCTAAGGCATAAGCCCAAAGTGATTAAAACTAATCCTAGGGTTAGTCTCTTGATTTGCTTGTGTATCTTGCTTGTTTTTTTTTTTCTTTCAGTTCTGTTTCTCTGTTATACCTGTCTCAGTGATCACTTCAGACAGTTTGGTGGGTATACTAAGCCTTGTTATCCCCAAACCAGTCAGCCTCTTACATTCTCTCTTTGCCTTCATAGTGACCGACACCGGTCCTCTTCTACCGACATCGGTTACACAGCGACACATCGCTACCATCTACCATCGGCGACATCGGTTACGGACCGATATCGGTTACTGTGTTTCACAGTTCCTGACAAACCAAAACCTACCAATTCCAACATTTTGTTGTTGTTTCTATTCCTGATTGACTAATTCCCTGTTGTATCCTCTTGTCCATGGTTGTTATCACCCGGCAACAAGCCGCAACCATGGTTTCACATGCTTGTTCCATGTCTTTTCTGAGTCACCCCCTTCGCATCCTATGGGGAATCCTACGGACACCAGTGCTTTTCCCAAGATCCTGTAGGAGATCCGGACTTTGCCAAATTTTTGGATGCTAATCCTAGCACCGTACAGTATTATTTGTCTCATACCCCTGACCGTACACCCGACGGTCAGCTCCTCTTTGGTATGCCTATTAGTATAGCCGCTCACTTAGCCCCTTCCCCACCTAATAACTCTACCTCACCGTCTTCATCCTTAGCCCCGTCTCCCAGCTCAGTGGCTTCGGTGGTTCATACTGCACCAATTGGCCTTCCTTTGGTTAAACTGGGGCCCCACATATCACTACCTTCCATTGCCCCTACCTCATCTCTCCCGCAGATTGCCTCTTTCATAACTCGCTCTCTACCATCTATCCACATGAGCTTTCCCTCTCAGGCTCCGCCCACCTTTTCATTTCCGTCAGACTCATCCGGTGGCCTCAACATCTTATATAGGACACCCTTATTGGCCGCCCCAACACATTCATCATCGTTACCTTATCAACATTCAACCCCACCATTGTCTAGTAGCGGCTCTTGGCCCAATCCTCCTCCGTTTACGATGACAACACCATCATCTAACCCAACCAATGATTTAATCAAACAGATGATGGACAAGATGCAAAATCTTGAGGCTTCTATTTCAGGAAGCCGTAACACCCTGACATACGAGCAAGTTTGTCGGGAGCCTATTCATCCTTCTATCCCCCTTCATACATATCCTCCTCAATGGGAATTACTGAAATTTACTCGCTTTAGTAGTAAGGAGGACCCTCAACAACACTTGCGATCGTTTAGACATGCCTGCTATCTGATTGCTCATGACGATGCCTTACTACTCCATACCTTCCCCATGTCCTTATCAGGACCTACCTTGGAGTGGTACAGTGCTTTAGCCCAGCACTCAATCTTCTCCTTTAACTAGTTAGCCCAATCTTTCTTGGATCACTTCTCCATCAATATTGCCAAGAAAGTATCCATTACCGACCTCTATGCCATCCGACAATTTGAAGACGAGTCTATCATGATTTCGTTGGACGATGGCGGGGCCTCATCAACCAACTTACTTATGCCTTACCTCAGGCCGAGCTCATCGAAACTCTTTATGCGGGCTGCGCTAAACACATTTCTCCCACCCTCCAAATTCAAACTTTTTGCACCTTTGATGAGGCCTTTACTATGGCTCGGAAACTAGAGATTCGAGCCTTAGAGGAGGAGAAATTGAAGTTGCGCAACAAAAACTCAAATTTCCGAACCCAAGACTCCACCAACAAACCCAACACCACCAACTCTCATGCATCGGCTGCTTCGAAATCAAAAGGAGCCGTACACGTGGTGACGGTCAAATCTCAAGCACCATCTAATACCCAGCTGAAATCCACCTATAAGTATAAAGTCGAGCCCATCAAGTACACTCCCTTGGGAGAAACTTATGATGTGATCTTGGACAAATTGCTTAAAGCAGGAGCTATCACCTTGCCTCCTATTAAACCTCACTCCGGGTTTGATTCCGCCCATGCGCTATACCTTCTTGGTATAAAGAAAATGACTTCTGTAACTTCCATCGCGTGAAGGGACACAACCACGAAAACTGCAAGATGTTGAAAAACATAGTGCAGGAAATGGTTGATGCAGGGGATATAACCCTCGATAATCCTAATGCCCCTGCTAATCAAAATTTAAAAATCTTCAACAAACCATTTCCAAACCATTCATCTAACAGTAACACAAACCAAGAAACCTCAGCCGAGGAGAAGAGTGTGCATGAGATCCATGCGGTTTTCAACTCCCAACCAAGGGCTTCCATCGAGGAAATTCTGAATCGAGCCTCTTCACCAACGCAGGGGTCCTCGCCCCCTTCTCCTTCATCAGGACAAGAGGACAGCCCCACTATTCCTTTACCCATAAAGGAATCAACCGCCCAGAGTTCTCTTCTCACAGAAGAGCCTTCTTACACCACATCCCTACAAGACTGTGAGCGGATGTTATCCAACCTATCTATTTCCCAAACATCTCCTTCCACCACTCTTGCTGCAAAAGAAGAAGGATCGCCACTTTTTCTGTCATCCTTAGAGGAGAAACCCCTCGAGCCTACATCACCAAACTCCTTAACCATGACGGATCCTCTAGAACATGCCCTCCTCCCTATCAGTTCTTCATCGCCTAAATCTTTCCAGTGACCGGTTGACCTCTTAACACCCATTGATACAGTGCCTCATTCGCCCCCTGTATCACACCCACAGTGGACCGGAATCACAGCCCACTTCTCTTCCATACCAAAATTCCCATCCACACGTGAAGATTGTCATCCCCCAGAAGATAGACGAGTCTTATGGGAACGTTTGAGTACACCATGCTCTACTCAAATGTAGATGACTAATCCAGACACCTCTACCATATGCCCGAAGTTTTTACAAAAGCTCAAAATGCCTATGTCCTCACCTTCACCCCCCTCATCTCTACCGAATACCTCATCCACCTCTATCAACCTAACCAAACCTTCCCCTACGCTTGGGACTTCACCAATACCCGACTGACGCACCCACCTAAATGGTTAGATTTATCCAAAAATAAAGCCGTCAATCCACCTAGGAGACAGACCCAATCTCCTCGAGTCCAATCTATGCCTCCGCCACAACTAAAACCCTCACCCCGATCACACCAGTACAGTAGGCACGGTTTCAACCCTCGCCATCACACCTACCTTCTATATTGGGGCCTCACCCCTCCACCTTGCCTCAATACACCATGCCTCCCATGTCTTCTTTAACATGACCTGCACCTTCTACACCCATACAGAAATCCACGGGCGTCTCAACACTGTCGCCCCAAGTATCCTGCCTACCTACCAACCCTAAGAAAACTTGATCATCGAAGGACTTGTTTGTTGTCGCTCCTCTTTCCCCATGGTTGTTTCCTACCACCACATCATCTGTGGCCTCATCATCTAACCAGCTAAACATGACTTCTGCGTAGAAGAAGCCATGCCTAGTTAAACCCAATCATCAAAATCCCTTGCCTAAACCACCACCCATACGAACCACTCATACCTGACCATTACCAAAACAATCAATAATCTCACCCACTCAATCAATAGCCTCATCTTCATCTGAATTTGACCGCTCAAAGGATCTTACGCCAAGATCCTTGATATGTTGGTAGGGGATGTGACCATTTCCCTACCCCCACTCAGACCCTATGATCCATCTAAACCTTGACCTATAGGTTATGATGAATCTAAAATCTGTGCCTACCACCGCACACCAGGACACAATGTAGAAGGATGTAAAAGCTTTGAAAGCCATCCTTCACCAGTTGCCTATCTCAGATAGAAAATCTAAGAAAGACAACTTACGGAGGAAAAGCCCTTAGCTTGATCCCTTCTCCTATACCACTGTCCCCCGCCTCACCAAAATCTATCATCATTGCTAACCCCACCTCTCGAGAATAATGACTTATCCCTGCCATCTTCCTCATCTCGTATTCATGAGATCAACATGATTAGCATTGCTACTCGAGGTCAGAAAAACAATGGAAAAGCTAAAGAGAGCACACCTGCGGCCTCTCTTTCTCCTTCCACCATCCGATCGCACCACCACCTAAAGTGGTTATTCGTGGACCTGCCTATCCAGTCTCTGATGGAGTTTCCCATCGCACCATGATCAAACAACTTCACCAATCTCCTGTAAAAATGACACTCTATGATCTCATTCAAACATCTGAATCTCATCGACAAGCTCTAATTGAGATCCTCCAAGGGATAGAGGTCCTACCTAACGAAACCCTTACCCGTCGCCTCCATCTTAACACCCAACCACATCACTTCTCTCACCAAACAACCTACCTCCACAACCACCTCTGTCCCTGTACAACAAGCCGCTGCTGTCAGTTTTTTCGAAGAAGAAATTGTCGTCTTTGGTGTAGAAGATCCTGACCCGCTCTTTTCATCTCGGCTTACGTCCAGGACATCCGGGTACATCGTGTTATGATCGATGGGGGCGCTAGCCTAAACATCATCTCTTCCAAAGCCTTCCAACAGATGAATATCCCTCCTAGTTGCATGTGTGCCAACCCCACCATGTTGCGTTCATTCAACGATGTTATTACTTCTACCCTAGGCACCGTGATCCTTAACATTTGTGTAGGGCCACGTACCTTACCCGAACTCTTCTATGTCCTTGAGGGAGAGTTCAATACAACATGTTGTTAGGCCGCCCTTGGATCCGGGCTATGGGATGCGTTCCCTCCACCTTACATAGATGCATAAAATTTGAGTATGAGGGGAAGTCATACACCGTCACAGTTGACACTTCCCCCTTCAAAACCTGTAATATGTTATACCACCCTAATGATGTGCTTGTACCAGTCAAGGCACCCATTGATCCGACCCAACCATCTACTTCAACCACGCCTCAACCATCCACCTTAGCCACACCCACACCTTCGACCAATGAAACCACCGACGCGAATACCTCTTCCTTCCCCGCGGACAACATCCCAACCTCGGATCCCTTGGTAGGTGTTTTTCAATGCCTTCTGCTGGGGGAGTACCACCTATACAATGTTAGCACCTTCCATACCCCACAAGAGTATGGACAGTTACATGTGCATCCTACCTATGACCGTTCGTGTGGGGGAGGTGATCTCCTACGGACCACCTAATTTCCACACTAACCTAACGTATGGGGGTGTCGACGCATCCTTTGTCACCCCTGAACCTTCCCTTGGTGTGGTTCCCTTCCAATATGATTTTAATATCTAACCAACCGTTGTTTCACCCTCACCTTCCTGACTCGTTGTGCTTGGAAAGGTTTTGGTTTTAGTCTTTATGAACAGGGCCGACATACGATCATTCCCATGACTACACGCAAACACAAAGATTGTAGTGGTCTTGGATTTTCTGAACCACCTACACCGAAGAAACCTCATGTCAATTGTATCTAGGAAGATGATGAAGTCACCCCTTCCGAACCATCAATGCCCACTTTTCCATCTTCACCCACGGAGTCGATAGACCCAGAATCTATCCCTCCTAACTTTTTTTTTTCATGAATGCTATCTTCTAGGTCCTCTCACTTATTAATGTGATGGTGAAGACCCATCTTCTCTCCCCCTTTTGTATCTAGACATGATTGAAGAAGAATCACCTTCGATTAATGTTGTGGAGTGCCAGGAATAGCGACTCCGTCCTCACCTACCTTAGTGCGTGACGACTCTTATATTCAACACGCCTTACCATCGAAAGCCAAATCATGTTGAATGAGTCATCTATAGAGATCAACATCCACACGGAGGATGATCCTCACATTGTAAAGATCGGACAATCTCTCGACACATCGAACAAGCCGCCTTCACTACCTTCCTCCGTGCTCCGTAATCAAGCTTTCGCTTGGTCCTATGCCGACATGCCAGAATCGATCACCTAACATTTTGTCCATAACATCACTCGAAACCAAGACTCAAACCGGTTAAACAAGTGAGAAAAATGCATCACGCATTGCCCTCTTGGTTAAATAAGAGCTTGATGAATCCTTTCTATTGTTTTTCATCTTACCTATTGACTATCCTCAATGGATTTCTAATGTCGTATCTATCACTAAAGTGTTGGGGGACTTCGAATATGTATGGATTTCCGGGATCTTAACCTCGTCTTGCCCAAAGGATGACTTCCCCTACCTAGCATTGATCAACTTGTTGATCTCACCGTGAGCCATGAGATGCTTTCTCTCATGGATGGTTTCTCGAGATCAATCAAATTTTTGTAGTAGCCCCGCCGATCAACATAAAACTACCTTCATTACCCCCTGGGGGACCTTCTACTATCGTGTCATGCCGTTTGGCCTTAAGAATCTTTGAGTGTGACCTATCAACGGGCTATGAATTACATTTTTCATGACATTATGCACACTATCCTCAAGGATTATGTCGATGATCTTCTTGGAAAATCCAAACATCGCTTGTTTGAACATCTCAAAGTTGTGAAAACCCATGTAGTAACTTGTCCGACTTAGAGACGGTCCCTCTCTCTTGTATCAGAATAACACGCTTCTCAATTATACTCAGGATATTGTCTTGTTGTGCTCTCACGGCCACCCTCTGCCCTGCCCACCAAACCAAAAATGAGCATATGTAATATCCGACATCATCCACTGTGTCATCTATCGGTCTCTACTACCCATCGGGTCAAATGGCTCTTACAAGTAGGCGGTGGTGCCTCTACATCCTCCCTTCGATATCATGGGAGGGGAGGTGGCACATCTGCCATAGTCCTAACTCGCTTTTCGTACCCTCTAGGGAATCCACTCATACTCCTCGGGTCTTTGTCCAAATACCGGTCTCTAGAAGACTTTTGAGTGGATCTATCGCTAGGTTTGGTTCGTGCTCGGGCTCCTCCACGGGGCTGATGGCCTCTGTATGGCCTCCATATAATATCTAATGCCGTCGGACCCTCTAACATATGCTTGTAAAAGGCAACATCCCACCCTACGACCAAATTTCTTTTCACCGTGGTTGGCCCATGACCACCAACCACCTCTCGAAACCCATATCTAGATTTCATGTGGCCTATGGGACACTTAGGGCAACCCTCTTCGGGTTATACACACGATGTGCTCATATGCCCAATTGACATGTTTAACAAGAATGTAAACATATACCGAATCACCTCATATTGATAGCCCTCAGGCCTTTATCCCAATGCATCTACATACACTGGTGCCCATGCACAAACAGGTGTGCTCCTCCACCATCTCTGTAAAAATCCATCGGAGCCCCCGTGGGAAGCGGCCTCCCCTCTAAGTTAGGGAGGGTGAAGCAAGTGATATCACGATCATCATTAGCACGGCAAGCCATGTCTCCTTTTGATGACCACGATACATCTTGCTGTGCCGATGCTCGCCTATGATAGATAACCGAATAGGGCTGCATCCCCCGAATACATGTAGGATCACCCGGCCTTTCCATCATTGTCTCGGCATCCATTGGAACACCTCCTCTCCTATGATTCCATACATATCTTAGGGATGTGATACACATCCTCTAGGGTGACTGTCATCTCTCCAAGTAGGGAGATGGAAGGCATTGGTTCGGATCCCATCTCTCGATGAGGGAAACCATGGAACTGGTGGTCCCTATTGTTTACTATGGCCTCTGGACTCCTAAAGTCTAACCTCTCGCATAACTGCGCCACTACTCTACAATCACATGTACTGCATCCACTCTAATAGGGGCATCTCGATCTCGCATGGTCAACCATGGCCTGGCACCATGCTGCAAAACAAACAACTAAGCACTCACTCCGTCGGGACTACCCCTATACAAAACAATCTTGTGTCCAATTTTTATGAACCAACGTGTCGGTTGACACATGACTGATGCCGATCTCTACACATGCTAATCTACACCTAAAAGGTCATGATCCATGGGTTGACTAGTGACCGACATCGGTCAAATGTGTGGGGTTTAGGATCGAACCAAATATGGCCACCAATCCCCTTTTTTTCTCTATTTCTCCCAATTTACCCGATCCACAATTGCCTAAAAAACCTTACTCACCATGACATTTTTCCTACCTAACATATCTACCCAATCCATTTTACTGTTTACCTTCATTTATTCATTATTTTATCAAATTTTGGATTCCTACCCCAATACCCAAATCCCAGCTAAATTCATAAACTTGACAGAAATAGGGGTTCAGAGCCTACCAGATCGACTACACATCATCGTGGTGGGATAGGGTGGTGTTCCTCGGCACCTCCTACTCCTCCGGCTATTCCGTAGCTCCAAATCTCCTCAGCAGGGTCCTCAACCAATCAAGCTCTGCCTCCCGATCTCTGGGGCCTACCAATAACTCACTCACCCACTCAACTAGTGCCAACTCAGCCCAAACACTCGACACAATCAATTCAAAACTCAACAAGAGATGTTTTGGCGCTCAAATTCACAATGTGAAAATGACATGCCACTTTTTTTTTTTTATAGGTTTTGACCTCTAACCGATATCGGTTAGGTCATGCCCTAGAAGACCGATATCGGTCTTCTAACCAATATCGGTCACCCCTAACCGATATCGGTTACCTACTTATTTTAACCTAACTCCTACCCTTATCCACCAATCTCCATTTTTCACCACATCACCTACCCCCGGCTTTGCTAAATAGCCTTATTTTGAATTCATCGGCCCGACCTAAGGCCACAACTCACCAATCGACCCAGGCCCCAAGGCCGCTGACCAATCAATCCAATCGCCCGACCCAAGGCCGTAACCAATCATTTGGCCCGGCCTAAGGCCACAACCAACTAATCGGCCCGACCCAAGGCCGCAACCAACCAATCGGCCCGACCCAAGGCCCGAACCAATCGGCTCGAATGACCAATCAATTGGCCTGACCCAAGGCCACAACCAACCAATTGGCCCGACCCAAGGCGCAACAACCAATCGGCCCGACCCGAGGCGCCGCAACCAACCAATCGGACTCGACCCCACGGCAATTCGGCGACCAACCACCTGACCAATCGGCCGACCAAGACCGCACCAATTAAGTACCTCGACCGAGGCCCACAAATTATGATTCTATCCACCCATCATGTAGTTGTTTGTTCAATCGAGCTCACCTATTCGTGTTTTAGCATGACTAGGATACTTGAATTGATCGGCCAACTAGCTTTGCCTAGACCAAGACCGTGACATTTATCTCAACCAAACCAACCATTTGGTACTTGCCGAACATGCCTAAACATTCGGTACCTTACCCGTTATATCCCCTGGAGCTACTTCCTATGCCTTGGATACCAGGATTATATCAACCTTGTTTAGATAAACTATCGACCTTTGCCTATGAATTGCTTGTTTGCTCTTCAAATCGTGTACCCTGGTCGCACTACTACATTTCAACATGTGTATATGCTTCCTTGAACTTACCCCACCATCTTACCATCATCTCATCATCATTCACCCTTTATCAACCCTATCCCTGATTTCACGTCGCCTCAATTTGTGATAGATTTGAGGGGGATTACCTATACCCTTAACTGGGGCAACCACTTCTTATTATTGTTAGTGCAACTTTACAAGACAAGCTACATGACAACAAGGGGCAAATGTAGACACCAAATTTGGGTCTTACGATGCCCTGTGCCCCACATCTTGTCTCGCAACCTAACCCTACCTCACCACCTAAACCTTACACACTTAATTATTTATTAATTACCTTATAATTAATAAATCCACATCTCCAACCCTGCCACCTCACCTCGCCACCTCACCATGACCTAGCCCTAACCCTAAACTAACCTAATTAAGACCTATAACTTGGTCCAGACCCACACCCATGACTCATCACCCCTCACCCACACCAAAATGAACCTAATAATGACTTGACCAAGCCCAACTGACCCTCGAGAGAAAAGGAGGGAAAGTTGGCTATTTTACTAAAAATAGCCAACTTTGACCTAACCGACATCGGTCCCTACTCAATGGTGTCGGTTAGGTAACCACCATCGGTTCCCTGTAAATGACCTCCCCCAACCAAAACAAAAAGATCTGGAATTCATTTGCAAAAAGATCCGAATTCATTTTGCAAGAGAGGGACAAGTGAGAGAGAGAGAAGAGGTTGCAGAGAGGAGTATTGAGCCCAAGGCGTGGCCCGAGCAACTAGATCACGGTCACACTCATCCAAACATTGGGAGAGTCGGAGGATAGCTTCATTAGCTCACTTCTGATTGTTGGATCATCCCAACTGAGCCTTGCCTTCGCCACTGCATTCCTTGGACCTGCATCCACATCAGAAACTAGTAAGTAGTCTCTTTTATTACCTTGTATGCTTCTAGACACTACTTTGTGAACTTTTGATTCATAGTGATTATAAGCTCACTCTAGATCTACCACCGGTAACACCCTACACCTAACCTTCATTCATCCATCTCTATATTGCCCCAAAGATAGCTTTCTCACTCTCTGAGTCTTCTCTATCACCCTACTACTCCCCTCAACCATCTACCAACCTTCTAAACCCCATAACCACCTTACAACCAACCTCCATTTAAAATCCCTAAATCACTGCCCCTACCGATATCGGTTATCCCCTACCAGTATCGGTTTTATAACCGTGGTCGGTTATCCAGTGACCGGCATCGGTCACTGTGACTTATACCAAAAACCAACCTTTCACCTATTTACCTCCAAACAATCTCATATCCAGCCTTGTCTATCCCTGTAACTTGATCTGAACGTATCAATAACCAGTGACCAAACAAACAACATGACATTTTATTATTGGTAGTTTAGTCTCTATTGCTTTTAGTAACGAGGTACCTAAATCGTGATTTCATGCAATAGCTTCTTTATTATCATTTGCATTAATTTGTATTAAAAGGGAACTAACCACCTTTGAAAGGAAGTCTAATATTTCCTGGGCCCAAGGCAGTTCCCTCACTTATTATTTAACAAAAATCTGGTGGTCTTGCATTCTTATTTATAGGTAGTCCTTCCCAGACAAAAAGGAGCTCTTCACAATCGGTCTGATCTTTCTACGATACGCGCACACCTTCCCAACACTCAACAGGTATTCCTCCTAGCCCTAACCCTTATCTATTTCTCAAGAGAATGAAAAGATAGAAATAACTCTATCGGAAAAAAAAACGTCGGGGTAGCTACTTGGTGTTTAGGGTCATGTTCCAATTTTTATTCAATATTATCTTTCTTAGATATTATTATCTGTTTCATTCATTAAGTGGATAATATATCAGTTCTATAGATGAACTTGGAGATGTAGGCATTTTTCCAAACATCATTATCAACTTGTCTTATTTGTTTATTTTAATTCTTCCATTACTTAAAGTTTATTTCATTGGGGTAAGTTCTAAAAATAATTTAATACATATATGGGTCCATGGTCGGTTAAAAAAATCGGTCAATTTTTCGTATCAATAAGATAAAGAAGATGAAGAATTCCATACAAAGATTAGCGAAGAAGGCTAATTCCGTAAGTAACATTTAGAACCACCCATTATCTTTAATAGGTATGATGAATCATGGAGACAAGATAGGAGGTTTCACTCACTTTATCCTTCTATTTATAGAAAGAGGTTAAAAATTCACAATGACATCAATAATTTTGTGATTTTGAATTCTTGATGAACCAATGGTTGATGCCTATGGCCAACTAATATAAGAATGGGTCTTAATAACAACCACTACATGATGCATTATTAGAAAAAAAAGTTATATGGAATTTTTAAAGTGTATAATGTTGGAGCTGTTATCCATTTTTACCCCCTTTGGTAAAATGGACAACTAGAGAAAAACAAACTTGGGCAGTTGATAGAGCTTCATGGTTGAGCTTGGGGTTTTTAGAGGGAAAGGAGTTCAATTCTTGGCCAAATTTGAGAAAATTGAGTAAAATCAAGAAAATGTGGCTTTGAGGCACTCTACTTCATTTTTCCTAACTCCCCAATCCAAGAAAATTCTAAGGAGTTAGTGAAAAAGATGCAGAAAAATCCACATAAGCCATGTAAAATCCAGCATGAAGCCACATAAAATCTGCGGAAAAGTCTGCAGAAAAATCTATGGAAGCCGAAGAAAAGTCCACAGAAAAGTCCATAGAAAAATCCATGGAAGCCACAAAGTAAAATCCACATAACAAATCGGCAAAGGAAAAAGCCGTAGAAAAATCCTTTGAAAAATCAGCAGAACAAAGCTGAAAAAAAAAATCCATAGAAAAATCTACAGAACAAGCCGCGAAATGTTGTAGAAAACTAGAAAATCCATGGAACAAAGGAAAGCGAAGGTTTTTCATGTGAAACTTCGGCTGGGCATAACTTTTGATCCAAAGTCTTGAAATTTGACAAAATTTATATCATTGGAAAGGTCTCAATGTCCTCTATGTAATTGAAATTTTATTTGTAAATTGTATTGAGGTTAGATGTGAAAAAAATTAGAAAATGTCTCTAGCATGGGAATACACAGTCCCAGTCAACCACCGTAATTAATGAAGTATGACACCCCATTTCTTCTTCCAGAAGCTAAAGTACATATGTAAGATGATTTGTAAGGGTTACCATGCCATTTTCAGACCATTTAATGGTAGTTTTTGTTGGTGAGGAAGAAATCTGAGTTTTACTCTTTCTCTTTCTCTCATTCATTTTCTATATATTGTAAAAACTTCTCATTTGAGAAGGGAGATATACGGGATGTGGGGAAACTTTGTAAAAAAATTCTCAATACCATTGAGCTATAAACCCTCTCATGGGCTTGGAAAGTGTACTTTTGCCTCTATTTCAACAATGTAATGGACTATGCATATTCTAAGAGCAATAAAATTGTGTTCGTGGTGTTCTTTCAACCCTTGCATTGTTTTGTTGTATCTCTTTGCCCCTCTATTTTGTTTTTGTTTTTCTATGCATGTATGTCTCATTTGTAGGTGCAAGATGTTGTGTTTCATGGATATTTAGTGGTAAATGAAGATCTGGGTCTGTGTCACATTGGTCTGGCCTCTCTCAACTCCATTTTCTTTCTATATTCTCCCTCAGCAGGATATTTCACCCCCTTTTCTTGGTGCTATCACCTCTGTAGTGTAGGATTTCTTAATTTTCATGCTCTCTCTCTCTCTCTGGTCCCTTGGAAAGGTTAGATTAGGAGTAGATAGTTGCATTTCCTTCTTTGGAAGTAGTTTAGTGTTAGGATTAGGTAGAGGAACCAACCTTCTTTGGAGGTCTATCTCAAGTAGAAAGTCCCACAACTTGGAGATAGTACCCATGTTACCTAAAAACACTGGTTGCTCATTCACACAGGCATGAAAAATCAGAGGGTGTTATTTTTTTATGATATCAGTTCAGCATACAGTGGGACAAGTTTCAAGCACCTTAGCATTTCATTTCATCAAATTGATGTGTTCTTGGTGAGATTTAGCCTTTAAAGGCACATGCAAAGCACATCTGGCAACTTCATCTGGTCAAAAACCCATTCTCTGAGTTGTAGAATTTCTTTCCATCCATTTCCACCCATTCTTCTTTCCACATCTTTCATCTTTTGCCATTCATGAAGTTGTGCAATCATGGCTTCATTCCCATCTTAGAATTCACACTTGCAGTAGCAGTGGTGCAGTCCACCTCCAATGTATTTCTTAGCTCCTCCAGATCAGCATTATGATCAGATTCAGAACCATTATGCTTACCCATATGAGTAAGGTGCAGATCAGTTTGGTCATCCACCAAACTATGGAGCTTATCAAGAGCAAGGGTGTGCATATGATGATAATATTTTAACAGAGAATGCTGATTTTCTAGAGAAGATTCAAAGGATGGAGGCTGACATGGTTCAATCAAGGGCTACAACACAAATGAAGGCATTTAAAATTGGTTGTAGGGAATCTTGTCCATGGGAAGGCCCTTTTCCAAGACATTACTAACCCATAGGAGAAGCTTGACTTCATGGTTGAAATGTTGTCTCAACTTGTATAGTGGACTGAGGAGATTGAGGCTTATGAGTTGGATACAAGACAACCTTGTCAATGGATAAGTCCACCACCTCATATACTTTCTTTTCCTCTTTCTCAATTGATATCATTTCAGCAGTGTCAAGATTCAAGCCCATTGCCTATTGCCCCAAGTGTTGATTTCCCTTCTCCATCTTCTAATCTTCCATCTCATCTCAATTATTTTTCCCTTTTCCCTTCCAAGAAGTCATCCCCTCCAAACAAACAAGAAGTTCTATCTCCACCACCACAATCAATTGCAAAATCTGTTGTAACCCAACCCATCCCTCCTATTGTTGTCTCAAGTTCATCTTGGGGAGAAAACAATAAGACAACTAGTCAAGGAGAGCAACAAGAAGAAGAGCCAAGAGAAGAAGAAATGATTAGAAGCTTGGTGAGCTTGGCTCTAAGATTTGGAATTGAAATATTCCCTTGTTGGTTAAGCCTATGAAGGAGGTAAAAGTTGAAGAGCCAGTGGTGGCTAAGGATGATTTTGTAGTAGTAGTGGAATGAGAAGATCAATAGTCTGTATGCTCTGAATGTAGTGTCCATGATGGAACTTTGTTTGAAAAGATTGATGATCATATTCCAGCTGCACAATCAGTCAAGGAGGAGGAAGAACAACCAGCTCTAAGTCCAGTTAAAGAGGAGCATATGGAGGTGACCAAAACAAATTCAGAGGCACTGAATCATGAGCCGGTTACAAAAGAGATTACAGATCTCTCTCCCATTCAATCTCTCCAAAAATATGATTTTTTGGAAGATTTTGAACTCACTAGCTTCATGTTTGAAGATGAAGCTTCATATGGTGAAAATAATGAAGATTTTAAGATCATCATGCAAGAGGGAGAGACCTTGCTGCAGCAGGACAACAAAGAGTTTGATTTCCTATCAGATTTGGAGGAATGTTTTGATGAGGAGGAGCCCGTAGAAATTACAACTTTCATTGCCCCATCATTCATCCTTCAACTGCAAGAACCTACTACCATGAGAGGAGGATGTGTAAGCACAACCTGCAGTTTATAGCATGCCTCTTGAATCAAAGTTGGAAGAGTTCAATCTTCCAAAAGCCACATCGGATGTAGAGGAAGGGGAAGAACAAGAGGATGTCATCATATCTCCCATACCATTCACCAAAAGGGGACATTAGTTGTTTGTAGATGTGCAAGAAGAAGAAGATCAAAGTGTAGACAACCTCCTTTTTCAAGAAGGTCCACAGGAAAACTTTTTTTGGAGATGAATTTAAGAGAAAAGGGCACATCCATCGGATCATACCATGCCCAATCAAATACTTGGCTTCATTGGAGCCAAAAGAAGAGTTGCCACCAGTCATGCTTGCTCCTTGAGCATGAGGATGAGCTTCAGAGTACCAAGGATCAGCTGCAATGCCTCTTCAATCCAAATGTAGAGCAACTAAAAGAGGTATTTGTCTTATTTCTAGTTGATACCTTGATTATTTGGGTGGAGGATCGACCTCTTGTTAGTTTTTCACTCATAATAATAGCCATGTTCAGCGCCAAATCATATACATGGCTGCCTATTTTGAGAAAGGGAAGTTACTTCTCCCTACCAGTTATAAGATTTGTTTGAGTTCCCTTTACTTTCGGTTAGCATAGAGTAGGTAGGTTTTCTTTCAGCAAAAGAAGTGCTTGTGCACACTCTACATGTTCCACTTGGGGCATGTATGATATTTCTCTTTTGTACATAGTGTGTTGTGGTGTTTTGTTGCTCGTGCACATTACATTGGAGGTAGTGTTTGGTGAGATTAACTCCAGTTCCAACAATGTTTCAAGTGGCTTAGGGACCAGATTTTAGAGATTCAGATCATAATTATGTTTATCAGGCTTGAATCCATGCCCAATGGATACTTTAAGGCCATTGATCACTTCATCTAGTAGGCAGATGTCTGCATGAGTCACCAAATTGTTATCCATTTTTACCCCCTTTGGTAAAATGGACAACTAGAGAAAAAAACTTGGGTAGTTGACAGAGCTTCATGGTTGAGCCTAGGGTTTTCAAAGGGAAAGGAGTTCAATTCTTGGCAAAATTTGAGAAAATTGAGTAAAATTAGGAAAATGTGGCTTTGAGGCACTCTACTTCATTTTTCCTAACTCCCCAATCCAAGAAAATTCTAAGGAGTTAGTGAAAAAGATGCATAAAAATCTGTAGAAGCTACATAAAATCCACAAAAAATTCTACAAAAAAACTACCGAAGCCACATAAAATCCACAAAAAAATCCGTAGAAAAATCCATGAGAAGACACGAAAAGTCCGAGAAAATCATGGAAAGCGCAGAGGAAAATCCACGGAAAAGCTGTAGAACAAAGCCGCAAAGGAAAAAGTTGTAGAAAAATCTATAGAAAAAGCCAAAAAGATTATGTGGAATAATCTGCAGAACAAATTTGTAGAAAAAGCCATGGAATTTTGCGAGAAAACTAGAAAATCGAGGAACAAAGGAAAGCGAATGTTTTTCATTCGCAAAACTTCGGATGGGCATAAATTTTGATCTAGTGCTCAAAATTTGACAAAATTTATATCATTGGAAAGGTCTCAATGTCCTCTATGCAATGGAAATTGTATTTCTCAATTTTATTAAGGTTAGATGCTCAAAAAAATTGAAAAAGTATCCAGCACAGGATTACACAATCCCAGGCCCAACCACCGTAATTAATGAAGTATAACACCCTATTTATTCTTCCAGAAGCTAAAGTACGTATGTAAGATGATTTGTAAGGGTTCCCATGCCATTTTTAGACCATTTAATGGTAGTTGTTGGTTGGTGAGAGAAGAAATCTGAGTTTTACTCTTTCTCTTTCTCTCATTCATTTTCTATATATTGTAAACACTTCTCATTTGAGAAGGGAGATATTCTGGGATGTGGGGAAACTCTGTAAAAAAATTCAACACCATTGAGATGTAAACCCTCTCATGGGCCTGGCAAGTGTATTTTTTCCTCTATTTCAAAAATGTAATAGACTATGCATATATTCTAAGAGCAATAAAATTGTGTTTGTGGTGTTATTTCAACCCTTTCATTGTTTTGTTCTATCTCCTTGCCCCTCTATTTTTGTGTTGTTTTTTGATGCATGTATGTCTCATTTGTAGGTGCAGGATGTTGTGTTTCATGGATATTTAGTGGTAAATGAAGATCTAGGTCTGTGTCACATTGGTCTGGCCTCTCTCAACTCCATTTTCTTTCTGTATTCTCCCTCAGTAGGATATTTCACCCCCTTTTCTTGGTGCTATCACCTCTGTAGTGTAGGATTTCTTTATTTTCATGCTCTCTCTTTCTCTGGTCCCTTGGAAAGGCTATCTTAGGGGTAGATAGTTACATTTCCTTCCTTAAAAGTAGTTTAGTTTTAGGATTAGGTAGATGAACCAACCTTCTCTAGAGGTCTATCTCAAGTAGCAAGTCCAACAACTTAGAGATAGTACCCATGTTACCAAAAAACACCGGTTTCTCATTCACACAGGCATGAAAAATTGGAGGGTGTTGTTTTTTCATGATAATAGGAACAATGTAATAACTTTCAACAAGTGTATTTGAAGATTGTTCTTAACTCAAAACATTTTAACAAATCCTTTACTTACAATTGGAAAATGCTTCAAGTCATAGTAAAAATAATTTATTTTTGGTCTTATCCATGTTGATAGTTAAGAGGATTTGTTATGAAGTATACATCTTCCTTCTAATGGACATGCCCATGAAGATATTAATGTAATATTTTATTAAGGTAAACATATTTTACCTAGGTTAATTCAGGATAGGTAATTTAATTATTTAATAGTGGTAAGTTGTTATAAACCATATTTTAATTGTATTTGGGAATAGTATTCCCGTAGCATATTGTTTGGGTTGTTATATGGTTCAAACCAAATATTTGTAATTATATGTGCATGGGTATGTTTATTGTTTATGATTTCAATATCTCATTTCTTTGCACATGGCTTTTCAACTCCTATAAGAATCACAACACATTCATTGTAATTCTAATTTGATTAATTATAATAAAAGTATCAGGCTTCTTCCCCTATTCAATAATTTAATTTAGTACCGAGAGATGGTTGATCGAACTGTGTGAGTAGATAAGGTTGGAGAGAGGGTGCGGAGGAAGAAAATCATTTGAGAAGAAATCTACATCACAGGAGAGCTAGTGTTGCCTCCAGAGTATCTTTCGAGAACTCCCCTACATTCCCATAACTTCTTGCCATACTCCAGGTAAAAGCAAAGAATATATTTTGTTTTACCTTGGTGCCCCTACACCGTGCAAATTTTCTTCCTGGAAGCTAATCATATTCAGGAATTTATTTATTTTTTAAATTAAATTATTCCCCATTAGGTTTTATCACAAATTTTGTGATAGTATTAGCTTTATCTAATACTATCAAGTTGGTGTAATTGGAGGAGTATGTGCTTTTGTTGGAGGATTATCTCCCCCATTGAGCTTCCTTTCTCATTACAAAGGTGAATTGTTTGAAGAGATCCCTACGAGCTTTGCATTGCAAGGCATCGAGTCATGTTGCAAACCGAGAGAGGTGAAGTGTTTAGGCCGAGTCTCCTCCAACATATCGAACATGACATTATTCGAGTGAGTTGGGGTTGTATATCATATTTGAACTAGGTTGAATCATTTTCATACATTGGAAAATCATACCGAGATCTCAAAGTATTGGAAAGTTGTTGAATCTATATACGGAGTGATTGAGCCAAGATCATTTGCATTGTCCTAGCAATATCTAAACAAGCCAACACATTGGCATGTAATTTCACACCCCTCCATTACTAGCCATGGGAGATTCAAAGGGACATGTTCATTGAGGGAGAGTTATAATAAAGCTAGCCCCTCCACGATCGAGTTTGAGAACCGACTTGAACCAATGAACTGTGATAAAAAAAAAAAAGTAGATAAATCAAAATGGTGGAGAAATAAAACAATAAAGTGGAAAAGGAGGACATATGAAAACAAATTCTCCTATCTACCTTGAGCGAGAACCCTAAAACCACTTGTTATCTCTCAAAAGTGCACCCTTATTGAGAGATGACTACAGGGGTTCTAATCTTTCTCTGAATCTCTCACTTTCACGAGATACAATGGAAACACCTCGGAGTCTGTGGGTATACCTATTGTTGAGGTGAGTCTCTGGTATCAAGGCCGGTTCCTTTTTGATGTATCCTAAACTATTTTTTAGGGTTTTGAGGGTAAAAAGATGATTGTAAATTGATTTAAAATGGGGTGATACACCAAACTTGTTGAGGATTTGACTGAGTACATGCAAAATCAAATTGAGAATGAATTTTTGATGCACAAACCAATAGTTTTCAGTAGAATATTAAGGCAAAACACTTTGTGTATTGAGGGAATGAGTCACAAAAACACAATAAGATAAACATGCACACTAATATTATGCAGAAATTACTAGATTTGCAGCAAGGTAAGATGATTAATCAAGGAATTTGACATTCACAAGAATTAATGAGATATACACACCACTGTAAATAATTGGAAAGGAAGAAATCAGTTCTCATTCAAGGGGAAAAACTGGCAAAATTTTCTTTAGCACTCCTATGTCCAAAAAGTCCTCTTTTGTGCCTTGTAATTGCACACAATATATAACAAGATTATTCACCCAACCCATCCTAAAAATAGACTAAAATTTGTACTCGCCCATGCATGATAATTTTACCCATTTATCATGAATAAATAAAGGAATAAAAATAGACATGCTGATTACAATGAGGCATTAATAGCCTTGGTTACAAAAATAAAATTCAGTCCAAGTGCAATTGACTGATCTATTTTTAATAAAATAGGATGAATAATTTGGCTAATAATAGCCCTTGCTTTTTGTGTAAGTATCCTCCAATGTGCATGCAATCTCTTTCTTCTTCTACTTGATGTGACACTTGCAACTTGATCCACTTGCAATGATATTTTAGGCATTCTTAATTCTGTCCCCTTGGATGCACATGCAAAAATTAATCTCCCTATGTGAGCAAAAATAATTCTTTTATTTGCAATACTTTAGCCAAAATATTCACCCAATATGTGGGACTGCCTGTAGGCTTTGATGTTGACATATGTTTATCTTTATCTCGCATGGTGAAATAATCCTCTTTGTCACCTTTCTTATCACATGCAATACATTATTCTCCTACAAGTATAATACTTTGTCTTCAACTCAAAATATTCCCTCCTATGGGGACCACCATGATCATGTTGAAAAGTAATTTCCCTTGCATGAATAATTTCCTTTTGTTCCTCCTTGTGCAATTTGAGGATGTTAAGGTAATTTGGTTCTTTTAAGGAATATTAATTCCTTTGGCTTGGCATGGGCATGCATGTTATTTCACCTTTTGGTGTCATCATGGTTGAAAAGGGTGACCACTTTTGATTTGGTTTATGATTGGCATATACCATATATACCTTAGTTTAAGGTTTCCTTTTGAATAATCATGAGCATTTTTTCAACCACCTTTTACTTGGTACATGGCACATGATTTGGCCCCTTCTGATTAAAAATCATTGCAAATGATATAGTTTTGGGTTTTTGATCAATAATTATTACCACCCTTTTTGACTAATTGAAATCATATGGTTTCAGACCTTAGTAAGGTCAATGTAATAATTAAGATTATTATAGGGCTGGTCCCCTCTCCACAATGACTCGAACCATTGGAAAATTATCAGCGAATTGGACTTTAACTCCAATCTAACATTGGTTTGCATCGAATTTTTGACTACGATTGTTAACCGTCGATTTTTCTCTACTTAATCCTCACCATTGATATGTGATTCCATGTTTAGGGTTTAGGTTTTGCAATGAATATGGTTAGTGATCTATAGACCATTGATCTTTGTACCTTCAAATTTGGGTGGTCGATTCTCTAGTGCTAATAAATGTAAACCTACATAGCAATCAACAAGGGTTACGTATCATCGATCCTCTTTCATCTTTGATCTAGATCATTGATGCTCAAACTATGGTGTACCAAAATAAGTTGTTAGTTGTTGTTTTTTCATGGTTGATTTTTTGGACGGTTGATTTACACCATTGATCCTTAACCCCGATTGGGTTAGGTGGAAGGTTGGTTGAGTTTGGGTGAGTGAAATATCTCAACCCTAATTAATATTATAATTTCCTTGGAAATTTTTTAATCACTACCATTGATGATCACATTGAAGCTCCTTGCCTTGTAAAAATTAAACTCGTGGCTTTCTTTCTTGACTTGTTTCATTCTCGTGACGACTTGTCATTATTCGAAACTCTTATTGTGAGATTTCAATGGGGTGTCTGCCATGTTTGTTCATTCTTGAGATTTTAAGCCTGCAATATCAGTATCTCTAAATTCATGGCATGATTGATGAAGAAAAGGTACATTTTCTTTGTCGAGCACAAAGGTATTTTCTTCTCAAGATTAAACATGCATCGATACTTAATTTTTTCCTTCATAATTGATGTGTTCTCTGCTATTATGAGTTCAAAATATTCTAGGTGTTGTTATTTTCTTTGCATTTGATATATTGAGGGTTTTGAAAGCACGATTTTGAACTTATAAGTTCTTGTTTGTCTTTTGAATATATCTGTGAAATTTCAATGAAAACCATGGATAGTCGTAAAATAAATGGCATTTTTATGAAAATATTATAATGGCTTGTATCGTCGTAGTTTTTTTATTAAGGCCCTGTTGTAAACTATTATGGCATAGTTGATCGATCTTTGAACTCTGGTTCAAAATAGTTTAATTTGTTTACATAAGGTTTGGAATTCTGCTTTGATGGGTGACTACATTTTGTCAATATATATTTATACCCAAAATGGGTTTGTCCCTTTTCTTGAATGCACTCTATCAAAAAAATTTGATCCCTTAGTTGAGTCTCCATCATTTGAAATTTCAAAGAAATTTGATGTGGCATTTGGACAAAAGATTTCAAACTCTCTAACTCTGACACATTTCTCGGGGTGATATTTTTATTTTTTAAATTCCAATACCTAGATTTGGGTCTCATTTTGCTAGCTTGATACTTTATGAGATTATTTCAAGTCGATAAAACTTAGAAAAATGTAGAAGATGAAGTTTACCTTGATGGGTTTGCATAATCTTGATATGTAACTCTATATCAATAAAGAACCGTTCAAAGCTTTTCATTTTCTAAATTATCAGTCTATGTAATTTCATTGTTCCTTAATTGGAAACCTTGTAGAATTAACTTTTCTTACTTTGTGAAAACACTTTGTTTCTTTGATACTTCATTCTTCTTTTGTAGCTCCATTAAACTTGTACTTGTCCATCTTTTCAAGTTGATATGTGCTTGATAGTTGATACTTAACTTGTTCAAAACTATGTTGATTACATCCTTGATTACATTCTTTTGAAGTTTTGTACTTAAATCTTATTTAAAGCTTAAGAAGGTTGTTTCTTGATTCTACATTTTTGTCACTAATCTATGTTGAAGCTAGGTTACACTTGTCATGGCCGCCAATATTAGGGTTATTAGAGATTTAAGATGCACTTTACCTGGGTAGCTCGATTTTTATGTTATAAAGAAAAATAAAAATTCTTGGAAGTGGTTGTTTTTTACTCTATCGTCATATTAATGTGACCTTGAGATTGAGTTCATGTTTGAATCTGGTAAACTCTGAAATTTTGAGCCCATATATTTTATCATTCAAATCCAAGTTTTTTTGCAAGAAAGATTTGTTCCCTGCATCTATTTGCATAAGTGTTTTAATTTCTTGTTTCTCTACAAGGTCAAGCACATACGTGCTCTAGATTGTTGCCTTTACTCGAACATATTTTCCATGTTATCACTTTTCGAGATTCTTTTTGCATTCTTATACAACGAGATGCTTTGGTTGTACCTCTTGCACTATGAGTGTTTGTTTTACACTTGGGTATTCGAACATGGAAGTTCGATTATTCCTATTTCTTAATACTTTTATGAGTATATATACTTTTTTCTTGAACCCTTTCTAGGTCATTCGAAAGTACGTAAATGATCTAGGGTTTATTTGTTATTTTAAAAGCTCAATGTTTTGTTATTAATAACGGTGCCTTTTAAGAGCTTTATATGTCGTAGCTCTCAAGAATTTGTAGAGGTAACTCGATGTAGAAATATGTGGTCTTACTTTTATATTACCTTTTGTTTTCAAACTTTACTTGTTTGATTTTTCTTCTTGAAGTATGACTATTTGGAAAAATGTATTTCCTTTAGTTAGTTGTAATGAGATTGATCTTTATGATTTTGTTGGTATTGTATGCAACCTTCACAAGTTGTACTTTTTCTTTGACTATACTTGATCATTTTTAATGTATTTTATATCTTGCTTTTGAAAATTATATTTTGCATTCTTCCATACGAGGAGTTAACATTGATGTATAACTCATATTTACTTTTGTAATCTCTTTATTTGACTATGAAGCTTGCATAAACTCTGATTTTGAATCTTCAACTGATGAATGGTAACATGCATTCCTTAATTAGTAGTGAACCTTGTTGGTTATCATCTTGGAAATGAAATTATAACCTTTGTAACATGATCCTTTGGTTGATTTGATTTTAGAAAAAAACACTTTCCTTAAAGCTTTTATTTGTATTGTTATTTATACCTCTTGTTGATGTTTAGACTATCTTTGATAGATCATGATCGCTCAAACACTTTTGTAGTACTTCAATAATTTCAACTTTTGAATGACCTATTCTTTTATTGATGCATCATAAAATATTCAGAAAACTTGTATAATGAGTTGCTTGTTGTATCATTAAAACTTTAAATGGTTGTTGTCTCAGTATCCCATTTTGATAGAAATAATTCTCACAAGCCAATGTCAAAAACCATTCTATCCATGTTTGATCACTCTATGCTCTAATAACTTAAATGGTTAGTAGCGAATTTGCACTACGAAGTTTTTAGATTTGCTTCAAAAATTTTGCCTTTTGGTGATCCTCGTGGTGTAAATATTCAGTGATCCTTCTTTTCAATTTGTAGACAACTACCTAGAAATGTGACTTTGATCATTTATATCTGAGTAGCATTTGATCAACGTTTAATTATTCTTTTCTTTAAGTTAATCACTATCTGTGTCATCCATTGAAGTGTGGCTTGTTGTTGGAAGCTGAACTTTGGTAATTTTTTCTCATCTCTTGGTACCATTGTATCACAAATTGAGTATAATTTGCATGTTCACTACAAAGTGCATATTTAGAGGACTTTCTTGTATGATAGTATTTATAACGTAATCCTGAAATTTGATGAGTTTTGTTTTGCATCAATGCTGATTGTTTCTTTGGTGCAACCTATATCTTCACACTTAAGAAAATAGTTAGAAAATAATCAGGCTTTTTGGCCTCTCTTATGTTCCATAGTATTTTTCTTCCTATTTATTTTTGTTGAGTTGATTATGGGAATCATATGTACTATTGTAGAATACTGCTCTTATCAATTGTGTATCATGTCTATGATGTACCTTATGCTTATGATATTTAGAAATCCATTTGCATGTAGTTAGATAGTACATGAGTACAGATCAAACCATGAGCTCAATATTGATGCCTTTTCTTTCACTTTTTAGGTATACTTGTAGCTACTTAGAGCATGGAAGAAAGATAGAGCTAGAATCGAGAGACAAGAGGATTAGAAAAATCCCAAGGCAATGATGGGTTTCTTCTATACTCTTTTACTTTTAACTTCATGCATATGTACTTATTTCTTTAGTAGTTATGAGTTACATCCCATGACTTGTGTGGGAAACATTGTACTTCTTCATGAATAAATAACATTAATTTATGTAACTGAGTTGTATACTTATTTATGCATTCAACTTTTATGATGGATATTGATTGTATAATGAAATAAACAACTCAATCACATAATTAAATGTATTTAACATGCAAAAATAATGAGTTTTGAAGTACTGTAACTTTAATCTTGTAAATTAAAAATTTATTTGTTGTTCCCAAATTTAGCATTTCACCTAAATTGTGATTTCCGCCTTCATCAAGGAAATGCATTAGTCCTTCGGGGATTTTGTGTTTCCTTGTTGAAGATGAACATGGAATGGTAGTATATGTGAGGTGTTATATTTTGTAATAACACACACAACTACAAATTACATGTAGTTAATAAATTTTTGCAACTAAAAGCATAATAGAATTATAATTCTCCCCCTAGTTAGGTCCATTTCATCAATGCCTTTCATCGTAACAAAGTTTTGAGTTGCCCATTTTGCATAAGTGCAATAATTATCAACACCACCTACCACTACCGCTGTGCAACCACAAGGATCATCGACTCAAAGAAGGTGCCACATTGATGTTTTAAAAGGTTAGCCCTTTTTGTTCTAAACTAAAAATAATTTGTTTCATTGCATTGCATATGCACTTAGAGTGTTGAGTTTGTTGTGAGGAAAGGTTTAGGGAAAAGAGGTCTATGGTTTGAATCTCAACCTCAACCTCATTGTTTTTAATATATTAAAGATAGCGGTATTATTAGAGGAAAATGCCATAGTTGGCAGAAAAAACATTCACTAAAGCCAGTAGAGATGAACAACCCCCACCCTAAAAATAGAGGAGAAAACCCTATTTTAGGGAAAAAAACTTTCAACTATGCATATTTTTGCATTTTGAGAAACATTTTCCAAAAGAGGGGTGATTAAAAACTTCATTTTGAGCCATCTTTTTCATTTTTTCTCGAGAAAAGCTGTATTGAGCTCTGGAGGCCACTAGGGCCCCGAAAATAGAAAATAAATTACCTGTCATTCAATTTTTTCAGAATTTTTAATGTAATTGTATATTTCAGTGTATTGTACTAATTTGTAGGTTGTCATATTCAACCACAAACCATTGTAACTACTATAAAATTGGTAGAGATTTGTACTCAAAAATAATAATTTTTTGGTTCTAAATCACTCACAAGATCTTCGGATCTCATTTGCAGTGTTTGGTATAAACAGTCCTATGGGAAGCACTTATAGGTAAAGTTATCACGATTATTACTATAGTTAATGCCTAATATAGCTGTAACAACATCGTCTTGGCATCGAAACTTTAAATAAATGAGGAGTAATAAGGACACAGTGCACACACTTTGAGCCCTCCCATCCATATGTGAATGATTTCTTGACTTAAATCCAGAATGAGAAATTATCTCGAGTATATAGTGAAGTTACACATGCGTATGAGGATATTTCTTTGATCCGTGTCAATAATCAAACAAACCCCTTCCAATAATGTCTTGATACCACGTATAAAATTATTTCATGTATGTTGATGCCTCTTTCACATAATTCCAAGTATATAGAAAGGGTGAGATTCTTCCATGTACCAACGGGTATATCAGAAGGGCATGTATATAGAAAGGTTTGGTATATCGGACTAACAATATATAGATTGGGAGACCATATACCTAGAGTGATAAGAGCTTTACCCATTTTTAGTTGATTCTATAAAATGGGCACCAACACCCCCAATTTATTTGTTCTAGATTCAAAATTACTTAGAGGAAATAACTATGCAACATGGAAGATAAAAATCAAGACACAAATTGAGTTTCAAGAGATTTGGGTTGTTGTGAATGGTACTATAACCAGATCAACAAATGATACAACACAACAAAAATAGTTTGATAGATCCAATCAGAAGTTCAAGATAATAATCTTGTTTATAGTGTCGATGACATGCAACCCCATATTCGAGGTGCGAAAAAAACCAAAGAAGCATGGGGTAAGTTAAGCACAGAGTATGAGGCCAAAAACAAGAATTTCATACTAAATTTACACAGTTAGTTACACACACTGAAGTTTAAACAAAATGAAAAAATAGAAACCTTCTTGAGAAGATTCATATATTTGAGGGCTTCACTTCTAGCCCCGGGAGAATAGGTCACTAATGAAGCTCTCATTCTCATTGTTACGAGAGCCTTTCCTCCTTCATACCACATTTTCAAGAAAACACTCAACTTATCTCGATCAAATAATAAGTTTTGATATTTTGGTGACTCTACTGCAACAAGAGGAATCCATGTACAATAAATATGATGAAGAGGAGTAGGCACTTTATTCTCATTTGAAATGGAAAGGAAAAGGAAACGAAAAATATCATCAAAAACCCCAAAATCAGAAACAACATCAACAAGGGGATAAGCAACAAAATAAGAAATGTATAATCCATAAAAGAGGACATGAATTAAAAGATTGTTTATATAATACATACAAGAAAGGTTCATTAAGTAATTATGGACCTCAACACCGATGATCTCACAAGGGCCATTCTAACTATAATCAAGGGAAGAAAAGGGGAATTGGAAATTAAAACCTCATCAACAAGGAAATATTGTTGAGCAAGAAGAATAGTTAGATAATGAAGACTTCTTGTACACTGCTCGATCAAGTGAACCTTACACATCATCTAGTGAAGTCTGGTATGTTGATTAGGGAGCCACTTGACACATGACAATCCATAGATACTAGTTTTTAACAATGAGGTTCATGCCTTCAAAAAACCATGTTTCATTAGGTGATGATTCTTTATACACAAGTACAAGGAATTGGGAACATTTCTTTACCCCTTGGTTCATGCAACTGTAGATTTTAAGATGTACTATATGTCCACAGGTTAACTAAATATCTATTGTCGATCAATAAAATCCTAGTCACAACTTGAAAATTTACTTTGATATTCATTCCAACAAGAAAATATGTTTAATTCGAGACAAATATTGAGGCTCAAAAATAG
Source organism: Taxus wallichiana var. yunnanensis (assembly GCA_018340775.1). Taxonomy (NCBI): domain Eukaryota; kingdom Viridiplantae; phylum Streptophyta; class Pinopsida; order Cupressales; family Taxaceae; genus Taxus; species Taxus wallichiana. The sequence continues at coordinate 192,363,704 of CM031235.1, forward strand.
TTACAAAATCCTCTAATGTGGGACGCATGTTACAACTTGATTTTGTCCACAAAAATGATCAAGAACTTATGGCTAAGAACTCTACCTCACGAACAGGTTGTGGCATTGGAGACTTTCTCATATCAATTTCAACTATCCTGAAACAATTTCTTGAAACAATATGGTAAAAGTATTTCCATCTCTCCAGAGGGATACGAGACAAGTGTCCACATCACCTAGTAGGAAAAAAACATAGAGCTTCATTCGAGAAGACTACTTATCGAGTTCATGTTAAGATTGATCTAGTTCATATGGATCTTTTTGGTTTGATGCAACCGAGTAATTATGGATTTCAGTACTTCATGATTTGTATTGATGAATACTTAGGAAAAATGTGGATATCTTTGTCCTCGTAAGAAAAGTGAAGCTTTTGAAACTTTCAAAAGTTTATAGTGAATGTTGAGAATGAAACTAGTTGTCACATTAGAACTCTTCACTCGGATCAAGGGGTGGAATTCACCAGTGATGATTTCAAAGCCTACCTACAAGGTCAAAAGACTTGTCAATAGATTCTCGGCTACACACATCATAACAAAATGGTTTTGTTGAGAGAAGAAATTATACTATTATGGAAATGGTGCAATACACGATTGATGATTATGGACTAGCGAGGACATTACGGGTAGAAGAAGGAAAGACAACAACGGTGTATTTGTTGAACATAGTGACCTCAGTTACTCTTAACAAAGTAACACCTCATGAAGCACGATCAAAGCGAAAACCATCTATTGAACACCTCGAGTATTCGGATGCAAATAAAGTATGCACATACCCAAGGAGAATAGAAATAAATTAGATATGTAATCACGAAAAACCATCTTTATTGGCCATAGTGAAGAGACTCTTGGGTATAGATTGATGGGTCCAAAGACAAAGAAATTTTACACCAAGTAAAGACATTGCGTTTTTGAGAAAAAGGAAGCAGAAACTCCTCTCCTCTAGACTCACCGATGTAGATTTTTCACTAGTTATAAAAATTGAAGTTGATGTTCTTGTATATGATGAAAGTGATTATGGGGATGATTGTGATGAATAGATAGAGCCACGAGCCATAGGAACACTTTAGCATATGCCCAAGTGGTATACTAGCATTGTATTGGATGCAAGATTGGATGTTCCATGGATACATCCACCACTAGACTACATAATCATAGTAAAGAATGAGAAGAAGTAAACTTTGCTTTGATGAGTATAGTTATTGAATCTAATGAGCCATATAGTCGAAGCTTGGAAATATACCACGAATGCTTAGTATAACTTAGTGATGAAAAAAACACTTGGCATTCTATCAATCTTCCACTAGGAACAAACCCATTGAATGTAGATGGATATTAAAAAAATACAAAGAATATGGGACAATAGACAAGTACAAAACAAGAATAGGATATTCGATTGTTGTTATCTATGTCGGAAATTTATTCATCTTTGAGAATTAAGTGAATATGATAGATGCAACAAAGAAAGATCTTAAATGATCATTTAACATGATAGATCTCGGGCTGATGAACTATTGTCTTGGATTGGAAGTATGGCAAAAAGATAATCACATCTTTGTTTCTCAGTTGAAATATACCAAGACAATGCTCGATAAATTCAGGATGATGGATTACACACCTATTACTAAACATATGGAGAACAAATTGCGGTTATCTCATTCAGATCCATCTCTTGTGGTAAATGTAACTCTCTGTCAGTAATTGATTAGGGGTCTCATTTACCTAACCTACACTAGACTGGATGCTAGCTTTACAGTTAGCTATCTTTCTAGGTTCATGTAGGAACCCAAAGTTTGTCATTGGAAAAAAACAAGGTTAATCTCGAGATATCTCAAGGGAAAAATACATCTTTTCTAGAATAGAATAAGAAAAATAAATTCTTCTTTTCTCGGATACTCGAATTCAGATCACACAGAAACATTGATGATAGAAAATCCACTTTAGGATTTTTATTCTTTATGGGATCTGGACCAATATCATGGGAAGCAAGAAACAACATTTCATTTCTAGCACTTCCACAAAATTTGAGTATCATTCTAAAGGTGAAGTTGTCATGAAGCAATATGGTTACATCACATACTTGAAGGAAGTAGAATACCACAGGACAAACCGACAACCTTGTATGTTGACAATGAAGGTATTCTCAAACTTGTTCGCAATCTATTTTTTCATGAATGAACAAACCACATTGAGGTAAATAAACATTTCATACGTGAGCATGTCTTGAAACACAATATACAACTTGCTGTTTTTCCCAACAACCTGAACAACGAGTAGATATCTTAACAAAGTCACTTTCACGTGAAAAATTGAGTTGTTTAAAGAGTTCCTCTCCTCATCTCTTGAGACAATGCAAAGTTAAGGGGGGGTATGTTAGGGTAACCATATTTTACATAGGTTTATTTAGCATAGATAATTTAATTATTAAATATTGGTAAGTTGTTATAAACCATATTTTAATTATATTTGGGAATAGTATTCCCATAACATAATGTTTGGGTTGTTATATGGTTATAACTATATATTTGTAATTATATATGCACAGGTAAGTTTATTTTTATCGTTTCAACATCTCGTTTGTTTGCACATGGCTATTCAATTCCTATAAGAATTGTAGCACATTCATTGTAATTTTGATTTGATTAATTATTAATAAAAGTATCGTGATTCTACCCTTTATTCGATACTTTCATATTTGGAATCTTATATATTATGTTATGGTGATAAGATACATATTATTTACTATATGTCATTCAAGCACTAGAAATTGTCAAGATAATTCAATTTCCTTGACTCCATACCGACTAAAGATGTCTATTTTTTAAATACTTTATGGGGCCACTCTTAAATGATTTTTAAATTTTCATTTTGATAGGAAAGAATTTCTAGAGAATTCAAATATCACCTACCACGATGGCATAATTTGGGAATGTGTATGGAGTTTTTAGAATTTCAAGGGGAAAATGTTTCAAACTTGAAGTTCTAGGTGAAATTCAAATTGATCACGAGGGTTGGAATGAAATGAAATTAGTTCTTGCGTATGGTAGTTTGATAAATCATGATCATTCTAGGATATAAAAGTATGTTATAAGCATAAAAATACTTGTAAGAGGTCATTAAGTCCATGTATAAACTATATATCATATTGTAAACATTGTATTCTTATGAAAGAAAAATAAAATAGAAATTTAATGTTTTGATTGTTCCTCTATGGCGCTTATTGTGGTTGAGTAGAAAGCTTAAGTTTTATATGTTTCATTGATATGATAATAATGAAATAATAAGAGGTGATGAATGAGAAGGTGATTACATTACTTCCACATATTAACAAGTTATTTTAAGGTCTTAAGGTCAAGCTAACGGGATAAATATAATTTGTGAAAAATTTGGACCCCTTAAAGGATTTTCATACATGATTTTCATTGTGATGAATTCAAATATTTTGAGTAAAAATTTGGAAATGATTGGATTAGGTTAAGTTATTTATTTAAAGTTCAAATTCAAGTTGATATATGGTTGAGAAAAGGTTTAATAGGGGAATATGAACCCTAATATTTTAATAAACTCTAAAAAAATAAAATATACACAAGAAAGGTCCATATCCCTTCAAGAATGTACCCAAAAAAGGATTTTATATGTGTCCAACAAGTTAACTCCATTTTGTGATCTTGAACACATCATGTGTAGGTAATGTGAAGTTGTTAAAAGAAAAATAAGGTGTCTTTTCACCTCATAACATAGGGTAATAATAATTAGTCCATCTCTTCACCCCTAATTCTAGGCATGGTTCGGTTGTGGATGGAAGTGGTTGATTAAGAACATATTAAATTAAATAAATTCTAAATCTAATTATGTAACAAAGTAGATATAGATATGCCATAAAGTATAGATTTTACATAAGAAGGTAATCGATAAATTTGAAACCCTAAGTGTAAGAGAGAGGGTAATATACTTATCTAATTCACAATAAATTTAAAGTTATGCTAAGCCAGAAAATTGATGAAACGAGAAAGAAGAGTGTCACAACCGAGCCCAAAAAATGTAGAATTGTCAGGAATACTAAGAATAGGGCACTGGACGGGGTTAGGTGAACCTAGGGTGTTACAAACCTCCTCTAAGTGCCTCAGACTACTCAGAACCTTAGAAACTCAATTTTTCAGGGTGATAATATATTTGTTGGATGTAAAATTTAGTTTCTTGTACTTCATTTTGTAATTGTAGAGTTCACTTCAAACTGCAAAGAGAAATATCACTTGTAAAACCCCAAAACACATCAAATCCTATAGATAAAAAGATACAAATGATGATTCAGATCGATCGCGACAATCACCCAACTCAGAGAACTTATGATTTGGGCCTTTGCACTACATTTCCAACTCCATATATTTGTGTGTGTGTAGAATCATGCCCCGGGAGGATCTTGTGTAAGTCACAATTGAATAGCAAGTAATAACTAGATGTAATAAATGTAGATAGATGTGTGCATGGGAAAATGCGATTCCCCTCCTATGAAGTGTATGTAGAATAATGCATTTCCTTTCCCTTTGATGGATGCTAGATGGATGTGTTGATGCCCTTATAATTCCTTTGGATGTAACCTTAGGTGATTATAATAGATGATTAGTGTTTGGTCCTTTACTATTAATGCATAGCTTTGTATTTATATGATTCCTTTGCTTGAATTTCATAATTAACAACTAAAAGGAAAACCACCAAGAAAATAAGATGTCGAAGAGTTAGAAAGAACCTAAAAATGCATGTAAGATATAAAGATGTTAGGGTGCCCGAGAGTGGACGGGGCAATTAGGCATCGGCATCCTAGTTGTGCGATGATGTCCAGGACATATAAAAACTAAAGTTTCAAAGGTCGGACTAGGTAAGAAGGTGTATAATACTAAGAATAAAAATATAAAGCAAGAAAAGAGGCCAAAGACAACGATTAAGTAGTAATTTTATCACTTAGGAACCATATGAATAATAATATGTGATCAAGACAATAAATATACCTAAATTAAGTGATTTGGTGTCTAAAATTTCCCCACTTTTTTTGTTGAGATAATTATCGATAACATAAAGTAGATAAGATATGTGTACCTTTTGACCATGTAGATCGATGATGAAAAGCATGATGAAGAGACAAGGAAAAGTGTGAAGTGATAAAAATATGAAGCATGGATGCTAGTGAAAAGGAAGTGAAAATGACCCTAAGGGTGAAAGTGTATGCGGATATGACACATTATACATATTATCGACATCACTTGATGTTTGATGATGAATTTTTGATGATGTGCTTATTTTGTTCCATAAGGATGGACCTGTAAAAGAGAAGAACAAACAAGTAGCCAAAGATGCATATCTGAAAAATTTGATCCAAATAAGTAAAAAGTGTGTAAAACATATGTGAAAATGTGAAAAAGGAACATGTGCACCTGATATGTGATGAGTGAAAAGAAAAAATGAATCCTAAAAATGTTGTAGAAGAATGATTTTTTTGGGCAATCTCATGCCAAGACTAATTTTTTTGGGCGATCTCATGCCAACTACGCCAAGAAAAAGTATTTTGGGTGATCTCATACCAAGTACGAAAGAATTGTAGGGAGAAATTTCTAGTGTTATTATCAAATCTTTGACTTCTTCGTGAAGTTGTAAAACACCATTATAGATGGTGTGTGTAAATCCAATCCATTTCGATCCAGTTTGATCTAAGATAAAAGTAGAAAATAAGGTAGAATACATGCATGCCAAGTGCCAAAGGATTGTTCTTGTCCTATAAAGGCCACTATGTAAGCTGCTAGGAATTATGCCAAACTAGGAAAATCTATGTAACTTCCTCCTAGTCATAGCCACCAAAGAAGTGTTAAGGGCACCCAAACACTACTTTATACTATTAGTGCTAGTGTACGTGTTGTGCTAAGGACACAAATCAAATTTTAGGCCATTATTGTGACCGGATGTTATACTATATCAAGTACTAAACTGTGTTGTATTATGATTATAAAATTCTATATGGGGTGACTAATTCACCCAATGATGTCTATCATCATTTAGGGTGCATGTGATGATGCAATGATTATGTGGCCCAAAGAAGGATAGGAAGATGACATGAAATTTATGCTCTATAGGGTAAGGGAGTGTTATTTGTATAAACCAAGGCACACACAAAAAAGTGGATAGGAAATAAGTGTTAGTACAAACAAGACAAATACACATGTAGAAGAAAATATGGAAGCTAGAAATCAAGAAGGTAATGCACAAGAGTATAATGTAGACCATGAAAATAAGGTTACAAGCATGGGACATCACTCACAATGTTAAGAAAATCAAGAATGAAATGGCCAAAAGCATATAATGTGCACACAAGAAAAAGGGAAAATCCTGTAAACAATGGCATATAATAGCAAGAAAGGAAAAATAGTGACAAGCAAGATATCGACAAACATGGTAGTAAAGAGTTCTTACAATAAAAATATGGAACATGAAGCACTCGTTAACATCTTGAAATATAGAAAGTATGTCAAAGCATGTATGATTTGATATAATGTAATGTGCTAGTAATTAAATCAAGTATAAAATGAGACAATATCACATATGATGTGTATGAACATGGAAGCCCCCATGAGCCTCCTATGGGACTGGTAATAGGTATAATGCTAAGCATCCATTTTGTGTGAAAATATCTATGTAAAGTTTGTGATCACAACTAGAAGGAAAGTGGACATGCATGTGTATATAGAAATGATAATGACATACGAATTATTTGTCTAACATAGTAAAAAAGTGTACATGTGAGCATAATTTAATAATAACAATGTGCAACATAAATATCCAGTATGTAATGAGTTTGAACTAGAATGGAATGAAAATTTAATGATAGGAGCAGTTTTGCAGTGAGTGAATGTGTATGTGTACAAGAACAATAATGGGTCATCAAGAAATGGTTTGAATTATGTTCTAGAAATATATGATCGATAAACCATAAAGTGTATAGAGTGAGTGAGTGTTGCGTGGTTCATTTTAGATTTAGACCATCATCAATTATGTATGAACCATGGAATAAGAGTGCATCATAGGGTAATGATAATACCAATGTTTCAAGATGTGCAAGACTTGGGAAAGACTAGATGCAAAGTGTAGAAGTGAAGTGGTGGAAGTGTGAGACACATGAAAATTATAGACAGGGGATTATAAGCATTATGTCCCCCAAGTTCTTAGTCATGAGTATGTTATCCAATAAAATTTAAGAAGCGAGGTTCCTCCACCCTATGCTTATGGAGATAAAATCATGGGACCATGCTCTATGGTTGGTGATGTAAGAGATACATGATGTATCACCTTGAATGAGATCTATGTGCCTGAGACCTATATGGTGATGGACACCTATGTGAAGGTGAATGTGGAGGTGATGAACACCTATGTGAAGGATACTAGAGAGGTAATGGACACCTATATGTAGGAGAATGTGGAGGTGATGCGGACTTATGAGAAGTAGTGCACGAGAGGTGATGAATTCCTATCTGAAGGAAATAAAGGATTTGATATATATGTATGTGAAGGATTTTTCCAAGTACTGGACCTAGACTAAGGAGATGAAATAGTATAATTGTGAGACTAAGTAGGTCATGCACAAATAAGCCAACTAGGATTATATTGAGTTATAAATTTGAGAGGTCCCGGAGGTCTCTAGATGCTCTAGCGAGTGCAATGTCAAGCTTAAGAGGAGGTTGTGGCCATGGTGTGGATTGTAAAACACCATTAATAGTAATGAATTACCCGACGTGAATGAATTTTAGACACATGTTGTTCATAGAGATTATAATATTAATTGCATGGACCCATGGAAGATCTAAGAGCATGTGACACCCTTTGAATGAAGGTGCCATAAGAAAAGGAAAAAAATTAAGAGGACCAATGATAATGTAAACCTCAACATAACCATATGATTTAGGAACTAGATATGATATTTTTGAGAGTGGATAACCGATAGTGACAAGAAGTGAAATAAAACATGCACTTACGCAAAATGATGGATCAACCATAGTGTTATTGATAGAAATAGATCCGATAGAAGAACTGATATGTAATGCTTCAGAAGATAATGTGAGATGATAGTCATGATCATAAAATGTAATGATCATTGGATATGTCTCAACATGAGAAACTAGAAAATAAAGCTCCGCTAATGCGGTTGGAGACACTGTGCCATATATATGATTGGATGAAGAGTTAACCACTTGCTTGTCATGTTTACGAAGAGGATTTTGAAGATCTTGAGCTTTTGATTTTCATTAACCAAGTAGATGTTGTAGGCTTAGGAAGCTCAATTGCATTAATGTATATAATATCTTGAATAAGACTTGAAGTTTGAAACATCGATATGTAAAATTCAAAATGCATTGATGATAATCAAATCTAAAATTTTCATTGTAGTTGTGAGAGGTGTTTAGATTGAGTAGAGGAAGTAGTGTAATAAGGCTTCTCTCAATGAGTTGTGGAAATATAATATGATGAGCAATAGGAAGATTAGTGAATGTACGTTTACGTGGTTTCATTGAAGATTTTCATTATTTGATAAAATGTTGATAGTAGCTTTATCCTCAGTAGATTTTTTAGATGGCTTGAAAGAATTTTTTTTTAAAGTGCATTGAAGATGAAGCCTATTCCTAATACTTAAGCTTTCCTATAAATAATAGTCAAGTTTCATGTACCTTAAGAGTATAACATAAATGGTCAAATGATACAGATTTATTGAATATTACACTCTCTTAGAGACATGTTAATATACTTTGGACAAATATATCTTGAATTTCAATTTTGACAAGCACATTGGACATATTAACTAAGTTGTTATTATATTGATATATAGAATCTACTAGTTTTTAGTAGATCCCTTCTTAAGTTACATGAGTTGAGCATAGGATATCTTAGAGACAATAATAATAGAGAAAAAATGAAAAAATCATTGGATAAATGCGTAAAATATGTTATTGAGTGAAAAGGTATATCATAGAACCAATACACTACATAATCGTAAATAAATATAGGAAATATCTTAGGTAACAAAATATGTTCATCCAAAAATCTAGACATGCCACATGAAATGCTTAGATATTATCTTGAAGGTAACAATTACCATTGAAAATGGGGAGCTTGGGAGTGAAAAATTAAGAGGAAACACATAACCGGAAGCAGTGGGTGCAAAAGGAGTATGAAGTAACAAAGTGGAATCTAGAGATGGAGATGCACAAGAAGTATCCAATTACAATTGAAGGATTATAACTTGAATATCTTGGTAAAGAGAGCCTAAGTCTTGATTGATACTAATTTCCACGTTTGAGAAACAAGAGGTTGAGTGAAATGGTTTATGGGATTAGGAGTAGAAAATTCAATAGTGGAAGTAGGTGGAAGGATGGAACTATGTGGTGAGTAACAATATACATGGAAGCAGGGATGGATGTAGTACCATTAAGATGCATAAGGTTGGTGGCTTGCTCACGAGCATTGAATAAAAGTAGGTCTAGATCATGTGGATGCTCAATAATATAAGCACCGAGGTCTTGAAGATTGTCATCATTAAATGGTGAAATTATGATAAAATAAATAAAGACTCCTAGAAGTACATGTGGGATAGAATGATGGGTTCACAAAATGATTAAGAAAATATTGAAAAAAAAATACTAAATCTAAATATGTAACAATGTAGATATAGATATGAAATAAAGTACATATTTGACACAAGAAAGTGATCTCATAAATTTGAAACCCTAAGTCCAAGAGAGAGGGTAAGATACTTAGGTGATTCAAAATAAATACAAAGTTGTGGCGAGCATGAAAATGGTGAAATAGGAAAGAAAAGTGTCGAAACCAAACCTTGAAAATTTTAAAACTATGAGGAATGTGAGGACTAGGGAACCTAAACATGGCCGGGGTGCTACATACCTCCTCCGAGAACCGTGAATTATCATAACACGAGAAACTAAATTTTTGAGGGTCGTAAGATGTTCGATGGATGCATCCTTTAGTAACTTTTAATTTTTAGTTTAATAGCAAAGTTCACTGAAACCTGCAAAGAGAAAGAGTACCTACAAATGTGAAGAAAAGTAATATCCTAAAAATAAAACGATGAAAATGGGGAGTTAGACTGACCTTACAATCTGAGCATTGCATTATATTTCCAAAGTATCCATATAGTTTTGCATATGTGGGTAGAATCATATCGTAGGTGGTTCTTATCTCGAGTCACACTTGAATAGTGAGCATAGTTAGATATATAAAATGTAAATATATGGGTGCATGGAAAAATGAACTTCCCATCCTATGAAGTGTATGTAGAATCATTTAGTCTATTTCCCTTTAATGGATGTTAGATGGATACTTTGATACTCTTGTAATGCCTTTGGATGTAACCTTAGGTGATGATAATAGATGTTTAGTGCTTGGTCCTTTATTATTTCCACATAACTTTATATTTATATAATTCCATTATTTTAATTTTGTAATTAACCACTAAAAGGATGACCACCAAGAAAATAAAATGCCTAACATCTAGAAAGGACCCAAAATATGTGAGCATGATACAAAGAGGTTAGGGGTACCCTAAGGGAATGGGGAAGCTACGCACAAACATCCTGGATGGTAGGTGGTTTCATGAGAGAGAGAAACTAAAATTTTCAAGGTCATACTAGTCAAGAAGGTGTGTAAGACTAATAATAAAACCTGAAAGCAAGAAAATATTTCAAAGATAGTGATTAAGTAGTAATTTTCTTGCTAAGAAATCATGTGAATAGTAGTATGTGGTCAAGACTAGAAATATACCTAAATTACATGATCTAGTGTCTACAAAGTGGTAGGGGTTGTGCTTCTTGTGGTCAAATGCATTCCAATGATAGCAATTGAATTTTCCATCCCTCCCCTATTTTTTTCTTAGGTCCAACTTGTAAGTTCTACATCCACTTTGCCTCTTCTTTGGGGTAGAAAAATTTAATTTCCCCATTCCTACCTCCGTGGTCTAGCGATCGGTTTTTGATTTTAGTGTAGACACCTAAAATATGCTTACACTTAGAATTTCCTCCAATTCAACCAATTTAAGAAACTTCGTTAATAAACCCTTCTCTTCTCCATTCTTGGATTCCCATTTAGGACACCTTCTTGGTCGTATTCCTCCTACAATCAGCTAATTGGGCTAATATCTCTCTTATTAGCTAAACATTCCTCCTTTTGACCATTCGGAATCTTCCTATTCCCCTCGGATCACTTTTGCGGGCTTCCTAGGCTATTTGTCAAAAAATGATTAACTAGACCCCTCTCAACTCTTAATTAGTCTCTAATCACTTGTTAATCATGTTTAACTAGCCTAATCCATAATTAACTAGCCAAAACCAAGCTTAACTAAGCCTAAAGCATGTTTATCCTAATCTAATCTAAAAGTTCTTTTGAGATTTAGTCCCACATGCACCCAAATTCCAAACTCTTCCAAACCAAATACTATAAATACAAGCCTAAGGCTTTCCTTTCAAATGGTCCTTCTCTCTCATATTTGGAGATCTTGGCATTAGACCTCATTTGCATTAGCCAAGCTAATAAGGCATTTGATCTTGGCTATCCTCCATTGTTGAAGCTCATCCATCTTACATCCATAAGTTCATAGTAGGTTAGTAGGAGGGTACCTAACTTGGTGTTGTATTCATTTTAGAGATGCCTCTTCACCTCCATTGGAGCAAACAAAAAATCCAATTTGATTGCTAATAGGTTTAACTAGGTTCAATTTATGATTTAAGTAATCATAGAGTAGTTAGAGATAAAATGATAGTGTTTTAGTTTAATTCATTGTTGTAGAATTTATCTTGTTTAACACTCATCTTAATGTTTATGATAGGTTTAGTTAGATCATGGAACTACTTAGTTTTTTTTGTTTATTAACATAGCTAAACTTCTCATGCATACATTTGGCACGCCCAGTGGGACATGAAGTCCATCCTCCATTAATGGAGTCTTGTTAAATCTCTTTATTTTCAGTTTCTAACCACTTTCACGTTTCCTAGGAGAAAGAACTTGTTATTTACTTGATTTCATTTTTAAGTGACCTAAATCATCCTTTTTCATACGTATTTTGTGGGTTTAGGTTTGAAATAGGCTTATTTGACTAACAACCAACTTTTTTACTTTTCAAAATAAATTATTTCCGTGAATTTTTCAAGTTTTTCAAGGGGTATGAGTATGTGTCTTGAAGGGGAGTGTCTCCGTCAAAACCTCGGTGTATCTATTGAAACATGAGCGTAAACATCTTTCAAGGTGTAAATACATCCGCATGCATCATTCTAGGGAATATCCATCAAAACATGCACGTACATGTGTTTTTGGGTGTAAAAACACTTGCGCACATGCACATGCATCATTCTAGAGGCACATCCATTGAAACGCGTGTGTACACATGTTTATGGTGCAAAAACACCTGCACACACATGTTGGCATCATTTTGGGCACGTATCCATCGAAACAGGAGTGTACACATCTTTTGGTACAAAAAAACTTTCCCGCATGTGTATCCATTGAAATGGGAACATACATGTCATTTTGGGCGCGTATGTGTTGAACTGTGTTCATTACCAATCTTTCGAGGCCATAACGTTTTCTACTAAACTTAAAACAACTCCATTTTTATTTCATTGGAAAGGTATTGAAGAGAAATACGCAATGGAAACATAAAATTAGGATTTTGACTTATAAAAATTTATGGTTTACATTATTAGATAACTAGTCATTTTCTAACATATCTTAAAGTTTGAAAAATTGTTTTCTTGGCTATTCTAACACTTTGAAAGGTTTTTTTGGCACTAATAATTTTTTTATAGGGTTATTTTGGTTTTTATTTTACTAACTTAGTTAATTGTTTTGTTTCTTAGTTGATAGAGGTTTTCAAAGTGTGTATGCTCTTCCCTCGCACCTTCTAGGTGATCTTGGGAACCAAAAACACTTCCAAAACCTTCTTATTGCTTTCAAAAACACTTATTTTGTGCCTCTTAATGGATAGACCTTTCCTAATTGGTTAAAATGAACTTGAACTTTTACAAAAATGTATTTTCCATAAACTTGTTTTAGTTCAGTTTTCATGTTGCATATGATATTCCTTCGCTCCTTTTAGTGATCTTAGGAATCAAAAGCAACATGGAAACTCTCTTTTGATATCATGATATTTTGTGGAAAACTACTAACTCTTTGCATATAGGACCTAAAAATTTGTCAAAGAATGGAGGCTCAAAACATAAAACCACTAACACATGTTTTCATACAGATTACCAAATGGTGTGCTACTTAAAACCACATTAAGTTAAGAAGATAAAAAAACACACCATTTCACTTCAAACTATATTGTAGGTTTCAGAAAAGGGTACGTACCTATCCGCTCAACTGGAACAAAACCCTTTTGGCATAATGCCTTAAGCTAAAAAAATGAGGGTGGTTCCGGGAACCCTAAAGTAATCCACCAGTGAGTAACCTTGTGGATGAAATAGGAAGCGTTGCAGTTACCCACTTGACTAGATTTACACTGCAAGTTAGATTCAAATTTGTCTATATCATGACCCAAGTAATGGTACAATTGAATGCACTTATTGCTCATTGTATCAGAAGGGGGTAAATTAATGCTGAGATACTCCCAAATCATTCAGTGTGACTCTTTGGGAAAATTGAGCTCACTCCTAGACAACTTGTGACACCTAGTTGAGAGATCTTATTAGGGAATCCATTTTGTCAAGTAGCCTACATTTCTATTCCATTATTATGTCTTAACCATCACAAATTCATAAATTGTTTGGATTGAAAACAATTTTTTTCGAACACTGATAACGAATCCATTTAAGTTAGATCTAAGTGTCACTCATCACGGAGTTTATAACATGTTTCTTGTCTTGGTTTATTTCTCACCTTCAACCAAGGAAAAATTCTACCCAAGTAACACTTAGTTTATTTCCACATATTTTGATCTATACCTTTGCATTCTTGTTTCCTAATTCCTATCTTGATTCATCTTCTTGTCACTCAATGTTCCCCTGCTTATCGGACCTATTTCTTCTATTCAACCTTCTTTGGCCAAAGAACAACAACCTCTACTGATTGATTTCTCTCAAAATTAAGGAACAATTAGACTACACGAAGATGTCCCTTTCGAGGATTGCAAACAAGGATTTTTTTAGAACTCGATACACTCACACATTGCAGAAAAGAATTTTATTCCTTTTTCATAATATAGATGAGGAGCCTAAGGTCATGGAACTTGACTCTTCTTCTGGCATTCCATCTTCACCTTCTTTTGAGCATGATGAGATGTCAGGGTCTAGCATTGATCCATGGCCTATCTTCTCATTACCAAATCATTCATTATCTATCATCATTCCTCAATCAAAATCTCACCTTGGGTCACCGCCATTGAGTAGCCCATCATCTTCTTCTATCTTGGAGCCACCCCCAGGTAGCCCTCCATTTTCTACTTGTGGGTCACCTCCTGGTAGCCCATTCCCTTCTATTCTTGGGCCATGTCCTAGTAGCCCTTCATCCTCTTCTATCTATGGGATACCTCCAGTATTCCCTCCTTGTCTATACTTGGGTCACCCCTAGTATTCCCTCATTATCTTCTTCCATTATGGGGCCACGTTCTAGTATCCCTCCATTATCTTTCATATATGAGTCACCTTGGGGTAACCCATTACCTTCTATTCTTGGGTTGTATCCTAGCAGCCCTTCATCGTCTTCTATCCATGGGAAACATTTGGGTAGCCCATCATATTCTATTCCTAGGCCATGTCCTTGTAGCCTAATTTCTTCCATCTTAGGGCCATATTATAGCATCCCTTCATCATATTCTATCACTGGCTCACCTCCTGGTAGCCCATCCTCTTCAATTCTTAGACAATATCTTTTCTATCCATCACACCTTTCTTCTATGAATGGTTGTGGCAATCCCATGGTCATTTCTCACATCAGGTCTAAACGTCAACTTTCACTTTCTTCTCCTCCTCAAGATCATACATGTCACACATCAGCTTATAAGAAACCCAAATAGGTTCATTATCAAGATAAGATCAATGCTTCTGAGATCTCCAAAGCTCCTAACAAATCAAATGATCTTAAGGTTAAAAATCAAGCACGATTCAAGAACGCAAACCAACACAACCATCAAGTATGACGTAAAGTGCATAAACCTATGAATAGGGAACTCAAGCTCCCACATGAACAATCCTTATTTTAGGATAAATCAGAGTCATTTGTTGAGTATGATCTCATCATGATCATTAAGATCGGAGATAATATGACTCTTAATAAACAAACATGCCTAGTCTCCCTTATCAAGGAAATTGTAAACATTGTTATTGGATCTTACCACGTAGAGTGAATTTGTTGGCCCCACCTTTCCAAAAATGTCAAAATCTAAAAATCAAAATAATTCAAAAATACAAAACACAAAAATAGAAAACATAAAAAGATCAAAGGTACAAAGATCAAACATTGCAATCAGGTATTGTGTACACATGGATGTTCTTTCTTCCCTTTCTTTCTCTTCTTCTACAAGTCTTTCTATCATTTTCATCCCTCCGGTGATATGTTATTAAGCCTATTCATGTGTATTTTGTGACATTTATCTCTATGGTATCTGTTTTACCTTGGTATTTCATCACCTTAGTAAATTAAAGATTGAATGGCCTCTTAAAGATCCTATCACAATCAACATCTAATAAACTTGTTGCAAAGAAATTTTGGACATACTTTTTGACACTAGCCAATGTCATCATCAAAATCACTTCCACCTCCTTCCTTCAAGCCATCCATGGTTCTTAACCCCTTATCCAACAAGAGAGCTGAAATAAGTTTTCGAAAGAAAAAGAATCAAAATCAATCAAAAACTAAAAGCTAATAGCAAACACAGATTGATATATTACTCTCTCTTTGGGTATTTCAAATAATCTCTATCAGGGCTATGGATGCTTGAATGATAGTAGTGAAATGCTATAATTAAAATACAATACATCTCCATTAGGGCTATGGACACTGGCTCACTGGTGAGAAATGTACGGCTATACTTCTACCATCCATTCACAAAATCACCTTTCAAAATCAATCATTCGTACACATTGGCTAGGGTGTATTCACTTGTTGTCTTAAAAATATTCCTCTCAAGAGGTAATTAATTTCCACATGCACACACTAGATCTCTATGAGTGAGGATGATTAGTATGCTACCAAGTGTCTTTTTTTTGGACCGTGTTTAGACTCTTACTCTAGTTTGTATCTTGTGTCACGATTTGTGCCTTTTTCTAATAATTTTTCATTGCAGAGGCTTATAAGCTTCATTCAAGTCATTCTTCTACTTTGTTGAACATCCATGTGTATAATATTTCTTTATTATCATGTTTACGGACACTTTTATCCCCTTTCATAAAAATCTCTCTACTTCCTTTCTATCATGTGTTTCTTGGCCATTACGTTGGGGGCATCCTTTCTCCTTCCCAGCACTTCATTGGTTTACGTTCATCATCATGTTGAACTTATTCATATTGGCCTTGATCCCCCATTCATCATCAGCGCATGAAGATTTTTCCTTTGAATACTCCCACCTAACACTGGGGAATTTTTGCATCTTCACTTTCTTGTGCATGCGCATGGCATTCTACCCTTGTACATCCCATCTATCGCTAGGAGCATCCATGCTTTTTTCTTCCTATACATAGCTTTAAAGCTTAGAAAATACAGATAAATTCAAATATGTTATAAAAATCACACAAACATTCAAATATGTTTAAGAAAACTTCTAAAAATAAAAAAATCATCCTACAAAATGTCACTCTTTGGTTCTTGCTTGTTCCCACCATAAATGACTCATATATCATCTGGATCTACCCTCATTAACAAATCCATTTTCATGCTTATTCTATAATCTAGGGCATAACAAGTTTCCCGATACTATTTCATGGTGCCTAAAGATTTTTATAGGACCCAAGTCTCCTCCGTTATTCCCCTTGCATGTATCCTTGCTTAGGGCACCATCATTAAC
Organism: Taxus wallichiana var. yunnanensis; assembly: GCA_018340775.1. Lineage (NCBI taxonomy): Eukaryota > Viridiplantae > Streptophyta > Pinopsida > Cupressales > Taxaceae > Taxus > Taxus wallichiana. The sequence goes on from CM031235.1 coordinate 192,380,780, forward strand.
TGTCATTAATTCAAATAGGTTGGAACTGAATCTCAATAATAAAAACATTACATTATATTTCTCTGCTTGGTTGGCTTGTTTGCTTTCTCGTATTGCATTGCATTATGTATTTTGCATGGATTTAGGAATCTCTTACTTTTCGTATTGCATTGCATTTTGTATGTTTCATGGAGTTAGTGCTTTTAGCAATGGAAATTTATTCGTATATGGATTTTCATGTCACACTACACTTTTGTTCATTCTATTTTTAAATAAGGACCAATGCTAAAGATACCTAACAATATGATGAAAAATAAAGTTGTTTACAAGACAATGGATGGATATTGGCTCAATCCCCTTCCTCATTCTCTTTTCTTCTTTTCTTCTTCTTCACATTATTCTTTCTTCGGTTCTCTTCTATCCATCATATTTTCGATCGTTGATCGATGTTTATGCATGTCTACTTTCTTTGAAGTGACGTGACTTATGTCACCCAAAGAGGGGAAAATTTAGACACCTAAATATGCTTACACTTAGCATTTCCTCCAATTCAACCAATTGATGAAACTCCCTTACAAAACCCTTCTCCACTCCATTCTCATATGCACATTCATGATACCTTTTTGGTTGTATTCCTCCTATAATTAGCTAATTGGGCTAATAACTATCTTATTAGCTTAACATTCCTCCTTTCAACCATTCAAAATCTTCCTATTCCCCGCGTGAGAGGCTAGAATAGTGTAGAGAGAATAGAGATTTGATATCTCTTATTATTTTATCTTATTATCAAAAGCACGACACATATTTATAGGTATATTGAGTAAACAATATTCCCTTGAATGGATGGAGAAGATACAAACAAGAAGGAGAGAATAATGGAATAGATATCAACTAGTCTAATAATAAAATAACGTACGTAGACTATGCTAACATTCCCCCTTATTACATTATTCTTGCAAATGTAACCCTGAAAAATTTCAAATTTCACTTTTCTAAGTATTTAGTGAGAATATAAGCTACTTGTGCTTCTGTAGGACAATACTGGAGCTAAATGTGATGGTTCAAGACGTGCTCTCAAATGAAATGACAATAAATTTCAATATGCTTTGTTTGTTCATGAAAGAATGGATTCTACACGAGCTTCAACACACTCTGATTATCGCAATAGAGAATAGGTGACTATTTTTCAAGAATTCCCAGGTCATCCAAAATGTGATGTAACCATATCGCTTCACACATAGCTCCTTGTGTGGCATGATATTATGCCTCTGTGGATGAGATAGAAATAACATTTTTCTTCTTGCTTATCCATGAGATAGGTCCAAATCTGAGATGAAATATGTATCCTATAGTTGACTTCCTATCATCAATAGATTTGACATGGTCCGAGTCGACGTATCCTGTAAGAATAATTGATCATTCTTCTTATATTCCATACCATAATTAGTTGTTCCTTAGACATATCTCAAAACATGCTTTGTTGCATTCTATTAACATTTCTTGGCTCGCATGAAATCGGAAAGATAAGCGAGAACATAGCATATATCTTGTCTGGTATATGTTAAGTAGATGATTCCTCCAACAAATTACCTATAGAGAGTAGCATTTACTTAAGGTGAATCCTATAATCTTGAAAGTTACAAGCCTTTCTCCATGGGAGTGGATATAGGTTTACAATCAAAAATTTTGTACTTTTATAGGAGTGTCTTGGTGTACTTTATCTGGGAGACAAAAATGTGATGCTCCTTTTTCCATATTTCCAAGCCAAGACAATAATGTAGTAGCCCCAAATCTGTCATGTTGAAGGTTCTTTTGAGATCATTCTTCACAATATCAACTCGATCTTCTGAACTTCCAAGTGATCACAAGATCATCTACATACACAACAAGAATGAAATTTCTTTTCCTACCTTCTTTATATACAAATTTGAATATGAGGGGCTACGAGTGAACCCATGCTACAAAATTTGATCATCGATCTTGATATACCATGCCCTTAGAGCTTGTTTCAGTCCATACAGTGATTTGATGAGATGACATACCTTCTTAGGATGCTCTTCATCAACAAATCCTTCAGGTTGGGTCATGTACACTTCTTCTTTCAGATCACCATTTAGGAAAGCACTCTTAACGTCCATCTATTGAAGTCTCCATCCTTTCTATGTTGTCAGTGCACAAACAAATCGATGGTCTTTATCTTCACAATGGGTGCAAAGGTTTTTCATAGTTGATGCCCCTCTTTGCGAGCATATCATTTTTTACAAGTTGTGCTTTATGTTTTTTGATGGATCCCTCTGCCTTATATTTTTTTTGAAAACCCATTTGCAGCCTATGGGTTTCTTTCTGTAGGCAGATCGACAAGTTCCCATGTCTAATTTTTCTTGAGTGAGTCAATTTCTATATCCATGGCTTCCTTCCATTGAGATTGAATGAGTGCTTCATGAAAATTATCAGGCTCAGAGCTATTAATCAGTGAACTCATAAGTACAAAATTTACCTCATTTCTTGTTTTGACTCCTTGTTTTGACTCCGGATGATGTATCTAGGAGTTATTGCAAATGTGAGTCCTTGATGGTGCTTTGTACCCACTTGGATGAGAACTTGGCTGATTTGAGAAGAAATATGTCATTGTTGTGTGGATTGATGTGGAGTCACATTCTCTAGTTCTCCAAGGTCAAAAAATATCTCTCCTTGCAGCATTTCTTTTCCTTGAGTAGTCTCTTCTAGCTCATTATCTGATTGGAGACTATTCGGTGAGAGGTGGTTAGAACTGGATCTTCTATTGATACTGATGAGTCAAAGGATGACTCATCATAAACCATGTCTTAACTCTCATATATTTTATTTTTCTCAGGATCCATGAGACGGTATGCCTTTGAGGTAGTGTTGTAGCCAAGTAGGATACACGAGAGTGTCTTTGGCTCAACCTTCTTTCTTCTGAGCTAGGACATGCATGTATGTTGTGCAACCAAATACTCATAAATGAGAAATTGATGGATTTCTTCCAACTCCATACCTCTTATGGCATTTTATTTTGTAGAATATTTATTGGTGCCCTATTGAGAAGATATACAGCTAGTTGTACTGCTTCAGCCCAATAGCATTCCTCTAGCTTTGCTATTGACACCATAGCATGAGCCATCTCCATCACTATGCAATTTTGACATTCAACAATGTCATTCTACTAGGGTGTGTAGGGAGTAGTCAAATTCTTCTTAATATCATGTTGGTTCAGAAATTCCAAGAACTTATTTGATGTGAATTCCCCCTCGATCTGAGCAAAGTAGAAAAAGTGGTTTTCTAGTCTCTTTCACAACACGATGATAGAAGTTTTGGAAATGTTGAAGAGCCTCACTTTTCTTCTTTAGGAAAAATACCCACATCTTGTGAGAGTGGTCATCCATGAACAGTTGGAAGTACTTGAATCCTAAAAATGAAGTAGGTAGAGGGTCATTCAGATTAGTATGAACTACCTCCAGATGCTTCTTGGCATGGAAGGTGCTTGCTTGAAATGGATCCCTATGTTGTTTTCTGCAAGACAACTAGGGAAAAGAGGTAAGGAAATGGACAATTTGGGTATTCCATGAACCATTTATTTTGAAATCATCTATGATGTAAAGAACTAGCCAACAAGTGTCCATATCTAAAATGCCAGAGTGTAAGTAGATTGTACTATTGATGCAGATAAAGCTATTGTAGAAGATGAAACAATATCTAAAGAAAATAACTTATCTTTTAGAAATTCTCTAGAAATAATCTTACCTTGTCGCGAGATCAAACATGATTTGATGCCATTTTGGACAAGAAATTCTACCTTGGGATATGATTCAATAGTTGAGTCACTGACAGGAGGTTTATATTTAATCCAAGAACATATAGTACCTTTGTAAGCATACATTTTCATGGTCCCAGAGGAATGGTGACATTTCAAATTCCTTCTGCAATGTACTCTTTTCATTAGATATCCGAACCCGATCACCAGTGGGTTATTCATCAAGTGAATCAAACAGATCCTTGTCACCTGACATGTGCTTACTTGCATTGGAGTGTATCAGATGTAGCTCTCTTTCATGGGGATGTGAAGTCTAAGAGATGAGTACAAGGTTCTTACCACAATGGACACCTTTCGATGTTCCTCATCGATTCATTATCATGTTGGGCTGCGAGATGTCCCTTTTACTTTCTCTAGTGGGGAAGTCATTTGAACTTTTGAAAATCTTCACGCCATGATGTGCTTGATTGAATTGAAGACCCTTGTTTCAATCTATTGTACCAGTAGTGATTAGTGTTGTCGTGAGTGTTGGTTCTACAAATGTGACACCACCTCTTTGACTTTTGATCTCAATTGTTGTTTTTGGTTGTGCTTGATTTGACTTATCGGGGACCCTTCGATTCTTCGGACATGTATGGCTTTGAGAATAGGGATTTATCCTCGAGACTCCTCTTGGGATGAATTGATGGCCTCTTCCTGCTATAGAAAATTCAAAATTTCTTTGAATACCATTGTTTGTTTAGATACATCCGAGTGTCGTAACTAACATTGGAATTTAGAAGGGAGTGCTCTCAACGTGATTGCTACGAGAATATTTTCATCCACCATTTCACCGAGTGCCAATAAATTTCATCACAACTCAGCCATGCAAAGTAAGAACTCCTCAACCTTTTCATCTTAACCCATAGAGAGGGTGTGCAACTTGGACTAAAGATGGAAAATCTTAGTCTGACTTTTGGCCTTATAAATGGTTACCAAATTGTCCAGGCCTTTCCTTCCACATTAACATGTGGTTGCACATCACCACTAATAATGAGCATTATCAGCATTAGTGCTTTGGCACTAGCCATTTCATACTTCATTAATTCATAAGGGTAGTGGGAACATGCACATATCCGGTCATGATGCCCCATAATCCTTCAAACTAAAGGATTGTCCACATATTTGTTTTCCATGCTGCAAAATTGGACCCTTTAAGAAATTAAGCATCAAAGAGAAGTAACTTTGGAGCAGACATTTTAATAATAATAATAAAAAAAAATTTATTTATTTATTTATTTCAAGAGATATTACAACTATGACTCACTGATGTGAAGTACTAGCTCGTAGATGCTCTCAACATTCATGTGCTGAGAGATTGTGACACTTTATGGGATGTTCTTCTTCGTCTTCACAGTCAGTGTTATACCCAACATCTAGCTCTTCCCGAACTTGCTTTACTTGGTGACTACGTCAAAAAGGAATATTCAAGAAGTCATTGTCAAACTAGCTCGTCGAAGACTAAATTGTTGGTGTTCCGAAGCTCGTTTAGCAAAGAAAATTAGAACCCAGAGCTCTCAGGAGATTCTTCACATTTTTCTTTGGCTTGCGAGTCGACGTTATGGCTTTCAACAGTCTCGATTGTCTCATTTACACTTGACATTCAGCGCGGCTTTGTGAGACTCCAAGTTTCTTCTCTAGGAAATTTTTAAATTATCTTAAGAGACTTTTAGGCTTTCATGAAGCCAAATTCTCTTCTCCTTTGTGTTTCACGCAATGATGAATGGAGTTCTTGTAGGGAAGAATGGTCCTCGGACAATAGAAGCTTGACCTTCCACACTCCGCATAGCTCTATCCACGTAGTAAGCAACTTCTAGCTTGTACCTCCTCTACACAGGTGTGAAGATCATGCATACACTAGAAGTTTGTAAAATTAAAAAAAAATTATATATTCTTTTCAGTATTCCCATACATTTTCAGGTTGAATGGTGCAAGAGAAAAAAAAAAAAAATTGGCCATGCATATGCTTATGCTCATATTTCCACGTAGGTTTTCTATTGGTTGCTGATGCTTTTGAATAACATAGAACTCCACACTTTCATGTAGAAGGAGGAATTTGTCTCTTGTCAATAAAATCCTTCACACAGAGTTCCTTTCCATGTTTTGTAATTGTTGTACATCCTGTTACCCTCCACGTAGGTTCTATTTCATGTAGGAGTGGTACACATAGTAGGATAAATAAGATGATAATTTGCTAAAGAAAAACATAGAATATTCTCTTGCATTGGGCACTAAACCTCCACCACAAAGAAGAATAAGCTACTTTGGTTAAATCCCTAGAATTATTCCAAGTAGACCATTGAATCTCCTCCCATGTTACCACAAGCGGAGAAAATTTTCACGTTGGTGTTTTCTTCTACCTCTATGCAAATGTTATCCTTATGTATGTAGAGAAACAAGTAGATTATGGGAAATTTTCCAGATTTTATGTCTCTTGTCCATGTAGGGTATTCACCCTCTAAATTTTAGAAGAATTAAAATGCAACAATAGTATTATTCTCCTTTCCATGCATTTGAGGACCTGCATACTAGCTCGATACCATATTGAGAGGCTAGAATAGTAGAGAGAGAATAGAGATTTGATATCTCTTATTATTCTATCTTATTATCAGAAGCACAACACATATTTATAGGTATATTGAGTAAACAATATTCCCCTAAATGGATGGAGAAGATACAAACAAGAAGGAGAGAATAATGGAATAGATAGCAACTAGTCTAATAATAAAATAATGTACGTAGACTATGCTAACACTGGATCACTTACGCAAGTTTCGTAGGATATCTCTCGATCAAAAATGATTAACCAGACCCTCCCAACTCTCAATGAGTCTCTAATCACTTGCTAATCAATTTTAACTAGCCTAAACCCTAGTTAACTAGCCTAAACAAAACTTAACTAATCCTAAAGCATGTTTATCCTAATCTAATTTAAAAGTGATTTTTGAGCTTTAGCCCCACATACACCCAACCGCTCACACCTTATGACCCCCTCAAACCCAAGCCAAAATGGTTTGATGAAACTAAAATTTGTGCCTACCATCGTGTGCGAGGGGCAATGTGGAGAAGCTGTAAGGCCTTGAAAACCGTCCTTACCTATTTGTATCCTTCAGAAGCCAACTTTGACGATGACAACCTTCTCGATGAGGACCCCGCCTCACCAACACCCATTCCCACACTGTCCACTCAACATCCACCACCTCCAAGATTTGAAATTAACATGGTTCGCATCGGAGAATTTGCCACACCACCACCCAAATGTCATTGCGCCCAACTCACCTCACGGGTTTTTCTCCTCGGTAGGTTTTTACCCATCGTGTCGTTATACCACTCACCCTTCACCTTCTCCATTTACAACTCCCCTTAGATCAAAATGATACACATCATTACCCATCCTTAGAAGGATAAAGGTAAAGAAAAGGTGGTGACCCACCAACCAATCCTATACCCGACATACTATCTCGCACCCATACCTAAAATCACTATTCGTGACCCCACATACCCCATTTCTAATGGAGTCAAACATCGCACCATGCTCAAACAATTACACCATTCTCCCCTCAAAATGTCCTTATATGACCTCATCTAAACATCAAAATCTCATCATCAAGCTCTCATGGAGGTTCTTCAATCTATTGAGGTTTTCCCAATGACCCTACACTGTAGCCTCCATCATCACACCCCATCATGTCTACTCTCTCACCAAATTATCACCTTCATCTTCACCCCACCCTATTCACCAAGTAGCCTCCATTAGCTTCTCGAGGAAGAGATTGCGCCACGCCAAAATGATGACCGGAACCAGCCTTCTTCTTCATCTCTGTCCACATCGATGACATACGGGTACAACATGTGATGATTGATGGGGGCGCTAGCATTAATATCATTTCATCCCATGCATTCACTCAAATGTGCATACCTGACAATTACATGCATAAACATCCTGTCATGTTGCGTTCATTCAATGATGTTATCACCTCTACACTAGGCACCGTCATCCTCCACATTCACGTGGGCCCCCACACTATCCTAGAATTATTCTACGTCTTGGAGGGGAGTTTCAATATAACTTGTTGCTTGGTAGACCCTAGATTCGTGTCATGGGTTACATTCCTTCCACTTTGCATCATTGTGTAAAGTTTGAACATGAAGGGCACACCTATACCATTCCAGCTGATCCATCCCCTTTTAAAACATGCAACATGCTTTACCGACCCAATGATGTGCTCATACCCATTAAGGCACCTACCTCCGTGACCACCACCACTTCACCTACACCTCCACTTACCAATACAGCCGCTACCTCAACCGCACATGCCTCCTCCATTCCTACCACTGCCACAACCTCCACGGCCAACCCATTAGCTGCCCAAGCCGTTAACCCCACCTCCATGTTGACCTCGACACATCGTCCATTCCAGCTACCTACATACCAACCACTAACCCCTTGGAAGGTGTTTTTCAATGCCTCACTCTAGGGGAATACCACCTATATAGTGTTAACACATTCCTTACTCCACAAGAGTATGGAATTCTTCACCAACACCCTCATTATGATCACTGCATAGGAGAACGCCTCCTTTATGGTCCTCCTCATCTTCGTACTAGTCTCACCTATGGGGGACTTGATACTACCACTTACACACCTGAACCACTGTCACAAACCCACCCATTTTCCACTAACTTCCAATCTCTCACCAATCACCATTTTACCCACACCTTCCTACACCAATGTGCGTGGAAGGGTTTTGGTTTTGGATTTTATGAGCAAGGCTGCCATACTATTATTCCATGCACTACCCACAAACATAACGACCGTAGTGGTATCGGATTTCCTGAACCACCTACCAAATAGGCCCGCATTGAACTCATCAAGGACATCAGCCCTTCTCCACCTTCTTCACCCGCTCCACCTTCATCACCACCATCACCGACGGAGTTGATGGATCCAGAATCTATCCCTCCAAACAATTTTTTTTCTAAAACACCATTTCCTTGGGGCCTTTGTCTTATCAACGCAAGGAGAGGCCCCTTCCAATCTTCCCTTCCTGTATCCTGAAATGATCGATGACGATACATCTTCAATTACCATCATTCAATGTCAGGATGATAAATATATCCTCACCTACCTTGGTGTATAAGACTCATTTATTCATCGGTCGTTACCCTCTCGAGACGTAAACCATGTTGAATGAATCGACTATCGAGATCAACATTCACTCGGGACGACCCACACATCCTAAAGATCGGTCAATCTTTATATGCTACTAAACAAGAAGCCATCACTTATTTTCTCGGGGATCATAACCATGCTTTCACTTGGTGTTACGAGACATGTGCGGTATTGACCCCACCATAGTGGTCCACAATATCTTCATTGTTTCGATGTAAAACCCGTCAAAAGAAGTGAGGAAAATACACCCTCACATTGTCCTTCGTCAAAGAAGAAATTTTGTGCCTTCTTTCCATTTCCTTCACCTTACCCATTGTTTATCCTCCTTCGATTTCTAACATTTTCCCTATCACTAAGGTGTTAGGGGACTCTACATTTGCATGGACTTAGGGACCTCAACCTAGCATGTCCAGAAAGATGACTTTCCTTACCCGGTATTGACCGGTGGTTGACCTTAGCACTGGTCATGAGATGTTATCACTCATGGATGGATTCTCGAGGTTATAACAAAATCTTGCTTGCCCAGGAGGATTAACGAAAAACCACGTTCATCACCCCTTGGGGGACCTTATACTACCGAGTCATGCCTTTTGGCATTAAAAACGTTGGTGCCACATATCGATGGCTATGACTTACATCTTCCATGATATCATGCATCATATATTGGAGGATTGTATGAATAATATCCTAGCCAAATCTAAACGCCACTCTGAGCAACTTGCCATCCTCAAAACCATCTTTGATCATCTCATTAAATATTGTGTTCACCTTTAGCCAAAGAAATGTGTCTTCGAGGTTCTCTCGGGAAAGATCCTAGGATTTATTATTTCCTTATGTGGTATAGAAGTTGACCCCGCTAAATTCAAGGCCATTCTGAAATGCCTCCGCCACTAACCTTAAAAATATCCGTAGCCTGCAAGATAAGTTGAAGTCTATTCACCGTTTCATTTCACAATTATATGATTGGTGCCAACCATTTCATCATTTGCTCAAGAAGGATGTCTCCTTTAAGTGGGATGATGACTGCCACAATGCTTTGGAGGCCATAAAACAATACCTTCTCGCAACCATCTATACTCATTCCACCTAAAGACGATCAACCTTTCTACCTTTACATATCAGCTACCGATCACTCCTTGGGAGCCATGCTCGCTCATCGTGATGAACAACACAGGGAGCAGGAAGTTTATTATATAAGTCGTACTCTTTTGGACTACGAAACCCGATACACCCATCCCAAGAAAATTTTCTTAGCCTTAGTTTTCATTGCCACCAAACTCCGTCATTACCTACTTAACCACAAAACCTATGTTGTGACCAACACCAACCCCTTACACTTCATGTATGCCAAACCTTATCAAAATCAGTGTGTTGCACGATGGCTTATGATTTTAGCTGATCTTGACCTCGAATTCATTCATCAAAAGTCCATCAAGGGCCAGGCTATCACCGACCAATTGGCTGATGCACCTCTTTCCAGGATCAACCCTCTAATTTTGAATTTCTAGATGAGTCAATTACTACCCTTTCCCTGGATGAACCCCTTACCAAATGACACTCTTCTTCGATGGTTCCAAGTGTCAGCGTGGGGGTGGGGCTGGTATTATCCTCATTCCACTTGATGGTGAGCCCATGCCTTTTTCTTTCAAACTCAATTTTGAATGTACAAACAATATTGTTGAATACGAAGCACTCATACTAGGTCTCTAAGCCGCCTTTGCCTAGATGTCAAATCAATCAACATCTTTGGTGATTCTCAATTAGTCGTAAACCAAGTCAATGGTATATACCAATGTCGTAACAAGATACTTCAAAAATATAAACATCATGTAGACGTACTTTTGACCACCTTTGACCATTACATCCTTCAAACCATCCCATGTTCAACCAACAAATTTGTAGATACCATGGCCTGCTTGGCTTCCCAAATACCCGCTTCACCCGCTGATTCTAAAATCTTTGTCACCGTACAATGACTCCAAGAACCTTCTTATTTACCTCACAATATTTACTCTATTAGAACCACTACCCCAAACCCAAGTGACCTTTGGTACAAAAAATACTCCGACTATCTTTCTCTCTCCATCTTACCTCCCGATCTCACTCATAATGCAGACAACATGCCTTCCTTAAAAAAGTCTCTCGTTACGTCATCATGGGGGGCCTCCTCTATAAGCATGGCTTTTATGGTATTATCTTACGATGCCTCACAAGTTTTGAAATTCCTTATACAATTAAGGAGGTTCATGACGGCGTATGTGGAGGTCACTTGAGTGGCCTTGATTTTGCTATACATATTCTTTGTCTAGGCTATTCTTGGTTGACCCTTAACTATAATTGTTGTGATTATGTCAAACATTGTGTAAAATACCAACAACATGCCAATCTTCATCATACACCCAGTCACGCCTTACAGGTCACCCGTGACCTTTGTCCCTTCTCTCAATGGGGTTTGGATCTTGTCAGAGAGATCAATCCCCATTCTTCCCAACGCCATCAATGGATCATCACTGCTACCGAATACTATACAAAATGGGTGGAAGCCATACCACTCATCTCCAAAAAAGTTGATAAAATATGTGAGTTCATTAACCATCACATCATTTGTCGCTTTAATTTTCCTCATCACCTCATGATTGACAATGGAAAAAAATTCAAAAACAAAACATTGCAAAAACTTTGCGATGCCTTCAAAATTTAGCTCAATTTCTCATCACCCTATTACCCACAAACCAACGGCCAAGCTGAATTCACTAACAAAACCTTAAACATAATTCTTATAAAAGTGGTTAACGATCGGGAAGGATTGACATACACACATTCCTTTTGCCTTGTGGGAATATCACACTAGTATTCGCACGTCCATTGCTGCCACACCATTTTCTCCGGTCTACAGACAGAGGTTGTTTTGTCTCTCGAAGTTCAAATCCCCTCACTTTTCATTTCTCTCCATGACATGCTCAATGATGATGAATTTTTTCAGGACCGTTTAGCACAACTAGAGTTATTAGACGAACGCCATCTTAACCCTCTAGATCACCTTCATGTTTACCAAAAATGTATCAAATGTTCCTACGACAAACGTGTCCATGTACAAACCTTCTACGTTGGTGACCTTGTCTTGAAAGAAAATCAATACGTGACCAAAGCGAAAAAAGTAAATGAGGAAAATTTGCTCCTAATTAGCTTGGGCCATACATCGTGACTCATATCTATGGATAATGTTCTTATCCTTTATCTTCACTTGATGGTAAACCCAAACCTGAGCCCCTTAACGCCTTGCATCTTCAACCATTCTATTGTTGACTTGTAGTCCTACCTCACCTTTTGTCTCTTTCCATGCTCGTCCCTTGAGTGCTATCCACTTCATACACCTCACCAATGATTAAACAAGAATCATGTGAGTACCCATCACTTGTTATCTTCTCTTGAATATGTGTACCACGATGTTGCACATAGCATGATTCTCATGGATACTTTTCGTCTACCTTTAGATGAGATCCCATGGTCATTTCACCTTACCTTTTAAACAAGAGTCCAATTCTCCACCTTGGTCTTTTCCATGACTTCAAATCCCTCACATGGGATATAACTCCTTGAGTCAAAATTCCACTCAAAATATGACTCCCTCAAAAGGACATCTTCCTCTCGACAATTGCTGTTGTAAATAGACTACTCCCTTCAAGGACAGCTATGTAAATCTCAAAAAAAATTAAAAATGAGAGCAAACGAAGCTTCCTGCATGGATCAGCTTCATGAAGACCTCAAGGAGTTAAATTTTCTTCATCCCATATAGACTTCCCAGATTGATCAGTCTATCTCAAATACAAGTCAACACATAAAATTTTTAGTCATGGACTTGCCCATTGTGACCTCGAATCTCTTACCCAAATAGCATACTACCTCATACCATACAAAATTACCCACTTTTCACCCTTCAAGCCATACCCACTCCCATTTTCGATGCCTCAAGGGTCTTCATGGAAACTATGACATTTGATGATCATGTGACTACTTTTCACCGTAGAACAATCAATCATGCAATGACTTTAGGGTCTTACGTTCATCACCTCTTTGACCATCGCTAGTGACCTTTGACCTCATGTGTTCAATATACCTCGTGGGCCATTTACTTGTGTTGATGGATCTAATGACCTTACCTAGCCTATTGTTGTGACAGTTTATCTTGACTCTACCTTTGGTGTACCGGAACATACCTAAACGCGTTCTTGCACCAAACCTACGTTGTGTTTCGACCATATCCTATACCTTGATACGGAATCACTTCAACCTTTTTGGATAAACCTATTGACCTTAGACGATGTAGAGTTTACGATATTCAACCTAGTAGTGTTACGTAGTGTATACATGTGCGTGTGTTTGACTGTTGCTACCTTTGACCCTGACCCATTACCTAGATTTCCTGAGTAGACCTTCAACCCTTTTTCCCCCGTTAACCACCTTCCCCTTTCTCACATTTACCCTTTTATCAAACCACTCATCGATTCTGCCTTCGTCCTCGTCAGTTCCTGGTTTGAGGGGGATCACCTTCACCCACACATGGGGCAACCACATCTTATTTTTGTTAGCTTCGCTTACCAATACAAGCTATGCAACAAAAAGGGGCAAAATGTAGACACTAAAATTAGGTCACACTCCCCTTTAGTCCCTCGACAAATAAGCACCCTTCATCACATTAACCTAGCCATGGCCCCCTTCACCCAACTAATATTAATTTAATTCATTATCCTCACCATATTTATTATTTAAATATCTTAATTTAGATAATATCCACACATACACCTCATCTAGCCACCTCACCCTAAGACCTATTCTTAGTAAGTTACCATAACTAACTAAGACTTACCCAAACCCTAAAGATCAATGCCTACATTCTCTCTAACCACATTCCCACATGCTTACAAGAAGCTCCTAGTCTAATCCATAGGTTAACGACATGAGATCCAAGAAAATCAAGAGGATCTCCTTAGTTTAGTAAACCTAGGAAATCCTACCTTGACCGACGCCGGTTACCCCTAACCATCGTCGGTTAAGCTAGAACCATCGTCGGTCACCTTTAAACCCCTAAAATAACCTTATTTCGAAGGTTGGCGAAGGTTGGCGAACATTAGCACATCCCTGAGAGATATCACATCTTCTAAGAATGAATTCCAGTGAGAACACACATGCAAGGAAGGAGATCAAGCATTTTCTCCTACATAGCCATCCAACACTCACCCCTAGTAAGGATTTGATCCAACCAAGCAAAAAGGAATGCACATGCAACCCATGCAGAAGCTCTCCTACAATTGGTGATCATCTGCAGCCTTCAACCTCTTACCAACACCTTCATCCCTCACTCACAGGCATCTAGGACCAGAATCCAAGTAAGTAAAACGTTATACTCCTCTGGTTCATTTCATTTTATCATTATATTGTCACCCTTTGTTCTCTCAGCCACCCACAGACCTCCATTAATACTCACCCCTCTATATACCTATTAAAACCTCACCAAATCCCACCCAAACCACCCAATACCTCATTCCAACCAACCAAATTCCTTTGTGCAATCACAAACGAGATCCAAAATTCATTTTGTGGCATTCCCAATTTTCCACAGGAATGGCTAGGGCGCCGACTACATCGAACCGTCATTAGTCACCCTTAACTGGCATCGGTCTTTGTATTTTCCCATACAACTCAAAACCGTGACTTATTCACCTAATTCTACATCACCCTCATTCACCTGTGATCTACCTGAGACCTCTATCAAACCTACAGAGATCTAGAACCAGTTATTTGCCCTTCGGATCCTATTCTAACCTAGCCTGTTAGATCAGATCTTTCTTATTGTGTTTTAAGTGAGATACCTAAATCATTTCAAATTACAATAGGATTTACTTTATTACCCGCATTAAATTGTTTTAAATAGTGGAATGACAGCCATCTAGGAAGTATCACACTTCCCAAATCTAGCACACACTAGGCAGTTCACTGCACACATTGTTTAATTCTTTCTTGTGGTCTTGCTTTCCATTACAAGTAACTCCTCCTAGCTGAAAGGAAGCTCTCACATTCAGCTATGGATTCAGAATTCATACGTGCGCAACAACCCAACAACCAGTGTTTCAATAGGTATTCCTCCTATTCTTGTTACCCTATCTGTTTTGTCAAAACTTCAAAGAAATATCTAAGAATCAGGTGAAACACCGGAAGCCATTCCAAGGGGTTAGTGACTGATTTTGAAAAGACCAGAGTGCTCTATACTTGGAAAAGAAAGAAAACGCCATACTTCTTCTATTTGCCCTTCTTCTCATATTTTCCTCTATTCTCAAGCTATATACAAACTCTTCTCGAGCTTCAATAATAAAGAATGATTTTTTTCCTCTTTGATTGAGGAATTGATTGGTACTTTATGACCAATGAGTTTCATTTCACCAGAGCTTCCCCTCGCATTTGTTTTTCTTTTGACTACAAATGCATGTAAATGAAGTTTATAATTAATGTGTGTGGGCATCCGATATTCTACTCGCAACATTACTTTCTCCTACCTCCATTATCACTAACCTTTTCCCTTCTCGGAAAAAATTCATCTCTAGTGATAAATTGCTAGCTTTGCCATAGGGTGCGTGAGTGCCCCTATTGGGTCTCTCGGCCAAAAGGCCATCATTGAAATCCACTTTTTCACACATGCACATACGAAAACTGCACCGTTCAAGTAGAGGGAATTATATTCCCATAGTGTTGGCTTGAAACCCACAAATTTGTCCACAAGACAAATTTTCTTGCCAACAGTTATTGACGCCCACCGTGGGGCATATTTTGCAACATCTGCACCTAAAAAACAACCTCAGGGTCATAAAATACAAAAATAAAATTTCAAAAGAAATTTTTCTAGAGATTGAATAGTCATATGAGCTATATGGATGTAAATCATGGCTATCTTGGGAAATCCTCCTATTGAGAGACCTTATTTATTCTTTCACATCCAAGAAGACATTGCTTCTGATATGAGAGAAGCTATTTGGCATAATAGACAAAATTTGAATCAATACTTCATTGCTATAAGGATTCTGGACCTGGAAGAGAAACGTGTTGTCAAATTAGAAAGGAAAAGACAACTTCCAACACCCCAGAGGAGAGCATAAAATTTCAAGCTGGCTGATAGAAGATACACCGAAAACTGAGGCAAGGAGGACAAATTGATCCCACATTTGAAGAGCTTAAAAGAGAGGTAGTTCGTTGAGGAGGAGGTAACGGCTCAACTTGAAGAAATATAAAGACTCCAAATTGAAGCAGAAGAAAGAGTAGCAGTAGAAGAAACCTTAGCAAGACTGGAGGATAGAAACAGGAATAGAATGGGTGATCATGAGTGTGAGGAATGCAGGCCCAACGTACCATGGGGAAGAAATACCAGTCCATTGGCTCTTGCTCAACCACTCCATGAGCTCCCAAGAGGTTCAAGAAAGAACTTCCCAAAATTCAAAGGGGATGGTTCTCAGCTCCCCAAAGAACATGTAGTAGCATTCATCACTTCCTGTGGAGTGTTGCGAGTTAAAGATGAAGACATTTCAATTAGGCTCTTTGTGGAGTCACTCCAAGAAAGAGATTTTGAATGGTTCTACATGTTAACCCCAAGATCTATCACATGCTGGGAAGATATAAGAAATTCATTTGAACATAGGTTCAAGAGCATAGAAGATTGTCAGGATTTGCTAGTCTAATTAGTTCAGATGAATAAGGATACCTCGAATCAATGAGAGATTTTTAGCAAGGTATAATAGGTTAAAAAGAAGGATCCCAAAAGATGTGGTACCCCCTGAAAACAACTTGAAAAGGTTCTTCATCAGTGATTTACCACCAGAAGTTGGTTTCTTCCTCAGAAGATCCCAACCAAGAACATTGAGGGAAGTTCAAGACTTTGCAGTTGAGACTGATGATGATCTAATTCTTTCTAGAAAAGTGAAGGGACCAAATGGGAAGCAAAAAGGTTAGAGTTAAAATTTATTCGCCACTGATCCAATGTTCCAAAAGATGGAAAATGACCTAGTTTCTTTGAAGAAGCAGCTGTCACAAATCACAATGAGGAATGCTCCAAGGATACCAAATCCTCCTGATAGACCAATAATTTCTCCACCTCCTCGTAGGCTTGCTCTTGAAGCACCACTAGTTAATGCCATCTGTGACACTAGGGAAGTAGAAGAAGGAACAAAAATTGAGGAGATTGAAGAAGAAAACATGGATGAATATGAAAACTATCTTGAAATTGAAGAGTTGGCTTACACAATGGCCTGATTGAATATGTTGATGATGAAGAAGCTCCGAGATTTTCATGTGTTGTTTTCACTCGTGCACAATCCAAGAATGGTGTTTCAGCCTCAATGGTTGCAGAAGATGATAGGAAGAATAAAGAAGATTTCTCTCCAAAGCTTCCACTAAACAAGATCATCAGCAGAGGATCACCATTACCACCTTCCATGGAATCAGCCAAAGAGAAATCAGATTCACTAGTTGTCAAGGATCACACTGCTGTACCAAGTAAGTTATCTGATTCTTCTCCCAACTCAAAAGTTGTTAAGAGCAATTATCCTCTAAATATTGGTTCTGCAAGAACATCTAAATTTCAATCAAAGGCTACACCATCACCTCCTTCCAAGCCAATTGCTACATTTGAAAAGGATAACATAGCACCAAAGTAACAAAACCCCTATCATTTAAATCCTCTATCACTGTTGGAACCTCTTCCTCATCTACCATAGCTCCATTTGACTTTGTGGAGCATGCAAGCAAAACAAAATTTAAGCTCTCTAATATTGAATACCTAAAAACACATCCTACCCAATTTGACATATTCATCAAGGTAGTTCATGGTAGCTATTTCACCTGATTCTAGATCGTTTCTTTGAATTTTGATGAAAAAAATAAGGGTAATGGGCTAGGAGGAATACCTATTGAAATGCAGGTTGTAGGTTGTTGCATGTGTATGACTCTGGATCCACAACTGATCATGAGAGATTCATTTTTACTTGGAGGAACTACCTGAAATGGAACACAAGACCACCAAATAAAAGTTAAACAATATATGCAGTGGACTACCTAGCGTGTGCTAGATCCGAGAAGTGTGATACTTCCTAGATGGTTGTCAATCCATTGTTTAAAAAAACTTAATGCTGATAATAAAGTAAATCCTACTGTAGTTAAAATGATTTAGGTATCTCATTCATCTACAATAAAAAAATTCATTCACAATAGGTTAGGCTATGATTGAATTTGAAGGTCAAGGTCATTGTCAAGGTATTGGTATGGGTCAGAGTGAGGTTCTGGGCTATTTTGGGTATTTGGTGGAGGTTTTAGGATCTGATCTGGGCTTCGGTAAAGAAAGCAGAGACCGAAATCGGTTTAGGTTAACCAAACGACGGTTATGGGTGACTGGTGTCGGTATGGTCGGGTACAAGAAACTCAATAAAACTTGGTTGGGTGATAGATCTGAGGTTAGATGAAAGTGGAAGGAAAATGGAAATATTCATGTGGATCATGGATGTGCACGGGAATGATTAAGGTCTAGATATGGGAAATTCAATGGTGTGAGTAAAGAGATTGTCAAGTTTACATGGAGATAAAATGGTGGGGAATATAAATGAAAGTAGAAACTAATAACAGATGTAAAAGGATCTGCTAAAACGATAAGGAACCAATGCAGGTTAACAAAATTACTATTTGTATGAGCTTGATGCCTGGTTGGTAATGGTGGGTGATCAAATGAACTTGGTGTAGTGTTGGCACTTCCCCGAATGCTCTGTGAAGGTAGGTGGTTGTGTGATTGCTCTGGTACTGGCTATGAATGTTCGATGCTTGTATAGATGTTGGTTCTGCTTGCATGCAGCTCTGGTTTCGTCACTTGTTCTTAGAAGATGTCTCTCTCTCTCCAGAAATGTGCCAACCTCGAAATAAGGTTGTTTTGGGAGTTAAATGGTAACCGACAATGTTTCGGCTTAACTAGCGGTGGTTAAGGGTAACCGGCATCGGTTAGGGTGGGATTTCCTAGGTTTATGAAACTAAGCGAGATCCCCTTGATTTTTTGGGTTCTCATTTTATTTCCTCCATGGATTAAAATGGAAACCTCCTTCTAACATGCAGGAATGTGGTTAGAGGAAATGTAGGCACTAATTTTTAGGGTTTGGGTAGGTCTTAGTTAGTTATGACAACTTACTAAGAATAGGTCTTAGGGTGAGGTAGCTAGATGAGGTGTCTAGATGAGGTGGATATGTGGGCATTATCTCAATTAAGATATTTAAATAATAAATATTGTGAGGATAATGAACTAATTTAATTAAAATAATTAAATTAATATTATAGTGGGGTGAAGGGGGCCATGGTTAGATGGATGTGTTCAAGGTATTTATTTGACGAGGGACCAAGGGGAGTATGGCCCAATTTTGGTTTCTAAAGTAGCAACCCATTTTATTCAAGCTCAAATTATAAAGGCCTATTACCCACACCATCCATACCACCTTCTCAAAACATGTTATCCCTCAGTGCCTCCAACACCGATAGAGTTAAGCCTTTTTATGTGTCACTTCTCATTAAAGGCTTTCAGTTGAACAATTGCATCATAGAATCTAGAGCCTTAGATAATGTGATGCCAGCAAAAGTTACAAATACTCTTGGCCTCACTTTGACCTGGGAAAATGATACATGCTATTCAATGGAATCCAAACAAGTTCCATTGGTAGGAAGAATCAAGGATGCTCAGGTTGCACTAGCTAATTATTCGAGACAAGAAGATACTCTTGACTATCTTGGTGGTAAACATCCCATCCTCTTTTGGTATGTTTTTGAGAATATTTTTTAAAGAGATCTAGATGGAGAAATAAAAATGGATTGGTCATCTATAACTATCCCAGTGAAAGGAGAAATGAAGAAGTTATTTCCAGTTAGGAAAATGAAATTCATAGTAAGGAAATATGATGATCCAAGAGCTAACATCCTCTTTCAAGATTGTGGGTTAGGAAACTACTTCCTTACATCACAAAAAGGAAGAGAAATTTCCACTCCTCATGGAAGAAGAAGGAGATCAGATTTGGACAATGGATTTTGATGGCAGTCATTCTAGAGCAGGTTTAGGAGCTGGTGTAGTATTATACTCTCCCTCCAATGAGGTATATCCTTTTTCCTACAAGCTGCAATTTGACAATACAAATAATACAATAGAGTATGAAGCATTACTCTTAGGCATGAATGCAACATAGGACATGGGAATCAAGAAGTTGAGATGCAAAGGTGATGCAGAGGTTTTGGTAAAGTAGGTCCACTAGCAATATCAGGTAAAAAAACCCAGACTCAAGCACTATAGAAATAGAGTGTGGGACTGCATTGAATCCTTTGATGCATTCTCCATTAAAGTTATCCCTAGGGAGCAGAATGAAAAGGCCGATTCTCTAGTAGTGTTAGATTCCTTAGTAACACCTCATCCTTCATTTGGAAAGGATAAAGTGAGCATTGAGATGGTGTTCAGACCCAACGTACTCAGACAATGTAAATCACTGGAAAGTTTTCAATGATGACAATCAAATCCTAGCCTTCTTAGAACAAAGGGATAACTTCAATAATTTTTTCTTTGAAGGAAGTGAAAACTCACACTATGAATCAGTCCCCAAATAAGAGAAGGAAGTAATTGAGAGAATTGATGAAGAGGGAGTGATCAAGCTGAAAGGAAAAAAATCCCTAAAGGCCTAGTTTCTTTGGAATATCTCTTTGACAAGCATGATAACTTCATCCAAAAGAAATAAAATGAGTCTTCTCAGTGTCCATCTAATTTTGATCAAGAAAACATTGGCACTTCAGAGAATCCAAGGATGGTTAACATTGGTAAATGTTTCTCACCAGAAGAGAAGAGAAGGTTAGTTTCTCTGCTAAAAAAATACTTAGATGTCCTGGCATATTCCTATGATGAACTCAAATATTTTCAGCCAAAGTAAATGCATCACTCCATTCCTTTGAAGCAAGGAGCTAAGCCCTTTAGGTAGAAACAAAGGCCCTACAATCCAAAGATTGCTGATGTTATCAAAGAAGAGGTGATAAAAATGCTCAATTCTGGAATCATCTTCCCCATCCACCATTCAACATGGGTGGCTAAAATTGTGCAAGTAAGGAAGAAGAATGGGGAAATAAGGATTTGTGTAGACTTCTGAAATCTGAATCAGGCATCTCTCAAGGAAAATTATCCTCTTCCAATCATGGATCACATTTTTCAAGTAGTCACTGGATCTGAGATGCTCTCTTTGCTTGATGGATTCTTAGGGTACAACCAAATCAAGGTGGCAGAAGAGGATTGCAACAAAATAGCCTTCACAACACCTTGGGGCACTTTTGCTTACAATAGAATGCCTTTTGGCTTGATCAATGTTGGAGCCACTTTCCAGAGAGAAATGGACTTGGCCTTTAAAGATTTGAAACATTTCATTGTCATTTACCTTGATGACCTTGCAGGTTTTTTCAAAGAGGAGGGGAGATCATATCAGTCATTTGGAGCAAGTCCTTGCAAGGTGTAGGAAACATGACATTTCTCTAAATCCAAAGAAGTGCATATTTGGAGTCATAGAAGGTAAGTTGCTAGGACACATTGTGAACAAACATGGAGCACACATTGATCTTGAGAGGGTCAAAGCTATCCAAGCACTAGCCTTATCAACTAGAAAGAAGGGAGTCCATTCATTCTTTAGAAAGGTAAACTTCCTTCATTGTTTTAGCCCTGAGTTTTCTAAATTGACTAAACATATAACTTCCATGATGAATCCTCAAGCAAGTTTTAAGTTGAATAAGGAAGGAAAAACAACATTTGAGGGGATCAAGAAAGCCATTTCCAAAGCTCCAACTCTTGTATCTCCAAATTTCAACAAGGAGTTCATAATGTATTGCTATGCATCAGAACATACACTCTTTGTTGTCCTTGTTCGAAAAATGATGAAGGTTTGGAAGCACCCATTGCTTTCATGAGCTGTCCTCTAAAAAATCATGAGCTAAAGTACAGTCAATTGGAGAAACATGTCTATGTAGTGGTCAAAGATGTTAAAAGTTTCAGATTCTACATTTTCAATTCCCATACAATAGTGATGGTCCCTAGAAGTGTAATCAAGTCCATTTTGACTCAACAAGATCCTGGGGCTAAGAGAGGAAGTTGGATTGCAAAGATCCAAGAGTATGACTTGTAGATTAGACACTCTAATCTGGTAAGAGGAAATGGTTTGTACAAGATGATTGCTAAAGATGAAGCTCTCAAAGCTCATTAGGGAGAAAAAGATGATGTTTTCTCAACCTATTCAGGAGATAGTCCATAGGCACTCTTTGTCACTACTACTGATGTGTGGTATGATGACATTGCTTACTACCTCACTTATGGAGAATGCCCTTCTCATCTTGATTAAAAACAAAGGACACTCAAGATAAAGGAAGCCAAGTTTGTGATCTGGAATCATGCACTTTACAAGAGAGGCCTAGATGGTTGTTTCCTCAGGTGTGTTGATAAGGAGAAGCAAGAAACGTTGCTCAGGGCATATCATGATCAAGCTTGTGGTGGAAATTTCTCAGCTATGGTCACCGCACATAAGATCCTCAGAGGGAGATATTATTGGCCCTCCATCTTTGTAGATACTCAAGATTGGGTTTCCAAATGTAAAGCATGCCAACAATTTGTTGGAAAGCCACAACTAGCTGCATTACCACTCAGGCCCGTGGTGATTTAAGAACCATTTCAGCAATGGGGGCTAGATTTTATCGGTGTTCAAAATCCTCATTCAAGTGTAGGGAATAATTATGTACTCACTGCAACTAATTACTTCACTAAATGGGTGGAAGCCATTCCCACGTGAGCAAGCCAGCTCAAACCTGTCTGCGCAACTTCATCAAGGAGAACATCATTATCCATTTTGGAATACCATGGAAAATTTTTGTAGATAATGCCACCTATTTCTCTTCCAAAGAGCTCATAGATTTTTTTATGGCTTTGGAATCTCCCTATCTCACTCTTCTGACTACTACCCACAGAGAAATGGGCAAGCTAATTCAAGCAATAAGAACATTGTGACCATCATTCGCAAGTGGTAGATGATAATCAAAGGAGGCGGCATAAGAAGTTATATGATGCATTATAGGCCAATAGGATCACTCCTAAGAAAAAATAGGTATGTCACCTTTCCAAATGTTGTATGGAGTTGAGGCAGAGATTTCCCTCACAATTGAGATGTCAGCTCTCAAGTTACTTTGCAAGAAATAGAAGATGGTAAATATAAAGACTACATTGACAAGAGGATCCTCTTCTTGGAGAAGTTGGAGGAAAGAAGATGCCAAGTGGTGGATAGAATTAAAGAAACCAATTGAAAGTGAAGAAGATATCGACAGGAGGGAAAAGGTAAGAGAATTCAAGATTAAAGAATTTTTTCTGCTATGGGACAAGAGAAGAGAACCAAAGGGCAACCATGGAAAGTTCGATTCATTATGGCTCGGCCCATTCCAAATTCATGAAACTTGTGGTGAGAATTTTTTTCTCCTCTCATACTTGGGTGGAACGCCATTGGGGTTGCCCAAAAGTGGGAAATACTTGAAATTGTATCATCAATGAAAGTGGGTTGTCCCCCACCTTGTATCATAGGTGATTTGCGTAGGTGTGTTTTTTTCCTTTTTCGTTGCATGGTTTTTGTTGTGTGTGGTTTGGCTTATGTGATTCCTCCTTCATTTCTTTCTCAAAATTGTACATGAATATGCAAGGCCCAATGGATAAGGCACTTTGGTCAACGTAATATGTTTTGAAATTTGAGATTTTCGATCCTCATGTCGTGCTCTAGCCATGCCCGATTCGTGCCATGTCCCTAAGCTCTGACCAGTTGTTGTCTCTGAAAAATACTCTACGTTTTCGTAGCCAAATTCAATTTTTTTTAGCTCATTCCCTTCGTTGGTGTTTAAGCCAAGTTAGAGGTTTAAGAAATTAGCAAAATTCGTGCCCTAGTGCTATTTAAGTCTCTATTCTGCTCGTTTTGAGAAGTTCTCCATTTCGATCTATGCACGTAACATCCTCTTTGCAACCTCCATTTTTGATCAAAATTATTTTCTTGTTCTATGGTCTGGGTTGTCAAATCACTTTTTTTTCCTCCGTGCCTCTGGTTCATGTAGGAAATTCAAAAATTGGGCTCAAAATGACGAATTTCTCTTCCTCTGTATATTTTTTCGCTTGATCAGAACGATGGGCGTTTCTTACCCTATCAAATTTTACCTCAGCATCCCCGAGTGATATGTGGGTCACCCTAATTGGATGTGGTTCAGTCATACTTTAAGGCTCAAGAACGGCTCCATGTGTCGCAATGACACAACTCTAGGGGCAGGGTCCAAGGGACAATTTTCAATTAAGCATGGGCTTTCCATGTGTCCCAGGTACAAAATGAAGGTAAAATCGACTAAGTATGGAAGGCTCAGCGGATGGGTTCATGTGTCACAATGGCACAATTCTGAAGATGAGGCAGAAAATGTCAATTACCAAAATAGCGCTAGATCACTACATGGTCGAAGTCATCGGAGAGGCAAAGCCCGCCATGGAAAAGTCAAAGCGAGATGAGCAAGCCATTGGGGGGATTTGATATTTTGAGTCTCTTTGTAAAAAAGGTGAAAATTTAAAAAGTAACCCACAGCCCCGATCAGGCTATAAGGGAAAAATTCAAAGTTGAAGCTCAGTAGGGAAAAAGTCAAAGCAGCATTGAGCGGGCCATCGGGGCACTTTTGGAAATTTAACCAAATTCCCAAAAGTGAAGTAAAAGTTCTAATTTGCCCCACGACTCCACCAAGGTCTCGGGCCCACCATTGAAAAGTCAAAGCGGAGGAGCGGGCCGATGGAGGAAATTGATTTTTTGAGCCTTTTTCCAAAAAGGTTAAAATGCTGAGAAAAGGGCTGCGACCCCATTTCCAATAAGAACGTGCCACGTGTCTAAGTTGAAAAGTCAAAGCGGGGCTGCGGGCCAATTTTTTCCAAATTTCCAAATCTCACGAAAAATCACAAAAGGCGAAAGGCTTCCCCCGTAATCACTCCAATCCCTTCCTACCATGTGGATGGCCCGATTTCAAAGTTATAGGAGAAAATCAAATGGTCTATATTTAAACTAGCAAATCAAATGTAATGTTTGCTTTGCAAGATCTGATTTTTAACCCACCATGAGAATTTTCTTCACAACAGAGGAATTTGAAAAGGCATTGAGGATTTGTGAAGTTGTAACAGGTTTCTTGCAAAGAATATAATGGCTTCTCGAAGCCATTCCAAGGGGTTGGCGATTGATTTCGAAAAGACTAGAGTGCTCTATACCTAGAAAAGACAGAAAATGCCATACTTCTTCTATTTTCCCTTCTTCTCATATTTTCCTCTATTCTCAAGCTATGTACAAACTCTGCTCAAGATTCAATAAAAAAAGGAATCTTTTCCTCTTTGATTGAGGAATTGATTGGTACTTTGCGACCAATGAGTTTCATTCGGTCTTGTAGCTTCTCCTGTGGATTTGTTTTTCTTCTGACTATAAATGCATGTAAATGAAGTTTCTAATTAATGTGTGTGGGCATATGATATTCTACTCATAGCATTAGTTTATCCTAATTATATTCTCACTCCCCTTTACCCTTCTCAGACAAAGTTCTTCTCTAGTGAGAAATTGCTAGCTTTGCCACAGGGTCAGTGGAGTGCCCCTGTTGGATCTCTGGTTGAAAGGCCACCATTGAAATCCACTTTTCACGCATGCACATATGGAAGCTACACCGTTCAAGTACAGGGACTTATATTCCCATAGCGTTGGCTTGAAACCCACAAATTTGTCCATAATACAAATTTTCTCTCAACAAAGTTATCAGTGATGGTTATTGATGTTTCTGAGGTGAGGTTGACTTGATTTTGATAGCGGGGTTTGTGAAAGCATTCAATCCTTATTCACTTCATGATTCCATCTGGAGAGCCCAAGATTTGGATTTTTCTACTCTGAAGCTGAGTTTTCCACCTTGAGTTCGAGAGAGAGGACCCCATCTAGCCCCGATGGTTTCCGGCTAAAGAGGCCACCAAAGACATGAGATGGATAGAAATCCATTTATTTCACGAGAGCTTAGGGATGAGCTGAGGTGAAATAATTTTTTTTTCAATTTCCGTTCACCATGATCCCCGGTACATGATTACATAGGAAAGGGAAAAGTGTAATTCATTGATGTCTTTGAGAGAGAGAGAGAGTGTGTGTGTGTGATGGAGATGAGTAGCTAGATACCGGAAGATAGATGATGGAGATGGAGATACATTGGATGGTACTGATGAGCAGGAGGAGGAGGTTTTCCCTCAGGATACTATAGCCACTTTGTCTAGTACCCCAAGGTACAAGGCATTCAAAGTTAGGGGAGTTATCCAGGGGTAGCATGTTATGGTACTTATTGATAGTAGGGCTACCCAATACTTTATTGATGCATCCTTGGTGAGAGACATGGCCTATAGATAGATGAATTTGAGGGCTTCAATGTTGTTATAGCAAATGGTGAGTCTATGAGATGCACTGTAAAGTTCCATAGTTGAGCATCACCATGGATAACTACACCGCTACTCATGAATTTTATATTGTCGGCATTGGAGATATCAATGTAGTGTTGGGAGTTTAGTGGTGTCACCCTTGGCAAATTTCGTACTAAATTTTAGATGACGGATCTAAAATTCAAGTCCGAGAGTAGGAATGTGACCTTGAGGTGTCTATCTATAGGAGCACCCAAGGTAGTCATAGCTAAGAGGATGGAGAGGATATTTCAGCATGATGAGGTGTATTGGGCCATTCATTGCTTGGTTTTAACCAAGAATACAGGAGTGATAGTCCAGATTATCATGTGGATGTCTAATGCCTATTGGACAACGCACGCAGTGCATTTTTTTAGGACATACCTCCGGTGTACCACCAGATAGGGGTTTGAGCATGTAATTGAGCTTGAGGAAAACAAAGAGTTACTACTCCTTACCATCACCCCAAATGGTTTAAGGATGAGATTGAGAGGAATATACATGAGCTTCTTGACATGGGGCATATTAGACCTAGTTCTAGTCCTTTTTCTTCTTTAGTGGTGTTGGTGAAGAAGAAGGATGGAACCATGCAAATGTGCATAGATTACCGTTCACTAAATAAGAAGACAATAAAAATAAGTATCATGTGCCATGCATTGATGAACTATTAGATGAGCTACATGGAGTAGTCTATTTTTCAAAATAGACTTGTGATCTCGATAACACCAGATCAAGGTCACAGAGATGAGGATGTGCATAAGACAACTTTCAGGTGCCACTATGGCCACTTCAAGTTTTTGGTGATGCCATTCAGGTTGTCTAATGCACCGGCCACATTTCAGTCCTGCATGAACCAT
Source organism: Taxus wallichiana var. yunnanensis (assembly GCA_018340775.1). Classification (NCBI taxonomy): domain Eukaryota; kingdom Viridiplantae; phylum Streptophyta; class Pinopsida; order Cupressales; family Taxaceae; genus Taxus; species Taxus wallichiana. The sequence goes on from CM031235.1 coordinate 192,408,151, forward strand.
GTGTTCAACCACCATTTGTGGAATTTTTTATTGGTCTTCTTTGATGACATTTTGGTCTATAGTAGGATGTGGGAGGATCACATTCAACATCTTGATGAGGTGTTAGGAATTTTGGAAGTTAATTCGATTTATGTGAAAGATTCTAAGTGTGAGTTTGGTATGACAGAGATATTATATTTGGGCTATGTGATCGGAGGAGGCAGAGTCAAGGTGGATAGGGAGAAGATTTAGGTGATTTTGGATTGGCCACCACCTAGGACTTTGACACACTTGAGAGGATTCTTGGGACTATGCACATATTATAGGAGGTTTGTGAAGAACTTATCTCACTTGATTGCACCCTTGACAAACTTAACCAAGAAGGGGGATTTTTCTTGGTAAAATTCAGCACAACATGTTTTTGATCGCCTTAAGGGGGTGATGAGTTATTTTCTAGTTTTTACATTTCCATATTTCACTCGGCCATTTTTACTCGAGTGCGATGCATTAGGAGTGGGTTTTGGAATAATGCTACTATAGGATAGGCATCTGATTTCCTATGAGATTAAGAAATTGAGTCTAGTAGAGAGGATTCTCAATTTTTGACAAGGAGATGTTGGACATTATGCATGCACTTTTCAAATTCAAACTATATTCAATGCGAATAAAATTTGTGGTTCATACGAATTACAATAGCTTGAGGTTATTTTTGGAGAAAAAGGATCTCAATGACCGCCAACAAAGATGGGTAAATAAGATACATGCTTTTGATTTCAACATAGAATACAAGAAAGGTAAGAATAATGTGGTGGTTGATGCACTATCTAGGAGACCTTGCTTCGATTCTATGATTTGCTTTATGTTAGAGATTTCAGCTAATTGGAAGGCTCATATACTTGTTGAATACTCCAAAAATCAGTTTGCATGTGATATTATGGATGGCATTATTTAGGATGATCGATACAGAGTTGTGGATGACCTCATCTACTACAAGGATATAAATTTCCTTGTACCAGAGTCCAAAATGAAGGGGAAGATCCTTCAAGCAATGCATGATACATCCTTGGCTGGACATCTAGGATATTTTAAGACTTACAAGTACATCGAGAGAGAGATATTCACATGGAAGGGGTTAAAGGGTGATGTCCTTAACCATGTTAGGGAGTGTTTGGTTTGACAAAGAAACCAAGGCAGAGCACTCTTTCCCAACGGGACTTGTACAACCTCCGCCTATTCCGAATAGAAGTGGGAGAGTATATTCATGGATTTTATCCCATGTCTTCCCTTAGTGTATGGGCATGATTGCATATATGTGGTGGTTGATCGGTTGACTAAATATGCCCATTTCCTTTCTATTCCTTCAGGGAAAAAGGCAACGCATGTGCCTCAGAATTTCTTCACGAGGTATTTTTAGGCATCATGGGTTTCCTAAGAGTATTTTCAGCGATAGGGATAATATTTTGATGAGTACATTCTAGCGTAGAACATCTTCAGGATTGTAGGTATGGAGCTGACATCTAGTACCGCTTATCATCCATAGATTGGTGGGAAGGCCGAGATAGTGAACAAGTGGATAAAGGGCTACTTGTGTAGCTATGTTGCAGCACATCAATGTGCATGGGTCAAATGGCTACATATGGGTGAATATTGTTACAATACCACCTACCAGATGAGTATTGGTATGACTCCTTTTCAAGAATTATATGGTTATGAGGCATCCTCATTTATAGACCTATTATTATCAGATAGCCGAGCTCCCAAAGCTCGTGATTGGGTATAGGAGAACCAAAACATTCTAAAGGCTCTCAAGGAGAACATACAAAAAGCACAGTAATCAACAAAAGGTATATGCAAACAGAACAAGGTTTAGAGATCATACGAGGTTAGAGATTTGGTCTTCTTATAGTTTCTACCATACGAGACAATCCTCACTCAAGAAGATTGGTGCAGAGAAGCTAAAATTACAATTCTATGGGCCATACAGGATAGTGCATAGAGTTAGAGCTTCCAGAGCACAATAAGATTCATAATGTCTTACATGTTTCATGCCTCAAAAGGGAACTTGGATAACATATTGTGCCTTCCATATTTAGCGCCATTGGATCGCGAGGGGAAGCTTGTCTTAGAACCAGAATCTATTATTGAGGTAAGACAAAGGAAGCTTTAGAATAGGGTAATCACATAATATCTAGTGCAAGTGGAAATAATTACCACTAGAGGATGCCACTTGGAAGGGAGAGAAGATTTTACACTACCCTAGTTTATGTTCTCAAGACAAGAAAATTTCGAGAAGGGTAGACCGTAATATCCCCATTCCTACCTCCACGGTCTAGTGACTGGTTTTCCATCTTAGTCTCGGTCATACCCAAGGGTATAGCGGCGTAGATGGTTGTTGGGTATGGTTTTCAACTACATTTCACTCATATGTTATGTTTTGATGGTATGCATGTACTTTATGATGACTTAAGTGAAAAGGTGGGGTAATGTTCTATTTCTTCATTGGAGTCACTTAAGTTGACCTCTTTTTAGCCTAGGAGAAATAAATTCACTTTAAGTGACGATTAAAACATGATATATCTCCAAGAGGGGTTGAATTAGGGTTTTATGGGCCCTTTTATGATGGAAAAAGTTATAAAAGGTGGTGTTTAGGGAGGAAAAATGGATCAGGATCATTTTTCCATCTTATGTTTGAGCTTTTAGCTTGTTTTTCTTACTTCTAGAGGTGAGATTCCACGAAACCCTAGCTTCAGTAGTGAAATATCTACCCCTAGCTAGTAGAGCACTCTTCAGTGGTGAAAGATCCAGCCCTAGTTTTCTATTGTGGAGTTTATTCAGATCGGGTTGTCAGATTCGAGTTTTAGAGGCTTGTTGATCTAGTTTCAAGTCCAGAAAGAGAAGACAACCATATTCAATTAGAGAGATCATCTATTTTATCAGTGGAAACTTCTTGTTATTGCATGTAATTACATGTTAATACATGTTACTTGCATTTCATTACATGCTGATGTATGTTACTTGCATGTTGTTGCATGTTAGTTTAATTGCAATAAAAGTGAAGATATTGGTTATTTTTCGATGTTATACCTTTCGCCATAATTGTGCTTTGTTGTCACATTTTTCTTACTACTATTGTGATAAAAATTAGATTGTTATTTGTGAAAATTTGGTTTGAAATATTAAATATAAAATAAATCTTGAAAAGGGATACTTCAAAAAATTCCACTCAACCTACACTTGGTATTGGTGTTGTGGCCTATGTTGGTGCATTTCCAAGAGGAAAACTCTGCTATGGAAAGATCTCGGGGTGATTGGTCTGATGGGGGTGTTGGTTCTACCCCTACCTCCTGTACTATTGCTTAAAAATAAACTTTTCCCCTACTATTTGTTATCACCAATCACAACATCCCATGGTTTGCACAAGTGTGTTTGCTTGAACTCACAGTGTGATTGGATAACATACTTAAGACAGAACTCCAGAGAAAGCTGGTTCTTGCTCCTAAAATACCTGCCACAATCTACTCTAATACATAAAAACTATATTTTCTAATCAAACTTTCCAAGGGACCAGTGGGGAGAGAGTGCATGAAAACAAGGCCTACACTAAAGTGGTCATACATCGAAAAGGAGGGTGTGAGGATAGTATCCAATGTGTGAAAAATAGAAGTTAAGTGCATACTAGAAGGGGTGATAACAATTCTCCACAATATAGAAACTACATTCACAACAATGATTCATGCACAAAAAATGATAATGAATCCTTGAAATAACATAATATAGGCACAATATATATGCAATGAGATTGAAGGGACAAGAGTAATGCAAACAAACACAGCAGGGGAAGAGAAATCCACAAACTTGCATCTATTGCTTCATAAGTATGCACAATCGAATCTATTATAGAATAAGGTCCTGAATAATGATGCAAGGAGTCCACTATAAGGTCCTACAACACATCGGCTTCACAAAGAAATTTAGTAGATTTTTTTCTACTCAAAACTATCTCTTTTACAATGAACCCAACACTTTAATTTATAGAAATTTGAGAAGAGAGAGGGGGAGGAAAATGAAAATATAAAATATGTCCCTCAACAACTTGCAAAATGTGGTAAATGAAGTGAAATTATATTTTTTTACTTGCGAAAATCCCCCCATACTGTCCCATAACTTGCAGTAGTGAGAAATTTTAGCCCATGCTTCATTTAATGCATCCTAACTACCAAATAAAATCATTATTGTGAACTGGGAATTTTTTTTGAAAAATCACCATCTATTACTTACCAAATTCTTGATTTATTTATTTCTGTGCATTGATCTCAGAACCACGATTCCAACGGTACCAATTTTATCCATTTTTGTTGAGAAATGCAAAAGTTATGGCCTTCTGAGTGCAAGCAACTATTTTGGGTCTGCAGGCATTTATGTCATTTAACGAGAATGAGCATTTGATAGATGGGGCTGAATACATTTATTTTATTTTCATACCTACCCTCATTAAAAATAATAAATCTATTTTCTATGGCGTAGAGGACATCGTGCTCATTCCAAAAAGTCAAATTTTGTGAAAATCGGAGCTCGGGGTCAAACATTATGGCCATTTGAAGTTCGGGGTCTGATTTGGACTATTTTCCTTTGCATGTGGCTATTTCAGCTATTTAAGGAACTCATGTCCCACGTGTACTCGGATGCTCTAGGCCTCCTTTCTCCGCATCACTTGATTCGGGCTTTCCCGCCCCAACCTGTTCCTCCGTTGGATCGGGCCGTTGGGGCCATTGACCTCGCTCCATCTGCAACGCTTGGCTCCTTTGTATTGTGGTAATTATGGATTTTTGCATCCCACGTGTACCTATGTCCCACTGTCTTGGCCAAATTTCTCCACTCCACCCGTAATGAACTGACTTGTGGTGATTTTTGGTTTTCGGGTTTCATGCGTCCCAACGTCCCAAATGTCCCGTGGACCTCTTGGGACAAAAAAAAGTTCCACATTTTCTACAATACACCGACTCCTTAGTATTTCGGCAATTTCAACTTTTCGGGGCCCAATTGTCCCGGTTGAACTTGTGTGGCAGGGGACAAAACTTTCGTATTACACTAAAAGAGGCCATTTTTGGGTTTTTTTCAACTTTTCTAACTTCTTGGATTTTTTCTTTGGATAGGGAAGCTAGAGAAGAGCCAAAGGGACCCCTGAGACTTGAGTTTTGGGCCTCAAACCAATTCTACTTGCTCAAGCCTGAAGAAATTATGCAAGTTATCCGAATTTACCTTGAGAGGTGAGTTCAGGATAACACTATTTATTGGAGGGTTAATGGGGACGAGAAGTCTTGTAACTCTTTTACGAGGTAATACAGGGTAAAAAACAAACCCATGGCCCTTTTCACCACTACTCCATACATTACATTTGGGGAGGAGGTTCTTGAATCCGAGTCTTACTACCAGGAGGATGCCTTAATCTGTAGGTTCAATGGATTCTGGCCCACCCTACCTATTCTTCACGGATGGATCACTAAGTATTGGATCCCACTCCTTGATGAAATGTTAGATCTTTATCCATGTGCAAAGGGTACATTTATTGTATTTTTTTTTCAATAGCTTATAAGGAAACCATAGCTGGAAATATTTGGGTATGTTAGTCACATTATCTTGTCATGAAACCCTAGTTCCCCTTCTTTAACCTAATAAAAGAATGTTTTTCTTACAAACTTTTATGGATTAGATTTTCTCATTTATCTTTGAAATTCTAAGACTAGGTTTGTTTGATCTCCATTAGCAATTCCTTGGGAAATATCTTAAACATTGACTCCTAAACCATTAATTTCACACACACGACCTATGCAAGAATTTTAGTTGAGCTTGACACCTCAAAGAACCTTCCTATGAATATTGAGGTCAAAGTTCAAAACAAAAATTCTACACATCCTTTAGACTATGAAGGTTTACCATTAAAAGTAGAAGATGTTTCACTCTTGCACATACTTCTACTAAATGTGTGATGTCAAAGATGAAATTGAGAGAGGAAATTGGTGGGAAAAATCCCTCCCTAAACATTTGGTTTTTGATAATAAGGGATATTTATATTCAAATCCAAATTTAGAGGATGTGGCCAAATCACTACCAAAAGTACTCTTAGAGAAATACCAAATTTGTTGAAAGTAAGGGGAAATTATATGGTGAAACACACACAAGGAAAAATGTTGATCCAAATAATGGTAAAGTGGCTAAGGAAGATTTCCCTCCTCCTATTTCTTTTGAAAAATTAACATACCTTCCAAGAGATAATCTCAAATTTACTATTCATGTTTAGGAGGTATCGGATGGGTGGAAAACCATACATTTAAAAACCCATTCACAAAAAAATTATTTCTCCCACCTAGTTTTATCTTTCGCTATTGGGAAATTGATTATTTTTGTATCTTGGTTTATTAATGTCTTTATCGAGCTATCATGACTTCTTTTTACCTAGGTATAGCCATAGTTAAAAACCTTTATCCTCAATAAAAATAATTAGTACATCTCAAGGACAAGTATCTTAGTCAATTGGGTTTCATCACAAAAAGAAACCTACTAATAATTTTTTTTCCTTTATTACATTGGAAATGGATTGAATCCTTAGTCATGAATAGTTGTTTAAGCATCCAAAATAGATTATTTTGAGTAATATTAGGGGATATCAGATCATCATTTTCTTAATTCAAAAAGAAGACCCAATGGAATAATTTTTTATTTAATTTTATTCCGACTAGATCACGAATTGTGAATCCTCATTAATTTTTAATGTGGTTGTAAATTCAAACGTTTACATATGAATTTCCATGGTTTCTTCACACTAATACAAATAATTTATATATTCAAGTGAATTACACACTCACGCACAAAAAAATAAAAATAAAAAAATGTAACAAATTATATGGCTTCCGAATATTTAAACATGTAATTGTCAAGGGGTGTCTACATTCGTTATGTGTCATATACGAAAATAATCATGAAAAATGGCATACAAACCATCCAATTCTACACCTTTGAATGGAGAGTTCAAAATGTTTTCATGGCATGAAATCATTTGTTGTGTAGTCTTAATACATCATAAATTATCATATTCTGAATTGATAAAAGATTACCCAATGCAAGAAAAATATTTTTTATTTCTTCTAACTAGGCCTAGAAATTCAAATTCTCGGTGTTTGTCAGAACACAATTTGTTGGCAATTTATCTCTTTCATTATGCTGTAAATTTAAATGATTAAAAACTAATTTTAATATATAAATGAATTACATATATATTTACTGACAAATGGTAAACAAATTATAACTTTTGCTAAGATTTTAGCTTCTAATAGTTTACAACAACTTATAATGTCAATTTCTACATGTGTTGAATTAAAAATGTTTTAGCATGAAATCCTCTACTAAGCATTGTTAGTTCTGAATTAATACTCGAAGAAACAAACATTTGTTATTGTAATCTTCCCAAGCTTCTGCATGTAGGAAGAAATAACTATTAATACACTATAGTGGGTCCTATTAGTGTAATATTTTACAGATGATAAGTTAGAATGAAAAATACTATTCTATAATCCACTTAAAATATGGTAGTTATACTTAATATTGTAGAGTTTTGATGGCTTGATATGCCATGCAATAACGTCTAATGCATTGTTGAGAGAAAAACATGCAAATATGAGAAAGAAATTTTAGATTTTTGAGAGGAAGTATAACACGATGTGGCTGCAGACACACTTGAATATGCTGGAAATAATTGCACCAATATTTTATTAATGTGAGCGTTATGCCTATAAAATCCGGGAAAAAAATCTTCACACCCACAAATAGAGATGGCTGATATGTAAGACTCAAGTGTAGAACCAAGGATAAGACATGCTTAAAATTAATAATGGCCTCAAACAAATTTGATTGCTAAAGGATGGATTGTACGATAATAATTGATAGTAAAAACTCTAAGATTAAATCAACCCATAAAAGTTTATTAGTCATATGAAAAATATGCTGCTTGATCAAAAATTTTAGAGTGAGAATAAATATGATTTCTAACATTTTAAGATTTTTCAACGCTTTCATTAATAGAAAACATAGAGATTTCCTACAAACAAATGCAATCTTTTTATTACCTTTCTAAGCAATCAAATAGAGGTAGACTTATCCAATAATACACTAAAACTATTAAAGCATAGAGACGCTAAATTTCTTTATTCAAGAAAATAACACGACTGTTAAAAGAGGGAAGGGAACTCTCTTGCATGTGATTCTCATTTTTCATCTCATCATTTTCTCCCCGAATGGATAACTTGACCAGTTTGGCAGGCCTAGGAAGGAAATTAAATATGTTAAATGTGGATGTTGGGAATGTATTTAGGTGAGGAAATTTATTATTCACTATAGCCAAAGGTAGTCATGCGTTAGAACAAGAGAGCTATTATAATTTTTCTATTTTAAGTTGCAAACTATAATACTAACTGAACCGATCAAAATATATCAGTTATATGAGTAATATGTTGTTGGATCAAAATTTAGAAACTGAGAATTAATATGATTTTTTACGTTATAGTTTGGAGAGACTTTCATTACAACCACCCATGAATAGATTTTGTACTGAAATTGACTTAAATGCCATATCGTAGATACTAAATTATGCACTTCGGGTTCTTTCCTAGGTCCTAATCACATACTTTCATTAATATGATTCATAAGTGATAAAAGTACTTATTGAATGGTCTATAGTGATCTAGAGGAACACCACTTCATCAAAATAACTAGTAATGTGAAGAGAAATTAAGGAGATGAAAGACCATAATGTAAAGTTACAAAACCGTCACTCTGCACAAAATGGTGGTGGCGTAAGCACCCCTCTACACGAGACCGGTGGTTGTGTAATCGATGCATAACTTCCGTGGTGGTTGCTTAACTTCTACTTCACATACACGGCAGCTTTGTGACTAATTAAAACAAAAATAATATCCATGAATAGTCGTTGATTTGAAGTGTATGGATCGTGTCTCTTACCCGCACGAGCCTTCTCATTCTCTAGTGCATTGGAGTACATGGAAAGCATCTATAAATACAAGAAGAACAAGTGGATTCAGATCATCAATTCACGGGACAAGTGAGAAAGAAGACTTTCGTGTTGGAATTGAATTGTAGATGCACCGTGTGTGACAATAAAGAAAGAAAATACAAAAGGAGGGTGATGAATTTATTTACCTTCAATTTATTGTAATTTGTATCTTCATTTAAATTCACTAATATATAAATGGGAAGAAATAATAGTTTCCCTTCCCAACTATTTTTTCCTCAAAGGTTTCGGGATAAAAATATGGTGTTTATTGAATTGGTCATTGTATTTGTTACAAGTATTTCTAAGCACTAAGATTCATTCACTAGATTTCAATTTTCTATCATTTTCAAATAATTGGAAGTAGGAACAACATTTTTGTGGTCTCGTAAATTTTCCAAAGTAGAGGTTTACAAATCATTTTGGTATCAGAGCTGACAATTATATCTAAGGGATGTGGTATTTATTCTTTTGTGATATGTATGACAGGACAAGATCCAAAAGAGAATGAGTATTACCTTGCAATCCAAACATATCTACGAAGAAGTGGAAACAAAGAGTTAGAGATCAAATGGAAGAATATAACTTGGTTTGTAGAATTGAGGTATTAGAATGTACTATGGATAGGGTGATCCAACTCAACAGAGAACTATCGATCTGCAAAAGATGGCATCAATTAAGAAATATTCCATAGAATCAAAGGTTTGAGATTTGGCTGAAAATTTTGGCATAATAAAGAGTCACATTAAGCAAGAAGATAGGGAAGAGTGTGAAGAAGAAACTCAAGTTGAAAGAGAGAAGGTAAAATCTAATCATGCACCTTTTTAAGTTGAAACTAAAGTTGAGATAGAACACTTTGAAGGACAAGTAGATGTAGAGTTGCTAAACAAATGGTTAAAGTAATTGGATGTTTATTTTTAGTGTGCATAATGTCATTGAGTCATAAAGGATTACCTTTTCACGTACTCAAATGTAAGGACATGCTTTGGTTTGGTGGAACACCCATCTAGCCACTTGTGAAAAGAAGAAATGTTCTATTGTAAGTTCTCAGGAGGATTTTACAGAATTGCTTCGAGAAATATTTTATCATATTGGCCATAAGACTATCCCAATGATTAAATGACAATATTGTAGACAAACAGGTGGTCAAAGTGTGTAGGATTACACTACGTGAGTATCATAAACAAGTTGTGTTTGTCAATATGGACTTGAAGGATGAGGATATTCTCACTAAGTATTTGGGATGAATTCACACTCACCTTCGAAGGAAGGTCATCTCCATGAAGCCCAAGGATCTCAATGAAGCATGTATTCAATAATATTATATTGATGATGAGAAGAAGCAGGAAAAGTGGAGTCAAGAAAAAACAATCAACAAATAAGCCAAATAAAGAGCACGAAAACATAAATATTAAAGGTAAATGGAAAGGAAAAGTTAAAAATACCACTACCACTTTGAATACTTAATACGAGATATCAATGCTCATCGATGCTACATGTTTGAATTACATCCATAACTACATTAGAAGAACCGAACCAAGGATTCCAAAAAGTCCATGAAAGCTGTAAAGATAAATGTGGATATGGAAATAGAATATTGTTTTGATATAGATGAGAGGGTAGGATGTATGGCAATCAGTATGGACAGCCAATAACAAGAGGAAGATATGTGTAATATATTTCAGATGAAAATCCAAATCAAGGTAAATGTTTTGGTTGCCACTAGTTCTCAATCTAATTTTATTTATGATTTGGTTGTAAAGAATCTTGGCCTTGAAACTTACAAGATTACACATCCTTATCCTTTGGGATGGGAGAAAAAGGGTGTAGAAATTAAAGTAATAAGAAGATATATATTCAAGTTTGAGATAAACTCTCGGTATATAAATGTATAAGAGCATGATGTAATTCCACTTAATCCATTTTATGATGTTTTTAGGAGTCCTTACTTGTATGTTAGGGATGATGTATTCATGAGAAGTCATAAATGACATAGATGGGTCAAGGATGGAGTCATTTACAACATCCATGCACACTAGTGCAAGTTAAATTTCTTTATGGTAAGTATTAACCAAACAAAGAGACTAATTTAGGAAAATCATAATCAATTTTCTTTACTTTTATTGAAAGATAAGAAAGATGGGGTTGAAGTTTCAGATATTTATAATAAAGAGATGAAGGATTTGGATAGCGTAATTCGGTATTTTTGGGACGTATTCCGGACTCCCTTTGGGTTATCACTAAAGTGAGAGGTAGAGTAGGAGATTCGAGTTATTGCCATAGTCTACTCTACCAATTATCTAGTTATATTATCCTTGTTGGATTGTACATAGGTAAATAAACAACTCCAAGAGCTATTAGACCATGGGGTAATAGGTCCAAGAACTTCTCCATGCGGTTCACCTATTGTGATGGTGTCAAAGAAGGATGTTTCTTGGAGGATGTGCATCAACTACAATGCTTTAAACATGGTTACCGTAAAGAACATATATTCACTCATATGCATAGATGATCTCTTGGACCAATTTTAACATGTAAAATTATTTACAGAGTTGGATCTCAAATTTGGTTATCACCAAGTCAAGAGGAAGGAGGAGGATATATAAAAGACCGTGTTCATAACAAAACAAGATTTTTATGAGTGGTTAGTAATTCCATTTTGTTTGTGTAATACACCCACTAATTTTTTTAGATTTTGGAATGAAGTACTATGTGAATTCATAGATTCATGTGTCATTGTTTATCTAGATGATATTCGATTTATAGTACCACATGTGAGGAAAATATTACATATTTGTAGCAAGTATTGCAAGTTATAAAGGAGAAACAATCTGCTATGCAATTTGAAGTAGTGTGAATTTTCCAAATAGTCACTTGTCTATCTTCAACTCATGCATGGAGGAGGAGAGATATGAGTGGATCCAGATAATTATGAAGCCTTCACCAACTGGCCAACACCAATAGGATCCACAAAGACTAGGATTTTTTGGGAGTAGTACAATACATGGGGAATTTCATTACGGGCTTCTTTTGCTATTGCAACACCTCTACACGTAACGACCAAAAAGAGAAAGGGTTTTGAGTGGGGTGAGTAATAATATAAGGATTTTGAGTTATTAAAATATAAAATTAGTCATGCTCAAGTACTTTCTCTTCCTAATTTACATAATCCCTCTAAAGTAGAGATAGATGCCATTGATTATGCTTTGTGGGACTAGAGTTTCTATAAGAAGGTAAGGTGGTATGTTAACATTCAAAAAGTTTCACTTTAATAATAAGACTATATTTAATATGTTATAAAGAGATGTATGCACTACTTTAGGAAATAAATAAATGGGACATTATTTTTGGGTAAAGAAACTATTATGCACACTTCCCAAAACCTCTCCAGTGAAGTTGTAACCACAATCTAAATTGTAGAAACAAAGGCCCTACAAATGGATGGGATTCCTTCAACCACTCCATTTGGTAATCAAGTACATGAAAATATTCTTGAATTTGGTGGAATAAATGTTGTCTAGGGCCCCACATAAAACAATCTCCATCTTGGCCAACATCTCTCCTATTGAGCCCTTCAAGAAGGAATCTAACAGAGAGGAATATGATCAAGACAAATATTTTGGGGTGACATATCATAAATTTGAGTTCCAACTTCAAATATTTTTATCTCAAATATGGGTTTCTCTACTTATGGGGGAAGATTTGTATGCCAAAACAAGAAAGGATACTATTAACTAGGGAAGCACATACCTCAAAAATAGCGGACATTTTGGTCTTGGAAATAATACATCCCACCCGAAAAGGTATGTGTATTGTCCCAATATGCAAGAATAAGTATATAAATTCATAAGACAATGTAAACTATGTTGTAAAAGAAAACCTAAAATTAGAAAGGAAGGTTCATATATTCCCATATCAGTCCCTACTTGACCTTGGGAGCATATCTCTATAGATTTTGTAGGAGGACTACCTATGTCTAAATATGGCCATGATTATGTATATGTTATTGTAGATAGATTGAGTAAAATGTATTTTTTATGGCATGTAAAAGATGATAAAATTAAGTGAGGCAACGAAACTTTTCTTTGCTAATGTATGGGTGCATTTTGGTTTGCCAAAGTCTATTGTTTCGATATAGATTCTACATTGTTGATGAATTTTTCAACTACGTTGTCGGAAAATATGGACACGAAGTTACATAGAAGAATGAAATTCCATCCCTAGACCGATGGACATACGAAAGTGGTGAACAAGACTTTGGTATGTCTAATTAGAGGATAGAATATCAAATATCCATGGACTTTAGAAAAGTATTTATCCTACATTTAACATTCCCACAAGAGGGCGTACACACATCAACTATGTAATCATATTGAAAAGAATGCCAGGTATCTACCAGACAATCCATTGGACATTATTTTTGGAAAACAATAATAAGGGGATATACATGATTCGAAGTGACTATAACAACAAAGTTCATTGAGAGGATCTAACAAATCCATCTCAAGGTGAAAGAACAATTAGAGAAGTCTCAAGCCAAGTATAAGTCTCGACATGATCATCATCATAGAGAGAATAAGTTTCATGTTGGAGAGAAGGTTTGTATTTACTTGAGAAATGAGAGACTACAAGGTCAACCAAGGAAACTCGTACCATTACGGCATGTAACCTTCATAACACTAGAGCAGTTGGATCAAACTCTTTGACACATAATTTTCCACACTTCATGTAGATGAAATTAGTAGTAAATTGTGATAATTGCACCTATGTGAGCCATCCATTATTGATGAGGAAGAATAATGTTAGTTGTTACCTTTTATACAAGATTGTATCTTGGATTCATGAGGCAAGTTAGAGGAGGATGTAGTGTTACAGGTGAAAGTTTGAGAGATAAGGTGAGGTCCACAGGTGTCTTGGTAGGTTGGACTCAAGGGGAAGACACCAAGGAAGGCCCAAAGGAACTCAAAGGAGAAAGTTAGGGAATTATTTCCTCATCTACTCCCCCATTAAGATTTTGTTGCACCAAAAGCATCCTAAGTAGAGAAGGTTTGATCCACGGGGATATAGAGGAACACCACTTCATCGTAACAAATAGTAGAAGAAGATAAATTGAGTATATTAAAGAGTAGAATATAAAGTTATAAAACTAACACAACATGCAGTGGAGGGTACGTAACTTCCCCTTTGTATAGACCGGTGGTTCCCTAACTTCCATAGTTGTTGCCTAACCACAAGTATGCATACACTAGAAGTCTCATCACTAATGAAAACAAAAGAGATATATCCATAAATAGTCATGCATTTGAAGCATCTAGATGTGTGTCTCTTCCCTATACTACCCTTCTCATTCTCTAGTGCATGGGAGGAAAATGAAAGAACCTATAAATATGACAAGAACTAGTGGATTCAGATCATCTATTCATGGGAGAAGTGCGCAAGAAGAATTTTGTGTTTGAATTGAATTGTAGGAGAAAGGTATGTAAGATAAGAGAAATCAAGGAGAGAAGCAGGGGTGAACACATTGTTTACCTTTATTCAAGTTATTGTGATATGTATCTTGATTTAAATTGGCTAATATATAAGTGGAAAGAAAGAGGAATTTTCCCTTCCCCACTAGTTTTCCCTTAAATTGGTGATTTCAATATAAAAATTTGGTGTTGTGTAATGAATTGTTCTTTCTATTTGTTGCAAGTAGTTCTAAGCACTCACATTCGAGTCACTAGCTTTCATTTTTATGTCATTTAAAAAAATTGGAAGTAGGATCAACATTTTTTTGGTCTTGTAAATTTTCCAAATTAGAGGTTTCTACGAGATAAATTTTGGTATCAAAGTTGACAATTATATCCAAGCGATTATGGCATTAATTCTTGTGTTATTTGTATGACAATGACATGATCCAAAGGAGAATTGAATTGTAGGAGCAATGTTTTTAGAAAAAGAAAACAAGTACAAAGGGATCGTGATGAAATTGTTTACCTTTCTTCAAATTGTTGTAATTTTTATCTTCATTTAAATTTTCCAATATATCTATGGGAATAATGAGTAGTTTCCCTTCTGATGGAAACCACTCAAATTGGGGGTTCTGAAAAGAGTTTGTGAGAATCGAATCGGAAACGAGGCACCACGAAGTAGTTGCACTCCAATGGAATCGTGATAGCTCTAGTAATTGCAAGAAAGAATTGATTAGTAATGGAAGAACTTGCTCAATGAAACAAATCTTGCACATAGAGGAAAGACAACGGAGTGTCTTGGCATGCTCATAAATTAATAGTAAAGGGGTACATATAGGGTGCTGAGTAACCCTAGTGCAAGACACACATGAAACCCTAAACCTAACCCTAAACCTAACCCATGTGAGATGACCCTCCAATATGAGAGGAGGACACATAAGATAACTCACACTAACACCCCCCCTTCATCGAAGTTGGGGTAGCAACAAGGATGAGTCAGATGGAAAAGGAAGACACCCTTAAACAACTAAGAAAGATGTGTCAATGGGGCCCGTGAGCTAAAGGCCCGATGAGGTTCCCATATACAAACACAATCTTCTTAGAACAAGAAGAAGAAAGAAGGACTACATAGCCCGAAGAAAATAAGTAGGTGCGAGGAAGACCTCACCCCAAAAGAGACTCGTAAGTGAAGGGATTGGTGAGCAAATCAGTAACTTTGATCAATTTATCGAATGTATCTTTGAATGCCAATGATACCATCATGAATAAGCTCGGTATGAAGTGCATATGGATCTCAATGTGCTTTGTCTGTTGATGCTGAACTAGATTTATGCAAATAGAGATAGTGCTCGTGTTATCATAGTAGATAATGGTAGGCCACCGAAAGTGGATGCCAAACTCTGTTAGAATACCCTGTAGCCAAATAGCTTCTGTGGCAGTGTTAACTGCTCCTTTGTATTCTACCTTTGTAGATGATATCGCAATTGCATTCTAATTCTTGCTAGACCAACTAATAGGACCCGAACCAAGAGAGAAACTGTAGCTAGAAGTAGATTTCCGATGATCTAAGTCACCAGCCCAATCAAAATTTGTGAACCCAATCAAGTCAATATCTACCCCTCCATGATAGTGAATTCCATCAGCATAAGTGCCACGAACATAATGAAGGATCCATTTAGCTACTTTCCAATGTAGCTCATGTGGCTCCTGCATGAATCTGGACACGATCCCAATAGCATACGATAAATCTGGTCGAGTGTGAGTCAAGTAAATCAAGCTCCCCACCAATTGTTGATAAAGAGTACCATCAACCAAGGGAGTAGAGCAATCTGAAACCAACTTAACCCTGGAAAGAAAAGGAGTAGGAGAATACTTGTAATCGGACATCTGAAAATGAGCTAGAAAATCAAGAGCATACTTAGGTTGTAAAATCAAGATTCCCGAGTCGATTGCGAGATCTGGATCCTAAGGAAGTAATGAAGTAGACCTAAGTCAGTCATAGAAAACTTGTTGGCCAAGGAAATCTTCACATAATCAATAATAGAGGAAAATCTACCTGTGATCAACAAGTCATCAACATAGAGAACAAGAATGAGTATGGAGTCATCTTTCCATAGAATATAAACATTTGGATTAGAGTGACACCTAGTAACCCTGATGTAAGTAAAAATGAGTCCATCTTGGTATACCAAGCCCGAGGGGCTTGTTTAAGGCCATAAAGAGAATTATTTAACTTGCAAATGAGGGAGGGATATTTGACATAACCTGGAGGTTGTTCCATATAGATCTCTTCCTCTAGGTCACCATGAAAGAAGGCACTCTTAACGTCCATTTGATGGACTTTCCATCTTTGCGTTGCGGAAATGGCTAAGGTCAATCAAATAGAAGTCATCTTCACAACTGGAGCAAAGGTTTCAATATAGTCAACCCTAGCTATCTGGGAGAAACCCTTAGCTACTAATCATGCTTTAAAATTTTCAATGTCTCCATCTACTCCATACTTTGTTCGGAACACCCACTTACACTCGAACGATTTTTCTTCCTTTCGGAAGAGTGGTGAGATCCCAAGTATCATTCTTCATGAGAGAGGAATATTCCTCATCCATGGTAGAATCCCACTCAGAATACCGAAGCCTCCCGTAAAGAGGCGTGGATCGGAAGCGGAGGTGAAGAAAGAGTGAGGTCCAACGAAATGAGCGAGTACGTCTCATATCCGAAGTATCTCCAACTAAATCTCCAAAGCACTTTGCAAAGTTTTCCTAGCCCAAAGGGGACCAGGAGGATTAGGCTCAAAGTCAAAAGATTCTTCACTTGAGTGAGAAGGGACATAGTCCTCGTCATCACTACTGTTAGAATAAGAAGACTCAAAGGTCTGATGGTCGGGAGGATCAGGAAGAGGAGCATGCTCAACAACATCATCATCTGATGAGTCATAATCTGAGTTAGCGAGCTAAAGAACCTCAATAGGTGGAGAAGTATAAGTCGAAGAAGACTCATCGAACTTAAAATTTCTCTCAATATACAGCTCATGAGAAGTAGGATTCATCAATCAATATCCCTTCACGCCATTAGGATACCCTAAAAAGATACAAGGTTTGGATTGTGGTTCCAAAGCCTTGCGTTTATTCTTGGGAATCGAGCCATAGCCTTGGATTTGAAGACTTGAAAGTGCTCAACATCAGGCTTGCATCCAAACCAAGCTTCAAAGGGTGTCATCCCTATTACTGCCTTGTCTGGAACATGGTTCTGAATGTAATTTTCACAATTCACTACTTTGGCCCAATACTACGGAGGAAGAGACTTCGAGTGAATCATATAAGTGGACATCTCCTTAAGAGTATGGTTCTTTCTTTCTGTGACTCCATTCTACGAAGGGCTATAAGCAAATTGTATGCTGCAAAGAGATCCCTTCAGAAGTATAGAAATCCATGAACCTATTGTTTACATATTCACCTCCATTGTCGGTTTGAAGAACCTTGATAGACCGTTCCCTGTTTCTTAGCAAGAGCCTTAAAGTCCTGAAAATGTTCAAAGACTTCAAACTTAAGCTTAAGAAAATATACCCAATTATATCGCGAATAGTCATCAATGAAGGTTAGCACATAAAGAGCTCTAGTAAACGAAGGAGAAGGAAATGGACCAGAAACATCACTGTGAACAAGATCCAAAAGACAAGTGGTTCTCCAGGCTTTTCCTTTGTCAAAGTTCTTTTTAGGATGCTTTCCAAGGGTACAACCCTCACAAAGACCCTTAGAAAATTTGACGGGAGGTAACCCATTGACCATTTCATTTTGGCTCAATTGTTCAAGGTAACGATTATTTAGATGTCCAAATGCTCATGCCATAGCTTACTAACCTCATTTGCATCGGTGAGGAAGGCGGTGGGCATTGAATCGAAGTAAAGTGAGAGAAGGTGTACAACCGTGAATGGTGATCTCGCCTTTCCATCAACCACTGTAGTGTCATTGTTAAGCTCACAAATAATCACCGAGTTAGGACCAAATTCCACTCGCATTCCTTCACCAAGGTGAGTAATTTGGTAAACCGATAGGAGATTGGTAGAGAGATCATGAACACTCAACACTTGGTTAAATGTTCCCCATTCATCTCTACCGATCAACTGTCGAAATTGACATTGTTGTGTCATTACCCATCGTGATTTGGGACATTCCACAAGGTTCGATGTTGGAAAACTCAACATGTGAAGAACCCATGTGGTGCGAGGCACCAAAATCTATAATCCATGTCGATGAAGGAGAAACTCTGGCTATAAGGGCCTTTCCTTTCTTCTTATCATTTTTAGCACCTTTTGCAGTAGAAGACTCGGCCTTCGGAGCATTTTGTTTTATGTATTCAGGAACACTTATTTTATTCTTCTCAAGTAAATGAGATAAATGATCAATTTGTTTCCAAAAATAGTGTTGCTTTTCATGACCAGACTTCTTGCAATAGGAACACAAATACTTGCTTTTCATCTTTTAGGCTCATAAGTCGAAGTGTTTGTGTCATTTTTAGGTTTGGTCTTGGTTTCTTTCTTAGGTTGATTCTTTGTTTCTTTCTTCTTTTCAGTCTTCTTTCCCTTACTAGTACTTGCTACAAGGGCATGTGACTTGGACTTGAGAGACCCCATTTGAATGAGTTTGTCCTATTCTTGAATGAGTTGGGACAAAAAATAGTCAAAGGAGGGCATAGTCCAAGTATCACCCAAAGCAACTTTTGTAGCGTAGAAAGTTGACATGAAGACAGAATATTCGGGACCTATCTTAGAGAGAATTGACAAGATCAGTTGAGAATCTTTCTTTTCTACTTGACATCCTTTTAACAACAATCTAATGTGGATAAATTTCGAGAAGAAAGCTTGTAGGTTTTCAAAGTCACTAGGATTTAACCCTAGTAGTTCGTTTTCCAACTCATGCGCTCTCATGTCATCTAGTTGTCCAAACATTACATCCAGTGTTTTCCACATAGATTTAGGTGTTTCAGACGCCTCAATGTGGAGCAAGTCGGAAGATATAGGCATGCAGAGAAGACCTAAAGCTTCATCACTACGGTTTAACCACTTATATTTTTCAGTTCATCGTTTGGTTCAGTCTCGGTTCCCAAGGTGAACGAGCGTAAGCAAAGGAATTGAAAGAGAATCCATAGTAAGAGAGAGAGAAATAAATGTAGAAAAGAAACACAACCACCTAGGACAATAACAACCCCCTACTTTCGGCACTTTATATTTTAGTGTGTTGATTACAATCGGGTCCGTGCGTGCGGTTGGAAACACTTGGTAACTCATCTTGTAATAAGCGTAATAATGCGTAAGAGAGGAGACCACAACAGTGTTTTGTGGAGTGTAACAAATAAGACACCATAAACAAGCACAAGTAAAAAACACGAAAGGAGGTGAAAGCCAACCCTAGTGGTGAGAAAAAATGTCTCACGTCGTAAAAGGAAACCCCCTTGCTACAGACTGTGGTGGATGCACTCACTAGTCGCAAGAAATAATAAGGGTGAAAATCAAGGTTTTAAATGAACTCAAGGAGTTTAGAGAATCTTCAGAACGCCAAAAAAGAGCTCGGAAGGAAAAAGGTGTGCAGAGTGATGCTACACACTTGAGCACACGATTAGTGAATTTTTTTTGACAAGAATGCCTAAATTTTATGGTTTAGAAACGCCCAATTTTGCTATTTTTAGAGCTATTGGAGTTTTAAAAAGACGATTAAAAGAAGTTATTTTGATGCCGATAATTAATATTTATTGATCGTGATAAAGGAATTTTAGAAATTAATAAACTAGACTTAATTAAATTAAATCTAATTAATTACAAAAAAACTAATTAAGATCTGATAAAAAATTAAATCCTAATTAATTTAAAAAGACTTTCCCTTTTTAAAAGAAATCAAATTTTAAAAATTATTCAAGATCTATTAAAAAATCTTATTTAAAAGGATTTTTCAAAAAAAGAGATAAATTTAAAAACTTACCTTTTAAAAGCCTATAGTTTAAAAAAGCATAAAGATCTAAAAAATCTTATAAAAGATTTTTGCTTTTTAAATACATAAGCTTTTTGGTTCGTATTTTTAAAAATACTTTCCTTATCGTGTTGTGCATTGAAATGTTCGTTCTATTTGCTTCAAGTTATTTTAAGCATTAAGATTCATACACTAAATTTAAGTTTTCTATCATTTACAAATAAGTAGAAGCAAGAACAATTTTTGTTGTATTGTAAATTATCCAAAATAGAGGTTTAGATCATTGACCACTTTGTCTTTGTCCTTTTCATTTTCTTTCTAGTTTTCTTCTTGGCCTTGCACACCCTACTACGTAGTATGAATTTTTCACTTCACTTTGTTTGGATTTGAACATCAGTTCCCAACGAGAATGATAGTACTCGGGCATCCTTGTCCCCTCTGGGTTCCTTCGACATCTGTAAATCATACTTGCCTATTTTCAGTCCTTTATAATAGTTGGTAATCTTTATTTCATGGTGGTTGGCATTTTAGTTGTTAATTAAAAATTCAAACAAGGGAATCATAAAAATATAATAACATGTGATCAAATTAAGGGACCGATCTCTAAGGCTCTACTACCATCAAATAAGGTTGCATCGAAAGGCATTTTAAGAGCATCACTCAATATAACTATCTTCACTTAAGGGATAAGGGACTATTTCATTTTGCATACACGCATAGAAAGGGAAGTTTATTTTTCCATGCACACTTGAATTACATATTCTACATATATTTATGGCTCACTATTAAGTGCATCTTGCACAAGAGCCACCTAGGGAACGATTATTCGCACACATATGTAGAACTACATGAATTCGAAATGTAGTGCAGTGCTCGGATCGTAAGTTAACTCGGTTGGATAAGCTGTTGGGGTCAATCTAACTCCCCATTTTCTTATTTTCTTTTTAGGATTTGATGTGTTTATGGGTTTTACATGATATATCTTCCATTTTGTGTTACATGTGACATCATTGGAATTAGTGTGACACAAAGGTGATTAAAGGTGAAGGTGAACAAACATCTAACGACCTTGCAAAAGCTATTTTCTAAGTTGTTTTATAGAATCTAACACCTAATTAGGGTCTTTGACACATAGGCTCCCTAGTACCACAGTCAAGGCACCTTGGTATGGCCTGATCTAGATCTTGTCTAATTTTTGGGTTCGATTGTGACCCTCTATATTCGTGTTCTAATATTTTTCCATCTTTTCATACCTCCGTATTTATTGTGAAGTGGCTAAGTCTTTTCCCCTCTTTCTTTCACTTAGGGTTTTAATTTATCTTTCTTATTGTTTGTGTCACATTCTAAAATTTACTACTATATTATTGTGATTTGACTCTAAAATATCCTATTAGGGTTTTATAAAAAGATTATTTTTTGTTAAATCATTTGGTGAACCCATTATTTTTGTTAAATTTATTCTGTCTTCTTTCATGGCTTCTAAAGCTCCTCAAGTCCCCTTGATTCAATTGCTTCAAATCCACCCATCTTGTAAATATGTTCTCTAAATATTTGTACATGATATTTATTTTTCTTTAGATACACCACATACTCAATTCAATGCTATCTTTGATCATATTTTTGATGAATCTCTTGGTTCTAATTCTAATCGAGTCTATTTGTAAATCAATTCAAGCTTTACATTCTCTATTTGAAGATAAATTTAAGAATATATAATCCATGTTTACATCTCTTAAATAAAAATCCAACATCTTAAGGATGCTTCTCGGGACCATGCTTGTACTTATTCTATGTCTTCTAAATGTTCTCATATCGGTGAACCCCAAGTCTTACCACTCCCCGTGCCTTTAAATTTTTATTTAGATGCTAAGAAATAATATATTCTATCGCAACTCATAAAACATCAATCAATCATCTTTCTATCTACTCATGCCTATCCTCATTATCATCTTGTTAGATATCACGGTCATACATATTGTAATTATCATCACATCAATGGACATAATGTGCTCTTAAGTGACAAATTGACTACCTTAAGAATCATGGTATTATATCATTCACTACATAAAATACTGCTACATGTCCATCTCTAATTGTTAAATCTCTTTGAGTTCATAAATATAATTCATCTATGTCTAATGAGCATCAAGACATCGTTACTCATGTTCCTTCAAGTAAGTTAAAACCTCTCGTAGTAAATACCTATCGAATCAGTCCACCTTCTTTTCTGTTAAGTCTTATGAAGTGTCATGAATCCCACCTAAGATACCACCATTCAACATTTCCTCCCCATACTACCCTACTTTCATCTCCAATTCATTTTTTCAAAGAAATTTCTCCTTCTACTAATGGCCAAGACAAATTTTGTTCACTTCCACCTGTAGAGCATGGTCACACATATTTATCACTATTTAAATCGGGTTGAGGAACCTTTCCCTTCACTTTTATTGGATATCTTTCTTATACTCATACACTTGTGGGCATCATGCTTACTCTTTCCCCCCTCCTAGCACTATTTGGTGTCTCTTGTTTCTAATCTTTTCTCAATGTTACAATTTTAGTATTTCTCATCCGTTTTATACAATTTGGTACATAACTTGTATGGTCGTTACCTATGACAAAATCTTGTGCTACAGTTCACACTTGACTGTTTAGGGCATAATACTTACATTAACTACACACAATATACATTTTTACACTCGGAACATTCACGATACATATTTCTAACATCAAATTCTCACACAACATACTACGCCATCCTCCAATATACACTTTATGCTCCATTGATCAATATTTCTATCCTATCACTCCAAACACTACCCTATAATGCATTATATTTCCATGGTCAATAATTTATTATTAAGGGTATAAGTATGAACTTAACCTCACCTTCTTCATATTTCACGCTCTACACTTGATGATTGAATATTTTTAGCATCTCTATCAAACCATTTCCAGATGATGCACTCTTGTTCTATCATTCATTCTTAACAGCAGAGGAGTCATTTATAAATGAACCTCATGTCACTCATACATACTCATTTTCTTGGGGGAAACACGTCTCCTACACATTCATACTGCATACCATTCCATCACACTCATTCATAACATACTACATATCTTGGTTACAAAATTTTCTTACTTAATTTTACGCATATGTACATTTTTCTTACCATGATAGTCGGATACATTGTATGTCATTATATTTTATATATACACATGCGCGTTCACTTGTTCTTGAGTTGTTAATGCAAAGTTTTCACAAGCCTATCTACATAACATTGATACTTGTCAATGTACCTATTACTAGCCACATCAAGACTCCTGGGGTCATCTACATTTGTACACATCACAAGTGTTATTGTTTCCTTATGGATTATTTCCTACATCTCCCAAAGGTGCACTAATTCGTATAGATATATTCATAGTTTGACATACTTAATATCTTTTTCGACATGTTAAAGGGTGCTTTATTTCCAGAATTTTCTTTAAGAACTATTTACATGGATGGTTGTATGATACTTTGCTTATTATTATTTGTCACTATTTTCCATTGTACGTCATTATTTGTAGAATTTTCAATATGTCTTGTATGCTAATTTCTTATATGATTTTGGATTATTTGGCCATGATTTTATTCCAACATTGTGAACAATGTCCCATGTTTACAACTCGCTTTTCTGATCTACTTTATTTTCTTTCTTAATAGCTTATACATTATCTTTTATATACATGTTTGCCAAATTTTTACTAACACATTTTGTAGCCATTGTTTGCATGCTCGTTTGTTTCTATCAATCACATTCCCTCCTATACACAAATATCAATTTAGAATTGGTTCCTCTTTTGAGACACATTCTTCTAGTGACATCACATGCACCCCAAATGAGGGGGACATACTTTGGGTGAATAAGTCACCCCACAAAAGAGTACACAATAAAAGTTAAGACCTCCGAAGTACATGAACGGAACAATATTCAGTTATAGAAATGACCTAGAATATGATTTGGTTCCTCGGCTAAACACAAATGACAGTGCCTAGATATAGAGATGAGTGCCAGAGTGCTTATGACCTTTCCTAGGTGCCTATAACCATAGGATAGTTACACAGTGTATCTTACATCAGCACAATTTTTAATAGTTTACAGATAATTTTATTAGTATAGGCATAGTCCTCCATGAATTATAATGCATTTTATGTATTATATTTCCTTGGATAGAAATTTATCGAACTAGAAAAAGAAGGATTGCACCATCCGTAATGGTGTATAAAATTCAAGAAGTAGTCAAGGATGGACAATAAAACTAGAAATTTCTTCCAAACAGTCTTGTGTCATGGCATGAGATCACCCAAAAATTACTCTTTTGCATGAGGTCACCCAAAAACTCGCTCTTGGTGTGAGATCGCCTAAAAACTCATTCTTATATAATTTTTCAGGACATCCTTCTAACCTATTCACTCGTTACAAATGAAGTGCACATGTTCCTTTTACTAGTTTTTCACATTTTTACTCTTGTTTTACTCTTCTTTTGTAGGTCCATCCTTAGTACGCATCAAAAAGTTGTCATTCATCGAACATAATAACATATACAACACGACACAACACATGTGCTTTACTATTAAGGTCACATCTTCTCCCTTAGCTTCTACACTTCATTTTATTCACTTCATGCTTTCATTTGTCTCCATGAGATGCTTTCTCCATCAATATACATGGTTATCAAGTGCGTATCTATTATCTATTTTATGTTATCAAGCATTCTCTCAACAACAAAAAGTGGGGGAAATGTAGACACTAAATTATGCACTTAGATACATTTATAGGTCCTAATCACATACTTGCATTCATTTGATTTCCAAGTGAAAAAAGTAGTAATTGACCATTGTCTTTATCCTGTTTGTATTATTTTTGTTTTCTTCTTGGCCTTGGACATCCTATTACTAAGTTTGATATTTATTACTTCAATTTTTATGGCTCTAGACACCGGTATCCAGGGAACCTCCATTCCCCTTGGGTTCCCCAACCTATTTTATATCACTTTCTTCTTTTGGGTCCTTTCTAGTTGTTTGGCATCTTTATTTCTTGGTGGATGACATTTTAATGCTTAATTATGGAATTCAAATAAGGGAATCATATAAATACAATAATATGTGATAAAATTAAGGGGCCAATATCCAAGCATCTACTACCATCACTAATGTTTCATCGAAAGGCATTATAATAGCATAAAAAAATCCATAGAGCTTCATTTAAGGGACAAATTATCATCATTCTGCATACATGCAAAGGAGGGGAAGTTCATGTTTTCATGCATACATCTATTTACATCTTCTACATATGGCTATTGCTCTCTATTATAAACAATAAATCATGAACTTTGGTTATATATCTAGTCTTGATCACAAACTAATATGCATATGATTCCTAAGAAATAAAATTACTAATTGATCACTATCTTTGGGCATCTTTTCTTGCTTTCTATTACCTCTCTTGGTCTTACATGCCTTTCCCGTTTGTCTTTTCATATGTTGGAATTTCTCACTCTAGACAAAAATGCCCGTTCAGGATGCCAACATCATGTGCCCCCATTCCCTCTAGGCACCCTTGACCTCTTTTTATTTTTCTCATATCTTTCGGGTCCTTTCTATCCATTTCGGCATCTTATTTTCTCAGTAGTCAGCCTTTTGGGTTATTTATGAAATTCAAGAAAGGGAATCTTATAAATGTTATGTTATTTGACAATAATAAAGGACCAAGTACTAGGCATTAGCTATCACCACCTAAGATGGCATCTAAGAACATTCAGAGAATTAAAACATCCATATAGATCCACACATGGGACAAGGGATTGTCATTTCGCATACACGCATAGGAGGGAAAGTTTATTATTTCATGATCAAATCCACGATTACATCTCTTAAATCTAAAATCTAATATCATAAGGACACTTCTTAATATCACCTAGTTATTCTCCATAACCTCATTCTATTTCTTTTACATGTTCTCATATCGGTGAACCCCAATTCTTACCACTCACCATGCCTCTATAGTATCATTTAAATTCTAAGTAATAAGATATTATTTTATAGCTCATAGCTAATCAATTGATCAATTTTATAAATACTCATTACTATCCTTCTTATTGAAGGATTAAATATCAAAGTCATCCATATTGTAATTATCATCAAATTAATATACATAATGAAAATAATCACTAGGATTTACAACAAAGAATCAAACATCTTGAGCATCAAGGTTTTAGCTCATTCACTACACATCATTATCTTACATGGTCATCTCCACTTCTTATATCTCAATGGGTTCCTAAATCTAATTTGTATATGTCTAATGATCATTATGTCATCACTTCTAAAATTTATTCTTTCGCCATTCAAGCACTACCCATGCAATCCACTCAAGGTGATGGTTTTTTTAGTGGAAAATATTCCATTTTAGAAAAATTTGAAAAGGTAAATTTTATGGCGTGGGTCAGTGACTTGTTCACCTAAAAATTACAGTTTAATTTTTAGGGGTCGGCTTCACCTACCCTTGAAAATATCCCCTATATAATCCTAGATTATTATCTGGGTAGAACACTACTTGCTCACTCATACTACACGAGGGCTTATCTATTATCAAGTACAATATACTTGCGACAACAGAGAGCCGATATAAAAGTATAGTTTTATAGATATTTATCAAATTTGCGGTCGGGAAATAAGAAATGTTCTCGGACACCCTACAAGAAATTTCGCTAACGCACCACAGGGAGAGTCTGTTGATGTGTGACAAGGAGACTTTGTTGGCATGTGACAAGGAGAGTATGTTACTACGTGAAAAGGAGAGTACATTGACATGTAACAATCCTCTGTTGTTGACACATGATAGGAGGGTAGAGTCTACAACCTTTTTCATATGACTTGAAAATGAAAGCTTCTTTTAGGTGAAAAATTTACACACAGACCCCAAAAAATTATCCTTTCCGGCGAAAGAGGTTCTAGGGATATTTAGCAGGATTTTCCACCTCCAATTTCCTAGAGGTTTCTTAAAGTGAACCCTCCTCAAGGTAAAAACCGCATCTCAAACTTAGTCACACTTAACCTCTTCTCAATTCATCTTCGGTGCTATCAAGTCAACCTGAGGAACCTCATCTAAAAATAAGTTCAACACCTCCACTCTCTTCTACACATATGTGCACATCACCTTCACAATATCCTTTACATAGGTGTTCATCTCCTCCTAAGTCTCATGCACATAGGTAACATTCACCTACACAAAGTTTGTCTCATACACCACCGATCTTAAAGCATGGTCACACACCTTTATTTATGCAAACATTAGGTGAAGGACCTTTGTATTTCAATTTCATTAGATAGCATATTCATTATCATACACTTAGGGGGAATCATACTTATTCTCCCCATTTAAAAATTCTCAGGAATATTTCATATAATACATCCACATCTAGTCTTTCTCACGCATCATACACACATGTATAGTTATTACCTGATGATGCACTCTTTTGCTACAATTCACACTTTTTTGTTGATGGATCACTACATTGATGAACCTCAAATCTCATCACACAACACAGAAATCACACCACAAAACACACTTCACATCGACTCATTCATGAAACATCTTTCTAGTGCACTTTCATCACAACACACTTTCCTATGACACATTCTAGTTCCACATTTCATAATCTACAGAGGAGGGTATAAATATAAAATGAAACTCATTCAGAAATCAATAAATCACCCACTCTCTACACTCTATGATTTATCAATCATATCTTTCTATTACACAATTTAAACCATTTCTTTATGAAACACTTTTGTTATATGGTTCATTCTTGAGGAATGAGGGGAACGTTTCTCCTATCACATTCACTTTTCATTCCATTCCATTTACACTCATAACATATCTTGGTAGCACTTAGTCTTTCTTGCACTTAAATGTTACATGTACACTTTACTACACATGTTAGATAAATATTTTATATGTAATCATCTTTCAATATAGATATGCACATGTACTTTGCTTCTCGTTGTGATAATAGACTCTACACAAATTGTTACACACAACATGGATACTTAGTGTAGTAAATATTACCAATCTCACAACGAGCTTTTGGGGGCATCCACTTTTTGTACACTATAGGTGTTCTTGTTTCATTTTTCATAGCACATTGTAAAATCAGATTATACACACTTTTCCATACTATTAATATTTCTAACATGCTAGTGAGTGCTTCATGGACAAAATTTATCTTGTAAGAAATATTTATTATCATGGTTGTCTATTACTTCAATTGCTATTTTTTTCCATTGTTTGCGGGCGTTTCCTATGTCTTCATTCTTCTATGATTTATTCTATGATTTTTTCCATGTCGGCCTTGATTGTATTTCAACATCATTAGTGATGTCCAATGCTTACAACCCTATTTTTGAGGTATAATTGTCTTCTTTCTGTGTTCTTAAACATTGTATTTTTACTTTCTACCTTATATATTATCTTCTACATATGTATTTATCTTTTTTCAGTAACACTTATTGCCATCCACTTTTCTTGCACATGCCTTGGTTTCTACTAACACATTCCCTCCACCGGAGGGCATCGATTTCAATCCAGCGATCAATCCTATTTTGGGCGATACTCGTCATGGCGACGTCGCATGAACCCAAAATGAGGGGGAATTATTGGGTGAATCAGCCACCACATACGTGAGTGTACGAGTCACAATTTAGTACAATTCAACACACAATCAACACATAATTCGGTCTCGTCAAAGGCCCATAACCCGACTTGGGTCCTTACCACAGTATAGACACCACTTCCGGACTAGGAAAGTAGTGCTTAGGTGCCCTTGACTCTTCTTCTGGATTATTATGACTAGGGGGAAATTGAACTATTAGAAATTCTAGGCACTTTGAGGGGGTATGAATTAGTGATTATTAATTTCTAACCTAATTTCAAATAATTTAATCAAAAAAACTTAACTATGATAACCATGAAATACATGAGCATATAACCACGAAAGAGAAAGAGAAAATAATACATATGAACACATGAAGAGACAAAATTTTATTTGGGAAACCCATCAAGGGATAAAAATCCACTCAAACTTGAGAACTAGCTTGGAAAATATTCCTATAAAGTAATAATGGTTTCACCATGTGGTGAGCACCCACTCAACTTGAAGCACCCACTACAAATATGAAGCACCTACCCCAAGATCACATTCACTTTGCATTCCATTCCATTCAAACTCATAACATACTTCATATATTGGTAACACTTAGTCTTTATTGCACTTACATGTTACATGTACACTTTACTACACATGTTAGATAAATAATTTATATGTCATCATATTTCTATATACACATGCGCATGTACTTTCCTTCTAGTTGTGAGAGAATACTCTACATAGATCGGTATACCCAACATGGACACTTAATGCAATACCTCATACCAATCTCACAACAAGCTTTTGAGGATATGCACTTTTGTACACTATAGGTGTTATTGCTTCATTTTTCATAACACATTGTTATATTAGATTATACACACTGCTCCATATTTTCTATATTTCTAACATGCTAGTGAGTGCTTCATGTACAACATTTATCTTCTAGAACTACTTATTACCATGGTTGTCTATTACTTAACTTGCTATTGGTGACCATTGTTTGTGGGATTTTCCTATGTCTTCATTGTACTATGATTACTTCTATGATTTTTTCAAGTCGGACTCTATTGTATTTCAACATCATTAGTGATTTTTGATGTTTGCAACCCTATTTTTGAGGTATAATTTTCTTCTTGTGTGTGATATTAGACATTGTATTTTTAATTTCTACCTTATATCTTATCTTCTACATGTGTATTTATCTTGTTTTCACTAAAACTTATTTCCATCCATTTTCCTTGGACATGCCTTGGTTTCTACCAAGCACATTCCCTCCCCTATAGGGCATCAATTTCAGTCTAAAGCAATCAATCCTATTTTGACCCACATACTCCTCATGATGTCACATGCACCCTAAATGAGGGAACATTATTGGGTGAATAAACAACCACATATAGTAGTGTACATACACGGTGTAGTACGAGTTCAACACACAATCATCACATAATTTAGTCTCATCAAAGGCCGAGAACCTAACTTGGGTCCTCACCACATTATAGATACCACTTCCCATAATAGATGAGTAGTGCTTAGGTGCCGCTAACCCTTCCGGATGCTTATGACTACGGGAAATTAAACCGTTAGAAATTATAGGAATTGTGAGGGGGTATGAATCACTCGATTATTAATTTCTAACCTAATTTCAAATAATTCAATCAACAAAACTTAACTATGATAACCATGAAAGATAAAGAGAATAAAGTACATATGAACAAATTAGAGAAAAATTTTAATTTGGAAAACCCATCAAGGGAAAAAACCTAAGTGAACTAGAGAACTAGCTTGGAAAATTTTCCTATAAAGTAATAATGGTTTCACCATGTGGTGAGCACCCACCGAACTTGAAAAACCCACTACAAATATGAAGCACCTACTCCAATATCACATTCAATTTGCATTACATTCCATTCACGCTCACAACATACTTCATATCTTGGTAGCACTTAGTATTTCTTGCACTTACATGTTACATGTAGACTTTACTACACATATTAGATAAATATTTTTTAATTCATCGTCTTTCTATAGATGCATGCACATGTACTTTCCTTCTAGTTGTGATAGCATAGTCTACACATATTGTTACACACAACAGTGATACTTAGTGGAGTACCTCTTACTAGTCTCACAACAGATTTCAAGGGCATCCACGTTTGTACATTATAGGTGTTATTGTTTCATTTTTCATGGCACATTGTGATATAAGATTATACACACTTTTCCATACTTTCTATATTTATAACATGCTAGTGAGTGCTTCATGTACAACATTTATCTTGTAGGAATTACTTATTACCATGGTTGTTTATTACTTCACTTGCTATTGTCGGCAATTTTTGTGGGCTTTTCCTATGTCTTCATTGCTCTATGATTGCTTGTATGATTTTTTCCATGTCATCCTCGATTGTCTTTCAACATCGTTGGTGATGTCCAATGTTTACAACCCTATTTTTGAGGTATAATTTTTCTTCATGCGTGTGTTCTTAGACACTCGTATTTTTCTTTCTACCTTATATATTATCTTCTACATGTGTATTCATCTTGTTTTCACTAAAAATTATGTCCATCCACTTTTCTTGCACATGCCTTGGTTTCTACCAAGCACATTCCCTTCCATAAAGGGAATATGTTTTATTCCAGCACCACATACTCCCATGATGTCCCACATGTAACCCAAATTATGGGGAATTATAGTGTGAATCAGCCACCACATAAAGTAGTGTATAGTCACAATATACTAGAGTTCAACACACAATCAATATAGAATTCAGTCTCATCAAAGGCCCAAAACATGACTTGGGTCCTCACCACAATATAGACACCACTTCCCAAACCACGAAAGTAGTGCTTAGGTGCCCCCGACCCTTCTTGGATGATTATGAAGAGGGGAATTTAAACGGTTAGAAATTCTAGGCACTTATAGGGGTATGAATCGGTGATTATTAATTTCCAACATAATTTAAAATAATTCAATGAACAAAACTTAAAAATGATAACCATAAAACACATGAGCATCCAACCATGAAAGAGAAAGAGAATAAAACACACATGAACACATGAGGAGACAAGATTTAATGTGGGAAACCTATTAAGGGAAAAAACCCACTGGAACTAGAGAACTAGCTTGGAAAATTTTCCTATAAAGCAATAATGGTTTCACCATGTGGTGAGCACCCACTCAACTTGTAACACCCACTACAAATATGAAGCACCTACTCCGATTATAATATAAATCATCCACTTGAGCAATATGAAAAACATGTACTTACTAGGAAACACTCACTCTCAAGTTGCTGAGCAAAAACCTCATAATTCAATCATACAAGAAATGTTTGACCACATATTTCACTTAGTTTCTTGTGTCAACATTATGTGATCATTATTTTATCAAATTTTTCTTCTCCTCTTCTTGTCTCATTTTTCTATAATTTCATTACAATCACAAACTTCTCATTCATAAACTAGTACTTAGTACTAAATGCTTTCAACAACATGTTCAAAATAAAAAATTGGTCTTAAATAAACAAAGTATGAATTTTAATATGACACTTGATGTTTCATTTCATAACAACCTTCACATCACTCACTTTTTCAACATACAAAAAAAGACAAAAAGGACTCTTTATAAAAATACCTCGAAAGTTGTCTTCTTGTGTCTAACATATGTCACTTTCATATGAAACATATGTAGTCTTCTAATTTAATATTGCTTGGAAAAAATGTTTGTTTTTAATATTCTACAACATCCTTACAATTTTACCACATCGAATTATTCCATTCAAACCTTTGACTTCTTTTTTAAACTCACAAAACACAGTCTTTTTCTTCTAGAATACTATCCTATTTTTTCTTTTACAACATTTTGAGCAAACACCAAGTGGCATATGCATGCACACATGTTACCAAATCATTTACCATATTTTATAACTCTATTTTTCTTTCTTTTCTCCACCATTTACCTTCCATTTTAATGAATGCACATTAAAAAGCTAGATGTTAGAAAAACTTTTTAGATTTTAGTATGATAGATGTGTTCTCATAAAGTTTGCACTTGAGGTTTTGATTTTAAAACCGAGATTCACATTTACAGGAGCTTGGATACATATTCAACACACACCAAGAGTCATAAATACTTCAATATTTCTTCTTGATTTCAGAAATAGAGCAAGGTATACTAAATCTTTATATAATTAAATAAATATCCGTTTAAAGCGAACAAATCTAAACATTTGATATTCTTAGGATAGGATCATGATGTCATTTACAGGAATGTGAAGGATTTTTACAACACATCAAAGCCATAGATTGATCTTTTCATAGATACAAGATCTCCACTCCAAGAGTTTCAGGATACACTCATAAATATGACTTTGAAAGGCACAGTCCTCGGTTTTGAGTTGAAACGTTCACATTTTGGAATTATTAATATTCTAAAAATTTTGAATGCATGTATCATATATCATGTTGATCTCAAGATTCTTTAGGTGTTGAAGGCTATGGAATAACACCTTGATCAGCTTCATTTTCAAATCAAATTTAGTCCACCTTCTTGAGAAATATGCTTATAGATTGTAGATATACCATCATGCCACCAAACTAATATGGGAGTTCTAACATGTTGTACTAGGTCTATAGAAGGTGTTCATAACCTTCTTATACTTCTCAAAGTATATTTCATATAAGGGCACCTTTCACTCACTATGACATGATCTTACATTCACATGATTCTAAGGGTAAGAGGAAAAAACTCACCTTTAACTTCAAAATTCTTCACACACCTTGTTCAAATGTTTTTATGACCATGTAGTAACAATCATAATATTTCGTAGTTATGCATTTTCATCATGAAACCCAAAACTTTTACTTACACCTGTAATTTTTATCAAAAGCTAAGTTTTATATCTTGTATAGTCACACATACGAAGGAAAAATGTCACTAAAATGTGATTCAGGATGTCCTCTTCACATAAAATTAGTTTTCATGGGTTTTCCAATTAATTATAAGATCAAACAATTTTTTTTTCTCATATCACTTTGGGATTAAGGTTGAGAGAGGACTTTAAACTAGCTCAAAAAAATGGTTAGAACTTTTTAAATACTTAATCAATTGACCTTAGACATATTGCATTCATTTTTTATCCAAATTCCCTACAAAAAGTCTTCTATGATTTATCTAAAGGATGCTTGTCAATTTTTCTTGACTAGCTAATAAGTTAGAGTGCTTAATCTGCATTTTCCAAAAACTAGTTTTAGAAAAACATGCATAAATTTTTTCAAATAACTTGTTTGATTGTATATATTTGACCAAACTTTCTCATTTCAAACCTCTATGTATTTCAATGACCAATTTTTCATGGTTTTCTTCATAAAGCTCGAACCATCTCATTTGTGCAACTTTTTTCTCTAGTCCTGAAGGGTGTATTATGCCAACTTGTGTAATTATTTGATTTACCACATTATACATTTTATAAGTCCTACACACCTCATATACCATTGTATTATTCTCCTTTAGTGCTTGGTTTGCATCGTCATGCCTTAGTTCATCATTTACACTTTCCTACTAGCCTTATCTTCACTAAAATGAACCGAGAATGGCTACCTTCATGCCCTATAATCCTGAGTATTGAATTAATGCTCCTTCTAAAAATTATATTCCATCTCATATTGCTCTAGACATGCTATTTATTCTTTTCCTTGATCCGATTCTCATGTTTCTATACCCGACTACTTGATCTAGGACTAAGATTTGGCCTAAAGCTAATGAAACTTCATGAGTTAACCATGGAGACTACTTGCATATTTGTTGACACCATATACACACCTAATTGACCATTGTTTACCTATATAAGAATTTGGGAGGACTCAGCACATGCATTACTTGCTTGACCATGCACTTGGCTTATGCTTGCACATTGTGACTTCATGATCGACGTGACTTGACATTTCATGGAACCACTTGACACCTTGGGGACACTTTGACATAAATGTAAAACTTTAAATAAATGAAAACACTATTTTATAGGATAGATTTTATAGGATAGAAAATCCTTCAACACTTGACATGCATGCACTAGAGTTCATTTTCTACTTTCACATTGAATCAAACTAGATCATATTTTTACACACCATCTGTAGTGGTGTTCTAGACTTTGGGAAGGAGTTAAAGGTTGGAGGATGACACCAGATTTTTTCCCTACACTTCATCTATTCTTAGTGTGAGATCACCCATAAAAATAACACTTAGCATAGATGGCATGAGATCACCCAAAAAAATCATTCTTCTACATCATCTTTAGGACCCTTTCTACGTTATTTTACTCATAATGTATCATGTTCACATGTTCCTTTTCAAAATTTTACATACTTTATTACATACTCATTTTGATCATATATGCATATTTGAATACTTGTTTAGTATTCTCTTTTGAAAGTCCATTTTTATGGGAACCGGTAATCACATCAATCACCTATTAAGAGACATAAACAACAAGCACAACATGATATATACACATATGCTCTCACCCTAGGGTCATCATCATTAATTTTATTACTTCCTCTTCTCTAAAATCCATGTGTCACAATTTTATCACTCCACACTTTTTCTTGTCTCTCGACATGATCTTCATCATCAATCTACATGGTTATCAAGTACAAATCTCTTATCTACTTAATTTTTCAAACATTTAGTCAAAAATATAAAGTGGAGTAAAATGTAGAAAATAAATCACACGCTTTGTGTATCTATATAGTCTTATTCACATACTACCATTCTTATCATTCATAAGAGAGATAAGTACTATTTGATTAGTGTCTTTGGCCATATTTTCTTGCTTTCTATTTCATGTCTTGGTCTTACACTCCTTTCCCACTCTCTCTTTTTATATGTTGAAATTTATTTCTCTTCAAAGTGGCGAATAACCAGAGGACATCGGTGTCGGGAACCCCGACCTCATTGTATTTTGTTCATATCTTTTGGGTCCTTTCTAGCCATTTGGGCATCTTATTTTCTTGGTAGTCACAATTTTTGGGGTTAATTTCAAAATTTAAGAAAGGGAATTATATAAATAGAAAGTTGTGTGACCATGATAAATGACCAAGCACTAAGAATTAGCTATCACCACCTAAGGTTGTATCTAAGAACATTCTACAACATTCAAGCATACATCTAGCTCCACAAAAGAGACATTAGAATATCATTTCTACATACATGGATATGAGGTGAAGTTCATTATTTTATGCACATATCTATTTACATATTTTACATCTAGCTACTTGTTCGCTATTAAGTGTGACATGTGTTAGTATCCAAATTAATTCTCTCGCGATGATCGAGCAACATCACGAAACCGGTAGGATGCTTAGAGACAGATGAATCATGATATGAGTCCTTTTGTAGTTGGGGAGGAGATTCAACTGACTATTTGTCACTCGGGTGTTGCATAAATTGATAGCACCTCACCGAGGGTTTGATCTACCCTCACTACTTAAGGTTGTGCTTTAAATCGGGGTGAGAGGACCCGTTCTATAATTCGTGTTAGTGAATAATATCAAGAGATCCTTCTCTCGCACAATGTTAATATGATGAATACAACACAATATAACTCTCATGAGTTGTCACACTAGAGAGTGAATATGTTTCCTAGACAAGGTTCAAAGTTACTAAAGACAATAATTAAATCCCGATTATATCTCGCATATTTTGGTAGTGGAAATTGTTAAACCTTTATGGATACACAATACAAACAGGGGTAGTTCATGTAGGATTTATCGTTTGAGAAATTTTTGGTGGGAAGTTAAGAAAGATAAAGTTGATTATACCAGATCTTTGAGAACCTTTACAAATATTAGAAAACTCACAGACAAAATGCTTCAAAATAGCCAAAATATTCCTTCAACCAAGAAGGTGTGTATCAATGGAGGCCCAGAGATGCATGATTTCACACACTCTTCAAGAATTCAACACAAAGGCTCATGCTAAAGACTCAATTAAATGTTGAAAGTCCCTAATTCATCACGCCTAAGATACACTCATAGGCTTACAAACAATCTTTATCAACATAGTGAAAGTAAAGTGATTTTAAATTGTTTATTTCATTACCAGATGAAATATCTTCTCATAATGAAATTGCTAATGCCACAATACTAACACATGATGAGATCTTGTGTGATTCAGAGGGATTTCAACATAAGATTGCAACAAGAACAAGAAAAACTATTTGAAAACATTATGAAATACAAGCAGACATAATTATGCTCATGATCAACACAAATTCATTTCAAGGTTCATTAGATTCATCAACAGGGGAAATTTTCTTGAACAATCTCATAGCTTGTTAATGGCTGTACACTTGCAACCATATTGACATGATTGAATCTAAAACATAGGAAAATAAACAAGTTTCTCAGATGGTCTCTCGGGAAAATGGTTTCTCTCAAAATTTCTTAGAAACATTAACCCCCTATACAAGAGTATTCTCATTGCATTTATATAATTTCACTCACTCACTCATCCCAAATTTTCCCCCAAAATAATAATATTCAAGGAATCCTTTGTTTGTTACAAGTTTGTTCCAAAAAGTGATGTTTAACAAATTTACACCCAAAAGCTGCCAGGTGGATAAATCATGAACTGATCACGTTTCTCAATCCCTCAACTATGACTAGGATGCCATATCATAACTTTTAACATTCTTCTTAATCATTATTTTATTTTATCGTGCAATTAATCCTCTTTTTAATAATTCTCAGGTGGCTCCATATGGCTTGATCTGACAAACAATCCTTTTCACCTTTGAGAATACACCTTGAGAAATGAGTGCCTTTGCATGGATACCTACATTCGTGCCTCTCAGAAATGAGTTTCCTCGCATGGATTATACCACATACCTACGCTGCGAGTCCGAGTCGGCCAAGTGTAAAGAGGATCTAGCAGAAACCTCCACGTGTCTCCTTAGCGCAACTACAAAGGTGAAGTCCAGAGGCAGGTTCACAAATGAGAGCGGGCCCTCTACATGTTTAAAACCCCAGAGAGTTCAACCGGTTGCTCAAAATTCAAAGTATGGGCATCTCCAATGGTAGATTCCACTGTCTTTTGGCGTAACTTCAAAGATGAAGTCTAAAGGTGGAGCCTCAAATGAGCGCAAGCTCTCCACGTGCTTTGGCCCCAAGAAAATTCCCTCGGCCATTAAAATGTCTAAGTATAAAGAGGAACCAGAGGAAACCTCCATGTGTTTCTTTATTGCACTTTTGTTAAGGTGCCCAAAAGTTGAGACCCCAAACAAG
Organism: Taxus wallichiana var. yunnanensis; assembly: GCA_018340775.1. Lineage (NCBI taxonomy): Eukaryota > Viridiplantae > Streptophyta > Pinopsida > Cupressales > Taxaceae > Taxus > Taxus wallichiana. The sequence goes on from CM031235.1 coordinate 192,446,580, forward strand.
CACAGGCTCTCCACGTGTCTCGGCCTAGAAAAATTGTTGAAAAAGTTTAAGAACCAATAGAAGGTGCCACATGCCTAGGGTCCGATAAAGTTATATCAAATGCTTGAATATTATAAGTATGTGCAGATCTAGTGGAAGCCTCCAAATGGCTCCTTTACGGAACTCCAAAGATAAGACCCATAAGCGGGACCTCAAATAAGTGCGTACCCTCCATGTGTCCTTTGCTCTAACAAAGCTACACCGGTCATTGAAAAATTTGAGTGTGGCCAGAGCTAGCAGAAACCTCCACGTGTCTCTTCGGCGCTCCTTCGGTATGAAGCTCAAAAGAAGGACTCCCAAACAAGCGCGGGCCTTCCACCTTTCTAGGGTCTGAAAAATGTTACACCAGACACTTGAAAAGTCTAAGTATGGGAAGATCTAGCGAAGCCTCCACGTGTCTCCTTGGTGCAAATCCAAAGGTAAGACCCAGAGGGGGCCTCAAACAAGCGCGAGCTCTCCACGTGGAAAATATTTTAGTTGAAATGAGCCTGAGAATCTAAAAATGCCCTATCGACCTACCTCTCCTCTTTTAAATTTTTATGTGGGCCCCAGTGGAGTCACGACTCACTTTTATAATTTTACTTCATTTCAAAACAAAGCTTAAAAACTCCAAAGTTCTCTGATATCCCACCTTACCGATTTTGACTTTTCAATGCTAACTTAAACATGTGACATTAAGTTGTCCCCCACGGAGTCACGCATCATTTTATAACTTTGCTCCTTTTCAAAAAAAGGAAAAAACCTTCAAAATGCTCGACAATCCACCTCTGCTTTTGACTTTTCAAACCACCACATGTCCATCTTCAAGGTCAAAGTAAGAAATTTTCCTTTCCACTTCATATTGTTTGAATAGAAAATTAGAAACTATGGGGCCACGGGACCAATTTGTCATTTTTTACAATTGTGAAAAAAGTGACAAGTTCACCAAATAGACCCGCCACGCTACATGCAATTAGAAAATACCATGTATCCATGGATGTTGGGACAGGATTTATAGAGGAGACACAATTGTGGAAGACACCCAACAACAAAAACATTTCCCGCAGAGAGGAGATGTAAATAAAACCAAGACTCAATGTGATCCATGACCCAAGGAAAGGACTGAAAATGGAAACCAAATGAAGGAGAAAGCTTTGACACATCCATACAGGGAGACAAATAATACTTCAAACCATGTGGAATGAGAAATTTTTAACAAACAGGGTGAGATTAAATTGAGCACCAACAACATGTACAAGAGCCACCTAAGACACGATTTTGACATAGAAACACACAAAACTAGATTGGGTCTAAGATGTAATGTAGTGGTCAATCATAAGTTAACTTGTTTGATATAGGAGGAAAGTCTGTTCCCTCATTTGTATTATATTTATTTTGGGACTTGACATGTTTTGTGGTGTTTACAGTCATTTCTTTATTGTAGGTTATAGCCGACATCTATGAACTTGATACAACATACTACCAATAAGTAGCAAAGGACACCAAACACCTCATGACCCTCTAAATTTCATTTTATGAGGATCTCCGCAATCACAGTTTCCAAAGAAGGTTTACAACCTCCAAGAACACCTAACTAGGTCTAGGCGCCTCAAACTAGGTAGATCCTAGGCCGCACAATTTTTTGATCTTCAATGTGATACTTTCCTGTCTTTTTTCATCAGTTCATCACATCGGCACAATCCATACTTATATCCAAATAATCTATGTATTTCTATCTTTTCATTTGCAAGTAGGGCTATAAATTTAAATTTCCTATTTTCTAGAGTTAAATATATATTTCAAAGTGCACATTTAGTTATTAGAACTATTGGATATTTAAATTAACATTTATTCATTTTTCAATATTTTCTTAATGATTTATCGAGTTCATCTTGAACAAGATCCACTTAGGTCATGATTCTTCATAGACATGCAAAACTACATGGCATTTGAAATATAGTGCAAAGACACCGGATCAGAACTTCACTTAGTCATCGACCATTGGGGTTAGTCTGAAACCGCATTTACATATTTTCTTTTTTAGGATTTGATGTGTATTTGGGTTTTGTAGGACATATCTTTCTTTACATGTTATAGGTGACAAAGGTGATCAAAGGCGAAGGTTAACAAACATCTAGAAACCCTAAAAAAACTAGTTTCTTAGGTTTTATGTAGACTTTGGCATCTAGTTATGATCTCCGACACCTAGGTGTCCCAAGACAAGTCCAATGCCCTTTTCCATCCCGATCTAGCTCTACTATAATTTTCTTGGTTTGGTTGGGACACTTTTATTCCAGTTCTAATATTTTTCCATTTTTTCACACCTCCAAATTTATTCGAATTAATTAAGTCTTTTTCCTCTTTCTTACACTTAGGGTTTTAATTTATCTTGCTTATTGTGTGTGACACATTTTGTACTTTATGGTTATATTATTGCGTTCCAAGTCTAAAATTTCCTATTACGTTTTACCAAAAGTTTATTTTTGCTAAATCACATATATTTCACTGTCACTAATCTCATCTCTTTGGTAGCCAACACTTCTTATCTCTTCAAAAAATAAGGGTATGCCAAAATAAAAATGATTTGGGAAAAAAATGGACCCATTATTTAAAGAAAATATCAAACATTGAAAATTAATGTTGAAAATGTATTTAAGGTCCATGACCCTAAATTATTTATTGGGAATGCTTATAAATATTTAATAAGGAATTGAAATTTATAAATGGATAAATAATTGAGAATCTAGATTGAATTTATATGGATGCAACTATTATTATAATTACTAGTGACTTAAATTTTTATATTTTTAAATACAAAACTTAGTGATAAGTATTTAATTCCATCCTATATTATTATTATTTTGATTTGTAAAATTGGAAAAGGATCGAAGGGACATTAAAGAAAAGATATAAAAGGATAGCTCACAAAATAAAATTTTCACAAAACTAGGGTAAAAACCTTGCTTGAACTAAAGGATTTTTTGGAAAATCAAGTAAAAGAGTAGTTCCTCATACTCTTAGTAACTTTAGCACTAGTATGGATCATTTTCTTTTACATATTTTTGAAGACCAATGTTGGTCGGTCAAAATATGGCACTTAGCAAAAAATCTTACGAGAAGGTTCACGCGGAAGAATAGAGCACGTTCAAAGGCGCAGAAGGATCGGGAAGGAATCACGAGTTGAGGACAGAGATAGATTTAGGACTTATCCATTTTCACGATCATGAGTGATTTTTGGAGATAGCATTCTCGAACACACAAACCGGTTAAAAATTTTGTGACACACATTTGCTATTTTTTTAGGAGTAGCTATGAATCACTTTACATGGGTACATGCCGAGAAGAGATTTAATCGATAGTTAACTAGAAGAAGTCTATTGTTAGCACAGTTGCATGTGAGGATATTATTGTAATGACATGTGGCTAATAATAACATGCAACCTATTTTGGGATTAGATAAGCGGTGAAGGGAAAGTCCCCACCCTTATAAATATGTAGTGAACTATGTAGCATAGATAGTATGTAAGAACTAAGTTATTGTGAGGTTATATTGCTAGATCTGATGCGTGCATAAAATATAGTATTATCTATTATAATAAGCTTCTGTGTATTTATCATGTTTAAATGCAATGGAGTGTATTGGCTGAAATAGAGTATCAAATCCTGAGTATAATTGGTTCTTGCATGTTTGATTTCATCATGGTTATCATTTAAGTTTGTTATTCTCTAGATCTATATCTGAACATGCACTATAGAATGATATATTAGTCATGGATCTAAATTATTTAAGTCTTCATCCTATAATAGAAACCCTAAAGAGGGGCCTGGTACCTTTGCTTGCTTCGAGTGAGCACTCATTCTAGTCTGAGTGATGTGCTAGTGTGCCCGGGATTTTACTTGGTAAATTCTAGGCCGCATCATTGGTTTTGTTTCCAGGACCTCTTTATTAGTTGTTTTTCAGGATGATTCATGATGAAGACATACTGGTTGACCCTAGCAAGTGTTGAGGAGTGGATACATGACCTAGAAGAAGAATACACATGGAGGTTCAACACTGGATTTGAGTTTGACACACACACGTGGGTGGAGCAGAATCTGTATGACTATTTGTATGAGAGATTCTTTGTTATCTTTCCGATAGAACTGTACAAGTGGCTGGTTGCTTATGCATCTAAATGGAATTGGAGGTATCACACACTTGTCTAGACGTAGGAAGAATTTTAGGCCCTTTATGATGCTGATCTGATTTGGACTCGCATTGTGGATATGTGGTTCCATGGTGTTTTGAATAGCTATATCTTGGAGTACTCAATTTCCACTTATTCATGCCCAAAGGTAGCTGAATTCTAATTTTTACGATATCCCAGGGGAACTTACCTGTAAGGCATTCCACTAGCGATCAAAATTTTGATGGTAACCCTAAACTTGGAGAACAAATCGATGGAAAACTAAACCCCACAACGCATGGGGGTAGGAACAAGTTTGGTGAAAGATGGCATACCTAGCGATAGAAATCCAAAGAGAGGAAAGGTGGCTTAAGTATAATGAGGCGTACGAGAGGGAGATAGAGAAGCAACGGGATGTTGCAGAGTGAATAGTGTTGTGGAGAGAGATAGTTCGGGAAGTGTTCAAAGTTCACACAGAATACATGGAACCCGAGCATCAAGAAATCCCCCATTTGGGAAAGCATGACAGAGAACCATCCTTGGCCTCATGTAGGATCACATGAGTAGAGAAGACTCGAGCCATGGGTGTGCATATGAATCCACCTAGAAACCTTGCCCTTGCACTTGGTTTTCCAAAGATATCTAATTCAACAAACAACAACAAGCTAATTTAGGAAATGGGAGAGCAGGAGTAATTCATATATAAAGCACAACGATGGCAGCAAAAATAACTTCATTACTATATGGGAGTACCTATTCGGGTGTATCATCTCGCACAAAATTAAGGCGTGCATAGTTTTGGAATCTCTTATAGAAGTAATAACACTTTGAAGACTATCGAGGTATAATTAGTTACTACCTTTGTTGGAACACGGGGAGGTACATCTTTTGGTCCAATTCCAACTACAGTTTAGGATTAAGAGATACAGGTGGATCTAGTGGTTCTTGAGGTAGAGGAAACATAAGAGGTTCGGATTAAGTAGGCAAGGTCCGCACCAACCCCGAGAATATTTTCATGGAGATGTCCCTTCGTCACCGAGAGTATAGGTACATAGAAGATCTTTGTTGAACACGTACACATACTTGAAATAATGTGGTGTAAAAAAGGAATCATGGCTTTGGAGAGGAGGGAAAGTCAATTTACTACTACGTAACAAGGGTGAACACATAGCTGGTACAAAAATTTTGACACCGATCGGACTTGTGTAGACTACACAGCTTTAAAAGATGATTTCCTCAAAGAGTTTCACATCCCCGAGTTCAAGTACAAGACTATAAGTGAGCTCAAGGATATTAAGCAAGGCACTATGAAGAGTGTTAGAGAATATGATTCCCATTTCAAAACATTGTTATCTAAGCTAGCTTATGATATTCATGCAAGAAAACATGCACAATGGTTTGTTGGAGGTTGGATTACACCTTTTAGGATGGCAAGATCACATAAAATATACACTAATCCATGTGAAGCACTCAAAGCATATTTCATGCTACTGAGGTAGTTAGAATTATAGATATTGGGGTGAGCCCGTTTTTAGAAGCATAGATCCTAGCTATGGTGAAGTAGTAGGAGAAGCTATCGAAAATTAAACACGTGAGATGCACACAAAGATTTGGTGCATATATTGTGAAGTGGAAGGTCACACAAAGGATAGTTTTCCCCATAGATTACTGCACTCGTTGTTTTTGTCTTGTGAAATATGTCATTTAAACCATGATGCTAGTCGATGCCCATTAGTACAATACGTAATAAGGAAGAATGTTTCATGCTACTGAAAAATTTGTAGGTCCACGACTCATGAAAACCGGTAGATGATTGGTCGGATCCAGGATGTTATAGATATTGGTGTACAAAAGATACAAGTTGTAGATAACTCTTAAGGAAAGAATGAGCATCGTGGATTGGGAACACAATGAGGCACACTATGATTAGAATGAAGGGTGTTTTGAAGGTGATCGTGGCAGAGTTCAAGGATATAATGGTGTATTCTAAGGATGAGGTCATAGCGGTGGAAGAGTTGAGTTCCTTGCGTAACATGTTATATATGTAGATCCCCGACCACTACAGTGTAAATGTCCTCGAGAATATTACATGTTCTTTTTCGTGGAAAGAATCATAGTTATGAGGAGTGCCCGAACATGTATGAGCATCTTAGAAAGTATCATAAACAGGAAAAAAAGGTGCAGGGATGGTGAGGATACAACGCACAATGGAAAATTAGTGGATGCCCAAGTTGGAAGAAGAATCTGAGGCATTGCAGGTAAAGATCACGACCCAGCGGCAAGCGGTGCGTGATAAAGAAGCATTGTGCAGCAGAGCCCTACCATCACTAAGGAGGAGGTTCTATATGTACAATACGCATATCCCACACATCGAAGGAGGTTTACTAGGAAACCATGGAGGTACTTGAATCTTCGGGGTGAAATAAAGTATTTAAAGGAGCAATCACGAAAGATGGAGAAAAATAAAGCATTAGAGATGGTCCAAACTAATATGGATGACTTGAGAGAAGTGTGCAAATTATTGTGCCAAGAGAATATCATTCCACATTTGGGAATTTTTAATAGGAAACACTCCACGCGTAAGTAATGAGACTTGATGACGAGATCCTCGTATGGAAAGCTTCCCCCTCATAGCCTAGATTATGAGAAGGAAATCACTCGAATGTTGTTGTGGATGGGTAAATTTTGAGCAATATACTAATTGATATTGGCACCGAAGTCAAGGTTCTTACATTAGATGCATGGGTACAAATGGGGAGACCTCCATTGCAGTCGCCCCTCTAATGTATTATTCATGGCTAACTGACTCAAGGCCACTCCCATCGAGTTTTAAAAGATGCATCCATTATCATACATGGAGCCAAGTTCACTAGAGTTTTTAATGTTTTAGCGCTAGAAGATTCGAGATAGCTTCCCACTCTATTGAGGCATTCTCAATGCTATGCAAATATTGTTGATCTTTAGTTCAACAAGGGGTATATCAATTTTGAAAACAAGGATGAAAGAGTTATTATCCCTTTAATAGATGGTGAATTTGCACCCTATGTTGAGCCCTTGAGTGAAGAATACCTGAATAGGATTTATGTACACACCATTCGGGATCCAGAGGTGCTTGAGCTATGTAAGAAAGGAATCCTTTAGTGGGAGGATGTAAAGTCTATTAGCAATACTACAAGTGTTGCTTGTGATAATTAGGCTCATAACAATTATGAGTTGGTAAGGCACACAGTAAAGAGCATATTTCCTAAGGGAAGTAAACCATTTTATATCGGGGAATAGGTAACAACTCAAGTACCTTGTTACATCGAAGAATGAGACCCTATGGTGTTCTGTGTGCCATGGAAGAAAAATCGATAGAACCGCTAAAAAGAAGAAATATGCTAGAATATACCCTACGCAGGACAAGAACATGCTAGTGGGTGGTCCACAAGTATAATATTTTATGATGTAATGAAATTAGGATTTCTCTTGCCACTAGGTTCTTTAGGAGCAATGCACCTACTCAAATCTGAACTTATCATGGTAATCAACTTTGTTTAGCACCACATTCGGTGAGTGTGAGAGACTATGGATAGAGGTATAGGAGGATTTACCACCATCACTCTGGGTGCACAAGTTTTATGCCACTTTACATCGATGCATGCATGCTTGGTATGTATACATAGAAATCCACGAGAGACCGGAAATTGGTAGGATTTAACTACATGAATGACCCGGATGTTTGACTTCCTCTCTACCAAACCTCCGGTGGAAGAAGTATTAAAATTCATAAAGCTCTTAACTATGGGAGATAGTGCAAGGATGAAGAGATCCTTGGTGTTATTAGATGAAGGGAACTCGAAGCGTGGTTTCTTTGAAGAAACAAAGGTCAATGCCTCACTACTTTAATGCACTTTTGTTGAGAAAGAAAAAGGAAAAATGGTCTACTTAGTGGATGATGAATAAGTAGAAAATATGGATATAAACCATTCAATAGGTAAGCGTGAGGTGTGGGATAGTGTAGATAGTACCATTGGAATCGTGGTTCTAAGCCCAATGCATGGAAATAAATAAATCCAGAATTTGGTAAGTAATCAATGGTGATTTTTCAAAAAATGTGCCCAGTTCGAATAATGATTTTATTTGGTAGTTGGGATGCATTCAATGAAGCATGGGCTAAAATTTCTCACTGCTGCAAGTTATGGGACAAGTATGAGAGGAATTTTGCAAGAAACATACCATCATTTAAATCCATTTACTACATTTTACAAGTGGTTGAAGGATATATTTCAGGATTTTCATTTTCCCTCTCTCTCTCTCCTCTTAGAAATCTATAAATTGGAGTGTTGGGATCATTGTAAAGGGAGATAGTTTTAAGTAGAAAAACTCTATAAAAATTGTTTTGTGAAGAAAATGTGCTATAGGCCCTTGTAGTGGAATCCTTGCATGGTGATCCAAGCCCTTATCTTGTAATAGATTGAATTGTGCATACTTATGAAGCAATAGATGCAAGTTTGTGGATGTATCTTCCCCTGTTGTGTTTGTTTGCATTCTTCTTGCCCTTTCAAAATCATTACAAATATATTATGTCTATTTATACTCTTGTAGGGATTCATTATCATTGTGTATGTATGGAATATTGTTGTGAATGCATTTGCTAGATTGTGGAGAATTGTTATCACCCCTTCTAGTATGTAATTTGCTCTTATTTTCACACATTGGAAAGCTATTCTCATTCCCTTATTTTCATGTGTTTCACTACTTTAGTGTAGGCTTTGTTTTCACATAATCTCTCTCCTTGGTCCCTTGGAAAGTTAGATTAGGATTAGATAGTTTTTTCTGCATTAGAGTAGATTGTGGAAGGTAGTTTAGGAGTAAGAACCAACTTTCTTTGGAGGTCTATCTCAAGTAGAAAGTCCCACAACTTGGAGATAGTACCCATGTTATCCAATCACACTGTGAGCTAAAGCACACACACACTTGTGCAAAACATAGGGTGCTATGATTTAGAGATAACATAAGTATTCATTTGCAAGAGCAACAATCTAGATATTTCCACTTGTCTTCCATTTTTGTCTATCCTAAGCCCTCAAAAATTCTATATTAGTGGAATCCTTCAAATGAAGCACTCAGTTAAATCCTTTCTAAATATCTTTGAAGCTTTGTTCACCATAACCCTAACATCCAAGAAGCACTCTACTTGATGATCGGAAGGGCATGTCCGCTCTCGTAAAGACATTTATCCCATGAAACGTGGCTAAGACAAGCTCACTAGGAGAGACTCCCCTTCTGTGCAAGGCCAAACTCAAAATCCCACATCATCAAAATTCTACATCAAAATCCACTTTTGAACCAACTTTAGAATTTTATTCTACTTTATAAATTTAGTGTATTTGCAAGAATTTTCATGTAAATGTATTTGAAATGGGTTTGTTGATATTTTTACAAAGATTAAATCATTGAAATCTTGAATAGATAATTTAATTAGAATAATACTATTCTATACATCAATGAAACCATGTAATTAAAATATAACCTTTGAATAAAATAAATTAACTACTAAAAAAACAATGTGGAGAGATTCTTACCGGGTTATGTATAGAGTTTCCACTCTCTGTAGTGCCCAATCCTCTTCGACATTGATCTTACTATGATTTTTTCTTACTTTGGATTAGAGGCATGGACTTTGTTATCATATTTGATCAGTAGACATTGATAGATGGACATTATTATATTTGATTACTATTTTGTTAGATATTATAGATATTCTGATTTCAGACATGTGTTCACTCATAATTTGAATTATATGCATGAATTGATATTTCACTATTAGTGATGATCTAGAGTGAATACCTTCTATATATACTGACACATTGGATTTTTGATATATAGATTTTTTTAGATGATCTAACTAGGCTTGTAATCTTATTGTTGTTGATGAAATGAAAGAACTGAAATATTTTGAAATTGAAAACATTTGATGAAATTATTTGATTCTAGTGATGATGTAGTTGTGTTAATTAACGATGTGAATTAATATGTAATTGCATGTTTTATTTTTTTATGTCATTGATATGACAACAAGGCCAAAGAGGTATTGTTTTTATTTTGCAAGAAATTGTAAAAATGAAAACTAAACGAGATAGGAGACTAACAATGAAAGAATTTTGGGTATTGACAACAGGTCACCTTGGCAACTTGTGTTTTTATATGTTGTTTTGCTGTTGATATTTTGTTATAGGGTCCCCATTGGGGGGTGGCCTCAAATGTGACCATGGGTAAATATTTTTTTCCCTTTTCATTTTAATTATTTTGTGAGTATGTGATTTATTATTGTAATGTGTTCTACTTTATTATTGTTAGTTAATGTGCTCTATTTAAGTTGATTAATCTTATTAATTAAAGTAATTTGGGATGTGACAAAGGGGTATTTAATTTTGGTAGATTTTCCTTGATTTTATTATAGATTTGAAAAGGATTTTATTGGTTTTAGTGTTGTGTACTCAACCTTTCATGTCAAACTCGGATTTTGGCTTAATGGCTATTTTTGGAGGCTTGTGGGACAAGTTAAGCTTGTCCCACACCTCTTAAATTCACCTACCAACTATACCTATGGGGTAAGGGGTCAAAATTAGGCCCCATTATGTGATTTGGAAGCTAAAAGGTGAAATTATTGCACCTTCTTACATGATCTTTTAATTTTGTCCTTTGGAGTATGGAAAATTATTTGTGTGTAGAAGGAGAACTTATCACATTCTCACCCAACAATTTATGAGAATTGAGTTTGGTGATTGACTATGTGATGTGGAGTTGAGGATAAGTGATGTGGCATCGTACATGGAGCCAGCTCACCCTCCTCTTCTCCTTTTATATTATTCAAAGTTATTTGATGGTTTTGGTGTTGCATGTTTTATTTTCACTCTTGCATTTTTTGAGGATCTGTCTTTTGGAGTCATTGTTTGATGCTTGGAAGATTGGTTTGTGCTTGTTTTGGAATTGGAAAATATTGGAGCTTGTGCTTATGGATTGGATACTCTTGCAATTGCAAGGTAGGGACTTCACCCATGCATCTTTATTTCTATTTTATGGTATAAATTGCTGTAAATGAGTGATTGTTGGGTGTTTTTGTTTTAGCAATAGAATGGGCTTAAGTTGTGTAGGAGAAATAAAATAGGGATCTATTGAGGGAGGGATAAGAGTTTATTTTATGCTTTTTGAGGGATTTGGGTTGGGTGTCCCACTTTGTGATAGTAAGAAATATTTCTTATTTATCTCGATATGTTTATTGAGGGAGGGATAAGAGTCGATTGTTATGTGAATGAATTTTTGGAGGCTTTTAAGGTTGTAACTCAACCCATTGGGAGGAATAAGTGAATCCACATGTTTCTTGTCTCTCTAAAGTTGCATATTGAGCCTTTGTTCTTGGGAACATTGCATTTTTGTTGTTATTTTGTATTGTGCTTATTGTGTTGAAAGTTTGTGTGAATGATTGTTAAAATTGCCTTGGTTTCTTGATACCTCATATTGTTTCATTGTTGGAGCTCGAGGGAAAATGAGGAGGATGGTTTATCCTTCTCATTGGATTATAGGTTGGGTGCAAATCGCTTCCTAATCCTCTTTCCATTGTTGTGTTTGGATATTGAAGAAATGAAAGAGCTCAAGTTATCACCTGGGAGTGTGTTGTGTTGAACAAGATCAAAGAAAGATGATTATTTTTATAAAATTTAGCCATTTTGTTTCCACTTAAGTGGAAGGATTGTATACTCTTGCATTTTAAGTAAATTTTCTTGTGAATTTTATCATCAAGTTATGTACGGGAAGTTATTGAAGAGGACTCTTGAAATTTGTATTTGTTGAATATATATTTCTTTCAAATCTGGAATTGAAATCAAGTTGCTTTTGCTTTTATCTTGTAAAATAGTTGTGTTTGTGTTGGAAATATATATGGAAGTATACTTTTTCTCTTGAAATGGATGTCATTTTTATTGTGAAAAGGAAACTTGCATTTAGAAAATGGTTCGATTCCTTCTCTCTATGAAGTTCAATGTATTATGGTCTAAAAGGAACTATTGAGTTTAATTTATAGTCAAATTTATATTTTGTTGTAATGCATTTAATCCAAATATACCACTTAGTTGAATATTTATTAAATTTATACCAAATCATATATGTCTTCATATTGTGTTTTACAACACACTTTAAATGAATATTTAAACTAAGATAAAACAAAACAAACAATTATAATCATATGTAACTATATATTTATAAATTTATATATATTATAATTATATATATTTTGTAATAAAAAACATTATATATATATATATATATTAGCAAATATAAATTAATATTGAAAAAGGATATAATATAGCTGAATTGCTATTAAATCAAAAGTTTGTTTTATATTTAGAAAAATTATTCCGGCCAAATGGCCGTAGGTCGGGCTTGTTTTATAAAATAAAAGGGTTGATGGGGAGGGCGCCACCCCCACCCCAAACCACATATTATAATGTAGGGTGGGGTGCGGTCGGCACCCTCCCTCCCATTATACTAAAACATACATATATATAATCTGGCGGTGGCCATAGTTTAAATGCACCTTTAATCAATACTATATATATATATATATATATATATATATATATATATATATATATATATTGGGCTATTTTATCAGACACAACCTTAAATCAATTCAGATTTACTTAAAAATATATACTAAAAAATGAAATGCCTATATATACATATACTCAAATCTTTCATTTTGTGTATATCTCTATTTAAAACCAAAAATAAAAGGGGAAAAGCCCATACCCAAATAGGAAAACTCAAAATAATAATAATAATACAATATCAATTAAAATACAAGTAACCAATAGGAGAGGGGTGAAAACCAACTCTCCAAATGTGTGTATCCATCCAAGAACAATGAACAACCTTCCATGACCTCCATGCTCCCAAAATCTAAAAATTAAAATTTTGCAAATGAATGAATTTAGGGTAAAAGGCGAAATAGAAGACCTCATAAGGATTTGTAGGGAATTTCTAATCCAAGGGCCCAAAATGACTTAATCTAATGGATGAGATTTCACCCTACAACTTTAAGTGATGGGGATTTTTGTGGGAATGGAATAAATTAAAATGGTATGGGTAAATTTGTTGAATGAGACCACTTGAGGGTATTAGAGTGTTAGGATAAAAATGTAACTCTTTTTGTCATAGATAAATGATTTTATAAATGACTTTTGAATTTTGCAAGGGTTCATTAAATTAAATAATTATGAAAAGGGTAACTTGGTTAATGAATCAAAAGGGTTAATTATTGGAATTTAAATGTATGGTTAGATGACCTCATGAGGGGCATGGTTGTTAAGTTGTTATGAGAAGTAAGAATTAAACTAACTTAGGAAATATTGACCCAGATGATATATTAAACAAGGTGAATTAATGGAAACCCTAGAAGGGGATTTAGACCTAAAATGATTGGAATGAAGTAATAATAATTAATTGTTAATTTAATTACGATAACCTTATGAATATGTGGAATTTATTAATCAAGAAATATTTAAACCTAGTTGGTGGTTATCTTGTTGCAACCCTTTTAAATTAAAAAAATATGTAATTTTTCTAATTAATTACCTGAGTTTTGTGTGGGTTTTAGGTGCTGAAAAAATAGGCATCAAACTTGGTATAAGAGCCATGGGTTCAATACTGGGACCCTTGGATACACTCGAAACACATAAAATGTAACCCAACACAACCTACAACTAGATCACACAACATTGCATGATATTTTAAAATGTAGAAAACTAAAACTAAACCTAGATGATGATAAACTAACTCTCGTCTTGGTACGTACAGGAGTCACAAACCAATTGAGGTGATATTTCATGTGGAGTTAATGTTGATGCATAATCACAACACCCCTGGTCTATTTTTCAATTTGAAGGATTGTTACACTCGAGTGTGATTGCATAACATGGATCTTTTCCCAAAGTGTGGGACTTTGCGATCAAGTAATATCTCCAGATGAAGGTCCTGCATTTCATATTCCTCTATACTGATACACACACTAAAAATGTAGAGGATCTACTCTAACTTGTCAAGGAGATAGGGTTAAGAAGATTAGAAGGAATTAAACCTAATATAAAAGAGGTGATACACCAAAAGGAATAATGAACACTTGCTTTTTCATTAAACACAAACAAAAAATGTAATACAACCACCAAGTAAAAATAACCGGGATTGCAATGAGAGATCAAGAAGATTTAATGAACATAAGAGAGGGTTGAAAATCATCCACAGACTTGTATTATTTCTCCTGATTTGATACAATAGATTACAATGGCCAAAAGGCACAAAATTGTATTATAACTTGATTGAGAGGTTTGAAATCCAAAAATCCTCTTACAAACAAGAGAAGAAGGGAGGGTGTGAACAAAAATTATCCAACATTAGAAAAATGTCCCCCTTATAATATATATGAAGAATGAGAGAAGAAAGAGAGAGGAATTTGAAATCTTGCTCATACCACCCTAAAATGCACTGAATTCACCTGAAACAATGATGGGTTATACTACAAAACCCATGCCTTCATGTACTATGTCTGTTGGGAAGGAAAAGAAGCACATATATTCATTATTGTCATAGGCGAGAAACTTGGGACACTCTCTAAAATGGTGAAATGAATTTTTTCATTTGGAAGAGCTTAGTCAAAAGTTAAAAGTTATGGTCATCTCGAAGGTTGGGGGTCATTCTATAAAAATGTCAACTATCGATCTTCCTTTTTCGAGTCCGAAATGCATGTAACCTCTGAAATCCGAAAATTTGGACTTTTAGACATTTTGATTTTGGAAGTTGAGATTCTTGTTCACCTTCTTGGGCATGTGAAAAATATGAAACTCGAAACCTGAAATTTCAAACTTTAGAATTTTGAAACTTTTCTTTTTCATACTTTTTGTCACTCTTGTCCCTTGAAATCACCTCAAGAATTCCGAAACACGAAAGTCTGAAAAATCAGCTTTGGAATTTTGAACTTTCCATTTTAGATTTTTTGTCACTATTTTTCCTTGAAATCGCGTCGAGAGTTCCAAACTCAAACCGAAAAGTCTTAAATTTTGGATTTTCAGAAGTTCGAGAACTTTCCATTTCGGAGTTTTTGTCACTGTTCATCCGATTGAGCACTTGAGAGTTCTGAAACTCTGAAACCCAAAAGTCTAAAATTTTAGAATTTCAGAACTTTTTATTTCAGAGTTTTTGTCACTGTTCATCTGATTGAGCACTTGAGAGTTCTGAAACTCTGAAACCCAAAAGTCTAAAATTTTAGAATTTCAGAACTTTCTATTTCAGATTTTTTTCATTGTTATCCCTTGAAATCACCTCGATAGTTCAAAATCCAAAACCGAAAGTCCAAAATTTTGGAATTTTGAACTTTCCATTTCGGAGTTTTTGTCCCTTTTGCAATTTTTCCCTTTCGGACATTTTACATTTATGCCAAATTCTGAATTTCAAAAAATTTTGGTGGGGCCTCCATTCTTTTCTCTCGAGATCTGATATCCTTTGATGTTCCCTTGGCCATTCATTTGCTGACCTTGCATTTGTAATTTCCGAGCCCACCTGCAACCTGATTTTGGAATCGAAATGTGAGCTCCCATGACTTGGATCAACCTCTTCAATTTTCTCTTCGTGCTGTGTCTTATTTGTCTATTTTTCCTAAGGGAAAAAATGGATAAAAATTAGATATACCACCCCTAGAGTAGATGGTTTCCACTATATTTTTGAAGATCCTACATACATTATAGGATGTCAATGTAACTATATAAGATGGATCGAGTAGAGGCTTGCATTCATTCATGACATAATGAGGAATATAGAGAAGAGAAATACCATGAGGAGTCAACTATAATATATTCACCAAAGAAGGGACATGGAAATAGGGATATATGACACAAAGATAGGTCTACAAACCCTAGTCCGAGGGATAATCATGTAGATATACCTGGGGTCAATAGACATTAGCTGTAGATCATATCGGAAAGGATGCGCATGTAGAGATACCTAGGGGTCGATAAACATCAGCTGCAGATCATATTAGAGAGATATCAAGCTACACTGTTCCATTATGTTGGTGATACGGGAGGATTTCAAGCGAGAGGATTGCTTAGTTATCTTATGTAGATGCTTTAGGTTGTGCCCATGTACTACAAACATGAAGGGTTGTGTTGTGATTTATCTTCCGAGAGAGGGAAAAGGATTTTTGGTAGAGGCAAAGGATTAGAATCTACATGTAGATTCGAGACTATTCCATAAGAGCTATTTGAGGAGCATTTTCGTAGTTGGTATATTTCTAGGAGGTTTATTTAGCAAAGGATTGATGAGTTTCATGACTTACGACAAACATCTATAAAAGTTGATTAGTATGTTATTCAGTTTCTAGAATTGCTTCAGTATGTCGACTACATGCAAGATGAGTAGGTTAGGATTCACAGGTTCTTCAAGGTCTTGAACTTGGATTTTGGAGGGTAGTGCGTATTCATTATCTACAAACCTTAGTTGAGGCCATTGAGAAGGCCTACATTATAGAGTAGACCAATGTGAAGACACAGTAGGCTTGAGATGGACCGAGGAGCCATATTCAAAAGATGTAGGATAGTAGGTCAAGGGGTCAAATCCTCCTCCTTGTGGTAGGAATGGTTCAAGTACACTCTTCTTTTAGGCCACCACAACAACCACCTCAAGAGTGAGACTCATCCACCATTTAGATCTTCACATATATTTTATACTCAGAGAGGACAGAGTATGGGGCCTCCTTCAGAGGACCCTTCACGACGAGGGGGCACCTAGAGCTCGGTCGGTTGGAGCTCGTTAGTAGTGGCCACAATAATTAATTATAGGATGATCGGGATCCACAAAAATACCACTAGAACTAAAGGTATTCGCTTATCATTGGAGAGATTTGGATAGTTATTATGGATGTGGTGTACATGGAAACCATTAGAGAGAGTGTCCACAAAACCCTAATAATAAGGGTAAGGGACCTTTTGAGCCTACAATTGGTGACATGGCCAGAGTTACATGATTAATGTAGCAGATCGAGAACCACCAAGAAAAGCACCATAATAAAGTGATAGAGACTACAGGTAGCATTAGTGGTATTCCTAAATCTATATTGTTTGATTCTAGATCTTATTATTAATTTCTTGCACCATCATTAGTAGAGTGATGCAATCTTGTGGTAGTTAGGTTGGGCCTTAATTTGGATATTGAGATGGATTCTAGAGATGAGCTATTAGTGGAATCCTTAGATAAGGAGTGTCTAATTGACCTAGGACCCTTCACCATGAACTTGGATCTTCGTATCCTTCCCTTGGGTTCATATGGAGTTATCTTGGGCATGGATTCGTTATCTTCACATAGAAATAGAGTGGATTTTTATAGAAAGGTTATATCTTGTGCAGACGATTTGGGCATTGATTCAATGATAGTTGGAATTAGGAAAGCCATCTCTATTCACACCATATTTATTATGCGGCTAAAGTTATGTGTGTGCAAAGGGGATGTTAGTTGTATGCCATCAAAGTTAGTGATAGTTCAAAGGATGAGACCAGTGGACCTTCACTTGATGATCATCATATTTTGAGGGAGTTTGCAAAATTTTTATAGGTGAGTTACCTAGTTTACCTCCCCCATGTGAGATATAATTTCATATTTATTTGGTTCCTTGAGTAGAGCCTATCTCATGCACACCATATAGGATGACTAATCTTGAGCTATGTGAGCTTAAGTTACAATTGGAGGGCCTTATTTAGAAAGTCCTAATCCATCCTAGTGTATCTCCTTAGGGTGCACCAGTGATTTTTGTGAAGAAGGATGGATCTTTATGTTTGTGTGTTGACTATAGACAACTGAACAAAGTAACGATTAAGAATTGTTACCCCTTACGCACATAGATTATTTGTTTGATTAGATGAAGGGGGATACCATGTTTTCCAAGATAGACCTTAAGTCTGGTTATCATTAGCTGAGGATTACAGAGGAAGATATCCACAAGACAACCTTTCGCACTCGATATGGCCACTACAAGTTCACAGTTGTGCCATTTGGTCCGAGGAATGCCCTAGTAGTATTCACGAGTTTGATGAATGGGTTGTTAAGGAATTTTCTTGAGGAGTTTTTCTCATGTTCCTAGATGATATTTTGATCTACTCACACACACGTGAGGAGAACCTTCGTTAGGTTCTCGTAGTGTTTATGAGAGCATCATCTATACAGAACATGGAGAAGTGTGTATGTTTCAGTAAAGAGGTTCAGTATTCAAGTCACATTATGTTTCGGGAAGGTAGTCAATCCTTCAAATATTGGAGCTATCATATATTGGTTAGTGCCAACCAATATGAATGAGCTAAACACTTCATGGGATAGGAAGGTTATTTGGGAGGTAAGTTTAGGATTTCTCTCCTATTGTACATCCCATCACTTCCATTCATTAGAAAGGGAAGAAGTTTGTTTGGTTAGATATATGTGAGTAGGCCTTGAGGACATTGAAGTAATGCCTTAAAAAAATGCACCTATTCTAACAAAGGTTCTGAATCTCAAAGATATTTCTTTGTATACATAGATGCTTCATTGGTAGGGATAGGAGGTGTATTTATGCAAGATTTTCATGTAGTCATTTTTTAGTCTCGCAAACTAAAGGATTGTGAGCTTTATTACTTGAGTCATGACCTTGAGTTTTCAGTAGTTGTGCATTTGTGATGTAGCCTATTAGGTAAGAGGTTCATTCTAAGGACATGTCACTTGAGCCTTTAGCAACTCTTCACACATCCTAATCTCAATGCCCGTTAATGACATTGGATGTAGTTTCTTTGTTAGTATTATATGGAGATAGAGAATGTGAAGTGGAAGTTGAATGTGGCTATAGACACTTTGAGTCATCATTTTTAGACTACCATGCAACATGCTCTCTAGATGAATATCAAATTCAAAGAGAGCCTATCATCCTAATATAGATAGAAAAAATGAGTGGGTGAATCATATTTTAGATGACATGCTTGATTTATATAATCTGTTTCCTACACTCCCTACCATACAACTCCTAAAATGGATCCACACCAATAGAAATATGAAAGTTATAAGAAATCTAAACCAAGTACAAATAATCCTCCCACCCCGACTAATTATCGGTTGGGAAATATTTATTATAGGATAGAGTTGGGATAGGTTAGAGGACAAAGTATCTCTTGGGAAAGATTTATTATAGGATAGAGAACAACAGTTATCATGATTAGATAGAGGTTATAGGTGGAACATGATACACACAAGAATTATACAAATTGGATAAGGATAGACCGTAGTTTAGATGTTTTCACGAAGGTGTTTCTACATGTACGACCTCATAAGATCCCTATACATTATGGAAAAGTATCTAATCTAGCTCCTAGATTTTTGAGTCCCTTTGAGATATTACTACAATTGGTCCCTTAGCATACCATCTAGCCTTACCACCGTGTTTGTCTCGCTTCCAAGATGTGTTACATGTTTTTGTTCTTAAGAGATACATACTAGATTATTCTATAGGGTTGGACCACTTTGTAGGTGCAGTAGTAAGGGTAGGTGATGGTGGAGATCTTGCACATATTAAAGTGTAGGATCCTAGGCATTCAAGGATGAGAGATTAATTAGGTTCACGTCTAGCTGGATTGATACAATGAGACATTAGCTACATGGGAGGATGCCACACCTTTTAGAGCACAATTCCCACACTTTTTCTAGTGACTTGTAGGAGGAAGTCGAGTTTAAGGGGAAGGGGATGTAATGCCCACTCCTCTTCAACATAGATCTTACTATGATATTTTCTTACTTTGGATTAGAGGCATGGACATTGTTATCATATTTTATTATTAGACATTGATAGATGGAAATTATTATATTTGATTAGTATTTTTTTAGACATTATAGATATTTTTATTTCAGATATGTGGTGACTCATAATTTGAATTATATGCATGGATTGATATTTCAGTATTGGTGATGATCTAGAGTTACTACCTTCTATATATACTCTTGCTACATGGGATTTTGACACATAGATTTTGTTAGATGATCTAGCTAGTCTTGTGATCTTATTGTTGTCAATGAAATGAAAGAATTGAAATATCTTGAAATTGTAAACAATTGGTGAAATTACTTGATTCTAGCAATGATTTAGTTGTGTTAATTGATGATGTGAATTGATATGTATATGTGTGTTTTATTATTTTTATGTCATTGATATGGCCATGAGGCTAGAAAGGTATTGTTTTGATTTTGTAGGAAATTGTAACACAACAAACAAAAGGGGATAGGAGACCAACAATGAAAGAATTTTAGGTATTGACAATAAGTCACCTTGGAAACTTGTGTTTTTGTATGTTGTTTTGTTGTTGATATTTTTTAGGGGTCCCCATTGGGGGGTGGCCTCAAATGTGACCATGGGTAAATGTGTTGTTTTCCCTTTTCTTTTTAATTATTTTGTGAGTATGTGATTTATTATTGTAATGTGTTCTACTTTATTATTGTTAGTTAATGTTCTCTATTTAAGTTGATTAATCTTGTTAATTAAAGTAATTTAGGATGTGACCAAGGGGTATTTAATTTTGGTAGATTGTCCTTGATTTTAGTATATATTTGATAAAAAAATTATTGGTTTTAGTGTTGTGTACTCAACCTTGTAGGTCAAACTTAGATTTTGGAGGCTTGTGGGACAAGTTAAGCTTATCCCACACCTCTTAAATTGACCGCAAACTATACCTATGGGGTAAGGGGTAAAAATTAGGCCCCATTATGTGATTTGAAAGCTAAAAATCTGAAATTATTACACCTCCTTACTTGATATTTTAAGTTTTTCCTTTTGAGTATGGCTAATAGTTTGTGCGTGGAATGAGAACTTGTCACATTCTCACCCAAAAATTTATGAGCTTTGGATTTTTTGTTTGACTATCGATGTGGAGTTGAGGAGAAGTGATGTGGCATCCTAGATGGAGCCACATCACCATCCTCTCCTCTTTTTCTATTTATTAAATTTTATTTGATGGTTTTGTTGTTACATGTTTTATTTTCACTCTTGCATTTTTGGAGGAGATTACTTTTGGAGTCCTTGTTTGAAGCTTAGAAGATTGGTTTGTGTTTTTTTTACTTAGAAAAGCTTGGAGTTTGTACTTGTGGATTGGATACTCTTGCAATGGCAAGGTAGGTACTTTACCTATGTATTTTTATTTCTATTTTGTGGTGCAAATGGTTGTAAATGAATGATTATTGTGTGTTTTGGTTTTGGGGATAGAATGGCCTTAAGGTTGTGTAGGAGAAAGAAAAGGAGTTTGGGTTGGGTGTCCCACCTTGTGATAATAAGAAATATTTCTTATTTATCTTGATATGTTTATTGAGGGAGGGATAAGAGTTTGTGGGATACATAACATAAATGGACGGAGGGATAAGAATTTTTTTGTAATTGTGTGAATGAAATTTATGAGGCTTTTCAGGTGGGCACTTAACCCATTAGGAGGCATTAGTGAATCCTCATGTTTCTTATATTTCTTGGCTTGGATATTGAACCTTTGTGCTTGGGAACATACTATGTTTTTGTCACTTTTTATTGTGTTTATTGTGTTGAAAATTTGTGTGAATTATTGTTGTTGAAGCCATGTAAAAGTTTCCTTGGTTGTTTGATACCTCATATTGCTTCATTGTTGAGGCTCGAGGGCCAATGAGGAGGATGAATTCTCCTTCTTATTGGATTATAGGATGGGTGTAGAGAATTTCCTACTCCCCTTTCCATTGTTGTTGTGTTTGGATATTGGATAAATGAAGGACCTCAAGTTGTCACCTTTGAGAGTGTTGTGTTGAATAAGATATAAGAAAGAGATAATTATTTTTGTAAAATTTAGCCATGTTGTTTCCACTTAAGTGGAAGGCTTGTATACTCTTGCATTTTAAATAAATTTTCTTGTAAATTTTATTATCAAGTTATGTATTGGAAGTGATTGAAGAGGACTCTTGAAAGTTGTATTTGTTGAATATGTATTTCCTTCAAATCTGGAAATGAAATCAAGTTGCTTGTGCTTTCATCTTGTAAAATAGTTGTGTTTGTGTTGGAAAGATATATGGAAGTATACTTGTTTCTCTTGAAATGGATGTCATTTTTATTGTGAAAAGAAAATAAACTTGCATTTAGAAAATGGTTAAATTCCTTCTCTCTATGAAGTTCAATGTATTGTGGTTGAAAAGGAACTATTGAGTTGAATTTATAGTCAAATTTATATTTTGTTGCAATGATGTTAATCCAACTATACCACTTAGCTGAATATTTATTAAATTTATACCAAATCATATATTCCTTCATATTGTGTTTTATAGCACACTTGAATTGAATATTTAAACTAAAATAAAATAAAACAAACAATTATAATCATATGTATCCATATAAATTTATATATAATATAATTATAGATATTTTTTCTAATTAAAAAACCTTATATGATATAATATATACATATTATATTATATTAGTACATATAAATTAATATTGAAAAAGGATATAATATAGTTATTGATGCAAAATCACAACACCCCTGAATCGCCCGAGTTTGTGTTGGGAATTCGGTGTGATTGCACAACATGGGACCATCTCTCAAGCTGTGGGACTTGCGGAATCAAGATGGACCTCCAGAGAAGGTTGGTTCCTACTGTTGGTACTCAATGTCTAAGCAGCATCACAAGTATTGATAGGAAGCTTAGAGGCAGATAGATCATAATGAGTCATTTTGTAGCTAGGGATGGGATCTAACTGGCCTTTTGTCACTCAGATGTGGAGAAATGGGTAGCACCCTCAAGAGGATTTGATCTATCCTCACTATTTTAGGTTGTGCCTTTCAACCAAGGTAAGAGAACCCTTTGTAGCCTATTGTTTGTGGAGTAGATGGAGATATGCTTCCTAATGAAGTTGTTAAAGAGACCTTGAAGAAAATATGATCAATGCAACAAAATCTAACTCTCACAAGTTGTCACTCTAGATAGTGGAGATATTCTCTAAGCAAGGTTCAGGCCACTAAAGACATTTGGAATCCTGATTGTTTCTGCATTTTTGGTAGTAAAAATATGCATTTATATACATGCATGACAAACAGGGGTAGTATGGGTAGGATTGGTTGTTTTAAATGAATTTTTGGAGGGAGGTGAGGCAGAATGAACTTGTTTTTCCAGATCTTTGAAAGTTTTTACAAAATGGAAAGCTTAGACAACAGAATGCTTCAGAATAGCTAAAATGTTCCTTTAACAGAATATGTGCTTCAATGGAGGCCCATATTAGCAATTTTTCACACAATCTATGAGATTCTAACATGAAGGCTCAAGTTGGAAGACCCAATAAAGCATCAATATCTTAGGCCCAGTCACACGAGGTACACCTAGAGGCTTACAGATAATCTTTGTCAACAGATGAAAGAAAAGTGATTTTAAATTGTTTATTTCACTCCCAGATGAAAGCTCTTCTAAGAAATGAAATTGTAGATGCCACTAAACTGTCACAAGGATTGAGACTGTGTGATTAAGACAAATTTTGATACAAGATTGCAACAAGAACAAGAAAAACTATTTGTAGACATTCATAAATGAAACAAACACATTTTTCTCAAGATCAACATAGAATAACTCGAGTTTGATTAAATTTATCAGTAGGGGAAAGTTTCTAGAACAATATCAGATATTTTCAATGGATGTACACTCGCAACCACCTTGACATGATCAAATTTAAAACAAAAGAGATATATAAGCTTCTTAGATGGCTTCTCAAAAGACTAGGCTTTGTCAAATTTTCCTCTTAGGAATTTTCTTTGACCTCTAACACTCCAACCTCCAACCATTTGCACAATAAATTTGTGCCATTTATAAAATTTACAACAAACCCCTTTTCCCCTAAAAATATAGACATTGAGTGTCACTAGTGCCTACCATGATCACGATCGCGATTCCCAAAATCAGATCTACAAAAATTCATCAAGTGCTCAGGGGTAGATCTCTTCAAATATCTCTTGCATTCAACTCCTTCCTCTAGAAAATAACTCTTCCTTATATTTGACAACCACTTTCGCTCCTAATCTGTCAAATCTAGCTCTTTACGTGCTCGGGAGAAGAAAAATGAAAAATCATATCGACCCCAATGGCCAAATCATTTTAATGGCGATAGACGTCTCCAGATCTCCCCCACCAAACTTAGATATCAAAATTAAATCCCCTCTCTGTTTTGCGTGTAGGAAATACCAAGAAATCATGAAGACTCGCACTTCCAGGAGTTTTTTCCATAAAAATGGGGGGAAAATTAGATTCATATACATAGCTGTCGTTGATCTTTACTTTGAATTTGAGTCATCCACGTGGAAGATTTAATTTTAGAGTGCCTTGTGGGTTCACTTTTTCCTTTTACAACTTTTTTTAAAAAGTAAAAGTTTTGCATTTTGCTCCGCACCTCCGCCCTTGAGAAATGAGCCTGACACATGTCCTAAGGTGGGTCCCAAAGGAACCGTGGCCAAATTTTTCATTTCACCTCTTTTTTGGAAAAGGGAAAATTTTCAAAGTTTTCCCTGTAGTCTTGACCTTGAAAAATGGGCCTGACACGTGTCCCAATGTGGGTCCCATCGAACCGCGCTTCCTTTTTCACTTTTAACTCTTTTCTCCTAAAAGGAAAAAAATTCAAATTTTCCCCGAGGGTCCACACCTCTGTTGTTGACCTTGAAACAAACCTTGACTGATCCTTTATCGAGCCTGTGGGCCATTTTTGATATTTTAACCCCTTTGAGAATAAGAGGAAAAAATTCTAAGTTTCCCCCAATGGTCCGCTTCCCTGCCCCTTTTGAATTTTCAAACTGCCATGCATCACAATGGCGCACCTTGAGATAGTCCCCAAAATTTGAGACCCTGAAAGAGCGTGGGCTCACCACATGTCCTGGCCTAGAAAAATTTGTTTGAAGGCTTGAAGCTTAGTGGAAGGCGCCATGTGTCAGAGTCCGAGGAAATCTCCTTTGGCCGTTGAAAAGTCCAAGCAAAATGCAAAGTGAGCAGAGGCCTCCAAGTTTCCTCTTGGTGCTTCTTTAAAATGAAACTCAAGGGTCGGTCCCCAAACATGTGCGGTTCCTCCATGTGTCCTAGACCTCCCAAAACCTTTTGAAAAATGACTAAGTATGGGAAGACCTGGTGAAAGCCTCCACATGTCTTCATGGAAAATTTTCAAAATGGTGCCCAAAGGAAAGACCCTAAAGGAGCGTGGGCTCCCACGTGTCTTTGTTATGCCAAACTGTACCAGCTACATAAAAAGTTTTCTAAGTCTGGGAAAAGCACCAAAACCTCCACGTGTCCTTCGGTGTAACTTCAAGGCCAAACCCAAAAGTGAACTTTCAAATGAGCGATGTTCCTCCATGTAGACCAATTTTCAAGTTGAGGTGATTTATAGAAATATGAAGTACCCCACCGAGTGCATGTAGCCAAAAGAGGCCATGTTCCTGTCAATGCAAGGATGCAAATTTGACCGGGAGAAACACCTATCAAACTGTAAAATGTAGAAAAACAACCATTTGAGCCCAGAGATGAAATTTTTTCCAAGGATAGAGGATTTAGAAATGTTACAAGGCTCAAATACGTTCCTTAGAGCTACATCCATTCATTTTTCTTCAAGTATTTAGGGCAAAAATGACAAGGGTAGAAAATCCCAACTGTGAAAGACGGAAAGAATGGGAAAGCCCAAGTTTTAAGATATTCAGAGAATGGGAGACCCAAATTACAAAAATTTTCAGAGAGACATAGAAACAAGGAAACACAAATGGACCCATACGTGATCTTCGACCCAGGAACATATTAATTATGGCAACAAAAAGAAAGAAGAGACTTCCCAAGAACAACACATGGGAATAAAAAATATGGCAGAGAGGTGTAAATCGATAGGTTTGAAAGGCAAACGGGCGAGACTATTTTGAGCACCAACACCTACTTCCTAAACTACCTACCACAAGCTACTCTAGTGTAGGTAAAAACCTATGTATCCTAATCTAACCAATGGCCTTGGATCCGAGTTGGGAATTCGGTGTGATTGCATAACATGGAACCATCTCTCAAGCTATGGAACTTGCGAGAATGGAGATGGCCCTACGGAGAAAGCTAGATTCTTCTTCCTAAACTACCTTTCACAAGCTACTCTAGTGTAGGTAAAAGTATATCTATCCTAGTCTAACCATTCAAAGGAGACAGGAGAGAGAGAGAGTTAAAGAGAGCCTACATGTTTGAGTGGTGATATACGAGAAAAGGAAGTGGCTAATCACAAATCCAACCGCCCTGAAATGGAGAGAGGTGAGCAATGGAGCGGATAAACGGATGCATCAAAACCAAAGATAAATGTCACACAAAACACCACTTTAAAACCCATTAAACACAGCTCCCAGAACCTGCAATAAACATCAGAGTATGCATGGTATACCCTGCAACGATGAGAGGCAAGAAGAGACAATAAAATAAGCAAAGGATGGAAAAGATGCATCACAAAACATATTTTATTGCTCCATAAGTCACACAATACATCATCAGTGGGAAAGAGGAAAGAAAATTCCATTACAGAGCCAAGAGAGGAGGCTTAGACTCCACATTCTACCCTAAGGAAGAATGAGAGAGGGGGGGAGAGAAACAATGACCAACCTCTTGAAAATGCCCCTCCTTTACAATATATAGAAAGAATAAGAGAGAAAGGAGGGAATAATTCAAACTCTACTCCAACCACCCCTAGAAGTACATTAAATCCACCTACCACAATGAAGAGTCTCATTTGCAACACCCATGCCCCCATCATTGTCCCTTACTAGGAAAGAAAGATGCCCATTATTCATCATGGTGGTAGGTGGGAGACTTGAATGACCCGTGAAAATAATGGGCTGAAAAATTAATGGAGGCAAGTGAGAAGGTGATGCCGAGAGCTTTAGAAAAAGTCCTCTCACCCCCAAATATGAGTTCCCAGTTGAAATATATGGCTGTCTGAAGATAAGGGTCGTGGGCTCATAATATTTAAAAGAGTATGTCCATACAAAATCCATGTGGTAACCTCACACGTCTTGAGTATTTAGCCCCTTCCTCTTGCTCATGAAGTTACATCGATCGACACATGGTGTTTTCCTTGCACGCTCCTTAGTTTCCTTTGTCTTTTTCTAAGTCCCTTCTATTGGTGGAGACACTGTGCCCAACCCTAGATATGTGGAGGCTTTGTGCTCATTTAGAAAGCGCCCACAGATTTTGCTTTTGAATTTTGCGGACGACACACTTGGAGGCCTCCACGGGCTTTTGGAATTTTTGACAGTCGACCTTACCTTTCGGACTACGATCACGTGGTGGGTTGGTGCACATTTTGGGACTTCCTTTTGGGTCACTCCTTTGGAGTTGCTGAGGAGACATGTGGCACCTTCCACATATCTTCCTTGTTTCTTAGTGTTTTAGCTAAGTCCCTTTTGTTTAGCGGGACCGTATGTCGACCCCTGGACACGTGGAGGCTTATCACACATTTGGGTACCCACTCTTAATTATTCCTTTGAAGTTGCACCAAAGAGACACGTGGATGCTTCATGCTCATTTGGGATTTGCCTCAGATTATAACTCTAAAGTTCTTTGATAAGACACGTGGAACCTTCCACCGCGCATGCCTCTATTTAGACTTTTCAAGAGTCAATTCTACCTTTTTAGGCCCTAGATACATGGTGGGCTAGCACATGTTTGAGTCTTTGCTTTGGGCTATGCCTTTTAAGTTACACGGATTAGACATGTGGAAGCACGTCGGTTCTTTATACTTAGCCGATTTGGGCCCACTCTGTCTCCTTTTGGACTGGGACATGTGGAAGCTTCGCACTCGTTTAGGGTTTTCCTTCAGATTATAACTATGAAGTTACGTCATTTGGACACATGGAACCTTTACAGGTCTACTAATTTTCAACTTGGCAAAAAGACTTCCCCTGGCTCGCGGCTTCGCAACTTCAAGACTTTGCACTTAGCGAAAAACCTCCTCGAGGTTCGTGGGCCCGCACTTGAAAATTGTTCCATTTTGTAAAGATTGCAAAATTTACAAAATGTCCCATAGACCCGTAGGCCTACCTTTTCGCTTGAGAAAAATTACCTCCACCACCCCGCAACTTCTCATTTCCCAATAGTCATCCTCGGGCCTACCGGCCCTCTTTTTCCACTTAACAAAAGAAATCCTTCCTCGGGCCGCAATTATATCTTATGCCTTTTTTGAAAAGTGAAAAAATGAAAAATATCTCCCACCGCCCCACCAGTCCACAATTTTCCCCCGGTGAAAAATCTTCCTCAAGCCTGCCGGCTCGTTTTTTGGCAAAAAATCCTTCCAAGGCCCGCCATTTGCAAAATATGAGGAGTTAGGAGGACTTATTTATATTTATGGAAAGGGGAATAAATTTCTACATGATGGGAAAGCTTTCATGGGACCTTAAGTGCTTAAGATATGTAAAAAATTCAGATTGAAGCACCAAAAGGGAAAATATGGTGTTAGTTGACCAAAAATAAGTGTGAGCTTATTTTGGTCAAGAATAGTTGAATGGCTATTAGACCAAAAGTTTTTTTCATATAAAATAAAATATTATTCAAGGCCGAATGGCCATGGCCTAAACTTGTTTTATAAAATAAAAGGGTTGGGGGAGGGTGATGCCCCCAAAAGTTGTCAAATTCCTTCTCTCTCGATGTTCAATGTATTGTGGTTGAAAAGGAACTATTGAGATGAATTTATAGTCAAATTTATATTTTGTTGCAATGATGTTAATCAAAATATATTGCTTAATTGAATATTTATTAAATTTAAACCAAATAATACATGCCTTCATATTGTGTTTTATAACATAGTTAAATTGAATATTCAAACTAAGATTAAAAAAAAAAAATTAAATCATATATATATATATAATATATATATATATATATATATATATATATATATTAGGAAATATAAATTAACATTGAAAAATGATATTATATAGCTGAATGGCTATTAAACCAACATTTAGTGTTATATTAAAAAAATTCTTCAAGTCCGATGGCGGCGACGACACTGGGATTTTTTTAGAAAATAAAAGGGTTGGGGGAGGTTTTCATCGCCACCCTAACCCACATATTATAATGTGCAATGCGGTGGGGTAGTTTCCCTCTTCCCCATTATATTAAACCTTGCTTATATAAAACCGGCCGCGGCCATAGTTTAAAATGCACCTTGTGTATAAAATAATTACATATGAACCCTTCAATCAATACTATATATATATATATATATATTTTTTATTTTATTTTATTTTATTTTATTTTCGGTGGGAATCAAGGCGGGTATTTTCTCAAAAACCTAGGTCGCTACGAAACCACCTGCAACCACTTGCTAATTTTCTAGTGTTAGCTCAGATGCCAGACCCCTTTGGTGGGATCGGGGCCCCTCATGTCGGGGCCCTCTCTCCAAAGCCATCTGATGCCTAGAATAAAATATTGGAGGGTTCCACCTCCGCTCCTAGTTTGGAAAAGATCTCTCCTTCATTTGTCGAGATGGGTCCCTCTCACTTGTGCATTCCCTCTCACATCACGAAGGCTACCGCTTGCTTCTCGTGATCTTTCCTAAGTGGGTAAATCGATGGGTCCTAGACCCCCTTTGGAGGATATCAAAAAATGGGCATGGTTGAAATGGAAACCATGTGGAGCGCTTGAAATAGCAGAAATGCCTAACGGTTTCATGTTATTCTCCTTCAGCTTGAAAGAGGATTTTGTGAGAGTTCTTCTCGGTGGCCCTTGGTTTTTGGCGGGACGTGGATTCTACCTCAGGAAATGGTCTCCAGGTTTCAACCCACACACTGAATCCATGACCCAAGCCCCAATATGGGTTTACCTCGGGGATCCCCCTGGAGTTCTAACATCCAACGGTTATTGAAGGTATTGCCCTCTCCATAGGATCTTTAATTGCTATTGATCAAGCCACTAAAGCTAAAACTAGATTCATCCATGCTCATTTTTGTGTTAATGCTGATGTAAGTTGTCCCCTCCCAAAAGAGATAGAGCTAATATCGGATCTTGGGAACTGGAAACAAAATATTGACTATGAATATATTCCTCAAGCATGCTCCTTCTGCAAAAGCATTGGCCATCGGGCCTCTAGTTGCCCCTCCAAACCTCAGCTGAAATCCAAAACCCAAAACCTTTCCCCAAAAACTAAGAGAAGCTTTATTCCTAAACCGTCCTCTGTTGAGATCCCTATCATCCCCACCTCTAATTCCTTTGCTCTCCTGGAAGAAGGAGAAATAAACACTTCCTCTGATCCTTTTTCCAAGATTGTTCCCCCTCTTAGGCCCTCCAGTCCCTCATCATCCCTTTGTCTCCCTCGGCTCTCCCCCTTTCCTCTGAGGAGGTTAACCTCTCCTTGGCTATTTCCTCCTCCCCCCCTCCACCCCTGTCTTCTCCTCTATCCCTCCCCATCCCCCCCTTCCCACTTCGGCCCCCTTTCCTATGAACCCCTTCCTTGAGTCTCCCCCTTGACCCCCTCTTTCCCCCTCCCTTGGACTCGCCATCTCCCCTCGGTCCATTATTTTGATGATAGTTTTAACCCCCTGTTGTACAAGAAGCAAAGCAACAAGAAACCACGATATTGGCTTTGAAAAAGTAAGGGGAAGGATTCGAGCAATATCAAACTCCAAAGGTTTGCTCTTAATGTCACTCAAGGAACGCAGAGCATAATCCCCATGGTGGTGGGAGAAAATCGAAATAAAATAAATGAAGATCATCTCTTGGAATATAAGAGGGCTCAACTCTCTTCAAAATTGAAGAGTCATCAAAGATCTCAAATTCCAGAACTCTCCTGATATCATAATGTTGCAAGAAACTAAACTAAAAAAAGACGATCGACTCCTAAAAATTTGGTTGGCTGCTTCTTTTGAATCTCAACCTTCAGCAGGGAACTCGAGAGGACTTTGTACCCTATGGGATCCCAGAAGCTTCAAAGGGGATTGTTTGTTCAAGCATCCCAACTTTCTATGCATGCTCTTCCAAGAGGTTGGATCTGACTCCACTTGGATTGCCATCAATGTATACGCCCCCAACTTAGAGACTCAACGTGGGAAATTATGGAAAGATATCACAAACTTCATCAACACTTGTGGTAAAATCCCCATATTAATAATGGGGGATTTTAATTGTCCCCTTTTTCCTTTGGAAAAATAGGGAGGAGTTCCTACCATGACCGCCAGCATGGAAGCTCTGGCTAACTTCATCAGGGAGAATTCACTACTTGACATGGAACTTCATGGTTCCTCCTTTACGTGGTCAAACCATAGATTGGGTAGGAACCATATTCAAAGCAGATTGGATAGATCTCTAGGCTCTCTAGACTAGATCTCTCTATTTCCTGACTTCTACCTCAAATCCCTCCCTGACTGCCTCTAACCACAACCCTCTCCTGCTGAGTGTAAATCACAATCTAAATACCAAGAATCCTCCCTTCAGGTTCGAGCTTTCTTGGCTTGAGAATAATCACCTGAACCCTCTTGTTTCCAAATGGTGGAATATCAAAATTGAGGGCACTGACATGTTTAGATTTTCCAGCAAGCTCAAAGAAATTAAAAAATAGCTCAAAATTTGGAAGTCTATGGTCTTGGAAACATCAAGCTCCGCAAACAGAAGCTATCTCAGGATTTGGATAAAGTCTTTGCTCAAATGGAGATTGAAGGGAGATTGGATCACCTTCACTAAAAAGAAACCTCGCGCTCCTCGGTGATTACCACAACACACTTAAAGAAGAGGAGACCTATTAGAGGCAACAATCTCGAGCCCTTTGGCTCAAGCAGGGGGATCATAACACCAAATTCTTCCACATCACTACCTCTAAGCATAAGAGTAGAGACAAGATCAGAGAGCTAGTGTCGTCCTTAGGTACCCTATTAACATCTGAGGCTGATATCTCCAATGAGCTCGTCTCCTTCTATTCTAACCTCCTCCAGGTCGATCATCCTCCTTCGGAGCAATCAATGGCCTCCATGCTCCAACATATCCCACAACTTGTGTCTTCTGAGATGAACAATAATCTGATCAAACCTTTTGCTATGGAGGAAATTCACAAAGTGGTCTTTGCCATGAAAAGGGACAAAGCTCCGGGTCCGGATGGTTTTCCTGCTGCTTTCTTCCAAGTGTTCTGGGAGACCATCAAGCAGGATCTCTTCAAAGCGGTCAATGAGTTCCAAATCAGTAACAACCTTCTAAAATAATGGAATACCACCTTCGTTTCCCTTGCCCCAAAAGTGCATAGTTCAAAAGATGTCTCCAACTTTAGGCCAATCAGTTTATGCAACACCGCTTACAAGATTATCACTAAGATGCTGGCCTCCAGGCTTAAACCCCTAATGAATGCTCTCATCTCGCAAAACCAAAATAGTTTTATTAAGGGGTGGCTCATCCAAGGTGGTATCATTATGGTTCATGAAGCTATCCACTCGGCCTATCACTTGAAATCCCCTGGAATGATCCTAAAGCTTGATATGCAAAAAGTGTTTGACAGAGTCAGCTGGCCTTTTTAATTAGGGTCCTGGAAAAATATGGTTTTGATAAAAGATGGTGTAGTTGGGTCTTCTCTTGTATTGTGACTCCTTGCTTCTCTATTCTTATCAATGGAATTCTAGTAGGATTCTTCAAAAGTAGCAGAGGTATCAGGCAAGGTGACCCCCTATCACCCTTCCTCTTTGTTCTTATGGCAGACTCCCTCAGTAGAGCACTGGAGGCAGCTAAAAGTTAGTCTGTCATTTCAGTCTGAAAATCACCTCCAGCTTCCCTTCTACCACTCATAGCCGATTTCTTTGATGACACTTTGTTGTTAAGTGTTGCCTCTGTGATTGAATCTCGGGCTATCATGGATATCCTATCTCTTTACCAAGTAGCTTCTCAGCAAATAATCAACTTCAACAAGAGCAACATCTCCTTCATCAACACTGCTCCTAGGACTCAGAGAAAGATTGCAGATATTTTTGGGTGTAATATTGTGGACCTCCTCGCCTCTTATCTTGGCATCCCCCTCTTCCATGGTAAGCAATCTAAAAATCTCTGGAATCCAGTCATTGAAAGATATCAAAAAAATCTTGTTGCTAGAAAGGGGCTCTGCTCAGTCAGTGGCAAACTCCAATTGGTTAAAGCCACCCTCCAAAGTCTTCCTACTTACCTCATGTCCCTTCTCAAAGTTCCAAACTCAGTGAAGGAGGTGGTGGAAAAAGTCCAAAAGCACTTCCCGTGGTCTGGGACGGAATAAAGAAAGAGGATCCATCTTGTCTCATGGAAGGAAGTGTGTAAGCCGAATTCTCGTGGTGGGCTCGAGAATAAGAAGGATGGTGACTCGAATGTGGCCCTCCCGGCCAAATTTGGGTCAGGACATTGCTAAAGGTAACTCTCATTGGGATCAACTTCTCAGAGCTAAGTACCTTGCTAATAATGAAGATTTCCTCACTTCAAATCCAATTCGCGGTTCGGCCATTTGGAATTCTATTATTAGTTCCCTCCCCATTATTCGAGTTGGCACTAAATGGAGATTTGGAAATGGTAGACTTATTGACTTCTAGTGGGATCATTGGATTGGGGTCGAGCCACTTGATCGCAATCCCTCATGGGATCCTGTGAAAAGAAGCCTCATTAATAAGCAGGGAAGGTTAGTTTCAGGCTATTGGAAGGTGGTGAATTCCATTCCCTCTTAGAATATTCAGGTTTGGTATGATATAAGTGAACAACAGAGCATGCTCTTGAATTCTCTTAGAACTATGCTCTCATCCATATATATCCCCTTCTCCCAACATGAAGATGAGATAATTTGGCCCCTCTCCCCATCTGGCTCTTTCTCGGTTAAGGCTGCTTATCTCTCAATGCATTGTACTGACTCTAGTCCCCCCCTCACCAAATTCTGGCCGAAGGAGATCATCCCCAAAATTGGTTTTTTTTCTTAGCTCTCTTCTAATAATGCTTTCCTCTCGGAGAAAATCGAAAGGAGGGGTTTCTCTCTTTCCACTAGATGTGTGCTTTGTACTAAGGAGGTGGAATCCTCTACCCATATTTTGATCCACTGTCCCTTTTCGCAAGTTATCTGGCATTGGTTCTTATCAAGGATGGGTGTGTTTTGGACCTTCCCTGAGTCCATTCAAGATACCCTCTCTCAATGGAGCTCCCCCTTCACTCACCCAGCTCGGTTCCGCATGGAAACTTCTCCTCCCACATGGCATATGGGGCATCCGGAAAGGAAGGAAAAAAAGAATATTCAAAGCCCGAGTCTTGAACCTGATCAGGTGGCTACCCAGATTACTCTAACTTTCCAGGATAATCTCAACTCTCACCTCTGGTCCAAATATCAGCAAAAAATCCAAATCTATAACTCTCGGGAGTGGCAACGACTGTTGGCTATTCTTCCTGTAAGTAAAGGAACTTCCTCTACTTGGGGATTAGTTTGATGGCGTCCTCCTCCTCCGGGTTGGAGAAAACTTAATACGGATGGGGCCTCAAAAGGAAATCCTGGTAAATCAGATGGAGGAGCCATTCTTCGTTGCTTCCTGTGCTCATAATCTTAACTATGGCACCAACCATCATGCGGAAGCCATGGCCATCCTCAAAGGCCTTGAGCTGGCTATCAAATTTGGTAACGATCCTCTCCAAGTTTAAAGTGACTCCCTCAACATCATCAATCTCCTGCAACTGTTGATTCTGGTCTATGGTCAATCCAAAATATCATAGCTGATATCAGAATTCTACAAAGAAACTTCCAGCAAATTCAGTTCCAGTATGTCCTCTAGAAGGGGAATAAAGTGGCAGATCACCTAGATAACATTGGAGTTCTCCTTAAGAGTCGACAAAGTTGGACGGACAACTTCCCGGTTGATCTCTTCCAAATTACTCAGAATGATCTATCCCAATGTTGACTGGTGGAAGGGGAGTTGATATGGGTTTTAGCAATGCCTTTATGGCCTCCTCAAAAGGTGGCAGCAATTATGTTTGATTTATTATGAAAATAACTTTGGCGCTGAACCATTTGATGAGGGAGATGTGTTATGATGTGGAGGATTTCTGCATGCATGGGGTAATTCCTCCCCTTAATCATATGATGATCTAGCGGGAGGACAATGATGGCTAAGCCAACGGCTCCCACGCCCTAGGTGGGCTTTTAAATATCCTCCAACGCTCTCTCTTCGCACTTTTCCAAATTTCTCAATAATGGGTGGCCAACTGAAGTGGATTGAGCCTGCTTCTTGTGACTCGGTTAAAGAAGATGTGGAGGTATGGAACATTTTACTAGCAAATGGTATCATGACTTTCCTAGAGAGAATGGCGGGCTACTCAGCTACGGTCTCATATGCCATTATGGCTTCCTGGTTAAAGGGGCATGTACAGATTGGTAACACGTGTTTTACTATCTCCACCAATGCTATCGCTGATGCCACGGGTCTTCCTGCCATCGGTGACATCTATTTCAAGCACTCACTGCATGCTAAAATGTAGGATTTTATCACTCCAGGGGACAAGCTGGTCAAATATCTCTCTGGCTACACTCATGATTCCCTGCCTCCTCCATGGAATAGAGTCATTGAAGTTGTAATGCATTATTTCACCATTGATGACCATTATCGTCTGGTCTACGGCCCTCACTTCTTCATCCTTTCTCATCTGCGTTGGGGAAAAAATATTAATCTTGTAGCTTTCCTCTATCAATCCTTAGAGCACTCTGTTCAGCTGGCTCATGACGGGGAAGGGGATATACTCCACTAGGGCTTACTGTACTTGCTTTTTTCTGATGTTGCTTCGCATGCCAACTTAATTCACTTTCCCCCAAAACTGGTCACCATCACCATTCTCCCTCGCCTTCCCCCACCCCTCCTCCACCTCCCTCCGCTCTTCTTGATGCCACCGTCATTTACACCTTTCCTCTGACTATGACTCGGATGTCGCCATTCTTATCCCTCCCCTTGTTGTTTCCGACCCTTCTGCTCCCCCTATTTTCCCCCTGCACCTTTCATGTCTATTCTTTGGAAGGCACCGACACTGATAAAGCAGTCTCCCGGTCTCAAGCTCGATACTTCTCTTGCCGACGAAATTGGGCCTTACAAACTCTATCCTGACTCCCTAACCTCGGAATAGAGGGAGACAAACTAGCCTGTGGACGACCCCACTTCTCAGACTGTTGGAGACAATCTGCTCTTCGACGATAGCAAACCTCTTGCTAACACTCTAAAATGTTCTATGAATTTGAACTAAATTCCTGCTAAGCCTGCGATTGCTAACTCACAGAGGGATGAGCGCAGAGTCGATTTGGTGTCATCTATTTTAAACAAGCTCCAACATGCCTTCAATGCCTTGAAGGCCTGGGAGGCCTTCACTGATTCTACCAGGAGTGTCATTGCCAAAGATTGCTCGGAGCTCATCACCCTTACGGAACAACTTGCAGCGGATTCGGGATCTCCCAGAACTAGAACTATTGTTTCTAAGCTGAAAAAACTCTTCTGATGTTATCCTCTCTTTTGCTACTTGTCTTTTCACTTTCCCTTTTTTTGGAATCTCCATGGGTACTTTTTGCTATGTTCTAAATTGCTAAATCTGGCCTGAAGGGATTTTTGTATAAGGTTGTGGGACCTTATAAAACCCTCTTTTTACCCTATATATTCCAAAAATACAATATATATATATATATATATATATATATATATATAACGTATATATCAATCATACCATTTTACCAATCCGCCACCTTAAATCAAATCCAATTTACTTAAAAATATATACAAAAAAACAAAAATGCTTAGATATATATATATATATATATATATATATATATATATATATATAATATATTTATACATATACTCAATCCCTTCATTCTATGTATATATTTATTTAAAATGAGAAAAAAAAAGGAGGAAAATGCCCATACCCAAATAGGGAAAACTCAAAAGAAATAATAATAATACAATATCCATTAAAATACAAGAAAATCCTAGGAGAGGGGTGCAAAAGAACTCTTCAAATCTATGTATCCATCCAAGAATAATGAGCAGCCTTCCATGTCCTCCATGCTCCCAAAATGTGCCAAACAAAATGGAGCAAATGAATGAGTATAGGGTAAGAGAAATAATAAGAAGACCTTATAAGGATTTTTAGGGCATTTCTAATTCAAGGGCCCAAAATGACTTAATCTAATGGATGAAAGTTACCCTACAACTTTAAGTCATGGGGATTTTTGTGGAAATGAAATTAATAAAACTTGTATGGTAAATTGGTTGAATGGGGCCACTTAAGGGTATTAGAGTATTAGGATTAAAATGTGACCTTTATTTAATTGATAAATGGTTTTATAAATGAATTTGGAATTTTGCAAGGGTTCATTAAATTAAATAATTATGAAAAGGGTAGCTTAGTTAATGAATCAAAATGGTTAATTATTGGAATTTAATTGTATGGTTAGATGACCTCATGAGGGGCATTGTTGTTAAGTTGTTATGAGAAGTAAGAATTAAAATAACTTAGGAAATATTGACCTAGATGATATATTAAACAAGGTGAATTAATGGAAACCCTAGAAGGGGATTTAGACCCAAAATGATTGGAATGAAGAATAATAATTAATTGTTAATTTAATTATGACAACCTTATGAATATGTGGAATTTATTAATTGAGAAATATTTAAACCTACTTGGTGGTTATCTTGTTGTAACCCCTTTATAAAAATAAATTTTATTCCATAATTTTCCTAATTAATTATTTAATTTTGTCTTGGGTTTTGTGCACCAAAAATGTGGGTGTTACACTCTCTTTTCATAGTTTTATTCTTAATAATGACTTGGTCTTGGAATTTTTCACTTTCTATCATAGAAGTTGAGCTTCCATACGGGTCTTTTTATGATTCCACACATCTAACTGGTGGAACGGTCAATGCATAAGTGGCCTACTCCTATGCATTTTTTGTGCTACATAACACGTTAACAAAGGATCTGTAAACCACAACACATTGGTACATTAGGTTAAGAAACAAAAACCAACCAAACACTCTCATAACAAACACATCACATTATTTTTGAGATGTAACTCATATATCCAAACATGAATACTTATGTTCTGCAAGCTTCACATCTACTTTAATGGATTAGCTGAAGATTATTTTTGCATGATCCATGGAAACTTAGCCTCTTAAGTAGTATTTAAAAAAATTCATCCCTTAAGTATTTATACATCTTGTATAAACCTTGTTTATTATATCTAGTGAAGATTCATTGAAAATCCAAGATCCTCTTTACGCTTAGGTCATTTTTGTTCAATGTTGGTGAGTTACATCCTTTATCAAGAAATTAAGGTGCTTTGCATCTAGTGAATCCATTTTCTCCGGGTAGACCACTTAATGGTGATGAAAAATAACCCTTGGCCTTGGAATAAATATTAGGCGGAAGGAAAAATATTGCATAGGTTTAGCAGCCAAGTTTTAACTTTTCAATGTCTAGTGCATTGTAATGTTTCAACAAAGGTGACCCTAGCCTAAACCTATAAGGTATGAATTATTATTTTATATAATTATGTGAGTTTTATAAAAAAATATACCTTTGCATTCATGAGGCCAATTCTCAATCATCTTAATAGCATTCTCCATGGATATGTCCTATTGGGATCTTGAAACCCCTTTCCCATAATACCAATATAGATTTTTAAACTTTATTTTTGAATATTTTGTAATTTTCTATAAGAGTACCTTTTATGACAAGTGTTTAATTTGGATGACTTTTCCTAAAAAGGGGGAAATTTTATTCTTAAAAGGGGATTTTCCCATTTAAAATGTTAGTTTTTAATCCATTTCAAAAGTTACTTAAAACGTAAGTTTGTGTTTTGCTTGGGGCACTATCCACTCATCTCACTAGGGCTTCCACACACACATCCCTAGTCCTTGGATGTTAAGCTATATTTCTAGATTTCCTGTCTAACTTGAAAAATGTAATTTTCATGCTTCCAAGACTGGAGGGTGAGGCCTAGTTAGAAATTCAGTCAAATCCCCTAACAAGAAAATACTCTTGCTCCCTGTTTTCTCCTTTCACACCCCACATCACTTTGGATGCATTTTTGGTTGCGGCTCAAAATGCACTTGGATGCCAAATTTGTCCTAAGATTCTCGGTGATGTATTAATAGCTTAATTCAACCCTTTAGAGTAGGGAAGGGATTTAGTAATGATAAACCATCTCATCAAGGAAATATAAAAAGCTTTATGCCCATACGCTTTGGGAAGAATCTTAAATCACCGAGATCACGCGACCCTCGAGAGGATTACGAGAGGTTAAAAATGTTAAAGAAGTCATGGAATGAACTAATAAGATGGTGGAAGTATTGATAATACTTGATGAATGAGTTTTATTAGCTTGAGTCGAGGGTTAAATTTTATGTCCATTTAAATGTTTTTTAATAATTTTATCTATAAAATACATTCAAATATTTTAAATCAATGTTACATACAACTTGAATATATAATATATGAATGTTATTTTTTTATAGATTTATATGTAAACTATATAATAAAAATAGTTGAATATAGAAAATAGTATTTTATATTTAAATAATATTATATAAATAAAATGACTACTTTATATTATTCGAGCGATTTTTTTAAAATCATCATTACTTTAAAATTTTGTGACGGAAAATATAAGTGGTCATCAAATTTAACCATTGTGGCTTGACTTGGAAAAATGTATTATATATGGAGCACAAAATTATAATCAATACAAGTAATCTCCTCAATACATAATGAAGATCAATGTTATCCTTTATTAAAGGAACTAAAAATAATTCAAAAATATACCATATGATGAGATATATGAAACTCTAAGTAAAAGCCCATATTTATGTTTAATTAAAAAAATGAATTTGACACATATAACAAGTAAATGAGTAACCTACTTAAAAATTATTATCATATTTTCACAAGAAAATGGGGTCGATCCTAGGTAGACTAGG
Organism: Taxus wallichiana var. yunnanensis; assembly: GCA_018340775.1. Classification (NCBI taxonomy): domain Eukaryota; kingdom Viridiplantae; phylum Streptophyta; class Pinopsida; order Cupressales; family Taxaceae; genus Taxus; species Taxus wallichiana. Next base: position 192,486,781 of record CM031235.1, read on the forward strand.
CAATCGCCTAGGCGCCATCACTAAGGAGGCCCCTAAATTTAGAAAAAAATCATTATTTTTTGTTATTATTATAACTTAATATTAATATTTTTTACCTAAAGTCAATATTAATTGACCCTTTTATTGATATTATTATAGAGTAATATAAATTTCATGCATAAACATAAAAATGTACTATAATATTTTTACAAGTAAAATAAATATGCATATTTTTAAGCTCATCCAATTTTCTTGGTATTATTACCCTTTCTTTAATGTAGCTCTAGATAATTCAGAGTGTGTATTTTTTTCAGAAATGTCTCATGTATATTTTATAATGTCACCATTGAAGCTAGTAGAGACAAGTACAATTGAAGGAAATAATTATTTAATTCTCTATTCCTAATGTTTTAGGGAAATGTCTCTTTTTTATGGAGGAATTAGTAGGCTTGGTCCAGATACCACTATGCATAAAATGATGGGAGCCACCTAAGAAATTTTTTTCTTTCAAAAAAGCGGTGCTTTTTTTAGCTTTAAGTCTCATCACCTACTTGATATTGGTAAATAAGACAAGTAACCAAGCTTGTATACAAAATTGTATTTTTGTATTCTAAGCACCTCCTATGATTAATTCTCTCCATCCATGGATTATCACTTGTCCTTATTTGATAATTTTATAGGATATTTTTAATCCTTTTGTATACCAATTTCTCTAAATTAATGATGTATTATGATCCTTATGTAAATTCTAAAAAATGATAATGTACGTGGATTTTATTTAGTTATTTTATGGGAATAAATTATTAACTAAAATTTTAAGAAGGGCGTCCACTTCAATTACTGCCTAGGGCGCTCCTAACATTCAATTTGACCCCTGCTATTAATGCATATTAAAATTAGTTTTGATGAAAAATGAGAACACTAACTATTATTAGTGTGTTTTATCATTGTAGAAAAAGCAATACCATATATTTATATTAACGTTAAATACTAAAACTTCAAAGTGTTATATTATAAGAAAAAAATTAACTAGAAAAATATATCATAAATATTGCATCTTAAAAATAAACACTATTATATTCATGTTAAATTATAGGATGATACCAATATTATGTTATATTACAAGAAGATATATATGAACACTAAAGATTATAGTGTCCTAGTGTTATAATTATAGGATGAAAAAAATTGGTGTTATATTACAAAAAAATACATATGAATACCAAAAATTTGATGTCCTTGCACATTAAATGTATGAAATTCTTGTTTTACATATAAAAATCAAATAAATTATGGAATTTTCTACCAACAAGAACATGGAACTTAAGAATATTTAGGAAATATTTGATTTCCTTTTGAGATAAAATTGCATAAATCAAAAAATTATATATAGATTTTTCTAATGGTTTCACCGATCTCTTCTTCCACAAAAAACCTAAAAGAAAACATTTTCCCTAAACAAGATGATGACCATGGCTATGTTCTCTCCAATGGTGGCTACACTGGTAAGGTCTCTTATGATGCACAATCAATTGGATCTGCTATCAATCTAGATCCTCATGCCCAAAAATAACCCAAAATCTGAATCGTGCTTCCTTGAACTCTAAGCATGGCACTAGATGGAGCAGGGAAGGTTGTGTCGGGCATGATCTTTGGCCCCATTATAGACAATGAAAACTAATAAAGAAATGTTCCCTGAAATAACTCAAAACCGAATCGTGATTTATCATGGAGCATTTCAAGGTTGGATCTGGGATCATCACTGCAAGACAGAAACATAGGGAACCCAATACTAAAGATTCTAAGAACCTATTGGGTGGAAAACTCTCCCTTGTCCATAGCTAGGATACCCCTACATTAGTTGTGGTTAAAGTTAATCGATCATTCAAGGAGATCTTGCAATGAAGATGATTATCAAAACCATGAAGTCTTTGAGAACAATCCCAGTGTGACCTTTGGGGATGAAGTCCTAGAAACAGAATTGTTTTATAAAGATCATGCCCTGATATGCAGATTTGCTAGTCTTTGGCCTAGCCTTCCTATACTCCACGAATAGATCTCCAAGCATTGGATCCCACTACTAGCAGGAAGGTTAGATCTCTACCCCCGTGTCTAAGGGATTTTCCATTGTTGCTTTAACTTCCATAGATGCTAAGGACATCATTTTCGAACAACTTTAGGTCTGCAGGAAAAATTATCTCATAAATAAACCTTGGTTTCCATCATTCAACCCTCTCACTAAATATTATTCCCAAACCAATCGGGATCTAGTTACCTCACTTACCCCTTCAATTTTGGGATCAAATCTGCCTAATATCCATTGGAAATGCCTTGGGAAGAATCATTAATATTGATTCCCAAACCTCTAATTTCACAAAATTAACATATGCTAGAATCTTAGTTGAGATTAATACTTCAAATGACCTTCCAGGCACATTGACCTTAAAGTACAAAATGGTATATGGACTCACCTTTTGAATATGAGGGTTTACCTTTTAGATGTAGGTGATGCTTTTCAGTAGGACACTATGCTTCTAAATGAGAGATGATAAAAATAAAGAATGAGAAGACTAATTGGTAGATAAACGCTCTCCTAGAACATCTGGTTTTTGAATCTAAGGACATACTCGATTCGATGTAGAAGAGGAGGTTATGACTGAATTGGTCCCTAAAACACCCTTGAAAGATATCAGAGACCATATAAACAAAGAGCTATCTAGGAGTGACCCTCTGAGGACAAAAAATTCAAAAGAGCATGTAGCGGCTAAGGAGAATATTCCTCCTAGTCCTCCCTATACAAACAATGTGTTTCAGCCGATCATAGATCTAGAAGTTATTATTCCTTTCTAGAAAGTTCCTGATGAATGGATCATGGTTTGTAATAAGAAGAAAACTTCATGGATTTTCCATCCACCAGGAGTTAATTAGTTGTTGTTGTATTATTGTTTCTTTGTTGTGTTTTTTTTTTGGCTTTTGGATTTGGTTCTTCTCTTAGTAGATTATTATTCTATTGTTGCACTTTATTATATTATCCTGATGTTGATCATTTTAGTTATGTTATAATTGTTAAATCGGCTTTTGAGCCTTCTTGTACAAGGGTATAGTCTCTTTCAAAAAACTATTTAACCTTAATAAAAAAATATCATGATAAAGATCTTAATTAAATTCCCGACAATAAAAATATGATTTATGTTGGTACTCAATTTAATCTCGACATGTTTGTTCAAATACGTCTCGACCTACATGGTTTGAAATTTTTCTCTTTCTCCCTATGTTAATGTATGAAATTGTGTTCCTCCAATTAGTTGCCATGGTCAGTCCTTTCCTTTGGTCGAGGATCACATTAGGTCTAGATATTGTTTTCCGTTCCTCTTTCCATGAGAAAGAATTTGTAATTTGGGCATGATTCGGGTTTTCTCTTTCCTTTTGTTTTTCCACAGTCATGTTTCCTATCAATTTTTGTCCCAACATCCATGGAAACATGGTCCTTTTTGATTGGATGTGGTCTAATGGGTCTTTTTGGTGAAATTTTCCACTTTTTCACATTTATAAAAATACCAAATTATCCCCGCAGCCCCAATAGTCTCTGCTACCTATTAAGAAAATATCAAGCGGCAGGGAAAAAGTCTTACTTTGACCCCGAAGAAGGACACGTGGCAGGTTTTCATGTTACAAGCGGGAAGGTGGGTCGGTAGAACATTTTGAAGTTTTTTGCCTTTTTGTATGAGGGAGAAAAGTTATGAAATAACCCATGCAACTCCGTTAGTGCCCACATCAAAAGTTAAAAGTAGAGAGGCAGGTCAATGGGCATTTTAAAACTTGAAGGCATGCTTCAACTCAAATCTTGTCCACGTGGAGTCCCACCACTCATTTGAAATTTTCTGCTTGGCTCCTCTCTATACTTAAAACTTTCAAGCAAATTTCTAAGGCCTCGGACACGTGGAGGGCCCGCACCTTTTTGGGACCTTCCCTGTACTTTACTTTTGAAGAATCTATGAAGGGACACGTAGAGGTTTCCATTGGGTCTTCCCATACTTAGACTTTTCAACTGGTCGAAGAAAATTTCTTAGACCCTAGGCACGTGGCACCTTCCGCCGGTCCTTAAACTTTTTCAACATTTTTTCCAGAGTGAGACACGTGGTGAGTCCACACTTGTTTAGGGTCTATGCTTTTGGGCACCATATTAGAAATGTGCCAAAGACACACGTGGAGGCTTCTGCTAGCTCCTTTTCACACTGAGACTTTTTCAAAGGCCAAAAGGTAATTTTCTTAGCCTGTGGCATGTGGACAGCCTATGCTCATTTGAGGTCCCACTTATAAACTTCATCTTTGAAGTTGCGCCAAGGAAACACGTGGCGATTCTCTGGCTCCTCTTCGCACTTGGTTGACTCGGACTCGTAGCACATGTAATGTGGGATAATCCATGCATGGAAACTCATTTCGAGAGACACGAATTTAGGTATCCATGTGAGGGTACTCATTTCTCAAGGTGTTTCTCGAGGGTGAAAAGGATTTCTTTCGTCGATCCAACTATATAGAGAAACCTGAAAATGTTTAAAAGGGGATTTCTCACATGATAGAATAAAAGAATGATTAGAAGGACTATCAAAAATCTATGCCGTGGCATCCCAGTCATGGTTGAGGGTCTGAGAAATGTGATCAATTCATGTTTTATCCAACTGGAAGCTTCGGGTGTGAATTTTTTAAACATCACTTTCTGAGACAAATTGGTAAGAAGCAGAGGATTCCTCGAATATGCTTCTTGTGGCCGGGAAAATTTGGGATGAGTGAGTAAGTGAATTGTATAAATGTAATGAGAATACTCTTGCAAATGGTCGGGGGTTTAATTCTTATGAGAAAATTTGAGAAATCCCATCTTCCTAAGAGACCATCTAAGAAACCCATTAATCTCTTATGTTTTAGATATCAATCATGTCAACATGGTTGTGAGTGTACTGCCATTGACAAGCTCTGAGATTGTTCAAGAAACCTTCCCCGCTGATGAATTTAAACAACTTCGAATTACTCTGTGTTGATATTGGAAAAATTTGTGTCTACTTTTATTTCAGAATGTTTTCAAATGGTTTTGATGTTCTGTTGCAATCTTGTGTTAAAATCCCTTTGAATCACACAAGATCTCATCCCTATGATAGTTTAGTGGCATTTGCAATTTCATTATGAGAATATCCTTCATCCTGTAATGAGATAAACAATTTAAAATCACTTTATTGTCATTTTGTTGATAAAGATTGTTTGTAAGCCTTTGAGTGTATCTTAGGCATGAGGAACCAGGGGTTGTTAATGTTTAATTGAGTCTTTAGCTCGAGCCTTTGTGTTGAATTCTCAAAGATTGTGTGAAACCGTGCAAATTTGGGCCTCCATTGATGCACACCTTCTGGTTGAAGGAATATTTTAGCTATTATGAAGCATTCTGTCATTTAGTTTTCCAATTATTGTGAAGGTTCTCAAAGATCTAGGTAAATCAAGTTTAACCTACTTAATCTCCCAACAAAAATTATTCAAAAACAATGAATCCTACCTGAACTACCCCTGTTTGCCTTGTATGTCCACAAATGAATAAAATCTACTGCTAAGATATGCAAAAGCAATCAAGATTCCATAATGTCTTTAGTAACCTCAACCTTGTGTAGAAAATATCACCATTCTTTAGAAGTGACAACTCGTGAGAGTTAAATTGTGGCGTATTGATCATATTTTCTCAAGGTTCCCCTGAAAATTGTGTAAAGAAGGATCCCTTCTGTTATTCACTAGTAGAGGTTACAAAATGGGTCCTCTCACCATAGTCAAAAGGCACTACCTAAAGTAGTGAGGATAGATCAAATACTTTTATATGGTGCTATCCATTTCTCTAATGCCCGAGTGACAAAAATCTAGATGAATCTCCTCCCTAGCTACAAAATGACTCATAATATGATCTTTCTATCTCTCATTGTCTTGCTAAATTTGTGATGTTGCTCAACTTCCAAGGGAGAATCTCTTTGGATAACAACACCGAGAATGGCGCCATTGCCAACGATTATTTGAACATCGGGACCTATTTATGCAAAAACAACACTAGAATGGCGCCATTGCCGAGGATCTTCAAAGGAATTCTTATATTCGGCCATGGTAATGTTTCTTACATGCTCTAAGTGAAAATGCGTTGTTGAAACATCATCTTGTGTTGAGATTTGTAAAAATTATGCGAAGTTACAAGTTCTATGTGCAATATTTCCACTTTCTAGTGGGTATTACACTAAATTCACATCATCAATGTTAAATACAGTTAAAGAAAGGTCATATACGTGAAGCTTTACATGAATTTAGTGTTGATATATATTTGATGAGATCAATTTTAGGGCATTTGTAAAAATAAGGTGAAAATCCTTAGTGGCGACTCCATGTTGAATTAATTTTTGATAAATGCTAGTGTCCTAACCTCTATCAATTGAAATTTATCACTAATATTTGTGAAGTTTTGGAAGGAAGAAGATCTTTCTTTGTTAAAGAACTTGCTAGAAAGTTGTTTTAATCGGGAAAGATGAATTCGGAAGGAAAAAGAGTATGGAAAATAGTTGGAGATCGGGAATCAAGAAAAGAGTTATTCATTGTGGAAAGTGATCAGCTGCGGTTGAGGATTACCATTCTTCTTTAAGTGATTCTAAATCAAGTAATTTTCACATAGATCTAAATTCTCCAAATGGAGAGGGTCTTTCATTTCATGTCCGATAAGTGTGCTTCTCGGTTTGTCCCCGTATTTTCCAAAGTTGATAGGGTTTTCCATGAAACAAAGTCTTTAAAGGACATTCATTTTGAAAATTGTGCTCCCGTGTTCCAAATACCCCTTATCCCCCATCATTTTTTACCCGTAAGATCACCCACTTAAAACAATATGGCCCAACACCCACCCGTAAATCCATTTGTTGTCAATACTTTTGGTCCTATAGATTTTATAGGTATGGCTGGATATCCAAATGTAGTGCCACAAGATGTTAGAAATAGACTACCTAAATTTCAAGGGAATAATGTTATCACTAGTGATCAACATTTAAATTTTTTTTTCAATATGATGGAATACTTTGATATTGAATTTGAGGATGTGTATATAAAAGCATTTATTCATACTCTTGAGGAGGATGCATGTGACCGGTATAAGTCTTTTCCGGATAACTCAATAGATTCATGGATTTAAATGAAAAATGTTTTTAGATTGCAATATGGGGATAAGAAAGGTCCCATGTTTCTTTTGTCCGAATTTGAAAATATAAAGAAGAATCCTAATGAATCTGTTTAGGACTTCAATACTAGGTTCAATAAGACGTACGATGATGATACAAGTGCCCCTCAGTCTCCTCGTAAGGTGTTCGGGATCCAGAAAAGCCCTCGGAGTATGCGTTAACATCCCACATGCCCCGCTTAGCCCCCACACCCTTTGTTTTCCCCTTTTTCCCTCTTTCCTTGGCCTCTTGATCTTCAGTGACAAAACCACCGCCCCCCATGGGGGCGGTCCATAACCGCCGCCCGCTCGGAGCGGCGGTCCTGTGCGCATTTTCCAGAACGCTCTTTTGACGCGACTCGCGTGAAATATCATGATTCACCAGCTTTTCCTTGCCGACTTAAGCATGCATTTATGTTTTTGGTCCCCTGGAATAGTGTTTTTCCTTTGTTTATTGTTTAGGAGTTCAATTTGGTTTTGGTTTTTGGATGTTTGAATTCCTATAAATGCATGGTTTGTGCATAAGAAAATGATCTACCCCTCATTCAATTTCATGCTCGATTCTCATATTTCAGTCTTTTATTCATTTAGAAGCCATAGTGTTAATTCCTTGCATGTTTAGATAGTATTGTTCAATTGTTAGTAAGCCACATGCACTCCATCTTGTTGTGCAAAAGGTTGTTATCTCATCCAAATCCAGTTAGAAGCTTGCCTCCGAAGTTTTCTCTTTAATGTAGATTTGCTTTCATCGTATCTTGGTGTTCTTAGTTCAATTCATTATATGCCCGGTTAGCTTTATTCACTGTTGGTAAGCCACATATCCAACTTGTGCAAGCAAAATGTCTTCTTTATTTTATCCAATCTATTCGGAATGTAATCGCTTAGGAAGCCATTAAAGTTGTAGGTTTTGCTCTTCGTATAGGATAGTTACAGGTTCTGGTCGCTTCATGTTGCATGGCTCGCAGTAAAATCCCGCTAGGAATCGCATAAGCCAAGCTCTGTACTCTTGCGCTATCCCTCTCCTACTCGCATTTTCGGTCTGCATTCTAAGCTGTCCTTGTCCCAAAATCTACTCCTATCGGTGCTAGCATTACACGCTTTTCTGGATCCACGTGAACACGAAAGAACGAGGAGATCATACTGAGGGGACGAGATCACACACACCATCGGATTCGCCACTGTTCTGCGGAATCCAGGTTTTAAATTTCAAAGTTCTAGTTAGAATCATATCAAATAGAGTAGTTAATCGCTTTATTTCAATAAATTCTATTCTCGATATTGCCAGGGAAGCTGTGGGGATTGATAGTTTCTGAGAAACTATGATTCACTCCTCACTTCTGAGGTAGGATCGAGAATCTTGCAGGTAGATTAGACAAGCTATTTTATTTATTTAGAGTAATTCTACAAAATCGCACAGGCAAATAACTACACTCGGTTATCTTGTCTGTTTCAAATTATTGTTTAGTTATTATTTCTAGATACGCTTAAAATAGTTTGCTTTCCTTAAAATTATTAAAAGTTTTCTTAGAAGAATAAAAGTTATATAGTTAGATTTATTTCACATAGTTAGAATTTGTTTCGTTACAGTTAGATTTGCATTTTGTTTCGTATGACAATCACGGGACCTCAAGAGCCCAGGGAATATATATTTGAGCCAATCGTGCCTCAACCAAACCTAGTCACAGCAATAGTTGACATAGACCAAAATCTCAGGATACAAGTATTCCGAACAACCACATGCATTTACAATGATCGCTTCTCAATTAAGAGGATTAAACATAGAAGACGACCAAGCACACACATTTTGGTCAAACCAACCAAACTATAGATTGCCCTAGGCAAAGCATCCACATGACTGTAGAAGGGCTCGAAAGAGAACAAACATTCGGGTGTGATCCTTTAGTTCCACAGCCAGACGCTGGAGACACCCTCGTAGATATAGATACCAGCTTAAGAATCCAGGTTGAGAACGCCTATAAGGTATTCTGAGAAGATTGCACAACTATTGGTTCTAAATATAGAAGCTGAGAAAGCATACGATTACTGGATACTAGGGATTAGAACTTGATCTCGCGTATGACCATAACAGGACCGCAACAACCGAGAGTCTATGGTTGTGATCCACAGATCCCACAGCCCAACGAGTCCACAAGTCAATTAGATATAGACACTAACCTACGCACCTTGGTATTCAGGTCCACTCCACTTCCACCTATCATCATCGAACAACTGTCCTTACTAGATATCGCGGCTAACGAAGCTAGGGAATTCTGGACTAGGCCAGAAAATCATCCGTAGAGTCAATTATATTCATCATCCACCATATGACCTTATCAGGAGATATACACGAAACTATCCCGGGTCATTTTCCACGTATTCCGCAACCCATAGATCGAATCACGCCAGAGCTCGATATTGATTGGAGCCTTCGAGCAGTCATCCTTGCTGATCGATCTATCACACCAGTCCAAGTTAGAAGGGCCTTCTTTGCCTTAGATTCACAAATTCCACTAGTGCGTGTCGAAGACATTAGACTGCCTAACTAGTTTGTCTGAATCCAACGCATATTCTACCCCCACCGGCTGTCTCGGCACGACCTCGAGAGGTCGGGTACGCGGAAGAGTCACTTGTAGATTCTCAAGCTCGCCTGTCGCTTTTCCGCGTACAAAATTGGTGAACCCGACGTGAAACAAATGAAATTAGTGAAGCTGACGTAAAACTTCCTACTTTCTCGTTTCGGAGTCATAATATCACGTTTCCTTTCACAAATCACCTTCGCTCCTTCCCATTATTCTGCGGGTATTCATATACCCCCCGAATATGTCGGGATTCGATGCATATGGCAGACCCCTCTTGGGTCTTGAGGCATACTACGCCCAATAGAATAGGCAATCATCCCTCGCTCTCAAGATGGGGCGACAACTATTCAACTAATCAGTTGTCAACACAAACCCCAAGAATCAGATATAGTTCGTCTTTTCAAACTGAGGAGTTAGATCAACCCCCTCGAACCCAACAAACAGAGCCTTCAGGTTCAAACAATATGACGTTTACCGGAGAATCTGGTTCATCTCCTCAAATGCTACTCAGACCACAAATTAGTAGGCAATCAGATCCATACCTGGTCTTAGATGATGGACAACCAACACGTTATCCTAGGAGTGAACAACGCTCCTGGGAATGTACCCACCTATAGGAGGTTTACAAATACAACCCGAAATCTCTTTTCAAGAAAATACCTCTATGCCACTGCATACAGGAAATATTCTTGGAGAAACTTGGCAAGATAGCGATCAGTTTATGACAGGATATCACGTACCTATACAACACCAAGGTATACAACAAACGCCGCTCAGGCAAAGTACCGTGACTTCACCAAATGAAGTCATTTCAACGTTAGTAGAAAGAGTGAGAGGGTTAGAACTGGCTCAAGCAAGTCAAAATTCTCCGTTCATACAAACAGGAAGTTCCAATCCTCCATACCACTCTGGCCAAGTAGATCTCCTTACGGGAGTAGGCACGTTAGGCATGCCTCCTCAATATCCACAACAAACGCCAACAAGGCCTATCATCTCTAACACTATTCCTCCCGGTCTAGTGTCAAACAATCCATTCCTTGACAATACCCCGTCCTACTTAAACATATACTCTAAATCACCACAAGGAGATATGTTCTCCTCTCCCGGCATGTTTGCTCAAACGCAGGGACCTCCCTATGCCCCTGCCAACGCATACGCTGCACCGTATCAACAACCTATCCCACCACCACTCCCTCAGAAACACCATCAATGGTCGAAAGCTATGCGATAGGGACTTATTCAGAATACCTAAAGGAACCCTTAGATTTCACCATACGAAGCGTCATGCTTCCAAGACCTCTCCCTGATTTTCCCAAGTTCAAGGGTGAGGGAGATCCAAACGCACATATCAAAGCTTACGCTACAGCCATACGAGAATTACTCCCTTGGGATGGGGTGGTTGCTAAAATATTTCCCAAAACCTTGGAAGGCATCGCTCTCGATTGGTATTATAGAATACCTGAGGCTTCCATACATTCATTTAAACAACTCGTGTCAGAGTTCATCAAAGCCTTCGACATGAACAAACTATTGAGAACAGGAATCAGGGAATTCTTGCATATCAAACAAGAACACAATGAATCTGTCGCCCATTTCATCCAGAGGTGGCGTACAGTTCTTTATTCTTCAGCAAGTGCTCCAAACATGGATCAGATGGAACTATGTGATTTATTCCTTCATTCTCTCAGCAGAGAAGTGAAGGAAGAAGTCCAGAAGTTCCCACTAAGGACTTATGATGAAGTACTTGAGAGCGCTCTGCGAATAGATCAAGCAGCGATAGATAGTGGTCGTAAGACATATGGAACAAATGGGAGGTTAATCACCTCCACTCAAAACACTACAACTACCACAAATGTCAATCAAGGACCCAAAATCCTTAACAAAAATCGTGGGGTAACAACGGATGGGGTAACCGACCAGCCCAAGAGGGTAAATGTTGTTAATGCTCCGTCACAAACAAACAACCAACGAAACAACAACTTTACCCCGACAATCAATACAGTGGATTTTAACCATCCACAACAACAACAACAACAACAACAACGGTGAAATCCCATACAAGGGCCAAGCCAAAACTCATTTGGTTACCAAAACCAAAGTCAAAACCAGAAACAACAATTCCAAAACTTTAGTCCTAATAGGCAACAGTTTGATCGGAATTTTAGGCCACAATACACACCAAACCAACAAAACGGGAATTACAACCCCAATTCTTATTGTGGTTTCCATAAAATTTGGGGTCACGATACTAGAACGTGCCGTGACTACAATAAATTTATGCAACGCAACGCTGCGTAAGAACAAAGACAGTTCTTCACAGACCTGTTTTTGGCGGATCCCGTCTCATCATCACCAAATACTCTCGCAGGGGCAGTTTCCCCTCAGAATGCTCCCCTCAAGATCTTTAATGATCCGCTCCCAAATCATGATAGCAATAGGCTGAATCCAACCGGAACAAACAAAGGTGCAATGACGGGAAACAATGATCATGAAGCCTCGACTTCATTAAATCCATCAGTTGCGCCACAGTTGGGAGCTCAACCGAGACCCAAGATAGTTAGTTTGGTAGAATTAGACGCTGAACTACCTATCGAAGCTATAACAAGAACACGAGAGTATTTCTCTCAACCGAGCCCAAGTCATCTGCCAGAGACAGATAAGAGTCAGCAAATAGTTGAAAAACCCATCGGTGCCTATGATTTAATTAGTGACCTAACAAAGACCTTCTCACACATTTCATTTTTGGACTTACTAAAGAACTCTCCCCCTCACAGAGCTGCTCTTTTAGAAGCATTAGGTCTAGGCCATCTAATTAACATCACTCCACCTCCCGAAACACAAGTAAATCACGTAGATTTTGATATCCACCCTCCGGGGCAGCCGGACAAGGATGTCGAATTCATCTTTGAAATAAGTAAAATGCCCACAGATGCTGAGATCGCACGCCGAGGTGACCCAACCTTACACTTGCAAGTGTGGGTTTATAATAACTATGTAAAATGGGCAATGGTTGACGATGGGGCCGCAGTTAACATAGTCCCTTTCTCTTTCCTCCAAAAACTTGGATATGGAGAAACAAACTGTTCCACTACACGAAATACCTTGAGAGGCTATGATAGCCTTAAAGCCACTTCGATAGGAACTATAATACTGCCGGTCACCTTAGGGCCCAAAACCATCTTGACTGAGTTTTATATTATAGATCGGGAAACTAACTATAATATGATCCTCGGCCGACCTTGGATACATCGAATGAAGGCAATCCCTTCTACTTTATTTCAAGAAGTAAGATTCTTGCATCTAGGAAAGGTATTTGTAGCCAAAGGCGATCCAAAACCTTTCGATTTGCACCTAGCTGATTTAAAGAAAAGACCAGGGGTGCACTCAGAATTTGAACTTCCAACCAACCAACTTAATAAACCCTCTGACCCAAAGCCAGAGGAAAAGTTGGTACCTACGACGGATCTTGAAACTACCAGCATATCCAAAACAATTCCAACCCCTAAAGATAAAACTAAAGAAACAGTATCATTAGGGACTACTGCGAAAATCGTTGAATTGATAGAACAAGATTCACCAATGTTCTTACCATTTGATTCAGTAGGCATGGGATTTTCCCTAGGTGTTGGTTCCTTGCCAGCAGAGGATCTCTGTATGGTAGAAGTAGAGTGCGCAAACGCAACAGATGCCCCAACATCTATACTCCCGGCTAAGTATTGGACTCTCCATTTCGATGGAGCTAAATGTCGTTATGGAGCGGGGGCAGGTATAATTCTTACTTCACCCGAGGAGAAAGTCCTCCCATTCGCTTTTAAATTAAACTTTGAATGTACAAACAACGGCGCTGAGTACGAAGCCCTCCTCCTTGGCCTTACCTTAGCCAAAAGAATTGGTATTGATAACATCAGAGTCCTGGGAGACTCGCAATTAGTGACAAACCAAGTTTCTGAAGTATATGAAACTAAAGCCGAACATTTACAACTCTACAAAAATGTTGTATTAGATTTAAGCAAGGCGTTTAACTTTATATCCATTGAAGCAATCCCCGAGAGAAAAATCTTCTCGCCGATTCAATAGAACCTCAAGATCACGTTTTACTCCAAGCAATGAGCTAAAAGATACTCACTTCACAGTATCCATTCGTGACAAACCATTGATAAAAACAATGACAAATCCTCTTTCAAGCGGAAGTGAATCTACCATCCTAGACCATGTTGGAAATGATGCGGCTACTTTGGATTACTTAAATGCCTATGCAGCACTACATCTCTCCTATCACATGCTAGATTTATCCCTGATTCCACATTCGTCTTCCTACTGGAAATCCCCGTAACGGATCTTCCTCACAAACGGAACCTAGCATATACGCAATAGAAAATGGGGATGATCTAGATTTACCTCCAGCACCACCTGAGTTCGAAGAGGGTAACGCCTCTTTGATCGAAGAAACAATCGATGTCAACATCGGGACAGAAGATGAACCAAGAATATTGAAACTAGGTTCTTCATTAACCCTTAAGAAGTGGAAATACATACTCGTGATTCTCAAAGAACATCGAAGGCGTTTGCATTTAATTACAAGGAGATGACAGGAGTCGCACCCCACATTGCGGTGCACAACCTCGTCACTAAATCAGACGCAAAGCCAATTAAACAAAAATCAAGACCCATGAAGCCCAAAGTAGCTCTCATGGTAAAAGAGGAGGTAATAAAACTCCTTCAGGTAGGATTCATCAAGCCAGTTGACTACTCCCAATGGGTATCCAACATCGTTCCCATTCTCAAGAAGAATGGAAAGATACGCATCTGCATAGATTTTCGAGATATCAACAAAGCGTGCCCTAAGGACGACTTCCCATTACCATCCATAGATGTTATTGTTGATGCAACAACTGGTTTTGAACTCTTGTCCCTCATGGATGGATTCTCGGGATACAATCAAATCAGAATATCCGAGCAAGATCAAGCTAAAACCACGTTTATAACTCCTTGGGGAACCTATTGCTACGCTGTTATGCCATTCGGTCTCAAGAACGCCGGTGCTACGTACCAGCGGGCCATGACATACATATTTCACGATCTAATTCATAAAATCGTGGAATCCTACGTAGATGACTTATTGGCTAAAGCTAAGAAGCGCTGTGACCATCCCGAAGTACTCCGCGTCATTCTTTCACGTCTAATAGAATACGGAGTCACGCTAAATCCAGAGAAATGCGTCTTTGGTGTAACAGGAGGAAAGCTCCTAGGTTACATCATATCGTCACGAGGGATTGATGTTGATCCAACCAAAATTCGGGCTGTCCTCGAAATGGTCCCACCTTCGAGTGAATCTGGAATCAGATCATTTCTCGGAAAGCTGGGTGCAATCCGGAGATTCATCCGGACCTAAGCTTCGCCGTTCATCCAATCAACAATTTACTCAAGAAGGACTATAGCATTGATTGGACTGAAGATTGCAATGAAGCTTTTGATGCAGTTAAGCATTTTCTATTATCACCACCTACGCTAATGCCACCTAAGCTAGATCGCCCGTTAATCCTATATTCGCGAGCTACCAATGTCTCGCTGGCCTGTATGTTGGCCCAAGAAGACGATAACAAGAGAGAACGTGTGATTTATTTCATTAGCCGAACACTGCTCGACTATGAAACACGCTATACACAGGCAGAACGAGAATGCCTTGCCATAGTCTTTGCTACTAAACGCCTAAGACATTATATGTTGAATCAAGAAACGAAGGTCATGGTAAAAACGGACCATTTACGAACTTTTCTCACACAAGGGTCCTTATCTAAAAAGGCTGGATGTTTTATAACCTTAATGGGAGAGTTCGAATTAACATTTGTAAATCAGAAGTCGGTTAAAGGACAAATCATCGCAGATTGGTTAGCTGACAACCCATTAGACGGAGGTGATTTAGTAGATTTAGACTTTCCAGATGAATGCGTATACTACATCGAAACTCGACCTGCTATTTCTGAGTGCCCTTGGTACACTGATATCATTAATTATATCATGGACCATACGTACCCGGAGGTAGTTACACCGCAACAAAGAAGGCGGTTACGCATAATCGTAGCTTAAATACGTCATTATAGAGCAGTGTGTTTCTATCGAAAAGCATTCGATGGAATGCTCCTAAGGTGTGTCGACACAGAAGAGTCCAAGAGGATTCTCCATGAATCCCATAGTGGTATATGTGGAGGCCACTTCGGTGGCCATGCCACCGCTCGAAAAATACATCGAATGGGCTATTTCTGGCCCACTCTAGAACATGACGCGATAGAGTTTGCACGCAGGTGTCATAAGTGCCAAGAATTCTCCCACGAGATCCACATGCCAGCACAAGCTCTGCAACCAATCGCTACTCCATGGCCCTTTTCTACATGGGGTCTAGACTTAATAGGGAAATTCTCTCCCTCATCCACAGATGGCCATAATTTTATAATCACGGCCACTGAATATTTTACCAAATGGGTGGAGGCCATGCCTCTTACTACTGTACCTGGTTCTGTGATCGCCAAGTTCATTTTGAACCAAATCATTTGCAGGTATGGTATCCCGCAAATCATTATCTCCGATAATGGAACTTCTTTTAAAAATGAAGAAGTTCGCGAACTATGCAGTAAATTTAAAATAAGCCATCATACGGCTTCCTTGTATTATCCCCAAGCCAACGGACAGGCTGAAGCAACAAACAAAACACTGAAAGCCATTCTCCTTAAAACGGTGAAAGAAAACAAAGAGATTGGCATTTGAAGTTATATCCGGCCTTGTGGGCCCACCGAACCTCAATAAGAACACCAACGGGAGCAACTCCTTTCTCGCTAGTATTGGGGGTAAGCAGCTTCTCCCGCTTGAGGTCGAAATACCCAGTCTCCGCATTTCACTACAAGGGATTCTGGATGAAGACGCTTACAGAGAAGCACGTCTTTCCCAACTAGAAAGCCTAGATGAAACTAGGTTAGATGCTGAGCAACGACATAGAGCTTATGCTGACCGAATGTGCCGGCAGTATAACAAGAAGGTTTATGAACGCGATATATACGAAGGTGATCTAGTTCTAAGACTAGACAGCCGGATCGACAAGAAGACCGGCGAAGGAAGGAAATTTCGGCCCAAATGGTTGGGCCCATACCGAGTCATGAAGGACTACGGAAATGGTGCTTACCTCTTATGTACGTTAGAAGGTGAGGAATTTGGCGAAACAGTCAATTCCCTGCACCTCAAACGTTTCTACGCATAAGCAGCTAAGGCTACCTATATAACTATCTACATTGCATTTTCATATAGATTAGGATCATTTTGTCCACTTGTTCTTACATAAATTGTGATCAAGAAATCTATTCTCAAAGCAATTTATTACAAACTCGTGATGTTTCTGGCATAAAGTTCTTTAATCATACCTCTCCATCTTCGTGTATCATCAAATCATCTTGGAATCTTTTATCAAATAAAATCAGACATGACGAAGTCTTAACGGTAACCATACCAAGATCTACAAGTTTGTTCTCACTTTGATTTCTTCTTAGGATAGGTGTCTTGCCTAAGGTCTGTTCTAGAAGCTTCATGGTGTCACATCTATCCCATATACACATCTCTTTGGAAATAAGCATATACTGACATTTTACTCAAAAAGACAAGTCAAAAAGTGATTAAACAGAAAATTTTATTTTTACACATTTCCTTGCCCCACCAACCTTCGGTGATGAGCTTGCATCTCTTACTAGTGACGTAGGGTTGGGAAAGGATGGAAATGCCCTTACTCGCCTATGCCTTGCCCACGGTGATAAACCCACGCTTCTTACTAGTAGCATGGGGCAAAGTGTAGGGGGTCCTCTTGACAAAGCAAACGTTAAAAGGTCATAAACAAACTATTCAAACTTTGAGTCAAAAACGAATGAATCAGATATTCAAAATTCCAAAAAGAGTTAAAAATCCTAAAAACCCAGATTTTGTCTACTATGTGGCCATCTACGGGTCTAAGTCTAGATAAACCGCAAAGCAAGTTGCATCCAAAACTATGAAGTCATTCAGGTAGAGTAAGCTTGTAGTTTTCAATTTGGTTCCACCAAAGCTTTGTCTGTCTTTCATCACTATCATTTCACCATATTTCATAACTTGCGCCCTTCTTGGCTCTTGGTGATGAGCCCTCGCATCTTACTAGTTGCGTGGAGTTAGGAGTGGGGCAAGTTGATCTGTTCATCATACTGGTTATTTTCATCACTTTGCCAAAACAAACATGAGGTATCCAAATTGCTCACAGAAGCTAAAAATCAAGATCACAATATATCTACAGTATCACGTATCAGCATCATGAAACACAAAAAGAAAGCAAACATTTGCATCATTTGTTTTCCATTGCATACATTCTAGAAAGCATATAAAACATACATCGTAGTATACACGAGGAAGCTGGAAACTGAAAGGGAAAACATGAGTGACAAGTTTTGATCCAAAAACGAATGCATATATATAAATAATCAATGTTTATATACAATGCCATCATGCTCTAGGCATGGTCAAAATGCTCAAAGAGCCCGTGATATACAAAAGAATCTATAGCACAAAATACATAGGAACCAAGTAGTCTCTCAACCCCTGCGCGACCCCTCCGAAGGTGCGCGCCCTCGTCTAGGACTCCGGCTACGCTGACGCTCTGAATGAACAGAGGGCTCAGGGTCCCGAGGGGCAGCCACGGTCTCACCACGAGAATGGCTCCTCATAAGACGCTCAGCCGTCCTGTAGCCCGCTAACTCTGTGCGAAGAGTCGACACCATCCTCGCCACGTGCCAAACAGGAGCAAAGACGTCGGTATGCCTACCGGCTGCTGAAGGCTCCCCGGCATCTACAGATAGCTCCGCACATGGGTCCTATCCATGGGGATCATCAGGGAATCAGTGCATACCCTGCGGATCAGATCCCGCCACTCGTCAACAGTCTCTGCAAACAAAGGAGAAAAATGAATTAGAAACTAGGCAAGAGGCTAAAATATACAAGATAAAAACACAAGGAGAGATAGCAATTAAAACAAATCCTAAATTAAACAAACATTGAAAAGAAGAGAGGATAACTTACTCGGATCACCGGGCCTCCAAGATGGATCGTCTGGGGCCAGCACCCGCCGCGGATGCCGCTGCCGACTGAGGGGCTGCTCCTGTAGCAGGGGCAACATGTCACCCCACAACCGACTCATCCTCTCCACCATGGCCCTGAGAGAGTGGCTCCTCTGAGACTAGAGTGTCTCTCTCTGCGCTCTGCTCGGCCCTCTCCACCTGCAAAATATCCTGAGTGTCATGCCACTCAGGATCGCTATCATCAGTCTGCTCCTCCGACCCTCCCTCTGTAAGCTCCTCAGAATCGGAATCAATGTCTATAGGGTCATCGCTGCTGTGAGCAGGACCCGCAGCAATCTGAAGCAAAGGTGCCCGAGGCGCACCGGCTCTCCCTCTAGCCCGAACTACCCTCCTGGCTGCAATGGGAATGCCAGGAGTGATCGCTGTCCAACCACGGCCTCTAGGCCCCCCTCTGGCCTCGCGGACTGATCTATAAACTGGTGCCACTGGGGGAAGCATGCCCGCATATGGAAGGCCAAACTGCTGAGGAACTCTGCCGAAAGGATGTACCTCCACCCGTCCCACACGGTCGATGAGCTGCCCTGTGGTGGAGCAAGAGATCAATGTAAGAGTCTCCTCTCCCCATATACCAGCCATAAGCTGGTACGGTGTCACCTCCATATCTGCTGTAGTGAGGGAGGCAACTGGCTGGTGAGGTGCTCTAAGCACTGACATATCGACCATCGGCTGCCCTCACAGCCCCGGATCTCGCCACCTCCACGCCCGCCATAAGGGAATAAAATGCTCATACACCCAACTCATGACTAGAGTAGGGTGGCTCAAATGACTGTCCCCGCAAAACGGACCACCCCGTATAAATCATGGTAGGTGGTCCCTGAATATCTCGCACCCTGTGCGTATATCCGGCCATGCCCTCTATCTCGTGCAATGATGGGGCCCAAAGAAGATAGTAAAGTATCCCCTCCCTTGTCCCCGATCAGCCTCGAGGCAAGGATCCCCATGATAGCCTGTCGAAATACGGGGATGGGCAAAGAAGGAATGGATCGAACTCTCACTCCCTTCTTCGACCCCGTGGAGATGGCTGCATCCCCATGTAGCCCCCCACTGTGCAATCTGTGCTCGGGACCCCCCTGTCTCCACATGTATGAGTCTCCTCCCGATGATCGGGACCCCCAGGATACGGTAGACATCCTCCAAAGTAATGGTCCACTCACCACGGACCCCTGGCAATCGGAAAGTGTTCCGATCTGCATCCCAATATGAAAATAAGTCACAAAGGATGTGACTAGATGGTGTGACATGGGGCACGCGCGATATACGCAGTATGCCGGCCCTCTGTAATGTGTCCTCCTCATCCTGAGAAAGGGCATCCAATACCCCGGAGAGCCAATCACACTCTCTCTCTCGGCTCCATCTGATATACTCCGCTCTCGCCTGCATACACCCAAAACACACAAAACAGAGCAAGTTAGTATCTGAACAATACCAAGAAGGTCATAAAAACATATAGAAGTGCAAGAAAATACAAGTGCAATCTCAAAAATCAAGTTCTTTTGCATTTCTGTAAAACCGCCGCCCTGAGCAGGAGGCGGTTTTGTAACCGCCGCCTTAAGGGCGGCGGTCATGTAACCGCCGCCCTGAACAGGGCGGCGGTCATGTAACCGCCGCCCTGGCCAGGGCGGCGGTCGCGGTCCGAAAACCCACGGGTTGCTAACCCCAAAAAGCCCAAAATGAGGAAAAATAGACCATTTAAACTAAAAATGGAGCCTACCCAGTAGGCGCCCCCCCTAGGTGGACCTTTTGAACCTAACATTTTCAAAAATAACCCCCCCATTATGACGAATTTAACATTTCAAATTTAAAGGGGGAAAAACACAAAATGGAAGAAAACCAACCTGTGATCGCTGAGGTCGGTGTTCCGCACGTGGAGGCATGATCACGATCTCGCTGCGAACGTCTCGACTCTACTCGCGTGAGAAACCGTCACCGTGGGTCCCAGAGCTCAAAATCAATCAAATCAACTCGCGCAAATGAATAGGAAAATGGGCCCACTTTCATATATATATCATTCTATTTCATTTTAAAATGACTTTTTCACAGGTTTGGAGCACTGATGGAGGTAAGTTTCTATCCCCGCACGAATGGTACGTTCTCATTCCCTATTATTTTAGCGTTTATTTTCCAAGTTATCGTGATCTATCTGCACTTGAGCTCTCTTTTCATTTTCAGTAGAAGGGAATTTTTGGATGGCTGGTCATCTCAACACACGGACGAGTAAGGTATAGCTTCTAACTCCCCATTTCGGGATCGCCATATACTGACCCACCGCTTTATGCCTCTTCATGGCTAAAACGCTTCTCCGAGGGGGCAATATGTACGTACCCAAAATTGTAAGGTATCTGATCGCTGCAAGAAAGTGTAACAAGTGCCCCGATGATGATACAGGTCTCCTCGCAAGGTGTTCGGGATCCGGAAAAGCCCTCGGAGTATGCGTTAACATCCCGCATGCCCCGCTTAGCCCCCGCGCCCTTTGTTTTCCCCTTTTTCCCTCTTTCCTTGGCCTCTTGATCTTCAGTGACGAAACCGCCGCCCTGCAAGGCGGCGGTCTCGTGACCGCCGCCCGATCGTGGGCGGCGGTCAGAACCGCGCCCCGCGCAGAGCGGCGGTCCTGTGTGCATTTTCCAGAACGCTCTTTTGACGCGACTCGCATGAAATATCACGATTCACCAGCTTTTCCTTGCCGACTTAAGCATGCATTTATGTTTTTGGTCCCCTGGAATAGTGTTTTTCCTTTGTTTATTGTTTAGGAGTTCAATTTGGTTTTGGTTTTTGGATGTTTGAATTCCTATAAATGCATGGTTTGTGCATAAGCAAATGATCTGCCCCTCATTCAATTTCATGCTCTGATTCTCATATTTCAGTGTTTTTTATTAGCTTTTAGAAGCCATAGTGTTAATTCCTTGCATGTTTAGATAGTATTGTTCACCTGTTAGTAAGCCATGCACTCCATCTTGTGCAGCAAAGTAGTGCTGTTATCTCATCCAAATCCTAGTTAGAAGCTTGCCTCTAAGTTTCTCTTTGTTGTAGATTTGCTTTCATCGTATCTTGGTGTTCTTAGTTCAATTCATTATATGCCTGGTTAGCTTTATTCAGTTGTTGGTAAGCCACATATCCAACTTCAGGCAAGCAAAGTGTCTTTATTTTATCCAATCCATTGGAATAATCGCTTAGGAAGCCATTAAAGTTGCAGGTTTTGCTCTTCGTATAGGATAGTTACAGGTTCTGGTCGCTTCATGTTGCATGGCTCGCAGTAAAATCCCGCTAGGAATCGCATAAGCCAAGCTCTGTACTCTTGCGCTATCCCTCTCCTACTCGCATTTTCGGTCTGCATTCTAAGCTGTCCTTGTCCCAAAATCTACTCCTATCGGTGCTAGCATTACACGCTTTTCTGGATCCACGTGAACACGAAAGAACGAGGAGATCATACTGAGGGGACGAGATCACACACACCATCGGATTCGCCACTGTTCTGCGGAATCCAGGTTTTAAATTTCAAAGTTCTAGTTAGAACCATATCAAATAGAGTAGTGAATCGCTTTATTTCAATAGATTCTATTCTCGATATTCACAGGAAGGAAGTGTGGGGATTGATAGTTTCGAGAAACTATGATTCACTCCTCACTTCGAGGTAGGATCGAGAATCTGCAGTAGATTAGACAAGTTATTTTATTTATTTAGAGTAATTCTACAAAATCGCACAGGCAAATAACTACACTCGGTTATCTTGTCTATTTCAAATTATTGTTTAGTTATTATTTCTAGATACGCTTAAAATAGTTTGCTTTCCTTAAAATTATTAAAAGTTTTCTTAGAAGAATAAAAGTTATATAGTTAGATTTATTTCACATAGTTAGAATTTGTTTCGTTACAGTTAGATTTGCATTTTGTTTCGTATGACAATCACGGGACCTCAAGAGCCCAGGGAATATATATTTGAGCCAATCGTGCCTCAACCAAACCTAGTCACAGCAATAGTTGACATAGACCAAAATCTCAGGATACAAGTATTCCGAACAACCACAGATTTACAACAGATCAGTTCTCAATTAAGAGGATTAAACATAGAAGACGACCAAGCACACACATTTTGGTCGAACCAACCAAACTATAGATTGCCCTAGGCAAAGCACTCACATGACTGTAGAAGGGCTCGAAAGAGAACAAACATTCGGGTGCGATCCTTTAGTTCCACAGATGGACACTTGAGACACCCTCGTAGATATAGATACCAACTTAAGAATCCAGGTTACGAGAACACCTATAAGGTATTCTGAGAAGATTGCACAACTATTGGTTCTAAATATAGAAGTTGAGAAAGCATACGATTACTGGATACTAGGGATTAGAACTTGATCTCGCGTATGACCATAACAGGACCGCAACAACCGAGAGTCTATGGTTGTGATCCACAGATCCCACAGCCCAACGAGTCCACAAGTCAATTAGATATAGACACTAACCTACGCACCTTGGTATTCAGGTCCACTCCACTTCCACCTATCATCATCGAACAACTGTCCTTACTAGATATCGCGGCTAACAAAGCTAGGGAATTCTGGACTAGGCCAGAAAATCATCCGTAGAGTCAAATTATATTCATCATCCACCATATGACCTTATCAGGAGATATACACGAAACTATCCCAGGTCATTTTCCACGTATTCCGCAACCCATAGATCGAATCACGCCAGAGCTCGATATTGATTGGAGCCTTCGAGCAGTCATCCTTGCTGATCGATCTATCACACCAGTCCAAGTTAGAAGGGCCTTCTTTGCCTTAGATTCGCAAATTCCACTAGTGCGTGTCGAAGACATTAGACTGCACGACCTCGAGAACTAGTGCGCGAAGAGTCACTTGTAGATTCTCAACGCATATTCTACCCCACAAGCCACAAGGTCAAGAAAGATTTGAAAATCATCCTAGAGTTGATCATAGATCGATGATCGGGGTAAAGAGGATCGGAAATAGACAACCCCAACCTGCGAGAAAATAGATTAGTCTAACTTGTAGATTACTATTGTGGAAGAGGTCCTCATTGTTAAAGGGGTAGAGCCTCGAGGCCAAAACAAAAATTCCAATGCCTACCAAGATTCGTAAGGAAACCCTTATAAAGATGCATCTTGTAAAGGATTTTCCACCCCAAATAAAATTTTTGTTCCTCCCCATGCGTAGAATCGTGTGAAAAATCTTGTGCCATCACCGATTTTGTAAACCTTCCTCCTAATATCTTGCCTTACCCAAATATGTTCCTTGTGACATAGCCCAAATCTTGAGTCAGATCAAGATTGTTGTTCCTATTGTTGAATTTCTTAGAATCCCTGAGCATAAGAAGAGGGCGTTTGAGTATTTGGGGATTAAGGAAGAAAAAGTCACCCAGGGTAAAAAATTAAGCAATGTAGAGGTTCCTCCTGCCATTGTAGAATTTGAAAGACCACAAGCATTGGAAGAATTGGGTGAACCACTTGAGGTTTATTTGGGAACTTCTTTTGTTGAGTCTCAGCTAAAAGTGGATCCATTTTTTACTACTTTGATTATTAAGGATAGGCTATTACATAATTGTATGTTTGATTCAGGAGACTCATGTAATGTAATGCCTCTTGAGGTCATGAATGAGTTAAATCTCAAAGTAACAAAAACTTATGGGAAATGTATTGCCATGGATTTAAGAGAGGTTCCAGTAGTTGGATGTTTCAAGGGTTTAGTAGTGCAATTAGTAGCTTATCCAGGCAAGTACTTAACTTTGAATGTAGTATTTGTGGATTGTCCGCTAAATGGGGAATGTTATAATCCGAGAAAGTTGGCATAGTGTGGGTGCAAGTGTGCAAATGGACATGTCTTTTTCCACCATACCAATTGAGGGAAGCCTTGTGAAGTTACCTAGTGAAAATAAAATCTTATATCTCATTGAGGACCCCAAAAATTCTTCTTAAGAAGTATTGCATGCAGACATTGATGTTGATAACTCTGTGAGCTATGTTCTTTTCAAGGAGTATGAAATTGATCAATGCATTTATCCTAAGCATATTGATTTTCCTAGGAATTTGATGTCTGATGTAGCCTTGAAAGATGTTGAAAAACATGATATAGGAACAAATGATAAGACTGAAGAAATGTGGTCAGATAGTAACTTGGATGGAAAAGAGAAACAATCATATTACCAGTGGTTAAAGATGTATCAGAACTGCTTAGCATGGCCATATCTAGAATCAAAGGCACTTGAAAATTTTCCTTGATTATTTTCTCTGAATCAGGATGCACATCATTTTATAGTGTAGAGTCTTTTGGTTTCATTCTACTTTCATGTTTTCCTATTTTGGTTTTCCCTGGTCCCTAGTGACCCATTTTTGTTGGTTTCTTGGTTGCGTCTTGGGGAGTTGGTTATTATCTTTCATCTCTGCAAACTTGTTCTTTGACTCCGTTACCCAATGAATATTTGGCACATGGTATATTGTTCTTGTGGCACTCGTAGGGAGATCCCATCCCCGAGTCAGAGCCAATGTTGGTGCTCAATTTAATCTCACCATGTTCATTCAAATACGACTTCGCCCGCATGGTTTGAAATTTTTCTCTGTCTCCCCGCATTAATGCGTGAGAGATCGTTCCTTCATTTGGTTGCCATGGTCAATCATTTCCTTTGGTCGAGGATCACATTAGGTCCAGATATTTTTTTCCGTTCTCTGTCCATGAGAAAGAATTTGTAATTTGGGTGTGAATTCAAGTTTTCCCCTTCCTTCTGTTTTTCCATAGTCATGTTTCCCTATCAATTTTTTTCCCAACATCCATGAAAATGTGGTCCTTTCTGATTGGATGTGACCCGACAAGTCTTTTTGGTGAAATTTGCATCTTTTTCACATTTGTAAAATTACAAATTAGCCCCGCACTTCGATAGTCTCGATTGGCTATATAGAAAATATGAAGCCATAGGGAAAAAGTCTTACTTTGACCCCGAAGAAGGACACGTGGCAGGTTTTCATGTTACAAGTGAGAAGGCGGGTCAATGGAACATTTTGAAGTTTTTTTCCTCTTTGTATGAGGGAGAAAAGTTATGAAAAAACCCGGAACTCTGCTGGGGTCCACATCAAAAGTTAGAAGCGGAGAGGTGGGTCATCAAGGAATTTTGAAACTTTAAGGTCCACTTCAACTGAAATCTTGTCCACGTGGAGGGCCGATGCTCATTTGAAATTTTCCTCAAAGTCCTACCTTAGCGATTGCGCCAAGGAGGCATGTGGAGGCTTCCGCTGGCTCCTCTCTATACTGAAACATTTCAAGTGAATTTCTAAGGCCTAGGACACATGGAGGGCCCACGCCTATTTGGGAGCCGCTCCCTGTACTTTTCTTTTGAAGAAGTGTCAAAGGGACACATGGAGGTTTCGTTAGGTCTTCCCATACTTAGACTTTTCAACGGCTGAAGAAACTTTCTCGGACCCAAGGCATGTGGCACCTTCCACTGGTACTTAAATGTTTTCAACAATTTTTCAAGAATGAGACATGTGGTGAGTCCGCGCTTGTTTAGAGTCTCTACTTTTGGGCACCATATTAGAAGTGTGCCAAAGAGACACATGGAGGCTTCTGCTAGCTCCCTTTTATACTAAGACTTTTTCAAAGGCCAAAAGGCAATTTTCTTTAGCCCAGGGCACGCGGAGAGCCTACGCTCATTTTAGGTCCTGCTTCTAAAATTCATCTTTGAAGTTGTGCCAAGGAAACACGTGGATGCTTTTGCTAGCTCCTCTTCATGCTTGGACAACTCAAACTCGTAGCGCTGAGTAATGTGGGATAATCATTGCACGAAAACTCATTTCGAGAGACACAAATATAGGCATCTATGCGAGGGAACTCATTTCTCAAAGTGTTTCCTTGAGGGTGAAAATTATTGCTTGTTAGATCGAGTTATTGCATGACATCCCAGTCATGGTTGAGGGTTTGAGAAACATGATCAGTTCATGAATTGTCCACTTGGCGCTTCGGGTGTGAATTTGTTAAACATCACTTTTTGAGACAAATTGGTAACAAGAAAAGGATTCCTCGAATATGATTCTTTTGGGGGGGAAATTTCATATGAGTGAGCAAGTGAATTGTATAAATGCAATGAGAATACTCTTACAAATAGTTGGGGGTTTAGTTCCTACGATAAAATTTGAGAAATCCCATCTTCCTGAGAGACCATATGAGAAACCTGTTAATATCTTAAGTTTTATAATTCAATCATGTCAATATGGTTGTGAGTGTACAACCATTAACAAGATATGATATTTTTCAAGAAACCTTCCCTATTGATGAATCTAATCAACTTGAATTAATTTGCATTGATCTTGGGAAAAATTGTATCTGCTTTTATTTCAAAATGTTTTCAAATGGTTTTGATGTTCCTATTGCAATCTTGTGTTAAAATACCTCCGAATCACATAGGATCTCATCCTTGTGATAGTTTAGTGGAATTTGCAATTTCATTATGAGAAGAGCCTTCATCCTGTAATGAGATAAATAATTTAAAATCACTTTACTGTCATTTTGTTGATAAATATTGTCTGTAAGCCTTTGAGTGTATCTTAGGCATGAGGAACCAGGGTTGTTAATGTTTAATTGAGTCTTTAGCTCAAGCCTTCATGTTGAATTCTCAAAGATTGTGTGAAACCATGCAAATTTGGGCCTCCATTGATGCACACCTTCTGGTTGAAGGAATATTTTAGCTATTTTGAAGCATTATGTCATTTAGTTTTCTAATTGTTGTGAAGGTTCTCAAAGATCTGGAAAAATCAAGTTTATCCTGCTTAATCTCCCACCAAAAATTATTCAAAAACAATGAATCCTACCTGAACTACCCTTGTTTGCCCTGTATTTCCACAAATGAATAAATTCTACTGCCAAAATATGTAGAAGCAATCAGGATTCCATAATGTCTTTAGTAACTAAAACCTTGTTTAGAACAAATCACCATTCTTTAGAAGTGACAACTCGTGAGAGTTAAATTGTGGCGTATTGATCATATTTTCTCAAGGTTCCCCTAAAAATTGTGCAAAGAAGAATCCCTTCTTGTCCTTCACGAGTGTTGGTACTCAAATTGTTTCTCACTCGAAGATGAGAAACATTACAGTTTAGCAGAATCTTAGAGACAAGCGAGAGGGGTAGTGTGTCATTTTGTACCTAGGGATGAAATGTAGGTTGCTCCTTGTCATTCGGGGATGTGTAGAAATAGGTCACACCATCAAGAGGATTTGACCTATCCTCACTACTTTATGGTTGTGCCTTTCAACCAGGGTGAGAGGACCCTTTTTGTAGCCTACTGTTTGTGGAGGAGATGGATATATCCTTCCTTGTGAAATTATTAAGAAGACCTTGAAGAAAATATGATCAATACAACAAAACCTAACTCTCACAAGTTGTCACTCTAGATAATGGAGATATTTTCTAAGCAAGGTTCAAGCCACTAAAGATAATGAAAACCTAATTTTTTCGCATGTTTTGGTAGTAAAATTATGCATTTGTATACACACATGACAAACAGGGATAGTATGGGTATGATTGGTTGTTTTTAAATGAATTTTTGGTGGGAGGTGAGGCAGAAATGAACTTGATTCACCAGATTCTTGAGAAATTTTACAAAAATGGAGAGCTTGAATAAAAAAATGCTTCAGGATAGCCAGGATGGTCCTTTAACTAGAATATGTGCTTCAATGGAGGCCCAGATCAACACTTTTCACACAAAATTCAAGGATCATAAATGAAGGCTCAAATTGGAAAGCTTAATTAAACATTATGTACCTCTATTTCATCACACCTAAGATAACCTCGAAAGCTAAAAAACAATCTTATAGTCATGCTAGGAGTCACAATGATTTTAAATTTGTTTATTTCACTATCAAATGAAATCTCTTCGATAAATGAAATTGAAATTTCCACCGGACTATCACAAGGATAAGATCTTGTGTGATTCACAAAGATTTCAATGTAAGATTGCAATGGGAACAAAAAACTACTTGCATACATTCATAAATGAAGAAAACACAAACTTTGCCAAAAATAACATAGACTAACTCAAGTTTGATTAAATTCATTAGCAGGGAGAGTTACTAGAAAAATATCGAGAGCTTGTCAATGGTGTACACTCACAACCACCTTGACATGATAAAATTTAACATAAAGGAGATAAACAGGTCTCTTCAGATGATTTCTCAGAAGGACGGGTTATAACAAGCTTTTCTCTTAGAAAAAATCAGTCCTGACCTCTAACACTCTAACCATTTACACAAAAAATTCATGTAATTATAATATTTAATTTAAAATAGAGTTTCCCCCCCAAAACGAGAGACATTCAAAGCACCATTACGCGTTGAGACTCCCAAAATCAGATTTGCAAAAAATTTGTCAGGTGTGCAGAGGGAAAATCTCTCCAAATATTTCTAGCATTTAATTCTTCACCTAGTAAGTCGTTCTTCATCTCGCGTACAACTACTTCCTCCTCCAATTTGTCAAATTTGGTTCTTTGCATGCCAAGGAAAGAAAAACTAAAAATCAAATCAAAGCCAATGATCAGATCACATCTTGATTGCAAAAGAAGTTTTTAAAATTTTCCCACCCAACTAGGATACCAAATTAATGTTCCTCTTCATTTTATGTGCAAGAGACTCCAAGAAATGAAAAAAACCATAAAAATTCACATCCCCAAGAGCTTTGGAGCAGAAATGGTGGAAAATCAGATATAGATGCATAGTTTCCATTGATCTCTCTTTTGAATCTAGACCGTCCATGTGGGAGATCCAAGTTAAGATGGGCCTAGGGGTTCCTTTTTACCTTTTACACCTTTTGGAAAAAATGCAAAATTTCTCAATTTTCCACCCCTCCACCTTTGAAAATGGGCCGACATGTGTCCCAATGTGGGTCCCAAAGGAACCACGGCCAAATTCTACTATTTCACCTCCTTTTTGGAAAAGGGAAATTTTTCCAAGTTTTCCCCGTAGCTCCGCCCTTCCACTTCTAGTTTCTGATGTGGGTCCCAGCAGGAACCATGCTTCCTTTTACACTTTTAACTCCTTTCTCCCAAAAGGAAATTTTTCCAAATTTCCCCCAGAGTCCACACCTCTGCCGTTGACTAGAGAAAATTTTTGACTATTCTCTGTCGGGCCCATAGGTCATTTTGATGATTTCAATCTTTTGAATAACAAAGGGCAAAAAAATCCAAGTTGCCCCCAATGGCCCGCCTCCCCGCCTCTTGACTTTTCAAACCACCATGCGTCTTAATGGCGCATCTTGAGATGGTCCCCAAAAGTAGAGACCCTAAATGAGCATGGGCTCGCCATGTGTCTCAGGCCTTTTAGGAAGTTGCTGAAAAAACTAAGGAAAGAAGACCCAGATAGAAACCTCCACGTGTCTTTATGGCGCAACTTCAAGAACCTTATAAGGCTTCAATATGATTTGGTGGGGTTCTCTTCAATTTAGAATTTTTACTCCATTTTTCCAAAAGGGAAAAATATTCCAACCTGCCTCCGAAGGCCCGCATCTTCGCTTTTAACTTTCCCACGTGTTCTTTCGCAGGAAAAGTAAGACTTTACCCGCCGCTTAAATTTTGCTTTAATCAAAGCTTGCTAAGGCCGCAGGGTGGGTTCAAACTTTTTGCCAAAGTAGCCAAAAAGAAAAAGTTCAAAAAACAAACCCTCCACGACCCATCCAATTAGAAGAAGGCACATAAGTACCAAAAGAAACATTCAGATTGAGCGGAGCTATGGGACTAAAGTTGCCTTTTTGCCAAAAAGCAAAAAGTGACAAAGTTAAAACATGTCCGACATCCCCTAACCAAAAAAAATAAGCCACGTGACCTCCGAATGATAAGGAATAATTTTGATATGAAAAATATGCCCGCCAAACCATTAAAAACATAGAAATTCACCATTCATGCCCATAAACCGATTTTTCACTAAGGATGAATTTTTTTGAAACAAAACCAAGTGAAACATGGTTCCAAGCATCTTTCGACCATGGATTTGGATTTTCAAAGGCATACAAATATAAATTGATCATTCTCAAGCTTCCATGGTTGGGGAAAAATAGGAAAATGGAAGAGCCTGTGGATTTTGAAGAAATTAGGCAAAAACAGGGAAAACTCAGAGACTTCTTCAAAAAGGGGCATGACAATGGATTCTGTAAACAATTCGAGGCATTCAAATGGAGGTAAAAGCTTCATAACATCCACATCAAGAGACAAAACATTTCACAACACGTAGATCAAAGGAAAATCAGGGAAAAATGGTGTGAGATCAAGACGAGCACTAACATTGGCTCCGACTTGGGGATGGGCACTCCTTACAAGTGCCACAAGAACAACTAGCAAACCAAGTGCCAAGAATAGACCATTGGGAAATGAAGTCAAAGAAAAAGCTAGCATATCGAATAACCACAACCATCCTCCAAATACCAAACCGAGAAACCAACAAAACCAAGTCACCGAGAACCAGAACAAGCAAAAAAACAAAAGATAGAAAGCAACAAACAAGTTGTACACTATACAAGTGATGTTCACCTTGATTATGGGGAATCAATCCAGAAATGCTTCAAGTGCCTGCCATTAATAGGAAATTCGAGTAATTCACCATCCAAATATTTCAAGAAGAAGGTATGCTCACTAATCCAAATGTCAATGGAGTAAGGGCCCATCCATAGTGCATCAAATTTACCATGTTTTCCCTTGTCTTCATGTCTACTATCCCACAACAGCAAAATATCTCCAATGTTGAAAGCTCTAGGAGTGACCTTCTTGTCAAATAACTTCTTCAATTTTTCTCTGAACTTCACATGCCTTTGGTGAGATGCTCTCCTTTCTTCATCAAGTTCAACAATCTAGTTAATGCGAGCCTCATATGGACTAACTTCTTGATCTTCCAGTTGTTGAATGAATTGATATGAGGATAGTTGCATATGTAAGGGCAGCAGAGATTGAGTGTCATACACCAATTCAAATGGAATTTTTCTAGTGGCTCTTTTAATAGTAATTCTATTTTCCCAAATAGCGAACTTTAGTTGTTCACCCCATTTTCTTTTGTTCAGCTCCAAGGTTCTTCTGATAATCTTCAACAAATTTTTATTATTGGACTCAGCTTGTCCATTTCCTTGGGGATTGTAATTAGAGGCATATGTCAAATTGATCCCGTATTCTTTGCACATTTCCACTAAAGGTTTAGCTCTGAAGCTCATGGCATTACAACAACAATTTTAACTAGCACCCCAAACTTGTAGATGATATGGTTCAACATAAAATCCATGACAATTTGGTGTGTTGCTCTTTTGGTGGGGATTGCCTCCACCCACTTGGTGAAGTAATTAGTGGCTACAAGAATCCACTTATGGCCAACACTTGAAGGGTCTGAAATCTCACCAATGAAATCCATTCCCCATTGCTTGAATGGGGCTTCAATTGATACAGGTTGCAAAGGTAGGGAGCCTGAAGCTTTCAGTCTTCTAGAGAAGTGTTGGCAACTCTCACATCTTCTAACCAAAAGAGTTGTATCCTTGAAGAGAGTTGGCCACCAATAACCAGCCCTCAAGATCTTGTGTGTTGTGACTCTTCCAACAAAATTCCCCCCAAAAACTCCTCCATGAAGATCAACAATTATCTTGGGGGCTTCATCTTCAGTAATGCACCTTAAGAGAACTCCCTCAGGGTTCTTCCAAGCTAACCCATAATCAGTAATGACATATTTTTGGGAAGCCAACTTAAGGGATCTTTTCTAGTTCTTACTCAAATGCTCAGGGCAGTATAGATGTCTGAGATAAAAAATTACATCTTTGTACCACTAAGAACTCATCAATTTTTCAAAAACATCTACCCTTCCTTCTTCTACCTCATTTACCTCAATAGTTTGCAAGTTGCTCTCAACCATAAGCTTGAGACTTCCACCCTCGATAAGATTTGTTTCACCATAGTGTGGGGAACATAAGAAACAATTTTAGAGCTCAAAATGTAAGGCCTTAAAACCTTTGTTGCTTTTACCAAGAATAATGCTTATTTCTCCATAATAGTGTACTTAAGCTCAAAGCACCCCGCAATGCCTTACAAAAAAGAAAATTGTCCTCTCAAACCCTTCATCATCTTTTTGCAACAAGAAAGATGCAACAATGTTCTCTCGAAGCAAAAGAAAATAGTTGGAAAGGTTTCTTATAATCTAGAGCTGTTAAAACATGGGCATGCTTTAATGCCTCCTTGATCACATTGACAGCTTGAATGGACCCCTCCTCCCATTTGATGGTCCGGTCCTTCTTCAGCATGCCAGTGATTGGAATGGTCAACTTAGCAAAGTTTGATATGAATCTCCTGATAAATTTTATCTTCCCAAAGAAGGACTGAATCCCCTTCTTGGTTCTTGGAATTGGGACCTTGTTGATGGCCTCTACCCTTTCTAGATCAATCATTACCCCTTCTTGTGACACAATGTGACCAAGCAATTTTTCCTTCTGTACTCCGAAATGGCACTTATTTGGATTGAGTGAAATGCCATATTATCTACATATTATCAAAATTTTCTCCAAGTGTGTAAATGATCACCTCACTTTTTAGAGAACACAATTACATCATCTTGGTAGACAACAATAAAATCATTGATGTAACCAAAAAAGGAAACGTCCATTGCTCTCTGAAAGGTTTCTCTAGCATTCATCAGTCCAAAAGGAATCCTGACATATAGATATGTTCCCCAAGGGGTGGTAAAGGTTGTCTTAATTATTTATGATTCCTTTACAAAAACTTGGTTATAACCAGAGAAGCAATATAGGGTAGATAGCATCTTAGAATTGTTCACTAACTCGCAACATGTTTCCCATGTTTGGTAAAGGATAATTACCCTACATTGATTCTCTGTTCATATTTCTAAAGTCCACACACAACCTAATGTCACCATTCTTCTTTACGACTGTACTAGGTTTGAAACCCAAGAAGAATACCTTGTAGGCTGAATAATCCATCCATCCCTCGTTTCTTCATCTCCTCTTGAATTTTAAGAGATAGGAGTGGATTGATTAGCCTCTGTTTCTTCTTGAATGTTTTTGCATTAGATTCCAAGGGAATCTCATGTTGAAACAGATCTTCTCTATATGCCTTAATTGAGAATAAGTCCAATCCATGTAATCTTGATATTTTTTCAACAATTGGACATAAGACTATTTTTCCTCCTTGCTGAGATTACTTCCCAACCAAATCTTCTTTGGTTTCTCCTTTGTGCCAAGGTCATGTTCCTCAATATCCCTTGAGGATGATATGCATCTGTTAATAATGCAATCAAAATTATCAAAGTTGGATTCAAGAGCAACCAACCCTCTAGGAGTGATATTAGTCTTTAGTTGGATGATGTATTTGCCAAACAAGGTTTCTTTACCCTCTTCTATGCACACCATTGGCTCCCAATCAATATTTTGATCAGAAAACTCCCCTTTGTTCTGTAGAAATCTTCTGACCTAAGCATCATCATCAAAAACTTACCAATGTTTAATGTTGTTAGGTACAAATGGCCTAGTTAACACCTCAACATCATATTCACAATATGGGGATACTGTACAATTATCAAACCGAGATCCCAATACTACAAGTTTGTCTACCAAATCATTGAACCTCCTATCATGATGCACAATATTGAATGAATCAAACATCTCAATGAGATCCCAAACTACATGCTTGTATTGTTTCATTCACTAATTTTTGTGGCATAAATTTTTCTGACTTGCTTTACAATTAATTCTGAATCTCCTTTGACAATGATGTCTGTAACACCATAACTCCAAGAAATCCTCATACCTAACAACAGTGCCTCATACTCAGTGATGTTGTTAGTGCACTCAAATTTGAGTTTAAAGGAAAAGACAAAATCTTCCCGTCTGGAGAGATCAATACAACACCAAAACAATTTCCAAACTTGAAGCAAGCTCCATCAAACAATATAGTCTAATGAGATCCTTCATGTTCAAGACACTTGCATTCTTCAATATTGTGCACTTTTCCATCAGCAAATCCTACAAATTTATCAGCATCAACCCTTATGTACAATACTTCATAAGATGCATTGTTGGGATCTTCAATAAGGTGCAACATCTTCTTTTCACCATACAACCTAATAAGGATTCCCTCAATTGGGATGGTATCATAGGACATGTTGATTTAACACTCCCACCAACACTTGCAGCCCATTTTCTAGATAACAACATACCCTACTTGGCTAGGCAATCAACAATAACAACATCAAATGTCATGTTTTTACGGGTAAGCTGCAAGTTTCACCACGGACCTTCCACACATCCCACCACCGGCACTTCTCTGGAGTCCACAACAATACACTTCCCATATGCTTCTATTATTGCAATATCCAACACATTCATGACTTCTAGAGGCATAACATTTCATGATTCCCTTAAGTCAAACATACAATTGTGTAACAATCTATCTTTAATGATTAGAGTGCTGAAGAATGGATCCACATTTAGCTGGGAATCCACCAAGGATGTCCCCAAATTAACCTTAGGTGGTTCACCTAATTCCTCCAACATTGGTGGTGTTTCTAACTCCTCAATGACTGGTGGAGTTTCTAGAATGTTTATATTTCTACCTACTACAATCTTCTCCTCTTTCAGCCCCAAATACTCAAAATCCCTTTTCTTGTGCTCAGGAATCCTAAGCAACTCAACAATTGGAACTAAGATCTTGATCTGACTTAAGACTTGGGTAGTATTATAAGGGACAAACTTTGGCAAGGCAACAATGGAAGGAAGGTTGACACACTCATTAGAAGGCACATGATTTTTGACAGCTTGGGCATGAGGAGGCATATGAGTTTTGTTTGGGACAACAAGGCCCTTGGCAGATGCATCTTACTTAGGAGCCTCTTTCGGAATAATTGAAAGCAATGGATTTTTTGGCTTGGCCTGAGGCCCTGTCCCTTTGACAACCCTACTTCTTATGTCATACTTCTTCTCTTGGGCAAAAACAACGTTCATCACAGCTTCATGTCCTACTCAGATGGGATTCCTCCATCATACTTCTTTATCATTAAAGCTCTTAAATATTTGAAGTCATTATCGGGCAATTCAAAAGCTTGTATAATATCTACTTCTAAAGTATGAGAGGGAGGAAGAATGGGTACCCAGTGGATGCAATCCCAAAAATCAGCAGTAGTTCTAGCACTTATTACCTCAGTTGAAGTTTATCCTTGTTGTGAGCTTACAGAGCACTCCATCATGCATGCATCATCATCATTATCATCGTCAGTTTCTTCTTCCTCCTACTGATCTTCCTCACATGGATCATGGAGCATGAAACATCTGTCACACCAATCAATGACATATGTCTCCTCTATAACAACTATGGTAGACAAAGGATTGGGTACCATTCTGTTTTCCTTGGCCTAGGACTATTTATTGCCAAATCCAACAGGTCCCTTGCTCTCGTGATAAGATCTCGATCATTTCTATGATGATTTGTAAACCTATCTTGGTTGTGTTGCTTGTGCTGACCTTGTGAACTCTACCCAATCCCTTTTTCTTCCCGAGCTAATTTGTATGATATTTCTTTGACAACCCCTGCCAAAGTTTTCATAACTTCCTCCAAATCAGTAGCCTTACTTGTTTGCGGATTTTCCAGTAAATTAGTTTTACACTCTCCCTTTTTGGAGGCTTTCCAATTACCTTGATATTATTCTCAATTCATAGAGCCATGGTGAAGTCCTACCTCAAATTAGTAGGGTTTTTGTCCCTCAAGTAGTAAGCAACCTTTTATCAAATGCATCTAAATATTTGATCAAACATGATTCATCACATGGCCTTAAGCTAACAGGGAATCTCCTTAAGGTCTTGTTAAACCTTGTGTTGAAATCATGTACTGACTCATTAGGATTCTTCTTGATGTTTTCAAATTCTGATAGAAGAAACCTAGGGTCAGTTCTATCACCATACTGCAATCTAAATGCATTGTTCATCTCTATCCAAGAATCAATGGAATTATTTGGCAAAGCTTTATACCAGTCCCTTGCATCCTCTTCCAAAGTATGGATAAAAAAATTGATATATACATATTCATATTAAATCTCAAAGTATTCCATCATATTGATAAAAATATTTAAATGTTGATCATCAGTTATAGTGTTGTTTCTTTGGAACTTTGGCAATCTATTTCTTACATCTTGGGAATCTGCATTTGGATAACCTGAGACATCCTTGTAAAATTTATAGGACCGAAGGTGTTTACAATAAAAGGAGGTATGGTTGGGGGCTGGGCAATGTTGTTTTGAGGAGGGAGATAAATTGATAAGGTGCGAAGGTCTTTGAAACATAGGAGTATAACTTTCAAAATGGATATCCCCTAAAGGCCTTGTTTCTTGGAAAACCCTATCAACTTTTGAAAAGATAGGAGAAGAATGAGAAGAAAAATTTTCAAAATCAAATGAAGGCCCCTCTCCAGTTGGAGAATTCAATTCCATAAAGAGGCTACCTGATTCAGAAGCACTTGAATGGAAGTATTCAATGATAGGCTGATCACTTTCATCAATGGAGATCCCTTTTCTTGTCTATTGATCTCCAACAACTCTCCAAGATTTTCTTCCTTCTGACTTTGTTTTTCCTAGCTCTAGAAATAATGTCCTAGTAGGATCCCTAGCAAAGAAATATCTTCTTCCTTCCAGATTTACAAAGATTAGTAACAAATCTCACTTAACAAAGGTTAAAACACCTTTGGTACTCATTAAGAATCAAATCAACAAAGACTCACCTTTAAGGATTTCAACCTTAGTTGTGCAAATGCACTAAAATATGATCTGTCAAATGTCTATCAATACTAGAAACTGGAAATGGGATGATCTAACTTTTCTTTACCCAGATTTATCAATGAAAGCTAGTGCACTAGGTGTGGAAACTGAAATAATTGCACAAAATGCTTGTAATTGTGAATACTTCTTAGAGGCCCAAACACAAGATGATGTTTGAAAAAATGTATTAGCACTTAGAGCATATAAGAAGTGTTTACCAGGGTCTGAATATGAACTATAACCATTATGTCCTCAAAGAATGGTGCCAATCAGTGTTAGTACCCAAATTGATTCTCCCTCAGAAGCTGAGCAACATCACAGGTTTGGCAGGAAGCTTAGAGACAAGAAGAGCATGTAGTGTGTCATTTTGTAGCCGGGGATGAAATGCAGCTTGCTCTTTGTCACTCAGATGTGGAGAAATGGGTAGCACCCTCAAGAGGATTTGACCTATCCTCACTACTTTATGGTTGTGCCTTTCAACTAGGGTGAGAGGACCCTTTTTGTAGCTTGTTGTTTGTGGAGGAGATGGAGATATCCTTCCTTGTGAAATTATTAAGAAGACCTTGAAGAAAATATGATCAATGCAACAAAACCTAACTCTCACGAGTTGTCACTCTAGATAATGGAGATATTTTCTAAGCAAGGTTCATGCCACTAAAGACAATGAAAACCTAATTTTTTTTGCATGTTTTGGTAGTAAAATTATGCATTTGTATACACACATGACAAACAGGGGTAGTATGGGTATGATTGGTTGTTTATAAATGATTTTTGCTATGTACCTTGGGATATGATAATATAATATATATGGGTTGATGGAGATGCCGACATGTGGCACACATCCCCTTAGTTATATGTATGGGTTCACATGGGATATGATAATATAATGTATATGGGTTGATGGAGATGCCGACATGTGGCACACATCCCCTTAGTTATATGTATGGGCTCACATTCGAATTAATTGTATTGAGTAATGGGTCACCTACATTGGGATTAGGTGTTACCCATCCTATTTAAAGGATGTGAGTATCAGTATGAGGAGTTCGGTATGTATGAGTTGATTCTTCTACTTGGTAGAGGTATATTGGAGGTGTCCCCCTCGAAGTGGATTCCCATCTTGGGAGATTGTGGAGTTACTCCTTCCTTAAGGAGCATTGTATGGTGTTGCCCTACCTTAAGGGTATTATTCTGAATATATTGCATATTAGGGCATCTTGGCCCCCATATCTCTTGTGTTTTATTATCTTCTATAATTTATTGATTTATTATATGCAAGGTTCTTATCAAGTGGTATCAGAGTAGTGATCTCGAGCAATTTGTGGGATGAAACCCTAATGTTGGTGATTCGTCTATATTTGGAGATTGACTTGGAATTTTTCAGATATTTTTGGGGAGTGGATACATAGTTCAAGTGATCTTGCCTCCAAATTTTAGATTTTTTGGAGTTGTTTTGCAAAAGTTGTGTCCGTTTTAGAGTGGAAACCCTAATTCTAAGGTTTTGTCTATATCTTCTAAATAATGACGAATTAGGAAATATTTTTTTGAGTTGTTGGTAATATATTAAATGGTGATACCAATGAAATTTCAAAATTGGTGGATCTATTTTGACAAATTTATTTTAGTTTTATTATTTTTCACTATTTTGCTCCATAGGTGTAATTTGAGGAATTTTCCTAAATTTATTACATTTTCAGAAATTTCTCAAAATTTTAGTAGGGTTACTTTTTTGGTTTCAGATTTGAGGTGAATGATTGATGAAATCATTAGGTAAAATATTGGTCAAAGGAGTAATTTTGTGAAACCATAATTTTTATGCATCATGGATATACCAATTTTCTATGGTAATGGGGAAATTGATGCAAAAAAATGGTGGATACAATTTGAACAAATGTATTTTGAAGAATGTTTAGTTTGTGTTAGTTTTTATCTTCATCTTGGTGGGAAAGCGCAACATTGGTATTCTTATTTGGATATAGATCTATTGGATTGGGATTGGGAGGAAATGGAGGATATTTTCTTAGCTAGATGGGAAACAAAAAGAAATACAATTTTTTTGAAGAAGAAGAATAAGAAGAAAAAGAAGAAGAAGAAGAAGAAGCAACATCAAAAGAAGAAGAAGAAGAAGAAGAAAATGTTGATGATGAAGTTGCTACACATGATAGTGCATCTCCAAGGAAGGAAGCTTCAATATTTCAGTTTGAAGGGTGCA
Organism: Taxus wallichiana var. yunnanensis; assembly: GCA_018340775.1. NCBI lineage: Eukaryota > Viridiplantae > Streptophyta > Pinopsida > Cupressales > Taxaceae > Taxus > Taxus wallichiana. Next base: position 192,526,676 of record CM031235.1, read on the forward strand.
TTCAAAGAAAAAGGTAATTGTTTCCATAAACCCTAGCAGCAAATATAACTTCATCAATATGGATGTAGCTCACAATCTACATGTGCAAACAAATCATATCAAGGAATCTCAAATGGATGGTAAGCATATTCAAGTTTTTGAAGATTTAAAGATTTCTATGGATAAATATGTTTTACATTCAAATTTTTATGCTTTAGATATGGATGGTATGGATATTGTTCTTGGATATCCTTGGTTAGAGACATTGGGAACAATTAATATTAATGTGCAAAATAAATTCATGAAATTATGGTACAAGTGAAAGAAAATTACATTGCAAGATATCACACTTAGCAAGGAAAAAAATAATGTAAAATTGGATCATGAAGATGAATTTGAAGATGGTGAAGAAGGGAATAAGGATGAATCAGAAGGAGAGGATGAAGAACATGATGAAAAAGTAAAAATAGTTTCTCTACTAAAGAGAAAAAAATAGCAAAAAGTTGGAAGAGGAAAAGAAAGTGGAGGAAAAGATTGATAAGGTTGAGCATACTAAGGTTGCACCATATAGATAGCCACATCATCATGAGAGGTAAAAATCATGGAGACATGCAAGGACACACAAGGGCAGAAATCTATATGGATATATAGGGAATTATAGGAGTAATAATTTTGGCTAGATACATGGAATCAATGGAACAATATTATATGACATGGAATCACATGACTAATAATTATGGATATGAATGGATGTATGAGTTGAGTCTTCTACTTGGTAGAGGTATATTGGAGGTGTCCCCTCGAAGTGGATTCCCATCTTGGGAGATTGTGGAGTTAGGTGTCCCCCTAGCATTGTATGGTGTTGCCCTACCTTAAGGGTATTATTCTGAATATATTGCATATTAGGGCATCTTGGCCCCCATATCTCTTGTGTTTTATTATCTTCTACAATTTATTAATTTATTATATGCAAGGTTCTTATAAATTTTTGGTTGGAGGTGAGGTAGAAATGAACTTGATTCACCAAATTCTTGAGAAATTTTACAAAAATGGAGAGCTTGAACAAAAGAATGCTTCGTGATATCTAGGATGTTCCTTTAACCAGAATATGTGCTTCAATGGAGGTCTAGATCAACACTATTCACACAATCTTCAAGGATCTAAAATGACACTCAAATTGGAAAGCTTAACTAAACATTACCAACCTCTATTTCATCACGCCTAAGATACCATCAAAGGCTAACGAACAATCTTATAGTCATGCTAGGAGTCACAGTGATTTTAAATTTGTTTATTTCACTATCAAATGAAAGCTCTTTTGATAAATTAAATTGCAAATGCCACCAAACTATCACAAGGATAAGATCTTGCATGATTCACAAAGATTTCAATGTAAGATTGGAATGGGAACAAGAAAACTACTTGCAGACATTCAAAAATGAAGCAAACACAAATTTTGCCAAAAAATGTAGATTAACTCAAGTTTGATTAAATTCATCACTGGGAGAAATTCTAGAACAATCTCGAGCTTGTCAATGGTTGTACACTCGTAACCACCTTGACATGATAAAATTTAACACAAAGGAGATAAAAAGTTTTTCAGATGATTTCTCAGAAGGACGGGTTCTATCAAGCTTTTCTCTTAGAAAATCAGTCCCAACCTCTAACACTCCAACCATTTGCATGAAAAATTCATGCAATTTATAATATTTCATTTACAATAGAGTTTTCCCCCAAAACCAGAGACATTCAAAGCACCATTGTGTGTTGAGACTCCCAGAATCAGATTTACAAAAAAATTGTCAGGTGTGCAGAGGGAAAATCTCTCCAAATATTTCCAACATTCAATTCTTCACCTGGTAAGTCATTCTTCATCTCACGTGCCAACTAATTCCTCCTCCAATCTATCAAATATGGTTCTTTACGTGCTAAGGAAAGAAAAACTGAAAATCAGATTGAAGCCAATGATCAGATCATGTCTTGATTGTAAAATATGTCTTCATATTTTTCCCACCCAACCAAGATACCAAATTAATGTTCCTCTTCATTTTATTTGCAAGATTCTCAAGAAATGATTAAAAAAATGTAAAAATTCACATCCCCAAGAGCTTTGGAGAAGAAATGATAGAAAATATGATACAGATGCACAGTTGTCATTGATCTCTCTTTTGAATCTGGACCGTCCGCGTGGGAGATCCAAGTTAAGACAACCCCGGGGGTTCCTTTTTACCTTTTACACATTTTGGAAAAAATACAAAATTTCTCAATTTGCTCCGCCCTTCCTCCTTTGAAAAATGAGCATGACACATGTCCTAATATGGGTCCTAAAGGAACCACGGCTAAATTCTGCTATTTCACCTCCTTTTTGGAAAAGAGAAAATTTTCCATCTTTTCCCCGCAGCTCTGCCCTTCCGCTTCTAATTTCTGATGTTAGTCCCAGTGGAACCACGCTTCCTTTTACAATTTTAACTCCTTTCTCCCAAAAGGAAATTTTTCCAAATTTTCCCCAAGATTCTCGCACCTCCACTATTGACTGGAGAAAAATTTGACTAGTCTCTGTCGGGCCTATGGGTCATTTTGATGATTTCAGTCTTTTGAATAACAAGGGGCAAAATATATACAAGTTGCCCCCGATGGCCTCGCCTCCCGCCTCTTGACTTTTCAAACCGCCACGTGTCTCAATGGCGCATCTTGAGATGGTCCCCAAAAGTAGAGACCCTAAATGAGCATGGGCTCGCCACGTGTCTCAGGCCTTTTAGGAAGTTGCTTTGAAAAAACTAAGGAAAGAAGACCGGTAGAAACCTCCATGTGTCTTTATGGCGCAACTTCAAGAACCTTATAAGGCTTCAAAATGATTTGGCAGGGCGCGCTTCCATTTTAGAATCTTTACTCCATTTTGCCAAAAGGGAAAAATATTCCAAGCCTATGAAGGCCCACATCTCCACTTTTAACTTTGTCACGTGTCCTTCTATGGGGTCAAAGTAAGACTTTTCCCTGCCACTTAAATTTTGCTTTAATCAAATCCTGGTGGGGCCGCTAGGGCGGGTTCAAACTTTTTCCAAAGTAGCAAAAAAGAACAAGTTCAAAAACAAACCCGCCGTGCCCCATCTAATTAGAAGAAGCCATGTAAGTACCAAAAGAACCAATCAGAATTGAGCGGAGCTATGGGACCAAATTTTCCTTTTGCCAAAAAAGCAAAAAGGGACAGTTAAAACATTTGTCCATCGTCCCCCGACCAACCAAAAGAAGCCATATCAAGGAAAAAATTGATAGAAAAGACGCGTCGGCGGACCATCAAAAATAGAGAAATTCACCATTCATGCCTTAAACCGATTTTTCTTAAGGATGAAATTTTTTGAAACAAAACCAAGTGAAACATGGTTCCAAGCATCTTTTGACCATGGATTTGGATTTTCAAAGGCATAAAATCATAAATTGATCATTCACGAGCTTCCATTGTCAGGGAAAAATAGGATAAAAGGCAGAGCCCACAAATTTTGAAGAAATTAGGGTAACAACAGGGAAAACTTAGAGACTTCTTCAAAAAGGGGCATGACAATGGATTCTGCAAACAATTCGAGGCATTCAAATGGAGGTAAGAGCTTCAGAACATCCTCATCGAGAGACAAAACATTTCACAACGTGCAGATCAGAGGAAAATCAGGGCAAAATGGTGCAAGATCAAGATGAGCACTTACAACCGTAAGAGGTTACAAAATGGGTGCTCTCACCCCGGTCGAAAGGCACGACCTAAAGTAGTGAGGATAGATGAAATCCTTTTATATGGTGCTATCTATTTCTCTAATGGCTGAGTGACAAAGAGCCGACAAATCTCCTCCCCGGCTATAAAACGACTCATAATATGATGTGTTTGTCTCTTAATGTCTTGCTAAATTTATGATGTTGCTCGTCTTCTAAGGGAGAATCAATTTGGATACCAACACAGAAATGCTCAAGCTAAAGACTCAATTAAATATTAAACACCCCTAGTTCCTCACATCTAAGATACACTTAAAGTCTTATAGACAATCTTTATCAACAAAATGACAATAAAGTGATTTTAAATTGTTTATCTCATTACAGGATGAAGGATCTTCTCATAATGAAATTGCAAATGCCACTAAACTATCACAGGGACGAGATCCTATGTGATTTGGAGGGATTTTAACACAAGATTGCAACAGGAACATCAAAACCATTTGAAAATATTTTGAAATAAAAGCAGACACAAACTTTCCCAAGATTAACACAGATTAATTCGAAGTTGAGTAGATTCATCAGAATAGGAAGATTTCTTGAACAATCTCAGAGCTTGTGAATGGCTGTACACTCGCAACCATCTTGACGTGATTGAAATCTAAAATATAAGAGATTAATAGGTTTCTCAGATGGTCTCTCAGGAAGATGGGCTTTCTCAAATTTTCTCGTAAGAATTAAAGATAGTCCCTTTCAAAAAACTATTTACCCTTAATAAAAAAATAACATGATAAAGATCTTAATTAAATTCTGGCAATAAAAATAGGATGTAAATTTATTTCACCTTAATAAAACACAATTTACGAAAAATACAAATATATGATTGATTAAGAAAAATAGAACACAAAAATGTAAAAAAGAAAAAAAAAGACAAACATTAAAGTTGATAGAGATTCATCCCCTAGATGCAATGTTACATAATGCTGTGTTGATGTGGATCAAATACTTTTGTACTATTCTCAATTTGCACCTTAACAACCAATAACACGAGAAAACTTAATAGAGGTAAAACATTCCTTAGTCACAAGTTTGATGGCCTACAAGCCTGACATTTCTTTTACTAAGATCATGGCGGGATTCCATATTAACTAGAAACTGCACTAAAAGTTCACAATAGATATGTGGATAGCCCAACAATAGGATTGGTTGATATTTTTTAAGAATCGACATTTATTTTTCCTTCTCGTACATTTACATGCCAATAATTTCTCCTCACTGATCTAAATAATATAGTGTAAATTGATTTTTAAATATTATTTATTATAACACTTGCAAAAAGTGTTCGAATTTCTTGGGAATATTCCAAAAAATATATTCATATGACAATGATGCAATTAATTTAAAGTAGCAGGTAACAAATTTTAGATATATAAATTTAAATGATTTATTTTTAATCTAAAATCAATAATTGAAATCGAATGATTACATTTGTATGAAAGAACTCAATTTAACAACTTTATAATTAGTTGAGATTCATCACTAAAACGTAAGTGAATTTATTTTTGATAATTGTATTGACCACCACATTATTATTCCATGTCGGCCATTATGTTTTTCATAATTTTACAAAAAAACAAAATGTCACTAAGAGAGATGGAACAATGTTACCTCCCTACATATTTGTAATTTATTACATAAAGATGGTTATGAAGATCATATCTACAATTTAAATATACATTCTAAAATCAATGAAAAAATATCTTAGTGATCATAAGCCTCACGTATGGAGATCAATTCCTAGATTTGAATCGTAGAAAATTTAATGTTTTTAAATATGGTATAACACCAACTATAGTGTTTGATTATGATCTCAACACATTTGCGAATTGAGGGAATAAGTATAAAATTACAATCTACTATGCTAGGCTTAGCTTGAAAGTATATGAAATGGGAATATAATTCAATAAGGATAAATTTAATCGTAGCTCTCTTTGTGTGGTATTAAGTGACAAAATAAAACTGGAGTGTTAGAACCATATTTCTCCTTGTTGTTTTTTATTTTATGTTATGGTAAATTTATGGAAATGGGAGGCGAAAAAGAATTACGAAACTTTGATTTGCATGATTTATTTGAGATAGATATACTCAAAATTTGAATATTTTGTCTAATTTCTAAATAGTTAAATTATTGTGAAAAAAATTTAAGCGTAAGGTAGTCAAAAGGTAAAATTACAATAATTTCTCCTATCTTAAAAAAAAAAAGAGATAGCCCTTCATCACCCTCCTCCCCTATTTCGAGCACTATTTAGTAATTACTAAAACCATTTAGTGGAAATATAGTTAGAATCATCTTGTTTCACACACTCTCTCTCTAATTACTTCCTAAGTTCAAATAATTTTAAATTTTACAACTAATGGACATCTAACCATGCCCCCTAACTACTTAAACGGATATCAAATTTTAGATGTTTTTAAGTTGAATATTTATAGAATTAGTCATATTTTTTTCTTGTATAGTTTTTATTAAAGTTGGTTGAGTGGAATAAAAATAAATACATGAAAAAAGATATATATGTATAATAATTTAGAAATAAAGGTATAAAAGGGCATAGTTTGAATAAATATATGGAGCTAGTTTGAAATAGAAAGACATAGTTTGAAGTAAATATAACGAATTGGGGTAAATCTACAACTTATGGAACATTTCTCATAGTTGCATGAGTTATAATTTAGGAGAAGATGTTTCAAAATATAGTTTGTTCCATGCATACGTATTTTTAAGGATTTCATCATTAAGCCTAAATCTTATAGGGTGTAAATTGTATAGGTGATTTCTATTTTGGGAAAGTATGTAGTCATTTTTAGATTGTCTGGCCTTCATGATTGGTTACCGATATTTGTAGGAGTTTTACATGTGTCAAATTTAAATTTTATAAATCTCACAACTCTCAAGGATAATGATAGTTACTTGAATATATGGACTCAATAATCTCTTTATAATACATAATAGATCAAAACACATACATGTTTTTATTGATTTAAAAATGCTTGACAACATCTATGAAGAATGATCCTACTATCAAGAATCTTATAAAATAACGAACTAAAATACTAAATGTATTACAACGGTTTTTCTCCACAACCTTTTATTGGATTAACTTGTTTATCTTAGCTCCTCTCATCTTTGTAGTCTTTTCCATTTTAGTCCCTAAAATGTTGAAGTTAACACACTTTATGTTTTCTTAATTTCTAGATATTTTGGCATTGCAATTGAGTTCATGAACTCGATCTTGAAATACTACATTTCCTTTCTACCCGACCTTCTACATTTTTCAAATCTAGTGATTAAGAATAATCATTACTTAGGATTTTCTTATTTGTAAGCATCTATTAGATAATTTTAAAACATGATTATAAGTTGACCTTGCTTCATTTGGTGACACTTCAGTATATGGGTCATTTCTCTCCATGACTTGGTTTATTTCTAAGTACTACATGTTTTGTCAACAAATCATGTCCAGGGTTCATTTTAAGAGACCTCTTAGAAATCGGAGGTGGAAAATACCTGGTGAATATCCTCAGAACCAGTTTCGTGGGAAGGAGAATTTTTTTGGGGTCCGACAACAAAATTTTCACCTAACTTTTAAGTGGTGTGACAAAAGGCTGCAAATGCGCGATAGGAGATTTGTTGTTGCGATTCAACAAGGTTGTTGACGCGTGACAACAAATATCCTCGTCGTGCATCTGCACCTCCTCCCTGGTCATGCCACAACAAAATCTTTATGTCACGCGTCAACAAACTCTCTGTTGCACATCAACAAGGTTGTTGATGTGTGGTAACAAAACCCGCTGATGCGCGCCAACAACCTTGTCGGCGTGCATCATGAACCCGCCGACGCGGCGCCGCTGAGGTTCGTTGATGCACGCCAAAAACTTGTTGACGAGCAGCATCAACAAGGTTCATTGTTGCGCGTTAACAACCTTGTTGACGCGGGACAGTAAATATTTTTTCATGTGTTTGCAGCCTCTTCCCTCTAATTGTGTGACAAAAAAATCTCTATCGCATGTCTACTTTCTTCGCACTCCTATCGCGTGTCAATAAATTTTCCCTATCGCTCGTAAACAAACTCTCCCTGTTGCACGTCAAAAACTCTCTATCACGCGTCTGCAGCCTCCACCCTCTTGTTGTGTGTCGTAGCCTCCACCCTCCTGTCACATGTTTACTGTACTTGATAATACATATGCCCCCAAGTGGTATGAGTGAGCTAGTAGTGTTCTACCTGGTGAATAATCTAGGATTATATAGGGGATAGTTTCAAGGGTAGGCAAAGCCGACCCCTAAAAAAATTAAACTATAATTTTTAGGCGAACAGGTCACTAACCTGCCCTAGAAAATTTGTCTTTTCAAATTTTTCAAAAATGGAATATTCACCATATTACTAATATTCACCAATAAAATTATCCCGATCATGTCATATGTGTGTTATTTTTCTATGTCATTTAGGAACCGACATAAGAGTACATGCTTAAATCAAATGGTTGTATAATTAAATTAAAAAATGTTGATAAAAAATCATAGTGCAAAACACTCCAATTTTCTCTATCAATCATGCATAAATTGTTGTATATTTCATGAATTTCAATTTTAGTGAATTTCAATTTTCCTCTTTAGGTTAGGTTCCATATTTTTAATCTATTGATGGTTTGAGGTTCCTTATATACCTTCCTTAAGAAGGAAAAATTATTGAGTTATGAAATTTGGACCCATTTCCCCTATCCTTCTTAGTATTTAACCTTCACTATTGATCCATTGGCTACATGTTGTAGTGCCCACCGCCCTTTGACACATTTTGATATTGACCATGATAATGTTGATTATATTATGGACATTATTATGGTTTTTATTTAGTATGATGTTAGATGTTGGACCATGGATTATTGTTGATCTTGATTTAGTTATGATGCATGATGATTATTAGAGACACTTCATATATGGATAATGATATACTATTTGAAATGGATATATTATGAATGTTGTTTGGACATGTGCTTTTTGGATATTGTGAGTAGACCTAGAAAATGGACATTTTATGATGATGATATAGTTGTTAATATAAATTGTATGTGATATTGTTGATTGCCTTGATGTTGTTGTGATTCATATGTATAGATGATTTTGTGATTATATTTATATCATGTTGGATGTTTTGATATGGCCATGAGGCCGAAGGAGGTATTTGTGTTTTGCAGGTTAAACTATCACAATAAACATTGGGGGATTGAAGGCCAACCACATTGGAATTCTACATGAATTCAACAAGGTCACTATGGCAACATGTTTTGTGTGTGTGTTGTTCTTTGTTAGGGATTCCCATGGGGGGATTACCTTTAAATGTGACCAATGGGCTTTGTGTATTTTATTAATGTCGTTCCTTTTTATTATTGTTTACATGTGTTTATTTTGTGATGCATTTACCCCTTTCGTTATTATTTTAATTATGGAGAATTAATGTGAGTAATCATATTGTTAAAATAAATTAATTAATCAAATATGGATATAAGAAAGTAATTATAGAAGTTGTTGGCTCTTGTATTAAATGTGGTAAGTGATGCATAAGTAATGTGCGAGAATGTGTAAGTGATGTGTAATTATGTGTAAGAGTTGTGTAAGTCAGATTTTCGAGTATGAAACACTCCACCTCCTTGGAAATTCAAATTTTTCATTGGAGGCTGATTTTGAGGCTTGTGGGACAAGTAAAAATTGTCCCATACCTCTTAATTTTATTTACCAACCATACTTGTGGTAAGAGGGTGGATTTTAGACCTTTTTAATGCATTTTTATAAGTCAAGTTGCATGTTTTAATCGCACTTTTCTCATGTTTTAAATTTATAGTCCTTATGGGGTGTGGGCTTGGTTAGAGTGTGTAATTAATTTGTCATATTTTCCCCCACCTATTTATTATGCTAGGGGGAATGAATTTGAATTTTGTGTTGGAGTTGAGGATGTGTGATGTGGCATCCTTCATGGATCCACCTCATCCTCTTCTCTTCCCTCTTCTATAAAATTGGAACTCCTTTCTTTGTTTTGGGTTGTTGAACTTTTGGAATGCTTCCTTGGGGTGAATTTTCCTTAGCTATTTGGAACTTTTGCTGGTTTTGGAGGAGATTGGAGAGCATTTCATACTTGGGCATTTCTGATTTTGGGACTATATTTTGACATTGAAAGCTTGTTGTATTGGAACAAAATCTACCATGGAGAGATAGGGCTTAGCTCTTCATATATGATTTTATTTCTTTTTATGTTTGTGTGAATGGTGAATTTTTATGTGTTTGTTGGCTGGTTGGGTAGATCGCCTAGAAATGGTGTAGGAGAACGCTACAGGGGAATCATTGAGGGGGCATAAGGGAATGCCGGTGGCATCAGATTTATTGTGGAGGGAGTTTGAGATTGGGATCCACCATGGAAAAGAAATAGCTTGCATTTCTTACTTTATGGGGGCATAAGGAAATTTGTGGGGGCTTAAGGAGGGATTGTGGGGGTCATAAGGATATGTGTGATGATTTAAATTGGCAGTTTGTTATAGGTGGATAGTCATTTCTCATTAGGAGGCATAAGCAGCTTCCCCCATAGTTCCTTACTCCTTTGGCTTGCATGGTGAAGCCTGAGTCTTGTGTGATGTATTTCATGTGGTTACAAAACTACTGTTTTGTTTTGGACTGTGTTTTTAATTTGAAATGTGCTTGTTGAAAGATTGCTTTGTGATGTGGAAGCCTATTATTTCCATGAGTTGAAATACATTTTGTATTGTATTGTGGTTAGGGCTCTGGGGCCAATGAAGAAGGATGGCTTCTCCTTTCATCAATATCTTGGTTGGGTGGAGAGTGTTTTCTTTCCCCCTATTTTGATGTGATCAAACTGAAAATGATAATGCACTATGTTGTTGTTTTGGGAGCAGAGGATTGAAGACAAGTTTTGATTGTCCCCTGTTTGAGATCAATTCTTATTATAACCTTTCCCCTGTGGAGTGTATGATCTTACAAATCATTTGTGATGGAAAATTTTTTTCGTATGAGCTATGAAATTTATATTTCGAATTTTGCAAGAGATATACTTTGTATTTTACTTTTGAAGATTGTGAAAGAGATATACTCGTATTCTACTTTTGGAAGACTCACAAAGAGATGAACTTTGTTTTTTTTGTTGAAAGAATGTGAATGAAATTGAACTTTGTTTATTATATTCAAGGAATGAAAGAATAAGTTGTAAGATATTGTTATAAATCAATAAAAGGTTGCATTATTTTCCTCAAATGGCATTTTTATATTTAAATCTGATAATTTAAATGCACCATGAAATCTCTATTTGGAGAAGTGAAAAGAAATATGTATGGATTGAAAAATTAGTTATGTATTCTGGTTTTGCATACAAAAAAAAAAAAAAGGGAAAGATAGTTATAAGTTTGATTTGAAGTAGATGAAAGAAATGGAACCTTATGCATGGAAAATGAAATAGGTTCAAACTCTATGTTTTTGAATTACATTGATTTCTTTGTTCACTGAATATCGCTAATTTGTTTACCAAATTGCTCTTAATGATTCTATAACTTTGAATAGAAAAATGGAATATTATCATGATCTTACATGATCAAAACTGATCCAAACCAATTTAAATACTTAAGAAATAAAATACCAAAACAAATTTGATTCGAACAATGATTTTTCTATGAAAATTGGGATTATCGAATTGGATAATCAAATAATCAAACCAACCTTGATTTTCATTCTAAAAACCATCCTAGAATAATTATCTATGTTGGTTAGGCATGATGAGTGAAGGAAACAATCAAATTGAATAAATATAACAAGTTATAATTTACTACCACACCTTGTATAAGCCTGCAGCCATTTTCTTAAAATTGACACCTTAAACTTTATCAAAATCTAAAATTAATGATCTCTCGTATAAATAGGATGTCGAGAGATTTCCACAAAGTCCTTGTTTTCCCAAACTCGTACTCTCTATCGAAGTTATAGCCCTCTAAAGTTTTCTTCACTTGGCGGGCCCATGGCCCAAAATTTTCCCTTAAAACACTTAGGAAATTTTTTGGGAAAATTTCCCTAAATTTCCCCTGACACTTGCCAACCCACACCAATCGGGTGCTGCCAGTGGCTTGGTGGAAGTGTGGGAGGATTTTGGAACTTAGCATTTTAATTCTAATGCTGGCAAAATTTCCAAAATTTCTCCACGGCCCCGCATCCCTCGCCTTTGCTTTGGAAAATCATTTTCGTGGATGCGCGGGCCCGTGTCTGCAACTTAAGATTTTTACCTTTTTGGGAAACATTTATTATGTTTCCCCACTGACACGCCACCTGCGATCAATGGAATGCTAACACGTGGTAGCCTTAGGCATCGACAGAGGCGCGCAACGTTTTAATACTTTGAACTTTTTTCCCTTCAAATCTTAAAACCAAAAACCGCTCCGACGGCCCTACTTTCCGCCGGAGATTTTATAAGCCGACATGTGTCCTCCTTGGGCTCGCAGCATGAAGAAGAAAATCATTCTTTTGCCCCAAAGAGTGAAAAAGTGCTAAAACTCTTCCCCGCTCCACCGACCCGTGCAAGGGAAAATTTTCACCCCAAGGCTCGCCGGCCCATAACTTGAAAAATATGAGGAGTTAGGAGGACTTCTTTATATCACCAAAATGTGAGGAAATTTCCTATCCAATGGGAGTGATTTAGGAAAAATTTGAATGCGTTAATTATGAGAAAAATCAAGTTGAAACTTTAAGCCTGTTAGAGAGTGGGTATGGTGAGGAATTACCCTCTGAACCTAGTTGAAACTTCTAACCCTAAAATTTTGGACCTTGTGACTCTAATAATTGTTAATAAAAGATAAGTATATTCTCGTGGATTAGAATTGTTCTGGAACTTGTTAGTGATAGTTTTTGCCTTATAACCTAGTAGTAGACTCTTTTAAACAAAAAAAAATATTCCATAATTTTCCTAACTAATCCTAGGTTGTTCTTGAGTCTTAAGTGGGTTGTTTTAAGCAAAGCGTTACACATGTCATCATTTCATGTTATTTTTTGAAAAACCATGATATCTCAATCCTTCCTCATGAATCCTACTTGAATTATATCACATCCATCGATCTCTTACACTATGTCAAAATATTATGATATTCTAGCTCTGAAGTCTGATGCCTTAGTCTTTCTTTACTTTGAAACTTTTCAACACTTTTTCAAAAGGTTTCCCATGAAGCCTTTCCTTCAACATGCTAGGAGATATTTTTTCTATATATACACATATGCATTTCACTCCTTGGAAAATGTGGGATGATTCCCAAAGGAAAAATTACAAAGACATCTATTGTCAAGGCTCAAAATGATTGTTAGTTGAACCAATTCAAATCAACATGCAAACAATACATTTTTATGGCTTAAATGTTCCTGTATTATGTCATTAAATCATGTCACATAGAATAGAATCCATATTCTAATTTTAAGATTAGATAATCCTTTAATTGAATAGATAGTTGAATTGGTTCCTTTAGTATATTTGATCATATCAACACACACATACATATACACACATACATACATATGTACGTACACACACACATACATACGTATTCATGTATGTATGCATGCAAACATACATACATATAAGTGGTGAATTTATTCAAATTTAAAAATTTCCCACTAAAATGTTGGTGATTGTGATCCAAGGGCACATAGAATTCTTGACGATACAAACATGTTTTAAAATCCAGTTTTTGATTTAAAGGTGATTCATTACTAAAAATTATATTTATATTAGAATTCATTTGGCTATGTGAGTGGGAAATAGTAACATTTATGAATATTTTTGGTGAATCTTGGGTGTGCATATGGTGTCCAAATAGCCAAATGTGATTTTCAAAATATCCAGAAATAGCCAAATTACGAATATTAGCCACTAAAACTTACCCTGGAGCCTCATTCCTACCATATTTTATTTCTCATAGTCATTTTTTGTGTCAATACTTTTCCAATATTCCAAAAATTATGTAATAATAATGCTAGTCCCATGATGATCCTACATCACAAATTACATATATGATTTCAATCCAATTAATTTCTTGATTCTTGTTCGTAGTTTTAATTATCCCATTAAGTACAAAAATTAAAGCTTTAATAAATTTGACATGGCTCAAATTAACCCATATTTCTTCTCCTTTGAACCAATCATCGAATGCATGATATAGTTAGATGGCCCAAGTGAGTAAAAATCACATCACATAATCACATATATGATTAGGATTCCAAATTGGCCTACCCTCTAGTTAATAAATAAACTAATTAATATGTGTAAGGAGGAAATGGGGTCAATTGAGCCCTAAATCACATTGGATCTATTCAAACTTATTTTATGACGATATAATGGCATGAATGACCTCTCTAATTAAACCATACAACTAATTGTTTCAAGTATTGACTTATTTAGTGTCCATAAAAACCAAAATTACATCATATAGTCACAATTGGATTAATGTGCATGATTTTATTGAGAAAAAATCATCCCAAAATCTCATCACATCATCATAATTAATTTTATAGGACTTACATAGGACAAATTACTTCTCTCATTGATCCCATCAACTAAAAGTGAAATGTTTGATGCAAGTGAGGAGAATATACTCACCGTAATCACAAAAAAATCATTCTTTATCCACATGTCTTCCTTTATCTCTTATCACAACCTAAAAATTGGTTATTCCTTGTCATCACAAACATTTTTATAGTAAATAAGTAATATGATATTACTTGCACAAAAATGAGGTGTAATGTTATTTGAATAGTTAAATATGAGAGCTTATATAATATTTGGAGTAATGTCGGGATGTTTTGAAGATGTATTTCTAACATGGGTATTAAGGAATCTAATGTTTGTAGAGTCATGAAAGTAATTGCAAGGTGCACAAATCCTAAAACATCAACGATGTCCGCTACACCACCTCTAGTGATGTTTGAAAACTTGGTCATATATTTACACAAATAACAATTCATTATTTTATTCAATAAAATACATTAAAATTTTATACACTTTATGATCTCCACTATTATAGGATATAGTTTTACAAAATGAAAATTTACCCATAATCCCTATATTCCCTCAACTAAATGCTCTATTATACCTATGTTTTGATCCAATGTATATATAATATTATTTCACACACTTTATTTTTATGTAACCTCACAAAATAACAACTAACCACATTATCGACTAACAAATAGTAAAAACTTTAGGATTTCTTACTATTTCAAACAACATGGTGGTAGCGTAGATAGACCTAAAGATGAAGGCTAATATGTCACTATTATTAGAATACCATCTTGGTGAGAGTGACACCCCATTGCACAATAACCCTTATTCGTATAAGGATAGCGATAATAAATGGTCATGTCTAAATATTAATGACACCATTAGTCCCATATCAAAAAGATACTTTACAAAAATCGTGAATATATTAGTTTTTATAACTAAAAACAGATAAACATATGTAAAAACTATCAATGTTAAACATGAGATCAATTCATAACCATAAAATATCCATCATGTTAAATATATCAAACACAGAATATAATAAATCACAAAATTACCCATAAAAATAATCTAAATTAACTTCTAACCAATAAGCATATCGCTCACATTTATTTCACCAATATAAACCACATTTTAAACACAACACAAATTAATACTATTGTGGTTAGTTAGGTAAAAAATAGAATATTTTAAGGAACTCATGGTAAAAATTATAGAAATTGTGGTGAATGTGTCCGAGAACCATAATCGCAGATTTGGAAAATTGTCTGAAATCATCATTTGTGACATTAGTGAAAAGGAATATTGTTTTTGAATCAAGTTGTGGATGTAATGCTCAATGTATGATAATTTTTACTTAATGTTGAATTTTTTGGTGAATAGAAAAGCTTATGTCAAGTACTTTTTATTTACACCCCCTTCTCTTGTCTATTTTCTACGTTAAAGGCTTCATGTTTTAATTTTTCAAAGGCAACAAATTGATTCTAAATGTATAGGGTATGGTTCTTCCACATATAAATATGCGTGGATACTTGATCAGAAGTATGGTTAGTAAAATTATTTGTAAATATTCTACATCATTCAATATATGAGGATTAAAAACATAGGCTCTATTCTTGGGTGAAGGTCTAACACACCCACATTTTGAATGGAAGTCCCCGAAATAGGCCTAGCGAAGTGACAAGTATCATCCACTAAATGATATTTGTCAATTTGAACAAGTGATGAATTAGAAAAAACCAATCACGAGCTCCACATTGATACCCACAACATAAATTTCTTGTAAGTAAATCTAAAATTATTAAATGGGGTGTATGATTAATAAAGCTCCCTATTCCGCATGGCATGGTTGTCAGGTACCTTTGAAAGAAATGTCTTTGATGTACATGAAATTGAAAGTTTTCACTGTCCATAACTTAATGGAGGTCAAAGTGAATGTAAACATATCTAGTATCCACCTAAATAATGGTTATGGACATAGGTCCCGCTCGAGGGTGTAGGAAATGGTTTATAATTATGTGTCTAAAATCCCACCCAAAAATAAGGATTAATGCTCTAAAAGATAAATTTAAAATTTCAATTGTATGAAAAATTTAAAACAATATAAAACAAACCACTTGTAGGATAATATAAGATTTAAATAAAGTAGGTTAAGAAATTAAAAAATAAAATTACTAAAATTAATTTAATCACAATATAAAACAATGCAATAAAAATAGCTCATGGGTCAAAAGAAAGTGTTGGGTCATAATGTTATTAAAATTCAAAACAAAATAATGAGAATCAATTTTAAATTGAGTTAGAACAATGAGAAATTCACATATAATTGAAATCATTCAACATCAAAACAGAGTATCATTCCTCCAAACTGCCAATCAGGCCTAACAACCATATTACTAGTTTGATGCACATTCAGTCTTGATAAATTGGTTGATCTATAGAAGTTGTATTTATTTGTGATTAATTGGTCATGGGATAGTCATTAAAGAATTAAGAGAAATTTATTTCTTGTCAATCCCTTGAAAAACTAATAAAGTGGCTTGTAGCCTAATAGGCCTAGTTAGTGTAAAACTCAAGTTTGGCATACAAATGGTTCTAAATCCTTGAGTATAAGACTATTTTACATTGAGTGTGATGTGAATAAGCCTAATAAGCCTTGAGAAAGGTCATTTTCATCCTAATCCCCAAAATAGCATGTTAAACCAAAGAAGAGTCTAACTTGTGATGTATTGTCTTGTGGTATAAAGAGGAATTAGTCAAAACAAAGTTGTATTGTTTGTCAAGTGAGTTCTCCAAATCTTGAAGAAGGACATAAGAGTGGTTGAATACTTAGAAGGTACAAGTTGCATTTTTACACATTTACTCATAAAAATAAGATGTCTTGTCTAATATGAGATTTAGTTGTGCTATTTTTCAAAGACCCCTAATCAAGTTTTGTGTCACATAGCATTGAGAGTTACACCATTTTAGTATCAAAAATTTCCAATCTACATAAAAATACTTAGCTAAGAACCACTTCATAATATTTTCTCAAATAAACTTAAATAGTTATATATTACACAAGTACACTTACACACCAACTCTTTTACATAATTTTACATAAGAATCCTTCTTAAATGATAATAAGTTATGGATTTAAATAATGTAAACTATTTTGAAAAAATAATAATAATGCAAAGTTGCAAACTTTCCAACTTTATTATCTAGAGAAACCAAAATATTGATAGTGTTTTTTACTTTTTATTTCCTAAAAGGGAAACATCTAATTGTCTTGTTGAAATTTATGAATTAACTTAAAAGTTAACTTATCTTGTATAATAAATGTCAAATATTTTAATCTCATGAAAAATCTAAAAATCTATGTTTAAATTTTTAAAATTAAATGACTTGATCGATCCTTACTTGGGAAATTCTCATCACCATTATTTCTTTTCATTTTTTGTTATCTTCAAGAAACCACATTTATATTTTAGTTTTCCACAAACAAATTTCTTTAAAAGGTGTTATTCCATGGACGATTCGCTCTAACTCATCATTGTTTCCTTCTACACTTGATTAACGAAAATTATTTATTCCAATATTGTAATGGATTCTATTTCTACTAGTAGATGATACAACTTAGCTAAAATCTCTTCCGAATTCCTCTACATGAATTTTAATTTGATAGGAAGAAATCAATATTTGATTCTTAAAGTGTTAGAGCTCCCATGTCAAGACAAATTTGAGTGGCAAGCCATCATCGATAGTGGTAAAAAGAGTATTTAGGCTCAAATACGTGTATGTATCAAAAATGTTTTACATTTATCAATCTCTTATCCATAATGTCATTCCTACAAAAGCTTATATTTCCTTAAAAATGCTCGGTCTAGCTATATGGTTAAACAACCGGCTATTCATGATTTTGTTGCATGCCTTTGAACTCGTCCCATATTTTTTCCCCTTCGAGGTGGAATTTAAATTTCACATATTTAATAATATTTTTAATCTATTTAATTAAGGAAATGAAATTTGTACATCCTTTCCTAAATGTAGTGGATTGGGCAAGCCAACAAAGGAGCATGTTACAATACAATTACTTTTTCTCTCAAATTGCTTCCTAAATCATGTAAAATTCAAGGGCTCGCAAACAACACATGATGACCTTTGTAATTTGTATGTACATTGTAATATATGTAATTCACATGTTTTTATTTACAATGTAGAAATCACCAATAGAACCATCATTATTAATCTATTACAAATGATCTAATTTTATTTAGCTTATTGTAATTGAACTAATCCTATTTCTTATTCTCTATTATTTTTATGTGGCTTAATTGAGATTAAAGGTGTTGTTACAAATTTTTAGGATTTTAATGTTTAATGTGACTTAATATTATTTTGAAGCCTTATTATGTATAGATGTATTAATCAACTCCCTTTATATATGATTCATCTCGTTTCCTAGGATCCTTATATACTTCTTCCTTTATAAAGCATCCACACACTAATATGCTCTGAGTTATACTATAATTCCACAATATAAATATTGTCTTAGTAAGTCTCTCTTCTAATTCTTGGATACAAATGGTGTTTAATCTCTCTCATGAACTTATACTCCTTCCACTTCCTATAAGCTTCAATTATTCTTTTACTAATCTAATTAGATGATCTACCCGAATTATGGACTCTTTCTATTTATGTCACTATCTTCATGTATTTGTATGCCCTATTATACATTTTATAATATCTCTCTAAGGATAATCACTTCTCATCTCATCTATCTTGATGTTATGCTTTATATTTTCCTTTACCCTATTTTATCTTTCTTAATCTTAATTTTCATCTCTAGAAAGGTTTCTTGGTCTTCTTGGCATGATTTTTCAAACAATTTGTTAGAATTCTATTTTACCTTATCATTAAACTTTATGGGACATATTCCATTACCCTAACATCATGCTTTGTACTAGATTCAAGCGGTAAATCACCAATAACTTGTCCTAACATAATCCACCATCACTATCATCAAATAATTTATTGGTTCAACTTCAAAACCTCCCACCAACTATTTTAAGAAAAAATCATCTTATTTACACCTTATTCCTTCTAAAACATAATATTACAACTAGTTATTTCCTTATCTTCTCAATTATCTTGATCAAAACTAGGTTCTACATGTCTAACTGGTGAACAAAATAGTAATACTCAATATTTTATGTTATCTGATTTCACCCCTCAGGTGAAATTGGACAAACATAACATCACATGGAGAAAATTAAGGGGTTGATACCATCCTAGGAGCTCACATTTCGGGATTGGGTGAACAAGTTGAAGAGGACCAAACACATTGCAGAGGAGCTCTGAATCCTGAAATTCAGACTTCAGGATTTCGTAAGCTCGAAGTTCACAAAAGAGGAGTAAAAAATTCGAAACCCGAAGTCCTGAAATCCCAAAACCCAAATTCCGGATAACCCGCAACCCAAAATCCCAAATCCCGAAGTCCTAAAACCCATAAACTTGAAGTCCCAAACCCCCAGAACCAGGAGTCCCAAAACCCCGAAAACCTAAAGGTCTAAAACTCGAAGTCTCGTATTTCATACATCAAGGTTTTTATATTTCGAGGTTTCACGAGTTTATAGTGATGAAAAGTAATAGAAATCTCAAACCCGAACCCCCAAAAAATAAAAAGGTTCTAATATTCGAGACTTGAGGGTTTTTGAACTCCATAACTTTTAAACATGAAGGATGAACAAGTGTCATGCGACATGGTTTCTGAGTCAAAAATATGAATTCTAAATTTTGGACTTCAGATTTTTAGCATTTCAAAACTCTCAAGCCAACTTGAGTGATGAACAATACCCCGAACTCCAAAATAAAAATGCCTAAAGTTCTGAATCCTAATAGTATGAAATTTTTGATTTCAGAGGTTGCGATGAATTTTCGAACTCCAAAATAAATAGAGCTAACCACTCATATTTATTATAGTATGGCACCGTCATCTTCAGATGAACATAATTTTTTTTATTAATGGTGAAAATGGTTAAGGGGGCCTACTGCACTGTACAATAGGTGGGGGAAAATATTAAAGAATGAAGACCAACCAAAGTTGTCTCTACCAACGTAAAAAAGATAAACCAATATCAACAACAAGAAAAACTAATAGTAAAAACATAAAAAATAGCAACTATCTCGATATTTTCACCCATTCCCTTTGGATATTAACAACATTTTGAGGTGAGAGATAGCCCCTTTCTTCTTCTAGATCACAATAGTCCAATCCTCATATGTATTTGGATTAACATTTTCAATATGGATTGGAATCAAAACTTCTATTTACTCGTTGAGATTTTGAGACCCAAGAAAAGAATCTCCCTTTTCTAGAGCAAGAAAATCGTAGGTTTGGAATCTGAGTCACCATCTGAAGAATCATTTACAACCAAGTGTCTAGGATTAAAATTATTCCACCATGAATTTTGACTGGGAGCTCAGATTTGCATAAAATTGGACTTTTTGGAAAGCTTTCGGTGTCCTCAATTCCAAAATGTGGAATTAAAGTCAACCATTTTAGAGGATTGGTTTCATATTTCTCACCTACCTAGAATGATGAGGGATGGGCTCCTTTCCTTCCCCAACAAGCAAGGTACAATGCAGTATGGGCTTGGAAGACTCCCATTACTCCCCCTGCATTGATAATGATGGATTTTGCAAGAGATGGGAGTTCATATTTCGTATTTCTTCTCTCTCTCTCTCTTATCATTTTCTTCCTCTATAAAACATAAGGGGTTTGCATGTGTAAAGTTGGTTGATCATTTTCTCCCCATGCACCCCATTCTTCTTGGGGCTTCAAGCCTTCCTCTCAAGATCTGTAATGGCTTCATGCCTCTTTCTGCTACAACAATGTATTGTGTATATTCATATGGAGCAATAAGATTATGTCTGTGTTGATATTTTTAACCTCTCATGGTTTATTATATTCATCTTACCTTTCATTGTGCTTTCTTAATATGTATATTTCCTTGGTTATTACATGATTTTGGTGTGTTGTGCTCATTTAAGAATGATGTATTGGATGTAATTTAGTTTGTGGTGTAGGTCCACCCTTTCTAGGTTCACATATTCCATTGATTTGCAAGTTGGGAAGTGATCAACATTCCTTTCTTGGTGTATCACCGCTCTTAGTGTATGTTTTCATTCCATGTATCTTTTTTTCCTTGTCATTTGGAATTATTAGATTAGGATTAGTTAGTGGTTTTCCTACATTAGGAGCAGTTAGTTGCATGTGTGTTAAGAGAAGGAACTATCCTTCTTCGAAGAGCTATCCCATTTCAGAATGTCCCACACTAAGGATAGCTCCATATTATGCAATTGTGTCAAATGCCCTAGTCCATAAATTGTCTCATTTCGGGGTGTATTGATTCCGCATCAACATTTTCCTAGAGAAACTACTTTTTAAACCCCGTATCTCGTTCATTCATTTTCCATACTTCTAATACCCGTTGACTATCATGAAACATATTCTATACAATTATATATTAAAGAAACTAGGTTCTTAGATAAATTACCATCAAATATAGGTCCGATACTAGTAAAGGAATTCTTTAAGACCAATATTCCGCATTATCCCCATAAAAACTTTCTCCTTTTGACTTGAAATTTTTATAACCCTTATAGAAATAAATTACACATATCATCAATGTTTGATGATATTCTACTAGTGAAAATGCATTTTGTGACTTAAATTTCTTTCTATACCCTAGATGAGGGTTTAAAGGCTAGAGAAGGCTATTTTTTTGTCTAGGAAACTTTGAAACCCTTCCCAACACATAAAAAAACTTCTCTATATGTTCATTTCTCTCCTCAAAACTTACCCAAAACCATAGTTTCCAAAATTGTTTCATTAAATCAATATATCATGTTTTTTTATCACTTTTTTGAAGGGTATTGAATAATAAGAGTTTTTTAGATGGAAGTCTGCTAGGATAATAATCCACTAACCTCTTTCCCTTTTCACCTTAATCCTATGTTTTGATATATGTATCATTTATGTACGTGCATAATAACATGTGTTTTATGGTTATGATCATTAAAGAGTCTTGGAGTGGAATAAATTCATGAAAAGGTAACTTATAGGTTTGTATGTGTTTAGTAGAACATTTTAGTATGTTTCCAAGTTTTCCATCCAAAAGGGAAATCAAAATTCTTGAGATTATCTAGAATAGATAAGGTTATTTCAATGTTGAAAAGGTCTTGATTCATGTGGGAGTATAATTGAAATTATTATCTAGCTAATGTGTTGATCTTCAATGTAATGACCCAATAAATTATGCCAAAGAAAACTATAGTGAAATTATGGAAGGAAAGTTCAAAATTGTATGCGTATCTTTTTGTTCAAATTTAATATTCAATGTGTCACAACATTATTTAATTTCATAGTTGATCACCCAAAAATATTTACAGTTTAAAAGGTTATAAAAATAAATAATTTGTCGAATAGCTAGCCAAGTAGCAGCAAAATGATGAAAACAAGGGTACACTTTGTAAGGTATTGTTTTCATTAGCACAAAAAATATATTATACTTATTTATTTGTTTTATTTCACCATGCTATTTTATTTAATTTTATAGTTATAATTTTATATATATATATACATACATACATACATATATATATATATACAACTTGGAAAAAACAAAGGGTGCATGGGATTCCATTTAGCCCAACCAAATGAATCCAATGCGTAATCATTCCCAACTTAGTGATAATTAACGAAGGCCATTAAAATTTTTATAACACCCCTTAGGTTCCAATATTAAAATACATTTCCTATTTTTCCCTTAAAAAAATCCAACCAATAGTTAAATTTTTGTGATGTATTTGGGTCCCTAGGATCAAATAAATTTGGGCCCTATGATCCTATGTGCCCTAAAGAAGCCATAAATATCCTAATGAAAACTCTATGTTTTCTTTTCAAAATTACTTTCCTTTGTTCCATTTACTTTTTTGTTTCCCAAGTTAACTCCATCGGTGAGGAAATGGCAGGCTTTGGAGACCATTGTTTATGGTTTGGGGCATGGGTTTGATAGTGGGGTGGCCATGGATGGAAGCTTGTTATTTTTTTTTTTGTATTCTTATTTTATCGCAGGGTTTCCATTGTTTTGTGAGTGCACAAATTTTCCCAAGGTTTTTAATTATTTTTGTTAATTTATATATATTAAAATTGGATCATGCACATTACGAAATACATGTGTGTGTGTGTGGCCACATAGGCTACAACCTCATGTTGACAATAAAAATGTAGGATGCGCAGTGACTATAAAAATGTAAGCTACGACCCTACCCAAAACACATTTTCCTTGAGGTTCTTTTGTAAAAGGATCTCAATACTTTCAAAACCCCATCTTCACCCTTCCAAAAAGGGGCACCATCTATTGGTCAAGGAATAATGTTTGGTTAAGTTTCGGAAAGGAATATATGAAGATGAGGTAATGTGTGATATTATAACTATGGATGTATGTTTTTTTCTTGTAAGGCATAGGAAACTTTATTAAAAGATAGAACATGGTGGCCATGAAAACATATATAAATTTGAGAAGAACGCAAATAAGTATAATATGAACCCATTTCAATAAAAGGTTGAATCAACAAAGATAATGTTGTTACTCTTTGGTAAGTAGTTTTTGGGTGATATTAAGAAATATATTACATTTTAGGTGTTCATTGTAGTTCCCACTCCTCTTCAACTTCTATTTTTGCTATGATCATGATTATTTGTTGCTTAGTGACATGGGACATTGTTACGATATTTTGGATATCCTGTTGTTAGAAATTACGAAGATTATGATTATCATTGTGATTTTGATTCTTATTATGGATTGTATGGGTTAATGGAGGACATTGATAGATATTGCAATACATGATGATGATTTAGTGTTAATTTTTCTTATATATTGACATCTTCGTTCTTGATAGTTACGACTATGTTTGGATTATTGAACTAACTATGCGTGCACATTGGTGTTATGATTTATTAAAAATATGATGATAATAGGAGATCACAAGTATGTTATTGAATACATCTAAATAGGTATAAGTTACACTAAATGTATGAAATACAAGGTTATTGTAAAATATGAATTGTGATAGATGATTATACAAAAGCATAGGGTAATAGTAAATACTAATGTATATAGTAGAATTGTGATGGTTAGTAATTGTAAATAATTGGTTTAGAATAAAGTTTGTTTAAATATGATAACAAGAAAATTATGTTGCATGATGATGTTATATGATAAATGATATATGTTGGTTTATTTTCGTGACATATTAATATGGCCTCGAGGCTGAAGGTGGTATTGTCTTAGTTGTTTACAAGAAGTGAAATCAAAAATGATGGGGGACTAGAGGAGGAAGACCAACTATGGAAGAATATCGTGTGTTTACAACATGGTAACCATGGAAACCCATGTGTTTGCGTGCATTGTCATTTTTTCTTGTCATATTTCTAGGAGGCATCCAAGGGGGAGCAACCTCATAAGTGACCATGGGTGTGGATATTGTATTTTTTCCCTTTTAATTATTTATATGGTTGATTATGGTTTTTATTAAATTTTGTTGTCTTCTCATTTTCTTGTGCTTATTAGTGTGCCCCTTAATTAAGTTAAGTAACTATGTGGGAATTATGTTAATTGAGTGTTGTGGTAATGGGGGAAATAAATGTTTGGGATATTCCTTATAGTCTTTGATGGATTTTACTTTAATCTTTGTTTGTGTGCCATCCCCATTTCCAAAACTCGGATTTGGGATTTGACCCAATTTTTGAAGTCTTGTGGGACACATTTTACATATCCCACACTCCTTAAACTTCCCAACCAACCTCTCTATGGCATGGGGGATAAATTAAGCCATTATTATGTGATTTTCATGGAAATTAGGAAATTAATGCCACCTATTTCTTGATTCCATAAAATTGTCTTTTGAATTGTGGAATGAAGGATTATATGTATGAGTGGTTGTGAAATACCTTCACCTCCCCCATTAATGGAGTCTTGAATTATGTGTTGGGATTTTTAGGTGGAATGAGGATAAATGAAGTGGTATCCTACATCGAGCCACCTCACCATTATCTCCACCATTTTTATTTATTGAAGTTTTTGAGATGTTTTATGGGTTACTTTCTTGAGAATTTTGGGAGATATTACATGGGAATTGACTTGCATTGGAAAGGTATTGGAGCTTGGTTACTTGAAGTTTTAAGGTGCTATCAATGACAATGTAGGATCTTTTACTATATGTTTTAGAATTTCTTTTTTATGTTTGTGTTGTTAATGGAGACAGCTAAATTCCTCTTTTGTAATATTATTTCCAAATGCACACAAATCAACCATCATTCTTCCCAATTATGTTATAATTAGTGATTTCCGCTAAGTAACTAATGCTTTTTACCATTTTGGCCAATTCACAGCATGATGTTAATTACCTAACCTCTTTCACGTTCAAGATGCCATTTTACGATGAATCGTAAGTCAAAATACTCTTCCAAACATTCAATTGGTGATTATTAGTTAATTAAGCCTATTTTACTTTTGTTTTGGTAAATATACCCTATTATTGGCTCAAACCACTCTTCCAACCATTCAAAATCAACTCACTTCCCTCCACAACGCCTCAAGCAAGCCTTAAAATCTTATCATAGCCTTCTAATTGACCCTAAGTGGTTGATTAAGCCTCATTTAATCCTAATCACTTTTTAATTCACCAATTGTGATTAGAAACACTTAATCATGATTAGAAAGTCTTAATATTATTTTTACTTTTAGTCCCACATGCTCCAAGATGTAAATTTTTGTCAAAGGAAAACAATAAATAAGGCGAAGTTCTACCTTCCAACTTTACACTATGCTTTGATTTGGATCTCATATAAGAAATATGATGTATAACCAAGCTCAATCCTTGCGTAAATTATTCAATGCGGTTAGTATATGGGTATAAATAATGATCTTGTAGTCATTTGGAGAGACCATTTCACCTTGTTTAGAGTAGAACAATCCCAATTTGATTTCACTCTTAGATCTATTTAGGCCTTTGTTAGTTTAACAATTCAATACATAGTAAGAATGCTTTGTAGAATAGTGTTTTATTCCATTTAGTTTACATTCATAACATGGTTTAAAAATTTGATCAGCGATGTTACATTCCTAGACTTAGAGCTTGACTATAGGTGTTAATGGTGTTAGTTTTCCCTAGTTAGTCATACTATTTTTTTGTAAAGTTTAGGTTATGATATTTATGCCTTGTTTCCATTATGAAACTTGGCCTAAATCTCTACATTGTATTGTTACACTACTCGCACACATAGGAATTCATTGATATAATTAGACATTGTTTTTACATCCTAGCTTTGTCTTGAGTTTTGTGAGTGTTAAGATTACTTTGTTAGCATCGATATAAAGCCATTTTGATACTAAAATCTTTCTTTCCTAATAAGTTTGATTACATGTCCAAATAACGTTGTTATGCTACTCACATTTGTATTGTCCATTTACAAAACATAGAGTTTGTTAGTGTTTAGAAACTAGTTTTTAGTATACCTTGTTAAAGGATCGAGTCAACACTCTCTTATCACTTAGGTCTTGTTTGTTTTAAACTTGACCTAATTGGTGATATTGCATTGTCACTATTTGTTTCAAACCTATCTCAAAACATTATAGGGAGTAAACTTTAGTTGTGACTAGAATTGAATATTGTACATCATTATATTGTCCTAGAATAACTTGTGGCATACATTACCTTTCTAGGGCAGATCATTCTTTTATCTTTGATGCTTAGACTCACATTGACATATTGGATTTGTGTCTATGTGATAGTCACCATTTTTGTGATTACTTAATGTCATTACGCTGCACAAATGTGTCTAGGGTCCCTTTTTAATAAACCTTCATCGTAAATCGGTCATGTTATACTTCCTATTTCTAGTATGCCTACTATGAGAATGTTGGTGTAATTATTATATATGTTAGTAAATGATAAACCCTAAACTAATTCTAGGGAATTTTTTACGGAATTGTTTAGGAAGTTGTTTAAACCAATTTTTTTATTTGGTTTATGTTGTTGCTGAAAAAAATTTTATTTCAAAGTTGGTCACCCGTGAAAATTTGTTCAAGCTAACCTTTGTTTGAGTATGATTTGTATTTCCTATTTAATAGGCATTTTTAATGAATGAATCAATTACGAGTTGTGCATAAATAATTCTACATAGAAAAATATTAAATATTGAAGACTTAAAATCAGAACGGGTTTTCCTTCTTGTTAAGATCCTTTTCTCAACTCTTTATCGAGCTAGGATCTGCAAGTAGAATCCTAATCTTCTAGTTATTTCTCTTTTATTCTTTTTTTTTTTCAAGATGTTGTGCCTATACTTGAAGCTTCATTTAAGGCACAAGGCTCCACTCTCCACATATTATTGCAGAAGGTACTTGAGAAAACTATTGTTATTTTCGCACTTATTATATCCTCCAGGATCTGCATTTAAAGTTGTTTGCAGCAAAATTGGGTCTCTATTTAATATTGGAGAATCGATCTGCAGAAGGAAGAAGCGCACATGTTTTGGAGTTTTTCCGTAACAAAAAGTAAAGGACCACCCCTTTCTTTCCAATTCAGGCCCAAAATTTATCTATGCACGGCTCGCACACAAAAAACAAGAATAAAAATAAGGAGACAAATAAAAAATCAAAGCAAAAATTTTTCGCCCAATCTTTACATAGTTCTCCACACATACTCTCCCTGTTTCGCATGCATTCTCCACCGATGGCCAAGGTGGTTTATATTTGTGGTTTATTAAACCACTAAATGACCAACATACCTTAAACGTGCCAAGTGGCATATTGAAAGGTTTGTTTTTGTAATGCCCCGCTCGATGTTTACCCAAATTTTTACCTCAATGACCTAGTGGCTAAGTGTGGAATGGATGTGTATGCCCCATTGAACTTTTTTGACTTCAACCTTGTCACATTGAAGGATTAACATTCATCCTATCCGTTTTGCATCCCCGTGTCATTGTCAATGCCTCTAGTTGTGGGCCTTGGAGCGTCTTTTATGATTATTTCATTAAAGGCAAATCATGTTCTCGAATTTTCAAGCTTGATATCGGTGATTGTTAATATGATTAATAATTAGTTTTAAGTTGTAAAAATAATATTAATAATGTTATTATTTTAATTATCGATCGCTGATTATTTTTCTTCTTCTTATTTTTTTGTCGAATGTTATCGATATTTATATTCATTATCTTATGATATTTTATTATATACTTTTGTTCGCTCCCGTAGACCGAGCATTGGTTCGCGCGATAAAGGAGGATCTTGTGTTGTTGTGACATTGTGGTTGATCATTTTCCAGTGGTTAATTTCGAAACTTCAATGACCAGTTTGTCCCCCCCTGGCTCCACACATGCTTTGAAATTAATGGCAGATTTATTGATAAACTTTGTGGAGATATTTCACCCACCGACCTACCATTCTTTATGGAAAATTATCCTTCTTGTTTGGCATGAGATTTTTTTGGATTCCTTTTCTCCTTTGTCTCCTAGCAAGTGGATGCATGGAGATTCTTTGGGAAGTGGGATGCCTACCCTTCCTTTAATTTTTCTTTATGACCATTTAATTACATGTTTGGCATGGATTTTGGGGTTCTTTATTTTATTCTGTAAAGCCTTTTCTGGTAGAAGCTGAGACGTTGGGTCTGATTATCTTCTCCTTGATGCTCAGGTGGATGTCCTTTCCTATTCCAAAGTTTTATTGTCTTTGGCTGCGTGTATTCCTGGCATGGGTGATTTGAGCAGGCCATTTTGTAGATCCATGTTTCTACATATCCTGCAGTGAAGGCATTTCCTTGAGATCATTTCTCTTTGAGGTGTTTTGTAAAGTAGTTCACCTGGCTCGTATATACCTCCACACCGCATTCTTAGCTCCTAAGCTTCATGCGACTTCATCTTCTATAATCCATTTCCTTTGTGCTTGGGTGGATGCCCATTCTTGTTTCAAAGATCCTTTTTGTCTCTCGGTTGTGTACATTCTAGTAAGGCGAACAGCGAGATGGGACACCCTGATTGGTCATGATTTCGCTTGCTATTTTTTTCCAACTAGTTACTTAGCTATCATGTTCTCCTCGTTTCCTTCTTATTATTTATCCGGTTTGTATTTTTCTAATGCATCTACAATTGGGTTGTAGTTGGTGCTTGTATTTTGAGTGAAGGCTTGGATGTCATATTATCCACCGTACTTTTGCCTTGAAAACTCGGACTCATTTCGGGTTACATTTTGTGCCCTCAACTACATTTTATGAGTTGAAACTCACCTTTTCATTTGGTAAGTTTCTTCTCTCTCTTATGGCTCGATGGTTGGCTTATATGAACTGATTTTGTTTTTTTACCATCTATGTTCACCTTTATTAAAGATTTTTTCTATTCTTATCTGGATTTTCATAGATCTCCTCTCTTCCCTTATTTTTCTTTTTCTTTATTTTTTTCCCATCTCAAACTTTTTCCTTAACCCGAGGGCTTGTAGATGACTGGTTACTTCTCATTCTGTCTTCCAATCATTACCTAAAAACTATCTAGAACCTGCATTTGTTTTGTTTTGTTTTTTTGTTTGATTTTGTGTGTTTTTATTGCAATCTTATAAATCCTTTCAGGAAGATGCAACTCGTGGATTTGGAGATCCCTACCTCTGCCAATGTGGGAGTGAGTAGAGTTTTAGTGCCAACTAGTTTGTGGATGATATTCGAACTAAGGAGGGATGTTACAGCCCTATGAGGTGTCTGTGTGACTTGTAGAAGCTGGAGAATCGGGGAAAGAGAAACTTGCCTTTGCAAAAATTTCTAAAATTTAAAAATATCATGAAATAGAACTTTCTTTTGCCCGAATTCATTTTTTTCAATATTGCTTTGTAGTGGGTTTGTTCGACTGCGAGAAATATCCCCTTTCCCTTGTAATTTTTTTCTTGTTTTGGTTGAAATTGTTTTCAATGCTAAACCGAATAACATAGATCTATTTTTTTCTTCCTCCTGCGTTGCTGTTGTGTTTTCTTGCCAAAGTAAATGACCTCCTACCATCATTAACCACATTTCTGTGTTTGAGTAATAAGGTTAGTAAGCTAGTTATAGCTAGTAAATGTTGTGGTGAAAGAAAACCTGATGTATCCTTAAACCTCTTGCTCTTCATACAAGCTTACTATCTAGATTTTATTTTCTTTTGGGTATGTTGAGCACTATTCCTATAGGTTATGACAACCTGGATTTAGCAAACAACCACTAGATTGAACCCGATCCGGGTTGATTATAGTTTTATGGACACTTAGTCACCCTTTCGAGTTATGGAAACAAATTTCATAATGTTAGTTGTTTCCTTTGGTGTTTCCCAACCATGGTGAGGTGTGGTTGTCAAGGTCTGTTGGACCTCCATGTTCTCCTTTCTTGGACTAGGTAGGTGGCCCCTTTGATATCCAATCAATCCCGATTTACAAAACTTTACATGTGGTTGACTACAAGTGGTTACAATTATGTATGAAGGGAGTATCGTGGCTAAGGTACCTGATTGCTTAGTCATTTTGCACCTTGGTTATTCCTTTAGAATTGATTAGAATACTAGACATTTACCCAATTACTTGATGATCATCGGTGTAGGTCCAGATGTTTAAGTTTTTCCTTAAGGGGCACTTTGACCATCCCTTATGAAGCTTGTACCATAACTTAATTCTTGGCACTAATATTTGAAGCTACATATGTGCATTTATGGATAGTACTCTTTTATTATTAAACTACCTTGGCCTAGTTTTATTACGTGATGACTATTGGTGGTATACATAATTGTTCATCTCGCTGATTTTGTTGGAAATTGATAATAAATTTTATTAACAATTGGATGATTCATGTATATTGAAATTTGGTTGACTTATGATAGAACTGTTAAAATTATTAGAGACATTTTGGGGTAATTATGTTTATAAATGCATTGTTGATTTATGATGGAAACTATTGTTGTGATAATGGTTTTTTTAATTCATGAAAATGTGTTTTATTTTATTAAAAGAGTTGTTTGATTATGGTAAGGAGGGTTGTTAAAAAGGAACTTGTGATGGAAAGGAGTGATTCGTTTTATTTTAAACAAAAACTTTAAATTTTTTGAGAAAGATTGGAAATCCATAGTGTTACAAAATTTGGATGGATGTTTAGAGTGCTAGCTTGTATATCAAAACTCTTCTTTACACTCAACATCTTATTTCTAATGATTTTGGCCTATGGAGTTACTTATTTGGTGGTTAAAATTTCATTGTTTTTGAAACAATACTCATAATCGAGGTATACGAATTTATTCTTAGATTGGCATGGTGAATATTTTATTATAACTTAAGGTGTTACGAACTTATTTACAAATGTACAAGACATGATTTGTTGGTTAAACTTGGATATCACGAAAGTGTTTTCTATGAAGATCATCAATTACAAAAGGAGTGAGGAAATGAGAGTACGGGAAAGAGCAGAAAGGCAACATGCAGAATTATAGATATCAGAGTAATTCTTTATGTATGCGAAAGTCACAGTGAATTGAAACAAGATCATTTGTATCGAATAAATAAGATGGAATTTAAAGACACAAAGTTATGTAAATAACATCTGCTTAGAACACAAAGTTTCTTAACATAACACAGATTCATTAATCAAGGACACAAAGTTCCTTCTTGGTTATACAAGATCACCGTGCTTGCAAAGTTGAAGAGTATGCAATCGGTAAGACTAACGAACTTGAGACAAATGATCTTCACAAAGAAAATAAATGAAAGCCTAGGAATAATAGAGATCAGATAGACAAAGAATGGAAAATTCCTTCTGTATTGATTTCTTTATAATCTATTTACACTTTTCAGAAAATAAGCCAAGTTCTTCCTCTTTAGAATGGCGTAAAGAAGGCCATTATATAGCTTACAAATCAGTTACTCTTCGTAACCGTTTCTTTTAACTAAAGAATAGTTAAGGACCGCCAATCGCAGTACCTCAACTTCTTACAAAGAAAATGGAAAAAGAAAGGGAAGAAGAGAAAAGAATAAGGAGAAGAAGACAGGTGGCCGGTCACTGAGAGGGACCCACTGACTTCAGAATCCACTGCCTGAATTTCTTTAACGCCTCAGCTATATCTCTGCCACGAGGGACTGACGTGTTAGTCGTAGACTGAGTCCAAAATCCCAGACACTTTTCCATCTCTTTATCAAACTCGACATGAGTATGATAATCTTTATTTGCTTCTTCAATGGCAGATTGAAGAGAGCAGATCTCTTTCATTTTTTCTTTGGAGATGGAACTTTCCTTGAGCAGTTATCTTTGACAAAAGCTCGAATTGAGCTTTGATTTCTTGCAAGGAAAGGAGTACACCAGAAGTTTCATCTTGAAGATGGCGGTGTATATCTTTGAAAGCAGAGACAACCAGTGTCTTGAAAGCTTCACCCTTCTGCCAACTGTTCTTCAGTTCTCCCAAAGCCTCCTTCAGGACTCTGATCTTCCACTCCACACTGTAGACCCAGGATTTTGACAAATTATCCTTTGCATCATCAAAGACTTTACTTGAAAACAAAATGTTCTCATCACTGTCCCATGAGTGGAGGTCTACTATGCAATCGCTCCGAGTTTGAGCTCTTTATCCACGATATTGATAGTGGAGGAGAGCTTCAGTTGCACATTACTCACCTTTTCATGGAGTTTGAAAGCTTCATCGATGAAGTTTAATCCAGCAACAAGCATGTCATCCACCAGGGCTTCAATAGCTCTGCCATAGACAGAATACTTGTGCATATCTTTAATACTCTGCACTTCATCTTGGCTTAGAATTACAGGAGGTGGGAGAGTAGTCAATGGGGTAGGGTCCAAAACTTTGTCCTTAGACAAAAGAGACTTGATGAAACCTGTGAGAACTTGGGCCTGTTCTTCCAACTGTTCAATAGTTTGTTGCCCTTTCTCTACCCTCCCAATGACTCTTGTGACTGTTTCCTGGAGGTTGTGAATTTCACCTTCAGGGGTAGACTCTCCCATTGGGATTCTCGAGAGCTCTAAGTCAGATACCTGCAAGTCCTGCTCTGATTTATCCGTTGTAGGCTTGGCGATCTCCAGGAATTGCTGACCTTGAGCATCAGACACTATTCTAGAGGTAACCTTGGCTTTCTTGGCACGAGAAGGAGTGGTGCCCAACAAGGCTGCAACAGCATCAAAATTTGGTCCTGAGCTTCGAGAGGAAAATTTCCTCTTCCTTTTGTCAACCAAAGGTTGCACCCACGCAAAAGAGGAAGAGGAATCAGCAGGAGGGGCAAGGGGACCAAGAGACAGAGAGCTCATGACGCTCAAGGTCTGCGCAGCTGTTGACTCGAGTTGAGAGGTGAGTGGGGCACTTGGGGCAATTGCGGCAGAAGAGTCAACATCACCTGAAAGCTCAGTGCTCTGGATTTCTTTATCTTTATCAGCTGGATCTTCAGGAGCATTTGCAGGGGTTGGCATTTCACTTTCTTCACTTTCACTGAGAACAATGATGTTCTCTGGTCCCATAGGCAACTCCCTGCTTTCTTTGAGGGTCACTTTCTACAGGCTCCTTCTTAACCTCCTTGAGTTTCTTCTGGTACACTTGAGTGGATGAAGAAGGAGTGGAAGCTGCAGGTCCTTGAGTTGATGAGGTAGGAGGGGTCTTCACTGGTGTTTCCGACCTTGGAATAGATGCTTCTCTTCTTGGTGTTGAAGCATCCTTAGAAGAGGATTCTCCTGAGTGCCTTCTGAGCTCTCGAACTTTCTTGTCAAACCAGACCTTAGTCCTGACTAAGACTGGAGCAAGGATCTCAGCCAGATCATCTTTTTCTTTCCTGTTCCAATCCAAGTCCTCCAAGGGGGTGTGCTTAATCACACTGTCATACTCATATGAGTATAGATCAGAATTGTCATCCTCGGAGTCCTTCGGGAACTTGAGTACAAGCCGAGTTCTTGGATCAATTGCAGGGAGAACCTGCCACAATGCCTTCTCCTAGCCTCAAAATCATCTGCACAGTCAGCCCAGTAGTCTTCTGTATCTGCCCTATGATGGTAGATTATCTTGATGTTCTGCTCAATGAACTTCTTCAAGTCGAAGCAAGTTCTTGGCTTGAAGAAATGACATGGTGATAGGAACCGGGGCTCTCTCATGTTACGTGCATCGGGGCTGTTTTACAAGTGTAATTTCCCAAAGAGATGGGAAAGTGCAAACCGGAAATCTTCTTGTCCCTGCAGGTTCTGTGTAGTTTGTCCAACTACCTACATACTTCAATCAAAGCCATCTTATCATTGCAGAACATGGGAAGCCGCAGAGGGGTGCTCTCATAGCCAGCAAGCCTGATATAAGAAAATTTCCTGAATTGGATGAAATAAGCACCATATTGCGATATCAGGTTCATGGCTTCATCTGAAAACCTTCTAGCAGTATCACCTTCGAGCAGTCTGACCACGTACATGGTGAAAGCGTCATTGACCCTTCTGAAATTTCGATTGCTGGTCTCCAGGGTGAACTGCGGGCAGTAGGCATACACTGGGTCATCTTTGTGAGCATCAATGTAGGAAAAGCCAAACCATTGCCGTGACGCTGCTAGGGTATACATCAGATAAGAAGTCATGTAGAACTTCTTCGTTTGCTGTACATTGGACAGCTGCTCTGCCAAATTCATGCTGATGATCTCTGCCCAGTTGATATTCTGCGTCCCCTCGCACACCATGCTGATGAGCGGGCACATCCAGAAGTGAAATTCATTGGTAGAGGGAAAACCCATAACCCGAGCCATGAGAATTATGAAGTCAGACAATTCTTCATTGAAATCTACCCGTAAAAGGGTTTTGGTCAGACGAGAAGCTCCTTTCTTAGGGTTCTTCAGCCAAGACTTCGCCACTCGTGCCTTATATTTGTCACTGTCTTGGTCGAACAGGGCCTGTGCTTGATCCCGAGAAATGACTATGGCATTATCCATCTCTGGAATCCTCAGAGCAGTGCTAATGGTGGCAGCATCTAGTTTGGCGATGAGTTCCCCGTGTATATTGGTCAATTCACTCGAAACGGGGTCGAAGTGAGCTCCGCATGAAAGCATGGTATCAGCGCACTGTACCGAGATCGGGAAACCGCCAGCAAAGGCCAAACCGCTATCGTGAATCATTTGTGCCATTGGTGTAGGGTTTGCATCTGCCACCCTCGCCCAAAAATCACCGAAGTCGAGATGTCGAGCTTCACTGTCCCCAATATTGAGAACGGCAGACTCTAGTGGTGAAACTTGTTCCTGTCCCTGGAATTTGATCTTCATATTGGTATTATCGAGAGAGAGAATTGCAACCTAGACTTGGGAAGGAAATTACGGAGAGAAAGGGATACACAGAAATTAGGTTGCGGGGTTCGAGGAAAAAGATAGCATGGAAACAATGTGAAAAATGCAAAAGGGGGAATACCCGTTATATAGCCGTTTGGAGAGAGAGAAAGGAAATCAATGCACATTAAATTCATATCTACCAATTTGAATAAGCAACATATTCGGGTAGAGCGGGAAAAACTAAGTATGAATGGCACTTGGTTCATTAGGGACATGTGAGACACGAATGCGCGCTCGGCTAGGCGGGCGGGAAAGGTGGGGAAAAACGCACAAATGTCTTTTGGGACAATTGGGATGAAAACGCTTGAAAGTGCGGTTCGGGTGTTTCGGCGAAAATGGAGTAAATGCACTTTTGACTTGGGACATTTGGGACAATTTCGAGAAGTCACGCGACTCGGGCGGTTCGGGCGAAAATGTTACAATAGGTTTGGAGACAGTTTGGGACATGAGACGAAAAGCGCGAAGTCACGCGGTTGGGTGTTTCGGCTGAAAAATGGAACAACTTGCACAATTAACTTTGGGACATTTGGGACGAAAAGTTCCGACGGGCCCGAAAATGGAACAACTTCGGGGATTTCGGCCGATCGGGGAACAGATCGCACTTCGGGACTTGGGACACGTGGGACAAAAATGTCCGACAGGCCCGAAATACATACAAAATGACCCAAAACTATGGATTTTCTCAATCTCACGACCTTCAACAATTTCAGCACAACAGAGAAGACACTAAAACTCAAAATTTTTGAAAGTTCACTTTCTTTAAGAGTAGGGAATTTTGAGTGGACAACAGCTGGCTCCTTCTGGGGATGACTTGGCATAAATTCAAGGAATGAGACAAGGCAAGAACTTAGACAAACTCGGGAAGCAGACCAGTACCTTATCCATTGGGCAACGGAGTCAAAAAGTAGATCAATACAGAGGACAACAACACACCAAAACAGAAAGGAAAGAAAAGCAAAAATGCATGTACAGAATATACTGAGGACCTCCTAATCACCTAGGACTTGAACAACTTGAGGTACTGCCCACTATAAGGAAGTGGGAGAGGAGAACCATCCATGTAATCAAGATAAAAGGAATTCTTACCAGCAAAGTGTCTGATCTTGAAAGGTCCGAGCCAAAGGGAATCAAATTTTCCATGGCTGCCACGAGGTTCATGCCTTTTATCCCATAACAGCACAGTGTCTCCAACTTGGAAATCTCTGAACCTAGCTTTCTTATCAAACAGGACCTTTACCTTATCTTTGGTGACAGATATTCTATCAAGCAACCACCAATCTATCCTCATTAGTTTGTGAAGGTACATAATTCTCTTGTCAAAGCATCTGAAACTAGTATCTTGATGGCCTTCATTAGGTGCAAGGTGGCGGTTCCCACTTTATTCTGGCAATTGAGCTTCTACTCCATATACCACTTGAAAAGGAGACATTCCAATAGCTCTCTTTGGTGTAATCCTGTCTGCCCAAAGAGCATCGTAGAGCTTCTTGTGCCAGTTTCGTTGAGACTCATTTACTAACTTTCTTATAATAGTCACCAGATTCTTGTTAGTGGATTCTACCTGCCCATTTCCCTGAGGGTAGTAATCTGAAGAGTGAGCCAAAGAAATGCCATACCCATAGCAAAAATCCATTATCTCAGTTGAAGAGAAATTCGAGGCATTATTTGTTACAATCTTGTTAGGTACACCATACCTTACCAAGATGTTCTCTTTGATGAAGCTGCACACCACTTCAGAAGTAGTACTCTTGACTGGAATAGCTTCCACCCATTTGGTGAAATAGTCAGTGGCAGTTAGTACATGAGTGTGACCAGCACTAGAAGCGAGGATTAAGTGTACCAATGAAGTCAAACCCCACTTTGTTGAAAGGGTTCT
The DNA here is from genome assembly GCA_018340775.1 of Taxus wallichiana var. yunnanensis. Lineage (NCBI taxonomy): Eukaryota > Viridiplantae > Streptophyta > Pinopsida > Cupressales > Taxaceae > Taxus > Taxus wallichiana. Next base: position 192,564,196 of record CM031235.1, read on the forward strand.
CAATCACGGTGGCGGCTTAAGAGGCAAAAGAAGCCAATTTAGGTCTTCCCACAAAGGTCTGACAAGCCTCACATTTATCCACCCACTTGGATGCATCTCTGAACAAGGAAGGCCAGTAGTATCCTCCACGGAGTATCTTATGAGCTGTAACCGTTGATGAATAGTGCCCTCCACATGCATGATCATGAAAAGCTGAGAGCAACTTTCTCTGTTGTTCCTTGTCCACACACTTCAAAAATCTCCCATCTAACCCACGCTTGAACAAGGCGTTTTCCCACAATACATATTGCGCTGACCTCAATTTAACAGTCCTCTTTTCTTTGGCAGTTAAATGAGAGGGGCATTCCCCATAGGTGAGAAAATGGGCGATGTCAGCATACCATTCATCAACTGAGCTAAGGAACAGAACGGTAGGAAGGTCAACTTTCTCCTCCAGCAACTCATGTTTGGCTCCTTCAGCAATGAGCTCACAAAGGCCTTTTCCACGAACCAGCTTGGTCGGTTTGATGTCAATGTCATACTCTTGGACCTTAGCTTGACCCGGTTCCCTCTCTTAGATCCAAATTCTTACTTTGTGTGAGAATCGACTTAATGATTGTATCTGGGACCAATACCATGGAATGAGAGTTGAGGATGTAAAAGTGAAAGCGCTGGCTTGTGCTTTAACCACTGCAAAAGCATGTTTCTCCATCATGGTGTATTTTAACTCGTGATCCTTCAGAATATAGCTCATGAACACAATTGGGAGCTCATGCTCGTTAGAGTCTTCTTGAGTCAAAACAGCAGCTAAGGTATTATCTGTGGCATAGCAATAGATAATAAAATCTTTGTTGAAATCAGGACAGGCTAAAACAGGAGTTTTAGCGATAGCTCTCTTGATACCTTCAAAGGATTCCTTTCCTTCAGAAGACCAACCAAATGTTTGCTTCCCTTTCATCATCTGAGAAATATTCAAAGTTAACTCTGCAAAATCAGGAATGAATCTTCTCAAAAAATTGATCTTGCCAAAAAGGAGTGCACGCCCTTTTTGCTGGTTGGGAGAGGAATTTGTTGGATAGCTTGTACTCGTTCAGGATCAATCTTAATACCATCTTTGGAAATGATGTGCCCTAATAATTTTCCCTCTGTGACACAGAAAATAGACTTTTTAGGATTCAAAGAAATTCCATGCTCTCTGCATCTTAGCAGAACTGTCTCTAGGTGATCAAAATGATCCGCTCTTGTCTTGGAAAATACTGTCAGGTCATCAAGATATATGACAATACACTTCCCTTTCAAACTTCCAAAAGCCAGATCCATAGCTCTCTGGAAAGTGGCACCAGCATTAATAAGCCCAAAAGGCATTCTCTTGTAGGCAAAGGTACCCCGAGGAGTAGTGAAAGCTATTTTGTGTTGATCTCTGATATCAACCTCTACTACGATTATATCCGAGAATCCATCAAGCATAGATAACATTTCAGATCCATTCTTGCTTGCAAGACCTGATCCATCATAGGCAAAGGATAATTATCTTTCAGAGAAGCCTGATTCAGGTTCCTGAAATCAACACAGATGCGGATCTCACCATTTTTCTTCCTAACAGGCACAATATTTGCAATCCATGTTGAATGGTGAATGGGAAAAATAATTTTAGCCTTCAACAACTTCTGTATTTCTGAAAGATGGTGTCAGCTATTTTGGGGTTGTATTGCCTCTGTTTCTGCTTGAAAGGCTTAATTCCAGGCTTAAGAGGAATAGAGTGCTGCATATCTTTTGGTTTGAAAGCTTTCAAATCTTCATAAGAATAAGCAAGAACATCCTTATACCTTTTTAAAAGATCAATTGCTTTTCTCCTCTCATCTGTTGTGCAACATTTTCCAATATTCACTAGCTTAGGGTCATTAGGACTCCCAATATTAATCTGGTCATGTTCAGCTGATTGCTGAGGTCCAAGAGAAGCTCTAGACTTCACATACCTGTCATGTTTATCAAATAGTTCCTCCAAACTCACCAATCCTTTAGGAATCTTGTTTCCTTTGAGATTGATGCATCCATCCTGATCTGTTTCTTCCCCTTGGGCGACTGCTTTGTCAAAGGGCACACTCTCACGAGGTAGGTTGTCACTTCCCTCAAAATACAGTTGTTGAAATTACCCTTGAGTTCCAGGAAGGAAAGAAAATGTTGATCATCATTGAAAACTTGCCAGTTATTGGCATTATCAGGTACACTAGGTCGATGGACCATCTCAATGGTGAACTTATCCTGAGAGAAATCAGGATGAGGAATCAGTAGTGACCCTGAGACTGCTAGTGAATCAGCCCTGCTGTTCTTCTCCCTAGGTATTGCCTCAATGGAGAAAGCATCAAGGAATTCAATGGAATCCCAAACCTGATTCGGTAATGTTTCAGCCTCCCATTTTTTACTTGAAAAAGGTTTCTGACTGCTTTACAATCAACTCTGCATCACCACGAGCCAGAAGATTCTTTACACCTTGTTCTTTGGCCACTTGCGATCCGAGAATGAGAGCCTCGTACTCTCTTGTGTTATTAGTATTCTCGACGCAACTTAAATGAAAAGGGGTGTAGGCTTCCTTGAGTGACACTAGAGACACCGGCTCAGAACCGGTGAGGAACAACTTCCGTCAAACTCTAAAATCCACACCCCATTAGGATCTTTAGGAGACACTTCGGGGAGTCGAATTTCATCAGGGGACATAATCATGTAATTACCATGTCCCATATCCTCATAAAGTATTTGTGCTTTAGGGTCATCCGTTTTCTGCACAATATACTCAGACTGCTTCTCGGGCAGCAACTTCTTCATGTGTCCATTGACAGGCACGAGTGCATGTGACCAGTCCATTTGGATTTCTCCACCCACATCTTTGCAGAAGTTCCTACTTAGCAACATCCCGTATGAAGGAGGGATATCTGCTACTAAGATGGTAGCCAACACTTTCTTTTCAGGCAAAGCAGCAAAAGCCACTTGTGCATCTTTAATTCTTCCAACCAGAGGCACTTCCTTACTCTCCATAGAGTAGCAAGATCCATAAGGCAGTGAGGTCAAGCCTAAGGCATGAGCTACTTTAGATGGCATGACATTGTCTGAGGCTCCTGAATCTATGACACAATTACTGAGCCTATGGCCAGCTATAAGAAGTGTTACATAAAATGGTTTAATCTTGTCATTAGGTGAGGTGACAGCGGCTACCAGGCTAGGCTGTGGTGCAGAAGGAGGAGTGGGCAAAAGGCCTTTAGAGGTGGTCTTGGAATGGGAATTAACAAATTGAATCATCTTGGCAAAAGCTTTGGGATGAGTTTGATAATACTCGGCCTCTGAGATTTGAACCTTAGTCTTTTTCAGATGATCAATAATATCAAAAGACCCAGAAGTGGACGGGCCATCATCATTTGAAATTCTAGGCTTATCAACTTTAGGAGAAAAAGAAGGAACTTTGCTAGTAGGATTGACAGGACTCACCTTTGGTGTAGATAAAGTAGGGATAGGAGATCCTCTTTTGCAATTATGGGAATAGTTGCCGAATGCTCCTTAGATTTCTTTATGGGCTGCGTCACCTTCTCCCTCTGATTTGTCTGCTCTCGAGTCATGACAGCAAATGATTCGCTATTCATGTCTGCTACCACTTCATCATAATCATCTCCATCATCAATGCCCTCAGTGGTGAAGAAATTAACCCGAGATCCCTCAAGTTCTTTTGCCTCATCATCAAATTCCTCCACAAACTCCTCACAAGCTTCATTATCCTCATCATCATCTGGTTCTTCAACCTCACAGGTTGCATTCACAGGAACTTTAACAGGAGGTCCTTCAAGTGCTAATCTCGTTTGAGAAGCAGGAAAACGATTTCTGGGCTGAAAATTCCTCCTTGGGCGTCTGCGCATAAGGGCGTCTTTGAGCCAATTGTTTCTTTATAGCAATAAGATCATTCGCAAGTTTTGAACTAATGGATCAGTATTAGGTCCAGGGGTGGAAGAGGAAGAAGCAGCAGACTTAGATTTGGAAGGGTCTCTTCTCAACTTCCCCGACATGATCAAGTCATCCTCGATACTAACAGCGAGGGTTTGATCCTCGACCAATGTTGCGAGATTAGCCCTTCTTAGTGCATAACTAACTTTGGGCGATTGAGCATTTAGGAAGAAACATTTTTGAATTTGATCAACAGGTCGGGTAAGCTGCGGAATTTTGTTGATCAATCTGTTGAATCGGGCCACAAATTCTCTCATGGGCTCTTGTGAATCTTTCTTTATCTGAGAGATTTGGGCTAGCAAGGCATGTACATCTTCTGCCGGCTTGAAACGGTTTTCGAACTGAGTTCTCATTGTGTCCCAGTCGGTGATAGCGCCAGCCGGAAGGTGGTAGAACCAATCAGCAGCATTATCTTGTAACGTCTCAACGAACAGCCTTACGGAGACATCTTCATGTTCGACTCCCAGAACTCCACATGCAACAATGAAGGCTGCGATGTGTTCATCAGGATGCACTTTGCCATCGCCTTTGAATTTAGGGAAGTTCTTCCGGTTACCTCTGGGTAACTCATGCAAAGGCTGAGTAAGGGCCAGGGGCCCGACACGATGACCCCATGGTAATGGTGCCGCCATTCTTGGAAAAACGGCTTGGAGAGGGACTGCAACACCAGCAAGAATCAAAGCTTGAAGATTAGGGCTAGCTGGCTCTGAAGAAAAACCACCCGTGGGAATTCTGTCTTGAGCAGGTGGAGTGCTTGTCGAACGAGTTCTTCTATTTGTTGAAGGAAAGGAAAACCTTGCTTTGCTCCAAAAGCTGGCGAGAATCTTGACCAAGGGCCCTTCTCCCTCGAGTAAAAGCGTGGAGTCGCGGATCAAAGGATGATCAAAAATAATAGAAGCTGGAATATGATTTTCCCAGGAGTCGCCAAAACTATTGGTCGTCAGATAGGACTTTACGAAGAGCAACAGTCAGGGGACAAGAAGTCCCTCCTCTTTAATGGGAGAGGTTCCCTTATTCAGAAATGAACTTATTTACAAATGTACAAGACATGATTTGTTGGTTAAACTTGGATATCACGAAAGTGTTTTCTATGAAGATCATCAATTACAAAAGGACTGAGGAAATGAGAGTACGGGAAAGAGCAGAAAGGCAACATGCAGAATTATAGATATCAGAGTAATTCTTTATGTATGCGAAAGTCACAGTGAATTGAAACAAGATCATTTGTATCGAATAAATAAGATGGAATTTAAAGACACAAAGTTCTGTAAATAACATCTGCTTAGAACACAAAGTTTCTTAACATAACACAGATTCATTAATCAAGGACACAAAGTTCCTTCTTGGTTATACAAGATCACCGTGCTTGCAAAGTTGAAGAGTATGCAATCGGTAAGACTAACGAACTTGAGACAAATGATCTTCACAAAGAAAATAAATGAAAGCCTAGGAATAACAGAGATCAGATAGACAAAGAATGGAAAAGTCCTTCTGTATTGATTTCTTTATAATCTATTTACACTTTTCAGAAAATAAGCCAAGTTCTTCCTCTTTAGAATGGCGTAAAGAAGGCCATTATATAGCTTACAAATCAGTTACTCTTCGTAACCGTTTCTTTTAACTAAAGAATAGTTAAGGACCGCTTGATCGCAGTACCTCAACTTCTTACAAAGAAAACGAAAAAGAAAGGGAAGAAGAGAAAAGAATAAGGAGAAGAAGGCAGGTGGCGGTCAGCGAGAGGACCCACGCGACTTGAGAATCATTTGCTGAATTTCTTTAACGCCTCGGCTATATCTCGCCACGAGGGTGCGCGTGTTAGTCGTAGGCGAGTCCAAAATCCCGAGACACTTTTCCATCTCTTTATCAAACTCGACATGAGTATGATAATCTTTATTTGCTTCTTGATGGCAGATTGAAGAGAGCAAATCTCCTTCATTTTATCTTTGGAGATGGAACTTTCCTTGAGCAAATTATCTTTGACAAAAGCTCGAATTGAGCTTTGATTTCTTGCGAGGAAAGGAGAGTACACCAGAAGTTTCATCTTGAAGATGGCGGTGTATATCTTTGAAAGCGAGAGACAACTGACGGTGTCTTGAAAGCTTCGCCCATACGCCAAGCTGTTCTTGATTCTCCCAAAGCCTCCTCTCCAGGACTACGATCTTCCACTCCACCTTTGTAGACCCAGGATTTGACAGATTATCCTTTGCATCATCAAAGACTTTACTTGCTAACAAAATGTTCTCATCTGTCTGTCCCATGAGTCGGAGGTCTCTATCTGCTGCTCGAGAGTTTGAGCTCTTTATCCATGATATTGATAGTGGAGGAGAGCTTGATTGCACATTGCTCACCTTTTCGTGGAGTTTGAAAGCTTCATCGATGAAGTTTAATCTAGCAACAAGCATGTCATCCACCAGGGCTTCAATAGCTCTGCCATAGACAGAATACTTGTGCATATCTTTAATACTCTGCACTTCATCTTGGCTTAGAATTACAGGAGGTGGGAGAGTAGTCAATGGGGTAGGGTCTAAAACTTTGTCCTTAGACAAAAGAGACTTGATGAAACCTGTGAGAACTTGGGCCTGTTCTTCCAACTATTCAATAGTTTGTTGCCCTTTCTCTACCCTCCCAATGACTCTTGTGACTGTTTCCTGGAGGTTGTGAATTTCACCTTCAGGGGTAGACTCTCCCATTGGGATTCTCGAGAGCTCTAAGTCAGATACCTGCAAGTCCTGCTCTGATTTATCCGTTGTAGGCTTGGCAATCTCCAGGAATTGTTGACCTTGAGCATCAGACACTATTCTAGAGGTAACCTTGGCTTTCTTGGCACGAGAAGGAGTGGTGCCCAACAAGGTGTGCTGACATCAAAATTTGGTCCTGAGCTTCGAGAGGAAAATTTCCTCTTCCTTTTGTCAACCAAAGGTTGCACCCACGCAAAAGAGGAAGAGGAATCAGCAGGAGGGCAAGGGGACCAAGAGACAGAGAGCTCATGACGCTCAAGGTCTGCGCAGCTGTTGACTCGAGTTGAGAGGTGAGTGGGGCACTTGGGGCAATTGCGGCAGAAGAGTCAACATCACCTGAAAGCTCAGTGCTCTGGATTTCTTTATCTTTATCAGTTGGATCTTCGGGAGCATTTGCAGGGGTTGGCATTTCGCTTTCTTCACTTTCATTGAGAACAATGATGTTCTCTGGTCCCATAGGCAACTCTGCCTGCTTTCTTTGAGGGTCACTTTCCACAGGCTCCTTCTTAACCTCCTTGAGTTTCTTCTGGTACACTTGAGTGGATGAAGAAGGAGTGGAAGCTGCAGGTCCTTGTATTGATGAGGCAGGTGGGGTTTCACTTTGGTGTTTCGACCTTGGAATAGATGCTTCTCTCTTGGTGTTGAAACATCCTTGGAAGAGGATTCTCTGAGTGCCTTTGAGCTCTCGAACTTTCTTGTCAAACCGGACCTTAGTCGACTAAGGCTGGAGCAAGGATCTCAGCCCGGATCATCTTTTTCTTTCTGTTCCAATCCAAGTCCTCCGAGGGGGTGTGCTTAATCACCTTTGTCATACTCATATGAGTATAGATCAGAATTGTCATCCTGGAGTCCTTCGGGAACTTGAGTACAAGCCGAGTTCTTGGATCGGTGCGAGGAGAAACACCCACAATGCCTTCTCGGCCTCAAAATCATCGCACGATCGGCCCGGTAGTCTTACATATCTACCCTATGATGGTAGATTATCTTGATGTTACATTCAATGAACTTCTTCAAGTGAAGCAAGTTCTTGGCTTGAAGAAATGAGCAGTGATAGGAACCGGGGCTCTCTCATGTTACGTGCGTCAGGGCTATTTTACAAGTGTAATTTCCCAAAGAGATGGGAAAGTGCAAACCGGAAATCTTCTTGTCCCTGCGAGGTTTGTGCGGTTTGTCAACTACTGCATACTTCAATCAAAGCCATCTTATCATTGCGAGAACATGGGAAGCGCGAGAGGGTGCTCTCATAGCAAGAAAGCTTTGATATAAGAAAATTTCTGAATTGGATGAAATAAGCACCATATTGCGATATCGGGTTCATGGCTTCATCGAAACCTTCTAGCGAGTATCACCTTGACGTGAGTCGACCACGTACATGGTGAAAGCGTCATTGACCCTTACGAAATTTCGATTCTTTGGTCTCGGGGTGAGCTGCTGGGCGTAGGCATACTCTTGGGTCATCTTTGTGAGCATCGATGTAGGAAAAGCCAAACCATTGCCGTGATTGCTGCTAGGGTATACATCGAGATAAGAAGTCATGTAGAACTTCTTCGTTTTTTGTACATTGGACAATTGCTTCTCTGCCAAATTCATGCTTTGATGATCTCTGCCGATTGATATTTTACGTCCCCTCACACACCATGCTTTGATGAGCGGGCACATCCGAGAAGTGAAATTCATTGGTAGAGGCAAACCCATAACCGAGAGCCAGTGAGAATTATGAAGTCGGACAATTCTTCATTGAAATCCGTAAAAGGGTTTTGGTCAGATGAGAAGCTCCTTTCTTAGGGTTCTTCAGCCAGGACTTCGCCACTCGTGCCTTATATTTGTCCTTTGTCTTGGTCGAGGCACATGCTTGATCCAGGAAAGCGACTATGGCATTATCCATCTCTGGAATCCTCGGAAGCGAGTGCTAATGGCGGCAGCATCCAGTTTGGTGATGAGTTCCCCGTGTATATTGGTCAATTCGCTCGAAGCGGGGTCGAAGTGAGCTCCGCATGAAAGCACGGTATCAGCACTGTACTGAGATCGGGAAACCGCCAGCAAAGGCCAAACCGCTATCGTGAATCATTTGTGCCATTGGTGTAGGGTTTGCATCTGCCACCCTCGCCCAAAAATCACCGAAGTCGAGATGTCGAGCTTCACTGTCCCCAATATTGAGAACGGCAGACTCTAGTGGTGAAACTTGTTCCTGTCCCTGGAATTTGATCTTCATATTGGTATTATCAGAGAGAGAGAATTGCAATCTAGACTTGGGAAGGAAATGCAGTAGGGAACGGGTATGTGCGCAGGAAATTAGATTGCGGGGGTTCGGGCAAAAGATAGCAAGGAAGCAGTGTGAAAAATGCAAAGGGGGAATACCGTTAGTTATATAGCCGTTTTGGAGAGAGAAAGGAAATCAATGCGCATTAAATTCATATCTACCAATTTGACAAGCAACATATTCGGGTAGAGCGGGAAAAACTAAGTATGAATGGCACTTGGTTCACTTGGGACATGTGAGACGTGAATGTGAAACACGTGGCTCGGCCGATTCGGGCGAAGCAGGGAAAAGACGCACAAATGCATTTTGGGACATTTGGGACAGAAAAGCGTGAATCACGCGGTGGCGTGGTTCGGGTGTTTAGGCGAAAATGGAGCAAAGGCACTTTTGAACTTGGGACATTTGGGATGAAAAGTTTGAAAGGACGCGTTCGGGCGGTTCGGGGATGAACAAGGTCCGATTTGAAGTTTGGGACATTTGGGATGAAAAGCGTGAAGTACGCGTGGTTGGGTGTTTCGGTGAAAATGGAACAACTTGCACAATTAACTTTGGGACAGTTGGGGACGAAAAGTTCCGAGCGGGCCCGAAAATGGAACAACGGGATTTGGCCGATCGGGGAACAGATCGCACTTCGGGACTTGGGACACGTGGGACAAAAATGTCTGACAGGCCCGAAATACATACAAAATGACCCAAAACTATGGATTTTCTCAATCTCACGACCTTCAACAATTTCAGCACAACAGAGAAGACACTAAAACTCAAAATTTTTGAAAGTTCACTTTCTTTAAGAGTAGGGAATTTTGAGTGGACAACAGCTGGCTCCTTCTGGGGATGACTTGGCATAAATTCAAGGAATGAGACAAGGCAAGAACTTAGACAAACTCAGGGAAGCAGACCAGTACCTTATCCATTGGGCAACGGAGTCAAAAAGCAGACCAATACAGAGGACAACACACCAAAACAAAAAGAAAGAAAAGCAAAAATGTTGTACAGAATATACAAGGGACCTCCTAATCACCTAGGACTTGAACAACTTGAGGTACTGCCCACTATAAGGAAGTGGGAGAGGAGAACCATCCATGTAATCAAGATAAAAGGAATTCTTACCAGCAAAGTGTCTGATCTTGAAAGGTCTGAGCCAAAGGGAATCAAATTTTCCATGGCTGCCACGAGGTTCATGCCTTTTATCCCATAACATCACTGATGTCTCCAACTTGGAAATCTACGAACCTAGCTTTCTTATCAAAGCAGGACCTTTACCTACTCTTTGGTGAACAGATATTCTATCAGCAACCACCAATCTGTCCTCATTTAGTTTTGTGAAGGTACATAATTCTCTTATCCAAAGCATCTACGAAACTAGTATCTTGATGGCCTTCATTAGGTGCAAGGTGGCGGTTCCTTATTATTCTTGGCAATTGAGCTTCTACTCCATATACCACTTGAAAAGGAGACATTCCAATAGCTCTCTTTGGTGTAATCCTGTCTGCCCAAAGAGCATCGTAGAGCTTCTTGTGCCAGTTTCGTTGAGACTCATTTACTAACTTTCTTATAATAGTCACCAGATTTTTGTTAGTGGATTCTGCTTGCCCATTTCCCTGAGGGTAGTAATCTGAAGAGTGAGCCAAAGAAATGCCATACCCATAGCAAAAATCCATTATCTCAGTTGAAGAGAAATTCGAGGCATTATCTGTTACAATCTTGTTAGGTACACCATACCTTACCAAGATGTTCTCTTTGATGAAGTTGCACACCACTTCAGAAGTAGTACTCTTAACTGGAATAGCTTCCACCCATTTGGTGAAATAGTCAGTGGCAGTTAGTACATGAGTGTGACCAGCACTAGAAGCAGGATTAAGTGTACCAATGAAGTCCAAACCCCACTGTTGAAATGGTTCCTCAATCACAACTGGCTTGAGAGGCAAAGAAGCCAATTTAGGTCTTCCCACAAAGGTCTGACAAGCCTCACATTTATCCACCCACTTGGATGCATCTCTGAACAAGGAAGGCTAGTAGTATCCTCCACGGAGTATCTTATGAGCTGTAACCATTGATGAATAGTGCCCTCCACATGCATGATCATGAAAAGCTGAGAGCAACTTTCTCTGTTGTTCCTTGTCCACACACTTCAAAAATCTCCCATCTATTCCTCGCTTGAACAGGGCGTTTTCCCACAATACATATTTGCGACCTCAATTTAACGAGTCCTCTTTTCTTTGGAGTTAAATGAGAGGGCATTCCCATAGGTGAGAAAATGGGCGATGTCAGCATACCATTCATCAACTGAGCTAAGGAACAGAATGGTAGGAAGGTCAACTTTCTCCTCCAGCAACTCATGTTTGGCTCCTTCAGCAATGAGCTCACAAAGGCCTTTTCCACGAACCAGCTTGGTCGGTTTGATGTCAATGTCATACTCTTGGACCTTAGCAACCCAGTTCCCTCTCTTGGATCCAAATTCTTCTTTGTGTGAGAATCGACTTGATAGATTGTATCGGGACCAATACCATGGAATGAGAGTTGAGGATGTAAAAGTGAAAGCGCTTGCGGCTTTAACCACTTTGCAAAAGCATGTTTCTCCATCATGGTGTATTTCAACTCGTGATCCTTCAGAATATAGCTCATGAACGCAATTGGGAGCTCATGCTCGTTAGAGTCTTCTTGAGTCAAAACAGCAGCTAAGGTATTATCTGTGGCATAGCAATAGATAATAAAATCTTTGCTGAAATCAGGACAGGCTAAAACAGGAGTTTTAGCGATAGCTCTCTTGATACCTTCAAAGGATTCCTTTCCTTCAGAAGACCAACCAAATGTTTGCTTCCCTTTCATCATCTGAGAAATATTCAAAGTTAATTCTGCAAAATCAGGAATGAATCTTCTCAAAAAATTGATCTTGCCAAAGAAGGAGTGCACGCCCTTTTTGCTGGTTGGGAGAGGAATTTGTTGGATAGCTTGTACTCGTTCAGGATCAATCTTAATACCATCTTTGGAAACGATGTGCCCTAATAATTTTCCCTCTGTGACACAGAAAACAGACTTTTTAGGATTCAAAGAAATTCCATGCTCTCTGCATCTTAGCAGAACTGTCTCTAGGTGATCAAAATGATCCGCTCTTGTCTTGGAAAATACTGTCAGGTCATCAAGATATATGACAATACACTTCCCTTTCAAACTTCCAAAAGCCAGATCCATAGCTCTCTGGAAAGTGGCACCAGCATTAATAAGCCCAAAAGGCATTCTCTTGTAGGCAAAGGTACCCCAAGGAGTAGTGAAAGCTGTTTTGTGTTGATCTACAGTATCAACCTCTACCTGATTATATCCTGAGAATCCATCAAGCATAGATAACATTTCAGATCACATTCTTGCTTGCAAGACACTGATCCATCATAGGCAAAGGATAATTGTCTTTCAAAGAAGCTGATTCGAGTTCTGAAATCAACACGAATGCGGATCTCACCATTTTTCTTCCTAACGAGTACAATATTTGCAATCCATGTTGAATGGTGAATGGGAAAAATAATTTTAGCCTTCAACAACTTTTGTATTTCTGAAAGATGGTGTCGGCTATTTTGGGGTTGTATTGCCTCTATTTCTGCTTGAAAGGCTTAATTCCAGGCTTAAGAGGAATAGAGTGCTGCATATCTTTTGGTTTGAAAGCTTTCAAATCTTCATAAGAATAAGCAAGAACATCCTTATACCTTTTTAAAAGATCAATTGCTTTTCTCCTCTCATCTGCTGTGCAACATTTTCCAATATTCACTAGCTTAGGGTCATTAGGACTCCCAATATTAATCTGTCATGTTCAGCTGATTGCTGAGGTCCAGTAGAAGCTCTAGACTTCACATATCTGTCATGTTTATCAAATAGTTCCTCCAAACTCACCAATCCTTTAGGAATCTTGTTTCCTTTGAGATTGATGCATCCATCCTGATCTGTTTCTTCCCCTTGGGTAACTGCTTTGTCAAAGGGCACACTCTCACGAGGTAGGTTGTCACTTCCCTCAAAATATAGTTGTTCGAAATTACCCTTGAGTTCCAGGAAGGAAAGCAAATGTTGATCATCATTGAAAACTTGCCAGTTATTGGCATTATCAGGTACACTAGGTCGATGGACCATCTCAATGGTGAACTTATCCTGAGAGAAATCAGGATGAGGAATCAGTAGTGACCCTGAGACTGCTAGTGAATCAGCCCTGCTGTTCTTCTCCCTAGGTATTGCCTCAATGGAGAAAGCATCAAGGAATTCAATGGAATCCCAAACCTGATTCCGGTAATGTTTCAGCCTCCCATTTTTTACTTGAAAAAGGTTTCTGACCTGCTTTACAATCAACTCTGCATCACCACGAGCCAGAAGATTCTTTACACCTTGTTCTTTGGCCACTTGCAATCCGAGAATGAGAGCCTCGTACTCTGCTGTGTTATTAGTATTCTCGAACTGCAACTTAAATGAAAAGGGGTGTAGGCTTCCTTCAGGTGACACCAGTAGGACACCGGCTCCAGAACCAGCTGAGGAACAACTTCCATCAAACTCTAAAATCCAAACCCCATTAGGATCTTTAGGAGACACTTTGGGAGTCGAATTTCATCAGGGGACATAATCATGTAATTACCATGTCCCATATCCTCATAGAGTATTTGTGCTTTAGGATCATCCGTTTTCTGCACAATATACTCAGACTGCTTCTCAGGCAGCAACTTCTTCATGTGTCCATTGACAGGTATGAGTGCATGTGACCAGTCCATTTGGATTTCTCCACCCATCTTTGAGAAGTTCCTACTTAGCAACATCCCGTATGAAGGAGGGATATCTGCTACTAAGATGGTAGCCAACACTTTCTTTTCAGGCAAAGCAGCAAAAGCCACTTGTGCATCTTTAATTCTTCCAACCAGAGGCACTTCCTTACTCTCCATAGAGTAGCAAGATCCATAAGTACGAGTGAGGGTCAAGCCTAAGGCATGAGCTACTTTAGCTGGCATGACATTGTCTGAGGCTCCTGAATCTATGACACAATTACTGAGCCTATGGCCAGCTATAAGAAGTGTTACATAAAATGGTTTAATCTTGTCATTAGGTGAGGTGACAGTAGCTACCAGGCTAGGCTGTGGTGCAGAAGGAGGAGTAGGTAAAAGGCCTTTAGAGGTGGTTTGGAATGGGAATTAACAAATTGAATCATCTTGGCAAAAGCTTTGGGATGAGTTTGATAATACTCGGCCTCTGAGATTTGAACCTTAGTCTTTTTCAGATGATCAATAATATCAAAAGACCCAGAAGTGGACGGGCCATCATCATTTGAAATTCTAGGCTTATCAACTTTAGGAGAAAAAGAAGGAACTTTGCTAGTAGGATTGACAGGACTCACCTTTGGTGTAGATAAAGTAGGGATAGGAGATCCTCTTTTTGCAATTACGGGAATAGTTGCCGACTGCTCCTTAGATTTCTTATGGGCTGCGTCACCTTCTCCCTCTGATTTGTCTGCTCTCGAGTCATGACAGCAAATGATTCGCTATTCATGTCTGCTACCACTTCATCATAATCATCTCCATCATCAATGCCCTCAGTGGTGAAGAAATTAACCCGAGATCCCTCAAGTTCTTCTGCCTCATCATCAAATTCCTCCACAAACTCCTCGCAAGCTTCATTATCCTCATCATCATCTGGTTCTTCAACCTCACAGGTTGCATTCACAGGAACTTTAACAGGAGGTCCTTCAAGTGCTAATCTCGTTTGAGAAGCAGGAAAATGATTTCTGGGCTGAAAATTCCTCCTTGGAACGTCTGCATAAGGGGCGTCTTTGAGCCAATTGTTTCTTTATAGCAATAAGATCATTCGCAAGTTTCTGAACTAATGGATCAGTATTAGGTCCAGGGGTGGAAGAGGAAGAAGCAGCAGACTTAGATTTGGAAGGGTCTCTTCTCAACTTCCCCGACATGATCAAGTCATCCTCAATACTAACAGCGAGGGTTTGATCCTCGACCAATGTTGTGAGATTAGCCCTTCTTAGTGCATAACTAACTTTGGGCGATTGAGCATTTAGGAAGAAACATTTTGAATTTGATCAGCAAGTCGGGTAAGCTGCGGAATTTTGTTGATCGGTCACATTGAATCGGGCCACAAATTCTCTCATGGGCTCTTGCGAATCTTTCTTTATCTGAGAGATTTGGGCTAGCAAGGCATGTACATCTTCTGCCGGCTTGAAGCGGTTTTCGAACTGAGTTCTCATTGTGTCCCAGTCGGTGATAGCGCCAGCCGGAAGGTGGTAGAACCAATCAGCAGCATTATCTTGTAACGTCTCAGCGAATGACCTTACGGAGACGTCTTCATGTTCGACTCCCAGAACTCCACATGCAACAATGAAGGCTGCGATGTGTTCATCAGGATGCACTTTGCCATCGCCTTTGAATTTAGGGAAGTTCTTCCGGTTACCTCACGGGTAACTCATGCAAAGGTGAGTAAGGGTAGGGGGCCGGCACGATGACCCCATGGTAATGGTGCCGCCATTCTTGGAAAAAGCGGCTTGGAGAGGGACTGCAACACCAGCAAGAATCAAAGCTTGAAGATTAGGGCTAGGTGGCTCGAAAAAAACCACCCGTGGGAATTTTGTCTTGAGCAGGTGGAGTGCTTGTCGAGCGAGTTCTTCTATCTTGTTGAAGGAAAAGGAAAACCTGCTTTGCTCCAAAAGCTGGCGAGAATCTTGATACCGAGGGCCCTTCTCCCTCGAGTAAAAGCGGAGTCGCGGATCAAAGGATGATCAAAAATTATAGAAGCTGGAATATGATTTTCCCAGTAGTCGCCAAAAACTGTTGGTCGTCAGATAGGACTTTACGAAGAGCAACAGTCAGGGGACAAGAAGTCCCTCCTCTTTAATGGGAGAGGTTCCCTTATTCAGAAACGAACTTATTTACAAATGTACAAGACATGATTTGTTGGTTAAACTTGGATATCACGAAAGTGTTTTCTATGAAGATCATCAATTAAAAAATTTGAGGAAATGAGAGTACGGGAAAGAAGCGAGAAAGGCAACATGCAGAATTATAGATATCAGAGTAATTCTTTATGTATGCGAAAGTCACAGTGAATTGAAACAAGATCATTTGTATCGAATAAATAAGATGGAATTTAAAGACACAAAGTTCTGTAAATAACATCTGCTTAGAACACAAAGTTTCTTAACATAACACAGATTCATTAATCAAGGACACAAAGTTCCTTCTTGGTTATACAAGATCACCGTGCTTGCAAAGTTGAAGAGTATGCAATCGGTAAGACTAACGAACTTGAGACAAATGATCTTCACAAAGAAAATAAATGAAAGCCTAGGAATAACAGAGATCAGATAGACAAAGAATGGAAAAGTCCTTCTGTATTGATTTCTTTATAATCTATTTACACTTTTCAGAAAATAAGCCAAGTTCTTCCTCTTAGAATGGCGTAAAGAAGGCCATTATATAGCTTACAAATCAGTTACTCTTCGTAACCGTTTCTTTTAACTAAAGAATAGTTAAGGACCGCCAATCGCAGTACCTCAACTTCTTACAAAGAAAACGGAAAAAGAAAGGGAAGAAGAGAAAAGAATAAGGAGAAGAAGGCAGGTGGCGGTCTTTGAGAGGACCCACGCGACTTGAGAATCCGCATTGCCTGAATTTCTTTAACGCCTCGGCTATATCTACGCCACGAGGGACCGCGTGTTAGTCGTAGGCTGAGTCAAAATCCAAGACACTTTTCCATCTCTTTATCAAACTCGACATGAGTATGATAATCTTTATTTGCTTCTTGATGGCAGATTGAAGAGAGCAAATCTCCTTCATTTTTCTTTGGAGATGGAACTTTCCTTGAAGCAGATTATCTTTGACAAAAGCTCGAATTGAGCTTTGATTTCTTCAAGAGAAAGGAGTACACCAGAAGTTTCATCTTGAAGATGGCAGTGTATATCTTTGAAAGCAGAGACAACCAGTGTCTTGAAAGCTTCGCCCATGCCCAGCTATTCTTGATTCTCCCAAAGCCTCCTCCAGGACTCTGATCTTCCACTCCACGTTGTAGACCCAGGATTTCGACAGATTATCCTTTGCATCATCAAAGACTTTACTTGCCAACAAAATGTTCTCATCTGCCTGTCCCATGAGTCGGAGGTCTACTATGCAACTGCTCCAGAGTTTGAGCTCTTTATCCATGATATTGATAGTGGAGGAGAGCTTCAGTTGCACATTGCTCACCTTTTCGTGGAGTTTGAAAGCTTCATCGATGAAGTTTAATCCAGCAACAAGCATGTCATCCACCAGGGCTTCAATAGCTCTGCCATAGACAGAATACTTGTGCATATCTTTAATACTCTGCACTTCATCTTGGCTTAGAATTACAGGAGGTGGGAGAGTAGTCAATGGGGTAGGGTCCAAAACTTTGTCCTTAGACAAAAGAGACTTGATGAAACCTGTGAGAACTTGGGCCTGTTCTTCCAATTGTTCAATAGTTTGTTGCCCTTTCTCTACCCTCCCAATGACTCTTGTGATTGTTTCCTGGAGGTTGTGAATTTCACCTTCAGGGGTAGACTCTCCCATTGGGATTCTCGAGAGCTCTAAGTCAGATACCTGCAAGTCCTGCTCTGATTTATCCGTTGTAGGCTTGGCAATCTCCAGGAATTGCTGACCTTGAGCATCAGACACTATTCTAGAGGTAACCTTGGCTTTCTTGGCACGAGAAGGAGTGGTGCCCAACAAGGCTGCAACAACATCAAAATTTGGTCTTGAGCTTCGAGAGGAAAATTTCCTCTTCCTTTTATCAACCAAAGGTTGCACCCACGCAAAAGAGGAAGAGGAATCAGCAGGAAGGGCAAGGGGACCAAGAGACAGAGAGCTCATGACGCTCAAGGTCTGCGCAGCTGTTGACTCGAGTTGAGAGGTGAGTGGGGCACTTGGGGCAATTGCGGCAGAAGAGTCAACATCACCTGAAAGCTCAGTGCTCTGGATTTCTTTATCTTTATCATTTGGATCTTGGGAGCATTTGCAGGGGTTGGCATTTCACTTTCTTCACTTTCACTGAGAACAATGATGTTCTCTGGTCCCATAGGCAACTCTGCCTACTTTCTTTGAGGGTCACTTTCTGCACAGGCTCCTTCTTAACCTCCTTGAGTTTCTTCTGGTACACTTGAGTGGATGAAGAAGGAGTGGAAGCTGCAGGTCCTTGTATTGATGAGGGGAGTGGGGTTTCACCTTTGGTGTTTCGACCTTGGAATAGATGCTTCTCTTCTTGGTGTTGAAGCATCCTTAGAAGAGGATTCTCCTGAGTGCCTTCTGAGCTCTCAAACTTTCTTGTCAAACCAGACCTTAGTCCTGACTAAGACTGGAGCAAGGATCTCAGCCAGATCATCTTTTTCTTTCTGTTCCAATCCAAGTCCTCGAGGGGGTGTGCTTAATCACCTTTGTCATACTCATATGAGTATAGATCAGAATTGTCATCCTGGAGTCCTTCGGGAACTTGGTACAAGCCGAGTTCTTGGATCAATTGCAGGGAGAACCTGCCACAATGCCTTCTCCTGGCCTCAAAATCATCTGCACAGTCAGCCCAGTAGTCTTCTGTATCTGCCCTATGATGGTAGATTATCTTGATGTTCTGTTCAATAAACTTCTTCAAGTCAAAGCAGGTTCTTGGCTTGAAGAAATGAACAGTGATAGGAACCAGGGCTCTCTCTATGTTCTGTGCGTCCAGGGCTGTTTTACAAGTGTAATTTCCCAAAGAGATGGGAAAGTGCAAACCGGAAATCTTCTTGTCCCTGCAGGTTCTGTGCAGTTTGTCTAACTACCTGCATACTTCGATCAAAGCCATCTTATCATTGCAGAACATGGGAAGCCGCAGAGGGGTGCTCTCATAGCCAGCAAGCCTGATATAAGAAAATTTCCTGAATTGGATGAAATAAGCACCATATTGCGATATCAGGTTCATGGCTTCATCTGAAAACCTTCTAGCAGTATCACCTTCAAGCAATCTGACCACGTACATGGTGAAAGCATCATTGACCTTACGAAATTTCGATTCTTTGGTCTCAGGGGTGAAGCTGCGGGCGTAGGCATACACTTGGGTCATCTTTGTGAGCGTCAATGTAGGAAAAGCCAAACCATTGTCGTGACGCTGCTAGGGTATACATCAGGTAAGAAGTCATGTAGAACTTCTTCGTTTCTTTGCACATTGGATAGCTGCTCTGCCAAATTCATGTTGATGATCTCTGCTTGATTGATATTTGCGTCCCCTCGCACACCATGCTTGATGGCGGGCACATCCGAAGTGAAATTCATTGGTAGAGGAAAACCCATAACCCGAGCGCAGTAGAATTATGAAGTCGAACAATTCTTCATTGAAATCTGCCCATAAAAGGGTTTTGGTCGGGAGAAGCTCCTTTCTTAGGGTTCTTGACCGAGGACTTCGCCACTCGTGCCTTATATTTGTCCTTTGTCTTGGTGAACAGGGCTGTGCTTGATCCGAGAAAGCGACTATGGCATTATCCATCTCTGGAATCCTCGGAGCAGTGCTAATGGCGGCGGCATCGGTTTGGCGATGAGTTCCCGTGTATATTGGTCAATTCTCTCGAAGCGGGGTCGAAGTGAGCTCCACATGAAAGAAAGCTGATATCGGCACTGCACTTGTCGAGATCGGGAAACCGCCAAAGCAAAGGCCAAACCGCTATCGTGAATCATTTGTGCCATTGGTGTAGGGTTTGCATCGCCACCCTCACCCAAAAATCACCGAAGTCAAGATGTCGAGCTTCACTTGTCCCCAATATTGTGAGCAGGAGACTCTAGTGGTGAAACTTGTTCTGTCCCTAGAATTTGATCTTCATATTGATAGTCTAGGAGAGAGCCGCAACCTAAACTCGGGAAGGAATTACAGAGAAAAGGGATACACGCGCAGGGAATTAGGTTGCAAGGGTTCGAGAAAGGATAGCATGGAAACAATGTGAAAAATGCAAAGGGGGAATACCCGTTATATAGCCGTTTAGGAGAGAGAAAAGCCATGAATGCGCATTTAATATATACCCACCAATTTGAATAAGCAGGATATTCGGGTAGAGCGGGAAAAACTAAGTATGAATGACACTTGGTTCATTAGGGACATGTGAGATGCGAATGCGTGAAACACGTGGCTAAGCCGTCGTTCGGGTGAGGTGGGGAAAAGATGCACAAATGTCTTTTGGGACAATTGGGGACGAAATGCGTGAAGTACGCGGTTTGGGTGTTTCGGCCGAAAATGGAGCAACTTGCACTTGTTGACTTGGGACATTTGGGACAAAAATTTCCGAAGTACGCGACTCGGGCGGTTTGGGTGAAAATGTTACAATAGGTCCAGAGAATTTTGGGACATTTGGGACGAAAACGCGCGAAGTACGCGGTTCGGGTGTTTCGGCCGAAAATGGAACAACTTGCACAATTAACTTTGGGACAGTTGGGACGAAAAGTTCCGACGGGCCCAAAAATGGAACAACTTCGGGGATTTCGGCCGATCGGGGAACAGATCGCACTTCGGGACTTGGGACACGCGGGACAAAAATGTCCGACAGGCCCGAAATACATACAAAATGACCCAAAACTATGGATTTTCTCAATCTCACGACCTTCAACAATTTCAGCACAACAGAGAAGACACTAAAACTCAAAATTTTTGAAAGTTCACTTTCTTTAAGAGTAGGGAATTTTGAGTGGACAACACTTCTATCCTATCATTCCTTTGAGAAACAGATAAGGGTTAGGGCTAGGAGGAATACCTGTTGAATGTTGAGATGGTGTGTGCGTATCGTAGAGAAAGATCGATCGATGCGAAATATAAAACTTCCTTTCGAAGGTGGTCAGTTCCCCTTTTAATACGAATTAACACAAATGATAACAAAGAAAGCTATTGCAAAATCACGATTTAGGTATCTCGTTACAAAGCAATAGAAGCTAAACTATCAATAATAAAGCGTCACATTGTTTGTTCGGTTACTGGTCGTTGATACATTCAGGTTGAGTTATAGGGATAAACCAGACTGGATCTGAGGTTGTTAGGTGACAAATAGGTGAGAAAAGGGTTTTGGGGTATAAAGTTCTGACGTTGACCGACGCCACGGATAACCGACCGCGGTTAGAGAACCGCCGCCGGTGGGGGATAAACGACACCGGTAGGGTTAGCAATCTAAGTGCTTCTGGATAGAGGTTGGTTGCAAGGTGATCGTGGGGTTGTTAAGATTGGTGGATGGCTGAGGGGAATAATGGGAGGACAGGAAGGCTCAGAGTGTGATAAAATGGTCTTCTGGACAATACAAAGATGTATGGATGAAGGTTAAGTGCAGGGTGCTGGTAGGTGGTAGATCTAGGAATGAGCTTATAATTACAATCAATCCACAGGCTCAAGAAATGGTGCTTAGAATCATACAAGACACTACTTACTCGTTCCTGACGAAGATGCAGGTTCTAGGACTGTGATGACAAAGATAGGACTCAAGTAGGATGATCTGACAATCCAAGATGAGCTATCTCCTCTTCTGATGCTCGGATGAGTGTTACTGGGCTCTCGTTATTCCGTTGCAGTCTTGGGCTTGATGTCCTTTTCTGCAAACTCTTCTTGTTTCTTCACTTGTCTCTGCTCGGCCAAGCAAATCCAGATCCTTCCAATGATTTCTCCTCTTCTCGATCAAATGAAAATCCGATCCTTTGTTTTTGGTTGGAAGTGGTCATTTACAGGGAACCGATGGCGGTTACGAAACCGACGGTGGTCGAGTAGGAACCGGTATCGGTCAGGTCAAAGTGGGCTATTTTTAGTAAAATAGCCAACTTTCCCTCCTTTTCTCCCGAGGGATTAGTTGTGGGCTTGGTCAAGTCATTATGAGGTCAGTTTTGGGTGCGGGTGAGGAGTAATTAATCATAGGTGTGGATGTGGACCAAGTTATAGGTCTTAATTAGGTTAGTTTAGGGTTAAGACTCGGTCATGATGAGGTGGCGAAATGAGGTGGCAAGTATGGTGATGTGGATTTATCAATTATAAGGTAATTAATAAATAATTGTGTAAGGTTTAGGTGATGAGGTTAGGTTGTGAAATGAGATGCGGGGCATAGGGGGTCGTAAGACACAAATTGGGTGTCTACATTAGCCCCTTGTTGTTTGTAGTTTGTCTTTGTTAAAGTGCACGGACAATAATAAGAAGTGGTTACCTGTTAAGGGTATAGGTAATCCCCTCAAATCTATCACGAGATCGAGGCAACGTGAAATCGGGGATAGGGTTGATAAAGGGTAAATGGTGTTTATATGATGGTAAGATGGTGGGGTAGGTCAAGGAAGTAGACGCACGTTGAAATGCAGTAGTGCGACCATGGTACATGATTTGAAGAGCAAACAAGCAATTCATAGGCAAAGGTCGATAGTTTATCCAAACAAGGGTGATATAATCCTGGTATCCAAGGCATAGGAAGTAGCTCCAGGGGATATAACGGGTAAGGTACAGGAACGTTTAGGCATGTTCGGTAGTACCAAATGGTTGGTTTGGTTGAGATAAACGTCACGGTCTTGGTCTAGGCAAAGTTGGTCGACTGATCAAGTCAAGGACCCTAATCATGCTAAAACACGAACAGGTGAGCTCGATTGAACCAAAAGTGACATGATGGGTGGATAAAAGTGTATTGTGTTGATGTTGGGCGAGGTATTTAATTGGTGCGGCCTTAGGTCGGGCCAAATGGTTGGGTGTGGTCTTGGGTCGGGCCAAATGGTTGGTTATGGCCTTGGGTCGGGCCAAATGGTTGGTTACGGCCTTGGGTCGGGCCAAATGGTAGGTTAGGGCCTTGGGTCGGGCCAAATGGTAGGTTACGGCCTTGGGTCGGGCCAAATGGTTGGTTATGGCCTTGGGTCGGGCCAAATGGTTGGTTACGGCCTTGGGTCGGGCCAAATGGTAGGTTACGGCCTTGGGTCGGGCCAAATGGTAGGTAACAAAGGGTTTTCAGCCAAGGTGGATATAAGCGAGGTTGTGAGAAAGGGCGATTAGTAAAGAAGGGTAGAAATTGGGGAAGAGGTGGGATAAAACCGATATCGATTGTCCATGACCGATATCGGTTACCTGACCGATACCGGTTCCTTAGGGCACAATATAACCAGTATCGGTTATAGTCGAAAACCTATAAAAAGAAAAAATACGGCCGGTCATTGTCATATTGTCAATTTGAAACCCAATTTGAGTTGTCTGAGGTGTATTGTTGAGATTGGAGCATTTGTTGGTTGAGGTGGCGCTATTGGAGTGGAGAAGTGAGTGGTTAGTGGGCCCGAGTGAGTAGGAGGCAGCAGTTGATTGGTGGAGGACCCAGCAGAGGAGAGGTGGAGCTATGGCACAGCCAGGAGGAGCAGGAGGTGCTGGACCAGCTGGACCACCACCACCCATCCCACCACGACGACGTGTCGTCGTACCGGTAGGTTCGAAACCCTTCATTGTGTGAATTTGATTGTGTTAAGCTGGATTTGGGTTTTGGGTAGGAATGTAAGGTTTTTAGAAAATAATTAATAAATGGAAATTATTTGAAAAAAGGAGAGGGTAGATAGGTGAAATAGGCCAAGGCGGCAGGGTGGGTAGGTTTTTAGGGTGTTTGGGTGGGTATAGAGGGAGAAATAGGAAAAAAATTGAATGGGGTAGCCGCGTCGGGTTCGGCTCGGGTATTTTTCAGTGACCGATGCCGGTCACTAAGCGACCGGCATCGGTCAAGAAATTTTCGGGGCAGGGTGAGTTTGTGCGTGACCGGTGTCGGTCGTAAGTCGACCGGCGTCGGTGGAGAGGGGACCGGTGGCGGTCATGGGTGACCGGTACCGGTCCCTACTTAGGAATATTTATTTTGTTGGTTGGTTTTGCTATGGTTTGGGGTGTTTGGTGGTTGTTGGGGCTGTGGTTTGGGTGTTTAGGGATTAGTGGTTTGGGTGTTGTGTTTGTGGGGGTGAAGAGGGAAGGGGTAGAGGTTAATAGGAAGGGTGATTGGTGAGTGGGGGAAAAATGGGGCGATTGTGTGGTTGGTGCGGTTTGGATAGATTAGGTGTTGGGCATGAATGGGGAGGTGTTAAATTGGTAGGGGCATAGGTAAATGGCGAGAATAGAGCTGAGTGATTGGTAGGGTGCGAGATAAGGCAAGGGGATATCGTAAAGTTTTTAGGGTAAAATAGGTGAGTGTAGGTGTGTGCTATAGAATCGGGTTGTGGTCGGGTGGGTAAAAGGGGGTATAGAAGGTTAAAGTAGTTGTTGTTTGAAAGGGTAGGTCTAATGAAGTGGGTGATTTGTGCAGGCACGTCAGCAGCTGACTATGCGGGACAGGATGCCCCCGCTGTTGGGATGGATGTGGCCACACGTGTCGGCAGCGCAGTGGGGCATTATGCGCGAGGTGGGACTCGGCAGAGTCCAGCGGTATAGGGCGATCGATAGGGATCACAGTTTGATGGTCGCCCTCATCGAGAGATGGGATCCGGTGACCAATGTGTTCCATCTCCCGACTGGAGAGATGACCATTACATTGGAGGATGTGTATCGCATCCTTAGATTACCGATTGATGGAGAGGTAGTCTTTCAGGTGGACGCAGAGACAGCCATGGACAGCATCCTACACGTATTCGGGGATGCAGCCGCGCTACTGACGTATCACAGCGCGAGCATCGCGTATGGGGATATGTACCGTGCCCACCGCCATGAGACACGGCTTGCCGTGTTGATGATGATCGGGATCACCTGCTTCGCCCTCCCGGACTCAGAGGGAGGCCGCTTTCCACGGGCGTTGATGGGGGTCTTACATGAGATGGTCGAGGAGCATACATGTTATGCTTGGGCACCAGTATACCTGGTGCAGTTATACCGAGAGCTGTGGGGCTATCGCCGGATGAGGCGATTCGGGATTTGCTCTACATTTTTGCTACACTGTTGGGCATATGAGCATATCATATGCATTAGACCAGTAGGGCTGCCCCAGCAGCCAGGGCCACAGGTGATCTACAGATATGGCTTTCAGAGGTGGTTGGGGGTCGTGGGCCAGCCACGAGCAGTTCTCGCCGGACGAGATGTGGCATATTATCGGCATGTATTAGAGGGTTTGACAGCGTTAGATATTGTATGGAGACCTTATAGAGGTCATCACCCCCATGAGGAGCCCGAGCATAGTTGTAGTGGATCCAGTATACATTCTGGATAGCGGGACGGAGGCCGGGAGAGTACGAGCGGATACCCCTGGAGAGGGTACGACGACAGCTGGGGTTACGACAGGATGAGCCACCTCCCTTCCCTCAGTACCAGAGGGATGATGTAGAGGCCCCACTGCCTGCACCACAGCCCATGGACCCAGATTGGGTAGCCGAGAGGCCTGTAGATGATACCGTGGATGATGCCGGCTGTACGGGAGCATTTTTGGTATGGTGGGCAGGAGAGAGAGCCGCGAGGAGAGCACAGCCCACACAGCCAGACTTGGCGGCGGTGATAGCAGAGAGGGATCAGCTCAGGGGCTAGGTATAGTTATTACAGGCAGCTTGGCTTGCTACACAGCACGAATAGGTGTCTTACAGGGCAGCTAGCCGAGCTCAGCACACAGTACCACCACAGTACCACCACAGGTACAGGTACCGCCACAGGCACCACCAGCGGCACCAGCATAGGCACAGGTACCAGCACCACCACCGGCGCAGCCACAGGCACCACCAAGTGGCACCACCAAGACAGGGGGCACTATTATTAGGAGTCGGGGGACCAGCCCCAGCAGCGATGGTGGCACGGGCCCGCTATATGGAGGCGAGAGCGGAGGCCCGTACTATCAGGATGTTCTTGATGGTACCGGGGCTGACTATCAGCCATATGCGGCACATAGAGTAGAGACCTCTCGGAGTCAGAGATCTCAGGGAGGTGCAGCCACAGCCGGTGGGTCTGTTACAGGCAGGAGGCGAGAGGCGGCACAGGGACCAGCAGGGAGAGGTGCTGAGGGCGGTGGGGAGAGCTGAGGGATCCCTGCATATTTTTGTGTTTGTACATTGGATATGGGCACCGGTCTGCGAACCGGTTATGTTTATAGAGGCCTGCGTGCCCACATATGATTTATTCATTCATTTATTGTATATACCGTCCTGCGAGCCGAGTACAAGTTATCATGGTTGATCTTGGCTGCGAGCCGAGTATATTTTTGTTATGAGAGACCAGCCTGCGAGCCGAGTTGATATTTTGATAGTTGTTGCAGCCTGCGTGCCGGCTTTATATTAGTATGAGCTCATAGAGGCCCCTTTGCAGGGCACATTGTATATTTGAAACTGTTGATGTATAGATATGATGATTTTGACCCACATGCTGTGTTTAAAATGTGTTAAGTGTTTTGTCGATGGTTTGTGATATTTAATGTATGATGAGTTTGATCCACATGGTTTATATATTGATGGTGTTGATGTCTTTTGTTGATGGGATGTATGTAAATATATAGATGGTGAGTTTAATGGACATGTTGTGTTATGAAATGTTGTATGTTTTGTCGCTGGTTTGTGAAATTGAATGTATGTAGCTTGTTGAGTTGGATCCAAATGGTGTATAGATTGATGGTTTTTGATATTGTTTGTTGATGGCTTGGTTGTTTTTGTAATATGGATAGATGATGTTGATGAAATTGTGATGAGATATGGATTTGATGAAAAATTATAGATAATGGTGTTGTTTATGCAGGAAAAAGGGACGGGCGCCACAAAAATTTGCAAAAATGAAGAAACGGCTTAGGTTTAAGCAACAAGGGGTACATGACCGACATCGGTTGTGTAACCGATGTCGGTATCTATATGACCGATATCGGTTACGTAACCGATATCGGTTATGGAAGAATTATTTCCCTAAAAATAGAACTGCTGGGTTGGCAACTTAAGTTCTTATTTTTAGCATTCTTATTTTTAGAGTCATGCAACAAGTTAAATATGCGAATGCGACGCTGTTTGACGACTGCTACAGGTAATTGCATGGAAGAATTGAGTGATAAGGAGAAAAGAGACAGGTGAAGTGAGTGTGGGCTGAGATTAAGAAGTTAGAAAGGCAAATTATATTGGAAGAGGGTGGTGAACATGGCTGAACGAGGAGAAGCATCCAGCAGGCAGGGACGAGGGGGAAGATATGTTCCGCCCCAAGCTGCTACATCCCGAGAGGTAAACTGTTTGGTTGTAATTCGATTCTTGCATGTTTTGTGAATAGGATGAAAGAAGTGTAAGTGGGGAAAGATGAGAAAGAAAAGGTGATAGGCAAGGGTTGGGGATGGGGTGAGTGCTATTGGGGTAGGTAAACAGGGTGGTCACGTATGTTTTTAGGTAAAAATAGGAGTAAACGGGAAAAAATAATTATCATAGGTATATGTTTTTATGCAGGGTAGGTATATTTTTGACAGTGACCGGTATCGTTTAGAAGGAACCGGTATCGGTTAGCATATAAGTATCAGTCAACGTAAGAGTTTTTAACTTGAGAAAAAACTCGTGGAGATTTGTTCTTTTGAATAATTATGTGTCGTTTTGATGTATGCAGGCCGAAGTCAGGTGGTTAAGGATGAATGATATTGTGCCAGCGTTGTTGTCACGAATCCGAGCGGATGTAACACCAGCTAAATGGGCATTGATAAATCGTTTGGGGTTAAGTGGAATTTGCTATTATTCAAGAATCGTGCGTAACCATGCTATGTTGCAGGCGTTGATTGAGAGATGGAATCCAGAAAAGAATACCTTCTATCTACCAACAGGGGAGATGACAGTGACTTTGGAAGATGTGTTCCATATTTTGAGGCTCCCAATGATAGGAAAAATAGTGTATCAGGCATTGCCGAGCGCGGGGCGGGCAGCGATAACAGCAGTATTTGGTTCAGCTGCGCGAGATTTGACACAGCGAGGTTTATCATTTACGTATGGTACAATGTATGCAACACATCCTGAGGAAACAAGGTTGGCCGTGCTATTAATGATAGCGGTGGGGTATTATGCATTACCGAGGGCGGAGGGTGGAAGATTTCCCAAAGCATTGATGAGTGTTATTTGGGAAATGATAGAAATGAGCATGACTTTCGCATGGGCACCTGCATATCTGGCAGAGTTATATAGGGGTTTATGGGCCTGCAAGCGAAAACACAGGACGACACTGGATTGTTCGTACTTATTACATTGTTGGGCCTATGAGCATATTGTTTGTGTGCGTCCAATAGGCCGACCCATTGAGTCGGGAGAGGCAGGAGTGCAAAGGTTGGGATTCAGACGATGGGTCCAAACAGAACAAGAAGCGAGATCCCAGGCCGTGATAGATGACATCGAGTATTATAGACAGGTATGGGAGATGGTGACGATTGCAGATATTTGTTGGAGGCCTTACGGGAACTATATGGTGATGGAGCACATAGCTAAGGAGTTGAGGGGTGTAGAGCGATTGAGATGGATCACAGGGCACAGGCCGGGTGAGTACGAGAGGATTCCTCTAGATCGCGTGTGGCGAAAATTTGGGTTCGTTCAGGATATACCGATGACATATAGACCATACATGAGGATCGATGCCGAGGCAGCATTCTCACCTCCCCGACCTACACCTCCAGAAGGGCCAGAAGAGATAGTAGCCGATCGCAGGGTGATGGATGCAGGAACGACAGAGGCCTATAGATTATGGTGGGTAACAGAGCTACGAGGGGTACGTGATCGTCCTGACATAGCTATGATTACAGCGGAGAGAGATCGTCTGCAGAGATTAGTTCATCAGCTCCAAACGCAGGTGAATGAGACAAGAGGATTGTTAGCGGTTGCGGAGTCATGAGTGGAGGGACTAGAGGCGAGATACCTCCATGCGAGGGAGCGTATTCAGATGTTACAGGAGAGATTGGTAGATCAGTGGGCGGTACCAATAGCCGTGGTACCTTTGAGGATAGAGAGGCTTGGTGAGAGGTGTCAACGATCACGATCATCACCTAGTTCGGGATGAGGTGTGAAGGTCTAAGTAAATTGTATCAAGGTATAAGAATAAATAAGGATGCCGACCTGCGTGTCGATGATAGAGAAGATGTATTTGTTTAACATCTAAATAAAACTGAATATGTATGTTGATTTGAATTATGATAATAATAAGAATGTTTGTGTTTGAACCTTTTTGTGTTTTGAAAAAGGATAAAGAGGAATGTGATTAAATAGAAATACACAAAAATATTTATATTTACCACACATGATAGGTTATGGTAGGGAATGGTCGAGCTAACCTTGAGAGACCCCATGTCTCCGAAGTGCTGCCTACATAGCCCATTGCACAAAGCAAGGAGGGGCCTCAGACCGATGTAGTTCTCCCTTAGAACCAGGGAGAGGTGAATTCAGGCAATTTAGGTATGGTTAGGCAAGTTGTTGGTTGGTAAAAATATTGATATTGATATTGGTAGGGTAACGTTGTTTGGTGTTGGTAATGAATTGGTGATGTTGGAATAGGTATAAGTGAAGCGAAAGTTAGCCTACCCAAGTGGTAAGGAACCATGTCCTGATTAAGATCAACACATAATCCTAGATTCGAGTCAAAGAGGGAAAAGTTACTCTGTAGTTGAAAAGAGCTAAACAAACCACATATTAATGTAGGATGAGCTTGAATCCCCTAGGTACCGTGCATAGACGAGAAGTCAATAGGTGAAAAGAGTTGTATGATCACAATATATCGGGTGTACATCACGTCCCTTGAGTTTTGTTGCTTTGACAAATGGTGAGGTGAGGTGGTTGATGTGGGTGAAGGTGCGAGAACTGATTATAAGATGATTATTCGACAAAAGAGAACCAAATCTAGATAGACAAGTCCATGACTCAAAAGTGTTTGGAAGTACTGCTTTTATTTTTATTTTATTTTTCTAGATATAGACTGATCGATGCGGGAAGTCTACATGGAATATGTATTTTGTTGTTCTTGAGGTCTTCACGAAGCTGATCAATGCGAGAAGCTTCGATAAAGGCTGATCGTGTATATTTGTCCTTGAGGGAGCGATCTATTTATAGTGCTTGAGATGCGGTATTTATGTATAATTTGTCCTTTGGGGAGCGATCTATATATAATAACAGCAATAGTTTGGCATATAGCTGTCCTTCAAGGGAGCAGTCTATTGTATAATTTAGAGGTCTAGATGTCCGTCGGGCATAACGCATCTAGTTTTGTAGGAAGTTTGACTCAAGAAAATCCCATAAGTGTTTTAATTAAGAATGTGTCATTTTGATACTTTAAAGTCATGGACTAAAATAAAAAGGGTAAGGCATCTTTTAAGGAGGTGATAATCAAACCATGTGAGCTTGATTTGATTTTGAGATGTAAGAAACAAAGTGTATGCGGTGGTAAATGAGCTCAAGGGACGAGCGTAAGGTAGATAAGAAGTGATATAACACTAATTTCAACAGTAGAATGGTCGGAGATGCAAGGCATTAGGGGCTCAGAGCTCGGAGTTTACCATTAAGCAAAGCTAAATGATAAGTGCCGATCCATAAGTGTGAGTGATAATGTAATGCCCAATCCAATTAGGAGTAAATTTGCCACGTTTGCTCTTTTCTAGTTTGGTTACATGTTGATTCTCTTTGAGGACAAGATCACCAACCTTAAAGGTACGCTCATGAAGTCGTTTATCATAAGCACGCTTGATGTGTTTTTGGTAGATTTGAAGGTGATCAAGAGCCGTAAGATGACGCTCGTCAAGAAGCTCTAATTGGGCTAACCGCTCTTGGCGGAAATCATCATTGGTGAGAATATCTTGAAGAGATATTCTGAGGGAGGGTATTTGTATTTCGAGAGGCAAGACCGCCTCGGTACCATATACCAAAGAAAATGGTGTGGCATTAGTGGAAATACGAATGCTAGTACGATAAGCCCAAAGGGCAAAGGGAATGTGATCATGCCAATTTCTTCCGGACTCATTGACAACTTTCATGAGGATTTTGGTTAGGGTTTTATTAGAAGATTCAGCTTGACCATTGGCCTGTGGATAGTAAGGTGATGAGAAACTAAGTTTGATACCAAAGTTGTCACAAAGGTCTTGTAACAACTTATTTTTAAAAGATTTACCATTATCTGTTATTAGGTGATGAGGAATACCAAAATGACAGATAATATGATGGTTAATGAATTTGATAATGTTTTCTTTTTTCATTGAAATGAGTGGAATGGCCTCCACCCCTTTTGTGTAATATTCGATTCTTTGTGATTATCCAACGGTGATGTTGCGAAGAGGGTGGATGGATCTCACCAATAAGGTCTAAACCCCATTGAGAGAAAGGCCAAAGATCTCGTGCGACCTGTAGCGGATGGCTAGGAGTATGTTGAAGGTTGGCATGTTGTTGACACATAACACAATGCTTAACATATTCGTAGCAGTTGTTATTAAGAGTAGGCCAATAATAACCTAGGCGAAGGATTCGTTTAGCCATGGTAAGGCCACTAAAATGTCCGCCACAAATACCGTCATGGACCTGTTGGATGGTATAGGTGACCTCTGCGCCGGTTAGACATCGAAGGAGGATACCATCAAAGCCACGTTTATAAAGGAGTCCCCCCATGACGACATAACGAGAAACATGTTTAAGAAAAGCATGTTTTCCGGTACTAGTTAGGTCAGGTGGGAGAACAGAGGTTGTAAGGTAGTCATGAAATTGGTGGTACCAGGTATCCTGTGAATTAGCAGACACATTATTTATCATACAAACAACCGGTGCTGAGTAAGATGGGGCAAAGAGTTGTTGGACCAAGATGAATATGTCAGAGTCAGTTGGTGAGGCAGGAATTTGTGAGGCTAAGCAAGCCATAGTATCCACAAATTTGTTAGTGGAGCGGAGAATAGTCTGGATAGAATAACAAGTAAATGAGGTCAAGAGTGAATCCACGTAATGTTTGTACTTTTGAAGTTCCTCATTATTACATTGGTAGATGCCCATAACTTGATTGACTACCAATTGAGAGTCACCAAAAATATTAATAGATTTGACACCTAAGTGTAACGCAACCTGGAGACCCAAAACAAGGGCCTCGTATTCTACTGTATTATTAGTGCAGGGGAAATCGAGCCGGAAGGAAAGAGGCATAGGCTCAGCGTCAAGAGGAATGAGAACAATGCCGGCCCCTCCGCCGCGCTGGCATTTGGATCCATTGAAGAAGAGGGTCCTGGATACGAATCTTCCCTGAGTGAAAGAGTGGCGATGAGTTCGTCGGGGAAATTAAAATTGGTAAATTGTTCCCCAGGTAAAGGGGCCTCCGCAAGTTGGTCCGCAATGGTTTGTCCTTTGATTGATTTCTGGTGGACAAACTTAAGGTCGAGGTCGGCGAGGAGCATAAGCCATCGGGCGATGCGTTGGTTTAGATGAGGTTTGGCATACATATAATGGATGGGGTCCGTGTTGGTGATGACGAAAGTTTTGTGATTTAGGAGGTAGTGTCGGAGTTTGGTGGCCACGAATGATAGGGCTAGGCACAACTTTTCTACATGTGTATACCTAGTCTCATAGTCTACCAAAGTACGACTTATATAATAAACTGCTTGTTCTCGATTCTCGGAGTCACGATGTGCAAGCATGGCCCCTACAGCGTGGTCGGTGGCGGAAAGGTAAAGGTAGAAGGGGCGATTGTCCTGAGGTGGGATAAGCACGGGTGGCTGCAAGAGATAAGCTTTGAGAGCTTCAAAGGCTTGGTGGCACTCTTCACTCCATTGAAGGAAATGTCCTTTTTAAGAAGGTGATGGAAAGGTTGACATCGATCCGAGAGTTGAGAGATGAAACGCCGGATAGATTGGAGCTTACCTTGTAAACTACGCAATTGTTTGAGGTTAGTAGGTGGGGGCATTTCTAGGATAGCTTTGACTTTAGATGGATCGACCTCAATGCCACGCAAAGAGATGATAAAAAAGAAGTTTTCCCAAAAGGACACCAAAGACACATTTCTTTGGTTGAAGATGACGAGAATATCGTAATGCAGACGATAAAAATAATGGTTAAAACATTGAGATGTTCAACTGCGATGTTTAGATTTCCAAGAAGATCATCGATGTAATCCTCAAGGATAGTGTGCATAATGTCATGAAAAATGTAGGTCATAGCCGTTGATAGGTTGCACCAGCATTCTTAAGGCCAAATGGCATTACACGATAACAAAAGGTTCCCCAAGGAGTTATGAAGGCGATTTTATGTTGATCGGCGAAGGCAACCAAAATTTGGTTATATCTGAAAAGCCATCCATGAGAGAGAGCATCTCATGGCTTGCAGTGAGATCAACAAGTTGGTCAATACTAGGTAGGGGGAAGTCATCCTTAGGGCAAGCGAGGTTAAGATCTTGGAAATCCATGCATATCGAAGTCCCCGTTGCTTTAGTGACAGTACGATGTTAGAAATCCATTGAGGATAGTCAATAGGCGGGATGAAGGAGCAGAAAGGAGTCGTTGAAGCTCTTCTTTGACCAGGAGGGAAATGCGTGGCTGCATTTTTCTCGGTTCGCATTTAATTGGCTTGGAATCGGGTTTCGAGGTAATATTATGGACAACAATGTCGAGGATCAATTCTGGCATGTACGTAGAGACAGCGAAAGCTTGGTTCATGAAGCACGGAGAAAGGTAGTAAAGGCGACTTGTTACGATGTGTTAAGGGATTATCGATCTTCACAATGTGAGGATCTTCCTCTATGTGGATGTTGATTTCTATAGTCGAATCATTCAATATGGTTTGAGTTTCAAACGGTAAGGCGCGTTGAATATAGGAGTCATCCGCCCCAAGGCAAGTGAGGATTGAGTCATCATCCTGGCACTCAACAACATTAATCGAAGGTGAATCCTCTTCGATCATGTCTAGATCTGAAGGGGAAGAGAAGATGGGTCCTCATTATTGCGTTCATAAGTGAGAGGACCTATGAAGATAGCATTTATGAAAAAAAAAAATTAGGAGGGATAGATTCAGGGTCTATCGACTCTGTGGGTGATGATGGCAAAATGGGTGATGATGGCTTGGTAGGGGTGACGTCGTCATCCTCCAGGAGACAACTGACACGAGGTTCCTTCGGTGTAAGTGTTCCAGGAAATCCGAGACCACTACGATCATTGTGCTTACGTGTAGTTACGGGGATGATTATATGTCGGCCTTGTTCATAAAGACCAAAACCAAAGCCTTTCCAAGACAAATGAGTCAAGAAGGTAAGGGCGAAATGACGATTTGTCAGGTATTGAAAATTAGATTGGAAAGGAACCACACCAAGAGGAGGTTCAGGTGTTATGAAAGGTGCGTCGACACCCCCATATGTTAGGTTGGTGTGGCAATGAGGTGGTCCATAGGGGATTACTTCCCCCACACGACGGTCATAAGTAAGATGTGCATGTACCTGTCTCAGTACTCCTGTGGGGTATGGAAAGAACTAACGTTATATAGGTGATACTCCCCTAGTGTAAGGAGCTGAAAAACATCTACTAAGGGGTCTGCGGTTGGGATGTTAGCTGCGGGAAGGGAAGTGGTTTTTACGACGGTGGTCTCATGGGTTGAAGGTGTAGGTGCTGTTGAAATGAATGGTAGAGGTGTGGTTGAAGTAGATGGTTGGGTTGGATGAATGGGTTTCTTGATTGGCACAAGCACATCATTAGGGTGATATAACATATTGCAGGTTTTGAAGGGGGGAGGATCAGCTTTTACGGTGTAGGACTTCCCCTCATACTCAAATTTTATGCATCTATGTAAGGTTGAGGAACACATACCATAGTCCGGATCAAGGCGGCCTAACAACATATTGTATTGGAACTCTCCCTCAAGGACATAGAAGAGTTCGGGTAAAGTACGTGGTCCTACACGAATGTTAAGGATCACGGTGCCTAAGGTAGAGGTAATAGCATCATTGAATGGCTGCAACATGATGGGGTTGACACACATGTAGCTAGAAGGGATATTCATTTTTGGAAGGATTTTGAAGAGATGATGTTTAGACTATACATCGATCATGACACGGCGTACCCGAATATCCGGACGTAGGCGAGATGAAAAGAGTAGGGTCGGGATCTTCTGCATGCAAAGTCAACAATTTTGTCTTGAGAAACCGAGCAAAGCAAAGCAACTTGTTGTACAGAGACAGAAGTGGTTGGGGCGGTAGATTGTTTAGTGAGGGAAGCAACGTGATTGGGTGTTAGAATGGAGGTAACAGGCAGGGTTTCATTAGGTAAGACCTCAATCCCTTGAAGGATTTCAACGAGAGCTTGTCGATGAGATTCAGAAGTCTGAATGAGATCATATAGTGTCATTTTTACAGGTGATTGGTGAAGCTGTTTGATCATGGCTCGGTGGGCAACTCCATTAGAGATGGGGTAAGCGGGTCCATGAATAACCACTTTAGGTGGTGGTGCGATCGGGATGGTGGACGGAGAAAGAGAAGATGCAGGTGTGGTTTCTTTCGCTTTCTCGTTGTTTTTCTGCCCTCGAGTAGCAACACTAATCATATTGATCTCATGAATACGAGAGGAGGAAGACAGTAGGGATAGGTCATGGGCTTCGATAGGTGGGGTTGTAATAACGACAGATATTGGTGAGGCGGGGACAGGTGGTATAGGAGAGGGAATTGAAGCCAAAGGTCTCTCCCTTCGTAAGTTGTCTTTCTTAACCTTTCTATCTGAGAGAGGTGACTGACGAAGGATGGCTTTTAAGGCTTTGCATCCCTCCACATCATGTCCTGGTGTGCGGTGGTAAGCGCAGATTTTAGACTCATCATAACCTATAGGTCGAGGTTTAGACGGGTCATAGGGTCTAAGTGGGGGTAGGGAAATGGTCGTATTCTCCACCAACATAGCAAGGATTTTAGCGTAAGATCCTTTGAGTGGGTCAAAATCAGAGGAGGATGAGGGTATTGATTGAGCAGGTTTCGGTAATGTTTGGGCGTGGTTGGTTCATACGGGTGGTGGTTTAGCCAAGGGGTGTTGACACATGGTTTTAACTAAACGTGGTTTCTTTGTCACAGGAGCTACGTTTAGCCGGTTAGATGATGAGGCTCGGATAACGTGGTATCCAGGAAACAACGATGGAAAAAGAGGAGTGACGGCAAACAAGTCCTTTGATGATGAAATTTGTTTAGGGTTGATGGGTGGACAGGATACGTGGGATGACAGTGTTGATATACCCTTAGATCTCTGTATGTGTGCAGAAGGTGTAGGTGGTTTTAAAGAAAATGCAGGAGGTATGATATATTGATGCAAGGTGGAGGGATGAGGTCCCAATATGGAAGGTAGGTGTGACGATGATGGTTTTAATTGTGATAGAGGCATGGATTGAGTTTGTCTCCTAAGTGGAGGGGCGGCTTTATTTTTAGATAAATCTAGTCGCTTAGGCGGGTGTGTTAGGCCCAGGTATTGGTGCGGTCCCAAGTGTAGGGGAAGATTTGGTTAGGCTAATAGAGGTGGATGAGATACTTGGTAGAGATGAGGGGATGGAGATGAGGACATAGGCATTTTGAGTTTCGTAAACACTTGGGTATATGGTAGAGGTGTCTGGATCGGTCATCTGCATCCGAGTAGAATAGGGGTACTCAAAGCGTTCCCATAGGACTCGTCATCTTACGGAGAATGACAGTCTTTTAGGTGTGAATTGGAACTCTTGTATGGAAGAAAGGTGGGTTGTGATTCCGGTCCCTTTGTGGGTGTGATATAGAAGGTAGATGAGGCCGTATCAATAGGTGTTAAGAGGTCAACCGGTCCTTGAAAAGATTTAGGTGATGAAGAACTAATAGGTAGGAGGGCATGTTTGAGAGTATCCGTCATGGTTAAAGAATTTGGTGATGTCGGTGCGCAAGAGGTTTCTCATCTAAGGATGACAAAAGGAGTGGTGAGCCTTCCTCTTGTTCAACAAGAGTGGTAGAAGAAGACGTTTGGGAAATAGATAAGTTAGATAACATCCATTCAGATCTTGTAGGGATGTGGTGTAAGAAGACTCATCTATGAGAAGAGAACTACAGGCGGTTAACTCCTGTATGGGTAAAGGAATGATTTCGCCTTGTCTTGATGGTGGTGAAAGAGGTTCGGGTTCTGTGTTAGTGAAGAGGCTTGATTCAGAATTTGTTCGATAGAGGTGCGTGGTGGGAATCGAAGACTGCATGGATCTCATGAACACTCTCCTCGGCTAAGATATCTTGATTTATGTTACTGTTAGAAGAATGATTCGGGAATGGTTTGTTGAATATTTTCAAATTTCGGTTAGCAGGGGCATTAGGATTATCGAGGGCTATATCCCCTGCATCAACCATTTCCTGCACTATGTTTTTCAACATCTTGCAGTTCTCATGACTGTGTCCCTTCACGCGGTGGAAGTTATAGAAGTCATTTTCTTTGTACCAAGAAGGTATGGCGCGAGTGGAATCAAACCCGGAGTGAGGTTTAACAGGAGGTAAGGTAATGGCTCCTGCTTTAAGCAATTTTTCCAATATCACACCATATGTTTCTCCCAAGGGAGTGTAGTTGATGGGCTCTGCTTTATACTTATAGGTGGTTTTTGGCGGGGTATTAGACGGTGGTTGGGATTTGACCATCACCGCGTGGGACGGTCCCTTTTGATTTGAAGCGGTCGATGGGTGACGATTGGTGGTGTTAGGTTTGTTGGTGGAATCTTGGGTTCGAGAAAGTGGGGTTTTGTTGCGTGAACCGCAATTTCTCTTCCTCTAAGGCTCGAATCTCTAGTTTTCGAGCCATAGTAAAAGGCCTCGTCAAATGTATGGAAAGTTTGAATTTGGAGGGTAGGAGAGATGTGCTTAGCGCGAGTCCGCATAAACAGTTCGATAAGTTCGGTCTGAGGCAAGGCATACGTAAGTTGGTTGATAAGGCCTCGCCATCGTCCAACGAAATCTGTGATAGATTCGTCTTCAAATTGTCGGATGGCATAGAGGTCGGTGATAGATACTTTCTTGGCAATGTTAATGGAGAAATGATCCAAGAAAGATTGGGCTAGCTGGTTAAAAGAGAAGATTGAGTGCTAGGT
Organism: Taxus wallichiana var. yunnanensis; assembly: GCA_018340775.1. NCBI lineage: Eukaryota > Viridiplantae > Streptophyta > Pinopsida > Cupressales > Taxaceae > Taxus > Taxus wallichiana. The sequence goes on from CM031235.1 coordinate 192,602,091, forward strand.
TAAAGCACTGTACCACTCCAAGGTGGGTCCTGATAAGGACATGGGAAAGGTGCGAAGTAGTAAAGCATCGTCGTGAGCAATCAGATAACAGGCATGTCTAAATGATCGCAAGTGTTGTTGAGGGTCCTCCTTACTATTAAAATGGGTAAATTTTGGTAATTCCCATTGAGGAGGATATGAATGAAGGGGGACTGAAGGGTGGATAGGCTCCCGACAAACTTGCTTGTTTGTCAGGCGCTCGACTTCTGAAGCGGAAGCCTCCAGATTTTGCATTTTGTCCATCATTTGTTTGATGAAATCCGTGGTTGGATGAGATGATGGTGCAGTTGTGGTAAACGGAGGCAAATTGGGGCAAGGGCCTCCGCTAGACAATGGTGGGGTTAAGTGTTGATAAGGTATGGAGGATGAATATGTTGAGGCGACCGAATAGGGATGTCCTATATAAGATGTTGAGGTCACTGGATACGTGTATGGGAATGAAAAGGTAGGCGGAGCTTGAGAAGGAAAGCTCATGTGGATAGGTGGCAGAGAGAGCAAGTTATGAATGGAACAATTTGCAAGGAGATGAGGTAGGAGCGGTCGGCGGTAATGATATGTGGGGTCCAAGATTAACCAAAGGAAAGCCAATCAATCATGTCGTATGAACCTCTAAAGCGATCGGATTGGGAGACGGGGCTAAAGATGCGAGCAATGAAGCGGTGTTATCGAAGTGAGTGAGAGCTAAATGAGTAGCTATACTAATAGGCATGCCAATAAGGAGTTGACCATCGGGCATACGGTTAGGGGCATGAGATAAATAGTATTATA